>OX291564.1:15587695-17987695 GCA_946406115.1 Apoda limacodes | reverse complement strand
ACTATTGAATGTGGTGTTTCTTTTTTATTTAAGTCTTATATGATATTATTACTTATATTTTCATTCAACTAACTCATCGTTGGTTTAAAATTAAATATGGATATTTATTGTATTGAATATTGAAATGTTTTTATGTTTTAAGTACCTACCTAGTTTATATTAAATATATTTTTGAGAAAATAATAGGTATTTTCGTAAAAACATTCTAGCTTTCTAGTAACGAAAATCTGGCTGTACACTTACCATAAATCTTTTAAATTAGAAATCAGGCTAATACTTATAACACAGATTTTTAATAAAACCATCATATTTAATTACAAAATGTTGCTTATGATGTAAAAATATAACAATAATTAAAGATGCAATATAGGTACCTAATAAGCATCTTTATTTAGGTAGGTATATTTCTTTATATCCAGGACAAATAGATACCTATAATACAAATATTGAATTGAAATACTTAAAATCTTTAAAAATATAATAAATATGAAATAGATATCAAGCCGCCATTTGCAATTTCCAAGCTTATCCGTAGGGTCTGGGCGAACGCAAGTTCGACGAATATCAAAAAAGAATCGCGTTTGTTAAGTTGCAATATGGCTACCTTATGTATAGACAACTTTCGTTTCGATAGCATAGACAGCAACAAGTCTATGATTTTTTTCTCGATCGATAGCAAGTGACGTCATAAACTTTACGTTCATACATTTTGTTCGATTCTATTCTTTTTTTCGTGACGCTAAATTTGAGAAGTCTAAGCCCCCTGGTCGGAAAAGTTTGTTACAGTCAGCGTTGCCAACTTAGTGGTTTCATTACTAGATCTGGTGGATTGGGTGGGACCCCCTGCTGGTGGGCAAAATTTGTACCTGGTGGCTAGTGGATTTTTTAGTGGGCAATTTTTAGTATTCAAAAATAAGATGTTTTTTGAAATTTATTGGTAATACTTCCTCATTATAACGGATATAGAACGGGTTTTTTGTTCTATGAACCTACTCAAATCTAAATCGAAAAATCGCATGAAATTGTCGCTAATGTCAATAATTTTAAGTATGTGCGCAGTATTGACACTCGCAGGAATATGTTGTAACACTTATACACTTCCTGAATCAGTGCTTAAAAGAAATGTACCAATGAAACTTACATGTCTGCGACTGAGAAGCGATACGTCATCTTCCGAATAAAACCTTTTGCTGCACGAGACATATTATTCAGAACTCAGATGTCTCAATATCATAATCATAATTTTGTACTACATTTTATTACAAAATAATTTTATTTTTCATAATTCCATTTGTTTTCTTGTTTTTACAAAATTAACTATCATTGAATATTGACTCAATATTCCTTTATTTTTTATTAAAAATCAGTTTTTCATACAAATTTATAATTAAGTGGTTTTTCTAGTGGTTTCATATTATACGTTAAAAAATCTGGTGGTTTTCTGGTGGTTTCAGGACCTGCATCTAGTGGGCTTGCAAAAAGTTTGCTGGCAACACTGGTTGCAGTGGACTGTTGGGCGGTCAAGAAGGCAAGTTATACAAGTCAACACTATAGTAAAAATTTATTTTCGACTCACTTGTTCTTATGTAAAGTGGTATTTTTTGCGACGCTCTTAGTTGCAAAATCAACTTATTAAACTCGATTGCTTTTTACTTTACATAATCGCGCAATTCTTCGTTATTTTAAACATCAGCAAAATATGGGCTGTTGTCGCTTTCGCTGGCCAGTGGGTTAACGTCAATGATAGTATATATTTATAACCAGAAGCGCAGTGTACGAAACAGAAATCCATGCGTCATATTTTACAGATATTATTTCTAATTGTTTTTTTTTCTTCCTCACAAGTATGTCGAAAAATGTAGTATGACACTCTTAAGCTATTACATACTAGGCTCCGTTATGCCTAAATCATGCCTTGTGAGTAATAACTAACTAATTTAGCTCACTTGTATAATAATGTACTATTATTACGAAACATTTATTAATTCCAACAGAATCTCTAACGCTATTCACGATTGACTGATTCCCTGACCACCGCACAATACTTCACCTGCTTCATATGATTTTTTAGATATTGGGATCTCCCGTCATCATCCAGGCTGGATTCTAACGTTGGGTATCCGTTCTCCGTGATTAGGAAGGCCAAGTTTCCATATTGACTCCGCAACCCGTTTATGGCAAGTCGAAGACCTTTTGGGTATATCTAAAACATACCAAAATGTTTATTAAAAAAAATGTACTGGTAATGTAACCCATTACATGTACAGACACAGGTAACATTTCCAGTACTTATTGAAATTTTAAGATAGAGAGAGTTGAGCAGCACAGGTATCTAGGAATTACGAACGAAAATTGGAAAAAGGGGGAACATACAAAGAAAAATGCACAAGAATAGAAAGAGCGAGAAGCACGTTTATAAAAATGTAATCGTTCTTCAAGATATAAACTTGGGACTTAGATGGTTTTATCTAGGTATGTTTTTCCGAGAGGAGGAGCCAGTAGACCCATACCACAGATGTATACAAGTTTGGGGTTTTGCCCCCCACCAATAAATGTAATCTAATAATATCCATATAGAGGATAGCAAAAAAAAATTTTTCGTCATCCACTGGCAATAAGATTGTATTGTACATGTTTTATTTTATCACTGTTGCGTCGCAATCGCCTTACCGGTGCGGCCCCGGCCTTACCGCGAAGTCTTCAAAAGCCGTGTTGACGGGCCAATTTGGACGTGGTCCCACTTTTGCCCCAAGTTCTGGCACGTCTCCGTTGATGCCGTACATCAGTTTTTCACCAGGCCTCGCTTTCCGTGCTACACTGCTAGTGTAGTAGTTTAACGCGTAGAAATCTGCCGTACCTAAATTGAAAGATTTATCTGGAGCACCGTGTTGTTTGGGAATTAACTGTTTAATACTGTCACAAGGATTCGATTTGAGACGCAGGAAAAAGGCGTATACGGAGTGTCTATTGTGACTATAAATTTAATGTCTTCATTACCTACAAGCCTTTTCCTGCGGCGCCGCCTGCGCTAAATTGTATGCTACTTTAGATTTGTTTTTTGTTGTTCGACCTCACTGCAGGGACAAGCCTCTCTGTAGGCAACACTTTTCTACTGTGACTTTGGTCATTGCCGTCGATCTGGCGCAATGTAGATTGGCCAGCGTTTATTACAATGAGAGAGTTTTTCTAGAGTTATCCATATGATTTTATTGGCGATATTTGTGTTTGACGGTATAACTTGCATCATACAAATTAATAGATTTTTACGATCTCAACAAAAATTTTTTCAAAGGTGTGCTACCTAGGTTTGTTTTTGCTAAATCATAGTTATTTTATTGTTCTTCTAAAACCACTCGCAAAATATTCTATATTTAACTGGATTTTCTAGACATTGTAGGTTCCAAAATGTTCACGTTAGTCCAATATATTATAAACAATTTACTGGTTCTTTTAATACCTTTGACCAACTCAATTTCCTTCTGAGTGAACTTTGGCAGCCTAGACCGTGGAAGACCTTCGTTTCTGCTGTTCCTTGCGATAATCTGCTCTAATTCTTTAGGCCAACCTCCTTCCTTTGAAAAAATAGGATGCGAGTACCGACCAAACTGTGGTAAACACACAATAATTAAAACCTAACCGGTTAGAAGAAATTTTTTTTTTTCAAATTATCTTAATGGTCTTAAATTAAAAAAAAAGATTTGAAAGGTTCAAGTTTCATGTTACTATTTAAGAGCATTACCTCTGCTTATGCTATGAATACTTTTAATATCCTCTTTGTACTGAGCTAATTTTAAAAATGTGCTTCTACAGAAATATATCACTGATTAGATATAAACTATTTTTCCAAAAATAACTTGCAACTAGTAATTTTGTAATACTGTTGTACATTTTTTAGAGCTTTGTTCAAATAGGATATAGTTAGGATATATTTAGTACGTGCGCTTGAATAAAATGTACATGTATATTGTTTTGGCTTTTTTCAATACAACACAATTTACTTATTTGATACAAACCCCATAATCGTTGATAAGTCCAGCCAGTTTAGTGTTGTTCTTCGTTTCTCCTTCGCACCAGACTACGTAGTTTGTCAACGAAACCTGACCTTAACGTAAAACAGGAAAAAATCGTTTATAATCTACCAAGTAAGATTGTAAAACCCTTAAATAAAGCCAAACAAATATCAAAACAACTGGTTGTAGGCAAAACAATAGGTTACAGAGACCGTTTAACACCAGCAGGTCCATATACTTATAAGCTATCTAAGTGTAGTGATATAATAAAACATGCCAGAAACAATTTGTACCTAATAGCAACTGATGCAGACCTGTTCAAACAGAAGTACTGTTGACTTGTCTGATGAATGTACTCTTAGGCCGTTAGACGATCAAAAATGCGTTCCGAGCCCGTGATTTTTTTTAACGCTTCGCAAGCGTTTTTAGGAAATGCTTGGCAAGCATTCTACGTGCTACTAAAAAGTCTTAATTATCCAGACTCGGGAAATCGAGAGAAAATGTATGCAAGTAAGTCTTACCTCGTGACCCGTGAAAGTGTTCGCGTACATTTTACTTCCAAATTCACGAGTCTGACTGCTCGAGACTTTACGCAATAAGCTCTAAGGTCTCGAGGCATAAGATGTACTCTCATATATTTTGCCCCCGCGAACGCGATATCCGGGTACTTTAGACTTTTTATAAAACTTATCTCCAAACTAACTACTAGAACAATTTTCCGTTGCTTTCAGTAAAAAACCGGTCAAGTGCAATTAAGAGTCGCGTATCGAGGGTTCCGCACTTCCATCAACGTAATTTACGAACACATACAAAAACAGAGTGGTGCTAAGCAGCTGTCACCCATCCAATAGCAACAAGCCAACACCATTTTGGTCGCTTAAATATCTTGAAACAAGATGATAGAATCCCGAATGCGTCCTCCACGATACTGCGGACACGTGATGATCTATTCGACCATTTGCTCCAACATCGACCTTCTTCTTGGTTATCATTAACAATAGCCATCGAAACAATACTGCGTGTTTGTTTGTAATTAAAATAGTATGACCCAGAGTTTTCAAGTTTTTGTATTTGAATATGTTTTAATAGGCTCGTTCACTCAAAGGTGACTCAAATACCATTGAATGTGAATGCTTTGCATGAAGCTCTTTAGATCGTCTATAGGGAGCCAATTATAGTATAGTACACTCATCAGGTGATATAGAGTTTGATTTTGTTAAGACTGACCTCCAAATCTTGGCCTGAATTCCTGGTCAAACATTCTCCAGGCTTTCGCGTGGGCTATCAACACGTTCTTGTTACATATGTACCCAGCATTATCCTGGTCCACTATCCCTGGGGCGAAGACAGCAGTGTTATACGCTATATCGCAGAAGGCTAAAGGCTCATTCAAAGTTATCCAAGTTTTCACCCTATCTCCATACAGGGAAAACAAAACCCTGGCGTAGTCCATAAACCAATCAGCTATCAGAGGATTTGTCCAGCCACCTTCAAAAGCAGAAAATCAACCGGAAAATTAAACCTACTTAAAAAATAAATACATACCATTTTGATAACATGATTATTCCATTATGATAACATGTAAAAAAGCTTAACATAATATTTAGTGCGATAGTAGCGAGAGTAGGCACCTGATCTACGATATATGCAAGAGTAGGTACCTTACGATATATGCAAGAGTAGGCACCTTACGATATATGCAAGAGTAGGTACCTTACGATATATGCAAGAGTAGGCACCTGATCTACGATATATGCAAGAGTAGGTACCTTACGATATATGCAAGAGTAGGCACCTTACGATATATGCAAGAGTAGGCACCTTACGATATATGCAAGAGTAGGCACCTTACGATATATGCAAGAGTAGGCACCTTACGATATATGCAAGAGTAGGCATCTTTTGCACGCAAGGGATTGAAATATTGCAAAACATACCATTTATTATTGCCCGGGATAAACAAAAAACCTCTTGCAAATTTCATCAAGCTGTAGAACACAACCCCTTAAGGATTTTTAAATTAACCCCGTTATTGTTATTGGCTATCAAAACTTACCAAGATCTTGTAATCTCTGAGGCAAGTCCCAGTGGTACATTGTGACTATAGGTTCAATGCCATTCTTCAGCAGTTCATTGATCAAATTATTATAGTATTGCTTGCCGTCCTTGCTGATAATGTTGGAATATCCTGTAGGCAGAATTCGCGTCCAGGATATGGAAAACCTAAAGATAACTCCAAATAAAATAATGCTGGTGTACTGCTAGTCAGGGTCACGCTAAGGGTAACGTATCGCCGACCATAGAATAGAAACATCTTCTCCTTATTAGCCTCATACGTCCCCAATGTTGGGCACGCTCTACCCTCACTGAGAGCGATTTGGGCCATAGTCCACACGCGGGTCCAGTGCGGATCGTGGACTTTCTATACCCCTTTTTTTGACGTAAGCAGGTTTCCTCACAATGTTTTCCTTCACCGAAAAGCCAGTGGTGTGAATAATCAATGTACTTGAAAAATAAGTAAAAGACTCATTGGTACACGCCGGGTCTCGAACCTCTGCCACTCAGGACGCAAAGTGAAATCGGAACCTATAATAAACAATAGAAAAATATAATAAACAATTATTTATATTTTTAATTAATAACGAAACAGTACACTAAAACACGTCATCCATAAAAAAAAATTAAAATGATGTTAATCCAGGACATAATATACCTACTTTTGTACCGAATTTCATCCAAATCAGAACAGCCGTTTAGGAGTAAGTCACAGATATCCAATCTCATAAAATATCTTAGTACTTACGCATCAGCCGTTGTGAGTCCCACTGCAGGGACACAGGCTTTATTCTAACATAGTCGTTGGCCATAGTCTACAAACAAAACAACCAATCCGACGGTATAACGTACCCTCCAAAGCACAGAGAAGTTCAAAGAAATTTACCACTAAGCGGTCACCCATCCAGTAGTTACCACACCCGACGTTGCTTAACTTGGCTTATCGTTTCCGATTGACAAACACAACCGGTCCACGTACTCCTCGTCAAGTACTTAATGTAAGGAATCTTCTAATTGGATATTTTCTACCTGTAGAAGTTTAACCCAAGTTGAACAGCAAGTTTAACGTCTTCTTTGTAAAGATGGTAAGAATCGCAGGCCACGTCGCCGGTGCTGTTATCAGCTATGGGCCTCGTGTGCGTGAACCTGTCCCATATGCTCTCAGATTTATCTGTAAATTTAGTCACAATGAAAATCGTATCTTGGAGCGCCATTGGTGAGTTCTTCTGTTATTATTGCCACCTTACCAATCAGTAGCGTATATAACACAAAAATAGCTTTGTTTGTTAGTGTTTATAGGTAAAAGAAGGCCTTATAGTTCAGTAATGTACGTCCATCTGCCACATCCGATGAAATTGAACATATTCGGGCAAGGTCTTATATGAATAGCCATAAGAAAAAAAATTAGTATGCCCTAAGGAAACAAATTTTAAGACTTGATGGGCATAATTTAATATCGATGTAGAATTTAGTTAGTTTTTAACAATAATTTCCATGTTATATTTAAGAGTAAATATTGGACCCAAGTGAACACACATATAGGTATTTGGAAATACAATATATTTCTTAATTGGTTTTACCATGGCTTGTTAATTGGTTTTACCATGGCTTGTTAATTGGTTTTACCATGGCTTGTTAATTGCGTTAACTGTTTTAGTCGATCTAATGAGAGCACTCGGTGTTTTGTATTCCCCACTGTCCTCCTCGAGAATCTATATAGGAAAAAAATTGTATAGGAATTACTTATCCTAAAATTATTATATGTCTGTATGTTTGTTTTCTCAATTATCTCGCATATTTGTACAGCGCACGTCTGGAAATGTAATAAAAAAGAAGATTTTTGGTTTTTTGGTTATTTATACTATACTATATGTACATATACAATATACATTAAAAGACCCAGTTATTTATACGAATGGCATTTAAAAAAGTAAAACAGACAAAGTGACTGTATATCTATTATATCCAGGGAGGAAACAGGGGAATACGACTGTAAGGGGAAAAGCAGCCTAAGAGAAACAGTTTCGCGGCGACTCGCAGCCTGCTTCATACAAACGAATTTCCTATTTGTTTTTGTCATGAGACGATTGTTATGAAAAAGTAGAATCCTGATAACCTTTCAACTGTACAATTTGATAAATAACTATTTGATAAATAACAAGCAAACTGTTTATACATAAAAAACATCTTTAAAATTTCATGGTGTTCGATCAGTGAGTGTCAAAAATAAGTGGGAAATTCGTTTGTATGTAGCACGATGCGAGGCGACGCGTATTGTGTTTCCTTAATGGTCATTAACGCGTCAGAACGGATTAGGTAAAGGGGTTTATAGCTTACCACTGACATTCCAAGCTCCTTCGATTTGGTAAGCAGCTGAACTTGCACCAAACTTGAAGCCAGCCGGGAAGTTCAGACACAATGTCCAGGTTACGTTCACCAAAATACTAAACAAATTATATTATATACAGGCTAATATATAAATTGAGGAGGCTCAAAAAGGAACAAAAAGTATCATTTACAGTTTTTAACTTTTTGAGTAAATTTAGAAAATTAATATTCAAGTTGATCTAAGCAATTTTTTTTTATTTTTATTAACCATTTTTGTGTAAATTACTGTATTAAATTTAATGTATTATAAGGTTATCTTGCTGGTTTTGAATTTTGGAAAAAAAATAATAAAATACATATCAAATCACACCCTTTGATCCAATAGCTTGTAAATGTCACTATTTCATTGAATAATTTTGCAAAATGTCCCCTTTTAATGTAAATGTCACCGCTTACTGATGACGACTCATGTGACGTCTACGTAGAAAATGTACTCTACATAAGTACAACTCGACAGTAAAATATACATTCAATGGGAATTCCCCTAAATTATATCAAATGCGACCCTTTAGGGCAAAGCATGGTAAGGGGAAATCGTACATTATTAATAAATAGTATATTTTTTTGGACATTTTTAGCGCGGCGGACCAAAAAAACACAGAAAAATTGGTCAGTGTCTAATCCTGCCGATTTTCTGCAAAGATTTTGAGAAATTCTGCCAAAAACTGAAATCTTTTCGAATCTGCGACACAATCTGCTAGACCCTAAATTTAGGATCTAATTCTGCTAATATTGCAGAATTCTGCTAAATCTGGTCACACTGCATTTGACAGGTATAACCCGCCTGAAAAATCCATAGACAAAGTGGCTCAGTGTTCCAATTCTCATAGCACTTCAACAATATTTTAAAATCGAATCATTTATTTAGGAAAAATGTAACCAGTTTGAACCGACTAAAGATTCTTCTTTAATAATCACTGTGATTGAATATAAATGTAACTTTTTGTTGAATGTACCGAGTTAACTGAAAAAACCGGATAACCAGTTTTGAATCCCCGTTTTTTTCATGAAAGCAAACCCCGGGTTTTTTGGTTATTACGTTTTTATTTTACTATTTTCATAATTTCCTTCATATTAAACAACAAATGAAGTAAGACGATCAACAAAACTTACCGTTTCTGATCCTATTTTTAAAAGAAATGAGTATGGTTGGAGTAAGTGATAGTACCAGATCAGTATAAAATATAATTAGAAAAGGATCTATGCTTTCGTGTTACATACGTTTACATTACGACATTAAAAACTATTTCCTATTGAATATTAAATTAAGTAGGTTGATCTTTTATCAGAAAATCTGAGTCCGCTAAGAGTTAACAAAGGCTTCTCGATAGTGAGAGCAAACACTCTTAACACAGGATTCACTGACTCCATCTAAACCAAAAACTATTTTAATTCTGACTCCATCAGCCAGTAAGGTCTTCACCGTAGGGTTTCACACAGTCCACTGAATTCTGTTCCTCGGATACTCCACTTAATAGAGTCGGTGATTTGAAACCAAGTTTGATGAAAAGCAGGTCTTTATCATCATCAAACTTCCTAAATTCACGGTATTAGTATTCTAAATAGAAAATAAACACATTTTGGAAACTCAGGAAAAATATTTATGTCACTTACTTCACCCTTAATACGTAAACCGATTGTAATGAAATTTTGGTAAGTTGTTATTCACACGCCGGGGAAGGTTTTCGAATAATTACAACCCTTTCACAATAGGTTGGTGCGGCAGTTGTTTTAAATAAAGAAACAATGTTCACCAGGTCAGCTAGTAACAATATATAATATCATATACATACAAATATGAGTACAAATTGGTAGTTAGAGAGTTGTGATCTATCATCAAGTTGACAATGATTCGAGAAAAAAGGATTTCAGTTTGACTTTAAAAATGTTCATAGACGATGACAAACGAATATTCGATGGTAAATTGTTCCTCATTTACCATGAAAAGTGGTAGAGTGATACGGTAAAGTTAGTGTTCGTTCTACCTTAGACCTTTGTGACGAACTATATAAAATGTTAAAGAGTTTTTTTAGGTAATGGCGTGCAGAGAGATTTTTAAAGACGTTATACAAAAGGGTGAGAATATAAGTATTCCTGCGAAGTCGAATTGGGAGTCACCTAAGTTGAGCACGAAACTCGGAAATATGATCATATTTTCGTAATCCGAAAATAAATCGGATACATAGATTTTAGAGACATCAAGTTCCATCAAGAGTAGCTTCTCTGTAAGGTCATTATAAGTATGATTTATAAGTAGATACTAAAACAACAAATTTGTCGCCTTTGCAAAACTATTTTCTCCATGAAAAAAAAACTATCTTACCACAAAACAAGACGCCGTACGTCGTTCATTTTAACACTACTGACTTTGAAATTTCATTATCTGAACCAATTACCTATCTACTAAATTTGTAAATTACGTACTTAAATGTTTTTTAATTAGAAGCGTTTTAGGCCATGCCAAATCGTTGTTACACTTTACATTAAGTAATGGTGTCAAGTACAAGTGAGGACCATACCTACCTAAGCAAAATGGATTAATTAGTTGATATGGTAGTTAGGTTCTAATAAAACTAATTACAATTTGTGGTTATAACACACTCAGCGAGAAATCAAATCAAACAATATTTATTTAAAAAGGTTTCTTAGAACACTTTTGAATCGTGAATGGAATGTAAACAATGATAATTTTTGCCTAAAAGAGCTGCCAAGAAGTTTTATTTAAAGTAATAATACCTACAATACTTTGATAAATCAGCCTTGGAGCATTTTGATCTTGTAGAGGAAATCAGGACGCGTCGCGTGTCCAGTAGTTAAATGTTCTAAGTAATCAGCTAACAAGTATACAATCTGTATTGAAACACTTAGTAATATAAATAATAATAATAATATAAAATAATAATAAATTTTTTTTTTGGACATTACACACAGCGCCGTCTGGCCCAAAGTAAGCAAAGTAGTAGTAGAACCAGACAACGGATACAAATACATAAATATTACTTTTTTTTGTAAATACAAACATATACATAATACACCCCAGACTCAAGACAAACACAAATGTTTATATTATGAAAAAAAAAATTGTCGAGTGCGGGAATCGAACCCACACCCTCTGCATAACAGCTGGCCACACTTCCAACTAGGCTGCGAGGGAGTCAAGTTAGTAAGCTACTAAAAACTAAGTCAAACACATGCCAATTTTTTTTAAATATTATTAAGCATAGGGGGGCGCACCATGTAAGAAAAATGGCTCCACGTGGGATACACTGAAAGATTTGCGTAACTCATTAATAAAACAATTTACATGTAAAGTATATTTTCCGATTTTAGAAGTTTTCTTCATTACATTTTAAACACTTTTTCATTTGGTATTTTCACGTGCTAGTTGAAAGCTCTCTTTTATCTTTTATTTTTGGGAAAATAAAGAAATCACATGCCTGGCACCATTCTCTGGACTATGTGCGGGATAGGAAACTAGCTCTACCTTTTCTTGCCTACGTTTCTCGCCTGCCTCAATTTTGTTAGTTTGCTGTCAGCTTCGAACACCCATACAGAAGACTGTTGCTTTGTTTTCGTAGTGTAACAATATGTTTCATCTCCTGTGCCACAATGTCATACTTCATACAGCATTCGAACAGCCGTGATCGTACTTTGACAATTTTTTTCTACACCAATCATCACAAGACCGGTTTTGTTCTGGGGTGGGTTCATGAGAAATGTCGCGGCAAAAAAAGATTTCTAACTTTTATATAGCGTGTAACAATATGTTTCATGTCCTGTGTCACAATGTCATACTAATACAGCATTCGAACGGCTGTGATCGTACTTTAACAATTTTTCTTTAACACCAATCATCACGAGACCTGTTTTGTTGTGGGGTGAGTTCATGAGGAATCCAGCGGCAACAAAGTTTTCTAACTTTTATATATTGATGTAAGATTTTTTGAATTTGGCTCATACTAATCCCCAAATGTCCTCGAACCTCCTAGGTGATACGCCTATTCTTCAATTAGTTGTCTGACAGTAGCCATATTTTCCTCAGTGATCTCAATTAAGCGCCGAACTTCACGAATTTCATCATGGAGAGAAATCCTTCAACGTCCTGTTATGTTAGGTTTTTTCGGTGAGTGTAGAATGACACAAACCTTTTAATTTTCGGGATCTAGTGGATGTTATCTATGATAATCATCGTCCTAAAATCATTTCGCGTTAATTCCATTTTGCTACGGACCATGACCTTCAACTTGTGATAAAAAACAATTGACACGCGATTTCCCGCCAATTGTTTTTTTAATCAATGATTGAGTTTCCTACGTTTAAAAAAATAACATTCGAAGGTACAGAACTATTTATACGTAAAAGTTATCGATACTTTTTATTCTATTGTATTTTGCTCCGTTTTTATATTCCTAGTTAACCAAGGACTTTCGTTACGTCACTAGACAAGCAAAGAAAAATTGCGTGGCGTGGGGGTCTCTTCTCTATCACCCTATTGGGTGTTGAGGTGCGGGTGTCGGGGGAGGGGGAAATTACCTCCCACCATGACCCGGGCAGAAGCTCAGGGGTGCTGAACACCCCCGGTGAAATTGAAAGGAGGCCTACTTATCAGGCCCCTTGATGGTGGTTGAATTTTTCACAATTCGAAGATGAAAAATGAAAATAATAAAATAAAATAGAAATGAGATGAAAATAGAAATAAAAATGTGGTAAGCGCATACAATAAAATAAAATAAAAACAAAAGAATAAAAAACAAAAGAATAAAAACCAAAAAAACAAAAAACGAGCAAAACAAAATGATAATAAAATAAAACGAAAAGAAAACAGAGCAAAAAGCAAAATAAAAATAAAAGCAAAATAAAAATAAAAATGAACTAAAAATCGAACTTAAATTAACTCAAGTAGAGGGGGAGTGTAAGGAAAAAGGAAGGAGGTGGGTGAGTGGGTAAGTGGGTGAATAAGTAAAATTATTCACCTCTGGGAATGAGCTCTCGGGGGAGAGGACGTCCTTCAGGAGGGCGGGCGTGTAGTGGGGCAATGCCCCTAAGGTGTTGATGGTGGCTGTTATCAGCGCGATCGAAGAGGTGTTTAGACAAACCAGAAATGAACTCTGCGAGTGATTCGGTTTTGGTGTCACTAGCGATGGTGGAGTTACGAACGTAGCGGCCGGCGCCGGTTATTATTCTCAGCGACTTATTTTGGACAACCTGGAACTTATGTTTGCTGGTAGAAGATAGAAGTCCGTACCAGGCAGGGGCTGCGTAGGTCAGTCTCGACCGAATGTACAGTTTGTACAGGCGAATTTTAGTTTTGAGAGGCAAGTCAGAGGAAAGTACCGGTCTAAGCGCCGCTCTTGCTGCGACCGCGCGTGCTGACACATGGTCAAGCATTTTGCGCATGCGCAAAGGGCGGTCTATAACGCAACCAAGGTACTTTACACTGGGTTGCCACTCAATGACTTGGCCTCGAAACACAAGTTTCGGTGGGAGTAATCTTTGTAGGCCGGTCAAAATTGCAGTTGTTTTGCTGGCGTTTACGGCTATTCTCCACTTGTCGAGCCAGCTGGGCAAAGTGTCCAATAGACGCTGCATTTAGAACATGTAGGCGCTGTCGTCCGCGTAGAGCGCTAGGTGTACGTCTTCAACACCTTCAGCTAAACCGGAATCACTGAGAGTGGGGATGTCGTTAGTGAAGAGCGCGTAGAGCAGAGGCGATAGGCAGCTGCATTGTGGTACCCCTGCTTTAATGGGTTTGTTTGCTGAGTATTTGTTCTCGACCGAGACATAGAAGCTTCGTTTGTCCAGAAACGAGGTTTGTACAGTAGTCCTTCGTGCCAAACCCGGTCGAAGGCCTTCTCCATATCGAGAAATACACCGACCGTGCGCCTGAACTTGTTTAGCTCGAAGGCTATGTGATGGAGCACGCGCACAAGCTGCAGGGTAGTGCTATGACTGTCCCTAAAACCAAACTGTTCAGGCCTAAGCTGGATATGGGGAGATATCCTGTGTATAAGCAGGCGTTCGAACAGCTTAGCTAGGTTAGACAGCAATGTGATGGGCCGGTAATGTTCTGGGCGGTGACGGTCTTTCCCTGGTTTCGGGAGAACAATGACTTTCCCGGTCTTCCAGGTAGATGGGAAATGTCCAGAGCGCAATATCCCATTAAAAATCCGGGTGAGTGCCACCAGACCCTTCCTTGGCAGCATAATAATCGCCGTGTTAGGGATCTCGTCGGGGCCAGGTGATTTACGTTTATTAAGTTTGGTGGCCTCCTTTCTCACCTCTTTGGGCGAGATGAAGTAATCACCTCTGAGTGGTGGGGCTGGGGCCGCGAGAAATTGCTCTACGCGATCTATTACTCCTAGCGTGTGCAGTGGGTCGGTAATGGGGTTCGGTTTAAACTGGTCCTCGAAGTGATCGGCCAGTAGTTCCGCGCGTTCTGCGGCGTGGTAGTGGCGGATGCCGGAGGAGTCAATCAGAGGGCAAATGGGGGGCGGTGTTTTCGAAACTTGGCGGGCCAAACGAAATAAGGCGGCATCGTCATCGCTAGCCTTAAAGATAGTGTTGTCCCACGCAAGTTTGCGAAATTGAGCAAGTTCCGCTTGCAAGTCTTTGCTAATTTTGTTGAGTTCGCTCTTTAAGACTGGGCAACGAGTTCGGCACCACAGCTTTCGAAGCTCCCTCTTTTTATTAAGTTTGACGCGCAAATGCGCGGGAAGCAGTTGCTTGCCAGAGGCAGTGGTTGAGGACCTCGTGGACTCCTTAAGGGCCTGCGTTATCGCAGTCGTAAAGGATACGACGGCTTCCTCTACCTCTGACGGAGTTGAGATGCCACCTGGCGGCAGTTTGTAGGTGAGCATAAGTTTATGAAATGTAGCCCAGTCTGTGGTTTTAGTAGGGGGCGGGGGAGATTTCCCACTAGCTGACACTCCGAGGACCTAAAGGATTGGCAGATGCTGAGTGTCGGTGTCGTGGAGGACTTCCAATGCAATTGGCCAATTGATATTGTGTGCTAATGTAATGTCGAGTACGTCAGGGGTTTGCCTATCTGCAGTAGGGTAGTGCGTTGGAGCACCTGGACCGATGACTAAGTAGTTGTTATTCTCAGCATCTGCTTTAAGTTCACGACCCGATTTGGTTGAAATTCGTGAACCCCATTGTTGGTGTTGGCGTTTAGATCGCCTAAGATTAAGGTGGGTGTGTCGTCACAAAAAAATGTTTCCTATGTCGATTGGAACAAAGGGGGCTAGTGGTGGCTTGTATGCGGCGAAGACTTTAAGCTCAGTATTGCCAGTCTTAAGTTTTACACCTATAGACCGAGTAGATGTAAAAAGGGGAAGGGGTAATAGTTCATGAACAAGGTCACGACGGACTTGTACTGCCGTTCCCCTATAGGCCATATTAGAGGGAGAGATTTCATCTCGCCTATAGGTGAAGAAATTTGGAATGCGGAGCTCATTCTCACCTCGGAGTTTCGTTTCGCCCAGTAACACAATGTGTACATCGTGTTCCTGGACTAACGTTCTGAGGGCGGCTGTCTTGCCGATTATGCCCCCAGGGTTCCAATACACAATTCTCAATTTAAGGCCCCTGTGAGGCCCCATTAAATTCCCACGTGAGAATTGTGGTGAGTTGCGCTAGCCCATTAAAAAGGGCTGGCAGTGGGTTGTGTCCCGCTGCGATGGCTTCTATAGCCGAGTTTAATGCCGCTATAGCGGCCCTTGCTATGTTTAGTGCACTAGGTGCAAAAGGCGGAGGTCCCTGCATGATCGGGTTGGCAATTGGGCGGTTAGGCGGCCGACTGTTTGCTGCGTGCATGGGTGGGGCCGGTTTTTGCACTAGCTTGGGGGGATGCAGGGGGTCTGCGAATTGTGGTGGTGGCATAAATGTCACAGTTGGGGCGAGAGAGGTGGTTTTTATAGCAGCAGTAGTGGTGGTGGGGGCTGAGGGACCTGGTATTGCCGGTACTGGTTCCGACAGAGGTTGTGCGTTTGGCGGCAGGGTTTTTGGTTTACGTTTGCGTTTTCTCTTCCCGAGAGCCTGGGATCTTTCGGTTGGAGGGTTGGCGGGGGGAATTAGATTTGAGCCTGCCGTTAAATCGTAGTCCTGGGGACCGATTTGTTGCAGGGGAGTAGGTTGGGGAGGGGGCTGATTATTAGTCCGTTGCGGGTCCTTTCGAGGCAGTGGAGGGGGTAATGCCACACCCCTTTTCCTAGCCTCGCGTCTAAAAATGGGGCATGCACGGTTGTTAGCCGTATGCGCCTGCTTACAGTTAGCGCATTTGAGCGCTACTGTATTGCGGTCGCATTCGGCTGCCGGGTGTTCGCCGCCGCAACGAACGCACTTAATTGGCCGGTGACAATTCGCGGAGACGTGGCCGAAAGCCTGGCACCTATGGCACTGAGCTGGACCCGGACGGGTGCGCCACGCCTCGATAGAGATGCCCGGCATGCACAGCAACTCGTTTGTCGCGTATAAGGTTTGGAGGTCTGCTATAGGGTGCCTATTTTGCAGTTGAGCATAATAAATAACATTAGGGCGACCTCGTACCGCAGGGATTTGGCGGATGTGCGATATGGGAAAATTGGCCAACGCAAGCTCCTCCGCTATCTCGTCCAAAGAGGTGTCCTGCGGTAGACCTTGGATGGCGATTTTTTAGGGACGGTCGCTGTCTAAACTGTAACAGTACCAGGATACTGTGTTGTCCAGTTTAGACAGCTCGTCGATGTACGCCGCTATTACCCTGTACTCATCGGGCGTTTTCGGAAAGAAACGCACTCCTTTACCGAAAGGGCGGGCATTGGGTGCGTGGCCTAATAGGGAGTGCAATTTCTTCAGGTGCGTAGTCCACTGCGGCAAGGCTTCCACAATAATAGGTGGGTACTTGTTTTTGCTTACAGCGGGAGCGGAGGGGGCCGGTTGCACATTCGTGCTATTCGCGTTATTCACAGGCTGGGCGTTTTGAGCCGGTTTCGGCGAAGCAGAAGTAGTGGCTTGTGCGTACGACATAGCCGAGGTTGATGGTACGTCCGGCATAGGAGGAGTGATCTCCATTTGGACCGGTTGCGGAGGGTTATGGTGGGCCACTGCGTTTGCCTCGGTTGTAGCCGGCGTAGGCAATGCCTGCGACTGTTACAAATTTGCAACGGCATTTCTTGCCACCTGGCGTGCGCGCTCAGAGGGGTCTTTGGTAGGGCTACGCGAAAAAGGTCTAACCTCTCTGTTCCTCGTCCTAGGGTCCCTACGGGGCAGGGGGATGGAGGGGGGATTTGCGTTGATGGGCGCTGAGATGGGGGTCTGTGATAAGTCTTGGCTATTGTCTTTTGACGATTGCGATTTAGACTGCGATTTTTGGTCGCGGTGAGGGGGTGTGTCCTGAATAGGTGACAGTAGGGACGGTAGAGTGGGGAGATCTTCATCCCTGAATAACTCGTCGCCGGACACAGAGACCGTGTACACCGACGACACTGAGGTGGCTGGGGTCATAGATGACCTAGTTGGGGATCTGGACGGGGGAAACGCGACGTTAAATGGCCTATTTTCGGCCGAAATCTCACCCGTAAAAAGGTTGTGCGCCACTACGGCGGCGGAGGGCTGAGAACGTAGCCATACGCCACGTTTGCGTACGCCTCCTCTGCCTACCGGTGGGGGAGCTGCTACGGGGGGGGGCATTACTTATGACTATAAAAACTATGCTAAAAACATACTTGATCAGCAACCAGACAAACCAGACAGCGGTGGGGGGGCCCCGGAGGGGCCGCCCTTGAGCAACTGACGACCTGTGCGATCCGCGGCAAAACAAAATTGCCAAGCAAAATAAAATATATGCGCTTACCAAAGTCGTCGAAAAGCCGCTGAAAAAGCGGCAACCGTCTACCTTTAGGCTGCACAAGCGTAGGCGCAGACTCGCTGGACAAAACAAGCCCCTATACAATTTCGTCCGTGCACGTCCGCCGTCTACAGAAAATATTCTCTTGGAGCACAAACACTGTTTTTCACTAAGGAGATAATATGCACTATGGAGAATGAATTACTAACGTACGTTACGTACAACGTCTAGAACGTATAGAACGTAGAAGAAAAGAAAAATTATTAATATTGCGTTATAGAAATCAAATTAAAAAAAACTGTAACGAGTCAGTTTTAGGAAATATAAAAGAGGCGTTTTGTTGACAAGCATTATCCGCATTGGATGCGCTCTATGCTCTCTATGCGCACATTCGATCGGTCTATTGACCAAAAATGAATGCATGGGAGGTGGATCAGTGGATGCGCTGTCAAAATGGTGAACGGCCATATTGTTTGTTTACATTTGGTGAACAGAACGATTTCAATGCCTTTGCGATGTAATAGTTGATAAAATATTATTATATTACAAATCCGCTAAAAACAATGCTATCAATAGAACGCACCTTTAATTTCAACAATTTTCCTATATAAGTATGTTTTCAGTCTGGAGGCACGGAAGTGCCACGCAAGACTCGAAAGCAAGGCAAACTGTCGTTCCATCCTTTTCTGGAAGTATTTCGGCGTATATAGTAACTATTCAATTTCAATCATTAAATTTTCAAAGTAGAGTTCCACACGACCGCCAACCGAGTTGCTACGATATGATACCGAAAAACCTGTTTTTACGTGGGAAAATCCTCGTTTACAATATCCATGCGGCTAAAAAGCTGCCAATTCCTGAAATTTTCACAGCGGATAGTGTATCATGAAAATGAAGAAAAACGAGCATTGCCTATTCATAACCTAAACGTGGGTATTTGTTCGTTCCCTTATTCCGGGGGTCAACACAAAAATTTATTAAAAAGTAAGAGGTTATGAATTATTTGTTGCTATAGCACTAAAACAATAATCGTTAAAAGTTGGAAGCCAAAGAGTTACCATTTTTACGCAGGGCTGTAGCTAGAGTTGAATCTAAGGTAGGGCAGCGGTGGTTTCATGCACGTGTACGGTGGAAGTAATTTTTCTATCTTTCATTATTTTACCTGCTTGTGAGCGTGAGTAATTGAGGTGGAAGGTAATTGGGTGGGATCGTGGGAAAACAAGAGCAAAAACAATTCATATATATTATACCTTAGTTTATGGTATTTTTAAGGAAGGGCATTAGTATTTCAAGGTAGGGCATTGCCCCACAATGCCCCCCCCCCCCTTAGCTACGGCCCTGCGATACAGCAAAAACAACAAATACATGTTTCTTGAATAGAGCCCCACAGATATAAAGAACTGGACCACGCATTTACTCCCAAAAACGGCCCAAAAGTGTGACCGAGACGAAGCAAAACTGTGGTTTCTGTCTCTTTCTAACTTTTATTAATAAACATAACTAAACAAAAAGGCGGAGTATGATAGAAAGAGAAAAGAGAACACAGGTTCGCTTTGTGTCTTTCTAAAGGGTGGTCAATTTTGTATGGCTATTGCGCAGTCCATAGGACAGATTATATAACTCAAAAGTCTGGAATTAATTTATGTTTTTTTATGTATGATGGGGCATGTTCTTTTTTTATTTAAAAGGGTATACTTGATGTAGTGAATTTAAAACTAAAACTTTTGGTCAAAAAATATAATTGGTATGTAACTGATGAAACGCCTTTTATGTTGATGAGTGTATAAAATTTTTGTAGTAAATATTTTTGAAGCCGGTTGTTTTTTTTTTTGTAAAAAAGTTTTTTAAATATTATTGGTTAGAGAATCGGCCATTATTACACATATTCTGTATTCATTTGAGTCTTCGAATTACTTCGGTCTAAAATCCACGTGAAAAGTCGAACAAACAGTAAAATAGCGAAGTTGTCTTTTTAATGGACCGCCAATCCCCTTTGGGTCTGGTCTGGAGAACCCCAAAAAGGATGGTTTCAAAAAAAGGCTTATAAACACTTTCTAAAATTAGTAGATTTAAATCTTACGTAGGTAATTAAAATTAAAAGAAATATTTATTATAGTAAAAAAATATTTATTAGGTACTTTCTTATTATAAGGTAACATATGGTATGGTACTTAGTAGCTTGAGACTCTTTTCACGTACTAAAAATACAATTCAGTTCTTATTCTAATTCAAAATTTGTTGGAAGTGTATTTCTAATTAAGTAAAAAGGTAACTAACATAGATACAGCACTTTTATATCACATAATCTTCATACAAACAACACCTAGAGTTGAATCTGTTAAACCAAGGATCGAAGAGGGCGATAATTAGGATTCGTCTCCCTTCGAAATTTAGCGTACCTAGGGACCTACATATGTGCCTGCACTGATAACTCGACACCAAAAATAGTAAGTTCCAAAACGTTGTGTTCAGTTAGTTGTCTAACGACGCCTAGAATAAAAGGCGAAATATTCCAACTTATCACTGGAAGCTTATTTCAATAAATCAATTTGAATTGAATGAAACTTAAATATTACTTTGTAAGTATAAAATAAATACAAATACTTTTATATGATTACTGGCATATTTTTTAATTATTAGGCTTTTGTTCTCGCAATATTTAATTTATTAAAATATAGTAAAACAAACGAATTAAGTTTAGGGTAAGTACTTACGTAGATAGTATTTCATACTTTCATGGCATAAATAAAAACACTTAATTTTTACTAGGTTCAGCCTCATATATTCTAATTTAAAAACTATATTTTAAAACTTAAAATTAAAGTTATGTAATAAAATATTTTTATAAAACAAAAAAAATTTATGCAATATCAGACTTTAAGTGAATATCAAATAGTTAGGTCCAGTCGAATGCTTATATCAATAACCCTTATTGATATAAGTGGTAAATGGAAATACCCCATAACCCTAAAACATCATTAAACAGGAATTTAGTTATATATTAGTTTGTGTATGCCACTCCATTAAACATCCAGCTAGGGTGGGCAGCATTTAGTAAGCTTCGTCAAGTCTGTACGTCGCCTATCCCACAGTGTCTGACGACGAAAGTCTTTGACCAGTGTGTCCTACCTGTCATGACTTACACCGCTGAAACATGGACACGTACAGCAGGGCTGGTGAACAAGTTCAGAATCTGAAATGAGGACATCCGGAAGAGAACTAGATTTATCGAAATAGCTATCAGAATTAACAAGCTAAAGTGGCAGTGGGCTGGCCACATCTGCCGGAGGACCGATGGCCGATGGAGCAGACGTGTTCTAGAGTGGAGACCGCGTATCGGAAGGCAAAGCGTGGGACGCCCTCCAGCCCGGTGAACCGACGACCTTATAAGAGTGTCTGGTGCTGGCTGGATGCGGAAGGCAGAGGACCGGGAGAAATGGCGCGCCATAGAGGAGACTTATGTCCAGCAATGGACCACTAAAAGCTGATATGATGATGACTCCATAACGACGTTGCCTTTGACCAAATAACTGTCGTTTAGTGATACGTCAGTACTTTCTGAGGTACCAATAAATTAGGCTTCGTATTGGCGTTTTTTTCTTTTGGTTTTTGTTTTTGTTCTTGGCGTTCACTTGTGGTTGTGTGACTTACTCTAAATAACAAAGGGCGGCCCTAGGGTAGAGCCATCGGAGCAGTGGCTTTCGGAAAAATAAATCCGCATCACTGCGGTTGGCTAAGATCTCATCATCAATAGCTTCATTAGCGTCACTCCTTAGCATCCAGTTGTCTATCTATCTGGTAGGAGACCATCCCCCGCTGCATCTCCGAATCCGATGTCACCACTTGAGAACATTTCTGCCTTAAAGCAGGCCTATGTCGCAGCGGTAGTTACATTAATTATTCGAAACCTCAGTATTCCTTTAGACCCATCTTTAGAGGTGAAAACTCACTGGAATGTGACAAAGGACTGTCGCTAGTAATATTCAGACGTCTGCCACAAGGTCAAAAAAGTTTGCGAACACACTAATGTAATAAGGCCATAACCAGACCACAAGCGCTCTCTAGCCGTATCGTTTTATTTTATTTTATTTATTTAAGTTTGGATGAATAAATAAATAAAATAAAAAATAAAGTATCGTTTTATGAGCGACACGGTTTTTTTTATGTCGTCTTCGTGCTGTGACGCCTATGGTATCATAAGTAAACGAAACGTACATTAAAACGGAATCGTTTCTTACTACGACAGACTTGTCAAGTTTTGTTGTCAAGTCACTCAACGAGCTACGAAAAGACCTCTCCCTCTCTCTCTACCTACTCACAGCTCTATCTAATTACAGCTAGGACGCAGAAATCACCGTACTAACAAAGTACCTATATCGAGAAAGTTCTGTTTCGAACAACATGTCCGTTAAAGGCTAAAAAGGGAGATAGCGCTAGATAAGTCTTACCCTGTCACACTTGCGATTCTTTGCATCTGCACAGATGCTTAGATGATAGAAGGAATCGCATCGCGTAAGTGTGACAGGACTAATCAAGCGCTATCTCGCTTTATTAGCCTTGACCGGACATGATGTTCGAAAGAGAACTTACTCGGTATACTCTGGTACTAGCCAGCGCCGTTAAATTTTAGCAAACGTTAGCCAACAGTGGGGGGACTTTAACTTTTTAACTACGCTAAATTTATTGTTAATTAAGATAACTATGTTAATGTTAAAAAAAAAACATACTACATGTACTTGTACAAATTTTGTGCCCGGAACATATTTCTTTGAGTCCTAAAATTAATTCTAAAAACTAATTGCATAAGCATAAATAGTATGTAGGTAAGTAATAGTAAAGATTAACTAAAGCTAGGAGTAAGTCAACTGCATTATCGGAGCGCAAGAAACCTAAACCGTACCGGCGCGCGAAGGAAGCGGGTTTGGTACGTCACAGGCGCGCGGGTGACAGAGGATACCGCTCTTCTTTATATCGCTCTTCGTTTCTCTGTCGAACGGACGAGTTGACCCACTATTATAATTTATTATTAAATAACTTAAAATAATTTGTTACTATTTATAAACTAGTTGTTCTTTAACATCGATTTGACATATTTGCTATAAAATAAAGTACTTAGGTAAATAACATTTAATGCAGACTTTTGCTCAGT
This sequence comes from Apoda limacodes, assembly GCA_946406115.1. NCBI lineage: Eukaryota > Metazoa > Arthropoda > Insecta > Lepidoptera > Limacodidae > Apoda > Apoda limacodes. The sequence goes on along the minus strand of OX291564.1, from coordinate 17,964,267 downwards.
TCTTTTTGGGCGTCGATATTTCAATATTGATATTTTATAAAAACTGTTTTATATTGCAATATACGTATATATCGAAAGAAAACCCAAATCGTACAATCCAAAAACATGAGATGCTAACAAAATAGAGTTAATATAAGTTATTTTTAAAGCTCGTTAGTATCGATATGGTCTGTAAATATATCGATATTTTATAGAAACAATAAGTACTTATACTATGAAATAAAAATCTATTTCAAACAGTCGGCAACATTTGAGAAATAGAAGCGTCCATAGGCTAGTGTAGCCTGTAAAATCAAGCGATTGTTATGCTTATACCACACAAGTGGTATACAAAACAGTGTTTTCTTAAAATCAATGAAACAATACTCCGACGTTCGGCAAGAAATTAATTATATCTAAGATTTAACTTATAAGTTTAGTATTTTATGAATATCGGAATTATCGATAGTTCAATCACCATCTCTATTATAAACTAATATCTTCCATACCATCCTGCTTATCTTTCAAAGGCAATACATCTCGAAAACTAACCTTATGATGGAAAAATGAATAATAAACTACCATGAAAAGTAAACCAACAAAATATGGCACTATACCTAAAACTAATACTAAATAAAAATATCCTGAATGGCGTACATAATCATTAACATAAATATACCAAATAACAGCACAAGCTATGTTTTCTAGCCCACATATAGCGTAGTAAACTAGGTATCGATACCTAGTTCTGCCTTCAACCGGTAAAATATAAGTAAATACATATACTGTTCCTAGAGCACAAGAGAAAGCCCATTCAGCGAATATATTAAATGAGCAGAATTGTGATCTGTCCATAAATTTAAGGCATAACGCCATAATGAATATGTGTATTCCACACGCAAGTATTGTCCAATGTGGATAAAGGTATGCAATGATGGATATCGAAATTATGCGGCCCACTGCAAAAAAATAAAAACATAATTGTTAATATGCAGAACAGATTTTTATATTTGTAACTAAAATTAAATAAATAATTTATAAATTTATTTTTGTATATTATTTGCGTCATTGCTATAGTAATTTCAAAAATTAGATTCAGAGGACTGACGGAACACTAGCCTTCCCAACTTGCCTCAGTATATTGATGTAATACTAAGACTATAGCACGGAAGCGAAGCACAAAGAATTTCGTACATTGACCTTTTACTTTTTAGCCTGTGTCAGTTGTCGAAATAGTAGTAATTTCTGATGACAGCGGTCGGTTATCGCATCTGTGCGAGCGCGACGGCAAATAATTATGCGCGTGCAACAGAGACAAATAGCACCAGTCATTGAACGAAATTCTATGTGCTTCGCGTCCGTGCTTTAGTTAGGATCTCTGTGCCCTGCATTTTTACACGCACAATTGAACTGTCTAGACGCCTATCATTGGACACCTGTATCTTACCCTTACTTTGGGTAATCATCTTATTAGAAGGAGAAAATTGTTTTTTGGCATCCAACGTTAATGAGAAGAAAACAGTTAGCTCAATGTTCTTCCTACTTTATCATTTGTCAACAGCCAGGACCAACAGTTTAACTTAGAAAGGTGTTAAAAGAGTATACAGCTGTCATCCATCCGATGTCTGGCCACACCTGACTTTGCTTTATTTTAATCATCGTATTTGATAGACAATTGCTGAGTTTCCTTTACTTTTTAGTAGGTTTAATAATTTTTTTGGTACATATTCATGAAAATACTATTAAAAGAAAAAGACTTACAAGAAACAAAGAAATGCCACAATATCTGCAAAGTAGTCCCTCTCCAATTCATATTTGTCTTGTCTTGTTGTGCAAAGCGGATGGCGCGCTGGTAGGAAGCGAGGCACCATGCCATGCCTACTATGGAAGACGCGATGGTGAGGAGCTGGTGTACTGGAACATGTTGACATTTGGAATACAATATTAACCAGCTATGTTCCGCGGTTTCTCGGTTAGGATAAAGAGTAATTTTCTGTCGGTGCGCCAAATTTCATCTTTATTAGAAACGATAAAGACTATTCAAGTAGACATTCAGTAAGACAGTTCTGTGGCTCAGTGGATAATGACCTGCCTACTGAACTGAGGGCCGTGAGTTCGATTTCTACACGGCACAAAAATTTATGTGAATAGTACCTGGAAGACCGAGCTTTGCCCCTTTTTTTTAACAACGCCATCTACTGCCAAGTAGCTTTAGTGTTGCTTTGTCGGTAAAAATAATAGTATTATTACTCGTCAATAAATGTCAAGAAGAGTCATATTTTTCACTTTATCATTGCCTGAAAACACAGATAAAACGACCTAGCTAGATCGATTATATATATACAAGAATTGCTCGTTTAAAGGTATTAGATGTTTTTACAAAAAAAAAGTATGTATTTGCAAAGCAATGCGGTGACCTGATTTTTGAGACAGGGATTCTATTGCTATTTTATTACCAAATGGTCATCCATTTTGAATTAGCTCATACCAAACTCAAAAAACACTTAAAACAATAAATTATAATTTCCTTAAGTACACACACCTCTGAGAGATTCGTGCCCCTGTAAAAGCAAGCTGATCTGCAAAACTTGCTGTGGTGCAGCCTCCAGGAAACATTCAAAGATCTTCAGCAATGCAGCATCTGCATCTTCGTCCAGCATAAATTTATAGTAACGTCTCTGCAAAGTTGGGTCACCCTGCCTTTTTGCTTGAAGGGATTTTAAGGCATAGCTATTACCATAGTATATGAAAAATAAAGATGAAATTTAAACATGTCTACAGTGCAACAAACTTTTCTAATCTGGTGGTCAAAATCAAAACTACAGTCGCTATATTGAAATGGCGTGAACTTAGGCGACACTGGCGACCAAACACTGTGTCAGAAAAGTTTGTTGCACTGTACGTTGATTGTATACAGTTGAATTACTCCTTTCGTCGGTTTAGGACCACTCCTTTAAATGACCACTTCTTTAAATGAACACTTTATAAAATAACCACAAAGAGAATATATGTCACTGTCACTGTGACACTAAATGTCACTTGTCACTATAGCAAATGTCAAGCTAGTGTCACTTTGACAATTTTGTCACTCAACCCCAGCATGTGACTAAAGTTTTACAGTGAAATAGTGAAAGTGAAATAACCGTGCATAAGAATAAGAAATGTCATTCACAAGGTCATTTAAAAATGTGGTTATCAGTATAGGTCATTTGTAGAAGAAGACATTTAAAGAAGTGGTCATTTTTCATATTTTCCTGAACCGACGAATGGAAATTACTAAAAACTATTTGACGCAACGCAATTTCAATTTAGGAAAAACAAATAAATAATTTTAAGTACAATATCGAAACAGTCTTATTTTGTGTGTTTATGTCTTTCTGAATTATATGGTTTTTTAATTTATTTTATTTTTAGTCAAAGTTAAACATTCATAAAAATTACGCATGCACCTAAGGAGGTTAGGTATTTCATTAAAATCAAATTGTTTTTACAAGATTTTTTTTAAATAACACAATAATATTTTTTTAAACTAAGCATTTAATGAAATAATATAGTGATATCAAAAAATGTTTTTAAGTAGCTTTCAATAACAATTTTTTATTACTATACCGAAGTTGTAAAGTAATACACTAAGTAGAAAGATTTCATTGCCAAAAACAGTTAAGAAAGGAGTGAAAAGAGGTCAAAGTACTTGAAACTTGGCAGAATAGTAAAACTTGTTTAGCCGCTTCTATCAAAGGTAAAAATAAATATAATAAAATTTTGAATTTAAGTTATTAAGTACCTACCTTATTAAATAAAAGCTTTTTTACCACTTTTCTGCCACAATAATAGTCGTAAGACAAATATTTCTTTAGGTTTCATTTTTTATTTATAACATTGGGTATTGAACAATGTGCCATATAGGTACAGTAAAGATAGCTTTGGGTCAAAACATTAAACTATCAATTCTTTTACCTAAGAGCCAAAAAATGGCATGTTAATTAAAATACCAGTTTAACCGAACCAGTTTACACCAGACTTGTTTTCATTAAATTTGTGTTCCAACTCCACTATGTCACTAGACTAACCCAAAAAAAATCCAAACGATAGCATATGACATTTCTGATGTCAAAAAGTATATGAAACTTGGTCAGGGTTTTCCAACAGCTAAGCGTTCCGACCCAGGTTCAATACCAAAAGGGTCAGTGTCGTAAAACCAACATTTGCAGTGATATCCAAACAGCCATCAGAATATTTTCCAATATGAAGTTAATAAAAAATCCATACCTAAGAAAATATAGTATTAAGAGTTAGAAAACTTGACCTCTTTACATGGGCTTAGCCAGTTTTTAGGCTAGGTTGAGACAGACTGAGCTAGGATAGGTCAGACTGAGGTAGGGTGGGGTAAACTAAGCCAGGGTGGAGCAGACTGAGCTAGGGTGGAGAAGATTGAGGTAGAATAGAATAGACTAGGGCAGGTGGGTGCAGACTAAGCTAAGATGGGCCAAAATGAGCTCGGGTTAGGCAGACCTAGTGCAAAATGTTATTTTTATAAAGCAAAAATGTACCATGCCATATAAGTATATAATAGGCATTTTGGGAAGTCAAGATGGTTCTGGATATGCTCATGCTTATATCAAGCATGCCAAACTCATGGCTCTTTATCCTTTTTGGGGCAAATGGATAAAGATCAGAGAATCAGCAGACTGTAAATCTCATAAAAAACCCATTGCACCTATTGCAGTCCTTTTATAAATTCTTAGTGTGAATTTTTAGCTATTACTATATTGCTTGAGTAAATTATACGAAATAAATGTGTGAAAAATAAACAGTGCCCCTAGTGGACGTATTTTAAGCCTATCTAAAAAAGAATGATATGGGAACCATTCTTGAAATTGAAATGGGACACAGGCAGATAAATAATAAGCCGCATGCGGCCACGTGCTTCATGCCTGCTCTGCTTCATAGCAGTGGAGCAGGCAAGACAAGTCAAAAGAAATTAAATATTCAAACTCACTTAAAAGCCTCACCAGCACGGAAGACTGAAGCCATCAGAAATGTCAACATGGTGATGCGCAGACAATGTCCCTTTGGTTCTTTTAAACGAAACTGCTCTGCCTTATCTTGCTTTTGATCATCTTCTATGTACCTTAATTTAAAAGATTGCCAAAAATTATATTTTCATAATAGTTAATGTAAAAGAGCTTTCCTAACCACTGATCATATTTTAAAAAACTTTGTTATCTGTTAATTTACTGACATATCTTACTGATTGTCGATGACATACATAACTATATTTTTAGATCATCAACTTTAAAATAACACAAAAATAAAAAGGTAACTATGTAAGAATTTTTTTCATTTTCATTGAAATTAGAGATAAATTAACCTTCAACTGTTATATTTAACCATCAGGCACACTTTATTATAATTTCCTTTTTACATACCTATTTTGGGGTGAACATTCAGCGTGTATGCTATCGGAAGAGAACAACAACCTAGCTGCAGTAATAAATACACAGAATGGGAAGCATTTTCTTTTTTTATTTTTCTGTGTCTGTTCAGAAACATAGGATTAACAAAACAATTGATTTGAATGAACCTTAACATAGGATTAAAAAAACAATTGATGATATTGACAAAGCAACCTTCTTTATCACTAATAAAATACAGGAAGCTGTATGGCGTTCCACAGCTGTTCAAAGAAACAATAGCCATGCTAACATACCTTTAGAAATTTGAGAAAAAGAAATAAGAAAACTCAGACAGAGATGGCAACTTAGTAGGTTATCTGAAGACAAAACTGCACTGAATCGATCAGCAAGATAACTGAAGGAACTAATTAAAAAACACAAAAAATTAATAACTTTAACACAAACTCTCGAAATTATCTGCTACTAAGGATTAATATTAAAATTTGAAAAATTACTAAAAACTTCCAAAGGCCTCAAGAACATGTACCACCTCTAAGATGCAATAATGAAAGTACTTGGGCTCAAAAACCTAGTAAAAAGGCAAACACATTTGTTTCTAAAACAAGTCTTCATTCTCAACAAATATTCTATGGTAGAATTCAAACAGGAAATAGACAAAGTGATAAACAGCCAATAACAACTGTCTGTACTGCCTAAACAAGTTACTCCCAAAGAAGTTATAATAAACTATTAATAATTATTGGAAAACTAGAAAATTGCCTGGTTTTGATCTCATTACAGCAGAAATATTGAAGCATCAACCTAGAAAAGCAATAGTCTACGCATATTGTTCAATGCTGTACTAGTCCATTTCTTTCCCAAGCTGTGGAAGTTATCACAGATAAAAAATCGTTACAAAACCTGGCAAACCTCCAACACTGCCCAACTCATACAGGCCAAAAAGCCTCTTACCCCTCATATTAAAAGTATTTCAAAGAATATTACTAACTAGACTGCAACAAATATTAGAAGACAAAAATGTTATCCCAGACCACCAATTTGGATTCAGACCACAGCAATCAACAATAGGACAAACACATAGAGTGGTACACAAAAACAGGCATCCCTTGTAGCAAATTGATTACTGTTCAGCAGTATTTCTTGACATACAGCAGGCCTTCAACAAGCTGTTGCACAAAGGACTTCTGTACAATTTGAAATTCCTCATACCAAATACATTTTTTATGGTGCTAAAATCATATCTGAAAGGTTAAAAATTCCAAGTAAAATTTGAAAATGAATTGTCTCAACTTTGCAATATTGAAGCGTTACTGCCTCAAGGTTCAGTCCTAGGCCCAGCCTTGTATTCCTTGTACACAGCAGACTTACCTGTCTCAGCTGGAGTGGATAACTAACTTCACAAAACAAGTGTGAAAAACATGATGAGATAAGTATACACTGAGATTAGATAGAAGACTCATCTGGCTGGCAAACACTTAAATATGAAAAAGAAATGAAGCCAACATGCAGTTCAAAAACCTCTTTTGACCTATAGGAAGACCCTCATCACTCTCACTGGAAAACAAACTGCTGTTTTACAAGTGTATTCCTAAACCAATATGGTTGTAGGGCATTGAGTTGAGGGGCTCTGCAAGCAACTCTAATATATGAATTCTGCAACAATTCCAAAATAATGCTATTGGAACAATATCCAAATAGTGCATTGAAAAGTCACTTGAAAGTCTAAAATACATAAACACCTAGAGATCCCTACAGTTAAATAAGAAACTAAAAAGTGCTGCACAAAATATAAAAAGAGACTGCAAAGACACAAGAATAAGCTTGCCAGCTTATTCTGACTCGCATAAATAATAAAACACAAGGCCACACTTTAAAAAGTGGAATGTCTTAGATGTAGACAAAAGTCAATGAAAGTCTCTTAATATTCTGACCATGCTTAATGTAGCACTGGTCATGGTAATGTGAATAAGCCTAGAAAAGATCTGGTTATGACTATTCTAGTTGATTGCAGATGTATTTAAGAGAAAAAAAATATACCTGTATGACAATGACAACATTTACTGTTGTTGGTTGCTGTGATTGTCAACAACTTTGATTTATTTAATTTTATTAGAAAGTGTAACTTGTAATTAACTTTTAAGCTGATTTTTAAAATCAATTCTAGATATTTGCAGAGCTAGGAACATTGTATAACCATCTGTTAACATATTTACAATCAAGATTTTTTGTTCAGTCTTTTTCAATCAATTCACTTCAGTCAAACACAGTTGAAAAAGACAATGAGGCTTGTAGTAAACAGCAAAAGTAATCTTGTATTAATATTAGTTTATTTGAATGATTACCAAAAATCTCTACAGAGGGGGAGGAGGAGAAGTGGGTTTCATAAAAGACAACCTAAGCTTCTGACATTAGTCTGCAGCCACCATAAAGATCATTTTAACAAACTTCACTTCTGCCTTATCTCAGGCGCTGCAGGAATAGCAGCCCCTCCACCCCTTCCTAACAAAGGCACAGGCACTCAGCTCTCTTACGCAGCTTCGGCTTGTTAGACTAGCCTCAGCCTCTACAGGTTGCGCAGTCCCTGCATCTTTGTTACAGTGGTTAAAAAAACTAAACTTACTTAACTAGTAAACTTGTTGTTTTTTTTCAAAGCACCCATAGACCCAACTCAGGTAACACTGAGAGCATGAAAGCAAACACATTGTTTCAAAGTACAGAAAGAGACAGCATGAAACTAACCCTAACTGTGTTAGCAATTAATTTTAAAAATAAATATCTAAAAAACTATTTATTTCCTCAAGCTCAAACTTTCTAGTTAATAAATAGAACTTTCTCTAAAAAAAAAACATCAGCCTTGAAATCGTTGGGAATTATACTAAATTTAAGTCAAAAACTATCAGATTGGTCAGGGTAATTTAACTAAAAAGAGCATAAAGATTTTTTCTAGGTTGTTTTCTCCCCAGCGTCCAGCAGATGTCCAGTCAAATTAGACAATTTTGCCTCAAAAACTTACATTATACAATTAACCCAAAAACTTACATTCTTATTGAGACTGCAGTATTTACAAGTGATGGTATTAACATTGATGCAAGTGTCCACCAGAATTCTAGAATTTTATGATCCAGATAGTATCGCACAACTAAATTTATGTCAGTCCCTAAATCTACAAAATACCATAATATTCCGAACACATACAATGAAAGATCGAAATAGGTTATATTAATGTTGCTTGGTACTCTATCAGTTTCATCATAAGATCGCCCATTTTGAAGTAAAATTCGCAAGGTTTTTGTCATTGTGAATTTGTTGGGACTTCGAATTCAAAATAAATAAATACGTATTTAATTTTTCGCCGTATGAAATATTTGAGCACAGATTAGTGTGATTGTTTATATTTATTCACACCACAGAACACATATACCCATATTCACACACTATAACTTATTTTTTTTTAGCTTGTAAGGTAGTGGCTGTGGACCGCCGTCACTCTCCGCATATAAATTGGTAGAGGCCAGCCGCATACTATATTTTCATCCCCCCGATCGACCCGGTCACGGTCGTAAAACTATAGTTAGGCGGCCTCGGCACGTACTAACGTCCCCAGATGACGATCTCGCTGTCCGGATAGCGAGATTAGTCTCTACGACCTCCCCGAATAGGGCCTCCCTCCAAACACGACGCCGACGTCCCCGGGTTCGTCGGCGCCCACAAGGATACACTAGGTATCAAAGAGTGCCGGGGCGCTTCTCGCCCCCACTCAATCGCAACCGTACCCGCGTAACGGGGAACTCCCCTCCTGGCGATGACTCACCTTCGGGTTCGAGGCTCACGCCGGTCGAAGGGACGCCCCCGAGAGCGACAACCCAAGCCGAGGCTTCCCCGCGGGGAACCCTTGAGCGTTGGGCGCTATATGAGCTAAGGCTCCTTCAGAGTCTCGCCCCAAAAGCCCGGTGAGGCAGTAATGGCTGCAACAGCCAACTGCATAGTCAGCTCAGAAAAAAAAAAAACTGTAATAAAGTGACGTATTAAAGTATATATGGTATATTTTTAGTTTGAATTTTTTAACTCTTTAGTAACTGTGTACCTATTTTCCCACCCCCCGCTAAGAGTGTCAGATTATTTTGTTCGAGAATAAGACTTAATGACCTATGGGCGCGTCAGGATGTTGCTCTATGTCTAACATATCAGCGTTTTATCTGCCAATAAAACGCTAACTAACCGGTAACTTTATTTGAAGCCTAACATTCTCATCCTTCCTGGTGAAGGCATTTAGATATATTTGAGATCCAATGAAGCCCTTTTGTGGGCTTAGCGCAACCTTATAAAAGTCGGGGAATAAGAAATGGTGGTGGGAATACCCACGAGTGAAAAATGCCATTCTTGACTGAAGGCGTCGTGGAGGTTTGCTTGTCGATCTCTTAAGTCCAGCGTGACATAAACTAGGATCATGCGGGTTGTTGATGAGGCAAACAGATCTTTTACAGGAAGGCCCCGTTTGGAAAAGATCACAGACGTAATCTGGGGAAGAAGGTGCCATTCTAGCGGAAGAGCTAAGCGGGACAATTGTGGCTTCCATGTGAATTTTGAACCGGTGGAAGAAACTTAAAATTTTTAGTCATTTCCATCAAAGGCATTGATTTGGTACCCCTTTCGTTTTGCAAGTACGAAACTACCATTCGGTTGTCGCTCTGTATCATCAGAGACGATCCTACTAGTTGCGGATAAAGTTCTTTTGGAGCGTACCAAACCACCCGTATTTCTCTCTGATTGGAATGTAAATATGCCTTCTAGGTAGTCTTCTAGGGCCCATTGACCTGATAATTTCAGATTGTTCAGTTGAGCTCCCCTGGGCACCGGGAAACTGGTAAAGTTCACTGACCCCAGTATGCTTTGGATTTGTTTTAGATTGGCCTTTTTTTAAATGTCATAGTTATCTAGTACTTCATTGTTGCGTGAAATTAGGACAAATCAACAATCACACTTTCGTATTCATAATATTTGTATGATTTATCTACTTTTCTATTTGTTTCTATATTTCTCAATATTACTTGTCAATACATTTTGTCTATAATAGTTTAAAAGTAATAGAAAACAACTTTATATTTCTGTAACTATATGGTCTACATATTTACAATTAGCATTGTATAGTCAAAGTGACATTCTACTCATTTTGGCCCACTACAGATACTACCTCTGTCACATTACTACATGATGTTACAAAGGACACAAAAACCACTTTTTTCCGTGGTACTACTAGTGTAGTAACGCACCAAGTAGTACCACTGGGGTCATTCAAAATGCAAATTAATTTATTGTCTTTTATTATCTTTGCTAAACAAGACTTTACAATTAATCAACAACAAAATTACAAATACTATATAACGTAACCCTTTGGACTATACACCTATTAGTTAGCATTGTATAGTCAGAGTAGTAACATCCTACTCGTTTCACCCCAACATAGATTTTTTTTGTCTCTTTCTGTCTTATCACATATTATTTAGGTAAAAAGGACATAATATATAGTTCGTGGATTCATGCTTAATACAATCCATCTATAATTTTACTGTATCTAATATCTTTTAACGAGCAATTCCTGTAGATATGTATATACAACTCCTAGTGACTTAAAAAGTTCTAGTACATCAATCTTATAAACACACAAAATCTTCATAGACTTAAGAAATATAATGTACATAAATAGTAATAATCTTTTTTCTTTAATGACTCCCTGAAGGTTACCGTCTTAGTAAAGTATATATATATACTTTACTAAGAAATCTCGGAAACGGCTCCAACGATTTTCATGAAATTTAGTATGCAAAGGTTTCGGGGGCGATAAATCTATCGAGCTAGGTTTCATTTTTAGAAAACCTCGTTTTTCCGTGTTTTCAGGCAATGATAAACTAAAAAATATGAGTAGTAATACTATTATTTTTACCACTTCACAATAGATTAGAGATAGATTAAGCAACACTAAAGCTACTTGACTATAGATAGGGCACTGCAAGTACTCGCTCGAATAAGCCACCCGAACAACTAAGCAGGGCATAGCGAGTACTTGCTCGAATGAGCGGCCCGAACTGGGGAAGTACCTCCACCTTACAGAAAACCGCGGCCATAATAACACTAACATTGAGTAGTGTTGTGTTCCTGGCGGTGAGTAAGGTTGCCAGAGCTCTTTGAGGATTCGCTGCGCGGACAGCGGAGGACCGGCGGTGCTTGTTGCTGTCATACTCGGCGTAGACGCGGCGTGCTGGTTCGGCGGTCAGGGAGACCTGATGAAACGGCTGACCGCTGGCCGCCCGCAGGTTGAACGGGATCCCGAACCCAGGGATCACTTAATCTCCGCCCTGGGAGGCTGATTCGCCAGCCTGTGTAAAGTATCTGAAGTGGTAGTCGTGCCGGAGAAGGAGACCGGAGTGGACCCGGCTACTACAACAGAGGGGGATCAGGGGCCCTTCCGCCCGCCGTGCCAGCAACCGTATCATCTGTGGCGAGCTTCGGCAGTCTTAGAACCGCACCCTTTGTCCTCTATGCTGTCTGTGCAGTGAATCCTCATCCTTAGTCTTAGTAACTTTTTTTTTATATAAATTATGGCCAGAAGACAGAAAAAGAAAAGAGTTTGCACAGCGGCTACTCCATCCACATATAATGTGGATTTTTGCAACATCAGGGGTATTCACGCAAATCTTAACGCAGTCCACCACCATCTCGAAACTGCGCAGCCGACCATTCTTTTTCTAACGGAGACGCAGATATCCTGCCCGGCCGACACATCATACCTTCATTATCCCGGCTACAAACTCGAACACAATTTTATGAGTCGTGCCGGTGTATGTATGTTCGTCCGGGAGGATATCTGCTGTCGCCGCCTTCATAGCCTTGAAGACAGGGACCTGTCGATATTGTGGGTGCGCGTAGATTACGGCGGCCATACTCGTATCTATGCGTGCCTATACAGGTCTCATAGCGGTGACACGGACGTAACTCGACTCTTCACGCACCTGAGTTTGACGACTGACAAAGTTCTAGAGCAATATCCCACAGCAGAACTAGTTATTTTGGGAGACTTTAACGCCCACCATCGCGAGTGGCTCAGTTCTCGAACCAATAACTATGCTGGGATATCTGCTCATGAATTTGCTCTGACCTATGGATTCTCTCAGCTGGTACTTTCTCCAACGAGAATACCAGATATAGAGGAACATACGAGCTCCTTACTGGACCTTCTGCTGACTACTCGTCCGGACGGGTACTCCGTCTCAGTGGATGCGCCTCTTGGCTCCTCGGACCACTGTCTCGTTCGGACTCAAGTGTCATGCACACAACCTGATCCTTCTGGGCCAACTAACTGGCGTCGTGTGTGGCACTATAAGTCGGCAGACTGGGATGGATTGCGTGAATTTTACGCATCGTACCCGTGGAGGCAGATCTGCTTTAACTCAGAAGATCCTGACGTCTGCGCAGCCGCAGTCACTGAGACAATCCTTGCTGGTATGGAATGCTATATTCCTAACCCGCGAGTAGCTGCCGGCGTCAAAAAACGACCGTGGTTTAATAGGTCTTGCAGAAAAGCTAAAATTCTTAAGCAAAATGCATATGAGGCTTGGACCACGGCTCGTTTTAATAAGGATCCGAATATTTCTGAGTTAAAACGCAAATTAAATGCTGCCTCGAGGTTCAGTAAGAAAGCAACTGCCAGAGCAAAATTCCAATTCATCGGCAAAATAGGTGGGCGACTTGCGAGCTATCCTTCTGGGAGTCGTGCTTTCTGGTCGCTTGCCAAAGCTGCCGAAGGGAACTTCTGCCAGTCGTCGTTACCACCACTGCGAAAGACCGATGGTGACTTGGCCCATAGTGCTAAAGAGAAAGCCGATCTACTGGGCAGTCTCTTTGCCTCGAACTCGAATATGAACGATGAAGGCGCTGTACCACCTACTATACCGTGGTGCGGTAAGTCCATGCCGGAAATCTCCATAACGCAGCGGGAGGTCAGGCGGGCGTTGCTTTCTCTAGACGTTCATAAGTCGAGTGGGCCAGACGGTATACCAGCAGTGGTGCTTAAGCAGTGTGCTCCTGAGTTATGTCCTGTACTCACGCGCCTCTTCGCGCTTTCCTACCACACTAGGCAATTTCCGTCTACATGGAAGACTGCGAATGTGCACCCGGTGCCCAAAAAGGGCGATAGATCAGATCCATCGAATTACAGGCCTATCGCTATTACCTCTCTTCTCTCTAAGGTGATGGAGCGTGTGATCAACACACAGCTTCTAAGATACCTAGAAGTACACGATCTGGTCAGTAACCGTCAATATGGCTTTCGCCACGGTCGCTCGACTGGTGACCTTCTAGTGTATCTCACACACCGATGGGCACTAGCCATTGAGAGTCAGGGGGAGGCATTGGCATGTAGCCTGGACATAGCGAAGGCGTTCGATCGGGTCTGGCACCGCGATCTTCTATCGAAGTTGCCATCTTACGGAGTGCCCGAGTGTTTGTGCAAATGGGTGGCTAGCTTTTTGTCCGGCAGACGCATACGAACCGTAGTTGACGGTAGTTGCTCTGATAGCATGGACATTAATGCTGGTGTCCCGCAAGGCTCTGTGCTGTCTCCTACGCTGTTTCTACTGCATATCAATGACATGTTGGACATCAACAACATACATTGCTATGCAGATGACAGTACTGGAGACGCTTTTTACACGGGTCGTGCAAACATCCCTCGTTCCGTTGTGGAGGAAAACCGCGGAGAACTTGTGTCTCAAATCGAGACCACACTGTCCCAGGTCTCTGACTGGGGACGGGTAAACTTGGTCCGATTCAACCCTACAAAGACACAAGTGTGCGCGTTCACCGCTAAGAAAACTCCATTCACTGTGGTCCCACAATTCCAGAACACTCCTCTCTCCATCTCCAAGAGCATTGGGATCCTTGGTGTCGACATCTCCAGCGATGTTCAGTTCCGAGATCATTTACAAGATAAGGTAAAGCTGGCGTCCAAAAAACTTGGTGTACTCAACAGAGCGAAGCAGTACTTCACGTCGGGGCAAAGGTTGTTACTTTACAAGTCGCAAGTTCGGCCCCATATGGAGTACTGCTGCCATCTCTGGGCAGGTGCACCCGGATACCAGCTTGGCCCTTTTGACTCGGTTCAACGACGGGCTGTGAGAATTGTCGACGATTCCAAACTCACTTGCGGTATCGAGCCCTTAAGTCTGAGGAGAGACTTTGCCTCACTGTGTGTGTTCTACCGCTTGTACAATGGGTTGTGTTCTGAGGAATTGTTCGAAATGATGCCCACGGCTACTTTCTACCATCGCACCGCTCGCCATCGGCAGGGAATTCATTCTCACACTTTAGAACCTAAATGGTCGCGTACAGTGCGGTTTCAGAGAAACTTCCTCCCGCGAACGCTTAAGTTGTGGAATGAGCTCCCTGCCAAGGTTTTCTGCAAGGACTACAGTATGGAGCTCTTCAAGAAAGAAGTTATTAGATTTCTGAAGGGTCGGCAACGCGCAAGTGATACCCCTGGTGTTGCAAGCGTCCATAGGCTACGGTGACCGCTTACCATCAGGCGGGCCATAAGCTTGTTTGCCACCTTAGTGGTATAAAAAAAAAAAAAAAAAAAAAAAAGATGGGGTTTGTAAAAAAAGCTCTTCTAGGTCCTTTTTTCTGGTTGTTTCTGTTTTTGGGATTATCTGATGAATTTTTGGATAGATCTTTATTTAATATTATAAATAGGAAAGATTTGTAGTTTTGTATGTTTGTAACGAATAAACTCAAAACCACTGGACCTGACAAGTATACTGCACTGTCCCTGAGTAACATAGGTTATATTCATTACTTTAAAAATTAGAGTTACAACAATACATACAACTTCAATAATGTAACCCAAGGTGTAAAAATATTGCCATAAAATATCGATCATAACATGTGCTGCGTAAACTACTAATGATAGAACAAAACAATATTAAAGAACATATCCAACTAGTCGTTATGTCACTATAATAACTTTTTAAAATTTGAAAAGTTGTTAGAAATGCCGACCAAAATCAGACCATATAAATATACTAATAATAATATACTTCATTGCACATAATATAACAACAACAATAGTTACATACAAAATAAAAATACAAATGGCGATCTTATCGCTTTGAAGCGATCTCTCCCAGATAACCTTTGGGTGAAAGTTTTAAAATAAAAACATAATAAAAGGTAATGTGTGCATTAAAAATAAGTAGATAATAATTATAATCAATCATACATCTTTAACAAAATTTATGTAAAAAGATAAAATTAAATACAAAATATACATTTAAGATAATATTAGATACAATTATATAATACTATACATAAATAAATAATTATTTAAGAATATATATATGGATATTAGAAATATGGCTATGATGTGATATATCAGCTTTTATTTATTATAGTGTGAGTAACAAGTTTTTTAAATAATCTCACGGACTGCGCTCGTTTTGTATCTAGAGGTAATGTGTTTCACAATCTGATTGCTTTCACATTAAATTATTCTACATATTTTATTAGTTATTATACATTTGTGTATAGTGCTTTGGAGTTTTTAACAACAGGTTTGTAGAACCACGTAAAAAAGGAGAACCAATGAACTCGAAAAATTCTTTTAAATAAGATGGTGTTTTCGATTGAACAGGACATTATAAAGAAGAAATAGGACATGAGTATTCCGGCGAAGACGAATTGGGAGCCACTTAGCTTTGTTCGGAATTCGGATATGTGGTAATTGAACATGTACTTCCGTAGACCAAATATAAATCTTATGCATAAATTTTGAAGACGCTCAAGTTTATCAAGCTGCTCCTCGGTGAGATCAAGATAGCTAGCATCTACATAGTCGAGAATAGGAAGAAGTAGTGATTGAGCAAGTGTAATTTTAGTGGTGATGGGTAGGAACTTACGTAATCTACCTTAAGATTGCGCAGCAACAAATATTTTTTTTCTAATTGCTTTAACCTGTGAACCCCACGATAGTGTTTTGTCTCAGAGTATACCCAAGGTTTTCACAGTATCATTATATGGAGCAGGCACTTTATTTACATAGACTAATGGCAGTTGTTGTCTATCGATTTTGGCGATAGGTCTCTTACTCCCTACGGTGATGGTGTTTTATTTGGGTTTACAACTTGGCCATGAGACTTACTCCAGTCAACAATGCGAGAGAGGTCCTGATTAAGTACCGCAGTAGCACTTAATAACCCATAGATGGAAGCTTGCGAGTATATTTGAAGATCGTTTGCATTAAGATGGTAGAGAGAAGATATATGAGATATAATTAGATTAATAAAAATAGCAAAGATAAGTGGTGACAACATGCCACCTTGCGGAACGCCAGCAGAAGTGTTGCAGTAGGCAGAGAACGAATCATCAACCTTAATGCGTTGTCGGTGTCCCCGCAAGTAACTATGAAACCAATCGAAAACTGTTGGAGATATGTTAAGAGAACAAGTATAGTTAGCAAGATATCAAGGTCGACCGTACCAAAAGCATTGCTAAAATCTAGTAATGTTAATATGGTGACCCTCCTACTCTCTATACCTAGACGAATGTCATCTGTTATTTTAAAAAGTGCAGTTTGACCAGGACGGAAACCAGATTGAAAGGGACTTAACAAATTATTTTTTGGCAGATAAAAAGATAACTGTTGTTGAAAAAGACGTTCAAGAGCCTTTGATAGGAAGGGAAGGATAGATATAGGTCTGAAATCGGAAAACGAAGAAGGGTTGGATTTTTTTGGTAAAGGAATGATCTTTCTATGATTCAGGAAATTCATATCTACATATGGAGTGATTCAAGAGATGTGTTATAAAAGGAACAACGGTGTCAAGGATCTGGATGATCATATTACGGCTAATGCAGTCATTACCAACGGCATTGGAAGAAATGGACAGAATGTTCTTCTTAACATCACAATCAGAAAATGGATCTGGAACAAAACGAGAGAGGATTTGGCGTTTTTGTAAGAGTGTTTATTGCAGCAGTTTTTTTGCTATCATTAATGATAACCTTAGAAGAATAATGTTGATTGAGGACAATAATATCAATTTTATTAGGAATAGGAGAATGATTAGATTTATCAACTCCTAGTTACTTTACAAAAGTCCAGAACTTTGCTGGATATTACCGTCTTCTACGGAATTATGGATATGGCGTCGTTGTGCATCCCTAGACATCCTATTGTAGCGATTCCTCAAAAGCTTATATTTAATAAAATTGTTATCACATGGGTTACTTTTTCATTTTGCCTTCGCACGATTTATTTTTATTTATTTATTTTTATCATTAGACCAAGTCATGGCAGGAAAAGCGCACTGACCATGTTTAATAATATGTGAAGGAGAAGAAATTATTATTAAGTCCAGAAGAGTGGGTGTGTACGTGTTCTATGGATAAAGAAGAGAGTAGCATTAAGTGGGAGTATGTGCAAGTTACATCCCTCTACCACTGACTTAAATTGAAGGCTACGGTTGTCATTATTTAAAAGACAAGTATTAAAGTTTTTTTACAAGACTATTTCAATACCTGTAGATTACTTTTTGAATTATTCAAATCAGATATTCCATTCAAAAGATATTACGAACTTAAAAATGTCAATCTAAACAAAATAGGTACTAATAGAAAATAAACGCCACCGCAACCGCCGCGCCGATACTGACTCATTTGCCAATATCTTTTAAAAGTTTATAGTTTCCTGTAAAGATATCGTTTACCCTTACAATAAATCCCAGGGAAAATCTTTCTCGATGGTTGGCATCGACCTAAGAAAAGAGTTCTTCTTTCGGCAGTGATCCACTTCGTATAAACATACGTCTTTTTCGACTACGCATGACCAAATGACGTCATAACCATGGTCCATTTGCTTTACTATTAAAAAAACCAACTTAAACCAACTCAGCACAATTTACCACGGCTTATAGCAGGGTTTTTACTTCTTTTTTAAGATTTTTATGTTAATGTCAAATACCAGTTACGATCGAATTTTTTGAGCTTTGCGTGTTATCTGACTTATCTTTTTGATTAATATTTGCTTAAAAATCGCAATTAAAAGCCAGACACCTTAGAGCAAGCAGAAATCTAAAGTTTATATAAACTTCAGATGTCAGTGTCAAATTTTGACAACTAGTCCAGTTGGTTAACTTCAACAAAAACCAACTCAACTATAACTGAATACGTGGTATTTTGAGGTAGTTTGCTGGACCATAGCCCTCATGGGCCATTATATGTTGCCCTTTCTCGAGTAGGAACTCCTGAAAATTAATACTTTCTGTGGCTACCTACAAATACCACTGCCAACATAATGTATATATACCGGCACGTAAGTGTAGATAGTGCCTTGAATGCGCAGAATTCATTTTTTAGGTATGTTTGATGTAAGGTCGCGGGATGCAAGGGGTGCACTACTTTTCATCACCACTAGGGGTCAGAAAATGGTTTAACCGAAACTAAAAAACCGTGTTTACACACATATTTCATTTATTTTGAATCATTTATTATGTTTTAGATTTTTCAGAATCGAATTTAATTCAAATCAAAATCAAAATCTTTTTATTGAAATGGGTTACTAAGAACACTTTCGAATCGTCAAGTAAATTAACTACAACTAGCTTTACAAACCAATTACAATACTGTTTTTTTGCGTGCGTTCAATAGGATATCTTTGTAAAATCACAAACGAAACATAATATTATAGTGTATAAACTTATATATGTTTTGTATTGAAACACTTAATAAACAAGATTTACAATGTAAATAGTTTGATTTAAAAAACAATCAAAATTTAGGTACTATTTTAATTGGCTATTGTTTTTCATAGGGCGGGCACTATGTGATACGTTAAAAGTCTTCAATTACTCTGTGACGGGATTTAAAGTAACTCCCGAAAAAAAAAATTCATTTAACATATGATATTACAGAGCAGACGTACATATACATATAAATATATATTAAGAATACAAAGGAGTTTGCAAGAAGTTTGCAAGAGCAGACCAGCCTCCACAGGGGTAGCGGGTGCTACACACAAATATATACACATATACATATATGCACACATACACATACACACACACTTTCAAAGAGACGTCGCACACCCGAAAGTTTATTTTTATTTCTCGTATTTAAGTTGTGCTTATCACTGTTCCTCGGAAATAGGGATTTATTTTACGGGATATATTCTATCATATATTACGTTCTAAATTATTTCCTACATGTAAGGAAATAAAAAAAAAAAAATTTTGTGTTAGTTTTTACAACATTTATCTAATTGGCCTGATATTTTGGTGAGTTTGGTGAGTGAACATGACCAAATTTCCAAAGAAACTTAATCCTGATCCACTGCTTTAAAATCGTTAACCTGCTATGTTTACGACCCACACTTGACTAGTCTTTTTTTTTTTGAAAAATAAAACATTTTTGTTATTCACAGAATTCTCGCAAAACTAAACTATTTACTGTCGTGGTATGCTCTGTTCGTATTACCGTTCGTATCATCATCATATCATGTATCGATAAACTAATTATAACCCCTTTTATTACATAATACGTTTAGAGAAATACACTAATTATGTATCTTTAGGGATAATTTAATACTTAGGGGTAAGTGGGGCAGATTCATACAAGGGGCACCGTCATACACTAGATATATCTGAAGTTAGCCGCACATCAACAAAATGACTTATGCGTGTATGTGTAGCTTACGTATGTGTGTGGTTTCTCACGGAGTTTGAAAGCAGTCGGTGTGAAACGCGCGTCGGAGTGACACGGAACGTGATTCGGCCAGGCGTAAGTAATTTTATAACCTCACTTTTAACGTCTTTTTTCAATAAAAACTGCTTTCTAGATTATTCAGTTCTATTTTATTTGAAGCTTGTGAATTAATCTGTGAATAATATTATATATGCTTGCCTTTTTTCCAGCAATATTTTGATTTTATTTTCTTGTGATGGGGTAGGTTCATACAGTATTTTATTTTATTTTAGTTTGTAAAATTAAAGTTATACCATAATTGTTTTGCAGAACGATTATAGTCAGAACATACAAGAAAAAGGGAACTTGGAGTGGAGAGGTGAACGAAGAGGCAATGTTAAATGCTATCGATAAAGTTTAAAAAGAACAAGAAAGTAAAGCAAGAGAAATAAAGAGAGTGTTGTATTTATTAAATGAAGATAATGTCAAATCAAGTAAACCAAAAAGAAAAAAAACCAAAGAGATAGCAATCATTTGTAGGGACAGTGAAACGAGAAATGTTATCAGTCTAAGAGAAAGTTCCGTTTCACTTTTGGAGGCTGCTTGAAGAAACGAAAAAGAAGATCATGAAGTGCCTGTTGACCCTGAAAATGTCAAAGATGGTGCCTTTGTGCTTATAAAATTTGAAGTCAATTATTTACTATGTCGGACAAATCATCAAACACTACAGTTTGACAGAAGTAATGGCTTAATTTTTGAGGAAGAAGCCGAGATCTTCAATGAATTTAGTCTTTCCAGACGTTAAAGATGAAGGATCAGTAGATCTATCAGATGTAGTTTTGATATTTCCGGATCCTAAATCAGCTAAGACAGCTAGGACCTCCAACATTTTTAGTTAATTAGTTTTTAACATTTAAGATTCCTCGTAATGATTGTTATATTTTTGAAATTGTTAATTATCGATAGTACTACTAAATAAGAACTAAGCAATAGAATGTTGATATTTAAATAGTGATGTAGAAAGACTGTTAGGTTAAGTTAGTTCCCTCGGTGCCATAAAATTAAAAACTAACTATGTTTGTTGTACTTTTTTTATAATTTGATTAAGTAAGTACTATTTTAAAATTAATATTTAAAGTGTTAAAAAAAGCTGTACAAGTGTATTTACACAAATTTCAAGTTTTTGATATAAAGTCAGATAGTAAGACTATTGATTTTTGATGAATCGATATAGATATCGATACCCGAGGGCATTCTATAGGACGAAATATTAAAACTATATGAAGCTGCCCCACCTTCCCCTAATTTAATAATATACCTAACTAAAATATACAAATTATTAGATTTATTTAGTAGTATTTACGTTTTATAGTTATTATTAGTGTTAGATTAACAGATATGTAATGTCGTTGGTTCAATATTGATTTTTTTAGATAAAAGCAACAGACTCGTGGTAGGGACGGCATTTGACATTTGTTACTTGTTTATTTTATTTTAGATTGTGGGAAATGTACTGGTATATTTGCTGGCAGCACTTATTGCGGACGAAAGAAAAAAGAAAAACATTTCACTACGGGGAAACCCCTGCAGCGCGTTCATAAACAGTATTCGTGTTGACGATCTCACGTGGTGAGATATTTTATTTTATTTTATTTTCTTTTCTTTATTCGGGACAACAAACAGTATTCACAATCATTCTTAATAACTAGTATCAAAAATATAACAGATTAATCATTATGAAACCCACAACGTTATCCACAGATTTGTTTCAATGTGTTACTCGATACAATTATCAATAATACTAATCAAGCACAAAGTATGTTTTTCCACACAAAAAAGAATCTGCTTATTATTTCTTATCTATTGTTTTCTGCGGCACAGAAAGGAACAGAACAAAATTTTGGGGTAGCACTGCAAAGAGTATTTAAGGCTATGGCTATGGCATTCCCCTAGCAATAGCGTGCCGTTTCGACTAGTGTACAATAAATATATATTACACAATTGAAGCATACAAAGAGACATAGTTCCACGCACGATTTTCTCGGTTTTTTGTTAGCATAAAAATAAAATATATAATTTTTATTTAGAACTATAAAATTAGCAAATTGACTTGGTCATTTAAATATATATTTTATGAAATAAGAATCAAAATATCACTAGAGAGCTTTTCAAACAATTTGAATAAGTCCAAAAATAAAGTGTCACAAATTTTTTCTAACTGTTTTAAAAGCCAAATTTGTATCAAACTAGCAAATTCACCTAATTAAGGTTTGAACTATAACACACATTTCACGTCAAAAAGTATACTCAGGACTGTAACAAAATTAATAAATTCTAGAAAACTGAACTTGTTTGGTTATGCCATCACCAATACTCAAAGGCCATCACCACAATATAATTATACCAAAAGGTAGACAGGTAGAGCGAAGAGAGGTAGAGTTAGTTTTTGAACGCAAGCCTGTAGGTTATTTTCAAGTAATTTTTGTTACTATTTATTTTGTTTTGCTTTGTGCACAAATTATAAAGTGCTTGGAGTTTGTCTAAAGTTGCTCAAAACTGTATTTTTAGTTAGAATGGTTGACAATTCCCTTGAGTCTCTCGACAGTAACCAGTCCGATGATGATACTACCGGCAATAATTATAATTCAACCATTAGTGCCCCTATTTACATTTCAAATTATAAATTGTATTACAGTCTAAGTATGTGGATTTTCGGACTTATTTGGTTTTTCGTTGATATAATAATTGATATAAATTTAGTAGCGAGATACTATAGTGAGAACAAAATATCGGAAATGTGGTGTACGCTTGGTTTTATATTGGTGCCATCAGCCATTAATTCATTATTGTCACTCAGAATGTAAGTTTTTTTTTAATCATAATATTATTATGTAAAGGGCGAAATCCTAACAGTAAGTCTATGGTGGAAGGGGAAAATGCTTCACAGTAACTAAAAGGGGAAGCAAGGGAAAAATATCTGGATTCTTTTCTCTTCAGCACCCCCTTTTGTACATCCCAACCGGAAAAAAAACCTATATTTAACTCTACGGCCCATCCAATTAAGGCATAAAAAGGGTGTAGGGGAAGTAGGGGAACAGCTCAGCTTTAGAACAAGGCCCCCTTAATAGCTTGTTTTAACTTATATGGTAGATAAATATGGTCGTATTATTTTTTAATCTATGGCCAGAGATTTGGGTTGGGGTGTCCAAAAGAGGGTGCTGAGAAAAGTCCGGTAATTTTTTCCCTTGTGCCCCCTTTTAGTTACTCTGACTGAGATTTGTTCTTAGGGATAGGAAAACTGTATCAATACTTCAGGTATCGAAAGTTATGGTTATGTACTTTTCGATTTTGATACTTTTCTATAGCAGTATTTTGTCAACAATAAAGTGAAATGCAAGAGTTTTTTCAAAACCATAAAACTGGAACTTTCATTATTTGTGCCGCGTGCCTATAGTGATAATTAAATATTTTTAGACTTCGAGTTTTGACAGAAGGTCTTTAAATATGAAATTGATGTTTCATAGAACTGGCCACTTCGTTTGGTTAAGAATTCCAGATTCAAATTTATTTCAATTTTATAATAAGCAAGCTATTTGTGTTTTGAATGTAATAATTCATTTGTTTTCACATCATTCAATTTTGCGCTCAATATGGAAACCATAAAATACTGCATTATTTTAGAATATGAATTCCATTGTGGCACTAGCACTGCAGAAACTTACTTGTGATGAAAAATGGATCTTAAATGATAATCGGAAATGCTCATCACAGTGGTTAGATCCAGGAGAACCGGTTAAATCCTGGTCCAAGCGAAAGTTGACTCAAAAAAGTTACTAGTTAATGTCTGGTGGAGCAGCGTTGGCAGACGATTATGGCAGATCAGTATTGCCGACAGTTGGAAACCACGATTGAAAAACAAGTCCTTAAACAGCCAAGATTGGTCAACCGCTCTAGCCCACTGCTGCTTCAGGGCAATGCTAGACCACACACTGCACCTCAGATGGTGGTGAAACTAGAGAACTAGGATTGGAATGTCACTGTCACCCACCATACTCCCTGGAACTGGCTCCAACAGATTTTTACTTTTTTCAGAATTTGAATGATGAAACACCTTCAAAGATTCCCCCGTAAGTTTTTCAGCAAAGAAATCAATTAACTCCTTAGAAAATGGCAAAAGTGCATAGATTACAATGGTGCCTACTTTTTTTTTTTTAATTTAGTTTTTCTTTTCCATATAAAACATCAATTTCATATGTAAGGACCTAAAAGTTTAGTAAATTCTTTTATTTTTATGCCCTATTTTGGGTAGTAAGTGTATTGATAGAACTCCGTACCAATATTATAAATGCAAAAGTTTGTGTCGGTCTGTTACCTTGCAAAAGCTAGTTTATTATAAAAAAATTGATTCAGAACCATCTCAACTGGGACTGTGCGGGGTTAGCCAGTATTAGTATTGCTGTGACCAATAAGCTGAAGTAAGGCGGAGGGGCTGCTAGTCCCGCAGCACCAGAGATAAAGTGGAAGTTAAGTTTTGCAAAAAAAATCCCCTCTCCCCTACCTTATAGCCCCCCCTTAAGGGTCAGTAAGTCGAGGGAACTCCCCAAACCTCCTCTCTTACATTTTAACATACCATTATGGGAATAGATAATAAAAATGGAGTAGAAATGGAGGTAGAAACCTTTAAAGATCCATATCTCCAAAACTATGAATTTCTGTGAGCTGGGACTGGTTAGAGAAATACCCTTTAGAATTCTCGAACTCAAGAAGACTCAAGAAATCTGTCTTGGTTCAAGACAAAAACAAAAATCCTGTGCCTTGAGAATACTCTACCAAGGTTTTCTCTAAGGACTACAGTATGGGGTTCTTCAAGAAAGAAGTTATTGGAATTTTAAAGGACGGCAACACGCGAGTGATGACCCTGGTGTTACAAGCGTCCATTGGTTATGGTGACTGCTTACTATCAGGCATACCGTAAGCTTGTTTGCCATCTTAGTGGTATAAAAAAAATATCAACTTTACAAAAACAAAAGTAATAACCAACAGCTCCATAACCAAAATATCAGTAGCTTACCAAGAAGTGGAATATGTAGACGAATATATATATAGCTGGGTCAAGTGATCACACAAAAATATCTAATGAATAAGGAAGTCCAAAGAAGAGTAATCAATAGCTGGGCAAGGTAGTGGTCATTAAAAGGTGTTTTGAAGAATAAGTCAATACCTACATCAGAGAAACCATCTATACCACCTACCTATTCTCACCTATGGCTGTCAGACGTGGTCACTAACCAAACCTCTAGTTGCAGTAGTCCGGTTGTTAGTCCGGTTGACCGAACTACTGAAACTTTTAAGTTGCAACAGTTCGGTTGTGACGAAGAACCGAACTATTGATACCATTTTAGTAGCAACAGTCCGGTTACTTAATAATTTAAACAAAATATATTTACAACCTATTTTATATCAAAAAACATTTTGTTAAGAAAATTAACGTTATCTTAAAAAAACAAATGAGTGTCGAAAAACAAATGAATGTTAATTTTTTTTTGATCATAAAAACCCTTTTTTGGAAACTTTTCTTTAATTTTTTTTATTATTATCAATTTTTAATCATAAGTAAAAAAAATATTTTTTTTGCGGTAAAGTTAGTATTATACTCGTAAACAGTGTCATTACGGGCAGGCAAAACCTTAATTGCTCACACGGGCTCTTATTTTGTAAATTTTACTTTTCTAAAGTGATAGATTTCATCAAGCTCTTCGTTTCGAACGACAGCTGTCAAACTAAATAGGCCCATATCTCAGAAAGTATTTATCATTGACCGGTTGTTTTTTACAGAAGTGATAGATCTCATCAAGATCTTCATTTCATATGACAGCTGTCAAACTAAAAAGGATCATATCTGGGAAACTATTGATCATAGACCAGTTGTTTGTTTACAGAAGTAATAGATCTCATGAAGAGCTTTATTTCGGATGATAGCTGTCAAACTAAAACCGGCTGTATCTCTGTAACTATCGATCGTAGACTAGTCACTTCCGAACAGAAGTGATAGACCTTATCAAGACCTTTATTTCAGATGACAGCTGTCAAACAAGAAAGGACTGTATCTTCAAAACCATTGTTCGTAGTCTAGTTGTTTCCTTACAAAAGTGATAGACCTTAACAAGACCTTTATTGCGGATGACAGCTGTCAAAATAGAAAGGGCTGTATCTTCAAAACCATTGTTCTTAGACAAGTTGTTTCCTTACAAAAGTGATAGGCCTAATCAAGATCTTTATTTCGGATGATAGCTGTCAAACTAAAAATAGTTATAATACCATAACTATGATACAAAGCACCCCTTTAGTACCAAAAAGCCGGATAATTAATAATTTAAACAAAATATTTTCACAAACTATCTCATATTTTAAAAAGAAGACGTATGAAGAGCGATTTTGAGAGAGTAATCTTTCAAAAATTGTAGCATGATTGGATTTTTTTAATAAGGCCGTTTATTTTGAAATTCCATCCTTCCACAATATTTGTTGTCCGATGGCGTTCGGAAAATACTGACCAAACGTTAATGAAATCGGGCTTCATCCAAAACTTTTCAAAGTATATAATAAATTTAATATTTTTTGTATCATCTGAAGATATTTATGAAGTCCCAGCCCTCATTTATTGAATGCACAGGTAACAAAGGTAATGCAGAACATAAATTAATTATGTATTTGTGTTTGGTTGCTGTAAGTTTGTATTCCGCTGCTTTACGCTTTAAACAATTTCGGAAATGAAAATAGCAACCATTTATTGAAGCATTTTTAAATTCGGATTTTAACGCATTCATGGTGGCCATTTCGTAATCAACATGTATTTCTTTAGGATCCCAGTCTGGAATATTTGACTTGATCAATTCAAAAACAATTCTATATGCCTTTACGTTTTTGTGTGACATGAAGGCAAATGCCAGCGGTATCACAAAAATTAACTTTAAATTAAAATTAACATTCATTTGTTTTTCGACACTTATTTGTTTTTTTAAGATAACGTTAATTTTCTTAACAAAATGTTTTTTTGATATAAAATAGTTTGTAAATATATTTTGTTTAAATTATTAAGTAACCAGATTATTGCTACTATAAAGGTATCAATAGTTCGGTTCTTCGTCACAACCTAACTATTGCAACTTAAAAGTTTCAGTAGTTCGGTCAACCGGACTATCAACCGGACTACTGCTACTAGAGGAACCAAAAGCACTATTAACTGTTTAAAATTATGTCAGGCAGGAATGGAATGGAGCATACTGGGCATCAGGCTGAAAGATAAGTGGGGACTCACCCGCATTAGAGGAATTACAAAAGCAACTAATGTATTCTGCAAAATTAAATCCTGCAAATGGCAATGGACAGGACACATAATACGGACACAAAGAAAAAAGAGGACCAAAGACTTCACAGAGTGGTAGCCTTGAGATGAGAAACGTCGAAGAGGTAAACAGGTGAAGCGGTGTGAGGATGACTTACCTAAAGAATGGAGAAGGACTGCTTAAGAGTGAGCCTAGTGGAAGAATCTGGAGGAGGACTATTTCTCAGGACATCTTGACATAATTTTAGCTTTGGCACTTCTAGTGCAGCATTTTTTTGTCCCTTTTTTTTATTTCAAACTAACTGTACGCGACCCTTTTGGGTTCTAAAGTTTGAGAATGAATTCCCTGCCGATGGCAAGTGGTGCGATGGTAGTAAGTAGCCGTGGGCTTTATTTCGAACAATTCCTCGGAATACATCCCATTGTATTGTATTTTGTAATTCTAAATTTTTAACTATTCTAAAAAGGCGCACGGTGGTATTCTTGGAGCTTACAGTAACAATTTCAGACAGCTGATGGGTCTGAAGCAGCACCTCCAATATGTTTTCTGAGGCTAGAGTTAATTATTTATCGTCATTCAACGTCACAGAATAGCGTCGATTATGTCCAGAGCTGACTTTTGTAACAATGCAATTAGTAAAGATTTGGCAGACAGACTGATGCTTTCTTTTCAATTACATTATTATTTGCTGTCTATTGTATTATATACCTAAATTGTATGGATCTTTGTGTCCGAAATAAAGATTGATTATTATTATTTTTTCTCTCATGCAAAGAAAAACCTAGTCGGGCAAGATATTAACTTTAAAACTAGCTTAAAATCTCCCAAACATGATAGCAATTTAATAAATTGTATGACCTATTCAAAAGTTCTGAAGTATTACCGACAATAATATGGATCAATACCTGAATTAAATAAATTGAATAATTAGGCAGTGCTAAGGGCTTGTGAGCCACCAGCTGTCCTACAGCTAGTTAAGCTATTATATTTTAATATCCTTTAGTAACCATCTATTGTATTTATTATTATTTACTACTTTTCATACACATCTTCTCATTTTCAGGATTGAACAAGACAAAATAAGGAAGGATAAATCACAAGAGCCTTCTTCAAAAGTATCAAGACGCCGTCTGCGATACATAATGTTAGCATTATTAATGTCAACACCATATCACATCGGCAAAACCATCAAGTAAGTTGAAATTCATAAAATTTAGATGTATAATTCACAGTCACAAATACACCCAGGCACGCACGTAAACATACGAGGGGAGGTTTAAAAGTTCGCGAAATGAAGGCACTAATAGAGTGAGTCACTTAAAACACAAAAAAAAACATTTTCACTTGGAAAAAGGAAATAGGTTGACCAAGAAAGCGGTGGGCAGACAATGTAATTTCAATGGCCGGTAGGAACTAGTCAAAAAATGGGGAAAAATGGAAGGAGATGAAATTTCATCAGGTAACAGAGGTATTTTTAATAATTTTATTCTGGCTAACATTAAATCTAAATGTCCAACAAAAGATTTATGGAACACTTTTCAGAGAGAGTGAGTTGAGTTAGACTTCTCAATAATACCCTAGTTATACCTTACTACAGGTTGTCCATCTTAACTGTTATAAATCAAAAGCCATCAAAATCAGAAATGAATTGTGTTCTTTCCAACTGTACAGGAAATATTGTATGGCTGTAATTGTGTACAATTATTATTGGTTTTAACGAGCTATAATATTCCAATCTATGACATGTTAGTATTAAAATATTGAATAGGTATAGCAAGTTTGATGTAATATCCAGTATTAACAAGCACATTAGTTGTCCAAATTCCTTATTAGTTAATCTCCCGTGACGTTTTTGGAACATATTACGTGCAAAGCTGAAACGGCTCTACCATTCACTGAACACAAGTTACTTCTATGTATTGCTGTAATTTATGAAAGTTTCTAAATATGTGTATTAAAAAGTTAACTCAGTTCAAAGGTAAGGTTATAAATACCTATATAAAGAAAATTATAAAAAATTATTGATCAGAATTTTTGGTTTTCAGACTTGTTAGCATTCCATTCCATTCCATTGCTTTTATGTTGGGAAGTTTCTTAATTTTTATTGGAGCTTATTCTGGTAAGCGAGGTCTATGATTGAACTAGCCCAACAAGTTTTAAATTTTGTCTTGATTTATAAAATATATTAAACGTTTTTAAGGTAGCTCTAACCATCCTGTGGTTTGTGTTGAAGTTTAGTTTATAAATGATTACAACATTACCAAAGTGGTAAGGTACATGTGTTATGAATGAGTCTATGGTATACTTATATTTGCCATCAAATGAAATCCATGTCCATCACTTATTTTTTTATATTAAGTGTTTAGGTAAGGTTGTATTCCAAAGTTAACTACTTGTGCCCACCAGTGTAACTATACAATTGGATCCTGCCCTCAACTCGCGAGCAACGTGAGGGCGCTTCACGATAAGGAGGGGCAGAGGCTCATATTCCGTGTAACGTGCCCGCTCCGCAATACGTGCCTGAGCGGAAGGGGCACGAGAGGGTTGTGACCAACGACCGTGGGCTCGCCCGCGGTGAGCGGGGCGGGGAAGGCTGATGTCGCACCGGGGAAGGGTGCGATTGGGTTCGATTTGGCAAGGACGAATTCCCGCCCGTGCGAGCTGTATACACACCTCCATGTGCCAACCGAGGACTATCCTCTCGGATGTGCATATACGAATCAGGGTGGTGGCCCCCACCACACTTCGAACAAGGTCGCGGCTGTCTGCAGTCCTTGGCTAGGTTAACACAACCGTTACTACCGTTTTCTGGCCACCCCAGATTTTTTGAACTGGTGACAATCCCGAAGGGTGTGTCCCGGTTCGTAACACATCCCACACCGTTCATTCCGTTCGACCGTCATAATTCTGGGGAGCCGAACCGAACCCCGGTAAACCCGGTACCTCGCGATGTCCCGAGACGAGGTTGCTGACGTGGTCCAGACGGGGCGGGAGATCGTGACGGTCCCGAAAATTTTAGACCTCTTAACGCATTCGTCGCCACCAAAATAAGGTTAAGCATATATCCGACCTCAGCTAGTTAACCGATGACAGCTGAGAAATCCCTAAAATGGCAGCTACATGGGTATCCGCAATGCGACGGTTATTTTGATACCGCTTAACAAATAACTCCCTGGCTATATTCTAATTGACATCGGTGATGTCTAAATGTTTTAGTAAACCAAGAGGCCCACCCCTGATAGAAGTAAAAAGGTGACTTAATATTTGTGAGTCCGATAAGTCAGTCCGGCGATGTACAATACTATCAAAAAGTGTGATGAAGTTTGTCCACAAATATTACAGTTTAGATAGCCAGGGTTGGCAACCTTTCTTTGCATTTTGTTCTGAAACCTTCCTACTTGCTGGCTGCGAGCTAGCCTCTGACTATGAAACAGCCTCGGTAATATCGTCCACTACTGACATACAGTAGTCATAATCCGAATTGCCGCCTGTAAAATTATTACATCATCCGTGATCGACAAGAGACCCTGAAAGGCGGTATCCAACTCGCTAACTCTTGTCGGAAACTGTTCAGCCCTTTGCTTCAAGGCGAAAAACCCTATCTAATGTATTTACTCTTTACAGGTATGCGTTAAGATACCGTAACGTTAGAGGAAGTGGTAAACAGAAATTGGAAGAACGATACTATGGAGTCCTGATGGAACACGATAGTGACTCTGTAATGCTGAAGATCATTGATAGCTTCCTGGAGGCAGCCCCTCAGCTGGTTTTGCAAATCAGTGTACTTATGAGAGGATATGAAAATCTTTTAGGTATGTTTTTGGCTCAGCCATTCAAAAAGCTAGTTTTTTGTTTTGATTTGGAGGGGGAAAACTGTTAAACAGACTTGGATTGCAACAATTTTTAAAATGTATTTCATATTTACATAAGAAAATACCAAAAAAATAATAATCTGTATTTACAACATTAGATTTATAAAATCACTTATTCTCTTTAAAAAGAACTAAAAAATAGGTACATGTGAATGAATATTTTGAAGATACAATCATACCACTTATAGTCATATTTATTATTTAATAAACGTAACAATTGTAAATTACAATAACAATTTGGTGTACATTGTGGAAACTATATGAAATTTACGGAACAAATTTATATTGTTGCTCATCGATTCGGCAATGTACTCCGAATTGTTATAGTAATTTAATGTTGTCACGTTTATTAGTAAATAGTAAAATGTCTGTGGACATGTCTTTTGCGTGGTCGACATTACCTGTTTAAATCTTGAGAAGAAACTTGCATTTACGTTTCGTGTAGTTTTTAAGAGTAATTACAGATGGCGTTTGTGTACATGTATTTATTTTCATAGAAATTGTATTGTACCTAAATATTCGCTAGTCTCTAGTTGTTATCTAGAGCATTGATTCTAAGTTTTAGCAAAAAGACAAAAAAAGTGACTACAAAACGGTAAAACTAAAATTCTGTACAAAAAAATACAAAAATGGATTATATTATTTATTTTCTCTTCGTGCAAAGCATATTTTAAAAATAGCAATAGAAGATTAGAAATTATAACGTTTTGCAAACCATTGATAGTTTCACTCCCTGTAACCCTTCGCACGGGGACCCCGCACTGCTGCACCCCCGAGTCAAGCCGGCCCTGGATAACTTAAATTTCGGTATTTCTATATCGTATGTGATAACATATCTACAGATACTATAAGTTTAAATCTGCAGATAAAATTTATATTATCTGCCTCGCACCGTGTGTAGAGAGCATAAATATCTAAATGGTAATATTTCATCTTTTAGTGCACCAAAGCCCCATGATAGCGTCGTCCGTCGTGTTTATGGCATTGTGTCTCGTTTCCTATCAGTCCAGTATTCGAAACGCGGACGAAAATGCCGTCAAGATGAGTATTACAGGGCGTGCATTGCATTTTTTATGTCACTGTTCCTTGACAGGTAAGTTTCGTGTCATTTTTTGTGTCAACCCAAACAAATATTTTTATTTCTATAGCAAAGATACAGCCAAAAGGTATGCCTCAAGCCAGGAATTTAACCTGCGACCCTAAGTTAAAAAACGCACTTACTAAGTGAAGCCTGCTAGCACTAGTATAAGCTTATTAATTCAAATTCATAATATCATAATACATTTTACATCAAAGCTTTTAGGCTGGTTTTAATCTTACGTTGTTCTTCAGCGCTGGCGGTCAACTTATAATTGTAATTGCTCGCTGGGTCGCAGCTCGCTTGACGCGTAGTTCATATCTTTAAACACAGTTGGCGCTTTTCTACATAATTGATAGAAAAGACAGTACCACAGACTATAATAATATAATACTATACTAGTAACAGTACGTAGAGCGTGCCTGAAGCTATGATCTCTCGCTTTGCCTCGAGTAAAGTAAAATTTACAAAGATATAGCCTGTGGGAGTAATTAAGTTCTCAGCATCCGCTTTATTTACTGTGTGAGTGTGTAAAAACAGATTTTAATGAGCTTGAAATCGATATATGTTACAGTAAGCCGCGTCATCTCCTTAGCTGCCGTGGCCTACCTTTCTCCGCGTTGGACCGTTTTTGCTTGCGCACTACATACCATCTTCATGGCGCTTTGGCTCAGATTTCTGGATAGATCTGAGTTCTGCAAGTTTAACATATTCGCTGAATGGGGTTATGCCTTCGTACTTGGTGCAGTGTACGTGTTTACTTATATTCTTTCCGTGAGAGGCAACACTAGATGTAGATATATAGTATATTATGCTATATGTGTCAGTGAAAATGTTGCATGCGCTATGTTGTGGTATATATATGCGGACAAAGGTAAGCGAAGTTCTATATATTTTGACTTAATCTTCTACTTAAGTATAGTGCCATATTTTGTAGGTTTAATGTTTATGGTGATATATTATTCGTGTTTTCATCATAAGGCTAGTTTTAGATATATTTTGTGTTGGAAACATGATCAGGGTACTGCTGAAGAAACTAGTTAAAGTTTAAATGTGTATATATGTATCTAGGGAAAGAGGGGCTGATTTGTACAATTTTTCCATTTCGTGAATTTTACAAGCAATTTGTCCTGCACAGTTATATTTAAGCCAGCAGAACCACAATTTAAGCACTTATCAAAATAAAAAACAATATTTTAGGGAACGAAAGTGCCCTTATTGTAATAAAGTTAAATAAAACTAAACAATAGTTAAACTCAGTTCTTTATTTTTCAAAATTTACAACAAAATGTATTTATAGTAGCTCCGTTCTGAGTTCTGTTGTACATTTTAATAGATGTCACACCCGTTTTATTACTTATCCAATTACCGCTGAATGAACGTTGTCAAATCAAGTGAGGCAAGTGCGGGAAATAAAAACAAACACCTATACGACGTCCCGTTATAGTAAGAATACGCTTTAAGAAGTTTGTGCTGCACGAACGTGCCCCGTGTACCCATGGGCGTAGCGAGGTAAAGGCAGGGGGGGGGGGCAGCTGCTCACTATATTAAAATGACATTTTCTATCAGGTCTGCAACCCCCCCCCCCCCCAGCCAAGCCTGCCCCACCCAAATCCAAAAGCTGGCTACGCCCATGCGTGTACCAGTCAGCCACACTTTCCCCCATTTACCTTAGATGTATTATATAATAGTCTTACCAAAATGAATTTAGTCTGATAATTGACAATACCAAATGTATTTTTAAGAACTAATGTATTAAAAATAAATTGATGTATTGGTGATAAAAAAAATCTTGAGAAATTGACACAGTCTCCTGGCCTTATCTGCTATAAAATATTTTTAAAAGGTAAACTTTATAAAGTGTTTTGACTTGGACATCATATCATATTTAATTCTTATAGCTTAGTATATAACTTGAACAAATGCATTTATTGTGCCATAAATGGTGTCATAACATATGTTTAGTAATTTAATTTTACTTAATGTACTTAATGACTGTTAAATACACAATATTCAGTGATAAATAATTAATATATAGGCATAATTATATATATGTAGAAAGTCATGTTGTACGGTAATTTGTAAAGCAAATTAATTACAATCGAACAATTTATTATTAAGTTATTTCAAAAAACTTTCGACATTCACAAATTCAACCTTATAACTTATTGGTTAAAAAAATTTTTTGACGGCTACTTAAATTGGACTAGTTTTTGACGGCAACTTAGGATCGTATTATGCACCTTTAGCTTTAACTGATTAGTTTTATTTGATATATATCTATAAATTTTCTTTGGTCAGTTCAACGGTATTAAGTTTGCCCACAAATTTATGTACTGGTCAGTTAAATATGAGAATGTGTACCTTTAATGTTAAATAACCATACATGTTTGGTGACTTATTAATAAAAAGAAGGTTTTTATGAAATTAAATAAATATATTAACTAAACAAAAACTTTCATAATTCACTAGCATATCATGCTTAAATATGCTTTTTGCGTCAATGATATATGATAATAAAGTATTTTAAGCTACAAAATGTTCATAGTTATGGATATTTAGTGTACCAAAGGTTGTATGGAAAAAAATATTCGGATTCACCTTAAGAAAAAAGTTGAAGAAATTTACTTAGAACTTATTGTAATATCATGACAATATGACGATCTACATAAACACACCCTCTTAATAAAACTACTATAAAAACTATTGTTACTTTTACTACAGTAATAAAATTATATTAAGAGAATTTTAACCAAATGTTAAGGTATAGAGATTTTTACAATTTTACTATTTTTGTAATATTTACAACACAATATTTTTTTTATTGTGACGCGAATTTATTAAAAATAAATATATATGTACAACGAATAGTCGATGAAATAATTTCGTTACTCTTTTATATAAAATAAGAATAAAAATATAAATTGCAAAAGAACTATTTTGCTATAAATATTTTAAGCATGGTATAACCATGAAAATAATATGCAATATTTTAAGTATTTAACGTTAAATAATATTGAATGTTGTTTGTGATTTTATGTTGTGTGACTGTTTGTGAGAGTTACTATTTTTGTTTACTGTTTTTAATAATCATCATTATAGTTTCGCAATAGGATATTTCAATGAAACAAATGTTTAGGCTGTGGAAAAGGCATTGAATAAATTTTTGACAGTTTCTAATAAATAATCAGGTTTTTGTTATCAATGTTCACAACTAATAACTACTATTATTTTGTTTTAGCATTTGCTGTTAACTGTTATATTTAATTATGTTAACCTATAAAACATGACAAAACGAAATAAACCCCCTGTTGATAATTGTTAGTTATTAAACAGCCTTTTAATAAGAGTTGATTATTGTGACAGCTAAGATATTGTAAACTTAATGCTAAGGATTAGAGATTTTTACAATTTTACTATTTTTGTAATATTTATAAGTGACTTGTTGTAAATATATCTCATAATTGTGACATTAATCAACGTAAATTTAATTAAAATAACCAATTAACCAAAAAAATAAAAATTAAGTACCCATAATAGTAAAATCATTTCAAAAAGGAACTATTTTCCTTTATTTATTTTTTTGCTTTGAGTACACTATTCGATTTCCTGCTTTCTTTAACCAAGAAGACAATTTTAGTTATTTTTCTGCTTTGTATAACTATGTATACAATTCAAATTATTTTTCTGCTTTGTATAACTATGTATACAATTCAAATTATTTTTCTACTATGTATAACCATGTATACAATTCAAATTATTTTTCTACTATGTATAACCATGTATACAATTCAAATTATTTTTCTGCTATGTATAACCATGTATACAATTCAAATTATTTTTCTGCTATGCATAACCATGTATACAATTCAATTTATTTTTATACTATGTATAACCATGTATACAATTCAAATTATTTTTCTGCTATGCATAACCATGTATATAATTCAAATTATTTTTCTGCTTTGTATAACCATGTATACAATTCAAATTATTTTTCTGCTTTGTATAACCATGTCGACAATTCTATATATTTTATTACTGATTATATATTAAATGTACAATTCGAATACAGTAACAAATAATATGGACTTAAGCTGTGAAGTAGGCTATGATCATTTACTTTTATAATAACAATAGGGAATATATAATTTTTTTTTTACAAAATTATGTATTTTCGATAAAATTATATTTAGGTATGTAAAAGAAAATGTTTATGGTATAACCATGAAGACTACTAGGTCCAAGAACATCAATCTTACAAATACACAAATCTTCATAGAATTTAGAAAAACAAAATAAAAATACATATATAGAAATAATCTTTTTTTGTTTAAAACTCCCTGAAGTTAAGTCCAGGAAGTTCATAAGTTCCTGGTTGTTGTGTGTTTATGACGTTTGTAACTAGCGTTTTTTCAGACCAAAGATGTAGTCAGGATTTTGACTAATGGTACCTCGATAGTTCTGTATTAGAGCACAAAGGCGGCGCTAAGTCCTATTACAGGGTAGTATGAAGCACCTCATTAACTAATTAACCGGACGCGGGATGGGTTAAGTTTGCAGGTTCAAATCTTGGCTTGCGGTCTAAGGCATTGATTGCATCTTTGGTAGAAAAATATTTCCAGCATTTTTTTTTTGGGAAAGTTTGCTTAAGTTTGCATTTATTTTTTATCTAGTTTTGTTATCATAAACATGACATTGATTCATCTTTATATAATTTTTCTGTACGTACCTATGTATGTCTTTAATCTCTTAAAAAAATATTTTTTGTGTTAACTTCAGAGAGTTTATAGATGGTTTAGATTCGCAACTGGACCCAATAGGAGGCGCTGCATTTGGGTTCCAGGATTATTTTTTATTTTGGACAATGGCAAGCCAACATTCGTGCAGGACATCTGTCGGGTCCGCTAGTTTTTAATAAAATGTACCAAAAATAACTCGCTAGCTGGTAATTGTGACCTATTTTTCAAAGTTAGCATGTAGAATACACACAACTTAGGATATTTGTCGTTTAACTTGGTGTACCCCGGAGGTGTGCCACGTAGAAACAATAAATGCGTGTTTTATACAAACTGATTTCCCACTTATTTTTTCATTTACTGATCCATTATGAAATTTTGAAGACGTGTTCTAGGAATAAATATCTAGGTTTTTATGCGATAGTTTTCTGTTAAAATATATAAATACAATTCTCTATTGCATACCAAAAATAACTTAATACTAAATGTTACATTCTATTGTAAAGCATACAATAAGGCGGCCTTAACGCTTAATAGCGATCTCTGCCAGGCAACCTTTGGGTAGAGGAAACATTAATTTTAATAGCAGAATTAGGTAGGTGATGCAATATCGTAATTTGAATGAATACACATACATACATATAAATATAAATAGATACTTATATTAATGTATAATAAAGGTTACAAGTTATAGAGGATTGTATTTAGTTTTTCATACAAATGGTCTCAACTAAGATTTCATTCAGCTTGAGATCACGTTGTACAATAAACAGTAAATGTCAAAAATAATTTAATAATTCGTTTGTATGAAGCACGCGCGGATCGTATCCTCTTAACAATAAAAGTGAATAAGTACTGAATAGTTATGTATTAATCATTTAAGGTGTTTAATTTAATGTATAATAAACTCTAATTGTAAGTAAAATGTTCGCCCGCGAAATATTTACAACAACATAACGCAAAATATTTTCACCCGCAGTAAAACTTATTCCCGTGGGAACTTTTAATTAGGGTAATTGTATTCTCTTTCTTATCCAATTATTTTCAATATAATTTTAATTCTTATTAAAACGATAAACCTACTCTTATATATATATAATTGACAGTTCTAAAATACTTCACAAATAAAGGGTAGATTAAAAACGATTATAAATAGTCTAATCTAAAACTGCGCGCTCCTCCACCGCACTCACGGATATATGCCATTCGAAATATATGAATGCAATACACGAAAATAGGTTATGATCATTGGTCACTCAGGTAATGCTTTCGTACATGATACAGAATAAATGAATGCATGCAATAATAGAAATACAATCGGATTGAACAATCTTAAGTCTACAGGGAAGAAAAATGGCTGCCGTAAAATATAAGGCTGCAGTAGCGATTTTTTTTAGGAGATTTGGAAAATATATGACAAAACGCGTTTTCCAAGATGGCAGCTGACGCACAACCTCCCGTGCCGCGCCAACTTAGAGTTACACTCAGGACCAACTCTCCTATAATGTAAATAAAAAACTCATTACTGTAACCTGCTGGATAAAAAGACCGTGTCGACTGGAGTATGTATAAGTAGGTTTAGTGCCTTTCCACACGTTCCGACAATTGGGTAGCTGGGGGCGGAGACCCGGCGGTAAAGTGTACAGACATTTTTAGGAGCTTTCACATATCGCTGTTAACTATCCGGGACCTACATACATACATTTTGCCACCGGATTGCCAGTCCTAGAATACCCGGTTCTCAGAATGTGTGAAAAGTCTTCGTATTGACTGTTATTGATGCAATCACGCGCGAGAGCGGCCATCTTGCTTGTGTCATACAAGAATCAAGCTCCTTGCCATACTATGACAGTTTTTTGGATCTATCGCGCAACTAATCTGCTAAATTGTGGGCGTAAGGACTGAAGTTCACAGAATAGCAGTCGCACTAACACATGAATCAACGTAATACGTATTCGCTGTCAAACAATAAAAATTAAAGTGGAGAAACGCGCAGTTTTAGATTAGACATACTCTACCTACTTAAGTATAATAGGTATATGTTGAACCAAGATAAAAGATTTACGGTTACATTTAACACAGATGAGAAAGTTGCACTCCTAATTTCTACTGTTTTATAAATTTAATGTGAACTTAACAACTTAATTAGATTTTAACAGATGCTTCGACAAAATGCTTTTTTTTTCGTTCAAATGTCATTTTTGTATACCAAATTGTCTTACAATAAAATGCAATAAAAATAAATGCTTTTTTAACAATTGTTTAGTTTGTTAATTTTATTACCTATACTATCGTCCGCCAACCCGCTAGGCTAGGCCTCGAACTATTGGCTTCTAAAATAAGGTCAAAATAAATTCAAAATTCCCCAAAGATTCAAAATCAAAGACAATTTCGAGCAAGCTGAAGAGTTAAAGGGCTGGCCACATCGCTCATCGATCCAATAACCGATGGGGAAGAAAGGTTACATATTTTACCTCTTTATTCAATCTTTTACAATCGTCGTTTTATCCAACTAAAAAAACTACGTACCTAAAACAAGAAACTTGTATTTTTTACTTGATTTTCACAGTTTATCGATATTAGGTTGATATGCAGCTAGTTAACTACATTATCAAAATACAGGTCTCATAGCGGTGACACGGACGTAGCTCGACTCTTCATGCACCTGAGTTTGACGACTGACAAAGTTTTAGAGCAATACCCCACAGCAGAGACTTTTACGCCCACCATCGTGGTGGTTCTCGAATCAATAACTATATGGATTATCTCAGCTGGTACCTTCTCCAACGAGAATACCAGATATAGAGGACCATACGAGCTCCTCACTGGACCTTTTGTTGACTACACGTCCGGACGGATATTCCGTCTCAGTGGATACTCACTTGGCTCTTCGGACCACTGTCTCGTTCAGACTCGAGTGTCATGCACACAACTCGATTCATCGAATTACAGGCCTATCGCTATTACTCTTCAAGGTGACGGAGGGTGTTATTGACACACAGCTTCTAATATACCTATTTTTAATGTTTTAATAGCCAAATTATTATAATATTAGTTTTATTGAACTGTAATAATAATTTTTACATCAAGAAGTGTACTCAGGACAGTAACAAAATTAATTAAATTCTTGCCAATTTAACTCGTTTGGCTATACTTACCACCACTCAAAGATATGTCATATTTGCCACAAACTCTACATGTCACTCGTGTTCATGGGACTTTCCAAAAATTTTGTATCTTGTACTGTCAACATGCTGTCAACTGTGGTTTCTGATTGTTACTCACAAAGTCAGAAACACAGGAACTCCTCCGTGCGCGGAACAGCTCCGGAGATAGTGGGCCAGTTTAGCCCAGGGTCAGGATACCTCGTTGACGTAGTACACAGCTTTGGTTTTCTTCTTAGCCAAGTGAATGTGGTAAAACGTGGTAGACGAGAACTGCACTTAGTCCACTTTCCTTAATTATGAGATAGGAGTTTCGTAAATTATGATTTCCGTCGAGACACGAATTTGCGGACACAATAAACCCCGTAGTATGACTTCCAAGTTTACTAGCAAAGTTCTCTTCGATCCCACTTCTAAAACCAATGTTACGGGGTCGATCTTTGGAGTCAAGAAATCACTAACTAACATTGATTTATTACACAAAAGAAATAGAAAAATACAATAAAATAGAATTAGAATATCGGTCTGACTGCACACAAAAGGAAACCAACTATGAAAGATATGCATTGACGTAATTACTTCTCATGTCGCATCAGCACTTTTATTTATGTATCATTACCATGAAATAGAATTTATAAAGAACCCTAAAAACTGGCGCCAACAATGTTTTATTTATAAAAGTACTAAATTATTAAATAAAGTAATAAAAGTAATTTTGAAATTAAATTTATAATCACTGTTTACTAGTGAAGAGAAGATGATGCATATTGTGCTGAAAAAAACTCAATGTAGTTTATTCTTGGTAAGTCCATTAACAATATTAAAATTTTCAATTGTTTAGATACGGCCAACTATAGATATACTAAGTCATAGATTACTTATTTTTAGGGTACCATACCACTATGTTACCAAACAGTATATACATTACTTAAAATTTGGTACTTGAAACTTG
Organism: Apoda limacodes; assembly: GCA_946406115.1. NCBI lineage: Eukaryota > Metazoa > Arthropoda > Insecta > Lepidoptera > Limacodidae > Apoda > Apoda limacodes. The sequence continues at coordinate 17,922,993 of OX291564.1, read as the reverse complement.
CGTGTCCAGACCTATTGTAAAACATAAGAACTCGTATACTTACGTATGTAAATAAATCTTTATCTGACTGCTGCCTGGTTGCAAGAACCTCCTATTTATGAAAGAAATTCAGCAATTAATGGAAATGGCTAGTTTGAAAAACAAAATTAAAAATATTTTCATTATGTAGATAAGTAATTTAGTTTTTGAAGTTGCTTGCGTGAACGCAGGCAACACATCAAAATTGAGGATACTTTCTCGGGTTGGTGCTTTACATCTGGCGGTGTTCCGCAAGGAGGCGTTTTGTCACCTCTACTTTTCGCTATTTGTATCAATCCTATCACTCACCATATTTCTTGTCAGTATTAATTTTATGCGAATGACATACAAATTTATGGCAACTCAACAATATGTAACATTCACCATGCTATTGAAACTGTTAGTTTTGATCTCTCCTTAATACTTGAGAGGACGAAATCTTTTGGCTTAAAAGTTAAACCCTCTCAAAACGCAAACGCATGCATGATTACTTAAAAATTTGCTACGACACATTACCCCTCATTTACTTTGACAAAATAGAAATACCCTACAGCTAGGGTTGCCAGTTCTTAAAACAGAAAACCATTTTTATTTTCCACTAAAACCAGTTCTAACCGGTTTTTTCTATCTTGAACTTTCTATTTATTTATTGGTTAATGGCTGAAGGTGAAATGGCTTCTCATTTTTACATAAATATGAGGCTTCGAAATCTGTTTCCGAAATTTAGCACATATTTTCATTTTTTACATTTTTTATTTAACTACCATGTATACTTTCGCATAGTATATAAAATTAAATTATTAAAATTAAATTCAGAAATGTATGTGTGAGAACCAAAAAACAGATGCCGTACAATTTTGAGGAACTAGTGACTTTGAGTTTTGATGAAACTAGTCGCGTAGTTTTATGAAAATTCATATGTCGTTTTCATGTCGACGGTGCAACGTCACTGTTGCTGTACGTCCGTAACAATATTAATTTCAATGATTGCCATTGTAGTTAGCAGTAACTAATAATGCAATTTGCAATGGAAAGCAAATTTAAAACAAAATGTTTATCTACCATAAAATCTTCTTGAATTTTTATTTTATTTGTTTTAATATTTATATTACCTATATTTTAATAAAATGATCAAATTTAAAAAGCCTAACAAAAGCCGGATAGGCCGGACACCGTCTAATTTGGCTGCACACGCAACCATAAAGCCTGACTGTGTCCGTTTTAATCCGGACGCCTGGCAACCCTACCTACACAACGCTTTGCCGGAGTAAAAATGTACTCTGCAGTTGCCTGCCTTACATCCGATTAAAACCAAAATTTCTTTGGCACAATCACTTTTGCTTCCTTTTCTGGACTATGCCGACACAAGCGGGTATGTCACTGAAGAGCAGCTAGACAAGCTTGAACGCCGTCAAAATCTCAGTATAAGGGTCAGCTCATACCGAGACGCGACGCACGTGATGCGACTTGAAGATGCGCCGTGCGACGTTGGGATGGCCTACTTCCTACCTCCATAAGAAAAGCACAATCACTAAGCGTTTTCAAGAAACTTTTAAACACTCATTTATTATTTGCAACAGGTCAATCCTGACTGACTATATTTAAGTTTCCGTATGAGTTATCTATATGTATATAATGGTAAATATGTATATGTAATATATCGTTTTTTGTACATATAAACTTATGTTATTCGATGTCGAATAAATTATTTTAAATTTTCAGTACACCACACTACCCACCTCTTTCTTCCATTATCCCTGTTGATAGGTTGTCCGACAGAGATCGCTATGCAGCCATAAGACCGCCTATAGTACATATTGTAAGTGTTTTTGCTTTATCTTATTTTATTATATCTAAGGTGTGCAATAAAGAATATTTGTATTGTTTAGTAATAATTTTATCCTACAAGTTACCCACTCATGGTGTTTCGATTTTTTGTTAATGTTTCCCCTGTTACAACAAAATCTGTCTAACTAGTCATTCAAGTACTTATCTAACTATATAGTCATGCAAGTACTTATCTAACTATATAGTCATGCAAGCACTTATCTAACTATATAGTCATGCAAGTACTTATCTAACTATATAGTCATGCAAGCACTTATCTAACTGTATAGTCATGCAAGTATTTATCTAACTATATAATCATGAAAGTACTTATCTAACTATATAGTCATGCAAGTACTTATCTAACAATATAGTCAGGCAAGCACTTATCTAACTATATAGTCATGCAAGTACTTATCCAACTATATAGTCATGCAAGTACTTATCTAACTATATAGTCATGCAAGTACTTATATAACTATATAGTCATGCAAGCACTTATGTAACTATATAGTCATGCAAGTACTTATCTAACTATATAGTCATGCAAGTACTTATCTAACTATATAGTCATGCAAGCACTTACCTAACTAGTCATGCAAGTACTTTATACGGTGTATATTATATTTTTTTTTTATTTATATTTATTTTTTATTATATTTTATACGGTGCTTAAGGCCCTCTAGAGAACTTTATAGAATCAGCTTTTCTACTGATTTATTGCATTTTTATATATTTTAAAGTTGATTAATAACCTCAACAACTTTTAAGACCAATTAAACACACAACTCTCTTTTTTTACTTAGAAAAAATTTAGGAAAAATTATAGATATAGTTTTTCAAATATTTAAAATAACAAAAACTCAAATTCAACAGTGCAAAAGTATTTTCATGTGCTAAGCCAACATTTTCATAGATTTCTAAAACACAACACAGAGACTGGCATATCTAAGTCAACTTTTAACTAAGCTAGAATGTGACTTCCTGATATAAAATACTTTCTTGAAACAAATGATAATTTATATTTAACATGAACATTTGTTTTGTATAAAGATAAAGAAAATATCTAAGGAAGTAGAAGTAGAATCAGCAATCATGATATACCTATCAGACAAATCTTATTTATAATTTGCAATGAGACTAATGGCTCATATGAAACATTAATGGCTCATGTGGAACATTAATGGCTCATGTGGAACATTGTAGAACTATAAGTCTTCATAGTTACAAGCTCACTGTACCTGAAACTAATTTGAAATTCTCCTTGGAGATGCTATGACTCGCCACGGTCGCTCGACTGGTGACCTTCTCGTGTATCCCACACATCGATGGGCACTAGCCATTGAGTCAGGGGGAGACATTGGCATGTAGCCTGGACATAGCGAAGGCGTTCGATCGGGTCTGGCACCGGGGTCTTCTATCGAAGTTGCCATCTTACTTACTGAGTGCATTTTTCTCCGGTAGACACTAAGTAGTTGTCGGTAATTGCTCTAAAAGCATAGACATTAATGCTGGTGTCCCGCAAGGCTCTATGCTGTCTCCTGTGCTATTTTTCCTGAATATCAATCACATTTTGTCCAACAATAACACATTGTTATGCAAATGACAATACTGGAGACGCTTATTTCACGGGTCGTGCAAACATCCTACGGTACGGGAAAACTTGGTCCGATTCAACCCTACAAAGACACAAGTACCCACGGCTACTTTTTACCATCGCACCGCTCACCATCAGCAGAGAATTCATCCTCACATTTAAGAACCTAAAAGGTAACGTTCCTTCCGTGAACGCTAAGGTTGTGGAATGAGCTCCATGTCAAGGTTTTCACTAACGGCTACAGAATGGGGTACTTCAAGAAAGAAGTTATTAGTTATTTGAAGGCTTGGCCCCACGCGAGTGATACCCCAGGTGTTGCAAGCGTCCGTAGGCTACGGCGACCGCTTATCAACGGGCGGACCGTAAGATTGTTTGCCACCTTAGTGGTATTAAAAAAAAAGTGAAAAGTTTGTGATAGAAATTGGTTACATAATAAAATATTGTAAAAGGTGCCAAAAATGTTGCAAAAAAAATTGTATTTAGACTGAAATTAAAACAGATATACGTTACAGGTTGCTTATATGCTATGATTTGATTCAACTACTATGTTTTAGGTTATTTTTTTAACACAATTAGTATTTCAGTTTGTAAATCATTTATTGTTTGTACTGTAAAAGTAACAAAAATATAAAAAGACGCTTCATATTCGTAGTTTGCCGAGGATCGAAATGGGCCGAGGATCGAAATGGGCCGAGGATCGAAATGGGCCGAGGATCGAAATGGGCCTGTCTCCAGTCAACCAATAACGGTAATTAAAGCGATTTCCTCTTTATAACATCTTTGAAGAACTGAGCAGATTTCCGTGGAAAGCGCTTTTTATTTGTATCGTTAAAATCAACTCCGTACAATCCAAATTTAGCTCTGAAAAAAAAAAAATTTCATTACTAAAAATTACTACATACAGGAGGCTGAATCTTCGTGAGTAGGTTCGGTTGGACGAGACGCCCATATTTTCCTTTGTGAAAATTCTCGATAGAGGTAGCTAGTGACGTGCGAAGGTGTCAAAACATGTCAATTTGGTGGAGTATCGAATATGTCTGTCTTACACTAAGTTTTTTGTTGAAATTTCTTAGTCTTAGTAATTTTTTTGTTTCCAGCTTAGTAAATATTTGTACAATGAAATAGCCATGAAGTCCTACAATTTTCGTGGTACGTTTTCCCAGTCCTACGCTAGGAAGTGGTCGATTCCACAGTAACACTTTTTTCACTAAGAACAACCTAGTTTGAACTTTTCCCTGTCGGGAATAAAGTGTAGAATACAATTTTACTACTGTCTTACTTATATTTTGTTTTTAAATTTATATCTGTATATTTTGATGTAAAGTTTAATGCATTAATAATCCCGAGTAAATTTAGTTGCCTTTACTCATTGAAAAAAAGCAAATTCTCGACTCCGCACAACTTTAGTATAACAATGTGTCAAGCGGCCCTGATAAGCATAAACCATTTTCCACCAATAAGATTGTAAACGCGTTTATGGTGGATCGGTTTCGATTTAGATTCAAACCCGAAGGTCCATTGAACAAACGTTCAGATCAGAGGATCAATATTTTTTAACATATTAATATTATATTAAGCGAAAATTAGAATTTTGTAAATTATTAAAGAAGTTGAATATTATTAACTAATAACTATTATCGATTGCTCATTTTTTAAATATTTTTTTAATAAAGTTAATGATACGAGCATAACTGATTCGATCCAATCTTCAAAAAAAAAAATTGCGGATTTAACTAAGCGATGAACTCTCAGAAGATTCGAAAATGATTTGATCCTTTACTTTGGCCGATCGCTGATCATAACAAATACTTCGGGAGACTAGTTTGGCAATATGAAATTCCTGCCTGTATTTTTTTTTCTGAAGTACTTACCTAGGTATTCTACAGATTTCGATGACATTTTCATAATTATGTGTGTGTGACATCTTTATACACACCAAGCTATCTTTGAATGTGTATAAATTTACACGTGTACGTACCTACTTAACACCTATAGTTAGAATTCTTATAATTCTACAAAAGTGATTTAAAAATGTGCAATGTGCGCGGCGCGAGTGATGCCCCAGGTGTTGCAAGCGTCCATAGCCTGCGGTGACCGCTTACCATCAGAAGGACCGTAAGCTAGTTCTTCACTTGTGCAACCACGCTAATTTGAGCTTAGTTGCTATATAGTATACCTACATATGTGGTTTTCAATATTCTTGTAGGACTAGTAATACATACCCATTTTTATGGTAGGACACTCAAAGGAGAAGGTAGGAAGGACATCAAAACGCAAAGAATGCATTATTTTAACATTAGTTTTTTTTGTCCTACGGTTATTATTGAAAAATGTGTTTCCGTTGAATTGACAACTTCCAAAAAATATTTAAATCTTTTACAGTCATAAACGCAATTCGTAATGTACTTACTGGTAACGCTAGTACTTACTGGTAACGCTAGTACTTACTGGTAACGCTAGTACTTACAACTTTTAAAAATCAGATTGTTTTACCACTAAACCCTTAAATGTTTTATTTATTTTCCGTCTATGAAAATCAATTTTTTAATTCATTTACTTTTCACAAAAACAAGCAAAACTTGGAACAAAGCTAAGGTCGCGTTTAAAACATTACCGCTTTATAGTTTTGTGTTGTACCTTTCTTTTTCTGTACCGTAGTACAATTAATGTTGCTCTCCTGCTGTCAGAAATAGGACCGCTCTATAACAGTGCATACTGACAATACAATTTTTTAACCAACCGAGTGTATGTACGATAAAAATTATCGTGTTAAATCAGGAAAAAAATCAGCGGCCGCCCAGCCGGCCTGCATTGTCATTTTTGGTTAGCCTAAAATCGCCCTATTTTTTCTTTGAGGTAGCCAAAATGGCGACTGGTCGCCGATCGCAATTTTTAGTCGCCCTAACACCCTTCGAGATAGCCTAAATGGCGAAAAGTCGCCTAATCTGGCACCACTGCAGGACTGTTAACCTTTATCCTAGCTACCACTTACGTGTATCCTTTTGCCCATTCGAAGTTATCCGTGAGAGACCAAAGAGTGTAGGCTGTTACATTGATTCCATCCTCTTTTATTGCCAGCAGTATCTGATAACAATTGGAGGTAAGTATCAGCACTCTGTCAATGTCATCCATGTGTGTATGTGAGGCCGCCTAGCTGGTTCTACCGCCGACCGTAGAGCCGAGTCCCAGCTAAGCGATCACTCATCCAATCACTGACCAAACCCGACGTTGCTTAACTTTGAATATCGTTTCCAACATCAAAATGTGTAACTGTTTATAAACTCTTAATAATATATTTGTTTTATCCTGAACACAGTATTACATATTAGCTTCAATCTTGCAGCTATAGTATCTCGTTACAGCGCTATCTAGCTTATTATCAAGAGAAACAGTAACACATTTGTTTGTTGGAAACGATATTTAAAGTTAAGCAACGTTGGGCTTGGTCAGTACTTGTGTGGGTGACCGCTTAGCGGCGCACTTATTATTTGTTTGTGTTTGTAAATTACGTAAATGGTGGTAGGTACGGAACCTTCGGTGCGCGAATCCAACTCGCGCTTGGCCACAGTTTTTTAATTAGGTCAAACCATTTTTGAAAACAAGAGAATCATGGGTCTAAGGGCGTGTTTTTCATGTGCTGATTGAAAGCTATCACGTCGTCTTCCGGCCCCGTAAATATCATACCTCTCATCAAATCTTTAATTTTTGTGAAAATAAAGAAATCGCATGGTGCCAGGTCTAGACTATGTACGGGATTGATCACCAGTTCTACCTGTTCAGAAGCCTAAAATGACTTCGACTTGTTCGCCGAAGCATTGTCATGGTGCAATAGGATGCGACTTTTTCATCGTTTTGCCCTATAACTATAACTTTGGCTATAAAATTGATACACCTGTTGTTGCACGTATCCATAGGCTGCGGTGACCGCTTACCGTCAGGGGGTACCATAAGCTAGTTTGCTACCTTAGTGGTATATAAATACAAAAAAAATAAGTACTAACTAAATATATTACATAATACGTAAATAAATCTACCTGTCTCATGTGACTCTTTAAGTAATTAATTTTACTATCTTCGTTAACTGAAGAAAAACCGTTTTCCGTAATAAATATATCAATCTCGCCATATTCTTTCTTTATCCATCTTAGTGTGTACCGTAATCCTTCGGGGTATGACTGGAAGATAAATTATTAGATTAATAACAAATTGCTTTACTAGTTGTTCCCAGCGGTTTTACGCGGTCCGCTCACACGCTTGGCAGTAAGGTAAGTTTCCGTGTTAGCGGTACAGGCGGACGGCAAGCGTTGGACCGTTATCAAGAAATTAATTAAAAAATAAATTGGCAATTGCATTATTGCATTTAATTGCTATACAGAATTGACCAGGAATTTTAGTGACAGTCACCACAAAACAAGAACTTGCACTTACACCTCTAATATGGAAACTGGTCGCGTACCGTGCCGCTGAACTGGATCACGCAGCTTCAGAATGGACCGCAAGTGTCTTGAGTCAATGCGATAACAATGAGGATCCGTTCTGCTTTAAATTTTCGACAAGTTCATGTAATTAAGCAACGTAAAGCGAGGTCAGCCATTGGATGAGTGATCGTTTAGTGACAGTTTTTCTTAGCTTCTAGATGCAACAGAGGAATGGCAATAGTACAATGATAGTTAGTAATATGACAGCAGAAGTTAAGTCAAATCAGAGACCTTACGTGCGACTTAACACAGCTAGGCACTTTCTATAAAGAGAAACCAGTTCCCCTGTAGTAGGGAGAAACGGCTGAGCTTCGGGACAGTGAGTCAGCATTCATGTGAAGTAATACACTAAACTGAAATAAAACTTAAGAGTAAAATATAACAAGATGACATTCTATAAAGGCCCACTCTCTGCAGATGCTGACGTCGCCCGAATGGCGTGCGCTCACTAGAACGCATGCGGTTTACCGCATTCATTAATCATGTTCACTACTACAGTTGCGGGATGTGTCACAATTTTTCGAAAGTTTTCCGTTGACAACAATTCATTACGCATAAACTAACGCATACACAATGCACAAAATCGAATGGAAAAAATTGTTATCTGACATTGACAAAGTTCTAAAGTTCTTAATATTTGCACGAGTCGATTGTTCCTATGTTCGTTTATATATAGCATTAAATGGCAGACAGATGATTTGGAAAGACTTATTCTATAATTTATACTCTTATTGTCTTACTGCTATTTGGTCAAATGTAGGATCTTGTGGCCACTCTGGTCGTTTGACTTCTGTGAGTCCCATCTCTGGCAGCATAAGAGTTTTCCCTGACTGCGACTGGTCTTCTGGTGAAGACTTTCGTATTAAGCGACTAGTGTAGTAGTTTACAGCGAAAAAGTCATAGGTACCTGTATAAAACAAATGAAGCAGTTCAGATAATTTAAAAAATGTCCAAGTACGAGTTGGACTTACGCGCCGTGGAGCGTTTCGTTTTATATAAAAACTTAATAAAACGGTAATTGTTAAATTTCAAAAATTTACAAAAATATATACATATCTACGTTACCCTCCTACAACGCAACGTGAAAGAAAATTGTTTTTGGAATCGGCAATTTATACTCACACTTTAGAACCGGAATTGTCGCGTACAGTGCGGTTTCAGAGAAACTTCCTCCTGCGAACGCTAAGTAGTGGAATAAGCAAAGCCAAAAAAATGCCAAGGGTTTCTTCTAAGGACTACTGCATGGGGTTTTTCAAGAAAGATGTTACCCCTAGGGTTGCAAGCGTCCATAGGCTTCGATGATCGCTTTCTATCAGGAGGATCGTAAGCTTGTTTGCCACATGCCAAACTCAACTATTTAAAGTAACAAAAATACAATACTTTGTTAAACAACGAGAAACGTGTACCTATGTAATTAACAAAATGTAAAATAGTGGCTCCTTCCGTATCTATGGCACACATACGAGCAAATACGTCAATATCTGACACTTCTAACATTAACTACTAACTTTTAGCCAGCTAGTTTTATGTCTCATACCATAAGAATCCATACTAATATTATAAATGCGCAAGGGACTGTGTCTGTCTGTCTATCTGTTTCTTCTTCACACTTAAACCGCTGTACCGATTTAGGTGAAATTTAGGGGAAAGGACATAAGCTACTTAAAAACGTCAAGTGTAAGTCGAGTTTTTTTTATGTTTGAGAAGTTTCTGATAAAACCTGATGACCGATGACCGAATTTCGGGCAGATGGGACCGGGGCAAAAGCTTATGCACAATCATTTTAAAATGCGAAGGTGAGTCTGTTTGTTGGTCTTTCCTTCAAGTCGTAATGGAGCATCCAATTGAGCTAAAATGTGGTATAAAGACACAGGCTCCCGGAAAGACATCACGAAAAATGAAAACGTTCCCTTAGGAATAACCATAACCGCATTTCACGTAGACTAACTAAAGCTACAGCTACATTTGCAATACTATCTTAAAATCTACTTTAGATGTTACTATATCGTATGAACATAACATTAAGAATGGAAATAAGAAATACACACACATATATTTGCAATATTGTAGGACAGTTGTAGTAACTTGTTGTGTCGTAGCAGATGGATTGGTTTCATGTTCTCGTCTTTTAGTCGGACAGACATCGTGGCTCTGTTATAGACACACTTCAGCACTTCGATGTACTAATACTCAATGCGGCACCGCTGGCGAGACTATAACATCGCCCAGGTCTCGATAGAATCAAAGGCTTTTTAATAGTCAAGGAACGCTACGCAAAGAGGTTGATGATGAGAGGCGGAGCGTATGTACGTAGTCCATGGAACTGAAGTCTTTTTGGAAACTACCTTGTTCGGCTGAAACTCGTCAAACCTACGTGCGCTTGCAACAACAGCTTATAGACATGGGTCAGAAGCGAAATGGGTCTATAGTTCCTCAATAAGGTAAGGTCTCCTTTTTTGTAGCAAAGAATGACCGTGCTTCTACTCCAAGTTTCTAGCATGGTGTCTTGGAACACAATTAAGGAGCCTCTGAAGCACTTTAGGTATCAGTGTCGTACACGCCGCATTATTGTTCAATTTAGTTCGTAAGGTTCGTAAGTCTATAGGGTGGGAGACCTTCTACTGAAAAGAACCGGCAAGAAACTCAGCAAGTCTCTTACAGCGTCCAATTAAAATATTGGAAAATGACCTGCCTATCATAAAAGGACACTTTCCATTACAAACATAAAAAACATGAAATATAAAGCACAAGCACAACATTAAAAAGTATCTAATTGCAAAATATAAAAAAAAAGACATTTTATGTATTCATCACTTAGAAATAATCAATGTCTAACAGTATTGATAAACAAAACAAAAAAACAAGACTAAATACTAAGAATACAAAGAAGTTTGAAAGAGCAGACCAGCCTCCACAGCGGCACCCGTACACGAGTATGACACATGAATCAGCCATCGCTTCGCTCAACCATGTTTTAGGGTACGTAACAACCCGACGCTCATGCAACGCGCATTAACGCGCAAACTTGTGTCTTCGTAGGGTTGAATCGGACTAAGATGTCCCGTCCTGTCGTAGACAAACTTGGACAAAGTGGTCTCGATTTGAGACACAAGTTTTTCACGCATTTCCTCCACAACAAAACGACGATGCTTGCACGGCCCGTGTAATAAGCGTCTCCAGTACTGTCATCTGCATAACAATGTATGTTGTTGATGTCCAACAAACAAATAAATAAATAAATAAAATATTGTTTGGACATTACACATAGCGCCGTCTGGCCCCAAAGTAAGCAAGCTTGTGTCATGGAAACCAGACAACGGATACGAATACATAAAATTACTTTTTTTATTGTAAAAACATATCATACATAAATACACCCAGTCGCAAGATAAACACAAATGTTTATTACATAAATGTTTGTCCAGTGCTGAAATTGAACCCACACCCTCTGCACAGCAGCGGTCATACTACCAACTAGGCTGCGAGGGAGTATGTAGTTATGATGTTTCGGCTGGCCAGGATATCTGCGTCTCCACTAGAAAACGAATGGCCAGCTGCGCAGTCTCTAGATGGTAATAGATTGCGTTAAGATTGGCGTTAATACCCTGATGTTGCAAAAATATGTGGAGCTGTAAAAACTCGTGCTTTTATTTTTCTGACATTTTTTTTTTTTAAACTAAGACTTTACCAACTTATTTTAAAACAAAATATTAGGATTCGCTGCACAGGCACCTTAGAGGACAAATATATATATATATATATAATAGGACCCGCTACACGTACTTTTTCATATCATATAAAACAAAGGGCATAGGGAGGGCTACAGCAAAGGCATTTTAAACTAGAAAATTGTAGGGAGTGTTTTTGTACTTGTTTGATTAGTCGCATAGTAATATATATATTAGAACACTCATACCCTGGACTAACTCTATCTCTTTTTGTGTAAATCTGGGTAGTCTTGACCGAGGGTATCCCTGTTCCCTGCTGTTCTTAGCTATGATTTCCTCTACCTCTCGAGGCCAGCCTCCTTCTTTCGAGTAAATAGCATGCAAGAATATTCCATTCTGTAGGCAAACGTTTATTATTTTTTTCTTAATTTCTTTTAGATATTTCTACTAATTAGTCTAGTGTTGTACTTACTACATACTGCATTGCTAGTTCCGCCAATTTGCTATCATTTTTTGTTAACCCTTCAGCCCATAACAAATAGTTAGATAGCGATACTTTTCCTGAAAAGGACAAAAGTGTAAAAAAATGTGTAGCATCTATTATCTTGCAGAGTAATCGTGCGTCATAGCTCGCGAACTGACGATAACCTCTAAGCAATTAAATAAATAAAAAAAAATTAACCTATTTGTTAAGGGACAGTATTACTTAGTAGTAAACTAAAAAGACACGCGCGATATGTAACTAAGCTATATTTGAACTCACTGAGTTTCTTATTGAAATACAAGAAATGCTTTTTGTAATGCTTCAAAACACTATTACGACTATATTTTAAACAAAGTTGTAAAAGTAATAGCACTTGGAACTAAATATATCTCTGCTAAAAATGTTTGCTGAAAAAATATCGTGATTTAAATAGGGCATTTGAGAGGACTTTTAAATGGCCAAATGTTATGACAGTCGTTCGTGCCAATATCATGCTAATTGATGTTGTTTTAATACTTTTCAAACTTTTTAATTGTTGCTCGTAAACTTTCATTATTATATGATCTATTTCCCGCCGGAGACTGTTTATATTCATAGATATTTGACTAACGACCTCGCGTCATTACTACATAGGTCAAAATTTTCAATTTTGGCATCGTTACGACGAACTTGGAGCTTATTGAAAACAGTTTTGAGTACGCTAGACTCTGGAATTCGAGAGAAAAATATAGGTATGCAAGTGTAGGTCTTACCTCTCGAGACTAGTAAAAGTACTTGCATACCTTCTCCTCTCCATTTCCAGAGTCTCGCGTGCTCGAGACTGTTCCCAATAAGCTTCCTGTCTTGCCTGCGTGAAATTTTTCATGAAAATTTGTCAAGCAAAATGGAAAATTTGCATATTGAGTCACTTACTACCAACAAAGCTTCTATGGTATTTATGGTTGCCATTCGTCGGGTTTCTCCGGATTTGTCCTAGTTTAGAGCGCGTCCGGGGAGCGTCCGGACATGGTTTCATTTATGTCCGGGTTTTAAGAAACTGTTGATATGCCTGGGTTTTAAGAAACTGTTAATATGTCCGGGTTTTAAGAAACTGATGATATGGCCAGGTTTTAAGAAACTGTTGATATGTCCGGGTCTTTAGAAACTGTTGATATGTCCGAGTTTTAAGATCTGAAATCCGGGGTTTTCACGATTCTTGTCCTAGTTGCTACATTTAAGAGATTGGCTAATCGTATTTATTCTTTACTTTAAAAAAAAGTGAAAAAAAAAAAGTCAAAATGTTTTATTCAAATAAGGATTTTACAATCACTTTTGAATCGTCAAAGTTATGAAATATTATTTATTGAAACCTAAGTTTTCAATGTTGTTGATTTCTACCGAGACGAATTCAGCAAGAAACTCGAAAGTTACTCTTTTAAAAAAATCATAAAAACTAAAAATACAATCAATGTTTTAAATAAAAATTTTAGGCTGTACAATTTTATATTATTTCCATTTTAATTTGGTTTACCTATGCATCCTGTAATTGAGCATCTTCAGTCCCAAGGATTTTTATCATTAACATAGTCTGAAATATTGTAGTATGCTTTTTTACAAAGTTCTTGTTTGATAAGAGATTTAAATTTACTTATTGATAGCTTTTGAATATTATTGGGAACTTTGTTGTAAAAGTGTATACATTGCCCCATAAAAGAGTTACTTATTTTGTGTAGACATGTATCAGGCACCAACAGCTTATTTTTACTTCTATCCTAGATCCTAATTTATAAATAGCACGAATTGCCCTTTATTGTATCAAAAATATTGTATTTACATCAGCAGCGCTACCCCACAATAGGATACCATATGTCATTAAACTATGGAAATAGCAAAAATATACTATTTTTGCAGTGTCGACATCGGTCAATTGCCTTATTTTCTTGATCGCATACACAGCAGAGCTAAGTTTTTTGGCTAGGTTATGAATATGAGGACCCCATTGAAGTTTGGTGTCCAGCGTTATCCCAAGAAAGACTGTTGAATTAACAAGTTCTAATTGCTCGCCATTAACATTAATACATGTCTGTATCTGACTAACATTTGGTAATGTAAATTTAACACATCTGGTTTTTTTTTTCATTAAGTAACAAATTATTAACGTTAAACCAAGTAACAATTTTAGAAAGGGCATTATTTAATTCATCATAAAATGTCTGTCGTCTCTTAACTTTAAAAAGCAAAGAGGTGTCATCAGCAAATAAGACAATGTCATGGTTTTTAACATGATATGGGAGATCGTTAATGTAAATAAGAAATAGAAAACGACCTAAAATGAGCCCTGAGGGACTCCCATAGTGACTGCTGATCCCGGAGATATTTCACCATTGACATCTATTTTCTGTACTCTCCTACTCATTTAGGAGGTCAAAAGGTCGAGAGCTTTGCCTCTAATACCATAGTGATGTAGCTTCCTGATGAGATTATCATGTTGGACACATTCAAATGCCTTAGATAAATCACAAAACACTCCAACAGCATCATGCGAATCCTCGCAGGCGTTAAATATATTTTTTAATAGTGCCACTCCTGCATCGGTGGTGAAACGGCCTTTCATAAAGCCAAACTGTTTACTACTAAGTAGGTCATTATAAATATAAGTAATTAGTAAAGTTTATCAAAAACCTATGTACTTACCTTTATATTTTTGTTTAAACTCCTTGTCATATATCCTCCAAGCTTTAGCATGAGCGACTAGAACATTTTTGCTACAGATGCATGGAGCGACAAATGGATCAAGTATTCCGGGAGCCAGGGAAGCAGTCATGTAGGCAAAGGCACATAGGTTGACTGGTTCGTTAATGGTAATCCATGTCTTAACTCTGTCTCCGAACAAATTGAACACCACACGCGCGTAGTCCGCAAACCATACAGTTATTAGCGGATTCGTCCAACCACCTAAAAAACTAAACTAATACAGTATCACACAAATAATAAACAAAAATTTCATTTTTAGAGTTTTGTAATTGAAAGGCAAAACAGAGCTCAAATAAACAGAATTATAAGACGGGAAGTGGTGCAGGTCCATGCGCTATATGTACATACATGTTACTGTGAAAGTCCGAAATTGGTTTATGTTAAGATGAATTAATGCATCTTATCATACACCAAGTTTGCTGGTATATGTCCGAAATATTTTAGTTCTTTTGACTAAAATGGACATTCACCGGAGCATGTTAACACACATCAAGATGGTTTTGGGTAATGTTAGTTACAACAATTAAAAAATAATGTTATGTTAATAATGCCAAACTATATGCCACGTTTCAATTAGTCCTCATCCAAATCCTAACTCTTACACTTTTAAAAGTAAAAGCCTGCCTATTTGTTCGCGTGAGCGACAGGATCGTTAAAAGTCCGAGAAGAGCATTTGATCACATCACATCATTCGTATCATGGGTTGGCATATTTTCGGTATAACCTCGTGTATCCGTTCGGGCGCCGAAGAACCCTGGGACGTCGGTGTCGTGTGAGGGGGGAGTCCCTATTCGGGGAGGTCGTTGAGACTAATCTCGCTATCCGGATAGTGAGATCGTCGTCTGGGGCCGTTAGTACGTGCCGAGGCCGCCTAACAATAGTTTTTCGACCGTGCCGAGGTCGGTCGGGGGGGTGAAGAGCAGAAGTAGCTCCACGCCCTTAGAGTTTTACCATATGAATAATAATGAAGTAAAGTGCCTACAATGCCATTTTTTGCCGTATAAAAAATACATTTATACCTAGTCTGCGGGATTTACGGGATTTTTTTACACTAATTGTATGTTATTGTAGCTTCCAAACGAGTACTATAGTGCACGTGTTTAAATAGTGGTAAAAACTCAACTATACAATAATGATTACTATTGTTGATTTCTACATCACTGTCATCAATAGAACTTGAGTAATAAAAGATTCCAAATAGCTGCTATAAGAAAAAATCTATGACTTCAACGAATATCCTCTTTTAAAACTGAAAGGTCATCAAAACAGTTTCATTGTAACTCTTAAATTTCAAAGTGGAGTAACAGAGTTTTTATCACTTTTATTGAACCTTTGTGACACATACAAGTAGCATAATACTACTTCTAATTAACCTATAATTTTTATTATTTTAAAGGAAATTTGATATCGTTTCTACAACTTACGTCCCCTATTTTAGTAATGGCTGCAGATGGCTGTACAAAGTGTGCTATAGTAAGCATTTAGACACCATTTTATCATATAATAGCAACTCTCGAGATATATCGTAGTCCTCAATTACTAAACGAATAATACTTGACGTTTTCAAGTAGCTTATGTCCTTTTCCGGGACTCAACACTATCTGCATGCCAAATCTCATCTTGATCGGTACAGTGGTTTCACCATGAAAAGACAGACAGATTTACTTTCGCATTTATAATATTTATTATTATATTATATTCATGGATAGTATGGATAATTTTAAGTATATTTAAATATATGTATGTACATATGATTGTGCAAAAATATAATTATGATGGCGCTAATGCCACTAGTACTATTAAATATCGGAATTCTCTTAAATATCTAAATTCCTTCACTGGATTACCGATATTTGACATTCACATGGTGCGCCCCCTATGCTACATAAAAACAAAAAAAAATTGACATGTTTGACATTGTTTTTAGTAGCTTACTTACTTATTTTTTATTACCTATTGTATTGGTACATATTGTATACTCTTTAGCTAATTATCAATGTATTGTATTACTACTTTAAATGGAACTTCTTGCCAGCTCTTTTTGGCAGATATTAACATTGTTTACATTGTATTGACGATTCAAATGTGTTCTAAGAAACCTACTTGAATAAAGTTTGATTTAAGTTTGAGTTTGTGTGTACGTCAACCGCTAGTTTTGCAACCAAAAATTTTGTTAGTAACGTTTCAAAGCTACACGATCGATAGGTGTCAGTGGCAAAACTGACGTTATCGAAAGTGTGAAAAATATCAAAATATCAAACGTGGGAACTTTTTATCCCAAAACGAACACACTCTTTGTAGTGATTCTTTAATCTTCTTTTGCAGTATATTCTAACTACCTACTAGTTTGAGTAAGTGAAGTCTTAGTGTGTGTCGGTGATTATTAAACAGTTTTCATTTTATTCTCATAGCTTTGTCACAGGTCTAAATCAAATTGCCTCATACATAAAATTATAGTATATCTTTAGTTTTCGATCATTTAAATCTAAGTTTAGAAATAAGAACTGATAGTGCTTATTTATGTTATATTTTAAATAGTGTAGTTTTTAAAACTATCAATTTTAATGTGAGATTTCTAAATTTCAATTGATTTACCTGGGTAATAATTTAATTATAGGTTTCAATTTGATACCCCCGATGTATAAGTATTTACCGATTACTAGTTAAAGTGAAGTAAAAACCTTCACTTCTATTTTTTGTATTTTTTTGTGTCAGATTTTTGATTTAACATACGTGTTAACGTAAATCTAAGTAGCCAACGATGCCCGCTTATCAACAACACAAATTAAAAATTTTTTTTTTTAAAATAACAATAGTTTATGTTCATTCAAACTTTTATGAATATTTCATACTTGAGGTATTTCTTAATCCCAGCTAATTTCAAAATTTAATTAGTATATTCATAAATACACATACGTCGATTTTGAACATTCGTTGTTGTGTGTTATTACCCGGTGTATTCATAGCATTTCGGATATTCCCCGGTGTATTCATATGGTTATGAAAACTATCATAGCAACGCTATTTGATTTTGGCGCCTCTCTTTAACTGTATGGGAGCCCCGCTTAAAAACATTAAAAAATATTTTTTAACAATTTGTATGGCTTTGGGTCAACAAGATACTTATACTGTGAAAAATTGAAGAATGTTGCTCCAACCGATTGGCGAAAAACCTGTGTGACGGGCAGACGGAGACGTGAGTGATATTAATAGGGCTCCGTTTAGACCCTTCGGGTACGGAACCCTAATAATAGAGTAAGTGAGGAAAAAAAAGGGTTTCTTTGTCTCACCAAGATCTTGCAGTATCTGTGGCAAGTCCCAGTGATAGAGGGTGACTACTGGTTCAATTCGATATTTGAGCAGTTCGTTGATCAAATTATTGTAATACTGCTGTCCATCTTTGCTGATGACGTTGGGGTAGCCCGTTGGGAGCAGCCTGGGCCAGGAGATTGAGAATCTGGAAGAAGGTAAGAGTTAATTATTTTTTCTGATATTTATACACATATATATCTGTTAATATCAATGTCAAAATTTAATTTATGGTGTAGGTATAAGTTGGATACAACTTGTTTAACTAAAATCCAGCAAAATTTTTTGAAGCCAATTGCCGTTAATTAATCATGTTGCTACCTCAGTCGTTGTACGTCCCTACTGCAGGGAAACAGTTCTCTGCTCAGATATAGAAGGCTTAGGCCATAGCCACGTTGTCGATCTTGTGGCAGCTTGACAGTTAGAGGTTGCCAACCGCACCTAAGGCGTTCTGCTGTCATTTGACACTAGCCAGCAAGATAAATTTTGAAATAGGTTTTAATTCCAATCCTGTTTTCTATTTTTCCTAGCCTTAATTGGAATTGAAATTGGGATTGCTGTCTAGGATTAACGCGTAGACCTCAAATTGCCGTCTATAGTAACGATTCTTGTGATTTCTAATTAATTATTTATTGTGTGGAAATTTACGTCTCCATTTATTGCTGCAATCAAGTCAAAGAGTATCTACGATTTTGTACATTTCTCGATTGTCGAAGAGTTTTGCGATTGAAATAGCTTTCTAAAGTTAACTACCTCTCGGGTTCGACGAAAATACTACATATATAATTTATAGTATTATAATCCCCAGTATGTCTGAGGTGCTCTTTTATGATTATTTCACTTTTTCTACTCACATTACTATCTATATGATTATTTCACTTTTTCTACTCACATTACTATCTATATGATTATTTCACTTTTTCTACTCACATTACTATCTATATGATTATTTCACTTTTTCTACTCACATTACTATCTATATGATTATTTCACTTTTTCTACTCACATTACTATCTATATGATTATTTCACTTTTTCTACTCACATTACTATCTATATGATTATTTCACTTTTTCTACTCACATTACTATCTATATGATTATTTCACTTTTTCTACTCACATTACTATCTATATGATTATTTCACTTTTTCTACTCACATTACTATCTATATGATTATTTCACTTTTTCTACTCACATTACTATCTATATGATTATTTCACTTTTTCTACTCACATTACTATCTATATCGCAACAAAACAAACTTTTCCACCAATCACTTAGGTTAGGAAAAGAAGATTATCTTAGGCTGGGTTGCACCAACTAACTTTGACAGTAACCAGCCGTCAAAAATGGAAGATTGTATGAAAATTTACATAGTCAGCTATTCGTAAGAGTTCAGCAAAACACTAGCTGGTTAACTTTAAAAAGCTAACGATAGATATTTCCATACAATCTCTCATTTTTTGCGACTGCATCGTTAACGTCTAAGTTAGTTGGTGTAATCCAGCCTAAGAAAATAAAAAAAAAGTTATGATCGTGAAATAACGTAACGAATAACCTGTAGAAATGAAGTCCTAGTTCGACAGCTACCTGGACGTCCTTCTTGTAAAGTCTATAAGAGTCACAAGCCATGTCGCCGGTGCTGCGGTCTATGATTGCATCCGGTCTTGTGTGGACGAAACGGTCCCATATACTCTCACTTTTATCTGAAATAATTATAAGAAGTTAATCGTTATATCGCAAGGATAAAAATCAACAAATAAATTGGCTCACTTAAACTTAACTTGTGTACTTAATGACAAAACTAGGTCGGTGAAGCTGTAATCTTTTCGATTTTGTAAGTTTAATTGGGATTATGGTAATGGCATATTCAAACGAGTTAAGTTTGCAAGCATTTGATTAATCTTGTTACAGTTCTGAGTACACATTTTGACATGACAAAATATATGTTATCGTTTAAACCTTAATTAAGTGAATTTGCTAATATTATGATAATTTTTCTATTTAAACATTTATAAAAAATCTCCTTTTTTTGGGCTTTAATTGCAATTGTTCGGCAAACTAAGAGTTATATTCTCTTGATTCTTATTTAATACCATATTTATTAATATGACTAAGGGAATTTTCAATTGCATAGTTTTAAAAAATAAAAATTGAATTTTATACAGACAAAAACCGAGAACATCGAGATTTTCAACGTGCGGTCACGTGCTAGCGCCTTTCGTAAGTGGAATTGTCTCTTTTTACGCTTTAAAAGTATGTTACGTTCCCCCATTATTTATTCATAAAATATAAATGATAATGAAATGTTCTATATCTATGGTTCTGGGTAACTTCAAAGCTTCATCTACAATCACTCAAACGAGTGATAGAGAAATTAGTTGAATCTAATGTTTATTTTGATGTAGATAATTATTTTATTTGGCCAAGCGTGGTCGTCAACAGTGGTAGGACCCGAAAACCATTATGTCAAATAAGTAGTAAACTCAGCTATTTTGGAGGTACGTTAGGGTAATATAGCAAGCAATAGTATAAAAAATAAGCATAATCAAGAAAATGAATATGGCTAAATCTACGATTATAAATAAGGTCCATTCTGAGTTTGACAATTTCTAAAGTTGCGACATAACCTAACCTCATTTCTTGTATTTGCAAAACATTATCCTAAATGCCTAAACAAAGCAAATACTCAAACATCATAGCTAGAGACACAATCAGTAAAGAGTAATATGATTTTCTGTCATCCCTACGCAAAGGATCCCTAATTTTTGATACTTTCACTTCTGAAAAGTAAAGTAAAAAGTAGCTAAGTATTCAGGACTTGCGACCTGAAGGTAGGTTTATGGAGCGCCCCCTACAATGTACAGCGTAGGTGAGCTACACTAGCTAACCAATCAAAATAGTAAAACCCTACTAACACGGCTTTGGATACATGGATTACACATAGAAATTACTGTATCTTTTGGCAGACCTAGATCTTTAGTGGGCTATATAATTATTATGACTGGTATAATTTTAGTTCCCACTTCTTCTCTTATTGAAGGCTTTGCTGTACCTAGCTGAAAATGCCCGAAAACAAGATCCGAAAATAGATTTCTTCCTATTGAGGTAATTGAGATATCTCTCTACTATATATTTCTAACAGACAGAAAAGGCGAAGTCGTCATTACGATGTTTCAACGTTAGATAAGACATCTTTAACTGAAATAAGCCTTCGATGGCCTCCGGAAATAAATTGTTTGAAGCTACGTGTTGGTTAATAAACCTAACAAAATTTTTTTCTAAAACTTTTCTTCTAATAAGTTCTAATATAAAGTATTTACTAACCAGTTATGATGGCACATTCTAGCCGTAATTTTAACCCACACCACCACACCAAATGGTTCTTAGATAGCTCCTCGCGGCTCACAAGCGTCGACAGTGATTTAAATATGGCAATAACATAATGTTCTGTGTGTATGGGATCACGCACTTTTGTTACCACTTACCCCTTTCTAACAACCTTCTTATCCCTCGTTTCAAACCCTCTCATCCAGTATTTTATTCCGGACGGACGTCCGGCCTTAATTAATTTTCACAAAGATAAAGGAATATTTTTTAAGTATAATTTTGTTGGTTGGTTGGTTATTAGTTTTGTTGGTTGGGGTTCTATTATGGAGTACTGGATTAATATAAAAGGTTGAGATAAAACGGCCTAATTATACTAATAGAAAATAATAGAATATTAATATTATGTTCGAAATGTTCATAAAGTTCTAAAATAACCCGGGTAATTTCAAATAAACTAACACACCATTCATCATACGGAATACGTAAAACCCAAGACAACTACCTTTTATCATTGTTAGAATTTTTATTGTACGAGGCTATTCTTATGGTCGTTAATCGACTCACTTAGGTAAGTCTCGCGGGTGTTTTCAATATTATAAAAGTTCTAAGTAACTTACAACTTTCGCGGTTGTTTTTAACTTTATGAAACTCTCAATAACAGTAGCATAACTATTTAAGGCATTAAAATTAATAAAAAAATAAAAACGCGGATTACATAAAAACTCCTATCTAGAGGGTCCCCAATATATTCTATACGTTTAATTTTACTGAATAGAATTTGATTCGGGTAAAAGTTATGAAAATTTCTTTAAAGAGCATATGGGCTTTTTATATACCTTAACCTTTTGTTTTGAGTCCGAATCCATGAATCGGGAGTTAGATTACTCCCTACATTTAATAATTTATTTTGTGTTGATGTTTAAGATTCGTAAGTTTACTTTACCTATTTTTGTAACATACTTTTAACGATTTTATATTTTACATTTTAGTCATTTGTACTTATATTTTATTAGCTCTAAATCTTTCATAAAATAAATCATAACTTCCCCTCAGCTAATGTATAAAATATCTAAACTTGTATATTTGAACGCGCTATTCTTATTTAAATATGATTATCTCGGTTTCTTATAGGAATGAAATTTAAATATTTATTTAGATCTATGAAATTAGCAAATTCGATAGGTAATATTAATATTCATATTATCAAATAAGGGCCAAGAGCACGTCACTCTTATTTTCCAAACAATTTAAATTAAAGCCCAAAAATAGGGTGTCAGATTTACTTTTCTAAATGTTTTAATAGCTAAATTATTATTATATTGGAAAATCCATTTGATTAAGGTTTGAACTATAACATATATTTTTTTATGTCAAAAAGTGTACTGGAACAAAATTAATCAAATTCTTGCAAACTAAACTCGTTTGGGCATGCTATCACCTTAAAGAGTTTAATCTTTTACTCACCACTCACGTTCCATGCCCCCTCCACCTGGTACGCCGCAGATGCTGCTCCAAATTTGAATCCTGGAGGGAAGTTTAGGTCCTCGGCACGCGATAATGTGAATAAAACGCTGTGGAAATTAATTTTGAATGTTTAAACTTCTCTCGATACAAAAATTCTTATGTATATAGTTTTTATGTTATAATTTAATTAGGTATTTTCCAAAAACATTCCTGATTATACAATTTGTAATATTTTCGCTTTCTTGTCTTTGTACTCTGATATAAAACATTTATATTTACTTTGATTTCCAACAAACCGAAAATATTACTAATTATATAAATAGTATATACAATATTATAGGCATTATTAGTGTATTTTTTTTTAAATAAACCTTGTTGACTTGTGATGTTTTTTTTCCCGTCTCCGTCTACGACTATGTTATTATTTGTTGCAACGACACTAATAGAACTAATAATCAGGCAGACTGTAAGCTTGTTTGTCACCTTGGTGATATAAAGCTTAAGTTTAAACCAAATAAATTTCTGTGACTAAAAACGTGTAATGTAAATTAATGAAATAAATAAATTAACTAAAAATTATGCAAACTGTACCTTGCGATACTGTGTCAAATAAAAAGGCTTATTCCGAAGGTCTCAAAACATATTTTATTTTTAGCTTCTTATTTTCAAAAGTACTGAGTCAACAATAAGAAAAAAAATTAAGAAGTATAGATTACGGGATATCCAAAAGTCTATGGTCGTAAACAATCAGTGTATAATTTATATGTAGATATGTAGTGTTTACTCCGCATGCCTACAATCTACGACAAAGGCATGGTTCCTGATTATTATTGACCAAGTATTGTATCAAATTTGTTCCATAAGATTAAGATTAAGTCAGTGAGGAACCCTTAGCGTACAAGACCCTCTCACACTTGACCGGTTTTTATATGTTCATTAGTATCACAAAGTGTAGGCTATATAAGTAACTATAATTTTGTACAATTACCTTTGACAAACAAATAAACTAACTTTGTTTCTTTATATAATATTATAGAGAATAAAAATTTTATGTGATTTTGCGATCAGTTATGGCTCAGTTAATATTTTGAAACATTGCAGTGGCACTGGTAAAATGAACCTTACCTTAATTTAGCCTTTAAAAATATTTCAGTTTGAACAATATAGGTACGTTATTATTGTATCGTAAACATACAATCGTCAAGACCAAGTATAATAAAGTAATCTACTTCTTCTCCCTTTTAAAAACGACTAACATTAGGATTTATCCCTATAATTCAAACGTCTGCTCTAATAGTTTGTATGGGTCTATGGGAACATTCGTCATCTCACTCGAGACTGCATAAACCACGCCCTAAACACATTTTATTCCAGAGTATGCCATAGGCTTAAAGGAAATTGTCTTACCACAAAACTAGTGAACTCACGTGCGCCATTTTGAAACAAATAAATGACTAATAATAATAAACCATCAAATACCTATTAGGTAAAGTAGGTATTTCGCGTAAATTAGACACTTAAATGGTTTTTAATTAACTTTATTTGGTTCATGCTGAATTGCTGTTCCACTTAGGTACTATTACCACGAAGCCAACTAATGGTGTCAAGCGTTGGTACACACTGAAGAAAGAAGATAACAAACTGGTTTAGCTATTCGAAATTTACTTAGTAATAACCAAACTTTTGTTATAAATAAACATATGATTCGCTGCACATAACTCAACATTTTCCCTGCTATTAGCAATTTAGTTTAGCAGTCCCCGAATTATGATACTAGTAGATAAAATTTGTGTTATTGTCAGCTACTCTTTTTTTCCGTGTATTTTTCTAGATTAAGTATAGTATAATATGAAACTGTAGAATAGGAAAAGCCAATTTATATTAGGACTTACGCTTATTTTCGTAACTACCAAATGGATTTCCACAAGGTTCTCATAAGAGCGCTGATATCTATGTGGGCATGACATCTTTAGGCAATGTGCTTAGGTTTTCTATGCGTTGCAGGTCCTTATGTGTACCTCGACCAATCTAAGTGTAAGGTTTTCAGAGTTAATTTAAGCTTAGCTCAGAGCAACATATAGTCTTCATTTAATTAAAATCTGCTAAATGTAGGACAATATTAATATATTCTATTATTGAATAAAATATAAATAACATAATAAAAACTATTCAATTTGATCCCCAGTTTGAAAACGTTTGAGTATTATGAAAAACTTTACTCAAAAACGCTAAGAAAAGTTCGCATTACATTCCAAAAAAGAATACGGCTAGGACATAGATGCTGGATTGCTGATAAAAAATTAAAAAACAAAACACTTTTCAGCACAGATAAGCCGGAATCGGTCATTTCAAAAACCTCCTAAGTCACACAATCAGGTTTTTTCAGGAATCAATAAAAATTGCGTCATTCACAAAGAAATGGATTTGAAAGGACTTTTTTAAGCTGAATATAATGTTTAAGTTTAAAGTGATCAAAATGTTGAATTATCTTTACGATTTATTAATATTAATAATGAAAAGAACTTTAAATAAGTTCTTGACTTATGTTGTTGTAACAAGAGACAGAGTTAGTGGTCCATAAATTTAAAAAGGAAGTAATATTAGTAACACTTTTTATTTATACATTAACTTATTAATCTATTACAACTTTGAATTGTTCATGTTTCAGTATCTTTAATGTATATAATCATATTCTCCATCGTTCTCAGCTGGATTATCTTCAGCAGTTGCAGTTGGCCAGCCAAATATGTTTAATTCATCTATTTTTTATTATTAATTGGCACTATCAAAGCGTATGCTTTGGCTAATGGAAGTTTTTATGTTAGAACGAATGTATATTTCATAAATCCATCAATAAAATTCTCGGACACGATTGTACCTTTTTTATTAAAAGCATAATGAAAACTCTTATATTTTTTTTTTTAGAGACACTTTTCCCGTACGATTCAGTTGACAAAATGTTAAACTGAAGTTAGAAACCAAATTAATGTATTCTCTGGGATGTAAATATAGCTAACACCGCCATAAAGTAGCGCATGCAAAAACCACTTAATCCACTGACTTTTGTTGTTTATGCAATGAACTTATATGACGTACCATTATTTGGAGAAGAAGAAATGTATTGAGTTACGTGATTTTTATCCAGAATACTCTACCTTTGAAAAAACGTTTGCGGCAAAAAAAAAGCACATTCGAAAAAATTGTGACTTATGTGGTTTTTGTTATGACCGATTCAATTTCATCTACGATATTCTTTGCATGGTTTGTTAGAAAGCACGGACTTGCGCACAAACAATACCTACAAGATCTTTTTCTTTTTTTGAAATATATAAGTGGCCAGGGTTTATAGACCCCACTGCCGCTGCCACAAATGCCGTGGGCGATAGATAAAAAAGAAATAAAGGCAGTAACGCGGTAATTCAAAATTTTTTCATGTAATTTTTTATGTTCAATTGATTTCTGTAATTTCTTTTATTTTAATAATTACCCAAATATGAATAACATAACATTAAACATAAAATAAACTTCGACATTTTTAATTTTTAACATTTTTTACTATTATTAAACCACTATTCTATTATACCTTATTTAAGTAATTTCGCGTCCTCGTCAGTAATGTAATTATTACTTACTTTAAAATGCATATTATGCGAGTTATTGGCTTTCGGAGTTAAAAAAAATTATGAATAAACTGCAACCGACGCGACGTGTTCGACAAGGCAAGAGAAGCGGCCCGGCGCGGCGTTTGCAATGGAAGTTCATATGGACTTTAGAAGGGCAGGATTTTTGGGTTGTAAGGATCGAGGAAAAGCAGTTGAGCGCATTCGTACAGACGCTGATAAAACTATGTCCGGTTTTTGGAGTGGATTAAGTTTGAGTAAGTAGTAAGAGTTAAGTAGTAGAGTGAAATACTACAATGGAACTGTTAATGTACACATGTTATGTCCCTACGTTTAATTTCAGGTTAAAAAAATGCATATTATGAACATGTCAACAATGAAAGTGAAAAGCTGCATTATTTATATTGTAGGTTTTTACCGAGGAACGCCGTGGTGTAGCGGTGGCTAGCGGTGAGTTCAGTTAGTACTCTGAAAATCTGAGTTCGATCCCCGCCACTTCAAATTCACTTTTTGTCGATTTAATTTTAAATATTCTAATTTTATTTAACCTGTCTTAAATGTCATGTCACCTTTAGACAGCCACGCCGATCTATTTCTTTGACTAATATTTCAGATTGTTCAATGGAGACTACTGTAATGAGTTAACCGAATAATTAATTAATGAGTTAACCGAATAATTACTTTAACGACAGTAATTAATGAGTTGACCGAATAATTACTTTCACGACAGTATGATGATAAATCTGAAGCAGCAAATAGAATAACTTCATCTATCAGCACATAATGAAGTTGAAAATTTAATTTAAGAAAAAAGAATATTACAAACTGGCTTGGATATAGCAAAAAAAATATTATGTATATAAAGATTTCAAAATACAGCTCTGATATGCCTAGGACACCTGTTAATAAAAATAAAAGGAAAAAAACCCACAAAACCCCGAAAAGACGGTTAACTAAAGATAAAGAAGAGCAGATGAAATCATCTTATATAAGTCAAATTTTAAATGATAATGAAAATTATATCTATACATTCTGACTCGCGCACGGAGGGTTCCATACCATTGTCCATAAAAACGGCAAAAAAATCACGTTTATTTTATGGAAGCCACCCTTAAATATGAGTTTTATTTTAATTTAATTATTTGAATATTTTAAGCGTCTTCCTGTTGCCGTTATCAATATCGTGCAACAACTAGCAAAATCGCGTTTTTTGTATGGGAGCTGAGAGGAGAAATACATCATCTGTGAAAATTTCAGCTGTCTAACTATCACGGTTCATGAGATACAGCCTGGTGACAGACGGACAGCGAAGTCTTAGTAATAGGTTCCCGTTTTGTACCCTCTGGGTACGAAACTCTATATATTATTATAGTATTTTTCATTATATATATACATAGTTTTTCTTTTATGTAAATAGTTAATTAAATGTTATAAAATGCCATTGTGTGCACCACCAGTTTTATTTTTGTTTATTTTTAATACACAGATAATGACATTAGGCAGTAAGTGTGCAATAAAGTTTTTTAAATAAAATAAATAAATAATGGTACGGAACCCTTCGTGCGCCAGTCCGACTCGCACTTGGCCGATTTTTTTGTTTTTCTATTCTTTGGTTTTATTTGAATCATCTTCATGCCAAAACGATGTCCCTAATGCACAAACCGTACGAAACAACCTTTTTTTAGGGTTTTACGCTCATAAAATTAGAAAAGAAATGCCAAAATCTAAATCTTCATCGCAACGGTTGTACAACAATATGCAATTGAGCATGTCACTACTCTCCATGAAATGTTTGATGCCTGCTTTAATTAGTAGGTGTTTTTCAATTTAAAATTAATGCTTGTTTGCACTAACTGTAAAATAATTTGGTTGTATGTAGCATAAGCTCTATTTTTTTCTTCAAAGATAAGCGGCCGTGAGCAGCCAATAGACGTGTTTCTTCAAAACATAAAAAGTTTTCTCACCCTTGGTTTCATTCACAATAATGTGCGCGGCGCGATAACAGATGGCGCTGTATTTTTTGTATTGCGGGCTATGGTTTTCTTGCAAACTTAATGTCAGTTTGTGAATAACATGGAAAAGTTCGGAAATTTACTTTAAAACATTAATTTTTGGAAAGTCTCATGAACACGAGTGAGATTTAGAATTTGTGCATTTGCTCCACTTGTGTCGTTAAGATGGTGGCAAAGATGACTTATCTTTGGCCTTTGGGTGTTGGTGTGTGTGTATATCCGAACGAGTTAGGTTTGCAAGAATTTGATTAATTTTTTTAGTCTTGAGTACACTTTTTGACTTAAAAAATATATGTTACAGTTCAAACTAATATTATAATAATTAATTTGGCTTTTTTAACTGCAAAGCTCAATCGGTTGAGAATATTAAGTAACATGTTTCTACAAACCAGGAGCGAGGTTATTTGAAGTGTTAAGTATAGTTAAGTGGAACATTCACTATGATGCCCACTAATTAACAACACAATGCAAATTTTAAATCGGCCAAGTGCGAGTCGGACTCGCGCACAGAGGGTTCCGTACAATTTTCTATAGAAACGGCAAAAAAAAATCACGTCTGTTGTATAGGAGCCCCCTTTAAATATTTGTTTTATTTTAAGCTGATTATTTATTTTTAAAGTGAATATATAACTAAATATTCTGTGAATTTTTCAAGCGTCTACCTGTTGCCCTTATTAATATCTAGCAAAAAAGAGCAAAAAAAATCACGTTTGCTATATGGGAGCCCCCTTAAATATTTATTTTTCTGTTTTTTAGTGTAATCGGTTCTCGTTTTGTACCCTTTGGGTACGGAACCCTAAAAATAATGATTTTTTTTCAATAATAATAGTTTATGTTCATTCAAACTTTTATGATAGTGTTTCATACTTGTGATATTTCTTAATCCAACTAATTTTAAAATTTCATTTGTATATTCGTATTTAGTGTCCACAAATTAGTGTAAAAACGCGACATTCATTTAAAAGGTACACTAAAAATTATATTTTGTAAACCAGTGAAATTATGACACAGGTTTTACCATTGTAAGTATTAATTTTCAACTTCGTGGTAATTGTTTTTCGTCTCGTTATGATATTGAGGTAACCATCATCTTTACCGCATTTTGTGTTTCGATATCTTCAATCCATCGATAACAATCCGAAATATATGAGCAGTACGTTAAAAGGTTATAGGATTCTAAGCCAGAAGTATACAATAAAAACATATTTTTATTTGAAACGATACAAATAAAAGGAAAGTAAGAAACAATGAAATAATTGCCAAATTTTTTAACCAGTCATAAAGTTTCATTTATTTTTGTCGTTGTCACAGTAACTGTAAATGCCCTAATTTGAATAGAACTACCAACTTGAAGTATCTGGGAGTTATAATTGATGATAGATTGCAATAGTCTCTGCAAATTTCTTCAACTGCTGTCAGAGTAGGTATGTACGTAAATTGATTTATATTTCTAAAAATCTGCAAATATGCACTGATACGAAATTTTTGATCCAAATCTACAAAGTATATGTCTTTGTTTAATTAACTAGGACATTCAATCGTAGGGGGTGCGCACAAAACTCAAATGATTGAACTGGAGAAGGCACAGCGTGCCGTGTATTGATGGTTATTCTTCACCTTAACTTTTTTTTTCATATTTTTTTATACTACTTAGGTGGGAAACAAGCATGCGGTCCGCCTGATATTATGCGGTCACCGTAGCTTATGGACACCTGTAACACCAGGGGTATAACTCGCGCGTTGCCGACCCTTCAGAAATCCAATAACTTCTTTCTTGAAGAACCCTATACTGTACTCCTTGGAGAACACCTTAGATAAATTTAGATACCCTACTACAATACTTTACAAGAAAGTTAAAGTACTAACAGTACGGTAGTTGTTTATTTACTAATGCATTCGGAAATATCATCGCTTAACAGTCCCTAACCTGCCTTTCTCTAGTCAGAGAACAGTCATATATCCCTTGCCGAAATTTAGAAGCTCCTTTGCTAAGCGTCATTACAACTATGTTGCAACTTTACTTTATAAAACAATTACTTAAAACGTCATAATCAATGCCATACAGCAAATATAAAGTAAAGGGTGCAATAATGGATTGGCTGACGCGGAAGATCTATTGCTATGTTACGCTAGACACGTGGACACACTTACACAAACACACACTGGATACACACATACTTTCTCACGCACATCCTCACATATACTTACTAACAACATACACACAGACACAACTCTTACACAAAATTGTATTGTTATAATCCTGAACAGTAAATTTTATATTATGATGTATGTATGTATGTATGTATGGAGGTATCTAAAAATAAAGATGAAGTTTAATAAATTTCATCTTTCTTATGTAAAATTTAAACCTTAGTCCATTTAGTTCTTTGCATTACATAAGTTTATGTTTGTAAGTTAATGACAATTGTTAGAATATGTTATTTTATTTTATTTAATCTCTTTAATGTATAATTTAAAATTTCAATCATTTAATCTTTGCATTAAGTTTATGTTATTTTTCGAAAATTTAAAGACATCTTATTATATGGTATTTTATTTCAGTTTTTATTTATTTTATATTATTTTTTTATAATATTTCATATTACATGGTATTTTATTTCAAGTGATTGAAAATAGAAACAGATTATTATTCACTTATTAAGTTAATATTAAAGCAAAAGGTTTTTTGAAACACAACCTACACTAGTTTAGGAACCAGGACTGCAAGTTAAGCAATAAAGATTTCTTTTTTTTTATGTCTGACACCGGGTGTAACATGCGTATTTATTGAAACTAATTTGGAAATATCTGTTTTTCTTTAATACAATTAGTATGTTTCTAAGACTTTTCAAGCCCTATGCCATGGCGCGAAGGTAGATACATCTTGTTCATTCTTCTAAATTTTCACCGACATTTTACTTCATTCTTTGTGATATTTTATAATTATGTACATTTATTATACACTAAAGTGGCAAAAATGCTAAAGGTCCGCCTGATGGTAAGCAGTCACCGCAGCCTATGGACACCTGGGACACTCTCTCGCGTTGCCGACTCTTTAATATTTTTTTGTTATATTCTTAGACATTACACGCAGAGCCGTCTGGCCCCAAAGTAAGCAAAGTTTGTGAAATGGATACCAGACAACGGATACAAATACATATTTTTACATACATTAATAAACCCGGACTCAAGACATATAAATGTTTATAACATAAATGTTTAACAAACTCACACCCTCTACACAGTAGTCAGCCACACTACCAACTAGGCTGCGAGGGATTCCTCTGAAACCGCACTAAATGTGACCATTTGTATTTTAAAGTGTGAGGATGACTATATATATTATTTAAAAGAAAACCTATGCATATTTTTAATTGTGGTATTACTTACTGTAAACATACTTACTTGTCTCATTGTATAATTTAATTTAACAACAGAGTCATTGACTCCTATCTACGCTAATAAAATGTGCTACTTACATACTTAATGAAAGATAATAATGTAAAGTACACTTAAATTAAATAGAACATTTTCATGGAAATATTACTTTATTCTTCTTCGATGTGCTTGGGTGTCACCATGCGATTGTGGCTGGTAAGGTTTTATATATATCTATCTATTTTTTGTTACTTTAACTTAGTTAAGGGTAAGGGTAAAGTAATATTTCTACTTTGTAATTAATCATTGCAACAGGTAAAGTAATATTTCTATTTCTTAATTAATCATGACAAGGTGGTGTAGGTTCTTCTGGACTGTGACTCCAATCCTTCCCGCTTAAGATGAGATTAGGCCGTTGCTGAATAGTGGAGACTTTACTAGTATCTATATTAGTTATTGAAAACACCTCATAAAAGTCACTTCCAAAACATAAGACGTTAATGTGACTTGGAGGTTTTCGTGGCCAAGTTCGTTTATCAGAAACGACCAGGTATGGTTATTACCTTGAATGGGTGCCTGCTTAGTGGCACATTTGTCTAAGCCCCTTTGTGCTTCTGTGGGCCCGTTTAGCCGTCGATCCTGGCTGTTTGCCATATAACAACAGTCGGGGGGCTTGAAAACTCTGAAAGTCGAGTGGCTACTGGCTCGAAAAAGACTGCCAATTTGCATGGGGTTAGTGCGATGGACTAAGGCCCAAGCCTCCCTATTGCAGCAGGTGCCTGTGAACCGAGGATTATGACGTCTGAGGGGCAAAAGCTGGAATAGCGTTTGGCGACAAGAAAATAGGCTGAGAAATAGCTTGTGAGTATTCTTGTGAGTAAGTGTATACTTACTTTATAACTGTGGCACGTTCATAATCCAGAGATGGGTCCTACTTGGTGAATTTAATGCTAGGTTCTTCTAGTCCAAGTCCTCTTTGATACTTGACCCAACTACCTAGACAAATCTTCATATATATGACAGCAAGTAGGTACCATAATGCTTCATAATTAGGAATTATGATGAGTACATTGGGCTCCGGAAGGAATTATTATATTCTCTTTATTTACCTTTACTTTTAGGCCAATATGCTGTGCTTAGGACTGTAAGAGGTTGTCCTTAATAGTTCGGTTTTTTACTATCTATTTAACTTAAATCAGCTAATTCGCCGTAATTACCGAGTATTTGCAATTCTAACCTGTAAAATAACTTTTGCCCATCGCCACTTTCCTTTTCTTAATGCATTTTTACAAGTAACTATTATATATATATTTACATGTTTTCTAATATTGTGTTTATATATATTGCTTGTATTTCTGAAATAAAAATTTATCTTAGCTTATCTTTTTCAACTAGGGTTTTGACTTCAAGAGATATTTTTGTTTCAAATTATGTCAGCTATCTAAATATATAGGTTCTAGTGGCCACCATTTCGGAAATAGAAATTACATTCAAACCTTTTTCCACCGCGACAATATAATCTTTTGTAATTTTTATCGAACAGAAATAAATATAAATGTAAAATGTAAGTTTCACCGTACAAGTATATTTATTTTATTTTGGTTAAAAAAATACTGCGATGATTTTTATTCGTTATTAAGTTACGCCAATAAATGTATGGTTTTATTTGTCTTCAAAACTACACATATTAAATGTCAAAAAAAACGGGTTGCACTCCGGGAGTGTCGGCAGAATTGAAAACATAAAACTTTGATCTTTTTTTCAACCCAATTTCCACTTACTTTTTATTCGTCCTATAGAGTTTACCATTTTTTACCCATCACAAAAAAGTTCACAACGCGGCGTTAGTAAGAAGTTTTCACTTTAAAATCAATCATTTTATTTTGCCAATATTCCTATTATGGCGTAGCATTATGGTTTCCGTTTTGGAATCCTTATATCGGTTTATATCGCTAGTATCGGTATTCAACTAAGTCCTCGCATGGAATTCGCCTTGTTTTCACTTGTTGTGAAAGACAACAACAAATACTTTTTAATGAAAAAAAAAAAACAACCGGCTTCAAAAAGACGCACTGATAAGGTAAAAATAATTACTTATTGCCAAAAATCTGATCTGAATTACAGTTTGAAGTTTTACAACGCACTTCACCTGCATGACACCAACTTCAAACGGAAATTCAGATCAGATTTTTGGAAATAAGTAATTCTTACGTTTTTAGTGCATGTTTTTGAAACCGGTTGGATTTCTTGGTAAAAAAGCAAAAAAAACTCGATTATTTAATGTACTTTTCGAGTAGCAATTTTAACAAGTTACTATCTCTTTTTCAGACTTGCGCTTTCATTTTGTGTCTTCTTTTTCAATTGGGGTCATGCAAACCTTTTTCAAAAGATGAAAAGCGTGAGCAATCATCAGGTATGTATCTTTAATAACAGTGAGTAATAGATTTACCCAATCAACATTTCACTTTACTTAACTTTCACATTACTAAAGCGATTATGCTGCAATA
This sequence comes from Apoda limacodes, assembly GCA_946406115.1. Taxonomy (NCBI): domain Eukaryota; kingdom Metazoa; phylum Arthropoda; class Insecta; order Lepidoptera; family Limacodidae; genus Apoda; species Apoda limacodes. The sequence continues at coordinate 17,888,567 of OX291564.1, read as the reverse complement.
TTTTTTAAAGAACTCATCTCCTGACTTCCATCCTTTTACTTTCCGACTATTTACTGATTGTGATGTTTAGAAGAGTATTATGTTTATATCTTCAAGCGCTGTTGGTAGTGATTGCATAAGCCGTGCTATGATTATTCCAATTATTGACCTAATTACTCCTATAATTACTCACATTCTTAATTCATCCATTGCATCTGGAATATTTCCTGAAGCTTGGAAAGATGCTTACAATATTCCGTTGCCTAACAAAGCCAATCCAAGTTCCTCCAGTCCAGCCAATCCGATTATCGACCAATTTCCGTTATTACCGTTCCCGTCTAAAATTCTTGAATGGCTCGTGAATCAACAGTTAAACCTTTCTTGAATCCCACAAATCAAGGAAATTAGCCGAAAAATCTTTGCTTCGGTCGGGACTAGAAGCGGCTCAGATTTTGACTATTTATTATTTATCGGTGGTAGCCCAGAGGTTTCGATTTTACCTTGCGTCCTGAGTGGCGGATGTTCAAGTCCCGCGTGTTCTAATTACTCTTTTTCTTATTTTCTCAAGTGCATTGATTATTCATGCCTGTATTTGTCAAAAAAAGACATATGTGAAGTCCAGAATCCGCACAGGACGCACTCGCGTGTGGGGACAATAGCAAAAATCACCCTCAGTGAGGGTAGGCTGTGTCCCAACAGTGGGAACGTATGAGGCTAATAAGGATTATTTTATCTTAATTGATTTTAAGCTTTTTTATTTCATTAGTGTAATAAAAGTAGGAGTGCAGGAGTTTCTACGAAACGTTCGTTTTCTAAGAGATATTTAAGTATTATATAGTATAAATACCTTGTTTTTTTTAAATTATTGATTGTTTTATTAAGTTTATTCTTATTCACCCCTTAAAACCTAAATGGTTAAGTACAGTGCGGTTTCAGGGAACGCTTGGGTTGTGAAATAAGCTCCCTGCCCAGGTTTTCTCTAAGGAATATAGTATGGGGTTCATCAAGAAAAAAAAAGATTTTCGACGGGTCATCAACGCTTGACGGCAATGCCCTAGGTCTTGTAAGGCATCCATAGGCTGCGGTGACCGTTTACCATCAGGCGGACCTCGCAATTATACCATAAAACCGACTTGTAACTTATATTATTTGGATGGTATTTAAGAGCATTCTTTCAGCGTGCTTCATACAAACGAATTTTTTACCTTTTTTGGCACTTGCTTGACATTGACATGTTCTAGTAATAAATATCTAGGTCTGCAGTGTGCCAGTTTTCTTTTAAATTTTATAGTTTAAAAGTTATACAGAATTCTAGTTTTTCATACAAATGGTTTTAAATTTTAAATTTTGGAAAACCACAGTGATTGATCAGTAAATGTCAAAAACAATTGAGAAATTGGTTTGTATTAAGCCCGCTGCGAGGCGCCGCGAATCGAATCCTACAAATAATACAAGCCACCAATTTTTATTATTTTACCGACTTTCTTTATAAGCAAATGCAATAAACGCTTTTTCTTGCACAAGTATTAAAACAATGGTCACCTCTAGTTTTTTTAGCTTTACTGAGTTAGGTTAAATGACACTCAACAAAAGCAAGTTTTATAACATTTATTATTATAACATATCAAGTTTTATAACATTTTAACTGGTTATCAAATGTCCCTAGAGGCTAGCTGAGTTTTTTTTATTTCATTTCGAAGAGAATGCTTTTATAACATCAGTATGGTGTACATACCTACGTTTGTTTATTTTTAGAATTCTCGTACACTTTCTTTCAATAGTGTCTCTAATAATGCTAATAATAATTCAGCCAGATAGAAGCTGAGACTGGGATATCAAAAATAAAATTCTCCCATAATAATTCAATATAAATTTTTCCAGGTGATAAACAAGATAAAGAAAATAGTGAAGATGAACAAAATGAAGGTTCAGGTGATAAACAAGATAAAGGAAATGAAAAAGAAGAACAAGGAGGCGAAGAGGGTAATGACAATGAAGGTTCAGGTGATAAAAAAGATGATGGAGTAGGAGACGAAGAACAAGGAGGTGAAGAGGGTAGTGAGAATGAAAGTCCAGGTGGTAAAGAAGGTAAAGAAAATGGTGAAGAAGAACAAAGAGGCGAAGACGATAATGAGAATGAAGGTTCAGGTGATAAAAGAGGTAAAGAAAATGGTGAAGAAGAGCAAGAAGGCGAAGAGAGTAATGAGAATGAAGTTTCAGGTGATAAACAAGATAAAGAAAATGGTGAAGAAAAGCAAGGAGGCGAAGAGGATAATGAGAATGAAGGTTCAGGTGATAAACAAGATAAAGGCAATGAAAAAGAAGAACAAGGAGGCGAAGAGGATAATGAGAATGAAGGTTCAGGTGATGAACAAGATAAAGAAAATGGTGAAGAAGAGCTAGAAGGCGAAGACGATAATGAGAATGAAGGTTCAGGTGATAAACAAGATAAAGGCAATGAAAAAGAAGAACAAGGAGGCGAAGAGGATAATGAGAATGAAGGTTCAGGTGATAAACAAGATATAGGAAATGAAAAAGAAGAACAAGGAGGCGAAGACGATAATGAGAATGAAGGTTCAGGTGATAAACAAGATATAGGAAATGAAAAAGAAGAACAAGGAGGCGAAGAGGATAATGAGAATGAAGGTTCAGGTGATAAACAAGATAAAGAAAATGGTGAAGACGAGCAAGAGGATAATGAGAATGAAGGTTCAGGTGATAAACAAGATAAAGGCAATGAAAAAGAAGAACAAGGAGGCGAAGAGGATAATGAGAATGAAGGTTCAGGTGATAAACAAGATATAGGAAATGAAAAAGAAGAACAAGGAGGCGAAGACGATAATGAGAATGAAGGTTCAGGTGATAAACAAGATAAAGAAAATGGTGAAGACGAGCAAGAGGATAATGAGAATGAAGGTTCAGGTGATGAACAAGATAAAGAAAATGGTGAAGAAGAGCTAGAAGGCGAAGACGATAATGAGAATGAAGGTTCAGGTGATAAACAAGATAAAGGCAATGAAAAAGAAGAACAAGGAGGCGAAGAGGATAATGAGAATGAAGGTTCAGGTGATAAACAAGATAAAGAAAATGGTGAAGAAGAGCTAGGAGGCGAAGAGGATAATGAGAATGAAGTTTCAGGTGATAAACAAGATATAGGAAATGAAAAAGAAGAACAAGGAGGCGAAGACGATAATGAGAATGAAGGTTCAGGTGATAAACAAGATAAAGAAAATGGTGAAGAAGAGCTAGGAGGCGAAGAGGATAATGAGAATGAAGTTTCAGGTGATAAACAAGATAAAGAAAATGGTGAAGACGAGCAAGAGGATAATGAGAATGAAGGTTCAGGTGATGAACAAGATAAAGAAAATGGTGAAGAAGAGCTAGAAGGCGAAGACGATAATGAGAATGAAGGTTCAGGTGATAAACAAGATAAAGGCAATGAAAAAGAAGAACAAGGAGGCGAAGAGGGTAATGAGAATGAAGGTTCAGGTGATAAACAAGATATAGGAAATGAAAAAGAAGAACAAGGAGGCGAAGACGATAATGAGAATGAAGGTTCAGGTGATAAACAAGATAAAGAAAATGGTGAAGACGAGCAAGAGGATAATGAGAATGAAGGTTCAGGTAATGAACAAGATAAAGAAAATGGTGAAGAAGAGCTAGGAGGCGAAGAGGATAATGAGAATGAAGTTTCAGGTGATAAACAAGATATAGGAAATGAAAAAGAAGAACAAGGAGGCGAAGACGATAATGAGAATGAAGGTTCAGGTGATAAACAAGATAAAGAAAATGGTGAAGAAGAGCTAGGAGGCGAAGAGGATAATGAGAATGAAGTTTCAGGTGATAAACAAGATAAAGAAAATGGTGAAGACGAGCAAGAGGATAATGAGAATGAAGGTTCAGGTAATGAACAAGATAAAGAAAATGGTGAAGAAGAGCTAGGAGGCGAAGAGGATAATGAGAATGAAGTTTCAGGTGATAAACAAGATATAGGAAATGAAAAAGAAGAACAAGGAGGCGAAGACGATAATGAGAATGAAGGTTCAGGTGATAAACAAGATAAAGGCAATGAAAAAGAAGAACAAGGAGGCGAAGAGGATAATGAGAATGAAGGTTCAGGTGATAAACAAGATAAAGGCAATGAAAAAGAAGAACAAGGAGGCGAAGAGGGTAATGAGAATGAAGGTTCAGGTGATAAACAAGATATAGGAAATGAAAAAGAAGAACAAGGAGGCGAAGACGATAATGAGAATGAAGGTTCAGGTGATAAACAAGATAAAGAAAATGGTGAAGACGAGCAAGAGGATAATGAGAATGAAGGTTCAGGTAATGAACAAGATAAAGAAAATGGTGAAGAAGAGCTAGAAGGCGAAGACGATAATGAGAATGAAGGTTCAGGTGATAAACAAGATAAAGGCAATGAAAAAGAAGAACAAGGAGGCGAAGAGGGTAATGAGAATGAAGGTTCAGGTGATAAACAAGATAAAGAAAATGGTGAAGACGAGCAAGAGGATAATGAGAATGAAGGTTCAGGTGATAAACAAGATAAAGAAAATGGTGAAGAAGAGCTAGAAGGCGAAGACGATAATGAGAATGAAGGTTCAGGTGATGAACAAGATAAAGAAAATGGTGAAGAAGAGCTAGAAGGCGAAGACGATAATGAGAATGAAGGTTCAGGTGATAAACAAGATAAAGGCAATGAAAAAGAAGAACAAGGAGGCGAAGAGGATAATGAGAATGAAGGTTCAGGTGATAAACAAGATAAAGAAAATGGTGAAGACGAGCAAGAGGATAATGAGAATGAAGGTTCAGGTGATGAACAAGATAAAGAAAATGGTGAAGAAGAGCTAGAAGGCGAAGACGATAATGAGAATGAAGGTTCAGGTGATAAACAAGATAAAGAAAATGGTGAAGACGAGCAAGAGGATAATGAGAATGAAGGTTTAGGTGATGAACAAGATAAAGAAAATGGTGAAGAAGAGCTAGAAGGCGAAGACGATAATGAGAATGAAGTTTCAGGTGATAAACAAGATAAAGGAAATGAAAATGAAGAACAAGGAGGCGAAGAGGATAATGAGAATGAAGGTTCAGGTGATAAACAAGATAAAGAAAATGGTGAAGACGAGCAAGGAGGCGAAGAGGCTAATGAGAATGAAGATTCAGGTGATAAACAAGATAAAGAAAATGGTGAAGACGAGCAAGAGGATAATGAGAATGAAGTTTCAGGTGATAAACAAGATAAAGAAAATGGTGAAGAAGAACAAGGAGGCAAAGAGGATAATGAGAATGAAGGTACAGGTGATAAACAAGATAAAGAAAATGGTGAAGAAGAGCAAGGAGGCGAAGAGGCTAATGAGAATGAAGGTTCAGGTGATAAACAAGATAAAGGAAATGAAAAAGAAGAACAAGGAGGCGAAGAGGATAATGAGAATGAAGGTTCAGGTGATAAACAAGATAAAGAAAATGGTGAAGAAGAGCAAGAGGATAATGAGAATGAAGGTTCAGGTGATAAACAAGATAAAGGCAATGAAAAAGAAGATTTAGGAGGTGAAGAGGGTAATGAGAATGAAGGTTCAGGTGATAACCAAGATAAAGAAAATGGTGAAGAAGAACAAGGAGGCAAAGAGGGTAATGAGAATGCCGGTTCTGGTGATAAACAAGATAAAGGCAATGAAAAAGAAGAACAAGGAGGCGAAGAGAGTAATGAGAATGCGGGCCCAGGTAATAGAAAAAGTAATGGAGATGGTGAAGAAGGGCAAGTTAATGAAGAAGAAAAAAAAAAAAAGAGTGGTAATCATGAAAATGACGAACGTAGTGGCAAAGATGGGGCTGCTGGTGAAGGAGGTAAAGAAAGTGGTGTTGACAATGAAAATGCAGATAAAGAAAGGAACGAACAAGAGAGTGCAGCAAGTACAGAAAATGGGGGAGGTCGGGTAAGTGGCGACAAAGGCAAAAATGAAAGCAAAAAGGCTGGAGAAAATGGTGGCGAAAGTTTAAAGGATAATGAGAATCAAGATAAAACACGAAATGAACAAGATGCCGACGAAGGTAAATACACCGGTAGCAAAGTTGAAGGAAATGTTGGAGATGGTAAGTCGCCTTTTACAGACAATTTTGCAATGAACATGGTACCAATGCACGACAGAGTAGACTAAAAACGATTCAAAAATAATTTGTTAATTTACAAAGTATCAAGATCACAAGAAATTCGTATTCGACCCTTTTTTCATTGTAAAAAATTTGAAGCCTGGGATGACTCGCATGATGCTCTTGGAGTGTCTTGTGATTTAATTAAGGCATTTGACTGTGTCCAACATGAAATTCTAATCAGAGAGCACCTAAGTGGTATAAAAAAAATTTAAGGCAAAGCTCTCGACCTATTGACCTCCTACATGAGTAGCAGTATGAGAATCCCTCAGAGCTCAATTTTAGGTCCTTTTCTATTTCTTATTTACATTAATGATCTCCCAAATCATGTCAAAAATTGACATTGACATCATGTTAAATTTATATTATCAAATGTTAGTCAGATCCAGACATTTATTAATATTAATGGCAAACCGTTAAAACTTGTTGATTCAACAGTCTTTCTTGGCATAACACTGGACTCCAAACTTCATATTCATAACCTAGCCAAAAACTTAGCACTGCTGTTTATGCGGTCAAGAAAATAAGACAATTGACTGATGTTGACAATGTTAAATGTGTATGTTAGCTATTTCCATAGTTTATTGACATATAGTATCTTATTGTGTGGTAGCGCTTCTGATGTAAATTTTGCGTAGCGTAGTTTAACTCTCGCGTCGTAGTACTGTTGCTGTATATTTTTCTTTTTCTATCTACGCAAAGGTTGTCTGGTAGAGATCGCTTATAAGCGCCTAAGACCGCCTGATTGTATACTATAAGTTTTGTTTCGAAATTTTAATTTGTTTATGATTCATTTTTGGTGTGCAATAAAGTATAATTATATCTATCTTTCTATCCATATACCTACATATATGAAAATATTTTATATGTTCATAAAAATATTAATAACGGACATACTTCTCGGATTTCTGTATAACCTGCCACACTACGTATGTACGTGGTCTAGTACTATAGCCTCTTCGGAAATAGCTTGTAAATATGACTCAGAAGCGTGAGACAATTCACGCAATGTGCAATATTTAATTGTTAAAAAGCGTATCGTCGCCTTTTTTAAAAAAGAGCACCAAAATACCTCTGTAACATCATTGTGACGTAATTTCTTTGAGTATAACGGTATTGAAGAGCTTTTGGAGGACTTTTGCTTTAGCAACAATTTTCCACACACTTTCAGAATCTTAGCCGTCACCTCATTATCATTCGGTGCATTATTGTTTTAAGCAGTTTGATAGTTAGATAGGACACGCTCGGTATCGCGCGAGGCGACCCACCAGTCCATTCTATCCGTGACGGCAAATGCCACACGATCTCCGACTACTTTCCCGCGCTTATATTTGTTCGCGCTTACGCTTTGCTTTTTCTTATTTCCTCTTTTTCTGCCTTTGGACTTTCTTACTGCTTATCTTGTGGCTGAACTGTTTTCTTGCTACTGTTCTACCGTGTTTCCTTATGTGATTGTTGCTTATCTGTTTGAATAACAACGGATTAAAGGATATTTTTCTAATTTGCTTTCTACATACCACCGACAAACTCTTACGTAGAAGTGCTCGTATACATCTACAGACTCAAGCCAGCTATAGGTTCTTTAGCTGGGCTGCCAACTAATTAAGATGTCGATGTGTATGACTTACACATGATGTGTATGAATAACACGACTTCCCCCAAGACCTCCGGTTTGGACAAAACGATGCTGCCATCCTCAGCCTTCAGCGTTGCTAGCCGACTTCACCTTATAACCAGATCTCTTTCAAACACTTTGGAATCTTTGTTTCACTCTATTACCTCCTAAGTATACAGGATATCAAAGTGATGTTCGTCACGTCCAAGTGATTTTTAGATGTGTCTATTCATCTGCCTATATGAAGAGCCATGATAAAAGATTGCAGCCTTAGGTTGGTCTTTGTTCCATTAGTCTTAATAGTTTCTGTAGGATGGTCATTATGAAATTTTTACACAACCGTGTGGACACTTTCCACAAATATGTCGTTGGTATTGCCCGCTGTCGTATTTGAGTTGCAATTTTTTTGCATTTTGTACGTGGCTCATTATAGGTTGATTATGAACTTCATGAATCGAAGCCTCTTGAACTTAATTTTTTAGTACAATGCGCCTTCTACGGCTACGTAATAATTTCCGGTTTTACAGTTACTTCTCACATTGGGAAACACCATTCATCAACACACCGTGGACACCCGGGTCAAGAAAAACAACCTGATATTTCATCGACATATAGGGGACATCCGGGACAAGCACAACACCTGGATGCTTCATGGACACATTGGGGACACCCGGGACAAGGTAAACACCCAGATCCGTCATCGACACATGGAGGACACCCGGGACAAGATAAATACCCAAATCCATCATCGAAACATGAAGGACACCCGGGACAAGGTTTACACCCAGATCCGTCATCGACACATGGAGGACACCCGGGACAAGGTTTACACCCAGATCCGTCATCGACACATGGAGGACACCCGGGACAAGGAAAACAACCGAATATATTATTGACATATGGCAATCATGCAGGACAAGGAAAGCATCCTGGACATAGTTCTCATCAAATGGGGCACCCTAGCACCAATAAAGGCAAGTCAAATAAAATATATTCTTAAATATAGATGCACTGATCAAGTTATAATCAAAATTGTGTTTATTAAGATTACAAAAAGTTTAGAGTTTTATCACTAGAAAATCATCAAATCACCGAAAAAAGTAATCCTTATGGTAAAAGGCTCCGATGACACTATATAGGTAGTAAGTTGGTAAGGCACTTTATTTTCAGTGTTCATAATATGTGTTTTTAGTACCTACAAATGTTAAAGACCATTTGGTAAAGTCGTAGAAATTGCTTTTCAGCATATAAATTGTAAAAAAATAAAAAAAATAATACACACATACAGGGTCTGATATGATATATTCAAAATTTATTTGTTTACGTTACACGTCCCTATTAAAGTCACAGAAATTCATTGGTGTACCAGTTTTTAACTTAGTCGGTTCTGTAGTTTCAAAGGAAATTGGCTGTGACAGACGGACACGAGTTATCTCATAATAGGGATACAGAGGAGATCTAAAAGATCGGACAAAGTAAAATATTTCTCCGATAGTTACTTACTTTTTGAAATATTAATATTTAAGTATGTCGATTACTACTCTTTTTAAAACGAGCAAAACCGCTCCATGTGGCTCCAAATAAGGGGAAACTTGGGCGCGTTCAAGGTCATTGTTATTATTATCCTTTTAATTTTGCATTTAATTATATGTAATTAGCAAAATGAGGCATTTACGTGTAGGTATGTAATAAGCGAAATAAGGATTTTGCGTGTGTGTAATAAGCGAAACAAGCGAAACAAGGCCACCAACCAACTAATCAATCAACAGTTTAAAAAAAATATCTGATTCAGGTTTTTGATTATTTGATGTATTTTATACTTCACTTAGTAAGAAAACAAGGAAAGTTACTGAAGTACTTTTGATATTAGTCCTGTTTAAATCCTCAACGTCATGGTTTTCTTTACAGGTCATAAAAATAAGGGTAAGAAGAAACAAGCAAGCAAGAAGCCAACAAAGAAATTAAATTTATTTAACATGTTAAATAACTGGGCGGCAAAACTAAAACCAAAATTTTTTGGTTAAAACGCGCAAGATGAAGTACCGCAGCGTTCGTGCAAATGGCGGCGCTATATTACAAGATGGAACCAAATTTATAATAATATGAACTTTAGTTTACTATTAGAAATATATATATATATACATATATAATTTAAATATACATTTCATTTATAAAAAAAACATTAAATCAGAAATATTTCGAGTAACTAGGGCGTCATTAGACGAAGATTGTTTATATTTGTGACAGTTGCTTGTGTGTGTGTGTGTGTGTGTGTTTGTGTTAGAAAGAGATAAAAATAAGAGATAGGTAGATAACTTATTAGTCTTATTACGATTTGTGGTAGTTAAATATAAAGTCTAATAAATCAGACAATATAATATAAATTTAGTGGGTTGTTAAAAGGACGGTAAAGACAAAAACGAAAACGTTTTGTTGTGAGGTACGAAAGTTTAAAGACCTCATTAAATAGTATTTTTAGGGCCAGGTGTATAATGAGTACCAAGTGCCCAAATATAGGATTGCTCCCAGGATTTAAAATCAATTTCGGTGGTAGAAGGGGTGAAATATTTTAGTATACGAACACTGTAAAAATCACTATTTTTTTTTATTGTGATGGCCGCTACGTGTTGGATTTAGTAAAATATTGTTTGCAATGGAATCAGTGGTATGACAGTGATTGTTCATTCTTATGCGAAAAGGTTGGGTGTCTCTCCTACATTAGAGGCAGTAAAGAAGACGGAGAGAAGAGTTTCGGCGTTTTGTCGTAGAACTGGTAGTGAACCATGTATTCTCTAGTCTTAAGTTTGTAACTTTCGTGAAAGCAAATTACTGACGAGACTTGTTTTCATTGTTGTAGTGATTATGTTGTTAAGGTCTATGGTAATTTGGTCTGCGGTAGATAGGTTTTTTCTAGAAAATGTTCTGGATGATTTCTGTTATGGAACCCTTCGAAAGGTTTGCTTTGGTAGTTGGTCTAATAATGCAGATTTTTCGTAACATATCCTGATAATCCGTACTGATGATGAATATGGTTGGAATCGTTTTATGTGTGATGGGTGGCAACTGTCATAGTGAAGGTATTGCAGTTCATTAGTTAGTTTGAAGTAGACGAACGACGAAAGTGTTAAATTAACGTCTAGAAAGGTAATTTTGGTTCGAACCTAAGGTTTATATCATCATGGGGCCAAATAATTAACATTTTATCTATAAAACGTTTCCAAAGTAAAGTTGTCAACTGTCGGGATGAAAGATATCCAAATTCGATTTTGAATTAAATGGAGCAATTCTTGTACCCTTAGCTCTCCCTTTGATTTGATGTTAAACAAAATCAAGTCCTGTCTGTCTATTTAAACGCGATAAACTCAAAAACTACCGAACGGTTTTTTATACGGTTTTCACCAACGGAAAAAGTGATTTATAAGAAAGGTTTAAGTGAATAATTTATCAAGGTTATGTGTAAATTGGCTGAAATATTACTGTGATTGTTGAAATTGACAAAAAAATCATGTAGGCTTGGATCTTTACGTGGCGAGCGCTGCTAAACCTTATGATGTACATGAAAATTATGTACTACAAAAATGTAGGTCCTAATAATGCCTACAAAAAAGTCAGCGATGGCATACATTTATCTCTCAAGGTTTGCTCACAATAATAATTTTTTTCTTTAAAAGATAAAGGAAAAGTTTAGGATACTTGGGAGGCTATTTTGATCAATATAAGTATTATTGATACTTATCTTCTTTAATAAGTTTAGATAAAAGGACTGCATAAATGAATGCTTTAGAAGATATCATGAATTTATTCAATAAACTATTTATAACAGAAACAAAAACTTCAAATCCAACAAAAAGTTAAAAATAAGGGGTCGTTCCCACTAGTACACCCAATAAGCCCCTTAAGCAGACTTATTGACCAAACATACAGCATGTTCTATTTCCCTTGAAATCGATTGCTAAAAAAAAGACGAGTAAAGATGGGTAAAAAGTTTTGTTGCAATCCGACATTAAGGCAAAGAAACTGTAGCTAAATTTTCTGTTAGAATTTCTGCTTTAGGGGCAATGGGAATCGACTTCAAGGCAAATAAAACATGCAGTTCAATGATCTACCAATAAGTCTGCGTTAGGGGCTTATTTTTTAATTTTCAGTTGCCCTATTAAACAAATTTCATTTTTTAGTTGGTCGTTAAAGTTAATATTAGAAATAGCGAAGGCGTTGGATCGGGTCTGGCACCGGGGTCTTCTATCGAAGTTGCCATCTTACGGAGTGTCCGAGGGTTTGTGCAAATTGGGAGCTAGCTTTTTGTCCGGCAGACGCATACGAACCGTAGTTGACGGTAGATGCTCTGATATCATGGACATTAATGCTGGTGTCCCGCAAGGCTCTGTGCTGTCTCCTACGCTGTTTCTACTGCATATCAATGACATGTTGGACATCAACAACATACATTGCTATACAGATGACAGTACTGGAGACGCTTTTTACACGGGTCGTGCAAACATCCCTCGTTCCGTTGTGGAGGAAAACCGCGGAGAACTTGTGTCTCAAATCGAGACCAGACTGTCCAAGGTCTCTGACTGCGGACGGGTAAACTTGGTCCGATTCAACCCTACAAAGACACAAGTGTGCGCGTTTACCGCTAAGAAAACTCCATTCACTGTAGTCCCACAATTCCAGAACACAGGGGATCTCCATCTCCAAGAGCATTGGGATCCTTGGTGTCGACATCTACAGCGATGTTCAGTTCCGAGATCATTTACAAGATAAGGTGAAGCTGGCGTCCAAAAAACTTGGTGTACTCAACAGGGAATTCATTCACACACTTTAGAACCTAAATGGTCGCGTACAGTGCAGTTTCAGAGAAACTTCCTCCCGCGAACGCTTAATTTGTGGAATGAGCTCCGTGCCAAGGTTTTCTGCAAGGATTACAGTATGGAGTTCTTCAAGAAAGAAGTTATTAGAGTTCTGAAGGTTCGGCAACGCGCAAGTGATACCCCTGGTGTTGCAAGCGTCCATAGGCTACGGTGACCGCTTACCATCAGGCGGACCGTAAGCTTGTTTGGCAAACAACCTTAGTGGTACACAAAAAAAAAAAAAAAAAAACTAGAACTTAAATTTTTAAAATACTATAATAACTTCAATTAGTTAAGCAAACAAATGATATAAAAGGAAGGGTATGAAACTGCAAAGGTTGGGTTTTTAACACATGTCTACGGAATTCTAAAAAAATGATTGAAAATACATGACGAAAAAGCGTTCAAACCTCTCTTTAAAATTTGTCTACATACATACACACTTACATACCTACCGCTTAAGGAGCAACGGATATTACATTCGGGTACAAAAAAAAACCACAGATCGCCGCAATAGTGATTGAAACGCGGTAAAGAAATGTTATTACTACGCGTTTTACAGATAAAGATTTGTTTCATTTTTGCTGATAGCCTCCAACTCGTATCATTTCAGTGAATTACCCAAACTTAGAATGTTGAGTTGACAACTAGAGAGCGCGTCATACAAGTCTAATGCGGATTCTATCGTATATTGTTTTGTTTATCACATTCACAGTGGTGCCTCCGCCACGCAGAAACTAACATGGTCGGTCTAGACGTAGAGACCGAGTTAGTTAGTTAGTTGGACTTATGTTTTCCGCACTTAGCCTCATAATAGGGCCATTGTACGTAGGTAACCAATACCTGTCACGTAGAGACCGATAGAAGCTCGACTAATTTATCTAAGTCAAAATGATAAAAAATGATGAAAAAGACGTATGTAAAGTCCACAATCCGCACTGGGCCCGCGTGTGGACTATGGCCCAAATCGCCTTCGGTGAGGGTAGGCCGTGCCCCAACAGTGGGGACGTATGAGGATAATAATTTAACATGACATTAAGCTTTAATCAGATAAATAAACTATTTATTAAATTACTAGAATTACACAAGTGCAGTAAAATGTTTACAAGTGTGCTTTGGTATGCAATTTTATCCAATAAAATAAATAATTTGATTCTTTTATAATTGTAACCATCACCACAAATCCACTCCTCAGTTAAAACAATCGTATACAGGGAGGAGGCAGTACATAATCCAACTGAATTTTTGATTCCTTGACGCCTCCCGGAATTCTATTAAATATTAACAGGGGTGAATTTGTAAATAAAATTTCAATGGGTTCATCTATTATATTACTAAAAAATTTTAACCCTTGAAATGTGCAGCGATAAAAGACACAAAATAGTTAATTTAAATATTTTTTTGATCGAATGTGCGGTCGCGGTCAGAAAATGTTTACCAGTTTTGAAATTAGATTCTATGTCACACTTTTTTCACTAAGTCTAAAATGCCATATCAAGTTACTTATTACCTTTCAAAAGCTATTATGCAAAATGACGCATCGAGAAAAACAACAAGAATTATTTATCACTCTTTGATAATGGAACTAATATCTTTATTTGTTGAAATGACATTTATCAAAAAATATTGTTTGAACGTCGTTTTCACAAGAGTAAAATTTTACAAAAGATTTTTTCATAACGAAATAAAATGGCAAGTTTAACCCTGGAGCAAAGGGCTGAAATAAAATTCTCTTCGAAGATGGACATAGTATTAGTGCTATATCACGAGAACTCAATATATCGTGATTCACTGTGAGGTTTTGGATTAGGCGTCACGGCGAAGAAGGGCAAATAACAGATCATAGAAATAATTCAGGACGACGACCGATACTAACCGCCGCGCAAATAACAGAAATCATTCGTCGTTACGAAGAGAATGGTTTCACACCAACTAGTTATTTTGCTGCTTTATATGGTGTGAGTGCTCGGACGATCCGATGAGCTTTGCACAATGTTGGACTAAGTACGCTACAGACACCATGCTATTAAAGTGGAGCTGAAACCTCACCACAAAACAGCCCGGCTTAACTTTGCGCGACGACATATCGATTTTGATTGGTCGAATACTATATTTACCGATGAAAAACCTTTTAAATCAAGCCAAATCGGAAGAGTAACTTTATGGCGCTATAATCGAACGCGGTATGATGAAGGTCATATTGTGCCTCAAAACGAGTCAGGTCGCATTACAGTAAACTTATGGGGGTGGATGAGCCTTGACGGCGTCGGAGAACTGGCGTCGTTAGAGAATTAATTATGTGTCGCTTTTGGAAGAAGTGATGCTGCCTACTGTGCGCGTAGTGTATCCTGTAACGAAATTCCCACACATTACTTACGTTCAAGATAATGCACGAATACACACAGCCCGTGCTACTATGGCGTAGTTCAACCTGCACCGTGACATTCGTCCCATTCAATGGCCCGCTCGGTTTGCTGATTTAAGCCCTATTGAAAATTTATGGGGGCTTATGGTTCAACGCTGGGACTGTCAAAATGAAAGAAACCCCAAACATTCATTTATAATGGTAATGGGATAGCTAGTAATTCAAAAATAGTAATTACCTAATGAAATATTCATTATTCAGCGTCTCCACTTGTCCTTAATTCGGTTATCGGCGTAGAACTCCTTAATTATACCAATAAAGTTTGCTATAGCAAGCCATCGTTTGTTAAAGCTTGGTTATAGTTATTCTGAATTAACTCCTATGTATTTCCCCGGGACTCATACTATCTCCATACCGAATTTCATAAAAATCGGTCCATTAATGAGTGACAAATGAAGTAACCAACAGGCAGTCAAACAAATTTTCTTTCTCTAAGAATGTTTCAAACTCTATCCCTTCCTCTCTTCAGCATATCAGGCGTTTTACATGTCCACGCTGTAGATAGAGCGACCATAGCTTAGAATCATATACAAGTAGTAATATAGTTCGTTTCCGTTGTAGAAAACAAGGCGTTACCTACAGGATATGTAGTAACTCACAATCGATTAAAAAAAACAAGTATACGTCACGGACCTCAAAAAAAGACGGACGTAACATTACACTGAAACGATGTGAAGTATGCAAGGTCCTACAATTTCGTTTGTTATACACGACCTACACTCACACAGATACACCAGGTCAGACAACTCGCCTTCATTATACGTACCGCGTGACAGCGCCTGTGACATGTATTTTGCGTCGACGAAAATTGTTAAAAATGCCGTCTTGTGCAGTGAAATCGTGTAAAAACTACATGAGAAAACTTAAAAAGTCACGCGTACGTTATGATGATTTTGTTATTTTTTTACAATTATATTTTATTTAATTAGATGTAAATTCTAAACAAAAATATAAGAGTGTTGTCAGTTTTATAATAGGAAATTTTCCCTAAAAGTTGGGAAATTTGTATTTGCTTGCAGTTGTGACTCATTCAGATCAGGTTTTGTAAGTTTTTAGGATTATGTATTTTAAAAGGAAAAGAGTGGAACCCATATAAAGTCACTCTTGCGTCCTCTTCTTAATGTCCGAGGTTTTCTGGGCTAAAAGTTTAAATTTAATTAGAGTTGGTAGGTATTGATTCATAGATTTCGGGAAAATTACCCTCATAATGCGAGTCAGTCTTAATTTTGACCGTTTTTTTCTTCATTTTTATAAGGTTTCCTAGAAATAAAAATCGCAAAGATGATTGGGTCCTAATTATACGAAACTGTAGAGAAGAAAATAATTGGAACCCATCATCTGCTAGTACCGTCTGCAGTGCACATTTCGATGACGTCGTTGCTTGGTTCCGTATGCTATTCCAAAAAGGGTAAGCAAACGAGGATTGCAACAGATAAATTATCTTTCTTATTTATAAAGTATATGTATTAATATATATTTATGTATATATGTGTACTTTAATATTTCTTTAATATGTATATGAATCCCTTTTTACTTATTTACATGTTTGTAAAATGTAAATGTTATGTCGGTATATATGTATATGTACGTGCAGACGATTGGTGTGATTGTGTAGTGATTTATGATATATGAATATATTTTTCTCGGGAGTTACTTTAAATTCCGCCACAGAATAATTATGCCCCCCCTATGAAATCTGAAAAACAAAAGACAATTGAAATATTACTTGCATTTTTTTTTTAATCAAACTATTTAAATTGTAAAGCTTGTTAGTTAAGTGTTTCAATACTATTTATGTATTTATGAGATGATTTACTATAATATTATGTTTCGTTTGTAATTTTACAAACAGTACCTACCCACCTATTGGACGCACGGAATAAAGCAGAATTCTAATTCGTTTGTAAAACTAGTTGTAGTTAATTCACTTGACGATTTTAAAGTGTTCCTAGAAACCCATCTGAAAAAAAAGATTTTTAATTTGAGTTTGAACTTATGAAATTTGGCACACATGTTTAGAATCTGGTATAGACTAACATACACAAAAACTTTACATACATACGGGTCGAATTGATAACTTCCTTTTTTGAAGTCTGTTTAAAAGGACATTTTGTTGAATGTTCTCTATTCAGTTTAAAACGAACTTACTTTATTAGCCCGGGTCCACTCGCAGATAAAAGAGAAAAAAAGATAATGAGAGCAAAGGATGTTCATTATTATTAACCTGCTACATATTATGTAATCAGTAATAATAAATTGTAAATAATAAATTGCTTTATTCGTAAAATGTGTTTTCAGTCGCTATGGTCATGCATGAAAATTAGTTTTGATTGATCAACATTATGATGCGGTCGTGCAACCGCTTAAAATTAATTAAAATTAGTCCAATCAATTTCTTATCGCTAAAAAGGAAAGGGGATAGTAAATTGCTATGATAATGTTAGCGATGTCAATTAAGTACACAAGCGAATTTTGATTTTGTCAATTTATGAGCCACGTAGAAAGTTTCTTTCTAAAATCACACTCTTATATGAATTTGACAACGTTAAAATGTGCTAAGCGATAATTTGTCCCTAGTCTTTGTTCCTTTTTTTTACCCATTTCAATAAAAGAATAGCTGTTGCATAACATAATTGAAGCTAATGCTTAAGTGGATAGTACATAAATAATAACATGATAATTTATATACACTGGATTTAAAAAGTGGGCAAATTGGTGATTCATATGGTAACCCGCAAAGCACGTCAACACATTAAAAGGGCGGCCTTTTGCATGCTGCAATCGTTCTTTAGACTAGGTTACGTCCGTCTTTTTTTCAGGTCCGTGGTATACGTAGGAAAAATAACGTAAGTGAAACTTCAACCGATGAATGGAATTAATGGTTGAATACTGTACAAACTATTACTGTAAATAATAACCAGTTGTCTGGTCTTTCAGACAGCGGCAGCGCTTTGACTATTTTAACGGATAATTCTCATGACATATTATTACAATACGGGTTCCGATTAAATAAAAAAAATTAAATCACTGGTACCGTAACCAATGGTCATTCTATATACTTTATTGGTTCAATTGACCTACCGATTAATTTTAAGGACAAGATAGTTAATATGTCAGCTCATGTAGTTCCTGAAATTAACCAAACTTTTATTTTTCCTAGGTGTGTTGATTTTTAAAAACTGTTTAATTTGGCTCCGCAAATTAAAAAAAAAATATTACCTTTGAAACTTGTAGGCTACGTTCAGAAAAGTCATCGAGAGAATAATAAATATCTTGACAGCTCATTTTGTGTCACTTTTATAGTGACAGCTCATAGGACAAACATTTTGTAACATTTAAACTTTGCGCGAGTGATACCCCTGGCAAGGGCGGATCCAGAAGTCTTTCTCGGAGGGGGCACATATATATATATATAATCCCATGAAGAACAAGATAAAGTACGATTTTATAGGAACATTTTCTTTAATAAACAAAATTGCCAACAATTCTCAAACACAGTTTTACATTACCAAACGTTTAAGATCAATTATATAATCTTCATATCATTAGATCCAATCGTCTATTTTTCTGTTTTGCAAAACGGTCTAAACCTTTTCCATGTCCCCTCTATGAATGTGCAATAGGCATAGTTCATTTAGACGGTCTTCAGACATCCTTGATCTTAACTAGGTTTTTGCTCTTCTAAAAGTTGAAAAAGTACGTTTTAAAGTTGCAACGCTCACAGGAAGGGTGGCTAACTAACTAAATGTAAGACAGATGTCAATGTCACAATTCTTTAGCAATTCAAGAACAGTTAGAGGCATTTTGGCGGACTTTGCATATTGGCTGGTACTTGTCCAAAGTTCAAACGAATGCTTAAGACACAGCTTTTATACCATTTGGACACACCCGGTGTATGTGTTCATTAGGAAAGGCCTATTTCCAAAAGTGGACTGCTATAGGATGGTTGATGATCGGTGATGTTGTAACGGTTCAGTTTGGGATTCGAACTCGAAATTCTTTAGGTACAATAATATTTATTAAATGTTTTCATAATAACAAATTTATGTAAATTATACTTCTATTATAAGACCTTGATTAACTTAACACTCTACAATGGTTTATTACCTTTTTTATCTTACTACCTAATGGCACTGTATAGCTAAATGCACTTTATATTGGAGATTTAGGTCAGCCTAGGATTGACTGATATCACGTCGTGACGAATCGGAGAATTGCCACCTAGGCAACGTAGATGTCCGAGCCCATGGTCCTTGCTACCATAGCCAGCTGGTCAGGGTTGCGCCTGGAACTCGGGGTCGCTGTCCTTCACCACCAGCTGGTATTGCTTAGGTACGAAGTATGGGGTTACTGACCTCTAAGGCCAGCTGATGCAGCTTCAAATGTTGTTGACCTCATATTTTTCATTTGGGCAGAGTGAGGCCCCTTTCTTCTGTTTTATTTTTCAAGCTCGAACATTACAAAAATAATCCGCTGGCGCTGAGATTGCGATGATTTTTATAGGAGGGCTCGCTTCTATGTGTGTGCCAGTCACTGTTTCCGCTATGTGACGCGTATTTGGTTGACCAATCAATGGCCGCTTGCAATTTCGAGTTCGCCGATCGGTCAAGCCGTTCTTCAAAATTTCTGGGAATTTCAATATTTCGCTTGTGGAGAATTTGATTGGTCCACACGTCTTAGTATCATTCACTTTGCCGCTTTTGTTCTAGTAGTTTCCCATACATTCAATTGTGATGTAACTTCCGGTCGTAAACTTCTTCTATGTACATGTAGGTACATGTACGATGGCGAACAGTGCCGTTGAATGTAATAACATTACACTTTAACTCCCACTATCGTGAGTGGCTCAGTTCTCGAACCAATAACTATGCAGGGATATCTGCTCATGAATTGGCTCTGACCTATGGATTCTCACAGCTGGTACTTTCTCCAACGAGAATACCAGATATAGAGGACCATACGAGCCCCTTACTGGACCTTCTGCTGACTACACGTAAGGACGGATATTCCGTCTCAGTGGATGCGCCTTTCGGCTCCTTGGACCACTGTCTCCTTCGGACTCAAGTCACACAACCCGATCCATCTGGGCCAACTAATTGGCGTCGTGTGTGGCACTATAAGTCGGCAGACTGGGATGGATTGCAAGAATTTTATGCATCGTACCCTTGGAGGCAGATCTACTTTAGCTCAGAAGATCCTGACGTCTGCGCAGCCGCAGTCACTGAGACAATCCTCGCTGGTATGGAATGTTATATTCCTAACCCGCGAGTAGCTGCCGGCGTCAAAAAACGACCGTGGTTTAATAGGTCTGGCAGAGAAGCTAAAATTCTTAAGCAAACTGCATATGAGGCTTGGAACACGGCTCGTAATAATAAGGATCCGAATATTTCTGAGGTAAAACGCAAATTAAATGCTGCCTCGAGGTTCAGTAAGAAAGCAGCTGCCAGAGCAAAATTCCAATTCATCGGCAAATAGGTGGGCGACTTGCGAGCTATCCTTCTGGAAGTCGTGTTTTCTGGTCGCTTGCCAAAGCTGCCGAAGGGAACATTTGCCAGTCGTCGTTACCACCACTGCGAAAGACCGATGGTGACTTGGCCCATAGTGCTAAAGAGAAAGCCAATCTACTGGGCAGCGTCTTTTTGTTCAAACTCGAATATGAAAGATGAAGGCGCTGTACCACCTATTATACCGTGGTGCGGTAAGACCATACCGGAAATCTCTATAACACAGCGGGAGGTCCGGCGGGCGTTGCTTTCTCTAGACGTGATTAGTTGAGTGGGTCAGACGGTATACCAGCTGTGGTGCTTAAGCAGTGTGCTCCTGAGTAATGTCCCGTACTCACGCGCCTCTTCACGCTTTCCTACCACACTAGGCAATTTCCGTCTTCATGGAAGACTGCGAATGTGCACCCGGTGCCCAAAAAGGGCGATAGATCAGATCCATCGAATTACAGGCCTATCGCTATTACCTCTCTCCTCTCCAAGGTGATGGAGCGTGTGATCAACACACAGCTTCTAAGATACCTAGAAGAACACGACCTGGTCAGTGATTGTCAATATGGCTTTCGCCACGGTCGCTCGACTGTGATCTTCTAGTGTATCTCACACACCGATCGGCACTAGCCATTGAGAGTCAGGGGGAGGCATTGGCATGAAGCCTGGACATAGCGAAGGCATTCGATCGGGTCTGGCACCGGGGTTACACGGGTCGTGCAAACATCCCTCGTTCCGTTGTGAAGGAAAACTGTGGAGAACTTGTGTCTCAAAAAAAAGTAAACTTGGTCCGATTTAACCCTACAAAGACACAAGTCTGCGCCGCTAAGAAAACTCCATTCACTGTGGTCCCACAATTCAAGAACACTCCCCTCTCCATCTACAAGAGCATTGGGATCCTTGGTGTTGACATCTCCAGCGATGTTCAGTTCCGAGATCATTTACAAAATAAGGTGAAGCTGGCGTCCAAAAAACTAGGTGTACTTCACGTCGGGGCAGTGGTTGCTGCTTTACAAGTCGCAAGTTCGGCCCCATATGCAGTACTGCTACCATATCTCGGCGGGTGCACCCGGATACCAGATTAGACCTTTTGACTCGGTTCAACAACGGGCTGTGAGAATTGTCGACGATCCCAAACTCACTTGCTGTATCGAACCCTTAAGTCTGAGGAGAGACTTTTCCTCTCTGTGTGTGTTCTACTGCTTGTACAATGGGATGCATTCTGAGGAATTGTTCGAAATGATGCCCACGGCTACTTTCTACCATCGCACCGCTCGCCATCGGCAGGGAATTCATTATTACACTTTAGAACCGAAATCGTCGCGTACAGTGCGGTTTCAGAGAAAGTTCCTCCCGCGAACGCTTGGGTTGTGAAATGAGCTCCCTGCCAAGGTTTTCTCTAAGGACTCGATATGGGGTTCTTCAAGAAAGAAGTTCTTAGATTTTTGAAAGGTCGGCAACGCGCGAGTGATACTTCTGGTGTTGCAAGCGTCCATAGGCCACGGTGACCGCTTACCATCAGGCGGACCGTGTGCTTGTTTGCCAGCTTAGTGGTATTAAAAAAAAATGAGGTTTTTAAGATGCTTTAAATTGCATTTTACCTATATTTATTCACTTGTTGACTTGTCGTTGGAAGCCAATAGAATCTTTCAGAATTATGAATGTAGTGTAGTAACTACGATTGATATTAACAGTCGTCTTTTTTTATTCGGCTTCGCAAGTTTATATAAAGCAATAAAATATTGGCCTCTCGCAGTCTATCTTTTCTGGCAGTTCCTCGACTAAATATGCCGTAATTATGCCTTAGCCTATGTACTAGCTCCAGAGACGTAAACCAACTGTCGAAATATACAACACAAGGGCAGCTTTTGATCGACTTGCATAAAGCCAAAACCGTTTTAGCCCCAACACCAAGATATTCTTCTTCAGGCTCAAATTGAATGCATCTAAAATATCATCGCCTGCATATAACATGAAATCGTATATGATTCCTGAGATCCCTGTCCTTACAAGATTTTTGAAACCCCATTGACAGGGTTTATTGGGGTTATATTGTCTGTTCGTTAAAAATTGTGGTCGCTTCGGCGATACGATCGTGGCTTGATCTGTGCGCGACGTCACGCAGTCCAGAAATACCACTTTCGATATATTGCAAATTAGGAAACCAATTTGTCAGCTGAACATAGCCAGCTGTTGCGTAGTCCGCGTAGAACATTTTTTGAACATTATTGTCTTTGGTGATGTGGACATTCAGTGAAGGTACGTGTTTACGTGTCATCGTTTGAAGCCCCGTCGCGCGGTAGCAGCGGGAGAGGACTTCGGGAGACTCCGTTAGAACCGAACTGCGGGATTACGTTTTCTACCACAGAGCGCCCCCTCGAGCGGATATTACAAACAATACAAGTACAGTCAGAACACCACACAAACACAAACATCTGCAAAAGGGGATCTGCAAAGGGCGATCTTAAGGGGAAGAATTGTAAGTACGACCTAATTAGTTAAGGCCTACGTTGGCCCAGTCTTTACGATCCAGTTTCTGGTAGGCAGACGTGGTTCGGACCACAATTTAGTCAGATTACTAATCATATGAGGTTTACTGTTAGTTTGTTTTCGTCGTATTTATAGTAAATTACAATTTAAAACTCGTGACGTCGTATAGTTCACTGGTCTTATCTCATATCATCGTTCGTCGGACATAATAATATTCGCTTATGACTTACCCACCTCTTTTTTATTGCGGTAAAAATAGATCGGAAAAAATAGGTTTTAAAACAGTTGTTTTGTTAGGATTACGATAACGTATCAATTTGTGTAATTGTGTAGTCGGGGTTTTGTACATGGTAGTTGGGGTTTTTTTGGGGTTCATATAGCAACTTGGTTGCTGTAACAAACTGTATATATAACAAACAGAATCGTTTGTTTGTGTCTTTGTTTTTGTTCTGGATTGTTTATTGTGTGTTAATTTAAGTATATAACATGACGTCATCAATTAAAGAGTTCAGGGCTATTATAACGAATTTAGTGAGATGGTTTTTATGTTGTTTAGGGATCGTTACACAGGAGGATCGGGTGTTTGCATTAAGGCAAAGAGCTACACAGTTTCCGACAAGAGTGAATGAGCTGGAACAGGCATACCAGGGTATCTTATCGTCAATAGATGACGAAACTATCCTAAAGGCGGTAAACTCTGACTATGACTTTTGTATGTCAGTAGTGGACGAGGTAAACGAGGCTGTGTCGAAATTAGAGACTAGCCCGCAGCTGGCAAGTAGGAAGGTTTCGGAACAAAAATGCAACGAACGGTTGCCAACTTTGGATATTTCTCATTTTAGCGGATCGTTGGATGAGTGGACTAACTTTATCACACTTTTTGATAGCATTGTGCACCGACCGACTGACTTATCTGACTTACAAAAATTAAGTTACCTGTTGACGACTATCAGGGATAAGCCCCTCTGTTTGATAAAACATTTGTGACATCACTGATGTCAATTATAATATAGCCAGGGAGTTATTAGTAAAGCGGTACCAAAATAACCGTCGCATGCGGATACACATTTAGCTGCCATTTTAGGAATTCCACAATTGTCTTTGGTTAACCATCTGCGGTTGGACCTGCTTAACCCTATTTTGGTAGCGACGAATGCGTTAAGAGGTCTAAAATTCCCTCTCACCGAGTGGTCATTTTTGCTGTTACACATTGTTTTGAAAAAATTGCCAATGACGTCAGGGCTCGTTTCGAACAGTTGCACGGAGGTGACTCGGCGTCACACATACCTGCTTTTGACACTTTAGTGTCGTTTTTGGAGGACCAGAGTAGAAAGTTGGAGAATTTACCCGCCGAGCCACAATCGCGACCGTCACGATTTTTGGCCCCGTCTGGACCCCGTCAACAACCCCAGTCTGGACCCCGTCACCAACCTCGTCCCGGGACATCGCGAGGTACCGGGTCGTTTCGGCCCCCCAAAATTTTGACTGTTGAACGGACTGAACGGTGTGGGGTGTGTTATGAACCGTGACACATTCTGTATTGCCACCAGTTCAGAAAATCTGGGGTGGCCCGAAAAGGATTTCTGACCCGTAGGCTAGGCCTATGTTACTATTGTTTGGGGGAGCACCTAGCCAAGGACTGTCGATAGCTGCGACCTTGTACAAAGTGTGTTGGGCGTCACCACCCGGATTTATGTGTGCCCATCCGAGAGGATGGTCCTCGGATGACTCATGCAGGTGTGTCTACGGCTCGCACGGGCGGGGGTTCGTTGCCGCTGAATCGAACCCAATCGCCCCCATCCCCAGTGCGACATCGACCTTCCCCGGCCCGCTGACCGCGGGTGAGCCCACGGGATGGTCGTCAGTCACCACCCTCACGTGCCCCTTCGGCTCAGGTAGGTATTGCGGAACGGGCACATTACGCGGAGTATGAGCCTATGCCCCTCCCTATCGCGGATCGTCCTCGCGTAAGTCGCGAGCTGAGGGCAGGATCCAGTGGCTATCGCGCGCCGCCGATGTCACGCGCCTCTCAGCAGCCACTTATGCCCGCGTGGGACCCGTATGCTTATACGGGTTCAAGCGTGGGGTATTATGAGCCACAGGAGCCCCGGGGCCAAGTACGGTGCTCGGGTCGAGCCAACGCCCGTTGACTCGTGGCAGCCGCTCTACCAGTCCCTCCACCACCTGTCACAACAGTTTTGCCCACCGCGCAGGTTCTAGTTCATTCTCTGCGTGGACCTGGTGTGGTTGTGCGCGCCAATTGGGACTCAGGCGCTCAGGGGTGTCTCATGTCGCTGTGGCTAGTGAAGCGTCTCCGCTTACAGGTAAGTTCGCGGAGTCATGGGATTTCGGGAGTAGGAGGTCTACGGGTGGATAACGTCGTGGGTACAGTCTCGTTTTCCTTTTCCTCCTTGTTCCATCCTAGCATGCAGTATCATCTAGGAGCTGATGTCCTGAGGGATATTTTAGGTCATCACCCTCAGGTGCCCCTGCCGACGGACGTGCTGGATCTATCGTCCGGTCTGCAGTTGGCCGATGAAAGGTTCCACCTACCTGGTCCTGTGGAACTTCTGCTGGGCGCTGATGTCCTTGGATTGCTCGGACTGGACAAGGCCATGTTACTTCAGCCAGGTAGGTTGGTTGCTGTTCCGACTGATCTCGGATCTGTTATAATGGGCCTAGCACATTCTCTCGCCGCTCAGGCGTCTACGGATTCGTCGGTGCAGGTAGGACTCTCGCTCGCTGACTCCCTTCAGCGTTTTTGGGAAATCGAAGAGCCCCTCGCGGCGTCACGGACTCGACCAGTCGACGACGAGTGCGAGTCGTATTTTCTCGCCAATACGGGTCGTCTAAATTCTGTCCGGTTTTTCACTCGACTGCCTTTCTCCCCTTGTCCGCGCCCGTTGACTCCTGGAAAATAGTCGAAAAAAGATTATTATCCATGGAGCGCCGGATGCGTCGTGATAGAAAATTCCGCACAAAATACTTGGATTTTATGCGCGAATACGAATATCTCGGTCACATGTCGGTTTCGCAGTTCGAGTTGGAAGGCAACGAACATTATTTTGTCCCACATTTTGTTACGCCGTCTTTAAAAATGGTAGGATACGGGTGGTGTTCGATGGTCCGGCGCCTACATCTTTGGGTGTATCCTTGAACGACTGCCTGATATTGAGACCTAAGCTTCAGGTAGACATCTCGGAAATCTTGATTGGTTTTCGTCGCCACCAAGTTGTGTTTGGGGCCGACATTAAGATGATGTTGCGTCAGGTCATGATACACCCTGAAGATAGGTGATTTCAGCTCATTTTGTGGAGAGAGGATCCTGCCTCTCCATTGGTGGTTTATGAGCTTAACACCAATACCTACGGGCTAAAGTCGAGCTCGTTTATAGCAATTCGCTCGTTACTACATTTGGCTGATCGTGAGCGTCTAAAGTTCCCACGTGCAGCGTTTACTACCAACGTCTTCCACCACAGAGCGCCTCTCGAGCGGATACTACAAACACCACACAAACACAAACATCTGCAAAAGGGGATCTACAAAGGGCGATCATTAGGGGAAGAATTGTAAGTACGACCTAATTAGTTAAGGCCTACGTTGGCCCAGTCCTTACAATCCATTGTCTATTCTGAAGGCATTCTCTTCTTCTACTGACAGACATTGGATTCTAACTCGATCAAGCAGGGGGCGAAGCTTGTAGTAGCGAGCGGTCTCGTCAGCCTTGGTGTTGTCAGCGAAGTGAATGAAGCCACTTATTTGTTGAAACTTTTTATTGGCGTCCACTGTTTTAGGGTACCTGCAGCTGATTTTCCAGTTATCTTTGTAAGACGGCAAAATTACAACTCCCATCAATATATTAATGGCCAAAAAGTGCTTTATTTCTTCTTCTGTCAAATTTATTGATTTGCCAGTTTCTTGAATGCTGTATAAATTCATTGTCTGTTTTGTCATATTATCGATGAGGTCTTCGGGAGAAAGTAGTACAAAGCTGAGCAATCGCTGGATAGTGTGCTTTCCTTAAACTTTGGAATCAGAGCACAAAGGCTCAAATTGTCTTTTCAGAGGTCAAAAAGAAAATTACAATGTACAGCAGAAATACCTGTACACTGTACACTGTACAGGTATTTCTGCTGTACATTGTAATTTTATTTTTGACCTCTGAAAAGACAATTTGAGCCTTTTTGCTCTGATTCCAAAGTTTATAGTATGAAGAGAAATTAAATTTCGTTATATTTTGTGTATGATCCTATTCGACCTGAGAATTGGGGCGATTCGGATATTTCTGTCTTTCATGTTATTCGTTATTATTTTGAAGAATTCATAAACAATTTAAGTTTGAAAACGTATATTGCGTAGCTGGATAGATAATGATTACCATTTTGTCGATAAAAGTTTCATTTATTACACTTCAGTATGATTTTTATATTCTTATATCCGATTCGCCTCGGTCCACCCTATCTATAACTTGTTTCCAAAGTAAAGGTGTCAACTGTCGGGATGAAAGATATCCAAATTCGATTTTGCATAAAATGGAGCAATTCTCGTACCCTTAGCCCTCACTTTGATTTGATGTTAAAATAACATAATATTACTAAATAAAGTCCTGTCTGTCTGTTTAAACGCGATCAACTCAAAAACTACCAAACGGATCGGTTTTCACCAATGGACAAAGTGATTCATAAAAAAGGTTTAAGTGAATAATTCATCCAGATTTTGAGTTGAAATTGCCAAAAAAATCATGCAGACTGAGAGCTTTACGTGGCGAGCGCTGCTAAACCTTATGATATACATCAAAATAATGTACTACAAAAATGTAGGTCCTAATAATGCCTACAAAAAAGTTAGCGATGGCATACATTTATCTGCCAAGGTTTAATCACAATAATTATTTTTATCTTTAAAAAGTAAGAGGGAAAGTTAAGGTTACTTTAGAGGCTATTTTGATCAATTTAAGTATTATTAATACTTATCTTGTTTAATAAGTTTAGATAAAAGTGCTGCATAATATTCAAATGAATACTTTATTATGTATTTATTAAAAAGAAACACAAGTCGACTTCAAAACCTCTAAAAAGTAAAAACTAAGCCCCTTAAGCCGACTTATTGACCGAACATACAGCTAAATGTTTTATTTCCCTTTAGATCGATTGCTAAAAAAAGACTAGTAAAGATGGGTAAAGCGGTTCTGTTGGCATCCGACGATAAGGCAAAGCTTTAGGGGCAGTGGCAATCGACTGCAAGGGGAATTAAACATGTATCTGATAGTTTTACCAATTAGTCTGCTATAGGGGCTTATTTTTTCATTTTCAGTTGCCCTATTAAACAAATTTCATTTTTTACTTGGTCGTTAAATTTATTATTAACGAAACTTAGAACTGTAATAAAGGAAGGGTAGGAAATGCAAGGGTTGGGTTTTTACCACATGTCTACGGAATCCTAAAAAAATTATTGAAAATACATGACGAAACTATAAGCATTCAAATCACTCATTTGTCTACGGACGTACACACATACATAGCCACCGCTTAAGAACCAACGGACATTACATTCGGGTTTAACTACGGAACCCTAAAAATTAAAACGTCAAAATCAGTTGTTTCTTGCAATGTCAAAGTCATAAAGTGACAAAATGGTCATAGAATTTGTTAGGACTACCGTGAACTCCAGTAAAATGTAGTGCGTTTTTTTTAAATTGTAAGGTGTGAATGACACAACGAAATTGCGTGCACTGAAAGATAGAATTGCATGCGGATTTCTGTGGTTTGCTTCAGATTTGTTCTGAATAAAATTATAATAAATCACGCACTACGCAAAAACGTCCACAGATCGCCGCAATAATGATTGAAACGCGGTAAAGAAATGTTGCTACTACGCGTTTTACAGATAAAGGTTTGTTTTATTTTACTGATGGCCTCCAACTCGTATAATTTCAGTGAATTACCCGAACTTAGAATGTTGAGTTGACAACTAGAGAGCGCTTCATACAAGTCTAATGCGGATTCTATCGTATATTGTTTTTTTTATCTCATTCACAGTGGTGCCTCCGCCATGCAGAAACTAACATGGTCGGTCTAAAAGTATAGAGACCGGTAGAAGCTTCTCTAAATAATCAAAGTCACAATGATACAACTTATAACATTTTCTCACCTTCCTCTGGTTTTCTGAGACAAATCCTTACTAGATTAAAATGCGACCAGTCTGTGTGTTATTCCTTTCCTATTTGTACAAAAATCCAAATCGGTTTATAAACGACGTAATTTTGACAAAAATTAGGCATAAATATTCCCGAGCGAAGCCGAGTCGGGTCGCTAGTATAATATAATTACATAAACACTTAGGCTACAAAATATTCTACTTAGATATATTACTAGCTTATGCCCGCGGCTCCGCCCGCCCTAAATTTGCTTATCGACGTGGGATTCTTACGACAACTCCTTAATTATACTTAAGTAGTTTATTATAGCAAGCTATAGCTGCAGCTGTGGTTCGTTCGTGGGATTCGGTTATAGTTACTCCTGTGGGAACTATTGAATATTCCGGAAGAAAAAGTAGGCTTTGTCCTTTTCCGTACTTTTAACTATCTCTGTGCAAATTTCAGCTTAATAAGATGCTCCGTTGCGGCAGGATTGAGTAACAAACGTTACAGTTACTCCCGCAGGAACTTTTAAATTTTCCGAAATGAAAAATACCTATGTCCTATTCCAGGACCTAACCTTTATTTGCGTAACAAACAACCAAACATTCTTTTATAATGGTAATCGGATAGCTTGTAATTAAGGAATAGTAATTAATGAATTTTGCCAGCGGCTCCACTTGCCGTTAATTCCGTTATCGGCGTAGAACTCCTAATGGTACTAATATAGTTTGCTATAGCAAGCCATAGTTTGTTAAAGGTCGGTTATAGTTATTCTGAATTAACTTCTGAATTCTTCGGGATTCTTCGGGATAAACGTACTACGTTCTTCCCCGGGACTCATACTATCTCCATACTAAATTTCATCTAAATCGGTCCATGAATGAGTGACAAATGAAGTAAATAACAGACAAAAACAAAATTTCGCTTTTATAATATATATAGGATTTCCTTTCTCTAAAAATGTTTTACACTCTATCCCTTCCTCTTCCACGCTGTAGATAGAGCGACCATAACTTAGAATCATGTACCAATAGTAATATAGTTCGTTTCCGTTGTAGAAAACAAGGCGTTACCTACAGGATATGTAGTAACTGACAATCGCTTAAAAAAACTAGTATACGTAGAAAAAATAATAGAGTGAGACTTCAACCGATGAATGGAATTAATGGTTGAATACTGTAAAATTGTTTATGCGTTCCTATTAAACAACTTCTATTTTTCAGACTCTTTCTAATGACGCTAGACCATGTCTCACAATTATTGTAAAAGTCTGGTCTTTCAGATAGCGACAACGCTTTGACTATTTTAAGGGATAATTCTCATGAATTATTATTACAATACGGGTTCCGATTAAATAAAAAAAATGAAATCACTGGTACCGTAACCAATGGTCATTCGATATACTCTATTGTAGGTCTATTGGTTCAATTGACCGACAAGATAGTTAATATGTCAGCTCATGTAGTTTCCGAAATTAAACAATCTTTTATTTTTACTAGGTGTGTTGATTTTTGAAAATTGTTTAATTTGGCTCCTCAAATTTAAAAAAAAAATATTACCTTTTAAACTTGTAGGCTACGTTCAGAAGATCAGAGATCAGAGATTTTTTGCACATAATTATTAAAAATTATATATGTATTTGTATCCGTTGTCTGGTCACCATAACACAAGCTCTGCTTGTCCATTAATCACGTGATGTTTTTTAGCATTTTTTAACCCCCCGTCCCCCTTGGTGATACGTGGTGAAATTTAAGATTATATGCCATAAAGAGCAAAAAACCGTTCGAGTGCGAGTTTTAACTTGCGCACCGACAATGGTACCGTAGATACTTATGTAATAAAATAATTTCCCTACCCCCTCGCACCTTTCATTTGCCTATAGTGCCCTTACATAAGTCGACGTACGCAGCTAGGAAAAAAATTCATGGATATTTGAGCATTTGAATCAGTGTTTTATTATTATTAACACATAACGTGCTTAGACTGTCCTGAGTAAAGGAAATTCGTTACTCGGGGCTAGCTAAGAATAAGAGGATGCTTAGCAACGTGTGTGTGTCGTAGCAGTGTTTATTATTACATTATTCAAGCTAAGCCTATATCTTAGCAACAAGTAATACTTTGTCTATTTAACACAGCATTTAATTACATAACGCTTACTAAGCATCTGTCGTAGAATGTTACTTTGTCTAAGCCACGACTATTAATCCGGGCTAGTATATGTGTAGTTGGTCGTAATCGCCGTTTCTAAACAATTGAAAATTTTAATATTGTTAGTGGACCTAACCAAGATAAAACTACATTGAGTTCTTTTCAGCACAATATGTATCATCTTCTGTTCACTAGTTAACAGTGATTTTAACAAATTAAAAAAATAATTAAGTACTTTTATAAATAAAATTGTTGGCGCCAGTTTTTGTTTTTCTCTTCTTTTGTTTATCTTAATCATGTACATACCATAAAACGATGTCCCTAATGCACAAACACTACGAAAAAGGACAACTTTCTTTAGGGTTTTATGCTCATAAAATTAGAAAAGAAAGTATGCCAAATTTTAAATCTTCATCGCAACGGCTGTACAACAACTTCCAATTGAGCGTGTCACTACTGTCCATAAAATATTTGATACCTGCTTTAATTAGTAGGTGCTTTTCAATATAAAATCAAAGTTTTTTTTTACTAACTGTAAAATAATTTGATTGTACGAGTATGTAGCATAAGCTCTATTTTTTTCTTTGAAGGCCGTGTTTCTTTAAAAAATAAAAAAGTTTTCTCACGGTTTCGGTAACAATGTGCGCGGTGCGATAACAGATGGCGCTGTATTTTTTGTATTGCGGGCTATGATTTTGTTGCAAACTTAATGTGACTTTGTGAGTTTCTGTGTTATACTTTTGATTTGTTGTTGATTAATGAAACTTAAAATTTTTGGAAAGTCTCATGAATACGAGTGAGATTTAGAATTTGAGCTACTCCTCTTGTGTCGTTAAGATGGTAGACATGGGTAGGGTAACTCAGCGTCACACCGGCGACTGAGCTGTTGAGCTGCAGCTCAAATCCAAGATGTGCAGCTCACGACTCAAAAAATACACAACTCAACCATTCGTTTATTGAACTTCATCACAGCCTGGAAGTCGCCAGCGGCGCGGGCGATGTGGCGACTCGATGGTCTGCCGAGCGGCGCCACGCATGGCACCGGTGCACATAGTCCGGTTTTTGGTTTGTTTTTATAGGTAAGTATAAACATATATGTATGTAGTGAAATTAGATTATTTTAAAATAATTTTCGTATTTATATTAGTTGCTATGCAGATTACTGTGTAACTATCATTAGTCATACATAATTATGTAGTAAATGTGATAGAAATAAAAAAAATAGTATTTCAAAAATCGACCTGTGTGCGTCTACACGTGAGCCGACATATTAAGAGCTGCATGAACATTGGGCACGCTGTCGCAACCTTAATCACAATGCACTTTCGGTAAATTTGAGCTGAGCTGCGAGCCGGCTCATAGCTCCGGCTCAGGTATTTGAGCTGCAGCTCACCAATATTTCTTGAGTTACCCATGTCTATAAGATGGTGGCAAAGATCACTTATCTTTGGCCTTTAGGTGGTGGTATGTATGTATATCCAAATGAGTTTACAAGAATTTGATTAATTTTGTTACATTCCTGAGTACACTTTTTGATTTAAAAAAATATATGTTAAGTTCAAACTAATATTATAATAATTTGGCTACTAAAACATGTAAAAAAAAAAATTTTGGGCTTTAATTCAAATTGTTTGGAAAACTAAGAGTAATATTCTCTTGATTCTTATTTTATAAAATACTAGCGGATCGTCCCGGCTTTGCACAGGTGGTCTTTTATTTTTCAAACATTGTGGGATAAACGTAGAGTAAATGTATCTTAATGCATGACATAAGATTATCCATAAACCTACTTTATTCTTAGTTTTTTTTCTCTAAAAAGTCAAAATACTCAATGTCGGTTGCGTCCGCTGCGTAGCGAGGGAGCAGGGAGCCAACCGCGCGTATGAGTCGATCACGGCGCGGCGCCTCGGTGCGGGTAGGACATTCCCGATTCAACTCTCGTGTTGCGCGGACGTGTTCTAGAGCGTCTAGTGCTCTCATTGTGCTCCGTGAAGTGGTGACTCAGCTGGTGAGGTTCCTGTGTTGGTGTTTTGCTTCAGTGCTGACTACTGAGTATATGGTTTACTGCCCGCGATACTTGAAAAATCGGCCTGAGCGTTAAACGCTGCTCAGCTGTGTGTGCTGCTTTGTGTTTGGCTGGGAAATCGCTTCTCGGCCCACTGTGGGTAAACTTTCGCGCTTTTCAACCCGCCCATAACGCAAAGTTTATCGAAGCGATACTGTGTGTTTTTGTGTGTGTGAGTGTGCGTGTTCTCGTAGTCGCGGAACTACTACGCATAGTGGTGACCCTCGCTTGGCTCTTTGACTGACCCTGGTTCGACTGGCCTGATCCCGGGCTTGGGTAGATCGCTATCGGTTCGCCACTCCGCGCATTCTCGCGTTTTAAGTGTCGATTGCGTTTAGTTTGTAAGAAATCCAGTTCCGAGTTCTCCAGGGCTGGTGGGTGTGATCGTATAACTCTTTTCATAGTTGCGATCTACCTAAACGTTTCTGAATTCTCGTTGGTCGGGGGGAAACCTAACGGTGACAACGTA
This sequence comes from Apoda limacodes, assembly GCA_946406115.1. Taxonomy (NCBI): domain Eukaryota; kingdom Metazoa; phylum Arthropoda; class Insecta; order Lepidoptera; family Limacodidae; genus Apoda; species Apoda limacodes. The sequence goes on along the minus strand of OX291564.1, from coordinate 17,854,748 downwards.
ATCCCAGCCATAGGAGTAGGTGTCTTGGTATTCACCAAACAAACCGTAGCACTGCGGGGTGTTGGGCAAATGTAGATACTCCACTCTTGCTTGCTAGGTACTGGAACAGGCTATGTCCGCTCGCATCTTTAAATAGGTCATGTTGAACATAAAATACAAACCGATCGTAAATAAGGTTTTATTTTCGCGTAGGGACACCAATTAAATAAAAAAAAAAAAATTTGGATTTGCATCGCATGAATTTTTTTTCAGTCTTCAATTGTTAGACGCCCGCTTCAGATAGTTGATCCGAGATGGGTCGTTTTCTTATATATTATGTGCAAATAGGGTAAATTTAATATAAGCATCAACGTTTTGTATATTAAAAAAAAGTAGATATATCCCGCGTGATAATAGGTGTAATATAGTGCGACACCCTCTTGTCTCGCATCCGCAGCAACAGTTTGGATTGAGGCAAGATCACCATCTTTCCGCTCTCACCAAGGAGCATAAGCATGCCCCGCGAGGTTTTAGGAGAAATGTAAGGAGCGCACCTGAAACCTCCCGTAGCCCCACAATGGGACCAATACGTATGCTGACAAGCGTTGAGGCTGACGCTGAGTTTCAGGAACTCCATTCAGTGTAGTCCGTGGAGTTTTGATCAGTGAATGGCCGCTCAGTTGAATAGTTGCTTTGTCACATTAGGCAGGCTTATATTCTTAGTATGTAATATTTATATTATTCTCGAGACACGGTAAGAAAACACAGACACTTGCTTTTTAAATACATAACATATGTTAATTTTCTAATTTTATTAAACACATTGTCAATGTGTGTAATTCAACAAGTTATTAAACATTTTCTGTTTGCAAAATTTGGCAAGTTCAAATGATAGCAGAATTTTGAGCACATATTTTATAATTATGACTCTCAGGGAAACTTAAATTGCTTAATAAAAAATATACAGTTTTCATTAGATCGGGATTTCATACTTGCCTGAGGCTTTTAAATATATGGTAATTTTCTAATTTTATAAGACAAATTTGTAGATGTGTGATGAAAAAGTAAATTATCGTCAATAATTACATCAAGATATTTAACATTTTCTGTTTCCATAATTGTTGGGCAAGTACTAATGGTGGCAGAATTATATTCAGTAGTGGGCAGTTTTAATAATTATGACTGTCAGGGAAACTTAAATTACGCATGGAAAACATTATAAACTAAATTTCAGACCCAAGCGAATACAGACATAGGTATTTGGAAATACAATTGCTGTCGCTCTACGTGTCGGACCAAGAAACCGATGTGCGATGGGGACAACTGCGCCTCGGGCTAATTATACAACATACCTAGTAACAATCATCAAAATCAGTGTTTTGTATTCCCCACTTTTCTCCTCCAAATCTCAATCGAATTGTATAGAAATTATACTTATCCTGGATATTAGGTTTTCTCTAAGGGTAGTCCTTGTATGGGGTTCTTCAAGAAATGAGTTATTAGATTTTGACGGGTCAGCAACACGCGAGTCATAACCCTGGTGTTGTAAGCGTCAATAGGCTACGGTGACCGCTTACCATCAGGTGGATCGTAAGCTTGTTTGCCACCTTAGTGATATATAATAAAGCAGTAAAGTTATTCTCTGTCGGTAGTTTTAGTTTTGTTGAAAATGAGTTCAAATATTCGTACAGAGCACGTCTTAAAACCAGAATCAATCAAAAATGCCAAAATCCAGGGAGAAAACAGAAGCATACGAGTGTATGGGGAAAAGCAGCCTCTTGACTAATGCCTTATTGAGCTCAATTCATAAACTGCATCCCAGGTATCACTGCAGAAAGTAAAACGTATCATCAGTGTAAAGGAATTTTATACGTGAAAAGAACGTAGTTTTTCCGTAGAAATTGAGCCATGAAGATTCCAGTTTTTATTGTAAGGAGCGAAAGTTTTGAACTAAAACATTTTACACAAATTAAATAAAGAAAACAAAGTATTTCTTGTCTGACTGGAAATTTATTTGATGTTTAATTACAACTACGTCGCCACCTAAACATGCCTGTCTCCTGTTCTACTTTAGTACTTCACTGTGAAGGTGCGAAGCGCTTTTATTATTTGTTATTACCGCTGCAAGAATGCAACACAAATTGCATCCAAAAACATTTATATAAAAATGCATAATTTTTTTCATGTAATGTTTCGTAATAATAAGTTTAATATTAAGTATATATTTACAGAATAAAAACTATTTTCCTTATAGGGACTAGTTTAGATTTAAGAAAATGTTATAACAATCAGTGTAAAATTGTATTAAGTTAGGTAAAAGTAGAGTAGGTTTGTTTCATTTCCCCTCTTTACTATTTGTTGATATCAAAAATAATATTGTGTGAGTACTGACATGTTGTCGACTTTGTACGCACGACTATCCCCAAAAAAGCGGGAAATTTAGTTTAATATATGTATATAAAACATATGCCATTTGTTGTGCAAAAATGTACAGAACTACTATGTAAAGTTCTATATAGACCGTATGTACAGTTATTAAGTTACAGGTGAAAACAGTTAGCATGTTGAGTATTGTACATTCTTTCTCCCTCACTCCTATGATAATAGACTGCGATAGAGATACAAAAGGGATGGATCTATGGGTAAAAAAGAGAAAGACTGTCTGAAACTTTACCTGGCTAGGGTCATTGAGTCCTTAGGCTATGCCTAAAGTAAGTAACCTTTGCCCCTATACATAGGTATCTACACCGTTACGGTAAGTAGTATGGTTAGGGCGCAAAACACATGTGAACTTATGAAACACAATAGCTTATAACTCAGCAACCAGGTTACATAAGATAAAGATAAATATATCACTAGATACCTCTCATAGGCATCTATTAAAATAAATAGGTTTCATACAGGTAACTTTAAGCCCTGAAGTACAGGAGCACAAGGAAAATCCTGAAAACTTGTATCACACATTTTTCCATAATTTAACATACTGACAGACACCAAAAACACGGGAAGGTATGTCCGAATTTTAGGTCTATTTTTTGACATATAGCATAAAGTCTGTAGTCATCTAGTGTAGGCAGAAAGCCCTGAGAGCTAGAATTCCAGCTCTTCTCTCACTACGGCCTAACCGTAGACGATGGAACATACCACTATGCGTCGTTGAAACCGCCTCCGAAAGCTCTATCTTAGGACACCTAAAACGTCATTATAGCTCCTACCGTTTGGCTAAAAACCTAAAAATGTAAAACAGCGTTATTTTATAGTCAAGCCGCAAATCGTGTGACTGTGATGGCAATAGCCGATAGAGACCCCAACTGTCAGTAGCGATTTATAGCAACACTTTCGATATATGTCTATATCGACTACTATATGTTGTCTTTCACTAAGTTTGGTGTGAAAGACGTGAGAAGTGTGGGCTAGATTTTCAGTCACCACAGTAAGTACAATAAGTAAAGTACTAAATCTAGAAGCTTCTATGGATCAACCTCTCCCTCTGATGGGGTTTTTCATTTTTATTATAAATATAGAACAAATTTTGAATTTGTATTCAGTCAATCAAGAAGCTTCAAAAAGTATCCATCAGATACTAATGTATAATGTTTAAAGTGAAATATGTAAATATGTGTTAGAATTAAGTTAGAAGCATAAGTTAAAAAATAAAATCGGTCTGTTGTGTGCATATACGCGTTTTAATATCTCAAGCGCCTAAGAAGAAACTCCTTGTCACGGGCAAAATCTTGTGCTACAGATTTCGAAGGGTCTGTCCGCACAGTTTGGTCAGCTTCTAGCCGAATTTTGGAAGAACCAGCAATTTCGGTTGCTGAAGAAGTTTGGTCCATTGCAACCGAAAGAGCCCAGAAAGATGCCAGTTACAAGAAGCTGTAAAGGCGCAGCCGAGACGCATGAAGACGCGTCAGCCACGCAGACTGACGCCACCGCCACGACCGGAGAAACGACCACGCACACTTGGTCGTCAGGGCCAACCACGACGACGACGGCGTCCACCATCGACGCCGCGAGAGAAGCACAGATTAGCGTCGTCACCGCCATAGAACAGCCCATCTCCGTACCTGGCCCGCCGAAGAGCATCGCCGGGTCAAGGAAGTCTGAAAGAAGAACTCGAAAAAGAGAGTTAATTGAAGAATTAGCACGACTAAAACTTGAAGAAGTACACGCCCAAGCAGAACTAACGAAAGCACGACTGGCCAGAATGGTGATGAGTCGTCAGACTCCGACGACCGCGAGAGCGTCGAGAGAGAATCACGGGTAAGAGAGTGGATCGAAGAGCAGCAGGGGCCACCTGCATTATTAGCAATCGCCGAAAAAACCCACCAAAGGGCGCCACCGTCCCACAAAAAATATCGGAAATTGACCGACGTCGAACAAAACCGGCAGGAGTATGTCGAGGAAAAATCCATACGGAAAATGGAAGGAAGTTCGACCGTCGATGTAGCTATGCTGGCAAATGCATAAGCGCAAGCCGTGCGACAGAATAATACACCTAGCGCCGCCCCTCGGTACGTTCAGGAACTACCAACGTTTACGGGAAACACAAGCGAATGGTTAAATTATCGATCGTCTTACCAGAGTACAGCGAAATATTTCTCCAAAGTCGAGAATGTAGCTAGGATACGGAGAAGCCTACAGTTTGCGGCAAAAGAAACAGTGTCCAGTTTACTACTAGTCGACCCAGAACCGGAAGTTATAATGTCAACGCTTGAACGCAGGTTTGGAAGACCTGAGATAATTATTATGTCTGAGATGGACAAAATAAGAACCGCACATAAGTTGAACGAATCACCACGTGAATTGTGCATTTTTGCATGCAAAATAAGCAACAGTGTCGCCACGATAGAAGCTTTGAACAAGCGCGAGTACCTTTACAACCCAGAGATGGCGCGAGTAGTATGTGAAAAGCTTACACCTATATTGAGATCAAAATGGTTCGACTACAGAGCTGGACGGTCAGATGACGTACCAGAACTCAAGAAAATGGCCGATTTTCTCAACATAGAAGCGGACAAATGCGAAAGCTACGCGCTGCGAGAAAAGAAGCGTACTACGGAACGAAAAAACTTTGCGAGACCTACCGAAAAAGATTTTTACACTGCTGAAACGAGACATAGAGTGCCTACGACGTGTCCACTGTGCAAAGACGACCACAGACTGTCGAGATGTCCCACTTTTTCAAAGAAAAGCGTGTCTGAACGGTGGGAAATCGTAAAGAAAATACGTTTTTGTTTTCAATGCATAAGCGGCTCACATCGCAAAGGCACTTGCCGCGCGAGACCATGTGGTGTAAAAGGGTGCAAGTTTTCACACCATAGGCTGCTTGATGAACGCCGCCATCGAAGAGAACTTCGAAGAACAAATGAAAGATTTTTTCAAACTCGAATCGCTATGCATCGAACCAAAATCTATGAAGCAAGATCCTGATGTGCGTGCCACCGAGTATTTAGAAAAATAAACCGAGCGCTTACCCGACGGTAGGCTACAGGCACCGTTGCTATGGAAAAAAGAAAATGATAAAATTCAAAATAATTACGCACATGCGTGTAAGCGCCTGAAAGGCCTGAAAAAACGTCTAGAAAAGGACGAAAGTTTGAACGAAAAGTACATACAGAGTGTCAACAACCTCTTAGAAAAAGGTTATGCAGACCCGTCGAGTTGCCTGCACCAAAAAATCGCACCCTATACTTGCCGCACTTTCCCGTCATCAACACGGAGAAAAAAAAAGCGTATTGTACACGACGCCGCAGCCAGAACAAACGGCAAGAGCCTAAACGACATGTTGCTGTCCGGACCCGACCTCCTACGATCACTACCGGGGGTCCTAATGAAGTTCCGTCAGCACCCAGTAGCCGTGTCCAGCGATATAGCCGAGATGTTTATGCAAGTCAAAATAAGACCGCAAGAAAGAGATGCATTACGATTTTTGTGGTACGGCGAGAGCCAAGGCGGCGAGCGCCAAAACAACATACCTACTGAGTACCGAATGACCTCAGTTATATTTGGAGCTTGCTGTTCACCGGCGACAGCCATCTATGCAAAAAACAGAAACGCGCGGGATTATGCGGAATAATTTCCAGAGGCCGCTAAAGCAATTGAGGTGAACCATTACGTCGACAATTACCTACAAAGATTTGAAAACGTCGAAAAAGCAAAAAAATCACCTGTGATGTCGACTATATTCACAAACAAGTCGGCTTTACTTTAACGCAGTGGAAATCGAACAAAAAAGAGGTACTGAGAAACTTTCAAGACGCACACAACAGGCCGAACGCACACAACAGACTGAACGCACACAACAGACAAAGCACAGAGCTGGGAAACAAAGGCAATAGCGAAAAAACATTAGGCCTTTTTTGGTACGTCGACTCAGATGATATTGGGTTCCGTGTCAACACAGCGAAATCGCCGGCAGAGGTCATCACGGGGCAACGACTGCCCACTGAAAGAGAGGCACTTGTCAATTTTGCTTGTTTGCCACCTTAGTGGTATAAAAAAAAATTTAATGTCTCTATTCGATCCATTGGGGCTCGTTTAACCCGTAACGACGCCGGCTAAACGCATACTTCAAGACACATGGAAGTATGGAACGAAATGGGACCAGCCATTGCCGCCAGAATTGCATTCCAGATGGCACAGCTGGCTGACCGACCTACAAGCACTGGGCGATCTCAAAATCCCACGTTGCTATGACGACGGCACACCCGTGAGAAGAGAGCTGCACACTTTTGTGGACGCCTCTGGAGAGGCCTACGCTGCAGCCGTGTACTGGCGAAATGTACACTCAGATGGCAGAGTTCAAGTCACACTGGCCGCAGCAAAAAACCGAGTCACACCGTTGAAGCCAACCACCATTCCAAGATTGGAGTTACAGTCGGCTGTTCTGGGCACGCGGCTAGCCGCTGCCGTACAGCGCGAACACGACTTTAACATAGACAAAAAAGTTTTTTGGACTGACTCGCCACGCTCCTTCAAAACCTTTGTCGCTCACCGATTAGCCGAAATCGAAGACAGCACAAAGAAAAGTGAGTGGAGATGGGTTTCAGGCAAGCAGAACTCGGCAGACGATGCGACGAGGCCTATATCCAGCAAACTCACCGCCGAACACAGATGGTTCTGTGGGCCTGAGTTCCTACGAGGCTCAGAGGAGACTTGGCCGCACCAGCCGGTGTCGCTGACCCCATCGCCAGAAAGTGTACTCTTCACAAGTGAAAATAATTGTAACGAACAGTGCAGTGAAAAACAAACAGACTCATTAAATAAAAATAAAAGTGAAAATTCAAATAAAATCAGTGAAGACTGTTTAAAAATGGTGCTACCGGACATTAACTGTTTTTCAAAGTGGTTAAGACTTATTCGTACCACAGCGCGAGTGTTACAATTCATTGAAATATTAAAATCAAAAATTTCACGAACAGTGCCTGTCAATATAAACGCAATGAATCGTATTAAAAATAGGAAACCGAAAAACTTCGCGAGTGTTAATAATAAAAAAGATAAAACACAAAACGCGGTCAGTGAACTTTGTTATCGCCAAATACCAACCGAGCTGAATTTCTGTGGCTAAAATGTATGCAACGCGAGTGTTTTAAACAATAACTAAACAGAGTGAATTAAAATTGTTTAACTGAGTCAGTGACTAGAAATAACGACCGGCTCTACGCCGTAACTGTATTTCTCGATGAAAATGGACTTTTAAAACTAAATAGTCGTATTGAAGCCACAAAAAACGTAAACCGTAAACGTTCACCCAGTGATAATAGATTACAACCATAGGTATATAGAACTGTTAATATTGCGTAAATACGAACAAATGAACCACGCGGGTCCTAATATGGTCCTAATACAATTTTAAACGAACTAATACAGTGTTACTGGGGTCCTAAGTTACGATCTGGGGTCAGAAAAAAAGTGCATACGTGCTTGTATTGCAAAATTATACAAGCTAAACCCGCTAGTCCGCCCGTAGGCGATTTGCCGTCCGCCCGTCTCGCGCACAGTCCGCGGCCGTTCACCTTTGCCGGTGTCGATTATTTCGGCCCGCTAGAGGTGGTGGTTGGCCGTCACCATGAGAAGCGCTGGGTGGCGCTATTCACCTGCCTGACTTCAAGGACGATAAAACTGGAGGTTGCCGCCACACTTAGCACCGACTGTGCGCGCGCCGGGGTTGCCCTAATGAGATATGGTCGAACAACGGGACCAACTTCCGAGGAGCTGACCGTGAGATACGAGAGGCGGCCCTTGCCGCTGTCCAGACAGAAGCAGTCAACCGCCAAATACGATGGCGTATCATCCCCCCCGCTAGCCCCTCTTGGGGGGGGGGGCATGGGAACGCATGGTACACCTTGCACGAGAGGTACCCCCGTGATGAGATCCTGACGACGCTGCTGGCTGAAGCTAAGACCACCGTCAATTCGCGCCCGCTCACTCACATTACGAGCGCCCCTGACGCACCCGAGGCGTTGACCCCGAACCACATCTTGTTGGGGTCAAACAGCCACACACCTCAGCCAGGCAGCTTCGATGACTGCGACCTTAACGCGCGTCAACAATGGCGGCGCGCACAACGACTAGCTGACATCTTTTGGGAGCGATGGATGCGAGAATACCTACCAACGCTCTAGACAAGGCGACCACAGGGCAATCCGGGAACACCACCAAAGATCGGTAGGATAGTAGCCGTGCATCCTGGTAAGGACGGAGCCATCAGATTGGTTGCCCAGCGGCTCCATACTGCAGAGGTCAACCAAGAAAGTCATCGTGTTGCCAACAGAAGACGTGCGGTGAAGACTTACTATTGTCGCACTCCCGGCTTTGTTATCACCGCTGCAAGAATGCAACACAAATTGCATCCAAAAACATTTTTTTTTTTTTTTTATACCACTAAGGTGGCAAACAAGCTTACGGTCCGCCTGATGATAAGCGGTCACCGTAGCCTATGGACGCTTGCAACACCAGGGGTATCACTTGCGCGTTGCCGACCCTTCAGAAATCTAACAACTTCTTTCTTGAAGAACTCCATGCTGTAGTCCTTGCAGAAAACCTTGGCAGGGAGCTCATTCCACAAATTAAGCGTTCGCGGGAGGAAGTTTCTCTGAAACCGCACTGTACGCGACCATTTAGGTTCTAAAGTGTGAGAATGAATTCCCTGCCGATGGCGAGCGGTGCGATGGTAGAAAGTAGCCGTGGGCATCATTTCGAACAATTCCTCAACACAACCCACTGTACAAGCGGTAGAACACACACAGTGAGGCAAAGTCTCTCCTCAGACTTAAGGGCTCGATACCGCAAGTGAGTTTGGAATCGTCGACAATTCTCACAGCCCGTCGTTGAACCGAGTCAAAAGGGCCAAGCTGGTATCTGGGTGCACCCGCCCAGATATGGCAGCAGTACTCCATATGGGGCCGAACTTGCGACTTGTAAAGTAACAACCTTTGCCCCGACGTGAAGTACTGCTTCGCTCTGTTGAGTACACCAAGTTTTTTGGACGCCAGCTCCCAAAGCATCCCAATGCTCTTAGAGATGGAGAGTGACAGAGACGAAGCGAACGTGTGGTGCCTTATCTTTGAATAAAGATACCCCACACCAGAATACCCATACATTTTTTTATATAGAAACCGAGAAATTTTTTTTTGGACTCGTTCCACTATGAGGTTATACTTAGCCTCATGTGGGTCCCAGATTATTGCATTATATTCTAATATGCTGCGGACGTATGCATTGTACAGTACCAGTATTGGTGCGCTGTCTCTAAAGCATGCAGTCTGCCTCATAACGAACGAATTGAATAACATAACAAATTAAAAACCAAAGAAAGAGTGCATACTGTAATAAACCTAACTGTCGGTCTACCACACCACATGTAGATAGATAAGTAAATAGGTAACACCATTTAATGTTTACCAGTTTTACATTACTTACTTATAACAAAAATAAAAGGTTTGTAATCTATAAAATGTTACCTATAGATACTAACTAAAATCTATAACAACTTAATTACTAAAGTGAAATACTGATACAACAAATGTGTTTTTTTTTACATTTATTTAAAGTATTATTTAAACATTGTAGTTGTGTAAGGTAAGTAGGCAGGTAGGTACTATCTACCATCAGATTCATTCAGCTACCCTGGTGATCGCCCGGTCCGGCTAGCGCTCCTATGGAAAAGACGCCCCGGCGGATTCCAGCGCATTCGGGAACTGTCCCCGCGGGTTGGGGGCAGTAATTTAATTTATATTAGTGGCACATTGGTCACGTGTTAAATAAATAACGGTGTGTGTGTGTGTGTGTACGTGAGTTGTTTAGAAAAGGAGTTCCTATCCCTTTTCTGCTCCATCAGCAGAACACCACTTAGATCTATAGTACTTGCCAAGCCAAGTACATATTATTACATACAAAATTTAACGTCAATTAGTTCCTCAATAAATTGATGGTGAATAGGTGCTTGTGTCATAGATAACAAATCTTGAACGTCTTGGACATACGCGTACCTATAGACGAAGCAAGTTATCATAGGAATAAATAAATGTTATGTTTTTCTCTTCACACTTGCCCGTAACATGTACGTAAGTAAGACCTTACATAACTTTTAGGCCCATAATCCAAGATATTAAAAACGCTTGTTGTTTAAGTTTATATTACCGCACTCTTGGTTTATGATATACACAGCTCTGTACGTTATATGTATGTAGACGAAGCATTCTTAATTTAACCGAGTAATAGTTTTTTTTAATCCCATAGACTTCGAGTTCTGTAATCTATTGTAGTATAGACTGCGCAATAGCCTGACAAAATTGAAATCAATTTAGAAAGAGACAAAGTAAACGTGGGGTATCTTTATTCATAGATAAGGCACCACACGTTCGCTATGTCTCTGTCACACTTCTGTGTCTTTACCTGTTCCCTTTTCTGTTCATGGGGGGAGTGGATACCCTAGAGCTAAGGCGTTAGATGGCACTCCTTGAGCACATCTACCTTGTTTTTCATAACACGATAGACAGCCCAAGCGTGTATTATGGCGTGGTGGTACCAAGGGTTGGACAGCTGGGCCCTATGCGTCGCGCGCGCCCCTGCTCACGGCGCCCCCGGCCCGCACCGAACACGCCCGACACGCTCCCATCCTCCAGGCCTGCCGCTTGCTCAACGCTTTGATCTCTCAGTACCCTGATACTGATATTTTTTTTACGGAATATGCAATGCTGTTATTTGATCCAACTTAAAAGATAGGATAGTTTTTATCTCGATATGTCAAGTGCGAGCCGGACTCGGGCACTATAGGTAAAAACCAACTTTCGCCGGGTACAGAGGGACGGCAGCGGAACAACGTTCGCCGGGACAGCTAGTAAATATATATATATATATATAATAGCTTAGTAAGTTTCTGTTTATACCTGTTTATAACCCGAAGGTGAGTCACCGCCAGGAGGGGAGTTCCCCGTCACGCGGTTGCGGTTGCGATTGAGTGGGGGTGAGAAGCGCCCCGGCACTCTTTGATACCTCGTGTATCCGTTCGGGCGCCGACGAACCCGGGGACGTTGGCGTCGTGTTGGGAGGGAGGCCCTATTGGGGGAGGTCGTTGAGACTAATCTCGCTATCCGGATAGCGAGATCGTCATCTGGGGCCGTTAGTACGTGCCGAGGCCGCCTGACTATTGTTTTACGACCGTGCCGAGTTCGATCGGGGAGATGGTACGTTGTGGATTGCACAATTAATCGATTCGGGTGATTTTGTGTACGCTCGAAAAAGCGGACTGCCAGATCTTTGAAATATTGGGGAATCGTGGGGAGTTCGAAATCTCTGTGTAGGTTCCCATTGCGGACGTATCAGGAGGCTCCGGAGGCCTCTTTGAGAAAGCGGTTTTGGAGGGTCTGAAGTGTATGGAGATTGCGCTTAGATAACGCAAAGAATACGCTAGCATAAGCTAGTATGGGGCGGATGCAAGTTGTGTAAAGACTTAGCTTATTTCTAAGCGACATCTTACTGTATTTGCCTATCATGGGATAAAGACGACCGAGGACAAAAGCGGCTCGGTCTCTATCTATTTTGGTGTGATCGCCGAAGTTCAAACGCCTATCCAGGGTCACACCAAGATATTTGGTTTTGTTTTGCCAGGGAATGGCACGACCGAAGAGTGAGAGGGGAGGTGGCTGCGGAGGGCGGCCAGAGGTAAAGAGAACGGCAGAGCTTTTGTCGGGATTCACCTCGATTCTCCATTTCCGAAACCATTCGCCTAGGGCGGTGATAGCGGGTTGGAGTCTCTTAGTGATTCGACTCACTTGCCTATCGGTGGTAAAGATAGCGGTATCGTCCACAAAGAGGGCTAATTGGGTACATATCGTTTTAGGGATGTCGTTAGTGTACAGAAGGTACAAGATAGGGGCGAGCACGGACCCTTGCGGGACTCCAGCTTCTATGGGACGGGGGGAAGAAAGAGTGCCTTCTACTTTGTAGTGAAAGCTACGATTCGACAAATAGTTTCGTATGATGAGCACGAGACGGTCTGGCAACTGAAAGTTGTACATTTTATAAATTAAACCGTTGTGCCAGACTTTGTCGAAGGCTTTCGCTACATCGAAGAAGACAGCGCCCGTGTGGCGGGCCTTACCTAATACTGGTTGGAAGCCAGTGAGAATATGTTCCATGATGCGGAGGACTTGATGGACGCATGAGTGTTTGGCACGGAAGCCGAACTGCTCGTCTATTAAAATGCCTCTGGAGACTATAGCGTTCCGTAGGCGAGCGAGGAGGAGGCGTTCGTAGAGTTTACGAAGGGCCTTTAGTAAACTTATGGGGCGGTAGGAGGACGGCTCAGTACGTGCTTTGCCTGGCTTGTGGAGGCCTATAACAATTGCATCTTTCCATTGAGAAGGAAAGGTGCAATTTTCGATAGCAGCGTTGAAAATCGCTACTAGAAGGCAGAGAAGGGGAAAGTGAGGCGCTTTAGGATATCGTTAGAGATACCGTCCGCACCGGGGGCTTTACGGGGGCGTAGGTCTTTGATGACCTGTTTGACTTCGTCGACAGTGACTGGGGGCAGGGGGTCTTGTGGAGGCAGAGAAGTTCTGCGCTCCACTTCGCCGTCTACCTCGCGCACGTGGTCGGGATTTTAGAGGCGGTCAAGATGATTGATATGGCTAAAAAAGATCTCAGCACAAGTCGCACGGATAGTGCTTTTGAGCAGGTAATATCTGAATCTGTTTTAATTGCTGAGGAACTAGACTGTCAAACCGAATTCATTCAAACTGCTCGACCACGTCCCCGAAGAAGACATTTTGATTATGAAGCTGTAGACGAGCCCATCTTAGATCCCAAACAGAATTTTAAAGTAAATTTTTATAATTCTCTACTAGACATGGCAATAGTAAAATTAAACGAGCGATTCGAATTGTTAACAGAACACAATAGCATTTTTCATTCCTGCAAAACATTGATCAATGGAGAGAGTCAAATATTAAATAAAAAAAGCACCATGTCTCAACTTACACCGAAAACTAACTTCAGGACTGAGCTCTGACATAGATGGGGAAGATCTATTCCATGAGTTGGAATTACTGCCAATATTTTGTCGAAACAACTCCCTTGGATGTTTTAAAGTATATTTGTTCAAATATTTTAATGTCAATTTTCCTAAAACTTGCAACGTCTTTACGCATATATTTGACTCTTCCGGTGGCAGTAGCTGAAGGCGAAAGGTCTTTCTCAAAACTGAAATTAATAAAAACTTACCTCCGATCAACTATGACCCAAGACAGACTTACTAATTCGGCAATGATAAGTATCGAAAGATTAAATCAGCTGAAATCATTGGAAAGTTTGCAAATTTAAAATTTCTTAAAAGTTTAATTAAAATGCAATGTGTACATAATGAATGGTGATATAATAAATAGATGTGTATAATATTAATTATTTTAGAATAAGTTTATATAGGTCTACCAGAAACTTATGGCATGATTGACAAGTGTGCATCTTTTCCGTTCAACTTGCTTGGACATACGTTTGTCTCATTTTTTTACGTTTTAATTTGCCATCAGTATTTCTCATTCTAGTAGACCTATAATATTATTACTTACCCCTCTGCCTACTCTGCCTACCACTCTGGAAGACAGGCGTGACGTACTACGATACATACACACATACATACATATATTATAATACACACACATACATATATACGTATGCTTGCTTATTTATGTGATTTATTTCTTCTATATTTTTGTAGTACTCTATACAATGAAAAAAAATTTTTAAATTTTTTTAAAAAAGGGGGCATTGTTGGCTTTCGCACCCGGGCGCCGCATATGGTTAAGACGCCCCTGTGTAAGTTATTATTTGATATAACACATCTATTGATATCTGATCGAGGTATCCAGTGTTGTGGGCTCTTCAGGTTGCTGTGTTATAAATTCTCCCTCCGCTTGTGAAAAAACTATTTTTTCACTTTAATTTTTAGGACTTCGTCCAATTGCAAAATATAATGAAGACTGACTTTTCATATAAACAACGTGGAGCGTTTTCTGTTTTCATCTCTTTCCTTTTTTTTTAATATTTCAATTTGATACCGGCCAGCGCTAACATTATTTAGAACAAGGGCGGATCCAGAGCAAAAGTTTAGGGGGGGCGATCATAAGATCTGAAGATATTTTTTGAACTTTAAATCTGCAAACTTAAGTTACCCAATCGACCCGGCTCGTACAGTTTTTGAATAATTAAATATACAAACATCGCCCCCCCCCCCCCGCTGGGACCATCCGCATTAGATTTAGAGATCCTGATTTAGAGTATCAATCCGTATTCAAACACTAACATGGAAGTTCAAATTGACAATAACTTTGTTAGAAAATTAATACGTATCAAAAATCAAATTATAGTCTAGGGGCTGCAAACCTAAAATTTATAAACATTTAAATAGTACAGGGGCCAGCAACCCAAAAAAGTACATCAACAATGGTACTTATAATTATTATAAAAAACCTACTCGCTACATACTATTTGACTGGGTGTAATAAACATTGAATACTCGGTAGGTACAGCTTTATTTTTTAGTTTAATATTATGATTTTTTTTTTTGTAAAAGTTTTTTTGCATTATACGTACAGGTATAGTCGCGTTCAGAAAATGTTTACCACCTTAAGGATCACAATTGCATGCACAATAATAAATAATAAATACAATCAAATTTATTGCATGGTTACCTTCGTTGATTTTTAAAAACACATAAATTTTCGATAAATCGAACATACTAGGTAAGTATGTACTGCTATAAATAAAGTAATTTTCTGTTATCCTTGAATAAGTACCTAACTTGAATGAAAATAATTATTTTATTATGTAGCTTAACCCTTAAAGATCTTTCGATTTTTTGATTCGAAATAATATTTTGGTACATTTTAAGGTTCGAATTTGCGAATGGAATATTATGGACACTACTCGGAAGAGGATAAAAAGATAATAAAAAAAAATAAGGCCTTATATTATATCTTGCCAATTAAGTACAAAAACATTTAACAAACTAAACAAATATTTGATTAAAATATTAGATTAATTGTAATTTAATAATAAAATTTGCTTTTTTTATGAGTTGACAAGAACCCCTCTCAGGTAGGGTTGCCAGGCGTCCGGATAGAGCCGGACACAGTCAGGCTTTTTGGTTGCGTGTCCGGCCAAATTAGACGGTGTCTGGCCTGTCAGGCTTTTGTTAGGATTAAAATTTTATCTTTTTTTCATGTTTGTCACGTATTGGTTTCCGCATCGCACGCCTGAATATTGAACGATTATATGATGATAAACAAGACAGATTCATTTAATTTTATTTTATGCTAAATAATAAATAAAAACTTTAAAAAGAAAATTTGCGTGTTACACTAAGACTAAAAAGTTAAAGATTTCTGGCCTTTTTCCTACATGTCCGGCTAAACTGACTGGTCTGTCCGGCTTTTCAGTTTTAAGACCTGGCAACTCTACTCTCAGGTGAAGGCCTCCTCCACAGATAGCCGTGTGTTCCTGTCTCTTGCTACTGTTACCCAATCTCGACCAGCTATGTGCGAGATTTTGTCTGCCCATTGTGTTTGCGGTATACCTCTTTTTCTATGGTCCTGGCCACAATGTGGTTTGTATGGTCCACCTATCATCGGTCATTCGGGCCCGCCCATCTCAATTTTAATTTAGGGAATTTATAACGTCTGTCTTCTCAAGGATAAACCTGTGCGGTATTTTCTTAAGTTTGATAAAAAGATACTGATACAAAAAAATAATTACACTTTTTACTAACCAACTTTAAAAAGTGTAGAAGTTTTTAATGTTTTTATAATGTATTTTTTCAATACAATACATACAATTACATTATTTATATAAGTTGTGCTATATCTTTTAAATGTTTAAATATACATTTACCACACTAATAACATTTTAAAATACTTACCAGAAGTGCCCTTTAGTTTCACCAGCAGAAAATATTATTCCCGTGGGACCTCTCGATCGGAATAAATCTCCTATTTTAATCTTTGTTTCTTTTCTTGTCCATAGACTCCTAAAACCTCTTCATCAAAATAAAAAAGTCAAGTGCGAGTAGGACTCATACAAACTCTACTCATCCAGCAAAGGCTCACTTTCACAACCTCGACAGTAATGTACTAGTATTTTCTGAATAAAATTGTTCTGGTGAACGAATGGAAGGAGGGATAAAGAAAATATAAGAGTTCCTTATTTAAGTATGGAACCCTTAAAAAACTAATATCTAAAAAAACCAACATTAAATATTGTGAAACTTAAAAGCCAGTGGCCGGGGGGTTGAGGGTAGGTACAATTGTAGTTGAGGGTGTTGACTATAAAGGACCGGGTCTGTGTCACACCATTCTATTCCGACACACCGTACCATGTTGCAGTGGAAGGTATTGGTCTTTAGGTAAGTAGAAACAGTTTTTATTTTTAAAAATTAACAATGAATTCGAACGTGTCGGAAATATTCAAAACAATTATAAGCAGTTTGCGTTTCATTAGCTTTAGGTAGCTAATCAAAGAAAAGTCTAATATTGACTTTTAGCGTTTCGTCTAAGCGGTTTCCTAAGAAATATTGCTACCAATAGTCGTAGTGGGTATGTTGCGCTACTTTTATCTGTCCAACGCGTTTCGTCGCTGGAATAACAGCTGCGGTTATACTGAACGGATATTTTGTGCTAAAATAAGGTTTCGATGGAACGCGCCTTGCTCTTAAATTTAAAACCAAATTCAATTAATCAATCAAATCAAATAAATTTTATTCAAGTAGGTTTCTAAGAACACTTTTGAATCGTCAATACAATGTAAACAATGTTAATTTCTGTCAAAAATAGCTGGCAAGAAGTTCCATTTAAAGTAATAATACAATACTTTGATAATTAGCTAGAGTATACAATATGTACCAATACAATAGGTTATAAAAAATAAGTAAGTAAGCTACTAAAAACAAAGTCAAACATGTCAATTTTTTTTTTGTTTTTATGCGTAGGGGGCGTACCATGTGAAGCGTCAAATATCGTTAATCGAGTGAAGGAATTAAGATATTTAAGAGAATTTCGATATTTAATAGTACTAGTGGCATTAGCTAGTGTAGTGGCTAATTATGTCATTATTGCGTTTGCCGTTGAAACTAAGTATGGGGTTGATGTATGTAGTTAGTAGGTATGTAGGGAAGGTATGTAGGGAAGGTATGTAGAGGAGGTATGTAGGGAAGGTATGTAGGAAAGGTATATAGGTAAGGTATATCGAGGAGGTATGTAGGTAAGGTATGTAGAGGAGGTATGTAGGGAAGGTATGTAGGAAAGGTATATAGGGAAGGTATGTAGGTAAGGTATATAGAGGAGGTATGTAGGTAAGGTATGTAGAGGAGGTATGTAGGGAAGGTATGTAGGAAAGGTATATAGGGAAGGTATGTAGGGGAGGTATGTAGAGAAGGTATATAGGGAACGTATGTAGGAAACGTATGTGGGGAAGGTATGTAGAGAAGACCGAGGACAGTTGTAACAGAGATGAGTTGTTACAACCTCAAGCCAACGTTTCTCACAAACAAATAATGTATACAAAGCTGAAAATATCGCAAGTTTAGTTTTAAGTGTAAAAAATTATTTTCTTGTTCAAAAATGTGTTCTATATTTACATTTTTTACTATTTCTTTTTAATTGTTGCGTGATATAAATAAAATACTTTTTAATCGGCACGACTTTGGCACGAATGCTTAGGTAAAGAATGAATTAATATTTTACATACAATTTCAAAGGTTATGCCCACAAATGTCCCTAGATGAGCCTTCATAAGAGCTATCTTTTGGTATTTAGAACGTTTTCTAGATGTACATACCTATAGAGAAGTTTTTCATAATTAATAAAACTTCGGAAATACTAACTTTGTCTAATTCCTATTTATGTATTAACATTTAAGACATTCAACTTGTCATAAAGTACTAAAATTCCTGCATCTTTTAATATATCAGTAACTCTTTCTCTTTCCACTTAAAACTATTTCAAGTTTTCTTAATTCGAGTATTATAATTCCCCCTATCCTAGGTAGGGGGCTATTTTTCTGATAGAGATTTAGCAAGCCTATCGCTTTAACTTCAACCGCTGTAATTTTAAAAGGGCTACGGAACCCAAAAAATTTTTTTATTACATTGAGTTATTGTTTATATTTATATTGCCTATCAATTATTTTGAGAAACATTGATAAATAGCCATTTATTAAAAAAAAACTAAAGTAAAAAGTGATCAAAACAAGGAAAGGAAAAGCCTGTTTCTGCTGAAATTACTAAATTTAGACTCTAAAATCGTTCACTTTTATTGCTGTACCATTAGTAAACAAAAACTAAAAAGTACTACCTAAAAAGCCTGGAATTTTACAGTACCGATTCATCGCCTCTATTCAAATTTAAATACACCGATTACTTAGAATTTCAGAATAAACTAGAAATATAAAGAATCTCAGCGATAATAGACCTAAATTGTGTTAATTTTTATTTCAGCGCTCTAGTGGGCGTGTCACTGGTGGTATCTAAACCAAGTAACAACTTTGAATTTCCACCTGACTTTCTGTTTGGGGCAGCTACAGCGGCTTATCAAATAGAAGGAGCTTGGAATAAAAATGGTAAGACATCGATATATTAATTAATAATTGCGCATCCCTATCACAAGATCGTATATCGTCGGATATCATTTGTTGTCAGTGGCTTGCACTCCTTATAGGCAGAAAGGCACTGTCTACCCTCGGCAATTTTACGTTAAACATTTTTTCATGATAGTAAGCATAAAGTATCAAGCTTATAAATGCCGTCTCGTATTTTTATTTTGTACTTTACGTAGCTACAGACTGTGCAGCGGCGTTGCCAGACCGTACCATTTAGTACGGTTTTCCGTACTATTCATGACCTAACCGTACCATGAACGTACCTCCGCGTAATCCGCACCTTTATCGTACTTTTTGCCATCCATTGAACTTGTAAAAAACGCTTTTATTTTATTTGGAATTAGTTGTGACAAAACACCTTCAGTCAAAATATGTAAATAAATAAATGGAAGTTGCATTGAAAAGCAAAGTTGAAAAATCTACTAAACTCATTATTTCATTCTTGCCGTTTTTTTTTTGGGTTCCCACTGTATGGAGTGTACATATAGGTACTAGGTACTTTTTAGCAGTTTCCTGAAGAATGTAAGTTTAGTTCAATTATAAAAGTCTATACCTAACATTTATTCTTGAACTGTTTTTTAACGCAATAATAGATAGAGATAACCTCGAATTCGAGATATGTTTACTTGATTTACTTATGGCTTGTTAATCGCGGTAAGTGTTTTAGTCGAAATATCTACTAGTATGAACTAGATATGTTAAAAAACATGGCGTATATCGTTTGCAAATAGTTTTCCGTTTTCTTTGAACCTCTCCTTACGCATATGTCGTACGCCAGCGATAGAGTGGTCGGTAGTAGTAGAGATGGGATGTCGCACGGAAAGTGCTATGAAAAGGAGTCAAAAGTGGGGGGAAGAGAGTGAGTGCCTTTTGAGAAAAAAGGGGGGCGTAAGAGGGTTTTCTTTTGCCCCTCTTATTTTAGGGAATTATTAAATGCTTTTATGACTCTTAAAATAAGAGCAGTCACAAACACCCTATTTGCGCCCTCCTTTTTTTAAATAAAAAACCCTCTTGTGCTCCCCTTTGTCAAAAAGGGGTGTTTTCCTATATCTTCCCATTTTAATGAACTATAGAGTCTATCGCCACCAGCAATGTTTGTACCAATTTTTTTTAAAGAAAACAGGGGATTCAAAGCACTGAAAACCAAATCAAAACTATTTAGCTGTCAATAATATCACAAATTATGACTGCTTTTCATACCAATCTCTACTGCTTCCGACCACTCGACGTATGTCAACCGCTAGCGTACGACATATGCATAGAGAGAGGTTCTAAGCAAACGGAAAACTATTTGCAAATGATATACGCCATGTTTTTTCAACATATCTAGTCCATACTAGTAGATATATCGACTAAAACAGTTATCGCGATTAACCATGAGTAAATCTGAAACATATCTTGAATTCGAGATTATCTCTATCAGCACGAGAATCAGGCCCCTGTTACGTGATAATTCTAACATGTAAAAATATTTTTTAATGTTTTAACAAATAAAACCTATCACTTGCTTTATAAAGGGTTCCTTAGCCGTTACAATATGTACAAACTAACTTGTAAAATTAACGACACCAACGTAGGTAGATACAATCGTGGTTTGAATCCTAAAATATCTCGCAAAGTACCTATTACACTTTTGTTTGTGGTGTTAATTTTAACACTAGATTGCATAAGCAAAAAATGCGATTTTTTTTTACACCTCTAAGTTGGCAAACAGGCACACGATCCACCTGATGGTAAGCGGTCACCGTGGCCAATGGGCGCTTGTAACACCAGGGGTTGGTATCACTCGCGCGTTGCCGACCCTTCAAAAATCCAATAACTTCTTTCTTGAAGAACCCCATACTGTGGTCCTTAGAGAAAACCTTGGCAGGGAGCTCATTCCACAACCCAAGCGTTTCCGGCAAGAAGGTTCTCTGAAACCGCACTGTACGCGACCATTTCGGTTCTAAAGTGTGAGAATGAATTCCTGCCGATGGCGAGCGGTGCGATGGTAGAAAGTAGCCGTGGGCATCATTTCGAACAATTCCTCAGAACACATTCCATTGTACAAGCGGTAGAACATACACAGAGAGGCAAAGTCTCTCCTTAAACTTAAGGGTTCGATACGGCAAGTGAGTTAGGGATCGTCAACAATTCTCACAGCCCGTCGTTCAACCGAGTCAAAAGGGTCAAGCTGGTATACGGGTGCACCCGCCCAGAGATGGCAGCAGTACTCCATATGGGGCCGAACTTGAATATGTAAAGCAGCAACCTCTGCCCCGACGTGAAGTACTGCCTCGCTCTGTTAAGTACAATTATTAGAAGTATTTTAGACGCCAGCTTCAGTTTGTCTTGCAAATGATCTTGGAAATTAACATCGCTGGAGATGTCAACACTAAGGATCCCAATGCTCCTAAAGATTGAGAGGGGAGTGTTCTTAAATTGTGAGTTTTTTTTTTCTTAGCGGTGAATGCGCAGACTTGTGTCTTTGTAGGGTTGAATCGGACCAAGTTTACCCGTTCCCCGTCAGAGACCTTGGACAGTGTGGTCTCGATTTGAGACACAAGTTCTCCGCGGTTTTCCTCCACAACGGAACGAGGGATGTTTGCACGACCCGTGTAATAAGCGTCTCTAGTACTGTCATCTGCATAGCAATGAATGTTGTTAAAACATGTTATTGATATGCAGTAGAAACAGCGTAGGAGACAGCACAGAGCCTTGCGGCACACCAGCATTGATGTCCATGCTATCAGAGCAACTAACGTCAACTACTGCTCGTATGCGTCTGCCGTTCAAAAAGCTAGCCACCTATTTGCACAAACCCTCGGGCACTCTGTAAGAAGGCAACTTCGATAGAAGACCCCGGTGTCAGACCCGATCGACCGCCTTCGCTATGTCCAGGCTTTATGCCAATGCCTCCCCATGACTCTCAATGGCTAGTGCCGATCGGTGTGTGAGATACACTAGAAAATCACCAGTCGAGCGACCGTGGCGAAAGCCATATTGACGATCACTGACAAGGTCGTGTTCTTCTAGGTATCTTAGAAGCTGTGTGTTGATCACACGCTCCATCACCTTGGAGAGGAGAGAGGTAATAGCGATAGGCCTGTAATTCGATGGATCTGATCCATCGCCCTTTTTGGGCACCGGGTGCACATTCGCAGTCTTCCATGAAGACTAAAATTGCCTAGTTCTAGGTATCTTAGAAGCTGTGTGTTGATCACACGCTCCATCACCTTGGAGAGGAGAGAGGTAATAGCGATAGGCCTGTAATTCGATGCATCTGATCTATCGCCCTTTTTGGGCACCGGGTGCACATTCGCAGTCTTCCATAAAGACGGAAATTGCCTAGTGTGGTAGGAAAGCGCGAAGAGGCGCGTGAGTACGGGACATAACTCAGGAGCACACTGCTTAAGCACCACTGCTGGTATACCGTCTGAGCCACTCAACTTATGAACGTCTAGAGAAAGCAACGCCCGCTGGACCTCCCGCTGTATTATAGAGATTTCCGGCATAGTCTAACCGCAACACGGTATAGTAGGTGGTAGAGCGCCTTCATCGTTCATAATCGAGTTTTAGGCAAAGAAACTGCCCAGTACAGTAACTTGGCTTTCTCTTAAGCACTATGGGCCAAGTCACCATCGGTCTTTCGCCATGGTGGTAACGACGACTGGCAAAAGTTCTCTTCGGCAGCTTTGGCAAGCGACCAAAAAGCACGACTTCCAGAAGGATAGCTGGCAAGACCTATTTTGCCGATGAATTGGAATTTTGCTATGGCAATTGCTTTCTTACTGAACCTCGAGGCAGCATTTAATTTGCGTTTCGCTTATTACGAGCCGTGGTCATATGCAGTTTGATAAAGAATTTTAGCTTCTCTGCAAGAACCATTAAACCAAGGTCATTTTTTGACGCCGTCAGCTACTCGCAGGTTAGGAATGAAACATTCCATACCAGTGAGGATTGTCTCAGTGACCTGCACTCACAGACGTCAGGATCTTCTGAGCTAAAGCAGAGCTGCCTCCACGGGTACGATGCATAAAATTCTCGCAATCTATCCCAGTCTGCTGACTTATAATGCCACACACGACGCCAATTAGTTGGCCCAGGCATGACGTTTGAGTCCGAACGAGACAGTGGTCTGAGGAGCCCAGAGACGCATCCACTGAGACGGAATATCCGTCCGGACGTGTTGTCAGCAAAAGGTCCAGCAAGGAGTTTGTATGGTCCTCTATACTAAATTCTCGTTGGAGAAAGTACCAGCTGAGAGAATTCATAGGTCAGAGCAAATTCATGAGCAAATACCCCTTTGTAGTTATTGGTTCGTAAACTGAGTTGCTCAGTGACACGACGGTGGGCGTTGAAGTCTCCCAAAATAACTAGTTCTGCTGCGGGATATTGCTCTAGAACTTTGTCAGTCGTCAAACTCAGGTGCGTGAAGAGTCGAGCTACGTCCGAATAGACCACGAGTACCGACTAGGTACGCATAGATACGAGTGTGGCCGCCGTGCTCTTCGTGCACCCACAATATCGACAGGTCCCTGTCTTCAAGTCTATGAAGGCGGCGACAACAGATATTCTCCCGGACGAACATACATACACGGGCAAGACTCACACAATTGTGCTCGAGTTTGTAGCTGGGATAATGAAGGTATAATGTATCGGCCGGACAGGATATCTGCGTCTCCGTAAGAAAAAAAAAGGTCGGCTGCGCACGCTTCAGATGGAGGTGGACTGCGTTAAGATTTGCATGAATACCCCTAATGTTACAAAAGTCCATTTTAAATCTAGATGGAGCGGCCGCTGAAAAAACTCTTATTTTTCTTTTGCTTGCCATTTTTTAAAAAAAGTTACTTAGACTACATATGTGGATTCACTGCACAAGTAGGTTATAATTGGGGCGGCTGGATCAAGATCCGATCTTGGTGGGATCGGATCTTGATCCAGACGCCACAATTATAACTTTGAATCTATTCAACTAGCTTCTTTTTTTTTACTTTTTTAACATTTGAGGACTGTTGATTTATTGTCAATTGTAGTTAATAACTCTAACCTTCAAATAAAACTATTTTGTAAAACTTTATCAAAGAATTTATTCATCTAATACGATCAAGAGACCTCAATTATAACTTTGAGTCTATTTATTAAGCCCCCTTAAAAGCCTTAATTTACACAAATAAAAGTCTTTCATAATTGTATAGTTTATATATTTAGTTTTATACATCACAACAAAAATACATGCTATTATAACTCTCTTTTTTTTTCATTATTTTCTAAAAACCAATTATACAAACATGATACATTTTTTAAAGCACATACATTAGTGTGGTAAATACAATTTTGAATATTTGACGACATTGCATAATTTTCATGCAGAGTTACCAATTTAGGACAATTCAGGTCTTCTAAATTATAAACTTTGTCAGTTCCTAGAATTTGTTTAAGCTATTGTACTTTTTCAAAACCTTTAGCGAAAATGTGTTTATCTTTAAAAAAATTATAAAATAAAATTTTATAATTATAGTAAGGGACATAACCTTCGGTCCACAAAATACCTCTATTTCTCTCTATCCAAGCTACATTTAAATTTAATCAGTAACACATAGACATGTTTTTCAGACCGAATTGCTATTTCTTTTAATATAAATTTATTGTCTTCACTTTTGAAACCTTGTATATCTACAATAACATTCATGATAATTTTCGAACAATATTGCTTAAAGGTTTATACTCGAACAGATGATCATTAATGATTAGACAGTAAGCTACTGTGTTTTCTGCTATGTCTTCAGAAGACTCGATTTCTAAACGAACGTCCACTGGACCAGTTTTTAGTGAATCATTTTGTCTTGAACAATCAATTACAAAAAGCGGGGCTTTTTCTTTAAATGTGTGCAAATCAAGCAAGGGATCCACGCCGGAGCCGTAATACGAGTGTCGAAAATTAGCATACATTTCGTATAATATACTGTATTTACCTTCTTCAAATTTCAAATTAAGTGAATCATAAGGAAAATACTGAGAATTTAAAAACAATTTGACGTTAGTTATTTTACAATGATCAAATACGGATGAACTCTTGGTATTATTCAATTTTCTGTCAGTTTGTAACCCAACTACTACAAATCTTGGTTTTTCTAGCTGAGTAGTAGTTTTAATAGACCAAGAGTGCTTTGTAGTTTTAGGTAATAAAGGATACTCGTACAAATCCCAATTTCTAAATGCCAACTGTATAGGACGATCTTTTTCTAAATGCTTAAGTAATGTTAGTCTATTACGATCAGAAACTTTGATATGATGTACACGCCATTGAATTTTTTGAATATCTATGTTGATGTTATCGTTTTTTTTCCATTATCACACTATTTAAAACAGAACTGTTTCTATGTAAAATAAGTTCATGTCTGCAATTTATGAGAATTTTGTCGTAATCTTCCGCAAACCCCAGTATTTTATTTAATGGCATAATGAAATTAAAATGTCCTTTATTTTGTTTAGTTCCATTTATATTCCAACCCCATAGTGCCGCAACTTTACCTTCTCCTTGATTCATTGAGATATAAGATTTCATTGTAGTGGTAATGCCGACATTTTTTGTATGATCTATTTCGATACCATTCAACTCATATCTTATATCTTTAAATAAAAATGAAACTAGATTATTTATAAAATTAATTTCTTTCTGTATGATTTTTCCTGTTGCATCTTTTGTGCTAGCACTTGCATATCCTTCAATGTAAAGGGAGCTAGCAGATGGAAGTACATACATGTCTTGCTGATGGATGGGTATCCTGATTTCATCGTTTTATTTAAAGCTGTTGTAACTATGTATCTCATAACTTTCTATGGAATTGTCATGATGCGGTAAATCGTTAATTTCAAGCATTTTATATTTTAAAACCAAGTGCTTGCAGAAATTTTTTATTATTCCTCGTTATATTTTTAGTTGATCTAAAACGTCCTCTTTCTTTCGATATTGGAGGTGAAATATGAAGTTTTCTTTTGATGACCAGGCTTTTATTGAAAACAATCATTTTTATTCAATATGTTTACTCAATTGAATTAAAAACAAGTAACATTCTGTCCTGACTGTAGACAGTTGGAGAATAAGCATTTGATGTACTGAGTCATTTTATTTATTTACATTTTTGGTATAAGTTAATTAAATATTAATAGATGACTACTTAGTTATTATAAGTCATCCAAAATGAGTTCAAAAATTTCAAACATAAATGCCCACATTTGTATAAATGATTTCCTTGTAAATTATCGTAGTTATATCTAATATTTTGTCCTAAATATTTGATGAACTCCTTTGGTGGTTTAAGATCACCATAACTATCAAAGTATTCAATATAATCGTTTATCTTTCCATACGCTACCCAATGAGTACCAGAATTTTCAGAAGAATCTAAATTAATGACTCCACACTCTTTTAAGAATGGTTTTTCTGGTAATTCATCTCTCATAAATACACCTCGAAAAAATGGAATATTTTTTGAGTATTTGATTATATCAATATTCGTTAAAGCTCTTTTGGGTAGCCGACTATTTAGTTTTTTGCCTTTGTGACATAAATTCCTAGACCATCTCTATATGGTTTAAGATGTAGTCCTTTTCCAATACATAAGGCTTCTATTTCTTTATTATGCCTTTTTAATTCTTCCAACTGTTTTCTTGCTGATTTATATTCATTGACAGCTTTTGTAATTCCTGCTACACCTCCAGCTAAACTGCCAGTAGCTGATAGTCCAGAAAATATAGGTATTAATGGTAGAAACCCACCTGTTTTAGGTACTGGTATTACCCTAGGTATTTCCACGGGTAAGTCAGATGCCAATTCTCGAGCAGCTGCATATGCTAGCTCCATTAACATTTTCTTACATTTGGGTTTTAAATTACGAATATGTTTTTTTGTATGTGTAACAATATTATTAAAGGTTTTTTTCAGACCAGCCCCTGAAGTTACTTGAATATCTTTCTTTCTTTCAGAAGTTTTTCTGTATATTTTTCGTTTCTTTTCTTTAATAACATTATTTCGTTTTTTCACCATTTTTTATTTTTTTATATTTTTATTAGTACTATAAAATTGAATGAGGTCTTTATTACTCACAGAATCATAC
Organism: Apoda limacodes; assembly: GCA_946406115.1. Taxonomy (NCBI): domain Eukaryota; kingdom Metazoa; phylum Arthropoda; class Insecta; order Lepidoptera; family Limacodidae; genus Apoda; species Apoda limacodes. The sequence goes on along the minus strand of OX291564.1, from coordinate 17,827,515 downwards.
ACAAATGAGAACAAAGGAACCAGGAAAGCAAATTTAAAATAATTTTTAATAATCTCAAGTACTAGTTGGAATCGAATTGCATTAAACGGTTATTAAGTCAAAACATTTATCTTATCTATCCAACTGTTTTCAGTTAAAGGGAGACCCAACCATTTAACATACAATTTGCTTCCTTTTTTCTTTAAAACCTTTTCTACCAGATATACATCATGGTGTTTAGTTTTTTGGATTTCTTGTGCATAAAATGCTCCTAAAATTGGTCTACATTTTCCATCTTCTAATAAATAAGTTGTCGGGTTAGTATGTTGTACTTTTGTTATTTTAAAAATTTCTGTAGACCAGTTAGGTGTGAAACCTTTTTCAAAACATCCTTTATACTTGCTGATTCTAACAAAATCTCCTACTCTGAACCTCCAACATTTAGGAATTTTATTATTGCTGTTAATATATCTCTCAAAAATAGCTTTTTTATTATTATGATTAATTATGGCTGGTGGTTTTCCTAATGTTCTGTGAAATGTATTGTTGTATTCATAAATTTTTTTTTCAAGCGTACCATCATTCCACTTATAATTTCCTTTTAAACTCGAATCCTTGTAAAGTTTCATTTTTAGTGTTCTTATGAATCTTTCCACGATTGAAGCCTTTTTCGTAGAATATGTAGAATAATGATTAATTTTATATGTTTGAGTAATCTGGCTAAATAAAATATTATAAAACTCTGTTCCCATATCTGTTTGTAAATTTTTGGGAACACACCCGTTTGTTAATAAAGTGTGAAACGCTTTAGACACGAGTTTTTTAGTTTTTTGTTTAAGTGGAATAGCCCAAGCATACTTTGAAAAGCAGTCAATAATTACCAATATGTATTTAAAACCAGAATTTACATTAGATATTTTTTGCATATCTATTAAATCAGCTTGCCAAAGGTCGTCTATATCTTTTAAAATTACATTTCTTCGAGGAAAGTTCAATCTAGCATTTCTGTGAATTTCATTTACGACGTCCACTTTGCTCATAGTGTTTATTTATTTTTCCTTCCAGATCTTTAGTTACAATATCACTTTCAATTTTTTTTATCCTTTGTGTCAAACTCAAAATTACCTTGCTGAGAGTTCTAACTTCACTTAAACATTCTTGCATAATTTTATCAATGTAATCCTTAGAAAAATTCGTGTCTGAATCACAATTATCTTTTACGGACTCTATATTCCCAAATACATCGTCATTCATGTTAAAGGTATTCAGCGTTAATAAAAAAATAAATACATTTTTATTCTTTTATAATACCAGCTTCTTTTAACTCTTCTATTATTGACACAATTTCGTTATCATGATTACTATTACCAGCACTTTTTGACGCGATTAACAGTTTGAGCCGTTCAATTAACTCATTTGGATCATCCCAATAAATATAATCTGTATTGCTTTTATACTCCTTTAATTTAGGTAAATAACCACCTACTTTAGATTTAGTTTACTGCTCACAAAACTTTTCGTTAGCATCATTCAATTGTGAAAACATGGGTTTAATTATCTCACGGTATTTTAATCCTTTATCACCTTTTATTTGCCCGTTGGAAGTGTAATCTCGCCTGTGAGCGTTTGTATTATTAAGCATATCTTTATACACAATTTTGTCTTCTTCGGTTACTAACTTAAGGTCGGGTTTATTGCATAACACAAGTTCTTTCAAACCTGATGTTAACTTATATTTTTTATTATTTATAGTTACCAAAAATACCTTCTCCACATCAGAAGAATTATTTATAAGTGAAAAATTAACAGCAGAGTGTCCCATAAGAAACTTTTTATTTTCGCAACGAATACCAAAGGGTACATTTATGTTGTTACCATAGATGTCGATGATATCTTCTTTCTTAAGGGACAGCAATATCTCATTGTTTTCTTTTAGTGAACATGTAACATTTTTTTCATCATCATCCATGTAATCATAGTATTCTGAATCTTCATTAGAATTATTTTTCATCAAGTCTTTGAAATCTTCATATTCCACAGAAGAGTCCAATTCCTTCATTGCATCATTTTTTATTACAGAGTCGTTTAATCTGTTACTTGAATCGACTATACGCCTATAACATTCTGGATAATTTTTTACATTAACTTTTACCATGTTTTCTAGAGGGTCAGTTATTGGTTTAAAGACTTTTTTGTATTTAAGATTTGCCGCATCTTCTTCATTTTGAATCATCTTCAGTTTACTTTTTATGCTATCGACTGATTTTATAAGTTGTTCTTTTATGTTAATTTCCATTTTTTGTCAGAATTGATAAGCGAGTGAGGTATACAGAGATTAATCAATAAGTGATCTGTTTTTAACAAAAACTTCTATTTTATTACCTTAAATTAGAATTCCACAATATCAAAAAATAATAAATGTATCAAAACCTTGTCTATATCTCCCGTTGTTAATTGCACAATCTTTATTTATCAACAAAAAGTTAAATTGATCCTTCCATATTGTACAGCAAAGCTGTTTAAATTTAGGCCAATCCATATCTGTATTGACATGCTCATTATATATATGTTTCAAATTCGTGTCATCTTGTTTGAAGACAATCAATAAATTGGCATTATCTCTTAGAAGTTGTTTAGGTATTTTTGAATATGTTTGAGTCAAGTAAAAACAATCTATTTTTCTATGCCTTCCCATGGAAAAGTAATTGCTAATGTTTAATTGGTTTTCACATGCAACGTCATCAAATATAATTATTGAGTTAGTCAGTGCATCGTTAGGGTGTAGAACTTCTTTATGATTATTAAAAATAAAGAATTTCGCTTCTGGGATTTCCGCCATTACTTGACTTAAGAAATGGTATTTTGGTTGGAAAATTGTCTTTGAATATAAATAAACATTCTTAAATTTGAGACCATTCTTATGAAGCAATAAATTAAGCATGAGATTAGTTTTTCCACAGTTAGATGGACCGCAGATTAAACATCGGATTGTGTTGGGAAATAGTACACTGTGTTTAATTAAGGGCAATGAATTATCCAATTTTATGTTATTTACTTCTAAAGTCAAGGGCTGCTTAACGAACTTCATTGTGTTCTGTGAGTCGTACACTGTGTGTTGATAACTAGTGTATAGTTATTATATAGATGTAAATTCAGAATAAGTTAGAGAAATAAAACATTTTAAAATGATATTAATATGGATGTATTTATAAATCACTAAACAATGTTATTACAGTACACATATAATCTTAAGTTTAATACTTTATAGAACAGATAGTATTTACAATAACTCATAATCCATACATGAATTTATTTATTTATTATTTTTATTTACACTGCGTAAATACATTTTAAATATAAAATTTATAACAATTTAATAAAAAACATTTTGACAGAGAAATACTAGTAGTACATTTTTTTTCTTTGAACATGTATCACAATTTCTAACCCTAAAATATAGTATTACAATGACCCCAAGGTAAAGTTTCAATTTGATTTGAAAGTATTTGAATCTTATCATCGTTTTTATTCATCACTATTTTATTTATTTCTCGATAATATAGTATGTGTTTTATTGATTGTATTACATTCATTCTACATTTGAAGGTTTTATTAGTAAATAACGCAGTTTTGTAATTATTTGATTGCATACGCTTTATTACCGTCTTAGATACACCTTTAGCTTTTTTAATTTTAACTTTCGTACTATTTATGCAATATAATTTTGCTCTTAATCCAATAAACTCGGTTATAATATCACCTCCCAGTTCATCTTTGAATATTCCTGGAATTTTCGCATTAATTCTAGGTATCTCATAAATATTATCTACTTCAAAGTTACTAGTATCGAATTTTGATATTTCCTCCTTCATATCTCGATAAAAATCTGTTGATTTTATGTAATATAAAAGGCTATCAGTGTCTGTGTAACATAATCTTGCTTTGTTTCGATATTTGTTTTTAATGAAATCGTAGTGAAATCTATACAAATGTTGTTTTGCGTATTCCAAAACTGTAAAACCGAGATATATAGGTCTGTCAAGCGTTATTTTTTCCGGGGTAAAATGAATGGCTGCAAAGTTTTCAGAGAATATAGTAATGTTTTTTAAGTTCGGTTTTGAAATTAATTTCTCTGCACCAATTTGTTTGTTAGTTTTGTTTTGGGTGTCATTCCATGTTGTTACTAATTTTATGTTGACCTGCTTGCGTCTATTTTCGATAGTTTTTCCAAATATAGCATTATTCAATAATTTAAAAAAATCTTTCTCAAAAGCAGACGAAGAAGCCTGGCGCAAGCGAGTATTTAAGTCAATATATTTTTGCAAATATTTGTCTTGTCTAAATGTAATTACTCGATGATTTTTTTTTAAAATCAGGCCATTCCGTAAACATTCTTTTAAATGAACATAATGAATAACATATTTATATTTATCATATAAGCTAGCAATTAGCTTAGGTGTCTTCCCCCCTGGCGGAGTAAATTTTTCAGGTGCAAAATGTAAATCACGATGAGTATTATGTAAATACTCTGGATAACCCAAGTCAACTTCTAGAATATAGCCATGATCGGAGTTGTTTGAGGTGTTCGTTATATTAAATTTATCTATTTCTTCTGGGGTTAAGAAACGAAAATCTGATATTGGCAGTTTTTTTGTCATTGCATAACCGTAAAGGTTATTACAATCTAAGTATATCAAGTAAGTTGATGGTTGAGATTTATCAAAATCTGATAAATATTTATTATTTGCTTTAGCGTGACGAAGGGAACATTGGGCCAAACCTCCACGAATGCCTTTTTCAATCATCTCATATATTTCTAAATTATTAATAAGTTCTAACTGGACACCTGTATACAACAGCATCGCATCCCAGCTCAAACTTGGAGCAGTGATATAGTAAGCTGGGTCAAGTTTATAATACTCTAAACTAGTTTTGCGAAAATTTTCAAATATGTCACAAAGTAGCAATACATCTGTTTTTAAATACAAATCTGTGTATTCACCAAGTGTTTTAATATTTAACATATCCCATACCCGTTTTGCGTGTGTGTATTCTTCATGTGTTATATTTTCACATTTAATACTATTATAAAAATGTTCTTTAGCAGGAAGATCAGATTCTTCATATTTAGAAAAAGAATCCATATAATCGTACGGATATATTCCTTTACGGCACAATAATTTACTGTGCTCCAAATCATGAAATTCTTTTTTCAGGTGAATAAAATCTTCTGCATTCAAATTTTCAGCCAAGTATTTAAAATTGCGCTAAGAAATTGATACGAGTCAATAAATTTAATTTGGATTGGACTTGGCGTGTTTTTAGATTCGATCACTTTTGTAATAGACAAATATTTTTCTTTCGTCTGAGGTATTATTTTAAAATAGCCTTCATATTTTGCTAACTCGGTAATGAAAAGGTGACTGTCATAACCTGTCAAATTATGTAAAATAACAGGCACAAATGGGCAGACTCTGTACATCAGATTGCAGTGTGAGTGTGCTGCGCCCCGATATCGTGTTGTAACATGATCGTGGTCCATGACCTTGTCATTAAACAGAAAATGATTACAGATATGACATCTTGTTGCACTTTTATAACTTTTTTCTTGTTCAGAAGACATAAGACTCATAGGCTTTTTAATAGATAATATTTCATGAATATTTTTTATATCTTTAAACAACCATTGAATAAATATTTTTACACAATTTGGTCCTCTATATGTAACGTATTTATTCAAACGAGAATCATGCGAACAACAAATGTAATACCCGAAACAGGCAGGTTTATGCATTTTATAAGATCGAGTACTTTCAGTCTGTTGCTCGATGTGATCTAAAAGTAGGGTTTCAAAGTCTGCATATATAACGAAATTAATTTTTTGTTTTCTTTCATAGTTCTGAAATTGCAAAACAGCATATTTCGCAGATAGTACTGTTATAATTTTATTACATTCATGAGAAGTGTATTTTATTTTACTTACAAAAAATTGTAAGCACAGCTCACACAAATGCATTTTGCCTTTGTGACGAGTTATTTGACGTTTAACCAATCGCAAAAAGTCTTTTATAAGACAATAGTGACCTTTATTATTTTTCTCAAAATAAAGTAAATTGATATGATTGATTTTTCTCGCACAAGTTATATATAATGGACCAGTAACATTGTTTTTTTCGTCTAATCCGTAAATGTTAATACTTATATCAGGATTCATACTTTCAAAACGTTTAACATCGTTATGTGATGGGGGAAAAGACATACCATCTATATTTAAGACCATAGAATAATGTGGATAAGAACTTATTCGACATACGTTATTGATTTGAGGATATATACCCGCTACAATACTCCACAAAAAACAGTGATTATCATTATTTTTTAATTTAAACAACTTTTTGAATTTTTTATTGCATTTGGTAAATCTATGAACGAACCACCTCTTAATGGACAGTATTTGTTAACATTAATTTCTAAATGATTTATAAAAACAAATTACCAGTCTGATTCACGAGTTTGTAGTTCACATATTTTTCTATCAAAACTGCTAATAACATTTTTAAACAATTTACTGATATCTGTATTGCGATATATTACTTCGTATTTCGTAATAAAGGACTTTAGCTGTTGCTCCCCTGACTTAGGTTGTACAAAATACGCAAACAGCTCAAAGTTTACTTTTACACAATTATGTTTATTTATACAGTTACTTATTATTTTTACAACATTGTTCAGGCTATCCAATAGGAATGATTCTAGTGACAAGTATTCTTCCGATGGATTTAGCCGAAATGTTATAATTCTATTTTTAAAAGCAGTGGCTATAATATCAACATTTTCAAATTCGGACTGTAATAAGCAATTTGATTTATGTAAGTTTGTTCTTAAGTGATTTTGGTATTTATTCTTTGGTATTTCAATTTTACAATTTTCACATCGTTTTACATTAATAGATTCTGGTCTGGACACGGGAGTTTGGGGTACTGTAAAAAAAAAATTAAATAATGATAATATTTATTAGGACTTTTTGGTATGGATATATTATGTACATAATCTTTATATTATTCTTAAAAATATCTAGAGTCAAAAGTAATAAAATAAAATAAATCGTTACAATATTTAAATATTGAAAATAGCTAAGTATAAACATTAAAATTATAAAAATAGTCAGTGCTTAAGCACCATATTTTTTTTTTAACTTTTGCTTATTGTAGAGGACAGGTCAACGTTATTGATTAGCTCAATTTGTACCGAGCCTATAGCCTGTAGGCCAGCCATGCTAATAAAAGTAACGAAATAAAAGTAATCTAATAATAATTACTAATAAAAGTAGGCACACTTTTGCAGAACTCCTTTCTCGTTTCCCTAATAAAATCGGTAAGATGTTGCCAGGCCTCTGAATTATCGTCAGTGCGATTTTTCACGCTTATGATAGCGTGACGCCATCTATTTATTGGCTGCACATTCTCAATCTCGTCACTCTTATAAATCCGGAGGTCTATAAAGTATGACCCCGGTTTCCCATCTGCAGATTGACGGGAATACCCGTTCGCAAGCCTTCGTGTTATATTTGAAATAATAGTAGGAGGCTTTTGGCTTTTGGCATGGCTGGTTGTATCGCCCTCTTCTTCGCTGTCACTCCCAAATAGCTCGAGTGCCGTTGGTTTTTTGGAAGTGATGGGGGTGAAAATTTTCTTCTTACCCGTTGTAGAAGATGCACCTTGACGTGCAGAAGAATGAACCGATCTTGACGTGCTCGGCAATGGAGACAGTTTTCTTTTGCGTTGTTTTTTCTCCAGCGCTGGCGCATGAGGAACTTCATCATCTGAAGGAAATAAGACTTCCGCGTTTTCTTGAGTGCGAGACCTGTAAAAATTTATAGAAACGTTTAATACTATCAGCTTTAGGCTAGCTAAACTTAAGTCTGTTGGGGGGGTAAGGGGTCAATTTAATCAATTTATGATTTTGTTATCCATCTGATCATAATCAGGTGAACATTGCATGATTAACCTGACTGACCTGATGAATGCTATCAAATGTAGTCTATATTATTCACATGGTGAAAGGGATTTTTTTGTTTGGAATGATTCTTACAGCTACTTTCTACCATCGGACCGCCGTGCCATAAGCAGGAATTCATCCTCATACCTTAGAACCTAAATGGTCGCTCACTGTGCGGTTTGAGAGGTGCTTACCCCGCGAACGCTAAGGTTTTGGAATGAACTCCATGCCCGAGGTTTTCTTTAAAAAGGAGTGATTAGATTCTTAAAGGGTCGGCAAGGCGTGAGTAATGCCCTGGTATTGCAAACCTCCATAGGCTACGATGACCGCTTAACATCAGATGGGGTGTAAGCTTTTTTGCCACCTGGTGGTGTACAAAAAATGGTTACTATATAATATAAACTAAAATTTTTTACTTACATTTTCCGAAGGTATTATAATTATGTAAATGTTAGTTCCTCTTCAATGTTGTTGATGTGGTCAGGAAAGTGCAGTGATGCTAAGCTCTTACTTTGGTCCACTTAAATACCACAAGAAATCTACGTCACTACACCAAATAAGTAGTCCACGTGGACTAAAGTGCTGACTTAGATTAACAGCTTCAAAGACAAAAACTGCTTATTACACATAAAACTATTATGCCTAATTTTCAACCTTACCTCAGAACTATAGAGTCGAATCGAAACATATTCATATAGACAAACTCACATACTAGTTTTTAGCTATGGTTTTAGTTTTGTAACTAGAATATTGAAAATGTAAATCTGTATAGGAAATCTTCAATACACATACATAAATTCTGATTGTTTAACTTATGAAGGAACCTATAAACCACAGTCCAAACATTTATTTGAATAATACAGTACCTACAGTCATCGCTTTGACATATTGTTAGACTGTGTATTAACAAAGCAGCGCTGTCTTTGTTTCATCATAAGAATCGTATTTCACCATACCATTTTCGTATAAGTATTCGATTGACGAAATGCAAATACGATTTTGAGTTCTATTGACTGTTTTAAAAAAACTATATAAAACAGGGGAAAATACAATATCCTGCAGTACATCATTCGATAAGTTTCTCTGCTCTACCTGAGTGACAACCACAATGTCAGTAAGTTAAAATAATTCAATTTCTAATTTTTTTTAACAATAATATTAAATAAAAAATAATATGACTTTTTTTTATATTCCATATCTAGTCTTATCATAAAAATTAACGATCGCACGGGCTAGACTTATTTCAATCTAACAAAAAAAATATAACACATTTGTTTTACTTTTCAGGAATCTGGAGACATATTCCCTTTCCAACCAAACCAAAGCAAAGCACAATCTGTTCTTACACAACGCGTGAGCCACTACTTGCAGCATGAGAATGACCACTCGGCCAGTGTCAGTACTCCAAAGAAGAAAAAGGAAGTTGAAACGTATTCCTATGTAAAAATACCTAAGCTTGGTTCAAAAATAATAAGGTTGGAAATATATGATGTCGAAAAATTTAAAAAAAACGAAAACTCGGTGTTTTGTAAATGTGATGCAAACATATGTATGCAGTACGTTGTGGATGTAGATAGTATTTTTTTTGACGACATATATAATTCAACAAAAAGTTTAATGATGAAAATTCAACAGAGCTTAGAAAAGATATGAATCTACTTTTATTATATTTTAGTATTTACCTATAGGTACCGTTTATGAATAACTGTAACATTACAAAAGTTTCAATAAAATATACAGTGTCCTCATTTTTAGTTTTATTGAATAATTATACTCCCTCGAAGCCGTGGATTATAAGAAATATAATAATAATAAACCTAATTATTTTACCATCACTGCCAATCAAATTACTAAAGAGAGAAAGGCTGAACTCAGACGACGTACGCATACTTTTTCCAAGAATCATTTGTAGAAGATTATAGATTAAAGTACAAATTTTTTGGTAATTGAACACATTTTTGAATACCTACTTAAGCATATAAATCCGTATATTTAACCTCTTAATTAATTACGCGCTCATTGTGACTCCAGCCTAAAAAGATAAAATGTTTGTATGCGATGAATGTATAAATACGAATAGATATGGTACGTATATTGTTATTGATATCAGTGACATGAACGGAGCTAGGTCTAGCGCTACCGTTGAGTCCGCACGATTCAGCGCAGCGAACCATTTCCTTAAATAAATGTAATATTTATGTACTTTGCTTATCAGTCGTTGAGTAGAGTTATTTAGTTTAATAAATTACAGGAACCTTGCTGAATAAATTAACGTGATCATACATGAGTTTTTACAAAATAGTTTTAGTTTTTATAAAAATACAAGCTTTTTTTGAAGGTAAGAGTTATTAATTACAATTGACAATAAATCCTCTTCAACAGTCCTCTAATGTTTAAAAGTAAAAAAATGATGCTTCCGGGGTCTAGTTGAATAGATTCAAAGTTATAATTGGGGCGTCTGGATCAAGATCCGATCCCACCAAGATCGGATCTTGATCCAGCCGCCCCAATTATAACCTACTTGCACAGACAGCTTGAGAGGACAAAAGGTGCGGTACTAGAACTGCCAAAGCTTGGCACAGATAATAAGGTTGCTGGCACAGCGGGCCCACTAATCCCCTCTATGTTGTAGTAGCCGTGTCCACTCCGGTCTCCTTCTCCGGCACGACTACTACTTCAGAGACTTTACTCAGGTTGGCGGATCAGCCTCCCAGGGCGGATATTAAGTGATCCCTGGATTCGGGAACCCGTTCAACCTACGGGCGGCCAGCGGTCAGCCGTTTCATCAGGTCTCCCTGGCCGCCGTACCAGCACGCCGCCTTTACGCCGAGCAGTGACAGCAACAAGCACCGCCGGTCCTCCGCTGTCCGCGCAGCGAATCCTCAAAGAGCTCTGGCAACCTTACTCACCTCCAGGAACACAAAACTACTCAATGTTAGTGTTTTCTGTAAGGTGGAGGTACTTCCCCAGTTCAGGCTGCTCATTCGAGCAAGTACTCGCTATGCCCTGCTTTGATTGTTCGGGCGGCTTGTTCGAGCGAGTACTTGCCGTGCCCTACCTCTGCAAATTCAAATTTCATGCGAAAACTTAAATTGAATACTGAGAATAGCGAGTAACTCAAAGCGATGTTTATTATTTTTTCCCGTTTATATGCACTCTGATTTTAACCAATGACTATAAAAAAATAACTCACCTCCTTTTTAACACTAAAATATTAAAACCATGAAACACATTAAATTACACTTGAAGTTACAGAAAACTTTAACTAATACGAAAACTTTTATTAATACCATTATTTTTTTATTGTAAAGGCGATCTTATTGATTCCAACTAGTGCCTGCTGCAGTGGTTCCGACTGTTGACTGCTCGCTTTGCGTTAATAAAAGCAAAGTTAAAATCAAACTCAAAAAGCAAATGAGATTTAAAATGCAATATTGGTATAATTTTCCTTCCAACTCTTGTAAAAAATAGTGTATACGCTAGTCGGTAATGAATATGATCAGACACGAAGAGATCCGACGAAGAACTGAAGTCTCCGACATAGCCCACAGATTTAGCAAGCTAAAGTGGCAAAAGGCAGGTCATATTTGTAGCAGAATCTACTTTACATTATCATAAGTTCGGGAAATAAACATTTATTAAATATCAAAGCTAGCTACCCAACTAACTAACTAAGCAATAACTGAAATTATAGTTTTAACTAGGGTAACAAAATGGCCCCAGAGGTCCGCGGTGTTTTTATGTTAATGAGTTGAATGCTTTGACAATATCATTATAGTTTACATGTGTGAATTTGAAATCTTTTGAACATTCTTCTACATTTCCTTTCAACAGTGCCTCTGATCATAATGGAAAAGAGTTTAGAGAGTTAGTAGAAGAGACTGGAATATTAAAAAGAATTTATCAAGTAATGAGGCAATCTCTTTTTCTGACCTTAAAATAATCCCATAAACCTCTAGGCTATTTTCAGTTTTATGGTGTTTAGAATTTCCAGTCCCAGCATTGATAATATTACAAGTGGCTTTTATCTTGTCACTACTGTTTTAATTTCTTTTTGATTTTGCTATGTGGCAGACAACTTAAAATATTTTTTGACATAATCATTAAATTTGTCACTAACATTAAATTTTCTCTCACTGTATAATTCGTATACTCCTTTTCTAGTTCTATGGATACCCACAGTAGCCCAATCACTAGAACATGTATGTCTTGGGTTTTGAATATTGAGTCATACTCTTCACTAAAAGCATTAAAAAATTATAATACTGAGTATTAGGGTCACCTAATCAACAAAAGATTTTTAACAAACAATTCTACATTTCCAGGTATCTTTTGGATTTTGGTCTAATAATATTTTTTTCCTTAGGCTTGTCCTTAAAATAAACATTTGAATTTGAACCAACTGACCACAGTGGTCAGAACCGTAGTTGACGGTAGACATTAATGCTGGTGTGCCGCAAGGCTCTGTGCTGTCTCCTACGCTGTTTCTACTGCATATCAATGACATGTTGGACATTAACAACATACATTGCTATGCAGATGACAGTACTGCAGACGCTTATTACACGGGTCGTGCAAACATCCCTCGTTCCGTTGTGGAGGAAAACCGCGGAGAACTTGTGTCTCAAATTGAGACCACACTGTCCAAGGTCTCCGACTGGGGACGGGTAAACTTGGTCCGATTCAACCCTACAAAGATACAAGTCTGCGCGTTCACCGCTAAGAAAACCCAATTCACTGTAGTCCCACAGTTCCAGAACACTCCCCTCTCCATCTCCAAGAGCATTGGGATCCTTGGTGTTGACATTTCCAGCAATGTTCAGTTCTGAGATCATTTACAAGATAAGCAGAGCGAGGCAATACTTCACGTCGGGGCAGAGGTTGCTGCTTTGCAAGTTGCAAGTTCGGCCCCATTTGGATTACTGCTGCCATCTCTGGGCGGGTGCACCCGGATACCGGGACCTTCTAAGTCGGTTCAACGACGGGCTGTGAGAATTGTCGACGATCCCAAACTCACTTGCCTTATCGAACCCTTAAGTCTGAGGAGAGACTTTGCGTCCCTGTGTGTGTTCTACCGTTTGTACAATGGAATGTGTTCTTCGTACAAGTTGTTTGCCACCTCAGTGGTATAAAAAAAAAAAAGCAAGCTTATTTATAAAAGACTTATTCTGCCGTGGTATTGAAGAACACAGTATTTACGAAAAAAAAACCATTTTGGGTGATAAGTTTTTTGTAAACTTTGTTAAATTTTGACGAATTTAAGAAAGCTAAAAATAATATTTATTGTCGAATAGTACACCAGAATCATAAGGAGTTCTCTATCAATTTTAAAATCTCAACAAAAGGGTTTTTTTTTTATCTTCACACACTTCATAATAGTTCCTTCAATCGAGAGGCTCACTCCGTTACTTGTGTTTTAATTTGTTATTTTCTATATTTAAAGAGCCACCATGTATAGCATGTTTCCTGCTGAATGAACTACTAATCTGATGACTATACTACAGTTGAACATGATCTGGTGTGACTTTAACCAGTGTTCTGTGCTGCAAAGAATATCAATGTCACAGCAGTTCATGAATTATTCTATTTCCAAGTCTTTCCCTAGCATACCTTGTATATATGAGTAACTATGTTTAAAGCTTTTACTTGTTTTTTGTTAACATTTTTGGCAGTACATTACATTCAGGTAAATTATATTTAGAATCAAGAGTTAAGCCGGAGAGACTCTCTGTTGTACAATTAACTAAAAACAAAATTACAAAATAAAAACAAAATTACAAAATAAAAACAAAGACCTAATACAATCTTGCCCAAAAGAGATAATTTAGTAAAAAATTCTTAGGACGTTTTCCAAAGTCTACACATTCTCTGTTTCAGGCAAGGGAGAAAGCATATGGGACCACATGGTTCACACGAAGTTGGACCTTGTCGAGGACAGAACTACTGGTGATGTGACTAGCGACTCTTATCATCGCTACAAGACCGATGTGCAAATTGCATCTGATATTCAACTTGATTACTATAGGTCAGGGCTTATTAAGATATTAGATACGCTAGATATTAGATAGCTTAAATACGCCGTTTTTGTGCAAATTTTGTGGCAAAACTAATCTATTTGGAGGACTGAAAAATATATGTCATAAAACTTGCTTTTATTTAGTGCATTGCATTGCAGTGATTTTCATTCACTGTATTTAATGTATTTATTTATAAACTGTTCTAACACTTCCGAAAATTTTTGAAGCATTTAGGTATTGCATGTTGTACCCTTCTGCTAAGCCATCTCCGTCCTTCATAATATTCATTTTTTTAAAAGAATAAAATTTAATAAAAAAAAAACAATAAATCATAAAACAAAAACTGCGAGAGAAGGCAATTAATGTTTTTATTGTTACGGTTGTAGGGATTAACGCTGATTACACGAAGGCGACAGTGATACCTTTCCTACGCGACTAGTAACAATTCAAGGAATCATATTAGGCTCGCGACTAAACTGCTGAAAAGCTGCAATACTGAATATTTCATAAATAATCTAACTCCCACTTATTCTATCGTTAATCGATCAAATAAACAGTTATAATTTGTACTTGAACTGATAATATACCTATACATTTAACGTATTTATGAATTCTTGATCATGTATGGTGTGGACGCCGGCTTGAAAACCAAAATATATCACGACTGAAGTTACATGGTTGCAGTGGGGCTTATTGCGCATTGCTCTTCGGAGTATGTTATCATGGGGCGTGCCCTCTTGGTGAATTCCATGGCTGTTCCATTGGTATATAATAATTACTATTATTATAGTACCTACACAAATGGTGCAGTGGGGTTTATTGCGTCCTGCTCTTTGGAGTGTGCTTAACACGAGGCGCACTCTCTTGACAATGTCATGGCTGTGTCTGCGTGAATGGATGTCACACTCTTTGGCCTAAGGCTGCGTGTTTGTGCTATGCACGCACAAGGATTTGTTCCTGAAGTTACATAATTAGACTTCGGTCTTCAGCTGTGGCTGCAACGATAATTTAATGGTTATACCATTTATGATTTCACACCTCTACCCCTTCGTGGGATGTGCGCTAAGTTAGCCTCGATATGGACACGTACCGTGGGAAGCGCTGGATGAAGTTTCCCGCCTTTTTATTTTTTAAGAGAAATAAAAAGCGCATAGGGGTAGAGAATACTGCTTTCATTACTAGAACGGTGTTTCTGTCTTTCTCTTAAAGAATCTGTGGTCTACGTAACACAATTAGGTCCTACTACTTAGACGATCACATAGACAAACCTTCGAAACCTTTATACTACCATTTTCAAGTTTTGTGTTCATATATTGTCCTATAATCTCCTATTTCCATACTTGTTAGTTAGGTAGGTATTATTAGGAGTTAGGTAGTATATATATGTCTTTTTAGGGGGATTAGTTACAATTTGATTGTTTTGGATGTCAGTTAAATTGACAAAATTTCTTGCTTTCTAGAGCATTCACTATAAAACTTATATTACTAAAAAGTCAAAAGATTTGGGCACAAAACGGTAAAAACGTTAAATTTTATACAGTCCTCCAGTCTTTCAGTCAGAAAGAGGGAAAACTATCAGAAGTATTTGTATGGGTGTGAGATGTGATCAACAACGGAGAAAGAGAGAAAACTAACAGAAGTATTTGCAAGGGCGTGAGATGTGGACAACAATACAGAAAGAGAAAAACTAACAAAAGATTCTGTAAAAATGTGAGATGTGGACAACACAGAAAAATAAAAAACAACAGAAGTATTTGTAAGGGTATGAGATGTTGTTAACAAACACAGAAACAGACAAAACTAGCTGAAGCATTTTAAGCTTAATTAAAACATTAAAAGCAGCAAAATGTTAATAGTAATTGATAATATAGATAATAATAATCGAAGGTTGTATATAAAAACTTTGATTTAGATTTACCCTTAGTAATTAAACTAAAACATCTCCTGGCAACTTCTTTATTAGTCACTCCCCCCAACTACCAATACATGAAATAGAATATATAAAGTAATTTCCTTTTTAAATCCCTTTTTCTTTTACCCAGATAATTGGGTATCAGAAGAAGTATAAAACATGCTCAACAAAATAAATAAACTAACACAGGTTCTCCATATCTTGGCCTCGTGTACTACCTACTGGTTTCATTAACGATATCAGTGAAGAAGGCATACAGTACTACAATAACCTTATAGACGAGCTTCTAGCAAAGAACATAGAGCCGATGGTCACCATATATCACTGGGATTTGCCAGAAGTTCTGCAACAATATGGTGAGTTTGAATAATAGCTTTGGGTAGGTTCTACGTATCTAGCCAAATGGTGGCTTTGTGGTTTTAAAATATTATCCAATAGGTTTTGGGGGTTCCGTACTCAACAGTGCCAACGGAGCCCTATTACTAAGTCTACGCTGTATGCCTGTCTGTACTGACATTTTTACAGAATATGTGTTTTACAGCGAATTATTTGACAGATACAAAAAAAAAAAAAGTAAACATTTAAAGGGGGTTTTCAAAAAAAAAACACACTTTTTTGTAAATAAGGGCCTTCCTGCAAAAATAGTCCAGATAATACTGAGAAACATGCTCGTTTTTATAGTAAAATCAATGCTAAAAACTGTAAAATAATTACTTTCAGGTGGTTGGACAAACTCGCTGATAGTCGATTGGATAACCGATTACGCTAAAATACTATTCGAAAGATTTGGAGATCGAGTTAAGATATGGCTTACTTTCAATGAGCCCTTGGTCATTTGCGACTTGTCCATGAACACTGGAGCATATGCTCCGAATATTTTTGACCCAGATCGCGCCGATTATGAGTGTAACAAAAATATTCTGTTGGCGCATGCAAACATTTACAGGATGTATGATAAAGAATTCAGAACAACACAAAATGGTAAGTTTTAACAAGCATCTACGACAAACAGTAACCTTCTAGTGTATCTTACACACCGATGGGCACTAGCCATTGAGAGTCAAGGGGAGGCTTCCTTCTCATCATCATCTGCGCTATTGAAAAATTAATCCATGGAGCTAAATCACCAATCATATAACGCGGTTCTGTTTCTGACGATTCTACCGAGAAAATGTTTTTTTCCTAGAAAATATAACTAGCCAGATCGATTTTTCGTCCCCATTGTACATTTTCGCCCTCATTGTAAATTTCAACGAAATCGTTAGAACTTGATTAGAAACTATTGTTATGAAACGAGTTTCAGTACAAATACTAGAGCTAAAATCAACGAGTGTAAAAGAGAACAGTCGAAACAGTCTAACACGTGAAACAGAAGATTTTGTATGAAAAATTAGCAAAATTTGGAGCACCGCTCCTGGGCTTTGTTGCTAGCTTGACCCCCGCCTTCGGTCCGACGGCCGGCCGGCGCGCTGTACCGATGCGCTGTTGCCGCTCTTGTCACAACAAATGTTTTATTCGGGTACGCTATAGTGCAGTCTTTATAGCGTTATTGCTCCCAATTTTTGCTGTGAACCGATTTACATGAAATTTTGGAATTAGGATCATCTTACCCTTAACTTCAAAAGTGAAAGTGATCTGAACTCCGCACCCACCCTCGGGGTGGTTGCAACCCCTTCTCGGTGGTGTAAATTTTTTTTTCAACATTTTTATCGATTTTTCGCAAATATCTACAAATATATGCATTTTAACGAAAATTTTATGATGAACAAAATTGTAGCAGGTAAAAATCTGAACAAATAAGCTTTTTATAAAGGGTTTTTTATTTTGCCTGAAATGTAATCGATGTATTCAATGTCATCTAGCGGCGAGCAGATACATTTTATGCATACTAATGAAATAGGGTTTTGTAGTGCTTGAAATAAGCTTTAAAATGAGCACTGTTAAAAGTCTTTTGCACGTAAAATGAGTGAGCTGTAATGCAAATAAGAGGAACATCTAATGGTTTTTCCTTATAAATCAATGGGTTTCATAAGCGCCATTTCCACCAAAATTAAAATTAATCGTATTCCGTCTAGAATTAACTTTGATATAAAGAGTTTGATGGATTCTAGCAGTTTGGCTGCTTTAGGACACATTTTTCAAAAAAATCACGATTTTCAGAAAAAAAATCGATTTTTTACAAAAACCACCTTCTTTTCATAATATCTCAAAAATGATGAAAGATACGTATAAAAATAAATGATAAAAAATGTAGGTCTTTTTCTGACAAAAAATTTGTTTTTTTTTTTCTGTTACACAAAAATTGACGGAGATATGATTGTTTAAAGAGCGCGCGGCGCCGCAATCACATTCTCTGTCGAGCCCTTTGATCCTTCTTTTCTTTTAAAATAAAAGGTTTTTCACTATATATTGTAATTAAAAAAGTGGTAGTTCTTTTAATTACCTTTAAAATGGTTTTTTATAAGTTGTGATAGCATCAAAATTGAAGGAGTTATATGGTCCAAAAACTAATCGTATTTTTTTCCCTACTTAGTAAACTGAAAATTTTGGAGTGTAAATATTTGGAGCAAAGTGAAAGTAAACAGTAAAAGAGACCCAAAACTATTGTCTTGACATAACATTAGTGTTGCCATGAATAATCTGGCACTCCTACCCTTAGTGTCGTAAAACTCTACGTTGTACAGTTATTTTTACGAAGACATAGGTATCTTTGGTAAGAATTGGATTTTGGCAAAAAAGACATAAAAAAGAAAAGTAGCCGTGTTTGACGGTATATATGAATAAATGTAAAAGAATTGCTCCTTTAAATATATTAAATATCACGAGGCACAGCTTGAAAATGAATAAATTCCACGGTTTATGAAAGGAAAAGATGAAAAAATAACCAAAAAAACTATTTTCTAAGTTTATTTTTGCAGGTATGATTTCAATAGCCAACCACTATATCTGGTTTGAGTCCGAGAATTCTACAGACAACGAACTAGCTGAACTTGTCAACGAATATACGGTAACTTTTTCTTAAATTACTCCTTACGATTAGGAAGAATAAAAGATCATGCAAGAATCATGCACATTGGCATGCCATTTAAGAGGCTACCTTAATTCATTATTTTTGGCAAATGTTATAATCTGCTAAGCAGATCCGGCTAGAGTTTAATGAATATGTTCTTGCGGCGATATGATTCAGACCCTGATAAGCGTGGAAACACGATTACTGAACTTTTGTTCGATAGAAAAAGTACTTCAGACCCTGAGAAAAAGCCATTTTTTGATAAAAATTATGAATAAACTATTGATTTATTTTATGTATAACAATGAAAATCTCAGTGGGTTGATCTATAGCTGCACTACTCACGCACGCTCAGTTACATATCGCGTCATCCTTGTTTTTGCACAAGTTTTCTGTCACATAGTACTGCCTCTTAATTTCTCGTAGCTGTCGCCTTGATTTTATAACACACAAAGTACAGCATGGGTGACGGAGGCTGCCAGCGCACGTTAAAAGGCATGTGTAAACGTACGCGACAGCTACAATGATGCTAGTACCTGGCATGGCATTGTACAAGATTCTGCCATGTGTATAAAGATTACAGGCGTAGAATAACTGTTGGAGAGGACAAGTTGAGGGTAAAAGTTTGTCCACAAGTGTATGAACAACTTCAGTTGCTGCTGTATGAGTTGTGATTCCGGCCCCCCATGGACTACTATTGCATACCACAACAACCTTTAAATCTGACGAGAGACTTTGCCTTCCTTGTGTGTGTTCTACCGCTTGTGTAATGGATTGTGTTCTGAGGAATTGTTTGAAATGATGCCCACGGCTCCTTTCTATCATTGCACCGCCATCGGCAGGAAATTAAACCTCACACCTTAGAACCTAAAAGGTCACGGACAGTGCGGGTTTAGAGGTGCTACCTCCCACGAATGAGCTTCTTGCTGAGGTTTATTTAGTGACTGGATCTGCAAGAAGAAATTGATCATGAATATCCCGCAACCCGCGCCGATCGAAATCTTTGAGATTGGTGCGTTTTAGTAGCTGGCGTTCCACAAGGCGGTATTCTTTCTCCTATTCTATTTTCAATATTGATCAGTCTAGTTACTACAAACATCAATTACTCTTACCATCTATACGCGGACGATTTGCAACTCGACACTCAATGTAAAGTCACTGAAATTGATAAGGCTATTACTTAGCTTAATACCAATCTTACACACCTAAATAAATAGTCAGAAAACTTTGGCGTACTTGTTAACCCGGCTACATGTCAATCAATAATCTTTGGTAGTTCTCTTCAGCTCGCTAGCACTCTTCCACCGTTATTGCTGAATAAAACTGTCATACCACTTACAAAGGAAGTAAAAGATTTGGGCTTGACTTTAGATAGTACTCTCAGCTGGAGTAAACAAGTTACTCAAATTTGCTCTAAAGTTACTGGGATATTACGTGCATTGTACAGATTAAAGCACTTTTACCTGTATACACTAAGACCTTACTAATTAAGACTCTTGTTTTACCGGTAATCGACTATGCTGATGTGTTTTATCCTGATATCAATCAAGATCTTCTTGACAAGATGGATCGTCTCCTAAACAATTGTATTCGCTTCATTTTCGGCTTACGCAAGTATGACCACGTCTTCAACTTCCGTTCAAAACTTAAATGGTTACCTTTTCGCCAACGTCGGCAATCTATAGAATCCTTTTTACCCTGTTTTCTATTTTATACGATCCATTTACCCCAGTATACTTGAAATCTAGGTTTCAGTATCTGGGAGACACTCACATCCTTAATCTTCGCTCATCAAACAGTCTCATGCTAAAAATCTCATCCCATAGTACCAGCTTTGTTAAAAAAACTCCTTTAATCTTCAGGCAGTGCAACTCTGGAACTCAATAGCTCTAGTGATTAAAAATGTATTTAGCTGTTTACGTATATATACACACCGGCACAATTAGCGAAACAGAAAAAAAAGTGAGACTATGAGATAATAACGCATATATTTGACGAAATCATTCAGATTGTTGGGGGGTGGCATTCTGGATTTAACCCTTCTTTTTAGCAAGTCCCAGACATGCTCTATCGGATTCATATCGGGGGAATTTGCTGGCCACTGCATCACCGGTATACCTACGTGGCTCAGATATGCCTGTACCGATTGTGCACTATGAGCACGAGCATTATCTTGCATAACAATAAAGTCGTCACCAATAAATGGGGCAAATGGTACATCATGTTCTTCTAAAATGTCTCTGATGTATCGATCTGCTGTCATGGTTCCTCCTGGTACTATCACTAACTCCGTGCGAGCTCCCAAACATATCCCTCCCCAAACCATAATCGAGCCGCCACCATAAGCCACCGTGTGTTCGAAATTAGACTGTATGTGGCGTTCTCCTTTGCGTCTCCATATTCGCTGTCTCCCATCGATCTGTTTTAAAAGAACTCTGCACTCATCAGTAAAGAGAACCTGCTGCCATTCGTTCAAATCCTTTTTTTGTGTTCCGCTAATTGTGCCGGTGTGTATATAAATATATATATATATATATATATATTATATATATATATATATATATATATATATATATATTATATATATATATATATATATATATATATAATTATGTATATATTGTATGTAGTATTTTCATCATATTTCTAAAATTATCTTATGTATTAGTGTTTTTTGTATGTATCTATATATTAGTAGTAATTTTTCTTATTTTTATATTAAATGTAAACCTTTATTTGGCACCACCAACGAAGCTTTTCTGTTAACCAATGGTCGACTGGTAGAGAATGCCTTTAGGCATTAAGTCCTCCATTTGTACATAATATTTTTATATAGTGTGCAATAAAGAATAAATAAATGTGTTTTTATAGAACGGTCGTTACACCTACCCTATCTTTTCCGAGACGGGCGGCTGGCCCCCAGCTATAGCGAAGATTATAAGAGAGAACAGCATGAAAGAGGGCTACGACAAATCCAGGCTACCTGAACTTACCCAAGAAGAAATAGACCACATCAGAGGTTCGTGATAAGTATGAGTTTAAATGCATGTTGTACTGTTTGACGGCTCCGTAGTTCTGTTGGTAGATAGTTACTGCCTTCCGATCTAAAGGGGCACGGGTTCGATCCGCGCGCAAAATAAAAATGTATGTGTTTGTCTTGTGAGGTTTATGTATATTACATATGTATTTAAAAAAAGTATATAAGTATTTGCAGCCGTTGTTCGATATCCATAGTACAAGTTTTGCTCAGTTTAGGACCAGTTGTGCCGTGTGCTATTATCATATCAGCCTATATTGGTCCACTGCTGGGCATAAGCCTCCTCTATGGCGCGCCATTTCTCCCGGTTATCTGCCTTCCGCATCCAGCTACCACCAGCCACCTTTTTAAGGTCGTCGGTCCACCGGGCTGGAGGGCGTCCCACGCTTCGCCTTCACATACGCGGTCTCCACTCTAGGACACGTCTGCTCCATTGGCCATCGGTCCTCCGACAGACGTGGCCAGCCCACTGCCACTTCAGCTTGCTAATTCTGCGAGCTATATCAGTAACTTTGGTTCTCTTCTGGATGTCCTCATTTCGAATTCGATCCCTTAGAGACACTCCGAGCTTAGCTCGCTCCATTGCGTGCTGTGCGACCTTGAACTTGCGGACCACAAGTTCAAGGCTGTGTGCTATATCCCATAATATTAATTTATTTTTTATAGCCGAATACAAATGCCTGAAACTTATGGCAATAAAATAAATGGTTATTTAGGGTTCCGTACCCGAAGGATCGTTGCTAAGAGCTCGATGACTTTAGGTAGTTTTTTATTTAAAAAATATTGGAAAACAAAGGAATGAAAAGCCAGTCAGCTTTTTTTACATTTTTTTTCCGAAATTTTTTTAACTTCCCAATGATCTATGAACTTGAAATTTGTTGATAATGTTTATTATTAAGAATATTTTACAAATAAATACCAATATATTGATAAATCAGACTTTTCCTTCAAACTTTATTATGCGATCAAATCGGACCAACTTTTCCCGTCCCAAGAGACCTTGGACAGAGTGGTCAGGATTTGAGACACAAGTTATCCACGCTTTTCCTCCACAACGAAACGAGGGATGTTTGCACGACCTGTGTAATAAGCGTCTCCAGTACTGTCATCTGCATAGTTATGTGTGTTGTTGATGTCCAACATGTCATTGATATGCAGTAGAAACAGCATAGGAGGATCACACTGTGTAAGCACCACTGCTGGTATACGTTTGGCCAACTCGACTTATGAACCTCTAGAGAAAGCAACGCTCGCCTGACCTCCAGCTGTATAATGGAGCTTTCCGGCATAGTGTTACAGCTCCACGGTGGTACAGCGCCTTCGTCGTTCATATTCGAGTTAGGGGCAAAGAGACGGCCAGGTAAAACGGCTTTTTCTTTTGCACCAAGTCACCACTTACTTTCACAGTGATGGTAACGACGACTAGCAAAAGTTCCCTTGGGCAGCTTTGGCAAACGACCAGAGAGCACGACTCCCAGAGGGATAACTCGTAAGTCGCCCACCTATTATGCCGATAAATTAGAATTTAGCTCTGGCAGTTGCTTTCTTACTGAAACTCGAGGCAGCATTTAATTTGCGTTTTAACTTAGAAATATTCGGATCCTTATTACTACGAGCCGTGGTCCCAGCCTTAGTTTGCTTCAGAATTTTAGCTTCTCTGCAAGACTTCATGAACCACGGTCGTTTTTTGACGCCAGCAGCTACTCGCGGGTTAGGAATAGAACATTCTATACTAGCGAGGATTGTCTGAGTTACTGCGGCTGCGCAAATGTCAGGATCTTCGTCGTCGTCGATCCGTCCGGACGTGTAGTCAGCAGAAGGTCCAGTAAGGAGCTCGTATGGTCCTCTATATCTGGTATTCTTGTAGAAGAAAGAACCAGCTGAATACATAGCTCAAAGCAAATTCATGAGCGATATTCCTGCGTAGTTATTGGTTCGAAAACTGAGCCACTCATGATGATAAGCATTAAAGTCTCCCACAATAACTAGCTCTGCTGTGGAATATTGCTCTAGAACTTTGTAAACAAAGTTAGATAGTGAGGAGCGAAGCGACGTGCTGTTAGGTTGTATTTTATAAAGAATGCACGAGCCGAACTGTGCTGCGGCAGCGGCCGAACTGTGCTGCGGCAGCGGCCGAACTGTGCTGCGGCAGCGGCCGGCGGGTCCAAGATACACCACGCGCCTATGTAACTTGGTACTTTTTGCATGATTGGCAACTCAAAATTGTTTTTTAGTGCTTGCTAAAATTTGATTAAATCTGAATCACGAAATTTAAGGCTACCCCAATGTCACATTTGTTGGTCAATTTAGTTTTTTGCTGACTACTAGAAGCAGCTCAATTTTTTTTGCTGACAAAATATATTTTAGAGCTAACCAAAATTTTTAATTAGCTTAAATAGTTGAAACTTATGGTGAAATATATAAAAGAACCGAGCAAGTGCGAGTTGGACTTGCGCACCTAGGGTAACCCTAGGGTACCACCATTTACGTAATTTACAAACACACACAAAAAAAAGTGTGAAGCTAAGCGGTTACCCATCCCAGTACTGACCAGGCCCGACGTTGCTTAACTTTGAATACCCTTTCCAACAAACAAATGTGTTACTGTTGCTAGATGGCGTTGAACCAGTAATTTAAATTGGCCGGTATTTATTTCTATTGTTATACTTTAGAGTTCACATTATTTTTCACTGTAAATTTTATGTTTTTACGATAGAACAAAAACAACGAAAATGTGTTTCTTGTATGAAGACTCCCCAAAACAAATGTCTCTTAATACTATTGCTAGATGGCGTTGTACCGGTCAATTAAAAAGGCAATTACTTCGGCCCGTCTCACACTTGGGCGATTTTTATTATTTATTGTTATACTTAAGAGTTTACACTATTTTTCACTGCAACTGCAAGTTTGAAGTTTGTATCTATTACTGTTTTTATGATAGAGCAAAAACAACGAAAATATGTTTCTTGTATGGGGACCCCCCTTTAAATTTTAACTTCTTATTACTCGTTAGATAATCCTCCACTATATATAATATTCAGTGAAAAATTCAGGCTTCTACCTATTTCGGTATAAAAGATAGAGCCTTTTAATTGTTGCACAGACAGCGTAGGCTTAGTAATAGGACTCCGTTGGCAGGTGTCGGGTACGGAACCCTAACAAACGGACGGACGGAACTTTTATGTAAGTACAATAAATTGTTTTTGACAGCAGTAACTTCGAAGCTTATTTTTTGACAACTTACAGAGATTTTAGATTTATGTGTTTGATATTAATTTCAACTTGATGATTACCTGATAAAAAGGGGGTTGACGGAGTTTTTTTGTGACATAACTACAAATAAGGTAGTTATGGATTTTCCCTCCATTTGTGCCGTTAAACCTTGTTAGGATATCTATGAGAGATAGCTTTAGGGAAGTAAATATTTTAATATAAAAGCGTAGCAAGCAGTACATATATCAAAATATTTTATATGTCCATATAAATTATAATAGAATATCATTTTGTAGGTATTTAATTTGACTTATTTATCTACTCTCGTAGTTAATAAAGAAAGTCTGATCAACAAATTAATCGTTAATTTGTACTTGTGTGACAACCCTACTAAAATAGGCTTATGCACAAATCTAGGCATTTTGCGATATCTATGGGCTTATGTATACAAATCTTTTTTGTACGCATCTTAGAAGCTTTGTCTGTGTTGGGATATTTGCATATGTGACTCAAGACCGTAGCACTATGTCGAGCTATACCGCTATATTGACCTGATGACGGACACACAGACAGTTTTTATGTAATATAATTACAAATAAACTAGTTTTGGATGTTGCCCTCTACTTTCTTCTTGTCTATTAAAATTCTAGGTCTAAGGAAAATACACAACGGTTTTAATATACTTACGACTTTCAAAGTGTGAGGAAATAATGGCCGTTGTTTTTGATTGCGTTGACATAGAAATAGAAGCGAAATTATTTACACTCTCAAGGGACTGCACATATTGGTATTTGGTATTGATGTCAAATTAATGCCTTCCCACGTTCTTGAGAAAAAAAAGGTCTTGTCAGACCGACAGAGAGACGGACATTAAAGTGATCCTATAAGGACTCCGTTGTTCTTTTTAGTTACGGAACCCTAAAAACGATCATTTGAATCGGTAAATTAAACACATTTTTATTTATTTATTTATTCTTTATAGCTGTACTTTGTTGCTTACAGTTTATATACCTAACGCAACAAGACATAGTTGTATGTACAATTGTTAGCTTCGTTAATTATATACAATTAAGTTATTTACTATGTTATATTATAAAAACGTTATTAAAATTGTTAAAATAAAAATACCATTACGGCACGGTCGGTGGTGTGGTGACTTGGCTTCTAACCTGCTTTGTATTGTAAATGGTGATTCAAGACCAGCGTGAATGATAAAAAAAATATAAATAAAGTTATTAGAATGAAGAAAAAAATATTTAGGGGTTCATGTACTGAACTAAGGGATAAAATTCTTAATTGAATCGGCTCATTAGTTTAGTCCTTCATAAGTTATGCTTAATTTATATTTAAAGGAACAGCTGACTTCATGTCATTCAATTATTACACGAGTCGTCTGGTTGTCCGGGCCCCACCTGATTTAATCCTGGGGCCTTCACCCGCAGTCGACTGTCCCGAGCTAAAGGCCCACCTGAAGATAGATCCAAAATGGCCCATCCCTGCAGTGATGCCAATTCTCGCCGTAAGTATGATTTTTTTTTTTTATAGAAAATAAATTCTCTGTAGAAAAAACAAGGGTTACTAAAAATGTTGATGGGATCAAAGGATATACTTAGTAGAGATATATGAATGAACTTAGATAAATAAATAAGAAAGAAAGAAGTTAGATAATAATTTAAGATAAATACACACGGATATACAGATACACACGGTATCTGTTGCGTAATTTACTTTTTATTCGACATATTGTTTTCTTTATATATTGAGATATTGTTGTTAGTTTATCGACATTTTCTAATTATAATCTATAAACTTAAATTCAGGATAATTCCAAAACACGTTATACGAAGTAACATCCCTACTATTTTTGTGTTATGTCTCTAAGTACGCGAGTGATAAATCGATGAGAATTTATGTGATCTGGGTTAAAATCGGAATCAGAATGGGCAGTGGCGGATCCAGATTTTTTTGGGGGGTTTTCGGAAAACTTTGTATGAGTATTTTTGATACCTTTTGATTTTAGCCATATTTCAAGGAAGGAATACAAGGACGATACTGGGCCAAAGGTTTTAGGGTATGTTAAGTGTAAGTAAAATTCGAAGTTGGTTCACAAGTTTTTTGAAAAAAAAACCATTAACAGGACGAACAGTCACGGATTTTCAATTGCGACTATTTATACTACGATTATTTCTATATAACTTTGTCAATAAGCAACCTTAAAAGAACACTTTTTTAACTTTAAAACTATATCCCGAAATAGCGGACACGAATTAACGAACTTAGGAACAGAGCCATATTTTATCACAAAATAGGAACAAAATTCTGTAAGAAAATTTATAAAAAAAAACCAATTGTAACGAAAACAATATAATTAATACATTTTAATGCTTCGAAGACATCAATCTTTGCTAAACAAAAGCTTTTAGACTGATATTATATTTAGAAAAAAATTGGAAAATTCAAAAAGTTGTAAAACTCAAGATGCCGAAATATGGGACATTTACCTTACGTGTTTTGCTAGGCTAAAGAACTTGAATCCATGCCTTTCACACTGAATAAAAAAAAAAAATTGTGCGAAGCTGCGAAAGCATAGCCAGAACAAAACAGTCTTTAATACTTGCTGTTTATAATTCAATGTTGATTGGCAGTAACCGTGAGAAAAGACAAGAATGGCGCGATATGTAACTAAGCGTGCATGAGTAATGCAGCTATATTGTAATTTTGTAAATGTTTTTACTGGAAAACAAGAAATAAATATGTATACTTTCTGGTTTAAATGACTACTACGACTAGGCTTTACCAAATTTTTATCTATAATTATATATTACAAATTCTGTGCAATTGAGAAGCACTTTACGCCGGTTGCAAACCGAGGACATAGAAGAAAGGCCAGAAAGTTGCCTTAGTCTTTGTTCTACATTCATATTTTGCGCATAAACCATCATCAACGTGGGTGGTTTCTTTTTTTTAATTTAATTTTTATTTAGTATTTTTAGAGTTCCTACGTCACTACTCTCTAAAAAAATATTTACTTAATATGTGGTAAATAATATAGAAGGAGTGTTACCTTTTGGCTAATGAACGGCCTTGTTATTACAAATCAAATGAGCCGAAACACGAAGGTTTTACTAGTTTATTGCTTTTGGCTCCATCATGAGACCCTCGCCACTATGCGTACCGAAAGAGGCTTGTAGAAACCAATCTAACGTGCCCAAACACGAAGGGTTTGTTAGTATCTATTGAAGAGGTCTAGTATCCATCTCTTGGCTTCCTTATCAGTTCCCCTAGTGAGTTACCACCGTAAAACCTATCTAAGAACCAGCACCGATCAGCCGCGAACCCATTACTGAAAACCTCATCAAAATGGGACTATTAGTTTTGGAGATAAATGGCATAAACATTGGTTTGCACAAATAAACAAACAAACAAACATCTCACACCCTAAACGCATGCTCGCTTCTCCGTGCCGACTCGTGGGTAAAAACGCAACCACGACTCAATACGATCGAATATGGACGGCGGCGGCGAACTCAACCGAACCTTAAGGGTGGTAAGGAGAAAATTACTAACTAAGAGAGGCTATTTAGATGCCAAAGGCCCAAGGCTTTAATCACTCGAGTTTGTAATTTTCGTACCGTCCGTGTTACAACACAATTTTCGTACCGTCCGTGTTACAACACAATTTTCGTACCGTCCGTGTTACAACACAATTTTCGTACCGTCCGTGTTACAACACAATGTTTTTCATATCATTTGCGAATCTATACATATAATAAAACTCTAGAGGTCGAATATCTGTACATAGAAAAAAAATGCTTAAAACCAAGTTAGGGGGATATAAAAAGAGGGAAAATAACAAAACATGTTTTTTTAAAATTTTTTGTTTCTCTGTCTGTTTGTCGGTTTGTCTGTTTGTACGGGCTAATCTCCGAAATGGCTGGACCGATTTCAATGAAATTTTGCATGGTGATACCTTATATCCCTGGTTAACATCTTAGATACTTTTTATTCTGGAAAATTAAAGGGTTCTCGTGGGATAGTTAAAAAACCATAGTAACTTGGACATCTTAGTACACACAACTTATGTACTTAACTTATGCTGATACTTTATATTACCGCTCGAATTAAGTATAAATCTTATAAAAGGGATTCAGCGGGAAAGAAAATTGCTACGGATCCCTATTCAATGCGTGGCCTGACATACACTTGGCCGGCTGAAAATGTCAAACCGACCTTCTGGCTTTCCCAAATCGATTAAAAACGAGATATAATTTCAATAAAAAGTATTTACCCACTTTTTACCCACTCTTCGGCAAATTTTCAATAGATGGCGCTGTTACGTTTAGCAACACGCTATTGAAATTCATCAAAAGTTATCAAGTTATGATACGCTCGCACTTCTAAGAAGAGTCGGAATGCAGTGTTTTCTTGAGAAAATAACATTTATCCAATTATTAAGTTGACTTGGCTTAGGCAAAACGGATACTGATATAGCCTTGCGATTTGGTGAATGAAAATTCTGTTCTTTGTAACTTGGATTAGGCAATACGGAATAACGGATTCTGATATACACAAGCATCAACTTGGACATACTCAACAATGTTGAATGAGAAGTAGTTGAGTATACTTCTATCAACAGAGTAATGGAGCAAGATGACGCTTCCAATTAGCCCGTTAAATTTTTAATTCTCTGAGCGCTCCTGGACTTCCAACACACAAGATTAATTAAAAAACTGGCATCCCAATTATTTTGTTGAGAAATTTAAGTACCCCAAAATTAGGCAACGGGACAAGACTGAAAGTTACTTCTTTGCAGCGTAACATAATAGAAGCGGAGATTTTGGAGGGATGTGGCGTCGGTGAAAGAGTTTTTATACCACGAATTCCACTGATTCTCAATAATTACCCATTCCATTTCAAATGTGTACAGTTCCCGGTGATTTAGTGTTATGCAATGACTTTAAACAAAGCCCATGGGCAGACGCTATGTGTTGTCGGCGTGGACCTCAGCGTCGGCTGTTGCTCACACGGTCGGCTCTATGTGGCTTTCTCCCGTGTTAGTAAACCAAACAAACTGTTTGTTTATGTTCCGAACCAAACCACGTCGAACGTTGACTATAAAAAGACATTAATAGGTACTAGCTAGATATGGTACGGAACCCTTCGTGCGCGAGTCCGACTCGCAATTGGCCGGTTTTATTTTTGCTTATCGTGTCGATCAATCGACCTCTGTGGCACAGTGGTTATTTATGGTACCTCAAGTGACTTTGTCCTGCAGGGATCCGGATTCAATCACCGGCCAGGTTAAGGTGGAAAATAATCTGTGTCCAATCGTTCACATTTTCTTTTTATCTACGATTTAGGCATTAATTAAAAGTTTGTATTTTTGTTTTATATATTTTTTGCTGTATAACATTTAACCGCGTGATAAAATCAAATACACGCGGACGAAGTTGCAGGCAACAGCTAGTAAATAAAGAAAAATATTTTCATAATCAAAATAAGTACCAAGTGATATCCAAAAGTATGAAAAACAATACGGAGAGCGTTACCTGGCGTTTCCCCTAAACCGCTCTTCGATCCGAATATCGATTTCAGTATCATTTCCTTTTCTATGCGGGCAATAGCAAGTAACACCTATATGATATTTCTTACTCAACAGATGAATCCCAGCGGCTTGAGAAAAACGCTATTGTATATAAAAGAGAAGTACGGCAACATACAAACAGTCATCACAGAGAACGGCTACCCCACAGGACCTGGACTTGTAGACTATGATAGAATCAAAATGATGAAGGCGCATTTGAAAGAGGTAAGTAATAATAATACCTAGCTACTACTAAAATAATAAATCCAATTTATCAGCTACAAAAAATCAGGTTTAACAGGTTTAATTTTTATATGTTTTTTTTTACACTATTAAGTTAGCAAACAAGCTTACGGACCGTCTGATGGTAAACGGTTACCGCAGTCTATGTAATCTACAGTTTTCATTACTTACTGTGG
The DNA here is from genome assembly GCA_946406115.1 of Apoda limacodes. Taxonomy (NCBI): domain Eukaryota; kingdom Metazoa; phylum Arthropoda; class Insecta; order Lepidoptera; family Limacodidae; genus Apoda; species Apoda limacodes. Next base: position 17,796,346 of record OX291564.1, on the reverse strand, counting down.
CTGACAGAAGTGCTTTCACGTATCAATGTTGTACCTAGTAGAGTTTTTATATACTTTTATTTAGCCATGGGCTAAGTAACTCCGAACAAGGATTGGATATGTCACATATCATTCCGATTAAAGATACATATCCGCTTCGTATATCCATATCCGCTTAATATATCCGCGGAAATATGCAATTTTCTAGCACACCGCAGTCAAACGAATCCTCGGATCGATTTCGTACCTTTCAATCAAGAGTGCAGAAATCGTTAGTGTATCCCTAGTTTGTTATAGATTTTAAGTTAAGTTTAGTTTGTTTCAGTGCTTTCAAGCGTATTGCACCGAAATTTATATCCCAATGCATGCATATACATTGGGTTTACCAGGCGTGATTTTAAAAAGCGCTGAGAGCGACTATTTATAAGCAAGACACGGCAACGTTAAAATGACAACGCTTTCAACGCTAGCTCTCTTTCTCACTTTCAGTGATATGCGTGCATCGCTATTCGGCCGCGCAGCTCCGCGCCACCGACACCGGCGACACGTCACGCTGTTTATTTGAATTAGTTCGTTCACTCCCTGCATATAGGACATGTTTATTTCACGCAAAGTGAAGGAGTTGTAACATATCCGGCCTCGGATATACATATATCCAAAGATATAGTTATGTCTGGAGTTACTCAAGGCTACTTTTATTGCTGTATTTGGGTTGCTGGTCCCTGAACTATCATAATTTTGTACTTTATACAGTTCAGGTTGCCAATTCGATACGTTGTTGATTCTTTCTTACAAAATTGTTGTCATTTGTACTTTCATGGATTGGAAACTTAAACTGTATAAAGTACAACATTATAATAGTTCAGGGACCAGCAACCCAAAAAAAAATTAAAATTCTATTCGCTACAATGTATATACATATAATGTACCAATACGTACGTACCAATCCACACCCTGGCAACCTCTTACTTAAATAGCATATGCATTCATAGGTTTACATCGGTACACGTAAGTAGGTACTAATATCTATATAGAGAAATGTTTATTAAGAAGTTTGTTTGTTAATAGTAATTATTAATTAGGTATATAATAGCTAACAATAGGTCATAGGCAGAGGCATTGTACAATTTATGTTAAATAAAACACCGGTCAAGTGCGTGTCGGACTTCACACATTTAGGGTTCCGTATCAAATGTAGGTATAATATAATCCGTCCGCATGGCAGAATTTTTCATAAGCAGTAGGTGAGGGAATCCCTTCTGTGTTACGTATTTGACCGAACAATCAAGTTGGTTGGAAAAATAAGGAAATAACAAAAAAAAAAATTGATTTATTAATATATTGGCATTTGTTTATAAAATATACGTAATAATAAACATTATCACCAAATTTCAAGTTCATAGGTCAATGGGAAGTTAAAAAATGTTTCAATACAAAATTTTGGACAAAAACTGACTTTGGTTGCTTCTCATTCCTTCGTATGCCAATATTTTTAAAAAAATAATAGAGTATTTATTTATCTGCTATCTGCCCTCAATGGGGCAGGTACATTTTATTTTTGCGGCCCTTTAGCTGTATGGGAGCACCCCCTTAGAAACATTCAAAAATATTTTTCGTCAATATGCATGGCTTTGGATTCAAGTAGTCAAAACTACGTATGGGCGACATTTTGACTACACGGCACTAATTTGGTGAGATTTTTAGCTGTTAAACAGACAGGTAGACGGTCACACGGTAACGGCGATTTATAACTGCTAGTAGTAGCAAGCAGAAAAGAGCAGCTATTAATCACTACGTGTGACTGAGGCTTTAGGTAGGACCATCCGTCCGGGTTTCCCCGGATTTGTCCTAGTTTAGAGGGCGTCCGGGGAGCGTCCAAACGGGGTTTCATTAATAGTCCGGGTTCAAAAGTTCCCAAAAACTGTAAAAACATTTTGTTTTGCTAACAGAGTAAAAATGTAAGACTGCTAGCAGTTTCTTAAAACGTTTTGTTTCAAAAATCAAGATTTTTAAAAAAGAAACTGTTTACATGTCCGAGTTTCAAGCTCTAAGATCCGGGGTTTTCACGTTTCTTGTCCTAGTTATTAGATTTTGGAGATGGCAACCCTAGCTTTAGGTTTCTTTTTGATTTTTACTTTTTGCTCGGCTCCTAAGGGCCGTAGCGTAATATTAATAGCCTATTATAAACCTTTTTCAAGAATTGGGCTATTAAATGCTAAAAGATTTTTTCAAACCCGACTGGTAGTACTAAAGATTAGCGCGTTCAAACAAAAAAACTCTTTCGCTTTAGTATATTAGTATAGATACATAAAAAAAGCTATACAGTTACGTAGGTTTACGACAGATTTTCTAACTTCACTGGCGATCGTGTTCAATTTAATATTTGTGCCCTATAGATCGGCTTTAAACCTCTTATACAGTTAGACAGATCAGATATGACTTGGAATGTCCATATGTGGTCAAAAATTAAAAGTATAGTCGCAATATTGAAATGGTGTGAACTTTAAACGACAGTAGCGACCAAACACCGAATGTCAGAAAAGTTTGTTGCACCTAAATTAACACGGCCCATCAATGATAGCGATAAGGGGAAGGAAGACAATATTCTTTCTACTAAGAAGGTTATTGAAGGAAGATAATTTAATATGATAACACGAACGGTCAAGCTCAAGTAAACGCACGCGATTTCTGCTGTCCTGACTTTGAAAAGTACAGTTTTTTTAAATACCACAAAAATTCATTAACTAATATTTTTTTCAGATTTAAGTTCATTTTTCTAGATAATAAAATGTTCTTGCAAATTTTTTTATTCTTGTGTATTGATGTTCTTCAGGTGTGGAGGGCAATACAGGAAGGCGTAAATGTCACGCACTATACAGCCTGGTCGCTCATCGACAACTTCGAGTGGAACCTTGGACTTGAGTAAGTGGTTTTAATAAACATATATTTGGAATCGAAGAAAATATAGGTTATCTAATTATAATTATTATAACGGCCACTGTATAACTTAAAAAACTGGCTAGTGATTGTACTATTCTTTGGAGCTCGCGTTCCAGCCAAAAAAATAAATTCAATATATCGGCCCTAGTGAAAATCTGCCTGACCATTTTTAAAGATTCAATACCAATTGTAATTGATTGTTTCTTTCCTTGTTAAATTGACGTCGTTACCAATATATCGGTAATCAAAGAAACTTACCAATGAAGAAGTTTCTAAAAAATAATAATTATAAAAACCGACCAAGTGTGAGATAGGCCCGGGCCATTACCATCTCAAATAACCGTATCAGCTCCATCTAGCAAATGTTAAGGGAAAAGGTTACACATTTGTTTGTTACAAACGATATTCAAAGTTAAGCAACGGCAGGCTTGGTCAGTCATTGGATGAGTGACCGCCTTTTGTTGTTTTTGTTTGTTTTCTTAAATTACGAAAATGATGGTTTCAGAGTGAAATTCGGCCTATATGACGTAGATTTCGACAGTCCCAACCGCACCAGAACCCCGAAGAAGTCTGCTGCGTGGTACAAGAATGTAATAGAGCAGCATGCACTGGAACCGACCAAGACAACTGTATCGCCACCCTTAAAGTCATACTAGCTTAGTGTTTTAATGTGTTTATTAGTTATTTTAGCAAGTATTTCAACTTTTTTTTTTATTTTTACTAGATAGATATTTAAAATAAACATGTGTATACCCAAATTAGTTAATAAATAAACAAAACAAACTTTTAAAACATGATTTTTTAAAATTTAACCCCTTTTTTGACTTTACACCTCCTCCTGTTTCAATAATCCCCCAATGGCCTTTTTTTCCATTAATTAATAAAGTTGAAAAAATTTGTACAGCTAAACTGATTTGGATAAAATAAAGTTTATGTGTATACATAGATAGACCATGGCCTGGTTTAGCAGTTAAAAATAAAAAAATGTCTCTGTTTGCCTTGATATCTAATATTTTGAGCAGAAAACACTGCCTTTTATTAGAAACGCCATTTTTTGCAAAACAATGAACGCTATATTGGATCCGCTATCTTTAATTTGAAAAAACTGATAAAAGATTTGTATCTAGCACTCTTAAAATCACAAACTAATAAAAAACTTGAATTAAGCAACTTCGGAAACCCAGCCAAAACCGACGAAATTGAAGATTTAAAAAAAAAAAATTTGGCGATGAAAATATTTTTTATAAAGACCGCTGGTTCAATAAAATTAATGAGTTTTATCAAAGTTTTAAAAAGATCGCACCTTTTGAAAAATGTACTTCAAATTAATTTTTCATCTCTCATACTCTGAAAGAAGACCATATATATTATCTAAAAAGCGGGTAGGAAGAGTAAATGTCGGCCAAGAGCTGAAAGGTAGAACAAGAAAAAATCAATCACATTTGGCAAAGTCAGTCACACTTCGTTAATATTAGGTATATATTCTTAACTTAGCTGTAAATTTTTTGTTTGTAATGTTATTATTTAAAATAATTGTTTGTATCAGATATTTGGTTTAATACTAACGGAAAACCGCGTTTAAATTGATTTAGGTAACTTAAAAATAATTTATTATAGTAAATTCTTTTCATCAATTAGCAATAACTACAACTCAGAAATACTGGCTGGCATTATGGCGCTTGACAAATATTGCGCGTAAAAAGAAAAAAATCGGCCGGTCGGACTCGCGCACGAAGGGTTCCGTACCGTTTTATTTTAATTTTATTATTTATTTTTGAAGTGACTATATACTTAATATTCTGTTAATATTTTAAGCGTCTACCTGTTGCCGTTATCAATGTCGAGCAAAATCGAGCAAAAAAATCACTTTTGTTGTATAGGAGCCCCCTTAAATATTTATTTTATTCTGTTTTTTAGTATTTGTTGTTATAGCGGCAACAGAAATACATCTGTGAAAATTTCAACTTTTTAACTATCACGGTTCATGAGATACAGCCTAGCGACAGACGGACGGACGGACGGACAGCAGAGTCTTAGTAATAGGATCCCGCTAATTACCCTTTAGGTACGGAATCCTAAAAAGGTGAGAAAGCGTGATAAGTGCAAATTCGGGAGTTTTGGCGCGCATCTTAAGAAAGAGTGGTGTTTTTTTCTGTTAAATTTTTCTAAATTCACTAATTGTATTTCGATGTTTAAATTTTAGCAGTGTTTAAGGAAATCGTGTTAAGAATTGTAAATATAAGAAGACTGACGCGCAATTTCTGAAGGATGCACACCAAATCTCTAACCCGAACTTGGGACACCAAAACGACGTGCGACACCGCGATACAGACAAAATTTTTGTAACGAGCCGAAAACTTGAATATGGCGCCTTGCCAAACTAAGATTTATCTAAGTTATAAGTACAGGACTTTATTTACACATAACTGGAGAAATGATATGCAGTAATGCGAAATCTGGTCTCCATATCAAAGATGGAAGGGAGGAAGGAAGTGCAAATTCTTAAAAAGTTATAGCTAATTAAATTTCATACCCATTGAGACAATATTTTATACCTAATAAAATGAGTTTATAAAACGATTATGTAATGAATTAAACGCCTGATTTAATTAGAAATAAAGCTCAATCTGTTATGGCAACCTTTTTTCATAATTTTGGCATGTGTATATATATATATATAATATACATTCCTCATATTCAAAATAAAAAGTAGAGTTTTTAAATCGGGTGAAAAACTGTATTTAACCTCGAACTATAAAGGTTGCCTTACATCCCTTAGTTAAAAATCTGCTATTAACCTCATCTGGGAACAATAATGAGGGTAACTTCGGGCATCATTTGAAAGGTGTAAAGTGACAATTCAAAAACAAATACATAAAATTTATTTTTGTTTTTGCTAAAAATCCTATGTCTATGTGTGAAATATATTCCTCAGAATTCATTTCAAGTTTTGGTTCTAAGCAAAAAATACGTACTTTGTGACCGGTTTTGTAGTGATAAATGATAACATTACTACGTAGTTGACAAAAAAACTCTTTATGTACTTATAAAAATATAGCCATCAAATAACAAGATTAAGGTTGAAACGTACTCTTCTTTGGTGGTGTTGAAATTGAAATTTGGTAGTGCTGCTCACTAAGATTTTGTAACATTTGATTTAATCCCAAGATTAAATAAAGACGCTTGTGTACAAATGCACAATTTTGAGTTTTTGTAAGTTCTGTTTAAGATAAACTGAATTTGAGATATGCAAGCCGTTAATGAAATAACATCAAAAATATCGTGTTGCTGTATCATTGTCTGACAACATTTTATTTTGCGTTAGGACGAACATGAAGTTGCAACATGTAGTGTGTCAGGTTTTCGTTAACTTTTTCCATGGGTTGGAACGGTATGGTAAACCATCTGGGGATCTCATCTGTAATAACGGCATTTTTAGATAAGCTAGTAGTAGTCTTACAAAGATTATTTTCCAGATACATACTTCGGGACATTGAAGTATTTTTATCATATGATGTAACTAAATATTACGGTTTTCGAAATTTTCCCTTTATCTGTGCTACAAGACGTTACTTCGTCCCAAACTTCAAGATTCTGAGTACACGGGAATTATCCTGTAGGTTTTGATTCCCATGCGAGTTTCGAAAATTTGCGGATAGTTGCGGCATAAACGGCTGTATCTTTTAATTGCGTTGGCTTAGAAGTTTGATTTTTTCACAGCTCTAAGGGTAAGTAGAGAATTTATATCAAATACTCAAGGTATTTGATATCAATTTTAGCTTGATACCTTCACGCGTTCCTGAGAAAATGGTCTTGACGGGTGGACAGACGGACGGACGGAGGGACGGACGGACAACAAAGTAATCCTATAAGGGTTCTGTTTTTTCCTTTCGAGGAATGGAACCCTTAAAAAAAGTGAAAAGCATCAAAATGACGAAAAGCAATCAACTGACATAGAAAACAAAGGTGAAAGTGCAGAATCAGAAGACAAAAATGGAGAAAATAAAGATAATAAGGGCGGTGAAGATAAAAATAAAGGAGAATATAATCAAAATGTAGTGACAAGGTTATCTATTTTATCAGTATGGGTCCCATACGTGATAAGGTTTTTGTCACAAGGAGCAATCGAACTATTAAAACTTGTACTACAGAGAAATGGTAACCATATATAGATAGTGGTTCAGATCACATTTACCTTTAAAGGTTTTATTTAAATGTGATGTCAGTATTTTTCATAATAAAACTTTAGTTAAAACACGAGACTGCAGCCTTGAGTGGTAAAAAGTAGGGGTTCAGAGTCAACAACCTTAACGAAGGTTAAATTTTCTAATGAATACTTATTGCGAATAAAATACAAGAACATGTCGTTGTTATCAGGAACGCCGACTTTAAACGTAGCTAGAAAAATATAAATTACATTTAGAAGTTGTAACAACGGCATGAGACCGACTTTGTAATTTTTATAAAAAAGCTCCACTCCCCAAAACTTGACTATCTTCATAGAAATTGGCAAAGGGGGTATATTATGCTGCCCCAAATCTTTTACGTCACTTATACTTTAAAGGTTTATGGGACAAATATAGAGCCACCTTAGTCTAGACACACGGCATCAGAAGAAGTGTTGCAGTAATAGGCTCACCCCCTTTAACGCAGGACTGGGGTGATTAATGAAAAGAGGTTGTTTTCTTGACATTATGACGTAGGTGTGTATATCGACGCTTCTGGGGATATAACCCGTTAAGATATACCTACATACCAGCATCCGATTCTGCTTAGTGAACTACTGAACCGTCATTTTTGGATAAGTATAAAAAAACTTGTAAATCAGATCAGTTTTAGATCATATAGTGAGAAAGGGTAAAAGGGGCACAAAATCAACGTAGAAGTCAATGGTAGAACCATAGGCTTCGAGTTTGTAAGCTGACCTATGGACTACGCAAAAGCCTCTCAAAACTGACCATCCTTAAGAAAGAGACAAAACGAACCTGCAGTCTCTTTTATCATTCTAACAACGTCCACAATTTTGGAGGTAGAATTAAATAAGCCACATGAACTGGCAGATACCGGGGTTGTCAGAACCCCGTAGACAGGGAGAGAACACGGTGACCCATTGTCAGGCAGTATGTTCTATTATCGAAAAGGTGATGATTCCCAGTGTCCTTCTCACCGGATAATCCTTGTGCATAGACAACAAACTATGTCAACCAGTCAACCTAGCGGGTATATATTCAGTGTTCCCCTAGCCCTTTCCCACCGCGCCGCGTCACCACACTTCATTTACGTATGTTTTTCGCGCAGATGTTTAAGAGCATGTTATTCATTATAGCTTATAAATTACAATGTTTTTTTGTTTATTTAGCAAAAGTCATATTTAACGGGAACAATACTGTTACAAAATTGCGCAGTTTTACAAATTTTTCGAAAGATAAGCCTTAAAGTATTTTATTTTGTCAAGCGTTATTCTTTAGGAGCTTATACACTTAGCCAAATATGGTAATAATAAAAAATCAGACTCATGGAATTCGAGTGGAGCATTAATTTCATACTTATTTATGAATATACATATAATATAAAGAAAGGCAATAATGGGAGTATAATAATCCTAGATAGACATAGAGGTCTGATGGTTGTGAAATTCAAGGGTTTAGTGTAGTCCTGGGCAACGTGACAGAAAATTGGTGATCCTTCTAGGGTTATTTTTTTTGTATCTCGGTAATAAGCAAATTTTAATATTGAAAATTTCAGAAGCTTACATGGTGTACCGATACAAATGGCACCTCGACGAATAACTTAATCAAGCCTGTCTGTTCCTCGACAGAAAAATAAGGTGTAATATTTGTCTTTCTGACAACCAGAGTATATATATATAACTATTGATGTGCAGTGCATATCCGTTGTAGGTTTCGACAGCTTACCTACTAACGCATGGATTAATCCATGTATTTATATATATCATACCTATACATCTTTTTCAAATTCAGCCCCATTTAAATCAGAGCAACATCGTCCGACATTGTAGCGTGCCACAGGGCCGCATGCAACAATCGTGAAAAATGACGTATGTTGTAGCAACATTTATGCGTCACGACACTTTGCGTCATGGGGAACACTGTCGCCCTTGTTTCCAAGCTCGATGGATTCCATGCGGCCTTTTTATGCGTCATAACAGTTTTAATGTTTATGGCTAAGCTATATGGTTCTTCAAACAGCCTTTTTTATTTCAAAATCAAAGAACCCGAAAAAAGAAGAATTATATAATTGTTCGGTAAAGATAATGAATGACGGTGCGACGGCTCGCTGCCCGTTGTGCAATATTAGTTCTGAAAAAGCCGCGGACGACTTCTCATGCGTTGGAAGCGACACTCGCGTATTGCGTAGCTAGTTGTTATTTGTTCGCTTTGGAATTTGTAAAGAACTTTCAAACAGTCAGTACCCATATAATGTGCTGGAACCGTGATTTGATCAGCTCAGGAGATAGCAGCTGCGCGGAGCATCATTAGTACCAGGAACCGCCACGGTGACACACTCAAAGTTTTGAATAAACCCTACTCAGGGTCCTACCCTACTACTGTCTATTGTGTAGCAGATTCCTAATGTTTTAAAGTAAGTTTCCTTCCCTTAGAGTAGAACCCTTCATAAATAACATAAGCACGGACTGACTTCTAGGTTCCCAGTTCCGCCGCGACGCCCTCGCCCAGTAGCGCTATATGATATATTAATTGGTAAAATTGCTGAATTTACAACTTTATAATACATTTCGTGACATTTCTGATTTTTTTAATTTGTGAGTTGCTGACTGGAGGTTTTATTTTTTTCTAGTTATATAGTGGTGATTTTCACCTAGGAAATTAAACTTATCTATAGTATTGTGGACAAATGTCGCTATTTGTAAAATAAATATTGAAGTTAGTGTCAGTATTTTTAATTTAATAAAATGCTGCTTCGCCGAACCTCTGGGTGATATGCGGGCAACAATGCCAACTGCCTTTTTTTGGGGTAAGTGACTAGTGAATAAGTGACTGGATAGTCGCAAATAAGCAACTGTTACCACGTGCGGCGCAGCTGTAGCTGCCAGTCGGCTTAGTGCATAACAACTTTGACCCAGTCTGGTACTAAGTTTATTTATATGTTGTTCCCAACTTGAGGATCTATTAATGACAAATCCTAATAAAATCACTTCTGAAGCTTTGTTTCAGATAAGAACAGTACCATCAACAACAATCGACAGAGGTTTCTGAGGATTAGTGAGGTTGAAGTGCATATAGCAAGTCTTTTCTAGGTTGAGCGCGGTTTACAAAGAACCAGTACCTCAGGTCACGTGCCACTTGTCTCAAACTAGACTCCAAGGTAGAAACGTTCGGTGCACAGATAAGTGCCACTACATCATCAGCAAACATGAAGATTTCCGCACCTGGCATGTTCACAGGTAGGTCGTTCAGTAACAAAGAAAAAACAGTGTTGGAAAGACTTGCGGATCCCCTATCGTGGCGCCCGCACCTATGACGGTTTGACGCCGATGAGTAACAAAGTCTGTCATCACATGGAGTGCTGGTCTACGGACACCGCAGTACTCAAGTTTAATTGGCAAAAGAGCTCGATCTGCTGTATCGAACGCGCGTGATAAGTCACATCATATAATTGCTACTTGCAGTTTTTCCTCCTGCACTTTCAACACGCCTATCACCACCTCACGTACGAGCGCGGTCGTGTTCTTACCTCATTAAGCATACTGTCGATCTGTAAATGAGTTGATTTCACTAAGAAAATGCGTTAGTCTGTATATATTTATACAAACTCTGAACACTTTAGCAACGCATGTAATTATAGAGATTAGTCGATAATTCTGTGCGCATGATTTGTCACCCTTGCCTTTGTAGACCGGGCAAATTTTGATAAATTTTAGTATATTTGGGTAACAACCTTGTTGAAAACAATGGTTTATTAGATGACGTGATAAGCTTACGGTCCGCCTGATGGTAAGCGGTCACTTTATTATGGTCTGATGATAGTCCGAAGGTAGCATGTGAAATTCTTAATTACATCCGTCATGCTTCAGCTATCTGGACTTGTCTTAACAAGTACTCTAAACCTAGGTGATCCTTGATTTGATGATGAATTCGGAAGGAAGGGATATGATCTCCTCAACTAAATAAGATAGCCCTGTTGTGATGGGGCTCCTTGTCTCGACGAGTACTATAGGTATATAGGTAAACAACATAACCCTCTCCGTATGAGGGGGAGGAGAAGGAGTCCTTTTTCTGTAGCTTTACTATTTGACTTAATGCAATAAATATAAATAAAAGATCTTTTTGAAAAAGTTTTCTTACATTATGTGACAATCAAACTTTTATGCAGCGGTTGGTAACAAATTTATTGCTTTAAGATACCTTCGTTGGTTTTTAAGTAATGCGTTTAAAAAACACATAAAATTTCGATAAAACGAACATACTGCTTTAATTAACATAATTATTTCTTTTACATGTAGCTGTACACTACATAAGTAGGTGCAAACATAGATTACTCGAATTAGTAGCTAACTTAAATGTAAGTAATTATTTTGTTATGTAGGTTAACCCTTAACTTACATATCTCTCGATTTTTTGATTTGAAATAAAATTTTGGTACATTTTAGGGGTCCAATTTGCAATTGGAATATTATGGACACTGCTTGGAAAAGGAGAAAAAGATACTTAACTGTACAAAAAAAACAATGACACATTTTATTTTTTACGAATCGACTTCAAGAAGTGTAGAAGTTGTTTTTGTTTTTTTAATTTAATTTTGTATTATATTTATTCTATTAGGCATATGCATACAATTATAATGTTGTTGGGATAATGCTTAAACATACGTATACCACACTTCAAGAATCATAAAATACTTACCAGAAGTGCCCTGTGGTTTCACCCGCAGAAAATCCTATTTCCATGGGACCTCTCGACCGGAATAAATCTAATCGTTTTTTCCTTTTGTTTTCCGTAGAGCTATCTCTGTCCTTAAACCTCTTAATCGAAAAAAAAACGGTCAAGTGCGAGTAGGACTCATACAAACTCTACTCATCCAGCAAAGGCTTAATTTCACAACCTCGACAGTAATGTACTAGTACGTCAGTCAAATTTTAGCTTGTGTAGCCCTTTATATATTCTCTGAAAATAAATGGTTGTGGCGAAGCCACGGAGGGAGGGACAAGGAAGATAAGGGTTCGTTATTTAAGTATGAATGCCTTAAAATTTTTTACTTAAATAGGAAACGTTTTATATTGTGGTACTTTAAAGTCAAAGTTAGCGGCCGGGGTGTTGAGGTTAGGTATAATTCTAGTTGTGGGTGCTCACTATAAAGGACCGGATCGGTCTCACACTATTCTAATCCAACTCATCCTACCATGTTGCAATGGAGGATTTTGGTCTTCAGGTAAGTAGAAACAGTATTTACTTTAAAAAAAAATTAACAATGAATTCGCAGGTACTTGAAATAGTCGAATTGAAAAGCAAATTATGTATTCGTGGCTCTTGCGGTTGAAACTATGTATAAGCCTGGATGCAAAAGAAGGGGAGACCGAGGAGAGTTTTGACAGAGCTGGGAGACCGAGGAAAGTTGTGACAAAGCTTAAAGACCGAGGAGGGGCCATAATAGACAGAGAGCTGGAAATATCGCATTTTAGTTGATATTTCAAAAATCTATCAAACGCAATGGTCGCTTTCGGCCCTTATATTTAAAATCCGCTGCGTGCTTTGCGGTTAAAAAATTTTTTGTACAGACATGTCGAAAGTATTTGCACATGTGACAACTCTCCTCTTTTGCTTTTTATAATTAGTATAGTGTAACTACGAATAAGGGCTAATTGTATTTATTTAAAATAGCTAGATAATTTAAAATAATAATTATTTTTGAACATTAAACACAGCGCCGTCTGGTCTCAAAGTAAGCAAAGCTTGTATTGTGGATACCAGACAACGGATACAGATACGCCATCAGTGGGTCCGTAAGCTTGTTTGCCATCTTAGTGGAATAAAGGAACAATCTCTTTTTTTGTAAATATATACATATAATAAACCCAGACTCAAGACAAACACAAATATTTTTATCACATAAATGTTTGTCCAGTGCGGGAATCGATCCCACACCCTCTGCGCAGCAGTCGGCCAAACTACCAACTAGGCTGCGAGGGAGTCAATTAATATGTGCGGAAAACGAATAAATTAATATTAAATAATACAGTGGCTACAGAAGCCAGCAGAGAAGTGGATACTAAGGAGAACCATACTTTTGCGACTTCTGAAAATGGAAGGTGCAAAAAGGATACCATAGATTTTTCGACATCAATAAAGCTAAAGTTTAGTAAATTTAATGCAAGGTAATGTCTCATAAACATTACACCTGACAATAAATATGTCGTTATTGCTTGTCAGAGTAAAACCTCACACGCGTAGCCATAATATCTATACATATAATAAAGTTGTAGGAAAGTCAAAACTGTACATTGAATATTGTTTTAAAAGAATACTTGGGGTGTGATCTACAATCGATACCGAAGCCAAAAATATAGTTTTTAAAATTTTTGTCTGTTTGTCTGTATGTATGTTCGGGATAAACTCAAAAAGTACTGCATGGATTTACTTCAAATTTGGCACGAATATTATTAAGAAGTCGGGTCAACATATTATAGGGTACATATTATTACGCTATCACTTACGGGGAACGAGCAGTGAACCTTTATTTCTTCAACGCATTCTGTAACAACGTGTAATCTAGCGACGCATATTTGACTTGCTACTTAATTATTAATTATAATATATATTTATTTTATTAGCCATAGCCATTTATTTTATGTTAAAAAATCATCAGTCAGTCATAAGTCATAACTTAGGTATGTTATAATTTTTCACTAATAATTTTTCAATAGTTTCCTATTTGCTAACTAGATGGCATTGGCGTCGAATTAGATCGCGCTATGGTTTCTTTCACATAAAGTGATGTATAGCGTTCACGCAGACGACGTCGCGGGCAGCAGCCAGTATATTAATATGTCAAAATATATCCATTCATTTCATTCATCCAGTTATTAAAAGTTTGCTGCAGAAAATGTATCGTAATATGCCTTGTTATTATTTTATTTTAGTATATGTCATGTAGCTCCGTGTGTGATGGGCTTAATTAAAGGTTAATGTTGTATAAAATTTTATTTTCAAGAGTGGTATAATTTATATAATGAAAATTAATTTTGGGTATTGGTTAAAATTAGGTACTTGGAAGACCTAGCTTTTCTCGTTTTTTGGGGCTCCGTGCCTGAAGAGAAAAGCGGGACCCTATTACTAAGACTCCGCTGTCCATCTGTCTGTCACCAGCTGTATCTCATGAACTGTGATAGTTAGACAGGTGAAATTTTAACAGATGACGTATTTCTGTTGCGTTGACACAGCAAATAAAAAACTGAATAAAATAAATATTAAAGGGGGCTCCGATACAACAAACGTGATTTTTTTGCTCGATATTGATAACGGCAACAGGTAGACGCTTAAAGTACTCATAGAATATTTATAGTCACTAAATAATTCAAATGAAACAAATATTTAAGGGGGGCATCCCATCCCATCCCATACAACAAACGTAATTTTTTTGCCGTTTTTATAGATAATGGTACGGAACTCTTCATGCGCGAGTCCGACTCGCACTTTGCCGATTTCTTTAATTTGATGACGAATTGATAACTTCTTTTTGAAGTCGATTTAAAAGGTTTATTATAGTTTTCGCTTTTCAAACTTTTACTGGTTTTTTGTATATATACCTACATATATTTTTACTAAGTTTTAAAAACCAAGTGCTTCTACCATGCACTTCATACTTCCATGTTATTCTGTAGTTTTTGTCGAGTGCCAGCGAAACAGTAAGGATAGCTCTTTCTAGTAATTGTCATACCGAGGACTTACGTATCTACATACTGGAAAAACCACCGTACCGAGAACTTTGATACATTCCTATCTGAAAAAACTATCGTACTGAGGACTCACACTTTTTCTGGAAAAGCTATCATACCTAGGGAGGACTCACGTGTTAATTTTAACACATTAGTTCTGGAAAAGCACTAACAACAATACTAGAGTGTAAAAAACCAGAATTACCAGAATACAATAAAATGGTGACGTCAGTCCGAAGATCCACTAAAATTTCTTCGATTTGAAAAGGTCCTCGGATGTGCCTTGTGTATGCCCAAGTCCCATTAAGAGGACGCTTCCCCAGGTCGAAAAACGTAAAGCAAATTTACTACATTCCTGATAGGAATAGCTAAACCTGAGAGACTTCAACCGTTGTAATTTATAAGGGTTAAGGAACCCTAAAAATCATTTTTATTAAATTGTGTTATTGATATTTCCTATGAATTATTTTTAGAAAAATTGATAAATAGTCGTTTGTTTATAAATCTAACGTAAAACGTGATCAAAACAAGGTATTTTTACTATAAGAAACGAAAAAGCCTATTTCTGCTAAAAAAAACTTAAAATTATTATTATTGTTGTACCCTTAGTACTAGCTAACTAGCTAGTACCGAAAGTACCGAAAAAACCAGGAATTCCCGGTTTTTAACATCAGTACCGATTCAAAGCGTTTGTTCAAATTTAAATACACAACCCTGGATACACCAATATTCATTCATAATTTTTTTATATTTAACTACTTAAATATGGGAAATCTGACCGATAATACATACATAAATTGTTAATTTTTATTTCAGCGCTTTAGTGGGCGTGTCTGAACTAAGTAACAACTTTGAATTTCCACCCGACTTTAAGTTTGGGGCAGCTTCAGCCGCTTTTCAAGTGGAAGGAGCTTGGAATGAAAGTGGTAAGTTATCGATGAAAGTGGTAAGATATCGATGAATTTATCAATAATTGCCTACCCCTATTATAGCATCCGATATCGTCGGATATCGTTTGCTGACCCGAATTAAACAAAATAAAAATATAAAAAAATTCCATTTAAAAAAAATGTGGGTAGCAATTACATTCACTATCATTGGTTCGTAGTTAATATCTATCATGTCGTAGTTTACGGTTTGCCAAAATATATGGGACATTTTTAATTTGCCTTGTTGCGACTATATACAAAAGATCATTGACGTTTCATGCTAAACTGGGACCAAATCAATGCCAAAAAAATATACTTATAACACCTGTTCGGAACATTAGCACAAGCATTTTTAATATATAAATAAATAAATATAAATAGGCCACAAGTGTAAAAATATTTTTATTAGTTTCACAATAAATTTTTTTTCTATATAGTTTACTCAATCGCTTGACGGGAAGGTCGCCTTAATCAAATATTATGTGTAAATCGCGGCACGTAAGTTGAACCTGCTACGCAGTAACACATCTTTGGTTTGTTAGTACATTTATCCGTACTGTAGCTGCGCAGTCGGCCGCCATTTTAGTTCCACTTACGTGGCGCAAAATATAGTATGGCACAAAACCTCTGTTGACATTATTATTTGTTAATGCGGTTTGACTTATTTCTTAGTAAAGTACAAGGAAATCGAAAACAAGATTTTTTAACCTAAAAAAAATGGCCGAAGGATATTTTTAAAGCATTTGGTGTACCTAATAGAAAATAATGATCATGTTGATGATTTGGAAATTTTTCTTAAGCTTATGCGGGGGGGGGAAGCACATTGGTGCATGACCGTTTAGGGTGTTCGTGTCGGTGGAGCAGTCCATGATATTTTTTATACTGGCCGGCCTGCTTAGCGCCTAGAGAGTAGCGACACACCTGGTGAGTCACTAGAATTCGCAACTGGTGGTTTGCTTAATGCCTTACTTAGCGCCTAGCGACGTCTACTCTAGTTTCTTTCAAACACGTTTGTTATAAATAAGTGCCTAGGCGCTTAGCTAGCCGCCTAGCCTTTTAAGAGTTTGCCTAGCGACCACCTAGACACTAGGCGCTAAACAAGCCACCCGCCGTTTAGAAGGCAGTCATTGTAGCTCATCTGTTTCAGGCAAGGGAGAAAGCATATGGGACCACATGGTTCACACGAAACCGGAACTTGTCGAGGACAGAACTACTGGTGATGTGACTTGCGACTCTTACCATCTCTACAAGACCGATGTGCAGATATCATCTGACCTTGGACTTGATTACTATAGGTTAGAGTTTTTTTGCAATTTTCTGGGAAAATTAAAGCAATTGAACGACTGAAAGATATATGTTATAAAACTTGCTTTTGTCTAGTGCATTACCTAATTCGTGATTTTTTTTGTACCACTAAGGTGGCAAACAAGCTGACGCAGTCTATGAACGCTTATAGTTCTATTACGCTGGTGGCGCCAAAGTAGCGAGGCACACTGAGACTAGGAGGATTATTTGTAGCCCATTTGTAGTCAATTTGTTACGCCATTAAATAATTTGTAGCGTGTGCCAATCATGAAAAAATTTAAACACCGCCAGCGTAATATTAGCCTAGCGAGGACGAAAGGTCAAAAACTGACTAAGGGGATAATTTGTAGCCAATTTGTTATGCCATTAAACAATTTGTAGCGTTGCCAGTTGAGATATAATGAATACACCGGTAGCGTAAAAATATACCTAGCGCGGACCATAGGTCAAAAATTGGCGAGCCAAGATCCCACCACAATGGGGAGATAATTTGTAGCCGATTCTTTACGCTATTAAATAATTTGTAGCGTGTGCCAGTAATAAAAAATTGAAAAAAATTGATTTTTTTTTTTTTTATGTTAAACAATATGAGAGTGTGGAAGAGATAAATAATATCGGTTCAGCCGAAGAGATGTAAAAATAACTAGAGATGTTCCGACTAGTTGCTAAAAGCGCCGATTATGAGGTTTTAGACATTTATTTATACCTAATAAGAATTCTTACAATTCACTTGCCTAGATAAAAGGGTTAATGTTAAGCTATTAGATTAAGATTAGGTACATTAATTGTCTCGGAGCGGACTACAAGAAAGTTAGGTTAAGCTATTCGTTAGTTTATTTTACATGTAAGTAGGTACTTATTGTGTAGGCAAATAGGTTCTTTACACGCTTATTAAGTATTTCAGGTAATGGTTAGGCTATTTTGAAAATTAGATACTATACCTATATTTTACAAATATTATAATGCACAGTTGTATGTATTATCCATCTCCTTCTATCCTATCTTAATTCCTATGTCTATCCCTTTCTAACTCACTATTACGTAGAGGAGTCAATAGCCAATCAGCTGATACAAGATGTCTTCAAATTGTTTTTTGTTTTGTCGTGCATAGCTCCTCTTTTTTATAAATCTAATACTAACAAATTCGAATATTGCAATAAAACCTACTTAACAGTAAAGTTTAGATTACGCACGTTATATCAGTCTTTATTTTACGAAAATCTATGGAGTATTACGGAAGTTTTGACCGTAAGAAGTTTTGAGCACTTTTTAAATTTCCAAGATTGCGCGCGCTTGACTCGTGACGTCAGGGTTCCCGTCGATCCGTGTCGCTCGTGCCCCACGCCCAAGGACGTTATAAAAACGTCCTTGCCCACGCCGTATGAAACTCATTGAAGTGATATCCCGCGCGCGCGCTTCAGTTATTTTATGTCATTGCTTTGTTTAGGTATTAGTTTACTGTTGTTGTAACAATCACCCTGTTAGTTAAATAAGTGCCTTGTGAGGAAAATCTGCGCCATGGAAGAGGGTTACCAAAAAGGTCAGTTCGGATAATCTGCCGAAAGTTGATTACTGGATGGTGGCTCAATATTTTATAAAAAATAAAGATTTTACTTCTGCCGAAATGCGTGGAATAAAACTGAAAAGGTTAGTACCTTAGGTCCCATAAGTAGTCTATGTCTTTAGTTTAAAACATTATAGGTTAGGTACGCGGTAGGGGAGGGGTATTCCCCTTACCAATCCCCTCTCACGGAAATTCATAGTTTCGGAGATATGGACCTTTAAAGGTTCCTACCTAAATACTTCATTTTTTATATCTATTCCCTTAGTGGTTTGTTAAAATGTTAAAAAGAGGATTTGGAGAGTTCCCCCTCTTACTGACCCCTTTTTTTTTTAAATACCACTAAGATGGCAAACAAGTATACGGTCCGCCAGATGGTTAGCGGTCACCGTAGCCTTTGGGTGCTTGTAACACCAGAGGCATCACTCACGCGTCGCATCGCCTGCGTTCGACCCTTTGCCCTTCTCCCACCTTAATGGGGAACCATTAATTTTTATAAGATTTTTTTTTCGCAAAACTTTACTTCCGCCTTATCTCCGGCACTGCGGGACTAGCAGCCCCTTCGCCGGCACTCAGGCTCTCCTCCACAGCTTCGGCTTATTAGTCGCTTGCTTCGCTTCGCTCCTGCCTTAACCTTCTAACCTAACACGCAGTTTTGGTGTGCCCTGACAAGATTACTGTCTAGAAATAAAAAAAATAACCGCGAAGGCTAAGGCAGGAGCGAAGCAGAGCAAGCCTTCTTACCTAACACGGCCGTGTTGGGTTCCCTGATAAGATTACTGGGTAGAAATAAAAAAAATAACCACAAAGGCTAAGCTCCTGCCATAACTTTCTAACCTAACACGGCCGTGTTTGGGTGCCCTAACAAGATTACTGTCTAGAAATAAAAAAAATAACCACGAAGGCTAAGGCAGGAGCGAAGCAGAGCAAGCCTTCTTACCTAAAACGGCCGTGTTGGGTTCCCTAACAAGATTACTGGGTAGAAATAAAAAAAATAACCACGAAGGCTAAAGCAAGGGCTTGCTTCGCTTCGCTCCTGCCCTGGGTAACGTTCTAACCTAACCCGACTGTATTGGGGTGCCCTAACAAGATTACTGGATAGAAATAAAAAAAATAACCACGAAGGCTAAAGCAGGAGCTTGCTTTGCTTCGCTCCTGCCTTAACCTTAAAACTTGCATTACACTGAATTTTTGACAAAATACTGCTGTAGAACAGTATCAAAATCGAAAAAAAAGTACTCGATTACCCAATCTATCGATACCCCAAAGTATCGATACATTTTTCCTGTCCCTAAAAACAAATCTCTGGCCATAGATTAAACAAATATTACGACTTTCAATGCATTTTTTCACGATTTTCAAAAATTCATAACTTAAAAAGTATTCATTTCCGTGAACTGAAATTTCAGATGTGAGGTCAAAGGGATCATATTTATCTACGAGCTAGCGAGGAGGTCTCTTTCTGAGCCCATTTAATTATTACTTTGAGTTTTTTCTACATACTAGTTTTCACTTTATTTATTTTAATATTTATATTAATGAAAAAGTATGTCCGTATAAGGTTCACAATATAAAAAAAAAAAATTAAATAGTTACTTTCATCGAAATGATCTTCACAACAAAATGCAACAGTCTTCGGGTTCTATTGAATCCTGTCTCCGTATTACGGTCATCCATTTCTTCCTTATTATAGGATTTTTTGGTATATTAAAAAACAGTTTTTCGGGTGTTTTAACATTGGAATTTAAACATTTAGGCACTGCACAGTATTTGCTATTAATTTTTTCGTTATAAAACCGCAAGTACGAGCGTACAGCATCAGTGATTGAAAGAATAAGAATGCCCGCTCTCCGGGCCGGCGCGCTTCGTTGTCGCGTTGACAGGAATCGTGACGTCACAGCGCGATAAAGCGCCGAGTGCGTTTTAATTATAGGACGCGCGAAAATGCGCACTTTGATTGCTATTATCTCGGCCATCTTTGCGGATATAAAAAAAGTAAAAATACATATGTTCTTGTATTTTCGTCTAGATTACTTTGGCATATCTAGAATAAAACATTGGCCAGGTTGATTTTGTATATATGTATATATATATATAATCTGAATCTCGGAATCGGCTCCGCATGAAATTTAGTATGTAGCGGGCTTCAGGGACGATAAATCGATCTAGCTAGGTTTCATTTTTAGAAAACGTCGTTTTATCCGTGTTTTCAGGCAGGTTATGATAAACTGAAAAGTATGACTCTTCCTGACATCTATTGGCGAGTAGTAATAAGCAACACTTAAGCTACTTGACAATAGATGGCGCTGTTTAAAAAAAACCGAGCAATGCTCTTCCAGGTACTATTCTATAAAATTTGTGAATCTTGGATGTTCTGTGCCGAAATTCTGTGCCCTTAGACTGTGAAAAGGAACTTGTGTTATGGATTTAAGTGAGTGGCTATTCAATCATCAGGATTTAGAAACCATCAATGTCATGTAAACGTGGTGAGTCCCATCAATTTCCATCCTATCCCTTTACATATCACCCAAAGCTAAATTTTGAACCAGCGTCACCAGGTAAAATTATTAAATATTTTTAGATATGATATTTTAGTTTTATACCATGTTTTAGGTATAATTGGTAATTATTAATTACATTGTTAAGCCCGTTATATGTATTTTATCACTAGTTCTTAATTTGTATGGAAAAGTCTTTGTCACACACACAAATATTTTTTTGTTTGTGACGATCATAAAGAAGCGTATTTCCATGGCAAAGTACATCTTAAGATTTTTCACTGGCCAGACTTGTTCTATCAAGAGCTCAATTTTATTAGTAGAGCAGTTACACGTAATGTAAGGATGTAAGTAAGATAAGGTAAGACTTTTGACTGCATCTTTGCTGTGGAAATATTCATAATTTTAACATTGATGGTGTAGCCATAGATGTGGCATGGATGATATTTTGTCTTCAAAAACTCTAACCTTCATAAATAAAATCTTTTAGAGGCGCTAGTTAGGTAGCCATTGCCTTTTTTTGAATTTTATATGTAAGCATTGGGAACATTTTTTTTTTGTAATTTAATTAATTTGTAAAAGGTATTGTAAAGTAGTAAGGTAATAATATGTTAAAATCTCGAAAAATTGTAAAAGTAGGTACTCGAATAAGCCGCCTGAACAAATAAACGGGGGGCAAAAATAGTACCTCTCCACCTTACAGAGAACGGTTGAGTAGTGTTGTGTTCCTGGCAATGAGTAAGGTTGTCAGAGCTCTTTAAGGATTCGTTGCGTGGACAGCGGAGGACCAGCGGTGCTCGTTGCTGTCATTGTTCGGCGTAGACACGGCGGTCAGGGAGAGCTGATGAACCGGATAAAGTCTCTGAAATAGTAGTCGTGCCAGAGAAGGAGACCGGGCTACTACAACAGAGGGGGATCAGGGGCCCTTCCGCCCGCCGTACTAACAACCGTATCATCTGTTCCGAGCTTCGGCAGTTCTAGTATAGCACCGTTTGCCCTCTAAGCTGTCCGTGCAGTGAATCCTCATCTTTTAGTCTAAGCAACTTTTAAAATAAAAGAAAAGGAAAAGAGTTTTTACGCCACACTCATATCTATGCGTGCCTATACAGGTCTCATAGCGGTGACACGGAGGTAGCTCGACTCTTCACGCACCTGAGTTTGACGACTGATAAAGTTCAAGAGCAATATCCTTCTGCAGAACTAGATATTTTGGGAGACTATCGCCTACCATCGTGAGTGGCTCGGTTCTCGAACCAATAACTACGCAGGGATAACTGCTCATGAATTTGCTTTGACGACTAATAAAGTTCTAGAGCAATATCCTACTGCAGAACTAGATATTTTGGGAGACTATCGCCTACCATCGTGAGTGGCTCGGTTCTCGAACCAATAACTACGCAGGGATATCTGCTCATGGACCTATGGATTCCCTCAGCTGGTACTTTCACCAACGAGAACACCTGATATAGAGGACCATACAAGCTCCTTACTGGACCTTCTGCTGACTACACGTCCGGACGGATATTCCGTCTCAGTGGATGTGCCTCTTGGCTCCGCGGACCACTGTCTCGTTCTGACTCTAATGACATGCAAACAACCCGATCCATCAGGGCCAACTAATTAGCGTCGTGTGTGGCACTATAAGTCGGCAGACTATGATGGATTGCGAGAATATCATGCATCGTACCCGTGGAGGCAGCTCAGCTGTAGCTCAGAAGATCCTAACGTCAGCGTAGCCGCAGTCACTGAAACAATTCTCGCTGGTATGGAGGGTTTTATTCCTATCCTGCTAGTAGTCCCGCGTCAAAATACGAATAAAACGGTTCGTGATAATAAGGATCAGAATATTTCTGAGTTAAAATGCAAATTAAGTGCTGCCTCGAGATTCAGTAAGAAAGCAACTGCCAGAGCTAAATTCCAATTCATCGGCAAAATAAGTGGGCGACTTGCGAGATATCCCTCTGGGAAACGTTCTTTGTGATCGCTTGCTAAAGCTGCCGAAGGGAACTTCTGCCAGTCGTCGTTACCACCACTACGGAAGACCGATGGTGACTTGGCCTGTAGTGAAAAAGAGAAAGCCGATCTACTGGGCAGCCTCTTTGCCTGTAACTCGAATATGAACGACAAAGGCGCTGTACCACCTACTTTACCGTGGTGCGGTAAGGCCATGCTGGAAATCTCCATAACACAGCGGGAGGTCCGGCGGGCGTTGCTTTTTTTAGACGTTCGAGTCGAGTGGGTCAGATGGTATACCAGTGGTGCTTAAACAGTGTGCTCCTGAGTTATGTGCTGTATTCGATCGCACCTTCGCGCTTTCCTCCCATACTAGTCAATTGCCGTCCTCAAGGAAGACCTCGAATGTGCAGCCGGTGCCCAAAAAGGGTGATAGGTAATTTTCATCGAATTACAGGCCTATCGCTATTACCTCTCTCCTCTCCAAAGTGATGGAGCGTGTGATCAACACACAGCTTCTAAGATACCTAGAAGAACACGACCTGGTCAGTGATCGTCAATATGGCTTTCGCCACGGTCGCTCGACTGGTGACCTTCTAGTGTATCTCACACACCGATGGGCACTTGCCATTGAGAATCAGGGGGAGGCATTGGCATGTAGCCTGGACATAGCGAAGGCGTTCGATCGGTTCTGGCACTGGGGTCTTCTATCGAAGTGCCCGAGGGTTTTGCAAATGGGTGGCTAGCTTTTTATCCGCCAGACGCATACGAGTCGTTGTTGACAGTAGTTGCTCTGATACCATAGACATTAATGCTGGTGCCCGCAAGGCTGTGGTGTTTTTATTATTATTCATATATTTCAGATTATCTCCATATATTGTTAGTATTTATACAATCTTTGAAATATGTTAGTAGTCAAATTAAAAATAACAGATTACAAATAAACAATTTAAAATAAATATTATCCTGTACTAGACAAAGCCTGGTTTATCTAGCACTGAATATTACTGCCCTGGAACAAACATGTAATAAGTTCCAGTGTCTTAAAATTGGACACTGAAACCTTTCAGCTATCGGCTTCAGAAGAGAATTGGAGCTGCCCCGGACTCTGTGTAGCAGGGAGGCTACTCTTTTCCGCAAAATAGCAGGAAAGCTGTCTATTCGCGCTTCCGCCATCATTCCTGAAGCACCTAAGCCTGAAGCCTAATATAGATAATAATAATCGAAGATGGTATAGAAAAACTTTGATTCGGATTCACCTTTAGTAATTCTCAAATATCTTCTGGCAATTTCTTTACTCTAATAAAATTATTTGGGGGAGTTTCTAAAGTAGAGTTCCTAAACTACCAATACATGTATTTAATTTTATTTAAAGAAGTATCTACCCATAAAACATGCTCAATCAAATAAATTAACTAACACAGGTTCTCCATATCTTGGCCCCGTATACTACCTTCTGGTTTCATCAACGAAATGAGTGAAGAAGGCATAAAGTACTACAGTGACCTTATAGACGAACTTCTAGCTAAAAACATAGAGCCGATGGTCACCATATATCACTGGGATTTGCCAGAAATTCTGCAACAATATGGTGAGTTTGAATAATAGCTTTGGGTAGGTTCTACGTATCTAGCCAAATGGTGGCTTTGTGGTTTTAAAATATTATCCAATAGGTTTTGGGGGTTCCGTACTCAACAGTGCCAACGGAGCCCTATTACTAAGTCTACGCTGTATGCCTGTCTGTACTGACATTTTCACAGAATATGTGTTTTACAGCGAATTATTTGACAGATACAAAAAAAAAACAAAAAGGAAACATTTAAAGGGGGTTTTCAAACAAAAGATACACGTTTTTGATTTATTGTAAAGTGTTGACCCTTAAAGAATATCAACAAATAATAAAAATCGGCTAAGTGTGTTACTACTATTAATTACCATATAAGGGCCTTCCTGCAAAAATAATCCCGATAATTCTGAGAAACATGCTCTTTTTTATAGTAAAATCAATGCTAAAAAAGGGTAAAAAATTACTTTCAGGTGGTTGGACAAACCCGCTGATAGTCGATTGGGTAACCGATTACGCTAAAATACTATTCGAAAGATTAGGAGATCGAGTTAAGACATGGCTTACTTTCAATGAGCCCTTGGTCATTTGTGACTTGTCCATGAACACTGGAGCATATGCTCCGAATATTTTTGACCCTGACCGCGCCGATTATGAGTGTAACAAAAATATTCTGTTGGCGCATGCAAACATTTACAGGATGTATGATAAAGAATTCAGATCAACACAAAATGGTAAGTTTTAACAAGTATCGACAAAATGTTGTGCTAAGTTTATTTTTGCAAAGTTACCTTATTATCGTATCATTTCATCATACTAACTCGTAAACAGTGTCATTACGTGCATTTTCTATGTATTTATGTTTCCAGGTGTGATTTCAATGGCTAACCACTATATCTGGTTTGAGCCCGGCAATTCTACAGACGAAGAACTAACGGAACTTGTCAACCAACATACGGTAAGTCTTTCTGAAATTACTCCTTACGATAAAGAAGCATCAAAGATCATGCAAGAATTGCGACAACACGCGGGCAATGTTGCTAGTGTATAAGTCGTAATTCCGACCCCCATGGTCTACTGCTACATCCCAGTGTTTAGCCTTTTTAACTCGGTTCAACGGTAAGTTAAAAGAAATGTTGTTGATAGCCGGCGGTGGCCGAGGGTTTTCGATTTCACTTTGCGTCCTATGTGGCGGGGGTTCGAGACCAGCGTGTGATTATTTACACCACTGGCTTTTTCGTTAAGGAAAATATCGTGAGGAAACCTGCATACGTCAAAACATAAGACGTATGTAAAGTCCACACTCTGTACTGAGCCCGCGTGTGGACTATGACCCAAATCACACTCGGTGAGGGTAGGCCGTGCTCCAACGGTGGGGACGAATGAGGCTAATAAGGATTGAACTTTTAAGTCTGAGGGGAGACTTTACCTTCCTTTACCGCTTGTATAATGGGTTGTTTTCCGAGGATTTTTTTGAAATGATAAAAGGTCACGCACAGTTCGGGTCTAGAGGTGCTACCTCCTGCAAATGCGTAAGTTGTGGAATGAGCTTTTTGCTGAGGTTTTTTTAGTGACTGGATCTTCAAGAAGAAAGTGATAAGATTTTGATGATGAATATGTGTTTTTATAGAACGGTCGTTACACCTACCCTATCTTTTCCGAGACGGGCGGCTGGCCCCCAGCTATAGAGAAGATTATAAGAGATAACAGCATGAAAGAGGGCTACCTACGATCCAGATTACCTGAACTTACCCAAAAAGAAATAGACCACATCAGAGGTTCGTGAGAAGTATGAGTCTAAATGCATGTCGTACTGTTTGACGGCTCCGTAGTTCTGTTGGTAGATAGTAACTGCCTGCCGATCCGAGGGGCACGGGTGCGATCCGCGCGCAAAACAAAATGTCTTGATTCTAGGTGTGCTTTATATATAACTAGCTGGTCCGGCAGACATTGTTGTGCCCTTAAGTTGATGCGCTGTAGCGCCATCTGTTACAACAATGGGGTAGCTCTTACCCACGGCTTCACCCGCGCGGATTTCTTTTAGATACTTACCCAATCCGGACATGTTTATGACGATAAACTAACTTACACCACCATCTGTTAGAAATGTATGGAACTCGGACACGTTTATGTGGACAAACTTTCTAACACCGCCATCTGTTAGAAATGTATGAAACTCTTAGCCAAGCGCACAATTTTTGTCATATTTATACTCTCTTCTTGTATTGTCTATTCAAATGTTCATTTTTATTTATTGCGTTGACTTAGTAGATTAAGTTTTATACGAATTTAAGGGAATATGTCCCCTTAAATACGTATAAAACTTAATCATCTAAGTCAACGCAATTAATTGATTGATTTAAATATTTCATTTCAATTAAAATTCGATACCTTTTCGCGTTCCTGAGTAAAAGGGTCTTGACCAGATGACAGACACATAGACAGTTTTTTTTTTACGTGATTTAACTACAAATAAACTAGTTTTGGATTTTGCCCTCTACTTGTACTATGGGACCTTTCTTCTTGTCTTTTATAATTCTAGGTTAAAGGGAAATCCATAACGGTTTTCATATACTTACGACTTTCAAAGTGTGCGGAAATAATAGCCGTTTTTGACTGCGTTGGCATAGGCATAGAAGCCTAACTATTTACACCCTCAAGGGTATTTGGTATTAATTTCAACAGGATGCCTTCCCGCGTTCTTGAGAAAAAAGACCAGGGTGTACCAATACGAGTCCTTTTCGGAATTATTAAGTTCTTTTGAAAAGAATGCAAATATTTTCACCAAACTTCAGAAAAGCCGCAGGTAAAAGCTAGTATATAATTTATAGGCACTTCCTTTCAACCACCTTTTTTAGGGTTCCGTACCCAAAGGGTAAATGGCGGAACCCTGTTACTAAGACTTCGCTGTCTGCCCGTCCGTCCGTCTGTCACCAGGCTGTATCTCATGAACCGTAATAGTAAGACAGTTGAAATTTTCACAGAAGATGAATTTCTGTTGCCGCAATAACAAAAAATACTAAAAACAGAATAAAAAAAATTAAGGGGGCTCCCATACAACAAACGTGATTTTTTTGCCGTTTTTATAGTAGTGGTACGGAACCCTTCGTGCGCGAGTCCGACTCACACTTGACCTTTTTTTTTTCAGAGTTCTGTATCCGAATTGCAAAAACGGAACTCTTAAGTATCCTTATAATCGATCATACGAATGAAGAAAGAAATTATAGAACCAATTGTAATGAAATTTTATATTGTAAACTGCCATAATGATTTGCTATGAAAATGGGGAAAAAATATTTAGGAATAGCACCATACAAGGGATAGTTTTTTTTATTCTTATCGCTTTATAATGAACTTATATATCATTCATAATAAGTTATGCTTAATTTATATTTAAAGGAACAGCTGACTTCATGGCATTCAATTATTACACGAGTCGCCAGGTTTTCTCAGCCCCACCTAATGCAACCCTGGGGCCTTCACCTGCAGCCGACTGTCCCGAGCTTAAAGCCCACCTGGATGTAGATTCAAAATGGCCCGTCCCTGCGGTGATGCCAATTCTCGCCGTAAGTATGATACGAAAATAAATTCTCTGCAGAAAAAGCAAGGGTTACTAAAAATGTATGTGGTATGAGATCAAGGGTCGTATTAGAGATGTAGAAACGTAATATTGGTTTTTGGATCAGCAAAAAAACAAGATGCTAAGATTATACTGGACGCCACAGGTGAGCACCGTTTTGTGAGGTGGATGTAGGTACATCCTCACACCTTAAAACCGTCCATAGGTTGCGATGAACGCGGGACATCAACCGGGCCGCAAACTTGTTCGCCACCTTGGTGACATAAAAAAGGTGCATTTAAACCAATCAAAAGTGGAGGTTTCCAACGGCTATGTTTTGTCGAAATGGAATCACCGTCTGACCTGGCTGACTTGTTTGCACGCCAAGTAGCTGAAACGACCCATTTCATACGAAAAATCATAAAGTCCCTAGCGAAAACGAGGGATGCTTTGAGACGAGAAGTTCAATTGCCAAGTACACCAAGGTACACACTATGATTTTAACTTTAAGTGCGAGCAAATAAAAACAATAGGTGCGAAATTAAAAGTACGGTCTTTTTTATGAAAATTTGGAATATTCAGTGATTTTTTTTTTTTTTTTATACCACTAAGGTGGCAAACAAGCTTACGGCCCGCCTGATGGTAAGCGGTCACCGTAGCCTATGGAAGCTTGCAACACCAGGGGTATCACTTGCGCGTTGCCGACCCTTCAGAAATCTAATAACTTCTTTCTTGAAGAACTCCATACTGTAGTCCTTGCTTGGCAGGGAGCTCATTCCACAACTTAAGCGTTCGCGGGAGGAAGTTTCTCTGAAACCGCACTGTACGCGACCATTTAGGTTCTCAAGTGTGAGAATGGATTCCCTGCCGATGGCGAGCGGTGCGATGGTAGAAAGTAGCCGTGGGCATCATTTCGAAAAATTCCTCAGAACACAACCCATTGTACAAGCGGTAGAACACACACAGTGAGGCAAAGTCTCTCCTCAGACTTAAGGGCTCGATACCGCAAGTGAGTTTGGAATCGTCGACAATTCTCACAGCCCGTCGTTGAACCGAGTCAAAAGGGCCAAGCTGGTATCCGGGTGCACTTGCCCAGAGATGGCAGCAGTACTCCATATGGGGCCGAACTTGCGACTTGTAAAGTAACAACCTTTGCCCCGACGTGAAGCACTGCTTCGCTCTGTTGAGTACACTAAGTTTTTTGGACGCCAGCTTCACCTTATCTGATAAATGATCTCGGAACTGAACATCGCTGGAGATGTCGACACCAAGGATCCCAATGCTCTTGGAGATGGAGAGGGGAGTGTTCTGGAATTGTGGGACTACAGTGAATGGAGTTTTCTTAGCGGTGAACGCGCACACTTGTGTCTTTGTAGGGTTGAATCGGACCAAGTTTACCCGTCCGCAGTCAGAGACCTGGGACAGTGTGGTCTCGATTTGAGACACAAGTTCTCCGCGGTTTTCCTCCACAACGGAACGAGGGATGTTTGCACGACCCGTGTAAAAAGCGTCTCCAGTACTGTCATCTGCATAGCAATGTATGTTGTTCATGTCCAACATGTCATTGATATGCAGTAGAAACAGCGTAGGAGACAGCACAGAGCCTTGCGGGACACCAGCATTAATGTCCATGCTATCAGAGCAACTACCGTCAACTACGGCTCGTATGCGTCTGCCGGACAAAAAGCTAGCCACCCATTTGCACAAACCCTCGGGCACTCCGTAAGATGGCAACTTCGATAGACCCGATGCCAGACCCGATCGAACGCCTTCGCTATGTCCAGGCCACATGCCAATGCCTCCCCCTGACTCTCAATGGCTAGTGCCCATCGGTGTGTGAGATACACTAGAAGGTCACCAGTCGAGCGACCGTGGCGAAAGCCATATTGACGGTCACTGACCAGATCGTGTACTCCTAGGTATCTTAGAAGCTGTGTGTTGATCACACGCTCCATCACCTTAGAGAGGAGAGAGGTAATAGCGATAGGCCTGTAATTCGATGGATCTGATCTATCGCCCTTTTTGGGCACCGGGTGCGCATTCGCAGTCTTCCATGAAGACGGAAATTGCCTAGTGTGGTAGGAAAGCGCGAAGAGGCGCGTGAGTACAGGACATAACTCAGGAGCACACGACTCCAATTAGTTGGCCCAGAAGGATCAGGTTGTGTGCATGACACTTGAGTCCGAACGAGACAGTGGTCCGAGGAGCCAAGAGGCGCATCCACTGAGACGGAGTATCCGTCCGGACGAGTAGTCAGCAGAAGGTCCAGTAATGTTTCATTATTACATATGTTTCTCTATCGTTGTTTGTACCTATTCAAGGAGTAGTAAGATCTTATATGCTCTATCTTTTAAAATGTAAAAGGGAGACGGCTGAATTTATACATAAAGTTACTCGCATAGTTAGTTACGGCGGAGATATATCCTAACAATTATTTGTTAAAAAAAGGAAACCAAGAGAGACCCAAGAATCTTTGATTGAATTCGAACAAAGCATATTTCAAAAATTTACTATTTAGAAGTTATAACGCTAGGCATAAGCAATTTAAAAAACGTTTAACATTGATCCTGTAATATATTTGTTAGTTTTATTCGGCATTTCTGTTAAAAATTGCCACTTTTAGCAAAAATGCAAACTAAAGCTCAAAGATGTTTCAGAAACAATCAAAAACGTCCTCATTGGACGGGTGACCAACTAGTGCCACATTTTCTTACGTCGGCATTTTTTGTTTTATGATGTTCTTATAAGTCATTGCTTTTATTTTTTGCAAAGTTGCCGGTTTTTCATGTGCGAGGCGATTTAAAATAATAATAAAAATATAATGATGTTAGATCATTAAAAAAAAACGCCGACCGCTTAATTTCTTTTTTTAAATCTAAATACACTGTGAAATTTAAAGAACTTCGATGATTATGACAAATCTAATGTGTATGAAAAAATTATACCGAGCGCGTTTACCTGGCATTTCGCTCTCAACCGATCTTCGATCCGAATATCGATTTTAGTAACATTTCCTTTTCTAAGCAGAGAATAGCAAGTAGGTAATAGCTATGTGATGGTTCTTACTCAACAGATGTATCCTAAGGGCCTGAGAAAGACGCTTTTGTATGTAACAGAAAAGTACGGCAACATACCAATAGTCATCACAGAGAACGGCTACCCCACAGGACGTGGACTTAAAGACGATAATAGAATCAAAATGATGAAGGCGCATTTGAAAGAGGTAAGTGATCATAATACCAACTGATAAAATAATAAATCTAAGTTATCAGCTACAAAAAATCAGGTTTAGTGTTCAGCTGGTAGCCAAAGGTGTACACAAGAAGCGCTAGGAGGGGAGTTCCCCGTTACACGATTGCGATTTCAAGTAAGTGGGGACGAGAAGCGCCCCGGCACTCCTTGATACCTAGTTTATCAGTGCGTTTACCGACGAACCCGGGTCGTCGGCGTCGCGAGATCGTCGTCTGGGGCCGTTAGTACGGTAGTACCTGGCCGAGGCCGCCTAGTAATAGTATTTCGACCGTGCAGCGGTCGGTTGGATGATGGTAGCTTGCAAACAATCGGTTCGGGCAATTTTCGCTCGAAACAGCGCCAGGTCTTTAAGATATTGGGGAATCGTAGGGAGCTCGAAGTCCCTGTGCAGGTCCGCCTTCCAAACGAACCGCTTGGAGGAACCCGTTCTTTTTTTTGCTCGGCCATTTAAACAGCGCGCGAAAACTTAGTGTATTATATTCCCTTTTCTGCTGGCCTGACTTTGAAAAGAAAAGTTTTTAGGGTTCCATACCCAAAAGGTAATTGGCGGAACCATATTACTAAGACTCCGCTTTTCGTCCGTCCGTCTGTCACCAGGCTTTATCTCATAAACCGTGATAGTTAGACTGTTGAAATTTTCAGAGAAGATGTATTTCTGTTGCCGCTATAACAACAAATAATAAAAAATCAGAATTAAATAAATATTTAAGGGGGCTTCCGTACAACAAACGTGATCTTTTTGCTCGATTTTGCTCGACATTGATAACGGCAACAGGTAGACGCTTAAAATATTCACAGAATATTTAGTTATATAGTCGCTTTAAAAATAAATAATTAAATTATAATAAAACAAATATTGACGGGCCCCCGTTTCCGTTTTTTTAGATTATGTTACGGAACCCTTCATGCGCGAGTCCGACTCATATTTGGCCGATTTTCTTTTTAAATATCGCATTAATTCATTGACTAATATTTTTTTAGTTTCAGGTTAATTTTCTAGATACTAAAATGTTCTTCCTAATTTTTTCATTCTTGTGTATTTATGTTCTGCAGGTGTGGTTGGCAATAGAGGAAGGCGCAAATGTCACGCACTATACAGCCTGGTCGCTCATCGACAACTTCGAGTGGAACCTTGGACTTGAGTAAGTTGTTTGAAAAAAATTATGTATGTAATCTAAGAAAATAAATAAATAAATATTTTTGGACTTCACACACCTCGCCATCTGGCCCCAAAGTAAGTAAAGCTTGTGTTATGAATATCAAAACAACGGATACATATACATAATTTTGACTTTTTTTTGTAAATACATAAATATCTATTTTTTTTTGTTGCATCTAGAATGCAATGTGTAGACAATGCAGCAAACCTTAATTTTGCAAAAACCTTTTTTTTTTACATACTTTTTTATATTTTATTATTATTTTTATATTTTATTATTATATCTATTTATCTTATTTATTGTTATAATATTAGTATAAATAGCACTGATTTTCTTTCTTGTTCTGACGATGGATTGAACAGCGACGATAGTTTTCAAAGTATCTCACACTCCCTCAGCGCAAATCTAACTTCTGTTTTCTCAGGCTCTCTGAAAAATTTAAATGTTGTACATATAAATGCTCAGAGTATTCCAGCTCATTATTCTGACATGCTAGCACCTTTTGACATCAATAATATTCACGCTATTCTGATATCAGAATCTTGGCTGAAACCTTGCTTACAATCTACTTCTTACTCATTACCCGGTTTTCAGTTGATTGGTAATGATCGAAAAGGCAAAGGTGGTGGTGGGGTGGCAATCTATCTTCGTTCCTATATACTTTAATTAGGCCTTATTCCATTGTTAATGTCTCGGACACAGCAGCAAATACAGCCGAGCATCTTTTTATAGAAATTACTGTCTCTCATACAAAAATCTTGCTTGGCGTATTTTACAGTCCAAATCATAATATTAATAACTTCACATCTTTTGAAAAAAATCTTGACAACCTTACACCTCAACATGATCATACAATACTAATGTGGGACTTTAACACTTGCCTTTTGAAGAATGACAGTCGTAGCCACCAACTTAAGTCACTTGTCGAGGGATGTGACTTGCATATACTTCCTCTTAAAGCTACTCACTTTTTTCCCAACTGTTTACCCTCTCTTTAAGACTTAATGATAGTCTCTTTTCCTTCACATGTTACTAAGCATGGTCAGTGCGCTGCTAAAGCTTTTACCTACCATGACTTGGTTTACCTATCATATAAAATCCGCCCTCCTAAAGCTAAGTCGAGAACACTTCTGCAACGTAATTTTAGTGGGATAGATATTCATCGCTTATGTGATGATGCACAAAAAATCAACTGGGATTCGATCATAAATGCTTCACAAGTTGACGAAAAAATTGAATTATTTAACACACACATTAAGAGTTTTTATGATGTACATGCTCCCATTGGTGCTGTAAAAGTAAAGCAACTTCCTGCTCCTTGGCTCACAAATGAGATTAAAACAATAATGATCAAAAGAAATCGTGCTAAGGCAAAATATAAAGTTGACCCATGTGATAGCAAACTCAATAAATATAAGCTTTTGAGGAATCGCTGCAATAGGATGTGTAGAGATGCACAACGACGCCATATCCATAAATCCGTAAAAAACGGTGATCCAGCAAAGGTCTGGAATTTTCTAAAGTCATTAGGAGTCGGAAAATCTAAACATTCTTCTATCTCATATGAAATTAATATCAATATCCTAAATCAACAATTTTCTTCTAATGTTATACTCAAATGCATTTTGCTTAAGAAATTTAGCTTTTCTGCAAGACCTATTAAACCACGGTCGTTTTTTGACGCCGGCAGCTACTCGCGGGTTAGGAATATAACATTCCATACCAGCAAGGATTGTCTCAGTGACTGCGGCTGCGCAGACGTCAGGATCTTCTGAGTTAAAGCAAATCTATACTATACTTGGTTCTCGATTACTTCGTGACTCCACATGTCTGTTGTTGAAAACTCCAAGGCACAATTCACAAATGTATGATCACTCATTTACTGTTAAAGCGATCAGGTTGTGGAATATATTGCCTTTGGACATAAAACGAGTGCAGTCCTTGAGAACATTCAAAAAAGTAATAATTGACCATTTGAGCAAATAAATAAAAAAAAACTAGTATATTAACATCGCAAGCGTGATTTCTATCCTTATGTATTTATATATTATGTATTTATGTAGATATATTTTACATATGTTCATTAAATATGTCTATGTAGGTATATATAGTTATTTAATATTGATGCATATTATGATATTAAATAAATATTCATATTACATTGTTTAATAATTAATCTACACTTATGTTTGTTTATTAATTTATCTCAACGCACACACTATCCTCGAAATTTTAACGTTTTTAAAATTCCTTCACCCAAAGGTTATCTGGGAGAGATCGTTCCATAGCGATGAGATCGCCATTTGTACCTGTATAGTTAATACTGTTTTTATGTTTGATTTTGTGCAATAAAGTGTTTTAATTATTATTATATCTATACTAATATTATAAAGAGGAAAGGTTTGATTGATTGTTTGTTTGTTTGTTTGGATTGAATAGGCTCCGAAACTACTGGACCGATTTGAAAAATTCTTTTACCATTAGAAGCCGACATTATCCCTGATGAACATAGATTACTTTTTACCGCGGGAAAATGCTTCATTCCTACGGGAAAACGGGTTATAGGACAACGGGTAGTAAGATCCGTATATTCCTAATTACTTAATTACGTAATTACGACCTTTTTCACATAACTTCTAATCGGCTGATCCGATTGGGTTGAAATTTTATATGGGTATTTCCATGGTTTCACAGACACGAATGTATTATGCCATTAAAAAGGAAAGATTTGATTGTTTGTTTTTTATCTATAATTGAGGAGTTGCCATAAGAAGCTACGCCGATAACGAAATTTAGGGCGGGCGAAGCCGCTGGCAGAAGCAAGTCATTCATAAAAACACCCAGACTCAAGACAAACCCAAATGTTAATAAATGTCCAGTGCGGGAATCGAACCCTCACCCTCTGCACAGCAGGCCACACCACCAACTAGGTTGCGAGGGAGTCATGGGAGTTAATTATATTTTTGTTAAATTGACGTCTTTACCAATATATAATCAAGGGAAAGAAGAAGTGAGAAGGGAGAAGTTTCCGTCATTAGCGTTTCCATGATTACATACCTGAAGGGTAAAGAGGTGAAACTTTCACAGAATCTGTGTTAAAATGGCGGATTATCTAACGAATAATAAATAGTTTAAAAGGTTTCGTTGTTTTTGCTTAATCGTAAAACCTGTAATACATTGAAGCTTCAAACTAGACGTGATAATAGTGTGACCTCAAAAGTATAACAACAAATAATACAAAACCGGCCAAATGTGAGACGAGCTCAAGTCATCAAAATCTTAAATTTCCGTATCAGTGCCATTAAGCGATTATTAAGAGTAACACATTAGTTTGTTAGGAACGATATTCAAGCAACGTGGGGTTTGGTCAGTCATTGGATGGGTGACCGCTTAGCTACACACGTTTTGTTTTAGTTTCGGTTTGTAAATTATGTAAATGGCGGTACAGAACCCACGGTGCGCAAGTCCGACTCGCACTTGAACGATCTTTTATTTATTAAGTTATCTTAAGGGAATGTTATTATAATCGGTCCAAAAATCGCAATCGCTAAATTTGCATTTTCTTTACGTTTTGATTCCTGGAGATCGTTTGCGAATTTACCATCATTGATTGACTTCGTGCATAAGTAGATACATACTTCCAAATCTTGTAATGTGTGTTACTAACTGTGTATGTACGGAATGTTTCTGGTGAGAAGCTATGTCAACATAAATGGTACCTAATCGAATCATCATTATTAATGGGAGTACGCCGCACCAGCGCTCCTTTTTTTTTTTTTTTTATACCACTAAGGTGGCAAACAAGCCTACGGTCCGCCTGATGGTAAGCGGTCACCGTAGCCTATGGACGCTTGCAACACCAGGGGCATCACTCGCGCGTTGCCGACCCTTCAGAAATCTAATAACTTCTTTTTTGAAGAACCCCATACTGTAGTCCTTAGAGAAAACCTTGGCAGGGAGCTCATTCCACAACCCAAGCGTTCGCGGGAGGAAGTTTCTCTGAAACCGCACTGTACCCGACCATTTCGGTTCCAAAGTGTGAGAATGAATTCCCTGTCGATGGCGAGCGGTGCGATGGTAGAAAGTAGCCGTGGGCATCATTTCGAACAATTCCTCAGAACACAATCCATTGTACAAGCGGTAGAACACACACAGGGAGGCAAAGTCTCTCCTCAGACTTAAGGGCTCGATACCGCAAGTGAGTTTGGGATCGTCGACAATTCTCACAGCCCGTCGTTGAACCGAGTCAAAAGGGCCTAGCTGGTATCCGGGTGCACCCGCCCAGAGATGGCAGCAGTACTCCATATGGGGCCGGACTTGCGACTTGTAAAGTAACAACCTTTGCCCCGACGTGAAGTACTGCTTCGCTCTGTTGAGTACACCAAGTTTTTTGGACGCCAGCAGGACAAGCCGCCTCTGGTAGTGTATCCTTATGTTGTGGCAGCAGACTTTGGCTGTAAGGCGACGATATGTAGTGCCTACAGCTATTGGCCGTATACCAACATCCATTTTTAAAAGTGCGCAAAAATTAGCTCTATATAAAATGCTAGTGATATCGAGATAGTGAGGTCATTTAAAAGGATCTGTCCCATTTCACCACATCCGCCACATAAAAGATCTTTCAAATGTTGGGCTGATAAAGCATCTAGCCCTTTAGTTACTTCGTGTATGTGGTGGTATTGAGGAATACCTACGTAGTGTAGCTACGGTGGCGTGACTTGACGAAGGCAATTAAATGAAAATGTTCACTTGAAACAATTGGATTTATTTTGCTATAGGCAAAACGTAAAGTTAGGTTACAAATTTAGCTTAGAGCAAGGAACCTAGTACCCAGTACGGATGCGCGGCTGTGTCTGGCGTCACGGGCTAGCGGTCTTGGCGAGGTGTGGGACTTAGTGCTATTTCAGCACCAAAGTTTGTCGACAACGTTGCAATACTCAGTACCTGGTCGGATTAAAGATTAAAACGTACCGGCGGTTTCACAATGCGACCAGATTTTTGGGTTTGGGTTTGAGATTCCCTATTGTTTGGCGTAATTTAAGTAAGAATTCGTGTGAGTCTCTTACGTTCTTACTTAAATTGTCATAAAATTCGCCTGGAAGTCGTAGCGTCTGTCCATATGTCATTTCAGCAGAGCTTACTTGGTTGTCAGTTTTGGGTACTGACTTTAGATCGAATAGGACAGTAGGTAGATGTTCTACCCACGACGTTGTGTAGGATTGCAGTCTAGCCATAAGGGCTGCCTTGAGACTGCGGTGAAATCATTCCACTGTTGAATTACTTTGGGGGTGATAGCTCGTTGTACGTATTCTTTCAACCCCTAAGTAGGGCATAAGTTCTCTGAAAAGCGAACTTTCAAACATTCTAACATGATCCGTGGTGATCTTAACCGGGCAACCAAAGCATGTGACCCAGCCTTCGTACACAATGGGCCTTATGTCGTTGCACACTAACCTGCACCTTTTGAGCAAGACTAAGATACACGACCCAGTGTCAACGAGGTACCTCAGTCCTGACTCCACGTCTCGAACTATCAGGCGGCTGTTCATCGGGGACGTGCAGTCATCCGCCGTGGACTGCACGGCTGCTAGTTTCCCGGAAGCTGCCTACGCGCCTTGGTTGCGGCTGCTGGCTGCTGCGGGCGCTGCTGATTCGCCCAGTTGCACGGCTGGCGGCAATAGCGTGCGCGTGTATGAAACACAGGCCGTTGTAGCTTTGCTGCTCTCGGTCCCTCGAGTGGCTGCTTCCTCTTCTCGGTTGCCAATCTTGTCGCCTAGGTTGCTGTCTTCCTCTGGTGCTTGATCTCGACCTGCTGTTCTGCTCAAGTTTTTTTAGTCTTGCGCTGATTTTGTTTAGCTCTGACCAGATTGCAGTGGTATCTGGCGCGGCGCTGCTGGGTGTACTTGCAGGCGTTCTGATTTCGGCAATTTCTGCCGAGCTGGTTGCCTATACAATCTTATCGGCCGCCGTTGCCAGTTGGTTTAGGTCTTAAGAGAGGTAGGGCACTGCAAGTACTCGCTCGAATAAGCCACCCGAACAACTAAGCAGGGCATAGCGAGTACTTGCTCGAATGAGCGGCCCGAACTGGGGAAGTACCTCCACCTTACAGAAAACCGCGGCCATAATAACACTAACATTGAGTAGTGTTGTGTTCCTGGCGGTGAGTAAGGTTGCCAGAGCTCTTTGAGGATTCGCTGCGCGGACAGCGGAGGACCGGCGGTGCTTGTTGCTGTCATACTCGGCGTAGACGCGGCGTGCTGGTTCGGCGGTCAGGGAGACCTGATGAAACGGCTGACCGCTGGCCGCCCGCAGGTTGAACGGGATCCCGAACCCAGGGATCACTTAATCTCCGCCCTGGGAGGCTGATTCGCCAGCCTGTGTAAAGTATCTGAAGTGGTAGTCGTGCCGGAGAAGGAGACCGGAGTGGACCCGGCTACTACAACAGAGGGGGATCAGGGGCCCTTCCGCCCGCCGGGCCAGCAACCGTATCATCTGTGGCGAGCTTCGGCAGTCTTAGAACCGCACCCTTTGTCCTCTATGCTGTCTGTGCAGTGAATCCTCATCCTTAGTCTTAGTAACTTTTTTTATATATATTATGGCCAGAAGACAGAAAAAGAAAAGAGTTTGCACAGCGGCTACTCCATCCACATATAATGTGGATTTTTGCAACATCAGGGGTATTCACGCAAATCTTAACGCAGTCCACCACCATCTCGAAACTGCGCAGCCGACCATTCTTTTTCTAACGGAGACGCAGATATCCTGCCCGGCCGACACATCATACCTTCATTATCCCGGCTACAAACTCGAACACAATTTTATGAGTCGTGCCGGTGTATGTATGTTCGTCCGGGAGGATATCTGCTGTCGCCGCCTTCATAGCCTTGAAGACAGGGACCTGTCGATATTGTGGGTGCGCGTAGATTACGGCGGCCACACTCGTATCTATGCGTGCCTATACAGGTCTCATAGCGGTGACACGGACGTAACTCGACTCTTCACGCACCTGAGTTTGACGACTGACAAAGTTCTAGAGCAATATCCCACAGCAGAACTAGTTATTTTGGGAGACTTTAACGCCCACCATCGCGAGTGGCTCAGTTCTCGAACCAATAACTATGCTGGGATATCTGCTCATGAATTTGCTCTGACCTATGGATTCTCTCAGCTGGTACTTTCTCCAACGAGGATACCAGATATAGAGGAACATACGAGCTCCTTACTGGACCTTCTGCTGACTACTCGTCCGGACGGGTACTCCGTCTCAGTGGATGCGCCTCTTGGCTCCTCGGACCACTGTCTCGTTCGGACTCAAGTGTCATGCACACAACCTGATCCTTCTGGGCCAACTAACTGGCGTCGTGTGTGGCACTATAAGTCGGCAGACTGGGATGGATTGCGTGAATTTTACGCATCGTACCCGTGGAGGCAGATCTGCTTTAACTCAGAAGATCCTGACGTCTGCGCAGCCGCAGTCACTGAGACAATCCTTGCTGGTATGGAATGCTATATTCCTAACCCGCGAGTAGCTGCCGGCGTCAAAAAACGACCGTGGTTTAATAGGTCTTGCAGAAAAGCTAAAATTCTTAAGCAAAATGCATATGAGGCTTGGACCACGGCTCGTTTTAATAAGGATCCGAATATTTCTGAGTTACAACGCAAATTAAATGCTGCCTCGAGGTTCAGTAAGAAAGCAACTGCCAGAGCAAAATTCCAATTCATCGGCAAAATAGGTGGGCGACTTGCGAGCTATCCTTCTGGGAGTCGTGCTTTCTGGTCGCTTGCCAAAGCTGCCGAAGGGAACTTCTGCCAGTCGTCGTTACCACCACTGCGAAAGACCGATGGTGACTTGGCCCATAGTGCTAAAGAGAAAGCCGATCTACTGGGCAGTCTCTTTGCCTCGAACTCGAATATGAACGATGAAGGCGCTGTACCACCTACTATACCGTGGTGCGGTAAGTCCATGCCGGAAATCTCCATAACGCAGCGGGAGGTCAGGCGGGCGTTGCTTTCTCTAGACGTTCATAAGTCGAGTGGGCCAGACGGTATACCAGCAGTGGTGCTTAAGCAGTGTGCTCCTGAGTTATGTCCTGTACTTACGCGCCTCTTCGCGCTTTCCTACCACACTAGGCAATTTCCGTCTACATGGAAGACTGCGAATGTGCACCCGGTGCCCAAAAAGGGCGATAGATCAGATCCATCGAATTACAGGCCTATCGCTATTACCTCTCTCCTCTCTAAGGTGATGGAGCGTGTGATCAACACACAGCTTCTAAGATACCTAGAAGTACACGATCTGGTCAGTGACCGTCAATATGGCTTTCGCCACGGTCGCTCGACTGGTGACCTTCTAGTGTATCTCACACACCGATGGGCACTAGCCATTGAGAGTCAGGGGGAGGCAATGGCATGTAGCCTGGACATAGCGAAGGCGTTCGATCGGGTCTGGCACCGCGGTCTTCTATCGAAGTTGCCATCTTACGGAGTGCCCGAGGGTTTGTGCAAATGGGTGGCTAGCTTTTTGTCCGGCAGACGCATACGAACTGTAGTTGACGGTAGTTGTTCTGATAGCATGGATATTAATGCTGGTGTCCCGCAAGGCTCTGTGCTGTCTCCTACGCTG
Source organism: Apoda limacodes (assembly GCA_946406115.1). Classification (NCBI taxonomy): domain Eukaryota; kingdom Metazoa; phylum Arthropoda; class Insecta; order Lepidoptera; family Limacodidae; genus Apoda; species Apoda limacodes. The sequence continues at coordinate 17,755,109 of OX291564.1, read as the reverse complement.
TTTCTACTGCATATCAATGACATGTTGGACATCAACAACATACATTGCTATGCAGATGACAGTACTGGAGACGCTTTTTACACGGGTCGTGCAAACATCCCTCGTTCCGTTGTGGAGGAAAACCGCGGAGAACTTGTGTCTCAAATCGAGACCACACTGTCCCAGGTCTCTGACTGGGGACGGGTAAACTTGGTCCGATTCAACCCTACAAAGACACAAGTGTGCGCGTTCACTGCTAAGAAAACTCCATTCACTGTGGTCCCACAATTCCAGAACACTCCCCTCTCCATCTCCAAGAGCATTGGGATCCTTGGTGTCGACATCTCCAGCGATGTTCAGTTCCGAGATCATTTACAAGATAAGGTAAAGCTGGCGTCCAAAAAACTTGGTGTACTCAACAGAGCGAAGCAGTACTTCACGTCGGGGCAAAGGTTGTTACTTTACAAGTCGCAAGTTCGGCCCCATATGGAGTACTGCTGCCATCTCTGGGCGGGTGCACCCGGATACCAGCTTGACCCTTTTCACTCGGTTCAACGACGGGCTGTGAGAATTGTCGACGATCCCAAACTCACTTGCGGTATCGAGCCCTTAAGTCTGAGGAGAGACTTTGCCTCACTGTGTGTGTTCTACCGCTTGTACAATGGGTTGTGTTCTGAGGAATTGTTCGAAATGATGCCCACGGCTACTTTCTACCATCGCACCGCTCGCCATCGGCAGGGAATTCATTCTCACACTTTAGAACCTCAATGGTCGCGTACAGTGCGGTTTCAGAGAAACTTCCTCCCGCGAACGCTTAAGTTGTGGAATGAGCTCCCTGCCAAGGTTTTCTGCAAGGACTACAGTATGGAGTTCTTCAAGAAAGAAGTTATTAGATTTCTGAAGGGTCGGCAACGCGCAAGTGATACCCCTGGTGTTGCAAGCGTCCATAGGCTACGGTGACCGCTTACCATCAGGCGGGCCGTAAGCTTGTTTGCCACCTTAGTGGTATAAAAAAAAAAAAAAAAAAAAAAGGTCTTTATCTTCCATGACTTGATTTTGCCAAAGTACCTTCAACGTGCTGTCGTTGATTTTGTCCCGCGCTAGGTCCTTCATATAGCGCAGCAATTGTGAAGGCTTGCAGTCTCCGATTAGTTTCTGGATTTTTCTGCTTTCTGATTCTTCGTAAATTTCAAGGAGTTTATTTTTTATTGTCTGGTACTTCTGTGCTTCTGGCTTTGCAAGAATGTCGACTATTTGGCTAATCTCTTCCTTTCCTAATTTGGACACGACGACTTTTACTTTGTTTCGTCTGACACCTTTTGAGGGTTTAGGTTGCCTCTAATTGTATGAACCAGACCCTTGGTAGGTCTGCCCAGAAGTCGGGGGATTCTTGAGGTTACTGATATCTGTGCCATGTCCATTTTTGAGTCTTCTTGTCTTGTCATATTATTTCACTTCGCGTGGTAAAACTCGCGTCGGTGAGATAAACGAGCGAAAATGTCCAAGGAGTTACTTAGTAGCACACGCAATAGGCGTGGAGGAAAAAACTTGTAAAGAGAGTTGTAAAAAAATACAAGTAAATCTTGTAAAAGTTTTGGAACCTGGGTACTAGTCCTGATGTTGAGTGCACCGCTGTGTGCGTTGTCCGTAGAAAATTTCGTTGTAGTCAAGCCACTTAAAATTTTCCTCTGACTCCAATTTCGAGGTTGCCCCTATTTTGTTCTATAGTAGGGGTCACCAATTTAGCTACTTCGTGTATGTGGTGGTATTGAGGAATACCTATTTAGTGTAGCTAAGGTGGCGTGACTTGACAAAGGCAATTAAATAAAAAGGTTCACTTGAAACAATTGGATTTATTTTGCTATAGGCACAACGTAAAATTAGGTTACAAATTTAGCTTAGAGCTAGGAACCTAGTACCCAGTACGGATGCGCGGCCTTGTCTCGGTCTTGGCGAGGTGTGGGACTTAGTGCTATGTCAGCACAATTGCTTGTATAGCGATGTCGCTATAGCCCCCCACATCACCCACTGCGAAAAGACATTACAGCATTAAAAACATCTTCCAAAGAAGCCTGGGTATGTATGTCAACTGTTGGTGGTGGGTCAGGAAGGCATACAGTAGTTGAAGAAGGTGGATGCTTGATTCTCAAGCAGTTTAAAGTATCTAGAACCTGAAGCTATCGTGTCACTAGAAAAAAGAAGACGGGCAGCTCCAGTGATATCTCCATCTCCAAATCTATTTTCAACTTGCCGAAAATGATTATAGTTAGACTTTCCCTATTTGTTTTTTTTTTTTTTTATACCACTAAGGTGGCAAACAAGCTTACGGTCCGCCTGATGGTAAGCGGTCACCGTAGCCTATGGACGCTTGCAACACCAGGGGTATCACTTGCGCGTTGCCGACCCTTCAGTAGTCCTTGCAGAAAACCTTGGCAGGGAGCTCATTCCACAACTTAGGCGTTCGCGGGAGGAAGTTCCTCTGAAACCGCACTGTACGCGACCATTTAGGTTCTAAATGGTTGTTCGCAATCAAAATTTTGTGTTGTACTAAACAATTTTTTGATTCTATTAGTTAATGATGATTTATTGCTTGTTTCCCTTGGAACATGAAGGACTCTATAAGAAAAGGTCAGCAAATGTTCCCAAGCATTAACTGTATTTTTAGCTATAACTGCTTCTAAATCTGAAGACAGTGACTGAGCAACAGTTATTCTAGCACCACGAGGGATCCTTTTCAAAACTGGTTTAGTTTTTTTTAATTTTGACAAAATTTGCCAGAATGGTTCACTATTATGGTCAATAATAGAATTTAGAGTTAAAGTTGTGTCTGAAGGACATGCAGGTTCAAACTCAGCGTTTTTAGGGACTTTATCTAAGTGTATTTTCTGTCCTCTTTGTGTTTTGAAGAAACGTGCTTGGGAACATTTTGGACATTGTATTTGTTCTAGTGACACGATATTTGAAGAAACAGCATCATTCAACAGCACATTCTGCAAGTTTGCATTTGGTGAGGCATTATACATTTACAATAATAGATAAAGTACTCCACTAAATTACTTATCAAATAAATACTAAAAATTATTAGATAAACATTAAAATAATAAATAAATAGGGACAGTCAAAGCCTAGTTGTAAAAATACACATGCAAACATTTAAAGTAAATGCAAACATGGACAAAAAATATTTGGGGTATCACAATTTCCTGCACTTGAAAACTGACCGCCAAAAGCTCGTTCGAAGGTTCCACCAAACGCATCGCAACGTTTTAAACAGGAAATATTTCTTTTTGAAATTTTCTTAAAAACTGGGTATCGTCAAATTTTCTATGGAATATAGAAAATAAATAATATATTAAAATATATGCATGTGCTAAAAAACTAGTGAAACAATATAAAATAATTTATAATCACAAATTATAAGTATCACAAATGACAAATAACGTCAAAGTTTTTTTTTTTAGAGTGATGTGTGTGTGTGTGTGTGTGTGTGTGCGTGCGTGCGTGCGTGCGTGTGTGTACGTGTAGGTTGGCTTTTTTTTGCTCCTAGATATCTCAATAAATTTTAGTCCATTGAAATATTACATGACCTTTGCATTTGTTAGAGGACGCAATTTTTTTTTTGGACATGTCAGTAGACTTCTTTAATTTTTAATTTAGGGTAAAAAGTTATAAAACATATTTGTAGGCAAAACAATTTGCTACAAAATATGTTTCTACGAAACACCCCTTTTTCCAAGATGGCGGCTGCATGACAAGGGTGGCGACCCCTCAAACTTGAGGTTAAGTTTCTATTGACCCCCACATATGTCCCAAAAATAAAATTGCGTCCTATAACAAATGCAATATTCGGTACTTAAATTGTAACATTTCAATAGACTATTTGTCTTGTGACTCGATTGATTTGATCAATACGCAACGTCATGACTTAGAACTGAAAAGAGCTTAAGAAAAAACGGACCAGCGGTTTGTTATTCTTCATTTATTATTATGTAAATATATTGTTGTAACATTTTGCAGAGTGAAATTCGGGCTTTATGACGTAGATTTCAACAATCCCAGCCGCCCTAGAACCCCGAAGAAGTCTGCTGCGTGGTTCAAGAATGTAATAAAGCAGCATGCACTTGAACCGACCAATACAACTGTGTCGCCGCCCTTGAAGTCATACTAGCATAGTGTTTTAATGTCTTCATTAATCATTGGATAACATAAAAATATAATTTTAACAAGTATTTTTAAGTTTTTTTATTTTAACTAGATAGGTATTAAAAGAAACAGTAAATGTATACCCAAAAAAGTTATTAAATAAACAAAAACATCAGTAAAAAAAAAATTATAACACTAATTAAAAAAAAAAAAATACCCCTATTCTGACTAAACACCTCCTGTTTCAATACTAGACCCCGTAGTATTTTTGTCCTGAGAATTTATAAAAGTGGAATAAGTACATTGTGTTTTTAGCAGGGAATTACTAACGAGAGGCTGTTTAGAAGCCTTGGGCCGAAAGCTTCCATCCATTTAATACGTCACGCGCTTAGGGGGCAAGGAAGGTCAACAAAAGTGTGACAAAGACAAGTTTTTCATACTAAAATCGGGAAAAACGCGTGACTATGGGGGGGGAGGGGGTTAGAACTTGTAATTGATCGCTTGTAGTGTGCGAATAGATCATACTTTGAACACACAGCTTTTTACATACCTGATAGAATAGACGCGTCATTATCGACCGTGGGCTCTATGAACGCACGATTTTCTTGAAAAAAGTCTTAGCACCCGGTTTGCCTAGACGTAATGACACTGTTTACGAGTAAGTGTGATGAAAAGATATAGCTGATTTTCGACAAGACGGCACGACTCGCACGACACCGATACTATGCTTTCCAACTAGAACGATTGCCTCGACGTTTTTGCAACGGCATTTTGGCAGTACTATGGCAGCCACTTGTACTTTTGAATTGTATTTGTACGAATTTTAATGTTTTATTACGCATACAATTTTATGTTTGCCTACACAATAGTTGTTAAATACATAGTTTTTAATGTCAATCTAATGTAATTTACTATATTTTTGCGTAGCAATGACAAGTTTAATTTATACATCCCAGAGATTATCATAGTAATGCCAGTGCTTGATCACTATAAGGAAAGGTGAACAGAGTTATTTGTTTAACATTCAATAAACTCTTTGTACAATGGGATGTGTTCTGAGGAATTGTTCTAAATGATGCCCACGGTTTCTTTCTACCATCGCTCCGCTCGCCGTCGGCAGGGAATTCATTCTCACACTTTAGAACCGCAATGGTCGTGTACAATCTCAGAGAAACTTTCTCCCGCGAACGCTTGGGTTGTGGAATGAGCTCCCTGCAAGGTTTTCTTAAAGGACTACAGTGTGGGGTTCTTCAAGAAAGAAGTAATTGGATTTCTGAAGGGTCGGCAACAGGGCACCATTGCCCCTGGTGTTGCAAGCGTCCATAGGCTACGGTACCGCTTACCATCAGGCGGACCGTGGGCTTGTTTGCCACCTTATTGGTATAAAAAATTTTTTTTTAGTAAACTAGCGTTTTCTTGTCGTCATTACAATTCACGACAAGTATAAATAGCAGATAAATGCCAGAAATGGCAGCACTACTCCATATGGTGCCGGACTTGCGACTTATATAGCAGCAACCTTTGCCCCGACGAGAAGACCTGCTTCGCTCTGTTGAGTACACCAAGTTTTTTGGAAGCCAGCTTCACCTCGTCTTGCAGATGATCTCGGAACTGAACTTCGCTGGAGATGTCAACACCAAGGATTCCATTGCTATTGGAGATAAATGGAGAGGGGAGGTTTCTGGAATTCTGGGTCCACAGTAAATGGAGTTTTCTTAGCGTTGAACGCGCAGTCTTGTGTCTTTGTAGAGTTAATCGGACCAAGTTTTCCCGTCCCTAGTCAGAGACCTTGGACAGTGTGGTCTCGATTTTAGACACAAGTTCTCTGCGGTTTTCCTCTACAACGGAACGAGGGCTGTTTGCACGACCCGTGTAATAAGTGTCTCCAGTACTGTCATCTGCATAGCAATGTATGTTGTTGATGGATAACGTGTCATTGATATGCAGTAGATGTTTCGCGTAGGAGACAGCACAGAGCCTTGCGGGACACCAGCATTAATGTCCATGCTATCAGAGCAACTAAAGTCAACTACGGTTCGTATGCGTCAGCCAAACAAAAAGCTAGCTACCCATTTGCACAAACCCTCGGGCACTTCGTAAGATGGCAACTTCGATAGAAGCCCCGGTGTCAGACCCAATGAAACTCCTTCGCTATGTCCAGGCTACATGCCAATGCCTCCCCCTGATTCTCAATGGCTAGTGCCCATCGGTGTGTGAGATACACTAGAAGGTCACCAGTCGAGCGACCGTGGCGAAAGCCATATTGACGATCACATAGGTCGTGTTCTTCTAGGTATCTTAGAAGCTGTGTGTTGATCACACGCTCCATCACCTTGGAGAGGAGAGAGGTAATAGCGATAGGCCTGTAATTCGATGGGTCTGATCTATTGCCCTTTTTGAGCACCGGGTGCACATTCGCAGTCTTCCATGAAGACGGAAATTGCCTAGTATGGTAGGAAAGCGCGAAGAGGCGCATGAGTACAGGACATAACTCAGGAGCACACTGCCTAAGCACCACTGCTGGTATACCGTCTGGCCCACTTGACTTATGAACGTCTAGAGAAAGCAACGCCCACCGGACCTCCTGCTGTGTTATGGAGATTTCCGGCATGGTCTTACCGCACCACGGTATAGTAGGTGGTACAGCGCCTTCATCGTTCATATTTGAGTTTGAGGCAAAGAGACTGCCCAGTAGATCGGCTTTCATCACTATGGCCAGGTCCCCATCGGTCTTTTGCAGGGGTCGTAACGATGACTGGCAAAAGTTCCCTTTGGCAGCTTTGGCAAGCGACCAGAAAGCACGACTTCCAGAAGGATAGCTCGCAGGTCGTACACCTATTTTGCCAATTGGAATTTAGCTCTGGCAGTTGCTTTCTTACTGAACCTCGAGGCAGCATTTAACTTGCGTTTTACCTCAGAAATATTCGGATCCTTATTATTACGAGCCGTGGTCCAAGCCTCATATGCAGTTTGCTTAAGAATTTTAGCTTCTCTGCAAGACCTATTAAACCACGGTCGTTTTTTGATGCCGGCAGCTACTCGCGGGTTAGGAATATAACATTCCGTACCAGCGAGGATTGTCTCAGTGACTGCGGCTGCGCAGACGTCAGGATCTTCTGAGCTAAAGCAGATCTGCCTCCACGGGTACGATGCCTAAAATTCTCACAATCCATCCCATTCTGCCGACTTATAGTGCCACACACGACGCCAATTAGTTGGCCCAGATGGATCGGATTGTGTGCATGACACTTGAGTCCGAACGAGACAGTGGTCCGAGGAGCCTAAAGGCGCATCCACTGAGACGCAATATCCGTCCGGACGTGTAGTCAGCAGAAGGTCCAGTAAGGGGCTTGTATGGTCCTCTATATCTGGTATTCGTTGGAGAAAATACCAGCTGAGATAATCCATAGGTCAGAGCAAATTCATGAGCAGATATCCCTGCATAGTTATTGGTTCGAGAACTGAGCTACTCACGATGGTGGGCGTTAAAGTCTCCCAAAATAACTAGTTCTGCTGTGGGATATTGCTCTAGAACTTTGGCAATCGTCAAACTCAGGTGCGTGAAGAGTCGAGTTACGTCCGTGCCGCCGTGATCTACGCGCACCCACAATATTGACAAGTTCCTGTCTTCAAAGCTAAGAAGGCGGCGACAGCGGATATCCTCCCGGACGAACATACATACACTGGCACGACTCACAAAATTGTGCTCGAGTTTTTAGCCGGGATAGTGAAGGTATAATGTATCGGCCGGGCAGGATATCTGCGTCTCCGTTCGAAATAAAATGGTGGTGGTGTACTGCATCAAATCATTAATCTTAGAATGTGGATGGAATGGCCGCTATAAAAACTCTTTTTCTTTTGTTCCTTGCCATGTATAAAATGCCAACACTCGGCACGGTTGCTGGCATAGCGAGCGTAAGGGCTCTTGATCCCCCTCTGTTGTCGCAGCCGGGTCCACTCCGGTCTCCGTCTCCGGCACGACTAATACTTCAGAGACTTTTCACAGGCTGGCGGTTTAGCCTCCCAGTACGGAGATTAAATAATCCCTGAGTTCGGGAACCCGTCTAACCTGCGGGCGGCCAAAGGTCAGCCGTTTCATCAGGTCTACGCCGAGCAATGACAGCAACGAGCACCGCCGGTGTGTTTGACGTTGTATGTTTGCCATTTAAATAATGTGATATTTTGTAGAACCTTTGTTACAAAGCTTTTTCATAATGACAGACTTGAAATTACCAATTATTGATAACTGTGGTGTATTATTGCAACTTTGTTATAAATGTGAACACATAATAGCGTTTCAATTTATAATTTTGTAACATATTTTCACTTTTGGTTAGGCATTCCAAATTGTGTTGGTGAATTTGATGTTTAATACGTAACAATCGCCCGTTTTCACGCCACGAATGCAGATCCCTAATCGATGCAAGATTTCAAAACTGGAAATTTAATAAAGAGGTTGAATATGTTGAATTGACTCGAACAATTTTGAAGGGATTATCATATTTCAAATGGTATTTTTTTTACGCATTCTGGTAAAAAAATATAATTGATCAAGATCGAAGAAAAAGAGCTTTTGAATAAGTGAAAGAAGCATATTTTAAGAAATAGAAAAGTGGAATTCACATCATCGACCAACGTCAGTCTCTCCAAAACGAGGACAGTATCTTTTAAAATATTATCGGCTTTGTGGCTGACCCGACTGCTGAGTCAAGGGGCATGGGTTCGATTCCCGCATAAGACAAATTATTTGTATTTGTCTTGAGAAAAGGTGTTTTCTATCTATAATATGTATGAATTTACAAAAAAAAGTACATACTTATATATATCCGTTGTCTGGTATCCATAGCCCAAGCTTTGCTAAGTGTGGGACCGCAACGCCAGGAGACCCTACTACTATTGGTATCATTATAGTATATGTCTCCCAGAATCTATTTAATTTGGTTTTGAATAGTTATATTTACTGATTTTTTCCATTTCTTTGGGGCCTATATTATAGTCCGACGAAACAGTCACATTTATTTAATATGATTTATTTAGAATTTTATTAGTGTATACATTATCTGGTCTGTTATTAGTTACTTTATTATCTGTTTTAATTGGAATCTCCCTATTTTTTCCGCTTTTGCTGGTATTTTCAACGTTTCCAAGCACGGGCTTACGCCAAGTGATTTGGTTCCTCCTGTGTGGGTGTTTGATTAGTTGTGGAAGCATGCGTGGATACAATCACTGCAGTATTTAAAAACCGTCGGGTGCTGATTAAGCAGATATCTAATATTGTGATTTTTTGTAAGTTGACGTAGCGATTCTGTTTGAGTTCAAGTTCGGATAGTGCATTATGCAGGGTCTTTGGAATCATTCATATAGGCAAAATTATTATTGGAATAATTCTTACTGTATTTTTCTGCCATATTTCCTTTACTTCCTGAACTAATGGAATTTTGGATTATGTATATTCGTTTTTATTTAAGTTTAAAAAAAATGTACAAATTGATTTATGGATGCTATGCACTACATCTTTTTTTGAAATAGTCTCTTAAATTTTGTATTAGTTTATAATGTAGATTTTTAATGTCTATTATCTCTACCTCGTAATTGTGTTTTCAATGTTACCAGTACCAGTGCTGTACGTTTTAATAATGCCAAATGAATATGTCAGTACTGGTATTGCAGAGGCATTTATTGATTTGGTTTTGTCTCTTGCGGACAGACCTGTTTGCAAAAAATTTCAATCTTATTTATTTTAATTTTTTAATAAGCTAAGAGTGGGTAATACTGTCATATGCTGTATGGAAATATACATATGAACTCTTTTTTTAATTTTTATCTTGCGTGTGAATTTCGGAGTCTAAAAGTAGTTGTTCCCGACATCCTTTTCTAGCTTTGAAGCACCCTTTCTGTTCTCTAGAAAAATTTTAGTTCATTTTACTGTGCATGTAGATCTTGTTAGAAATAATTGATGTCAGTAATATGTATATCGCAGAGAGGCACGTAATTGGTCGATATTTTGCAGGATTCTTAGTATTGTTATCTTTTGGTTTTAGGTAGGTAATTCCTTGTGTGAAAAACTATAGAATTAATTTTCAATCAGATTGTTATAAATTTTTGTGTGTAGTTCATGGAGGACTATCAACTTCTTTATCCAATAGATATGAATTTTAGCAGTACCCAGAGTTTTCCAGTTGTGAATTTTTTGTGTTGCTTGTATAGTTTCACCTAACGATATTGTGCATTCCGTCATTACTAGTATATCTTGAGCTCTGTTTTTCTCCTCTTTTATCCAATTTGCATCTTTGTTGTGTTCTCATCGTGTTCGATCAGATATTACTCCAAAATTTTCTTACCTCATAAATTTTTTGTGTTTTGTAATAGTGTGTACTTTGTCTTGCGTCCTGTAAGTTTTTGGTTGTTATGAAATTGAATGTTGTTTTGTCGTCTCTGATGTATTATTTGATATCTCTTTAATCTTTTGGCTTTAGCTTGTAGTGTTTGTTTCATTTTATCTATACCTTCTTTACGTGTACGAATAGACGAGTTTTACTCTGATTAGTGCAATGTTGATTGTGGCGTACCTCAAGGCGGCGTGCTATCTCCTTTATTATTTTCAGTGTTTATAAACACTTCTGTCTCAGTAATCAATTTCAGCCATTACCATCTTTATGCTGATGATCTTCAGCTCTACAGATCTTTTAGGGTAGACGAAGTTATAGAGTGTATAAATATGATGGAAAAGATCTTGAATCTATAATAAATTGGACTGAACAATATGGCCTTTCTCTTAACCCTGCTAAAACACAGTTGTTCGAAAAAATTTTACGACCTTTAAGTTTCAACGGGGTGCCACTAAATTATTGCCAGCAGGTAAAAAATTTAGGCCTTATAATGGCAAATGATCTTTCTTGGTCACATCATGTCACCGAGGTAAGTAAAAAAATCTTTTCGACGATGCATTCCCTAAAAAGAATGAAACACTTTTTACGTCAATCAGCTAAGGTTACGCTAGTTAACTCCCTGTTGCTTCCCATAATTGACTATGCAGATTTATGCCATCCCGACATAACTGAAGAACTACTTAATAAACTTGACCGCCTTCTCAACTTATGCATCCGTTATATTTTCGGCTTGCGTAAGTATGATCATGTCTCCCAATATCGTACACAGTTAAATTGGCTCAATATCCGTTTTCGCCGAAACACTCATCTTCTAACATGTATTTATGGCATTCTTAATAACCCTTTATCCCCTCCTTATTTAATAGAACGATTTGAGTTCTTGGGTTCCCAAGAGCGACAGATACGGTTTTGCCGTTCCAATCTCCTCCGCACCCCTACGCATAGCATTTTATTCAGATTCGTTCACGGTCACAACAGTTCGTTTGTGGAATAATTTACCAGTAAATATTCGTAATGCAAAGTCACTAGAGCTAAGCTTTACTGCATCGGTACTATGTCGACATCCAAAATACATAGGTCAGGTATTAGCGCTTTCTAGTGAACTATGCCTAATTATATATAATTTATCCACCTTCTTATTTACATATTATACTTTTTAATATTATTCTTATATACTATATTTAATCACTAAATCTATTATCATTATTGAAGCTACTACGATCTATTACAACAAACACTGCACAACCCCTTATTTATATCTACATTACCAATGGTTAACTGGTAGAAAAAGGAAAGCATTAAAGGCTGAAGGCATTAAGTTCGCCTATGTACAAAATTAGTGCAATAAAGAATTTTATTATTATTATTATTATTAAGTTGATCAATTGATTTGTTTTCTGGATTTATTTAATTTTGTTTTTATATTGATATATTTCTCGATGTATATTGTTTCAATTGTCCAATTTTTTTAAGTAACTTATTTATATTATTTTGGAGTCGCCTTTCCCATGCCGATTTTTCTGCTTTATTTTTTGTAGTATTATTTTTATTTTTCTGTTTTTGTTTGTTGTGTATAGTGATGGATGTGGTTGCTGCAGTGTATAAAAAGAAACTTATATCTTCAAGTGTTAGTTTATTTTGTTTTTTAATTATATTTTGGATTATTTGGTTAAAAATGTCTATTGTAATTGTAACTTCACTACCTCTATTTAATTTGGAAATTGATGGTCTTTTAGTTGCGTCTGTCCCTTGATATTAGGGTTTCTGGTTTCTTGGCCTTTTTTTTTCTCAAGGCTAGACAATACTTGTCCAGGATTTCTCGAGTTTCACAAGTAGCTCGAGAAAGTTTGAAATTTTTGCTTACTTACAAATTAGACTGATAAATGAGATCAATCAAATCAAATGGTAAATTAACAAATCCACAACAAACAATTAATCAAACAAACTATACTCGGCTGGTGTATATAAAAAGTAAAGAGTAGTGTAGTACTTAATATTTTATAAATATAGAGTTACTACCAATTCGCAAATATATAACCGTCTTTAATAAAATAAATAATAATTAGTAAAATTAAATCAAAAAAATAACTACTTCAATTTTAGACAACTATGAAAAACTTGTTTAACACAAACATTTTGCTACCAAATTAAACAAAAACTGGGTTTTAATTTCAATACTATTTTTTGTAATTAAAGCATAGTATGCCAACTAAAACTAATCCAGCAACCCGCAAAACAATCAATAAATAAATCAAATTTTAATTTAATGCTTTTTCTTCAGAAATACAAGAGCATTAACAGCATTATCACAGAGACGGTTTCTTATTTGATGACAATGTTTCCCGATAACGAGCAAGGACGCTCATACTCCGTCCATGTTGGTTTACTAGTCATTACAGGAGTGACAGCGATGCGATACTCTAAAGTCGTCACGTGTTACATGCGTGTTTTTTTTAGTTATCTATAGCGTTGCGTTTTTTTCCTGTCTCGACTCTACAAATTTCTCGAGCAGAAACCCTACTTGATATTTAGTAGTAATATCTTAGAATAATTTGACATTTGTTCATATTTCTCTGTATCTGTCATTAGATTGATTATAAGGAATTTCAATTTGGGTGGTGTTTTATAGTATTTGTTGCAAGATTTTCTTTTTCCTGGTCTCCTATAAATTGTCTCTTAATCCTGATATCGTTGTGAATGACTCTTATTTTATCTAATGCAGCAATCTAAACGCACTCGGCCTTTTTCGGATAAGATTCGACCCCCAAAAATGGGTGATCTTGTTCTGGTAAAGGAGATGAATATGCTACCGCTCCTCTGGTTGGTTGCATCGTTCGACTCTTCCCCGGCTCGGATGGCGTTTCTCGCGTTGCTGAAGTGTTAGAGGCAACTTGATTCTTACAAGAGCTGTTGCTACTCTGTTGCGATTGTCGATTTCTTAGGGTATACAGTGTCTCAGTCAGACCCGATCTTGTTTTATAACTTTGCTATCAGGACCGTCTTACGCACGGAAAATCGGACTGCAACCTAGAGGCGCTACTCTATGGTCAGGTCAATTTACTCGGCAAAATAATAACCTAAGATAGTTGTTGTGTTATGTTTTGTATTTAAGCAATTTTCGCGTATTATGCGAGCGTATTACACTACCATCAAATTAAATGTGTTAGGCATTTGGAGAAGTGTCTTTGATCAAGTGGATTTGATCAAGGAAAGTACTTACGTAGTTTATAATGTTTTACCATTTCTACTTTTTATTTATTGTTAAAAGTTAGATCCTGTCTCTATCTTTTATGTCCTCTCTTATTTACTAGCTGTTAAAGGGCTTCCTCAGGTTCCCTTGATGACATTAGGACGAACAGACGTGGTCCATGTAGGTACAACAAAACTACAAACCTGAGGTAATTATTAGGGTGTGACAAAACACCGAATATGAAACTGTGGAGCATAACTGGAAAAGGAATAAAATAAAATATATTAACATTCAATTCAGATAATTTTTTTTCAGCATTTATTTTGAGAAATAATACAACAAAATCATTTTTTGAAATAACTTTTGACTCACTGTTTAATATAATATACATTATTAAGTTTACTATGCCTAATAAAAACAAATTGCACACACAAAAACATTAATAAATTATTTAACTTAATTTTAACAAATAACATTTAAGTTAAATAGTATGTATTATTAATTAGTTTAAATAATAAAATTAAATAGAATATTAAAATTACAGAAACGGTAATAGATTGGTGTTATTACAAATGTAACCAGATAAAACGGGCAGAGTTTGACTTGGACGTGATTGATCTATGCTACGAACTTATGCTTGTAACATCCACGTTTTACAAATACGTCCCACAAACGTGATAGGAGGTGAACTTTACAATCAATAAATTGTAACAACATTTTCTGCCCTTTACCGGGAATCTAACCCGGGACCTTTGACAAGGCAGCCGCATGCTCTACCATGCGCCACTCAGTATACTAAAAAACTAAATCACCTCCTGGTAAACCGTTACGAATAATAAATAATAATATTTGTTTTATAGTTTCAATTGACATTTATGGGATTTGGTAAATTTTTTGTGGACCTGCGATAACCTAATGTTACTATATTTTAAAAATTAAATTAAGGACCAATTGTTTAACAAATTATGCTAAAAATACATTTATGATATAATGATGTACCTATAAACCTATGGAACAGACGTAAATTACATATATGCTTATAAAATAGGTCAAAAAAAGGTCGGCACAAGTTTGTAACTGCGGTTTTGAACTAATTTGTATGCCTAGGTTGTAGTGCAGCTTACAATACACCTCTGAAGCACCTGGTCAAAAAATAAAAATTAGGTTCTGTAAAGTTTAAAACCTCTAACTCTGAAGATCTCTTTGCAGATGTGTAAATATGTGTGAGTACATAAGTTTCAAACCATGTTAAGTGCCGGCTTAAGACTGCGATATAGGTTAGATCGCGTACATACGCCGTTTTTGTGCAAATTTTGTGACAAAACTATAGCACCTTAATGATTGAAAAAAAAAAAAAATTATAAAACTAGCTTTTGTCTAGTGCGTTACTTAAATGAGTGATTTTCATTTATTGTATTTAATGCAATAAAAAATCTGGAAGTGATCATTGTTTCAGCACTTTTGCAAATTGGTTAAATATTTAGAATAGCTTTTTATCTAGTGCATTGACTCTAAGTTGTAGCAAAAAATCAAAAACTGTAACTACAAAAAGCGTTAAATACGTTAAATTCTGTACAAAATATTGAAGGCGTAATTTTGGTAAAAATTGTGTAAGATTTTTAGTACATTTACATCTGCCGTCAGAAATCAGCCGTCTGGCCTATATCGCCCTCTTAAATAAAGTTTTATTTTGTAACATCATTTTTAGGGTTCCGTACACAAAGGTTGCCAACTTGATGAACCCCATATTTTAATCCTTAGAGAAAACCTTTTGCAGGCCTACGCTAACCTAAGCATTCGTGGGAGGAAGTTCCTCTGAAACCGCACAGTACGTTTCTATTTTCTCGTTTTTCTATTATTTTCTTGATGATTAACCTTTAATGTATTAAACGATTCTTCTCCAATCAAAAACTATTCTTTAGTTTATGGTTTACCTTAATTTCATAGACAGTAAGGAGCGCACCACGTGTTCCTTATTCAGCTTAAAGTAAATAACGGCGGATGTGAGTAAGAGAGACAAAGTAACTTGAGCTCGTAGTTGTTTCTTGAAAGGTATTGTTCGCACAGTCCCTTTGTCTCTTTCTTTAGAGTGGTCAATGTAAGGTGAGGCTTTGCACAGTTCACAGAACAGAATATAATATAGACAATTTACAAAAGAATATTGCAAAAAATGTACTCTTTAAATTTTCCATAATTAAGTTCTAAAATCTATACACGCAATTAAAAACAACGAACCTTGACTAAAAATCATCGTCTTCATTTCCTTCCTAATCTACGCCAGCCTTTGCTTCCTCTTCTACATTATCCCAACAAGAGGATAATGTGTCTGAGCAACCACCTTCGCGTGTGTCTTCTCCTGCGTCTTCGTCGTCGCTTTTGCTGCTTCTTCGCGCGTCTTCTGCGGCGTTGTCTTCTTTTTGGTCTGATTTATGTTAAAATCATAGATTATTGCACAAGTTGATTAAGCCACCCAAACAACTAAAGCAGGGCATAGCGAGTACTTGCTCGAATGAGCGGCCCGAACTGGGGAAGTACCACCACCTTACAGAAAACCGCGGCCATACTAACACTAACATTGAGTAGTGTTGTGTTCCTGGCGGTGAGTAAGGTTGCCAGAGCTCTTTGAGGATTCGCTGCGCGGACAGCGGAGGACCGGCGGTTCTTGTTGCTGTCATGCTCGGCGTAGACGCGGCGTGCTGGTTCGGCGGTCAGGGAGACCTGATGAAACGGCTGACCGCTGGCCGCCCGCAGGTTGAACGGGATCCCGAACCCAGGGATCACTTAATCTCCGCCCTGGGAGGCTGATTCGCCAGCCTGTGTAAAGTATCTGAAGTGGTAGTCGTGCCGGAGAAGGAGACCGGAGTGGACCCGGCTACTACAACAGAGGGGGATCAGGGGCCCTTCCGCCCGCCGTGCCAGCAACCGTATCATCTGTGGCGAGCTTGGGCAGTTCTAGTACCGCACCTTTTGTCCTCTAATCTGTCAGTGCAGTGAATCCTCATCTTTAATCTAAATAACCCTTTCAAAAAAAAAAAAAATGGCAAGAAATAAAAGAAAAAGAGTTTATTCAGCGGCCGGTCCATCCACATTTAATGTGGACTTTTGCAACATTAGGGGTATTCACGCAAATCTTAACGCAGTCCACCTCCATCTGGAGACTGCGCAGCCGAACATTCTTTTTCTAACGGAGACGCAGATATCCTGCCCGGCCGATACATCATACCTTCATTATCCCGGTTACAAACTTGAGCACAATTTTGTGAGTCGTGCCGGTGTATGTATGTTCGTCCGGAAGGATATCTGCTGTCGCCGCCTTCATAGCCTTGAAGACAGGGACCTGTCGATATTGTGGGTGCGCGTACATTACGGCGGCCACACTCGTATCTATGCGTGCCTATACAGGTCTCATAGCGGTGACACGTACGTAACTCGACTCTTCACGCACCTGAGTTTGACGACTGACAAAGTTCTAGAGCAATATCCCACAGCAGAACTAGTTATTTTGGGAGACTTTAACGCCCACCGTCGCGAGTGGCTCAGTTCTCGAACCAATAACTATGCTGGGATATCTGCTCATGAATTTGCTCTGACCTATGGATTCTCTCAGCTGGTAGTTTCTCCAACGAGAATACCAGATATAGAGGAACATACGAGCTCCTTACTGGACCTTCTGTTGACTACTCGTCCGGACGGATACTCCGTCTCAGTGGATGCGCCTCTTGGCTCCTCGGTCCACTGTCTCGTTCGGACTCAAGTGTCATGCACACAACCTGATCCTTCTGGGCCAACTAATTGGCGTCGTGTGTGGCACTATAAGTTGGCAGACTGGGATGGATTGCGAGAATTTTACGCATCGTACCCGTGGAGTCAGATCGGCTTTAACTCAGAAGATCCTGACGTCTGCGCAGCCGCAGTCACTGAGACAATCCTTGCTGGTATGGAATGCTATATTCCTAACCCGCGAGTAGCTGCCGGCGTCAAAAAACGACCGTGGTTTAATAGGTCTTGCAGAAAAGCTAAAATTCTTAAGCAAAATGCATATGAGGCTTGGACCACGGCTCGTTTTAATAAGGATCCGAATATTTCTGAGTTAAAACCCAAATTAAATGCTGCCTCGAGGTTCAGTAAGAAAGCAACTGCCAGAGCAAAATTCCAATTCATCGGCAAAATAGGTGGGCGACTTGCGAGCTATCCTTCTGGGAGTCGTGCTTTCTGATCGCTTGCCAAAGCTGCCGAAGGGAACTTCTGCCAGTCGTCGTTACCACCACTGCGAAAAACCAATGGTGACTTGGCCCATAGTGCTAAAGAGAAAGCCGATCTACTGGGCAGTCTCTTTGCCTCTAACTCGAATATGAACGATGAAGGCGCTGTACCACCTACTATACCGTGGTGCGGTAAGACCATGCCGGAAATCTCCATAACGCAGCGGGAGGTCAGGCGGGCGTTACTTTCTCTAGACGTTCATAAGTCGAGTGGGCCAGACGGTATACCAGCAGTGGTGCTTAAGCAGTGTGCTCCTGAGTTATGTCCTGTACTCACGCGCCTCTTCGCGCTTTCCTACCACACCAGGCAACTTCCGTCTTCATGGAAGACTGCGAATGTGCACCCGGTGCCCAAAAAGGGCGATAGATCAGATCCATCGAATTACAGGCCTATCGCTATTACCTCTCTCCTCTCTAAGGTGATGGAGCGTGTGATCAACACACAGCTTCTAAGATACCTAGAAGTACACGATCTGGTCAGTGACCGTCAATATGGCTTTCGCCACGGTCGCTCGACTGGTGACCTTCTAGTGTATCTCACACACCGATGGGCACTAGCCATTGAGAGTCAGGGGGAGGCATTGGCATGTAGCCTGGACATAGCGAAGGCGTTCGATCGGGTCTGGCACCGCGGTCTTCTATCGAAGTTGCCATCTTACGGAGTGCCCGAGGGTTTGTGCAAATGGGTGGCTAGCTTTTTGTCCGGCAGACGCATACGAGCCGTAGTTGACGGTAGTTGCTCTGATAGCATGGACATTAATGCTGGTGTCCCGCAAGGCTCTGTGCTGTCTCCTACGCTGTTTCTACTGCATATCAATGACATGTTGGACATGAACAACATACATTGCTATGCAGATGACAGTACTGGAGACGCTTTTTACACTGGTCGTGCAAACATCCCTCGTTCCGTTGTGGAGGAAAACCGCGGAGAACTTGTGTCTCAAATCGAGACCACACTGTCCCAGGTCTCTGACTGGGGACGGGTAAACTTGGTCCGATTCAACCCTACAAAGACACAAGTGTGCGCGTTCACCACTAAGAAAACTCCATTCACTGTAGTCCCACAATTCCAGAACACTCCCCTCTCCATCTCCAAGAGCATTGGGATCCTTGGTGTCGACATCTCCAGCGATGTTCAGTTCCGAGATCATTTATCAGATAAGGTGAAGCTGGCGTCCAAAAAACTTAGTGTACTCAACAGAGCGAAGCAGTGCTTCACGTCGGAGCAAAGGTTGTTACTTTACAAGTCGCAAGTTCGGCCCCATATGGAGTACTGCTGCCATCTCTGGGCAGGTGCACCCGGATACCAGCTTGGCCCTTTTGACTCGGTTCAACGACGGGCTGTGAGAATTGTCGACGATTCCAAACTCACTTGCGGTATCGAGCCCTTAAGTCTGAGGAGAGAATTTGCCTCACTGTGTGTGTTCTACCGCTTGTACAATGGGTTGTGTTCTGAGGAATTGTTCGAAATGATGCCCACGGCTACTTTCTACCATCGCACCGCTCGCCATCGGCAGGGAATCCATTCTCACACTTTAGAACCTAAATGGTCGCGTACAGTGCGGTTTCAGAAAAACTTCCTCCCGCGAACGCTTAAGTTGTGGAATGGGCTCCCTGCCAAGGTATTCTGCAAGGACTACAGTATGGAGTTCTTCAAGAAAGAAGTTATTAGATTTCTGAAGGGTCGGCTACGCGCAAGTGATACCCCTGGTGTTGTAAGCGTCCATAGGCTACGGTGACCGCTTACCATCAGGCGGGCCGTAAGCTTGTTTGCCACCTTAGTGGTATTAAAAAAAAAAAAAAAAACGTGTTTTAACGCAAGATTAACGTTTTAAAAATTCTGTTCTCATTAAGTTAATTTACCTTAAAAAGTTTAGGACGCTGTCATTTTAGATTAATATTAGAAAGAGAAAATATTTTATGTTTCTATGTTTATTTTTTAACTATTGAACCGATTCCAGTAATTCTTTCTTTAATAGAAAGCTATCCCATTCCTGAGTGACATATCGATATGAGTACGAAAAACATAAGTTTTTACTTCGGAATATTAATATAAGTATGTATGTCAAGTCGGAAAAAAAGATATAAAAGATAAATAAAAAAATAGAGACAGGTGAAAGAACTAAAAAGGAAACAGAATACCTCGCGTTTATCCCGGTCTGGGATCCCGATTACAAAGGAATAGGTTTTTAAGGAGGTGAAACCGCGGAAAACATCTAGTTTGATATAGTAGATTGCAATGGTTTTAGTTCCATCTCAATAATACTTGTTCCTGAAATTTACAACATAGGCAGAAAAATAAATGATTTGAAAATGTTTCTTTGATGCCTATCTGTAATTACGTACTAGTATATAATATGATTATCGCTAAGTAAACAGAAAATTAATATAAAAACAAATTTTGAATAAATTATTTGAATTTTCTAATGTTTTTAAAGAAGTACCATCAAAATTGTACCGTAGTAGTAGAGATTTTTTATTTTTGTTTTGTTGAAGTTTAATATTAAGTAATTTACAATATAAGCACAGGAAATATTCATAATATATGTACGCTGTCGATACATCTGAAGGTCCTCTGGACTCCACTGAAATCCAGTGCTATGGCAGTTTTTCTATTAAAGCATGTGCTGAGTGGGTCCAATTTGACACACAAAACAATGGAGGCTTTTACCCTAATTGTTTTTTTTTTTTTATTTATTCTTGCTTAATTGCTTTTTGTCTTGTGTTGTATACGTGGTGTCAAATAAAGAGTTGTCTATGTATATATATAAGTCAATATATCTATATGTCTATGTATTTATGTATATCTAGTTATAATAATTTTCCCATCGCTCGTGGCTACCCGGAGTGGTGTAATCTGAAGGCCAATTTCCAGATAGACTATTTCAGCATGTCATGGAAAACAAAACGAAATGAATGAGTGAGAACCACGACCACGGGCCTGTCCTGGCGCGGTCTGGCCTGTGAGTAATCAGATCATGGGACCTGGCCTCTAGCACAGTCCGTGCAAATTACACTTAGGTAAGTACTAACTGCGTGCGCCGTGCGTGTGCGAACTTTTACATGAGAGCCGACAAACAATACGATGAAATTCGGGGTACGGTGAGGTATACACCTCAAGGGGGTGAAGGGGGAGTTAAATTGTTGTTCTGTATGTACCTATAGTATTATTATATATTCTGTGGCAAAGCTGTACCCGTTTTGGCGCCAGAACCGATGTAGTTGCCGCGCCGTAGTCAGGAGTCCACGTATAAGAGCCACAGCAACATCCTGGTACTTTTCAAGTGATGCCGGTGACAGGTCTATGGCAAAACATTGGTACCGTCCAAATTTCGTAATATTAAATTTCCAAAACCAAATGACGCATCTAACTTTGTGGTTTAGTGATTAATCTACCTATCGTCTCATCATGTATTGTTGTTTGAGGCTGATGATGAGTAACAACATTAGGCATACTAATTATAAACGAACCTGATAATTTAAGACTTTTAAACCATATATAATAATAATAACCATCTTAGTTCAGAAATCTTATGAACTGATTTTTTTCAAAATAATTTTCATTGTTAGTATTTATAAAGCACAATTATCGTGATTTTTTTCGGATTTTTAGATCATGCAGTTTAAAAGTTAGAGATGGGGACCAATTTTTTTAACTTTGGAAGCCAATACCTCGCAGAATATAAACTTTAAATGCATTTAAAGCCCTACGCAATATTACGCTACACCCTTAAAAAATTACAACAAAAAAAAAACAAGGAAAAATGGTCTAGTATCCAATCACAAAAAAATTAAAAAAAAATCTGTCAAAACAATTTTAAAGTGAGGGTTATTTCTTTCTAAGAATATTCTATGACAATATATTATAACCGCCAAAAGAGGGTAATCACAGTGATGTGAGAAGGTTCAAAGGCCGCATACCTCACAACCAAGTAGAATACCTACAAGAACATAGATGTTGCAGTCGTCGCACGATATGACGTTGAATACAAACTATTATTTTTTCGCTGCAGTCCTTTTCGGCCTATTAGTCTGACTCCAAGTTTACCCCAGTGGCTGTTACTACGTCAAAACAACTGACGACGCTGCGCCGTTTGCCGTCCGGAAACATAACCTGCTCTCGTCCATCATTTCGATATGACGAAGCCCTGACGGGTCGCCAAAAACGCTTGATGTGGAGATTATAGTTATACCAGAACCCTTGAGGCCTGTCTTAGCGAACCAAAACTTATCCCGAACAGTCAGATCAACAAATTTCACTAAAATTGATCTTGCTTTTTCTTTTGCAGAGCTCCCCAGCCGACGACAGTGACTTATTTGATCTATAGTGGAAACGGAAATTTTTAATTGGTCAGCCATAATGTTGTTAATTGTTCCTTTGATGTTCTTCGATTTGTTTTATGGAATTTCATGCAGCAAGATCATTTTCCGCCGACCTGCCATTTCGACCCTATCAATCTCTGTGGCTAAGTATGTAACTTGAGACTCAAGATGATTCAAGAAGAACAGCACAAATTCTAAGAAATCAGCAGCAAGGTTGAATGTAGAAGCTGGGGGTTCATTGAGTTCTGCCTGGAATTTTTCCATTATTTTGTTGAACATATCATTCGTTTGGGATAAAGATTATGCAACGGACTCCATTCTAGATTGTGTAACTTTTCAACTTTGCCTTGATAATTTTGTAGTGAGTGCTTCAAAACTGAAGATAGTGATAGTTAGTAGGTAGAGTATCTTAAACTGTCATTTCATGTACAAAAAAAAAACAATTATACAGTTTATGATAATTATTGTAATAATTTCATAGCACACAACTGCACACCTAACCACAGAAAAAAAACAGAAGTTTTTATTATATAAAATATAGTTTATTATTATTGTCCTAAGGTTTTCAATATGGTGTCTGAATTTCTCCTGAATTTTCTATAAGTGCTACTGTAAAGTTGATCACATGAGAAACACAAATGTCAAAAAGCCTACGTAATTTTTAACTTCACTTAAGGTTAAGCAAGTAGAAAAAAAAATTATAAGTTTATCCGCCCCCTTTTTGACATCAAAGTTTTAGAAGGGAATTTCATCAAATTTAGTTAGATCGTTTTTTATGCAACAATAGGTTATTAACCTACCTAACTCACACGTTGTTTTTCTTACATATTTAAAAATAATTTTTATATGCATCAAATATTTTTACTGAGTTGTTGTGTTTATTTACACAGATCAGAAATGATCAAAGTTTGTGAACAATATCTTGTTATTACTTGTGCATAATTTAATTTGCATCTATCGATCAAGTACCTAACGTGCTACGAGGAGATCACAGAGCAAAACAATTCAAAAAACGGGTGCGTTTAGATATGGCGTAGGATAATTAGAAAAACGGACTATTGCGAAAATCCTACGATTCTGAGAATAATCTGCATGACAGTTTTAACTATGTAGTACAAAAGTAAGCTATTATTCAGACTGTTTTTAAAAATTTAGCAAAAATCAGACATCGAATTAGAAAACTTCAAAACAATCGAACCCTTTGGTCGAAAATTTAGAGCTCACATTTCATCTAATACCCATATTATAATCAAATAACCTGACCTAAACCTTATTGATTTTATACTGTATATATCCTTTTTTCCTTGTTTCTAATCATCTCCTATATCTTTGCAACAATCCTTAGAAAAACATTTTTTTTTCTAAATATATTCGTATCTTACGATATATATATTCGGTTTAATCAGCCTTATCGAAATTTCTTACTATGTAAGGAGAAAAACGTGATTAATTTTGAGGAAGTGATTATAAGGTAAATGTGTGTGTGCAAAGGTGTGCCAAATGTGTGTGCGCCAAGGTGTGCCAAACGTGTGTGTGCAAAGGTGTGCCAAATGTGCAAGAACATGTTAAAGTACAAACCAAAATGAGAAATTTGATTTAAGAAATAGATAACACATGCCTTATATTACTTACATTGTGATGCCATTGTTTCTGCAGCCGTACCAGTTGGATTATTGCCGTCCAAAGTCTGCATTTCGTCGCTTAGAGTAGACTCGTCACCGCTTTTCTCAGAATTTTCTCCACCTGCAGTCAATCCGCACAAAAACTGTGTTTGAGGAAAATGATTTGCATTAACAACGCCTACTTAAGTATATCTCTCTATCACTTATTATCTCGGATTAACTGGATTTATTTTTGATTAAAATATAAAATACACGCATTTTTTTTACTATTATTGTCGGAGAAATCACAAAAATAGGGTACGGGCAACAAACACTAAATGCATACAAAAACAATATTAAACACAAATAATGATTAAAAACAACTACCATTACATACTAATAATATTAATAATAATACACTTTATTGCAGATAATTTAACAGAAACAGTATTTACAAAAAGATAAAATACAAATGGCGACCTTATCACTATGGAGTGATCTCTCCCAGAGAACCTTTGGGTGAAGGATTTAAAATAAAAAAAAAATGTTAAACTGTAGTGTGTGCATTAAAATAAAGTAAATAATAATTATTTTTGTAAAAAAAAATATAAAAAAAATATTGAGAAATTAAATACAATTATAAATAATATATAATATAAAAATATATATGATATACCTATGTATGAGTTTTTATTTATTGTAGTGTATAATTACAAGTTTCTTGAATGTTCTGAAGGACTGCGCTTGTTTTATATTCAGAGGTTTTGTGTTCCACAATAAGATTTCTTCACAGTAAATGAGTTATCATACATTTGTGTATAGCGCGTTGGAGTTTTTAACAAAAGGATTCGTGATGGATCACGGAGAAAAGAAGAACCAATGACCTCGAAACATTATTTTCAATACTATGGTGTTTTTGTATTGAACAGGATATAATACAGAAGATATAGGACATGAGTATTCCGATGAAGACGAATAGGAAGTCATTAAAGTTTTTCAAATTCGGATACGTAATCATACTTTTGCAGACCAAATATGAATCTTATGCATAGATTTTGGAGACGCTCAAGTTTATCAAGCTGTTTCTAGGTGAGACCAAGGCAGCTAGCATCTGCATAGTCGAGAATAGGAAGTAGTAGTGATTGGGCATAGTCGAGAATAGGAAGTAGTAGTGATTGGGCATAGTCGAGAATAGGAAGTAGTAGTGATTGGGCATAGTCGAGAATAGGAAGTAGTAGTGATTGGACATAGTCGAGAATAGGAAGTAGTAGTGATTGGGCATAGTCGAGAATAGGAAGTAGTAGTGATTGGGCATAGTCGAGAATAGGAAGTAGTAGTGATTGGGCATAGTCGAGAATAGGAAGTAGTAGTGATTGGGCATAGTCGAGAATAGGAAGTAGTAGTGATTGGGCATAGTCGAGAATAGGAAGTAGTAGTGATTGGGCATAGTCGAGAATAGGAAGTAGTAGTGATTGGGCAAGAGAAATTTTGGTGGTGATGGGTAGGAAATTACGTAATCTACTTAAAGATTTTCGTAGCAACAAATATTTTTCGCTAACTTCTTTAACATGTGGACCCCACGATAGTGTTTTGTCTAAAACACTTCTCAATATTTTCAGAGTATCATTATATAAAAGAAAGACTGATGGGAGTTGTTGTCTGTCGATTTTGAAGATAAGTCTCTTACTCCTCACGATGATTACTGTTTTATTTGGGTTGACAACAAGTCCATGAGACTCACTCGAGTGAAAAAGCCGAGACACTCAAAACATACGTAAGTAATATTTTTTTATCGCAGCTGTACCCGCAGTCCGAAACCAACAGCCAACGATATAAACAATTTTAATTTGCAAGAAGGACCATCTAGGTGTTTTCTTAGCTATTAGATCGTTCGCTTATAGTGTAGACGGGCTATAGTGAGTCATTGCGTTTGTAAATCTGTTCTATGAATTTGGCAGGCGATAGAACAATATTTTGCCAACCAGTTAAACTAGTTTAGGTTCATATAAAACTACGCCAATACGAAACAGTATTCTCAACAAAATATCTCGTTAAAGCCTATAATGAAATTTCAGCCAATTCTAGTGACATTACAAAGACTGCAAAAACAACCCCTTTTGGCGTTTTTCATGCTCCTTATATGACATTTGGTCTCCGTAATGCAGACCAAACCTTCCGACGTTTTATGGATGAAATGCTCTGCTATTTAGACTTCTGTAACGGCTATATTTATGATATCAAAGTATTTACTGCCTTTAAATCTTAATACTAGAAACGTCGCCGACAGCTCTTTTAAATCTGAGAGAATATGGTGTCTTGATTAATAATAATAAATGCATTTTTGAGTAAGGCGCAGTAACTTTCTTGTATGTGTGGTTAAACTGCATCTGCTGCCAGAATAATGCCGGCCCTTAAAGCTAAAGTACATACCATTCAGAACTTTCCGATTCCAAAATCCATAAAAAATTTCAACATTTCTTAAAATTAAAGATTTTTTATTTTGGGCTCATCCCTGGTGCAGTAAAAGTACAAACACAGAACAGGGGTTCTGATCTGATGTCTGGAGTTTTAAAAAAGTCTGCATGTCACCGGAACATCTAGAAGCCTTCAACCAATGTAATAATCTCTGTCAAAAGCAAATCTGTTAGCACATCCTGATCAACAAGCAGATCTAGTAATTATGACAGATGCTTCGGGCACAGCAATAAGTGATGTATGATCGCGAACTACTAGCAATATTTGAGGCGATCAAATATATTACATAGGTACTTAGTACAGGCCAGAGCATTTGCTGTTTTTACGGATCATAAAACCATAACATTTGCGTTTGACACTCGTAGGGATAAATGCTCACGTCAAGAATTTAGATACTTGGACTTAATATCCCAATACTCTACCGACATTAGATTTATCTCAGGCAAACAAAATGCTGTGGCATACACCTTACCTAGAATTTGAGAGATTACATCAATATTATATTGTAAGTTACTTGCACAATCCCAAGAAAATAATGCGGAGTTACAAGACTTGCTCAAGAACGGACGCCAGTTTGCAACTCTAAATGTTACCCGTTTCTGAAACTAATACACAGATATACAGTATATATGTGTATTAGTTTTAGAAACCGATAACGTTTCGACAACAAACCCTCGTCCATTCTCAAACCAATATTTGAGACAACAGGTATTCAAAACCTTCGCCGTTTATCACATCCGGATGGTAAAGCATCCATTCGATTAATAGCTGATAGGTTTGTATAGCCAAGTTGAAAAAGTCTACATAGCCAATTAAAAGCTGCAACAACTTGTCATGCGAATGGACTGAATCACTTCCCATTGTACTATTCAGCTAAACGTCCCTTCTACGTCCCTTAGGACTTGGACACTGCCACTCATTTGTTTATATTTTTAAGTGACCTATGATGGTGCAAGTTATCAGCTTCCCAAATCTTATCGCAACCGGTTGAGCATTTTAGCCCTGAAAATGTAACGAACAGCTTGCATTTCCATACCACACGACTCTATGACCAAGCAGTACTATTGTACATATATTACACTCGACCCCTTTGCAGCCTAGTTAGTAGTGTAGCCGGCTGCTGTGCGGCGGATCTGGGCAAACAATTATGTGACATTCATTTGTGTTTGTCTTGAGTCTGGATGAATTTATGTATGATGTGATATGATGTGAAATACATATTTACAAAAAAAATATAAATATTTCAATCCATTTTCTGGTTTTCATAGTACAAGTTTTGCTTAGTTTGGGACCAGAGAGGGTTGCGTGGTATGTCCAAAATTATTACTATTATTCTATTTTTAAAGGCAACAAAAATTGAAAAATAATTATACCATTATCAGCTTCTCCAGCGTATTCGTCATTTGAAATAGACTCATCACTGCTTCCTTCAGATTCATCTCCATCTGCAGTCAATTCACAAAAAACACAATTATCCACATTATTTATTTAGTTACTGCTAAGTTAGAATTTTAGTTTTACACTAATTTCAGTATGTATAAAATACAAAAGTGGGTTCAAGGGATAAGAATTACATAAGGATATTACACAACTCAACGCCTTCTTATATCACTTATGAACTTGGATTGACTTTGTATTATTTTCTAAAAGAAATGAAACAATAGGGTACGGTCAATAAAAAATGAAAACGAAATGAACAAAAATTATACACAAAAGTTAGAAAAATTATTATACCGTTATCAGCTTCTCCAGCGTATTCGTCATTTGAAATAGACTCGTCACTGCTTCCTTCAGATTATAAAATAAATAAATAAATATTTTTGGACATTACACACAGCGCCGTCCAGCCCCAAAGTAAGCAAAGCTTGTGTTAAGAGTACCAGACAACGGATATAAATACATATATATTACTTTTTTTTTTGTAAATACATACATATCATACATAAGTACACCCAGACTCAAGACAAACACAAATGCTTGTCCAGTGCGGGAATCGAACCCACACCCTCAGCATGGCAGTCCGTCACACTACCAACTAGGCTGCGAGGGAGTCAATTCATCTCCATCTGCAGTCAATTCACAAAAAAACACCAATACCATTATTTATTTAGTTACTACTAAGTTAGTATTTTAGTTTTACACTAATTTCAGTGTGTGTAAAATACATAAGTGCGTTTAAGGATAAAAAATACATCCACAACGCCTGCTTAAATATCTACATCCCTCTATCACTCATAAACCCTGATTCACTTGATATTAATATCGAAAAAGATCATAAAAATAACCCTAACGAGCAATAAACACACAAATGCACACAAAACAAAATTAAACGCAAATAATTATCAAAAATTACTAACATTACATAATAAAGTTGAAACCAAAGATAACTTATACGTCTAGACACCGTGTCCGAAACAACAACAAACGGAGTATTGCGATCCATTTTGCTATCAATGTGTGTATAAATCAACTAGTACAACTATCATTGTGCGCAATTTCGGTGTCACTAACCCGAAAGAGATTACTCCAAATTGGGGAGCTCTTACTTTTATTCGGTACTACAATTAATGTTAACTTACGAAGACCTCTGTGGTATCACATTATATTGAAATAGAACGTAAGCCTTTGCTTTTAAGGTAGCATACAGTTGACAATGGCCATGTAATGCATGGTAAAACCTCAAAATAGGTTCCAAATATAAACCGTAGGGCTAAAATATAGATGGGTGCAGAAAATAAAATCTATATTTCGGCCCCCTGACATCCGTGCGAATGGCAAGTCATTCATAGGTCGCGCCATATGACAATAGCCGTGTTATGTTTTTTCTAACGCATCACAGAGCCATTGAAATCGTTTTGTTCAACAAATTTGAACAAACAAAATAGATGTTCACTATTTTTTAAGAACATCCACTGTTCTACCTCCTGAGCACGTGCAGCTAATGCGTTAAATGCGAACCATAAGTGCCGCCATATTCAACATAGAGCGCATTCATTTTCGGTCAACAGAAGAGAATCCATGGGTCAGAGCAAATTCATGAGCAGATATCCCTGCGTAGTTATTGGTTTGTAGTTAAGCCACACATTATGGTGGGCGTCAAAGTATCTCAAAATAACTAGTTCTGCGGTGGGATATCGCTCTAGAACTTTATCAGTTGCCAAAATCAGGTTGCGTGAAGAATCAAGCTACGTCCGTGTCACCGCTATCAGATTTGTAAAGGCACGAATAGATACGAGTGTGGCCGCCGTGATCTACGCGTACCATAAAAAAGAAGGCGGCGACAGCAGATATCCTCCCTGACGAACATACATAAACCGG
Organism: Apoda limacodes; assembly: GCA_946406115.1. Lineage (NCBI taxonomy): Eukaryota > Metazoa > Arthropoda > Insecta > Lepidoptera > Limacodidae > Apoda > Apoda limacodes. The sequence continues at coordinate 17,725,429 of OX291564.1, read as the reverse complement.
CATGACTCACAAAATTGTGCTTGAGTTCGTAGCCGGGATAGTGTAGATATGATGTATCGGCCAGGCAGGATATCTGCGTCTCCTTTTAAAAAGAGAATGGTTGGATGCGCAGTTGCTAGTTGATGGTGAACTGCGTTAAGGTTAGTGAGAATACCACTGATATTTCAGAAGTCCACATTAAATGGAGTGGCCGCTGAAAAAACTCTTTTTCTTTTATTTCTTGACATATTTTGAAGAAGTTGCTTAGACTAAAAATGGGTATTCATTGCACAGATAGTTTACAGGTCAAAAGGTGCGGTACTAAAAACACATAATACGGTTTCTGGCACGGCCGGCGGAAGGGCCTTGACCTTGGCCTTCTGTTGTAGTAGCCGCAAAACCACTTTAGATGGGCACCGCCCAAGAAAAGTATACCCTTTCCCCCGCAAGGGAGGAAAGAGTGAAGGAACAACATGCATTTAGGTTCTAAGGTATAAGGATGAATCTCCTGCTGATGGCGAGCGATGCGATGGTAGAAAGTAGCCGTGGGCATCATTTCGAATAATCCCTCAGATTACATGCCATTATACAAGTGGTAGAACACACACAAGGAGGCAAAGTCTCCTCAGATTTAAGGGTTCGATAAGGCTTGTGAGTTTGTGATCGCCGAGGATTTTCACAGCCCGTCGTTGAAACGTCGACTCGCCGAGTCAAAAGAACCAAGCTGATATTCGGTTGCATCCGCTCAGAGGTGGCAGCACTACCCCATATGGGGCCGGACTTGCTACTTGTAAAGTAGCAACCTTGCCCTGAGGTGAAGAACTGCTTTGCTCTGTTGCGAGTACTCCAAGCTTTTTAGACGCCAGCTTCACCTTTTCTTGCAAACGATCTCGGAACTTAACATCGTTGGAGATGTCAACACCAAGGACCCGAATGCTCTTGGAGATGATGAGGGGAATGTTCTGGAATTCTTGTTCAGGAATGTTCGTTCTGGGACCTCAGTAAATGGGGTTGTTTTAGCAAGCTTGTGTCTTCGTAGGGTTTAATTGGACCAAATTGTTCCGTTCCCAGTCAGAGACCTTGGACAGAGTGGTTGCTATTTGCAATACAAGTTCTCCGCGCTTTTCCTCCACAACGGAACGAGGGATGTTTGCAAGTGTAATAAGCGTTTTCAGTACTGTCATCTGCATAGCAATGTATGTTGTTGATGTCCAACATGTCATTGATATGCAGTAGAAACAGCGTCGTATGCGTCTGCCGAATAAACAACTAGCCACCCATTTGCATAAACCCTCGGGCACTCCATAAGATGGCAACTTCGATAGAAGACCCCGGTGCCAGACCCGATCGAACGCCTTCGTTATGTCCAGGCTACATGTCAACGCCTCATACATTAGAAGGTCAGAAAATGCCTAATATGGTAGGAGCGTGAAAAGGCGCCTGAGTACAGGACATAACTAAGGAGCACACTGTTTAAGCACCACTTTTGGTATACCGTCTGGCCTACTTGACTATACTAAATTACGAAGATTGAAAAATTAGACTAAAGTTTTAGCTTCAAACAGCTTCAAATTAACATTGTTAAAGAGTAATGCTATTTCTCTTATCTAAGTGTTAGCGGTTCTTTTTTTCATTACTATGTATAATAACTGAAAATAAGACATGGATGTCTTGTTTCTGTTAAAATCTAACTATATCCTAGTCCTTATCGTAACTAATATGTAGAGGTCGCAACGGAGCATCCAATTAACTTGATATTTAGCACAGGATTAGCTAGAAGGACCTCAAAAGAGATTACCTGTGGGAATGCATTTTTTTTGCGGTGCACTCTTCTTCGCGTGGCAAAGGAGTAACGGGGTTACCGATTTTTGCTACATAGTTGTAACGGGGTGACCTATTTTTTCCTATAAAGGAGTAACGGGGTGACCTATTTCTGGTACAATGATGATGGCTCGAGAGATGTAAACGAATATAAAATACCTAATTTTTCCAATTGAGAGTTACCAAATAAATTATTTAATATTATAGGTACTGGCTTTCACCAACGGCTCCACATGCTCTAAATTCGGATATGGACGTGGGATTTCTACGACGTTTCCTTAATAATAGTAAAAGAGCTAACTGTAGCTATGAGTCATGCACGTGGAAATCGCTTATTCCTGCGGGAACTTATGCTTTTTTCTGGATAGAAAGTAGCCACTGTGTCCTTCTCCGTCTCTCTAACTGTCTTTTTGCTTTTCCGTTGTGACGTAAAGTAAGTACAAACAAAGTCACTTTCGCATTTATAATATTAGTATGAATTATGCCAAGCTACACAGGTATATCTAGAAATACAGTGACTTGTATTGAAACTATTCCTTAATTTCCAGAAGTTATGACCTAAAAGTGCTTAGGTATTAGCGGTGACAGCTAAAATATTGTTAGGACACCCACACCCTTAAGAGAAACTATAAACTAGACTAAGCAACAGGATGCTGATCCGATCCGTGGTCTTCCACTTAAGCTTGCGAACTGAGCTGTGTTGGTAATTTTGTTTCTTGGGCTATTTTCCTTGTACCAGTTTTCAGCCATATTCCTATGGCGTAGCTATATCCATAACTCGCAGTAATAAAATACTACGTTTTTATTATCCTAAGACATCACGGACGAAAAGTGATGGTTGTTTACCCTGATATGTATTTACTATTAAAAACTTTTGTACAAAACAAAAATACCGACTTCAAAAAGATACATTAAAAAGGTAAAAATTATTACTTTTTTCCGAAAATCAGATCGGAATCACTAGACTGGTGGACAATTAACCACGATTAACGCCATTGAGCGAAACTTTTTGGCACCGAGTTTTTTTAGCCTAATTCGACCCCGTTGAACACGATTCTGCCCGGTGTCAACCCCTCCCCCGCTCCCTCTCCCACCTTTCGCCCAAAAACGTGTCCCGATCTGTTTTTCAATTTTTTTTCTGAGACTTTTAAAGATAAAAGAAAACCGTCGATAACAAAAATAATCTAAATTCTCTATAACATTCACACATGCATTTTTTGACAGGCATAATAACTTAAGAAATAATGTCTGTCTAAACTGCATACATTTTTGTTTTTTCAATTGTTTTGCATTGGCGCTCAATTAATCGAAAAACGGTCGAAGCGACGTTACAATAGCCAAGGAGTGAATTTATGTACGAATATTCGTTTGCGATTTATATGTCGCAGCGCAGATGCCGCCGCGAGTCACGAAGTTATGAATATTGTAACAATTAGGTCATATTAATTTTAAAAATATTATTAGTTAGTAATTTGATGCTAATGTGTTTATAATTAAGTGTTTCACATATTGATCTATTATTGGGTTATATAGTTATGTTTCATATAAAAATTATGTTTAATTATTAGCAATGGCACGGAAGAAATCAATATTTGACTTAACGAAAATTCATTCAATTATTTATATAATGTAATAATTGTATAAACTTGTAAAATCTAATCCTATACAAATTATAGTTTTTATATAATAACTAGCTGTTTTTTAAACAACTGGCGCGCCATCTATTGTGAAAGGATTGTACTAATTCAGAAACCTTTCCTGGCATGCGCACAACCATTTCCCAAAATTTCATTACAATCGGTTAACCCTTAGTACGCGAGTCCGACTCGCACTTGACCAGTTTTTTCTTTCTCAGAAACCTACCTCGGCGTGTGCACAACAACTTACCAAATTTCATTACAATCGGTTTACCCTTAGTCCGCGTGTCCGACTCGCACTTGACCCTTTTTTCTTTCCATAGAAACATACCCTACCAATAACGACCACAACTAAGAAACAATAACCATACTAGGCAATTTCCGTCTTCATGAAATACTGCAAATATTGTTATATATAATATATTATATATTATATTGTATTATATTGTTAAATATTGGTATACCAGTTGCCCAAAAAGGGCGATAGATCAGATCCATCGAATTACAGGCCTATCGCTATTACCTATCCTAGGTGAAGGAGCGTGTGATCAACACACAGCATCTAAGATACCTAGAAAAACACGCACTAGTCAGCGACCAGCAATATCGCTTTCGCCACGGTCGCTCGACTGCTGACATTCTAGTGTATTACACACACCGATGGGCCATTGAGAGTCAGGGGGCACTGGTATGTAGCCTGGACATAGCGAAGGCGTTCGATCGGGTCTGGCACCAGGGTCTTCTATCGAAGTTGCCATCTTACGGAGTGCCCGAGAGTTTGTGCAAATGGGTGGCTAGTAGTTGACGGTAGTTGCTCTGATAGCATGGACATTAATTTTGGTGACCCGCAAGGCTCTGTGCTGTCTCCTACGCTGTTTCTACTGCATATCAATGATATGTTGGACATCAACAACATATATTGCTACGCAGATGACAGTACTGAAGACGCTTATTACATGGGTCATGCAAGCATCCCTCGTTCCGTTGTGGAGAAAAAACATGGAGAACTTGTGTCTTAAATCATGATCACTCTGTCCAGAGTCTCTAAATGCGGACGGAAAAACTTGGTCCGATTTAATCCAACAAAGACACAAGTCTGCGCGTTCACCGCTAAGAAAACCCCATTCACTGTGGTCCCAGAATTCCAGAACACCCCCTCTCTAACTCCAAGAGCATTGGGATCCTTGGTGTTGTCATCTCCAGCGATGTTCAGTTCCGAGATCATCTGCAAGACAAGGTGAAGCTGGCGTCCAAAAAACTTTGTGTACTCAACAGAACAAAGATGTACTTTACGTCAGGGCAAAGGTTGCTGCTTTACAAGTCGCAAATCCGGTCCCATATGGAGGAGTACTGCTGCCATCTCTGGGCTGGTGCACCCGGATACCAGCTTGGCCCTTTTGACTCGGTTTAACGACGGGCTGTGAGATTTGTCGAAGATTCCAAACTCACTTGCCGTATCTGCCCTTAAGTCTGAGGAGAGATTTTTCCTCCCTGTGTGTGTTCTACCGCTTGTTTAATGGGTTGTGTTCATAGGAATTGTTTGGAATGATGCCCACAGCTACTTTCTACCATCGCACCGTTTGCCATGGGCAGGGAATTCATTATCACACTTTAGAACCGAAATGGTCGCGTAAGGAGTTGGGTATCGTTCAGATACCTGTGATGTAAGTTGGTAAGGAGTTGGGTATCGTGCAGATTCTAGGCGATGCAACATCGGATAAGGGGTTTTTAATTAATCACACCTGAGGAAGTTGCTCATTTTTCTTAATAAACTAGAAAAGAGCTGATGATCTTCAAAAAGTTTTTTTTTTTTTTCAATAGAATAGAATAGAATAGACTCTCTTCTTGCTGAAAAAAAAAACAATAAACCCTTGTGTGGTCATTGTCATTACGGCACAAGTGCGTAATGTACGCTATTCAAAATCTGAAAACCATGCAGTAAAGGCTAATTTATAGGCAAGTGTAAAAATATGTTTATAATTATTATGTATAGTAACTTAAACTAAGGTTGGACTTGGGGTAGCCATAGACATAAAAGTTAAAGCATTTGTGGTGATGTGCTGGTTCTAATAACAATCATAATTTGAATATCATGGGCAAGTCCTTGATAAGGTCACTCTGCCTATCCACACAGTTTTGTAAATTTAACTATACAATCATGGATTTATATATAAAATGCTTTTAAATTGAAATCGAACCAACTGGCAAGATTGTAGAATCTACAGAAGCAGATGTTTGAAGTACATGCAAGAAAATTAAATTTACTATTTACTACTTCTGCTTCATTACCTTCATCTCTTGTTTTATTATTTTCAACTTCTGTTTCATTCTTTTCTTCTTCTTCTTCATCATTATTTTCTTCATCTTCTTCTGCTTCATCATCACTTCCTTTATCATTTACTCCTTCTGTTTCATTATCTTCATCAACGTCGGAGTTATAACCTTCAATTTAAATATAGAAATATTACATAGATTACCAATTAAACAAATACATACTATCATAATAAATCCAGGACGTATTAAAAAAAAGAGAACCATAAAATATTTTTTGGTTTTAAGGATGACTATTTCTCTTACCTCAGTTTTAGCAGTTCTTTCATAAGAAAAACGGATAATTTATTTTAAAACAATTTAAAAAAAGGAAGATGTTCTCAATCAGTTACCATACATACATCATGTTAACCGTAAGTAAATGATTGCTGATAACTTTATCACAGTTTTTTTCCAGCGCCCAAATTTAACAGAACCCATATTTCCAAAATTCAATAGATGGTGTAGGTGTTAAAAATATCTAACAACAGAAACTGTAAAACTGTAAAAAATTGACAATATGCTGTTTATAATAGAGTAAATAGATTGGCGGCGGTTGTTTAATCTGGTGTACAAAACGTTTATAGATCTGACTTAACGATGGAGCATGTCTCATAGTGTAATAGTATTACACGGTGAAGCAAATAGTAGAGACTCGAAGATTCATTTTTAGTTATGTTTGTAAGGTTAGGGGATTGTTGGTTGCTTACGCTATCATCATATAAAATGTTAAAATGATTGATTATCTGTCAGGATAATCTTAACAGAATTAGGTCGACATGGATTTTACGCTTCAAAACTTTTAGGACCGGTGCTTGTTTCAGATATTTATACTGCTAGTATCAGAGGCAACTAATATATTGTATATGCGCCGGTAATATAGGTGACAGTTGTAATCTACATCTATTTGTACGGTCAACGGCTAAAGTCCATGTAGGATTCGGAAAAAAAATAGCATATCGATCAAAATGTGACCCACACACTTACATAAATAACAAAAGTTGTTTGTCTTGTAAGTATTATTCAAGGTAAGGTACAATTCAGGAAATTAGATAGCAAACATAAAAAGTAAATCATAATTGATTTGAACCCACAGTCTAAATAACAAATAAAATTCAGTGTACAATAAGCACTACGGAGTAGATTGTCCTGTAAAGCGAAATAAACAATAACATTGAACGACAGTGCCAATTGGGTCGGTATTTCCAACAAATCAAAATTTATTATAACAGTATTAATAAATTATATTATGATAACTTCTCCAACGAGAATACCAGATATAGAGGAACATACGAGCTCCTTACTGGACCTTCTGCTGACTACTCGTCCGGACGGATACTCCGTCTCAGTGGATGCGCCTCTTGGCTCCTCGGACCACTGTCTCGTTCGGACTCAAGTGTCATGCACACAACCTGATCCTTCTGGGCCAACTAATTGGCGTCGTGTGTGGCACTATAAGTCGGCAGACTGGGATGGATTGCGAGAATTTTACGCATCGTACCCGTGGAGGCAGATCTGCTTTAACTCAGAAGATCCTGACGTCTGCGCAGCCGCAGTCACTGAGACAATCCTTGCTGGTATGGAATGCTATATTCCTAACCCGCGAGTAGCTGCCGGCGTCAAAAAACGACCGTGGTTTAATAGGTCTTGCAGAAAAGCTAAAATTCTTAAGCAAAATGCATATGAGGCTTGGACCACGGCTCGTTTTAATAAGGATCCGAATATTTCTGAGTTAAAACGCAAATTAAATGCTGCCTCGAGGTTCAGTAAGAAAGCAACTGCCAGAGCAAAATTCCAATTCATCGGCAAAATAGGTGGGCGACTTGCGAGCTATCCTTCTGGGAGTCGTGCTTTCTGGTCGCTTGCCAAAGCTGCCGAAGGGAACTTCTGCCAGTCGTCGTTACCACCACTGCGAAAGACCGATGGTGACTTGGCCCATAGTGCTAAAGAGAAAGCCGATCTACTGGGCAGTCTCTTTGCCTCGAACTCGAATATGAACGATGAAGGCGCTGTACCACCTACTATACCGTGGTGCGGTAAGACCATGCCGGAAATCTCCATAACGCAGCGGGAGGTCAGGCGGGCGTTGCTCTCTCTAGACGTTCATAAGTCGAGTGGGCCAGACGGTATACCAGCAGTGGTGCTTAAGCAGTGTGCTCCTGAGTTATGTCCTGTACTCACGCGCCTCTTCGCGCTTTCCTACCACACTAGGCAATTTCCGTCTTCATGGAAGACTGCGAATGTGCACCCGGTGCCCAAAAAGGGCGATAGATCAGATCCATCGAATTACAGGCCTATCGCTATTACCTCTCTCCTCTCTAAGGTGATGGAGCGTGTGATCAACACACAGCTTTTGAGATACCTAGAAAAACATGACCTGCTCAGCGACCGCCAATATGGCTTTCGCCACGGTCGCTCGACTGGTGACCTTCTAGTGTATCTCACACACCGATGGGCACTAGCCATTGAGAGTCAGGGGGAGGCATTGGCATGTAGCCTGGACATAGCGAAGGCGTTCGATCGGGTCTGGCACCGCGGTCTTCTATCGAAGTTGCCATCTTACGGAGTGCCCGAGGGTTTGTGCAAATGGGTGGCTAGCTTTTTGTCCGGCAGACGCATACGAGCCGTAGTTGACGGTAGTTGCTCTGATAGCATGGACATTAATGCTGGTGTCCCGCAAGGCTCTGTGCTGTCTCCTACGCTGTTTCTACTGCATATCAATGACATGTTGGACATGAACAACATACATTGCTATGCAGATGACAGTACTGGAGACGCTTTTTTACACGGGTCGTGCAAACATCCCTCGTTCCGTTGTGGAGGAAAACCGCGGAGAACTTGTGTCTCAAATCGAGACCACACTGTCCCAGGTCTCTGACTGGGGACTGGTAAACTTGGTCCGATTCAACCCTACAAAGACACAAGTGTGCGCGTTCACCGCTAAGAAAACTCCATTCACTGTAGTCCCACAATTCCAGAACACTCTCCTCTCCATCTCCAATAGCATTGGGATCCTTGGTGTCGACATCTCTAGCGATGTTCAGTTCCGAGATCATTTATCAGATAAGGTAAAGCTGGCGTTCAAAAAACTTGGTGTACTCAACAGAGCGAAGCAGTGCTTCACGTCGGGGCAAAGGTTGTTACTTTACAAGTCGCAAGTTCGGCCCCATATGGAGTACTGCTGCCATCTCTGGGCAGGTGCACCCGGATACCAGCTTGGCCCTTTGACTCGGTTCAACGACGGGCTGTGAGAATTGTCGACGATTCCAAACTCACTTGCGGTATCGAGCCCTTAAGTCTAAGGAGAGACTTTGCCTCACTGTGTGTGTTCTACCGCTTGTACAATGGGTTGTGTTCTGAGGAATTGTTCGAAATGATGCCCACGGCTACTTTCTACCATCGCACCGCTCGCCATCGGCAGGGAATCCATTCTCACACTTTAGAACCTAAATGGTCGCGTACAGTGCGGTTTCAGAGAAACTTCCTCCCGCGAACGCTTAAGTTGTGGAATGAGCTCCCTGCCAAGGTATTCTGCAAGGACTACAGTATGGAGTTCTTCAAGAAAGAAGTTATTAGATTTCTGAAGGGTCGGCAACGCGCAAGTGATACCCCTGGTGTTGCAAGCGTCCATAGGCTACGGTGACCGCTTACCATCAGGCGGGCCGTAAGCTTGTTTGCCACCTTAGTGGTATAAAAAAAAAAAAAAAAAAAAAAAAAATGAGCGAGTGAACCACAGAAATTGCTGTACGCTTTTTTATCATTTAAGGTATGTCTGCATTTAAGCCACTTACTTTTAGCCATTTTAGTTTTTCATTTAAGTTTTATGTAAGAAAAAAGAAAAAAAAAATGATAAGTGACATACCTCGTTCTACGTAATCTCCTGCGGCTTTATCATTATCATCGGCGTCGGGCATATTACCTTCTTCTGTATAAACAAAAAATACCATATGAATTATCCGCTAAACAATATGTTTAAAAATCCATTACAAATTTAAAAAGACCTAGACAACAATATCGTTTTTACTTTATATTTATATGCAAAAAATTGGTATGTGTCATACCCCATTTTGGAGTAAAGTTCCCATGTGGACTGTTGAGTATTCTACATCAAGTATTGATATTTCTAGTATAAGAGCTTTGTCGGTAACTTTGATTGACACTTTATTCACAAGAATGTTACTTTGATTAAATTACATCTAACAGAATAAACTTGTGCTACAGTCGTACAGAATAAGATACACATAGATTCTTAGTTCAAGCACTTGTTTTAGCTTTATTTGTTATGAACGAATACTGCTGGTATTTCAGACAACTATTTTTATGACGGCTTTTCACCCATGATTCACTTTAGTTAGGTGGCAGACATGATCTACACTACTATACATATGCTCAACAAGCATGAATTTATAGATTACCACCAATGAAAAATCGATCACTTGTCCAGTTTCTACAAAAAAAAACATTAAGTTATTACTCCCTTTCTTATTGGAAGATTTTCGGTACGCCTTTTTTATGCAAATAAGTTTTATTAATTTGTTCGGAAAATAATGAATCTCCTAGTCGTTATCGGACTGGTCGAGCTAGGCATTCATCGCATACTCTGTGCGCTGCGGCGCGCTAGTCGTGTAAAACCCTTGGTGACGCAAGGTCTCGCAGCTCGTCGCGCAAGTTTGTAATTGTGGAACGTTGTTAATTAGTTAAGTTCAGTAACGTTCAGTGTCAGTGCTCAAACGGGATACACCGTTAGGAGAGGGCTTTGGGACTCACCGTTAGGAGAGGACTTCGGAATTCACCGTTAGGAAAGGACTTTGGGATCTCGTCAGCAACCACCGAAAAGGCGCGGCCTTTCGTACCCTACGAGCACATACTCCACAAAAGACAAGTAACAACACGGTACACTACACCAATACATACATCTTCTCAAAGGGGGGCTGACCGTAAGGGGATGATAAAGCCGTGAGTAGATGTAATTTTCTTCACGGCCCAAGTATGGCCCAAATTTAAAGTACAGTTTGGTAGACAGCACACGGTTAGGTCGGACGTTATATTCGATTTTTTGACGTCTTTTTGTTCGTTTGGGCGGCGTTGGTTTTAGACAGTCAGTAAATAAATTACATTTAAAATTCGTGACTTCGGGATCACGTCGTATAGTGCACGATAAAATTCAGTGTACAATAAGCGCTACGGAGTAGATTGTCCTGTAAAGCGAAATAAACAATAACATTGAACGACAGTGCCAATTGGGTCGGTATTTCCAACAAATCAAAATTTATTATAACAGTATTAATAAACTCGTTCTTATACATGATAAAGTAAATAAAATAAGAAATCTGAACCTAATCGACCTTATTTTAAGGTTCATATTGACAGTTTATGATAATATGAATGTATGAGCGAGTGAACCACAGAAATTGCTGTACGCTTTTTTATCATTTAAGGTATGTCTGCATTTAAGCCACTTACTTTTAGCCATTTTAGTTTTTCATTTAAGTTTTATGTAAGAAAAAAGAAAAAAAAATGATAAGTGACATACCTCGTTCTACGTAATCTCCTGCGGCTTTATCATTATCATCGGCGTCGGGCATATTACCTTCTTCTGTATAAACAAAAAATACCATATGAATTATCCGCTAAACAATATGTTTAAAAATCCAGTACAAATTTAAAAAGACCTAGACAACAATATCGTTTTTACTTTATATTTATATGCAAAAAATTGGTATGTGTCATACCCCATTCTGGAGTAAAGTTCCCATGTGGACTGTTGAGTATTCTACATCAAGTATTGATATTTCTAGTATAAGAGCTTTGTCGGTAACTTTGATTGACACTTTATTCATAAGAATGTTACTTTGATTAAATGACATCTAACAGAATAAACTTGTACTACAGTCGTACAGAATTAGATACACATAGATTCTTAGTTCAAGCACTTGTTTTATCTGTATTTTTATTATGAACGAATACTGCTGGTATTTTAGACAACTATTTTTATGACGGCTTTTCACCCATGATTCACTTTAGTTAGGTGGCAGACATGATCTACGCTACTTTACATATGCTCAACAAGCATGAATTTATAGATTACCACCAATTAAAAATCGATCACTTGTCCAGATTCTACTTAAAAAAAATCAATAAGTTGTTACTCCCATTGTTTTTTTAAATTAAGAAGATTTTCGGTACGCCTTTTTCATGCAAATTAGGTTCATTAATAACTCTTTTGAATCGTCAAAATTATTTTATGTTATTTTTTGTTAAGAAATTATAATTTACTAAAAAGATTTTATGAGTGTCATACCATAATTTGAGTTTTCTTGATTGCCATCATCATCTTGGTCGTCGGAGTTACGACCTTCAATAAATAGAAAAAAAATCACATAGATTATCCTACATCCAATACGTATTAGAGAAAATGTTTCTAGTATAAGAGGTCCGTCGGTAACTTTCTTCATAAGAATAATATTTTAATTAAATAACATCTAACAATAGAAACTTGAACTGCAGTCGTGCATAATTAGGTAGACATGAATTCTAAGTTTAAGCACTTTCTTTATCTGTACTTGTTATGAACTATACTATTTCCATTTCTTTATTTTCTCGATGACAGTTCTGATTTGATAGTTGTAGTGTTGTGACCAAATAAGTAACGATATCGATCGCATATATTTATTATGTTTTGAACAAAGACAAATACAACAAAAATATTCAAATATATTTTTACAAGGTGGAAACATTCAATGGCCCACCGCCATGTTGTGATTGTTTTAATCTGTCACTCGCAACAAGACGGTCGTGCTATATAGTCACTACATTTTTGTTCGCTGAGTTTTTTCACATTACCCATACGTTACGTTGTGTATTTTGTGTTTCTCCGTGTTTGCTGCCCAGCTGTCACATGCCTAAAGAATCTGTTCTGAAACGGCGGACGAGAGAACTGGTGATCAAGGTTCGTAATTACTTTGAAGCAGAGTATCAAAATGGTGGCCCGCTATTACCACTGTCGCAAGTGCGAGAGCATGTTGCGGCCGCATGAGGAATTAGTGCAGGAAAATAATTTTCGTACGCCGAAGAAAAAATGCCACCACAACCACCAACCACGTCGTGTGACATCGGTTGACAACTTTGACGCTAACGCTAATCGCCGTTATATATATGACTTTTACTTGCGCAAAGAAATTCCAACACTTAAAAACTTGTTGTTTCTTTACGCGAATGTGGTTTTTTCCATGGCCAAAAATCGTCATTAAGCTTGGTTTTAAAAGAAATTGGATTTTCTTTTTAAAAATACGAGCAAACGTACAATATTGATGGAGCGTCACGACGTTGCTATGGCACGCTGCGAATTTTTGAGCGAAGGCAAAAAGATATCAGATTGGGCAAATGTTACTTTCACTGACGAGACTTGGTTAAATGCAAACCACAAAGTATCTAAGAACTGGACTGACGACACCACAGCTTCCACTAGTTCAGTGCCAACGGAAAAAGGTGAACGCCTTCTCATATGCCATGCAGGGTGTACGAAAGGATTCGTGTCAGATGCTTTACTGGCCTTTGAATCCAAGAAAACAGTGGACTACCACGAAGAAATGAACGCGAAAATTCACGAAAGATGGTTTAAAGATATGGTGCAAGCTCTGCAAGAACCGTCGATAATTATTATGGACAACGCTACATATCACTTTGTACATAAACTCAGCAAGCATGAATTTATAGATTACCACCATTTAAAAATCAAGTCACCTGTCCAGTTTCTACAAGAAGAAATCATTAAGTTATTACTCCCATTTTGGAATATTTTCGGTACGCCTTTTTCATGCAAATTAGGTTCATTAATAACTCTTTTGAATCGTCAAAATTATTTTATGTTATTTTTTGTTAAGAAATTATAATTTACTAAAAAAAATTTATGAGTGTCATACCATAATTTGAGTTTTCCTGATTGCCATCATCATCATCGTCGTCGGAGTTACGACCTTCAATATATAGAAAAAAAATCACATAGATTATCCTAAATCCAATACGTATTAGAGAAAATGTTTCTAGTATAAAAGGTCCGTCGGTAACTTTCTTCATAAGAATGTTAATTTGATTAAATGACATCTCACAGAATTAATTTGAACTACAGTCGTACATAATTAGGTAGACATGAATTCTAAGTTCTAGCACTTGCTTTATCTGTACTTGTTATGAAGAAATACTGCTGTTACTTAGGCCTACTATTTTTAAAATGCTTTACACCCATTCAAATTCAAATTCAAATAGTTTATTTCTCAACAACAGGATACAATATCACTTTTTTGACGTTAGTATAATATGCAAGGAATTTATAAACTACTACCGTTTCGGAATCAAGATGGCGTTCTGGGGAGAAGAAACGGCGAAAGAAACTCTCCAGCTGTCGCTCTTTTCAATTTTAATTATTTCATTTAATCATGTTTCACTTTAGGTAGGCAGCAGACATGATCTACACTTTTTTGTACATATACTCAGCAAGCATGAATTTATAGATTACCACCAATGAAAAATCGATCACTTGTCCAGTTTCTACAAAAAAAAACATTAAGTTATTACTCCCTTTCTTATTGGAAGATTTTCGGTACGCCTTTTTTATGCAAATAAGGTTTATTAATTTGTTCGGAAAATAATGAATCACCTAGTCGGTATCGGACTGGTCGAGCTAGGCATTCATCGCATACTCTGTGCGCTGCGGCGCGCTAGTCGTGTTAAACCCTTGGTGACGCAAGGTCTCGCAGCTCGTCGCGCAAGTTTGTGATTGTGGAACGTTGTTAATTAGTTAAGTTCAGTAACGTTCAGTGTCAGTGCTCAAACGGGATACACCGTTAGGAGAGGACTTTGGGACTCACCGTTAGGAGAGGACTTCGGAATTCACCGTTAGGAAAGGACTTTGGGATCTCGTCAGCAACCACCGAAAAGGCGCGGCCTTTCGTACCCTACGAGCACATACTCCACAAAAGACAAGTAACAACACGGTACACTACACCAATACATACATCTTCTCAAAGGGGGACCGACCGTAAGCGGACGATACAGCCGTGAGTAGATGTAATTTTCTTCGCGGCCCAAGTATGGCCCAAATTTAAAGTACAGTTTGGTAGACAGCACACGGTTAGGTCGGACGTTATATTAGATTTTTTGACGTTTTTGTTGTTCGTTTGGGCGGCATCGGTTTTAGACAGTCAGTAAATAAATTACATTTAAAATTCGTGACTTCGGGATCACGTCGTTTAGGTATAAGTTAACCGGTCTCGTTATCTCATTGTTCGTCGGACACATTCGTACGGTTTAGCTACATTTATATTTATGTTTACCTACATTTATATTTCTGTAAAATAATTTTCTATCGGAATAAATAAATTTATAATTTTTGTTGTTAAGATAACGTATATTTTTGTGTAATTGTGTAGTCGGGTTTTTATCTACATTTTACTATCGGGTCGGGTATGAAAATAACCGCCGCATTGCGGATACACATGTAGCTGCCATTTTAGGGATTCCTCAGCTATCATCGGTCGGACCTGCTTAACCATTTTTTGGTGGCGACGAATGTGTTGAGGGGCCTAAAATTCCCTGTCACCGAGTGGTCATTTTTATTGTTGCACATTGTACTGAACAAATTGTCTAATTACGTCAGGGCTAGTTTTAAACAGTTGCAAGGAGGTGACTCGGCGTCACACATACCTACTTTCGACACTTTAGTGTTGTTCTTGGAAGATCAGAGTAGGAAGCTGAAAAATCTACCCACCAAGCCACAACCGGGACCGTCACGATCTCCGGCTCCGTCTGGACTACGTCAGCAACCTTTTTCCGGGACATCGTGGCTTACCGGGTCGTTTCGGCCCCCCACGTTCGGGTACGAACCGGGACACACCCTTTGGGATTGTCACCAGTTCAGAAAATCTGGGGTGGCCCGAAAACGGTTTTTGACCTGTAGGCTATGCCTATATTACTATTGTTTGGGGGAGCACCTAGCCAAAGACTGTCGACAGCCGCGACCTTGCTCAAAGTGTGGTGGGGGTCACCATCCTGATTTGTGTATGCCCATCCGAGAGGATAGTCCTCGTTTGGCACATGGAGGTGTGTCCACAGCTCGCACGGGCGGGGGTTCTTCGCCGCCGAATCGAACCCAATCGCCCCATCTCCAGTGCGACATCGGCCTTCCCCGCGCCGCGGGACGGTCGTCGGTCACCACCCTCTCGTGCCCCATCCGCTCAGGTAGGTATTGCGGAGCGAGCACGTTACCCGTTAATGAGCCTCTGCCCCTCCCTATCGCGGAGCGTCCTCACGTTACTCGCGAGTTGAGGGCAGGATCCAGTGGCTATCGCGCGCTGCCGATGGCACGCGCGTCTCGGCAGCCACTTATGCCCACGTGGGACCCGTATGCTTGTACGGGCTACAACGTGGTGCATTATGAGCCACAGAAGCCCCGGGAGCAAGTACGGCGCTCGGGTCGGACCAACGCCCGTTGACTCGTGGCAGCCGCTTTACCAGCCTCTCCACCACCTGTCACAATTGTTTTGCGCAGGTTCTGGTCCATTCACCGCGCGGACTGGGTGTAGTTGTGCGCACCATTTTAGTCTCAGGGTGGGTGTCTTATGTCGGTGTGGCTGATGAAGCATCTCCAAGCTGGAGTAGGGGGTCTACGGGTGGATAACGTCGTGGGTACGGTTGACCGGTCTGCAGTTGGCCGATGAAAGGTTCCACCTACCTGGTCCAGTGGAGCTTCTGCTGGGCGCTGATGTCCTTGGGTTGCTCGGATTGGACAAGTCCATGTTTCTCCAGCAAGGTGTCGCTGTTACGACTAATCTCGGATATGTAATTGTGGGCCCAGCACACTCTCTCGCCGCTCGGGCGTCTATGGATTCGTTGGTGCAGGTAGGACTCTCTTCAGCGTTTTTTGGGAAATCGAAGAGCCCCCCCCCCTGGTTTTTCACTCGACTGCCTTTTCTAGCCCCTCGTCCGCACCTAGGTGACTCCTGCATAATTGCCGAAAAGGTTATCATCCATGAAGCGCCGGATGCGTTGTGATAGGGAATTCAGCACAAAATACGTGGATTTTATGCGCGAAGAGGAATCCCTTGGTCACATGTCGGTTCGAGATGAAAGGCAACGAACATTATCTTGTTCCATATCACGCCCTCTTTAAAAATGGTAATATACGGGTGTTGTTCGATAGGTCGGTGCCTACATCTTTGGGTGTATCCTTGAACGACTGCCTGATGTCGTGCCCAAAGCTTCAGGAAGACATCTCGGACATCTTAACTGGGTTTCGTCGCCACCAGGTTGTGTTTGTGGATGACATTAAATGATGTTCCGTCAGGTCATAATACACCGAAGATAGGCGGTTTCAGCTCATTTTATGGAGAGAGGATCCAGCCTCTCCATCAGTGGTTTATGAGCTCAACACCAATACCTACGGGCTAAAGTCGAGCCCGTTTATAGCAATTCGCTCGTTGCTACATTTGGCTGATCATGAGCGTCTGAATTTCCAGGGCGCAGCTGCTGTCTTCCCTTCTGACGCTTACGTAGACAATATTTGTACGGGTGCTTCGTCTGTGGAGGAGGCGTTAGTCCTGAGGGATGAGCTAATCGGCTTTCTACGCGCAGGTGGTTATAAACCAAGGAAATGGATTTCCAATTCTCATGCCATCTTGGAAAACTTACCGTCATAACATCAGCAGGAGCCCTACCTCTTCCAGAATCCTGAAAATCCTGACTCCATCGCGGTTCTTGGAGTTCAGTATCGACCAGTTCAGTATATCTTCACGTACTCGGTTGAACCGTCGGACCCAATGAAGAAGTGGACTAAGAGGCTGGTTCTGTCCACAGTAGCGCGCGTTTTTGATCCTAATGGTTAGGTGGCTCCTGTAGTCTTTTGGACCAAATGTTTCCTATAGGAGCTCTGGTCTCGACTAGGATACCCCGTTGACTGGAGACTTGTTGTCTTATTGGCTACGCTTTAACGCGACACTTTCGGACCTTCAACCTGTCTCATGCCTCGGTCGATCGTACCCCCAGGACGTTATTGGGCAGGTCTTCACGGATTCTCTGACGCGTCGGAATCTGGTTATGCGGCTGTTGTTTATCTCCGCACCGCTGACAGCAATGGTCATGACCACGTCAGTCTGGTGGTCGCAAAGAGTAAGGTCGCACCTTTGCGAACCAAGTTGACAATCCCCAAGCTGGAGTTGTCAGGAGCTGCATTGTTGACTCGACTCCTGAATTATGTCTTCTCCACCTTGTGTCAATGGGTCCAATTTAACTCCGTCACGGCATGAACGGACAGCCAAATCGTTTTGTCTTGGCTTAAGGCGTCCCTTCATGCCCTAGAGACTTACGTGGCCGATCGTATCTTCCAAATCCAGTAGTCTACGGTGTTTCTGGATTGGGGTCACGTGCCAGGATCCTGAAATCCCTCGGATTGCGCTTCACGGGGCCTGGTTGCCTCGAAAATCAGTAATCACCCACTCTGGTGGGGTCCTGACTGGCTGGCCTCTCCTGAAAACACTTGGCCTCTTACAGTTGTGGGGTTTGTTGACCCTATGCTGGGGTTAAAGGTCTTTGCTGTTGATCAGACTGTGGACGCTTTACCTTTAATTTCTTACTTAATCGGTTCAGATCTTTCAACAAGCTCGTTGGTGTCACCGGTTGGATAAAGAGGTTTCTCCACAACTTACGGAACAGGTCACAGCTAATGACGTCTACAGTCTTGTCTCCTGAAGAGCGTCAGGATGCCCTCCTCACCTGTTTTGGACTGGTACAGGCCCAGTCGTTTGGAAAGACAATTGGTCTTCTCCTTTCAAAGAACGGGAAATTGCGGGGAAGCCTTGGTCGTCTCAATTTCTTTCTGGACGATTCGGAGTATTTGCGAATGGGCCTACCAGGCTTCGCAACTCAGAATTGCCCTATAGGGCTCGGCATCCTCTCTTGGTCATTTTTTTGAGTTGCTGATCAGGGACCGCCATGTTAGGAACTGTCATGCCGGTCTCAAAGCATTGCTGGCTTGTCTGCAGCAAGATTACTGGATTTTTTCCACCAGACGAGCAGCTTGGAGTGTTATTTTAAAATGTATCTCTTGTTATAAGTTAAAGGGAACCTTGACCCAGCCACAGATGGGTGACTTGCCGTCCGATCGTGTCTGGGCCGCTCGATCTTCCGTTAAGGTTGGGTTGGATTTTGCGGGTACGTTTTTGGCAAAGACGTCAAGTGTTCGTAATGCCCGACAGTTTAAGGCCTATTTATGTGTCTTCGTTTGTCAGTTTTCCAAGGCTGTGCATCTGGACCTCGTTTCAGCCTTGTTTACGGAGGCTTTTGTCGCATGTCTGTCACGGTTTATCAGTCGGCGTGGACTCCCTCACTTAATTCGCTCGGACCGTGGTGCAAATTTCAAGGGTGCAGATCGCTATCTGAAGGAGGTCCTTTAGTTTTAGTCGGACAATCACACGTATTTTCATTTGGAGTTGTCCAAACGTTGCGTGACTTGGATTTTTGATTCTCCCGGCTATCCTTCGTGGGGCGGTATTTTCGAAGCAGCTGTCAAGGTCGCCAAAACTCACCTCCGTCGTGTGATTGGTGAAACGGTCCTCACGTTTGAGGAATTGCAAACGGTATTTTGCTTTGTCCGATCTCGTCGGATCCTAATAAGCTGGAAGCGCTAACTCCAGACCATATCTTAATCGGTAGTCCTTTAAACTCCTTGCCTGAATACCTCCTCATTGATGTGTTAGTCAATCGGTTATCGCGTTTTCAGTTGCTTCAGCAAATTACGCAATTTTTCCACCGTCGGTGGTCCTCGAAGTATTTACATTTGTTACAGCAACGGAATCGGTGGACGGATAAAACCAACCTCCCACGCGTCGGAGACATGGTGTTTAGGTAGCATCGTACAATTATTCCCCGGATCGGACGGTATCACGCGGGTCACAGAGGTCATGGTAGGGGAGTCAGTGCTAAAGCGTGTGGTCGCGACGCTTTCTGGATTGCCAGTAGATTGATGGCTCTGGCTCGGTTTATCCTCATCCAGACACGGTCTAGCTGAGGCGGGAGTTTTTTCGGAAAAGAATGAATCACCTAGTCGGTATCGGACCGGTCGAGCTAGGCATTCATTCATCGCATACTCTGTGCGCAGCGCCGCGCCAGTCGTGTAAAACCCTTGGCGACGCAAGGTCTCGCAGTTCGTCGCGCAAGTTTGTGATTGCTGAATATTGTTAATTAATTCAGTTCAGCAACGTTCAGTGTCAGTGCTCAAACGGGATTCACCGATAAGAAACTATAATTTACTGAAAAAAATTATAAGTGTCATACCATATTTTGAGTTTTCTTGTTTGCCACCATCATCATCATCATCGTCGTCTGAGTTACGACCTTCAATTTATAGAAAAAATATCACATAGATTATCCTAAATCCAATACGTATCAGAGAAAATATTTCTAGTATAACAGATCCTTCGGTAACTTCCTTCATAAGAATAATATTTTAATTAAATGACATATTACAAAATAAACTTCAACTGTAGTCGTACATTATTAAGTAGACATGAATTCTAAGTTACTCACTATTATTGACTAAAGAAACTTTATGAGTGTCATACCATATTTTGAGTTTTCTTGTTTGCCATCATCATCATCATCGTCGTCGGAGTTACGACCTTCAATTTATAGAAAAAATATCACATAGATTATCCTAAATCCAATACGTATCAGAGAAAATATTTCAAGTATAAAAGATCAGTCGGTAACTTTTTTCATAAGAATAATATTTTAATTTAATGACATATAACGAAATAAACTTGAACTACAGTCGTACATAATAAGGTACACAAGAATTCCAAGTTACTAACTATTATTTTCTATAGAAAATTTAAGAGTGTCATACCATATTTTGAGTGTTCTTGTTTGCCATCATCATCATCATCGTCGTCTGAGTTACGACCTTCAATTTATAGAAAAAATATCACATAGATTATCCTAAATCCAATACGTATCAGAGAAAATATTTCAAGTATAAAAGATCAGTCGGTAACTTTTTTCATAAGAATAATATTTTAATTAAATGACATATAACGAAATAAACTTGAACTACAGTCGTACATAATTAGGTACACAAGAATTCCAAGTTACTTACTATTATTTTCTATAGAAAATTTAAGAGTGTCATACCATATTTTGAGTGTTCTTGTTTGCCATCATCATCATCATTGTCGTCTGAGTTACGAACTTCAATTTATAGAAAAAATATCACATAGATTATCCTAAATCCAATACGTATCAGAGAAAATATTTCAAGTATAAAAGATCAGTCGGTAAGTTTCTTCATGAGAATAATATTTTAATTAAATGACATATAACGAAATAAACTTGAACTAAAGTCGTACATAATTAGGTACAAAAGAATTCCAAGTTACTAACTATTATTTTCTATAGAAAATTTAAGAGTGTCATACCATATTTTGAGTGTTCTTGTTTGCCATCATCATCATCATCGTCGTCTGAGTTACGAACTTCAATTTATAGAAAAAATATCACATAGATTATCCTAAATCCAATACGTATCAGAGAAAATATTTCAAGTATAAAAGATCAGTCGGTAACTTTTTTCATAAGAATAATATTTTAATTAAATGACATATAACGAAATAAACTTGAACTACAGTCGTACATAATTAGGTACACAAGAATTCCAAGTTACTAACTATTATTTTCTATAGATTTAAGAGTGTCATACCATATTTTGAGTGTTCTTGTTTGCCATCATCATCATCATCGTCGTCTGAGTCACGACCTTCAATTTATAGAAAAAATATCACATAGATTATCCTAAATCCAATACGTATCAGAGAAAATATTTTAAGTATAAAAGATCCGTCGGTAACTTTCTTCATGAGAATAATATTTTAATTAAATGACATATAACGAAATAAACTTGAATTACAGTCGTACATAATTAGGTACACAAGAATTCCAAGTTACTAACTATTATTTTCTATAGAAAATTTAAGAGTGTCATACCATATTTTGAGTGTTCTTGTTTGCCATCATCATCATCATCGTCGTCTGAGTCACGAACTTCAATTTATAGAAAAAATATCACATAGATTATCCTAAATCCAATACGTATCAGAGAAAATATTTCAAGTATAAAAGATCCGTCGGTAACTTTCTTCATGAGAATAATATTTTAATTAAATGACATATAACGAAATAAACTTGAACTACAGTCGTACATAATTAGGTACACAAGAATTCCAAGTTACTAACTATTATTTTCTATAGATTTAAGAGTGTCATACCATATTTTGAGTGTTCTTGTTTGCCATTATCATCATCATCGTCGTCTGAGTCACGACCTTCAATTTATAGAAAAAATATCACATAGATTATCCTAAATCCAATACGTATCAGAGAAAATATTTCAAGTATAAAAGATCCGTCGGTAACTTTCTTCATAAGAATAATATTTTAATTAAATGACATATAACGAAATAAACTTGAACTACAGTCGTACATAATTAGGTACACAAGAATTCCAAGTTACTAACTATTATTTTCTATAGAAAATTTAAGAGTGCCATACCATATTTTGAGTGTTCTTGTTTGCCATCATCATCATCATCGTCGTCTGAGTTACGACCTTCAATTTATAGAAAAAATATCACATAGATTATCCTAAATCCAATACGTATCAGAGAAAATATTTCAAGTATAAAAGATCAGTCGGTAACTTTTTTCATAAGAATAATATTTTAATTAAATGACATATAACGAAATAAACTTGAACTACAGTCGTACATAATTAGGTACACAAGAATTCCAAGTTACTAACTATTATTTTCTATAGAAAATTTAAGAGTGTCATACCATATTTTGAGTGTTCTTGTTTGCCATCATCATCATCATCGTCGTCTGAGTTACGACCTTCAATTTATAGAAAAAATATCACATAGATTATCCTAAATCCAATACGTATCAGAGAAAATATTTCAAGTATAAAAGATCAGTCGGTAACTTTTTTCATAAGAATAATATTTTAATTAAATGACATATAACGAAATAAACTTGAACTACAGTCGTACATAATTAGGTACACAAGAATTCCAAGTTACTTACTATTATTTTCTATAGAAAATTTAAGAGTGTCATACCATATTTTGAGTGTTCTTGTTTGCCATCATCATCATCATCGTCGTCTGAGTTACGACCTTCAATTTATAGAAAAAATATCACATAGATTATCCTAAATCCAATACGTATCAGAGAAAATATTTCAAGTATAAAAGATCAGTCGGTAACTTTCTTCATGAGAATAATATTTTAATTAAATGACATATAACGAAATAAACTTGAACCACAGTCGTACATAATTAGGTAGTCATGAATTCCACTTAGGATTCATGTCTTGAACTTTCAAGCACTTGCTTTATCTGCGCTTGTTATGAACTAATATTGCTGGTACTATCTAGGCCTACTATTTTTAAAATGCTTTGCACCCATATTTCTATCTGATTTTCTTTATTCGTTTTTGATTTTGATTTGATTAAAAGTATCGTTTATGATTATATTTAAGCATTTTTATACAAACAAACTATTTCGTTTTGAAACTAAAATAGAAAAAAACTCGAAAAATCCGGTTACCCGGTTTTTGTAAATATATTAACCGAAAAAACCGGGTTTGTACTACCCGGTTTTTGCAAGCCCTACTTTGTAATAAAGCTAGGGCTCCGTTAGCAGTGCACGGAACCCTAATTAGTACCTCTAACCATATTTTAGTATGAAGGACAGTGTCTGTTGCGTTTGTAGTCATTCCTTACCATTATATTTTCCATGTTTAACCAGCTGTGTCGTAGGCTGTGCAGTAACGGTAGAAGCTTTTTTTTTGTGAACAGGTAATGGACCTAAAAATTTAACTAACTTTAAAAACTCAAAGTAAAACTAACCTAGCAAAATTAAATGTTGACTTAAATATATTGAACGCTGCCAAAGTATCCAACCTAACTAATATACAGAATGGAAAAGACTAACTTTAAAAAATAATGTGATTTTGCTTAGATATCATAATTATTTTATACAATATTATAGTACTACTCTCATTCCAAGACTATGTTTTTAGGGGTCCTTAGTCAACAAGGAACCTTTATAGTTTCGCCGTGTCCGTCCTTCCGCTTGCTTGTCTTACTATTTGCGGCTTAGCTCAGAGACCAATAGTACTAGAAAGCTGTAATTTGGTATGGGTATACATAAATACTAGGCCAACAAAGTGGTAAAATAAAATAAAAAAAAATTATGGTAAAGTTGGGATGAATGTCGTTGGATAGATAGTAGGTCAAAACCATTTTTCGATTCAGCTATGCGTTTGCGAAATATTAAGCTTTTTGGGGGAAAATTTTTGTTAGAGCCCAGTGTGTGTGTCCCCACTGCCAGCTAAATGGCAGTTCTTGGGAGTGTGAAAAAATCATCGGAGTGGCATTTATAACTTAAACATTAAAAAGACAACTATCATAGCTGAGTAGGCTTTGCAACTTAATGAGTAATAGTCGACCACCTTATAAAATGTAGTCGGTAAAGTAAAAAGTTACTTAGATGAAGTTAGTACTTGAGTAATTATAAATAAATAAATAAATAAATATTTTTGGACATTACACACAGCGCCGTCTGGTCCCAAAGTAAGCAAAGCTTGTGTTATGGGTACCAGACAACGGATACAAATACATATTTTTTTTGTAAATACATACATATCATACATAAATACACCCAGACTCAAGTCAAACACAAATGTTTAACACATAAGTGTTTGTCCAGTGCGGGGATCGAACCCACACCCTCTGCACGGCAGTCCGTCACACTACCAGCTAGGCTGCGAGAGAATCACAAATAAGTTTATGAACCATGTAACATTATAGAAAAATCAAATTATAACATTCTAAATACTAGAACTTACTAAATTTATAACAATATTAACGTTCGAATTCGAGCGCGGCGCTTAGCGGTAAATAGGTTAAAAAGTAATAATCTAGTTGGTCTATCGTAAAAACAGTTACACATACAAGCTTCAATCTTGCAGTTATCATAGTGTGTGTGAGCTCCAAAGTATAACAACAAAAATAATAAAACCGGCCAAATGTAAAACGGACCCGAGCCATTTACCATCTTAGATCACCGTTACAGCGCCATCTAGCTATTAATAGCGAAACAGTATCACATTAGTTTATTAGAAACGATGATCAATATTAAGCAACGTCGGGCTTGGTCAGTGATTAGATGGATGACCGCTTAGCGGCACAGTTTTTGTTTTAATTAATGTTTGTAAATTACGTAAAATGTGGAATGTACGGAACCCTCGGAGCGCGAGTCCAATTCGCCCTTGGCCGGTTGTTTCCTAGTCCAAAATGGTTATTGTTCTTTGTTTTGTGGTGCGGCGGCAAAGAGGAGATCTCCTGCCAGGCGAGGTGTTATGCCTGGGGACCGCCGTGGTCCTCTTATCATTCTGTTCGGTTTCTATATATACTCATCGATAGAAGAAACTTTGATAGCGCGATGTAGGACGCGTGACATCAGCCTTGCTTGTAGCGGTATGATATGATCCGCTACAGTTTGATTTTCACTAATTTTACACATATTGAAAATTACTGACCACTGTATGTTTCATTTTCACCATGTTTGTTTTTGGGTATGAGATCTAGAGACCGGTTTTAATAACAAAAGCGCAAGATTTTTACACTTTGTATATATCATATACTACTACGTAGAATAGCCACTTACCAATTGGATTTTTATCTTTTTCAGGCTTTTTCGATGACTGTGTAGGTTTTGGTGTCGCTGGTTTTTCCGTTCTTGTGCCTGAATATAAATTTTTAAGGAGGTATTAGTTACTATAGTTTATTTTATGTTTATCTTCCAGCGCATTGTAGTCATATTTTATTTGGATTTTGAATATTTTACATTTATTGACTTATTTAAAATGACTTACCCTTGTGTGTGCCATCTTCACCATGTTTGTTTGTTGAGGCGGGATATGTTGAAGCTGGTGTTGGTGTTACAGGTCCTAAATAAAATATTATTAACAAACTTATGCAAAGTAATATTTATTAAAACTATTTTAAATATCTTAATTGATTGATTTTCTATCTTCGTCAGGCTTTATCAGTGGGTGTGCGGAATCTGTTGACGGTGGTTTTTCGGTTTCGGTGTCTGCGCATTATTTTAAAAATCTATTGATTATTTTATCTTTGTTATTTATTTCTTTATTTTATCTGGTTGTTAAATAATGTTTGTACTAGTTCTTAAAGTTTTCGAGATCACACAATATGGACAAATGTTTTTTATCGTTAGTTTAAATATGAGTGCCACTATACAAAACATATCCATACTTATATTTTTAGTAATAAAAAATTACATAATACTATACTTAAATAAATAATAAATAATCTTAAATAATTATAAAATAAATACCTAACTAACTTAACTAAAAAATAACAATTAAAATAAATCTTAAACTAACTATAAATAAAAAAGAATAAAACTATAAATAAAAACATCATCAAAAGAACTGCTACGTGGAAGAGTGTCCAGAAGGCTGGCAACGTTTCCTCGTTAAATAGCTGAACTAATCCTGAGCTAAAACGCTGCCAATAGTATAATAATCCTACTAATATTATAAATGTGAAAGTTTGTATGTCTGGATGGATGTTTGTAACTCAATCACGCTTTAGCCACTGGACGGATCGGAATAAAACTTGGCATACATATAGGTTAGGTCCTGGAATAGCATATAGGCTACTTTTTATCCCTAAAAATTCAAAAGTTTCTACGAGAATAACTATAACTAAGCTTAAACAAAGTAAAGCTACAGCTATAGCTTGCTTTGGCAGACTTCATTGATATAATTAAGAGGGAGCATAAAGCCAGACACATTTTGCATACAACGCGGAATATAAACGTAGCAAGTGGCAGTCTTTGGTCTCTGCCATCCCCTCTGGGAAACAGGCGTGATGTTATGTATGTATAATAATAGTAATAATAATTATATACTTTATTGCACATAATATAACGACCCGAATCGATTAATTGTGCAATCCACAACGTATCGTCCCCCCGATCGACCCGGTCACGGTCGTAAAACTATTGTTAGGCGGCCTCGGCACGTACTTACGTCCCCAGATGACGATCTCGCTGTCCGGATAGCGAGATTAGTCTCTACGACCTCCCCGAATAGGGCCTCCCTCCAAACACGACGCCGACGTCCCCGGGTTCGTCGGCGCCCACAAGGATACACTAGGTATCAAAGAGTGCTGGGGCGCTTCTCGCCCCCACTCAATCGCAATCGTACCCGCGTAACGGGGAACTCCCCTCCTGGCGGTGACTCACCTTCGGGTTCGAGACTCACGCCGGTCGAAGGGACGCCCCCGAGAGCGACAACCCAAGCCGAGGCTTCCCCCGCGGGAAGCCCTTGAGCGTTGGGCGCTATATGGGCTGAGGCTCCTTCAGAGTCTCGCCCCAAAAGTCCGGTGAAGCAGTAATGGCTGCAACAGCCAACTGCATAGTCAGCTCAGAAAAAAAAAAAAAAAAAAAATCATATAACAAAAACAATAGGAACATAGAAAAAAAATGGCGATCTCTCCCAGATAACCTTAGGGTAAAGGATTTTGGTTGCGCCACCTAGTGTAATAGTGTAATTAATGATATAAAATTGCACATATACTGTGATCTCCTATCCCTTTTTCTCCTACCCATACCTCGCCTATGCAAGAAGAGGGCGGATGCTTTCACATCCGAATTGAACAGTCAAGGAAAGACAACGATGCTATGCACATCCACTTTTGGTAAACCGTTAATTTTGGTGTTTTATAAGTGTGACCTCAGAACTGCCTTTTGCGCGTGTTTGTGTTGACGGTGGCCAAAACTATTGAAGAAAATACCCAGGATTTGTGACGTAAATCTAAGGATCTGCAGATCTGCCAGAAGCACCGCCATTATTTTCGAGGTATTTTTTCCTTTCATACTGCTTCATTTTATAACCTTCCACAGCAGTTTTGAGATCTCATCCTCCTTTCTCTGTGTATGTGCATATTGATTTTAATAATTCATCCACCTTATTTTTTATTGCGCCCCAGCGCCCTATGGAAACTACATTAACGCGCCGCCATTTTATGGTCCTCCTCGACGGATATCATATATTTAATCGCTTAACATACTTTTCTAATATAAACGTTTTTTAATTTTAAGAGCTATTTTCAATATTTTCCGCATTCTTGTAAGTAATTCGCAACTTATTTCTTAAAAATTTAGTTACCCGTTACGTTAAAATATTCGTTATTTTATTGTTTCCACAAAAATAAATTCCCGCATCATTTTCATATTTTTTAGTTTATCGTAACGAGTTAATATTGAATTTTAAGTAATACGAACTACGTTTTGTGAACATAAAACACATTGTAGATAACGCGTTTCGTTCGCTTATAATACCCGCGTGATTCATTGCTCGTGTCTTTCTTTGCCACATTCGAACTATAACCGAGATTACTTTATGATAATATTCATCGCAGTAGTTGTAAACAACCTTATTCAAACTTCTTGTAATAATACTAGTAACAGTAGGTAGCTACCATAACTAATTGGCTAGTTTAAAGTAACACCTTATTGTTATTACATATAACTTTTACCGCATAGTATTTATTTCACTTTGTTTACATACAACATATTTATTGGTAATTAAATAATATTTTTGTACTTAGCATTCCTGTGTGCAATATTTTGCCTTTCAACGCTGTTTGTTTTGCATTTTAGTTTATTTATTAACAAGGGTCATGTCTGAACAAATTCCTATTTTGGAATCGCTACTTGCTACGTATTTTGAACGTATGCAAAGTACTTACGTTTTGTCGCAGAATTTGAATGACGATTCGTCTCTTGAATCGTTTTTGTCTAACTCAGAAACAATTGATGATATACGTACGAGTTATCAAAATACCTTAAAACAAATAAATACGCAAAAATTAAAATTAAAACCCGATTATGTACCTAATTTTAAGTCTTGGGTCGCATTTGAAGATATTTTTTGTCGCATTAAGCGGAAATTATCAACATTGTCAGAAGGTCGTAAGAGTCAAAATTCGGATATTAAAACTGAAATAAAGTCTGAAAGACCGCGTCTTCCGCCGTTAAGTCTCCCGGAATTTTCTGGCGATCCCCGTAATTGGCCACTGTTTTACGCGAGTTTTTTAAATACAGTCCACAAAAACGAAGATCTTACTGACGCAGAAAAAATATATTATTTAGTTGGAAGATTAACGGGCAAGGCAAAATCTATATGTGCAGGCATAACGCTAGATGGCGATAATTATAATATTTTGCTTAATATGCTGGTAGCCAGATTTGAAGACAAAAGAGTGCTATCAACTTCATATCTAGACCGAATATTTGATACTAAACCTATTTCATTCGCGACCGCAGAAAATTTAGAGAATTTTTTAGATAATTTTGTGTCATCGGTATGTGCGCTTAAAAATTTAAAATTAAGTGATCTTTGTGATTTTATATTTTTGTACATGGGGCTGAAGAAACTAGACCCTGAAACTATTCGTTTATTTGAAATGGATCAGAGAGATTCTGAAATACCTAAGTTTGACAGTCTCGTCAGTTTCATTCGCGATCGCATTAAAATACTCCATAGGACTTTAACGTCAAAACATGAAACTACGAAACGGGCACCGGATCGTAAGCTGGAGTTGGCATCAAAATCAAAGGTTACGGACACCTTTATAAATACGGCAGCTGCATCCTCTAATTCACAATCTAAAACGTGTTCATTGTGCAATGGAGCATCTGGAGATTGGAGATTTTAAGGTGTATTTTAGACAGTGCGTCTCAAAGTCATCTGATAAAAAATGAAACTTGTGTACGTCTAGGTTTGCAACAAATACCTACACGTTCATTAGTGAAAGGTGTCAGAGGTTCTACCCAAGAAATAAATGGTTCCGTTCAATTTAAAATATTCTCACTCTTCAATCGACACATTTTTTATAATATAAAATCTCTAGTTGTAGATAAGGTAACTGAATGCCTACCTACTACAAAGGTAAATGAATCCGCTCTTTCCGAATTTAGTAATTTACCGCTAGCGGACGACGCATACGCTGTGCCGGGTAATATCGATATTTTGATTGGCGCTGAGCTATTTCCGCATCTTTTATTACCTAATAGGGTTCAAGGTTCCTTAGGTTCTCCGCACGCTATTGAAACGGTTTTCGGGTACGTTGTTCTCGGCTCCGCTCCCGCATTAATTGATACTCCCGCGTCTACTATTTCATGTTGCTGCATTCAACCTCAAAGGGTTGAAGATTTAATTACAAAATTCTGGGAATTGGAAGAAATAAAATCTTCTTCTGTTCAAAGCCCAGACGATATTGCATGCGAAGAATTTTATTGCCACACCACTACTCGCGACCCAACCACTAGCCAGTACACAGTGGCTCTGCCGTTTAAAGCCGATGTATTTACTCTTGGCGATTCTTTCGCAAATGCTAAAAGACGCTTTGAATGCCTCGAACGTAAACTTACAGCCTGCTCTCAACTAAAAGAAGCTTATGATAGTATTATCCGCGACTATCTTGACAAAGGTATTTTGTCACCCGCGCCGCCTATATCCGAAGAGAATAAAAATTACCCCTTTTATGTAATACCTCACCACGGCGTTCTTAGAGAAGACAAAACCACAACTAGATTGCGCATGGTGTGTAATGCAAGCGGAAAGACCACTTCTTCGGTCTCCTTAAATGACTTATTGTACAGTGGTCAGAATTTACAGGGTAATTTATTCTCTACTTTGATCAATTTCCGCTTCCAGTAGCGCTTTCAGCAGACATACGTCAGATGTTTTTATGTATTGGCATAAGAGATTGTGACCGAACTTTTCAACGGATTTTATACCGTTTTTCGCCACTGCAGGACTTAAAAATGTACCATTTCAATACCGTATGTTTCGGTTTACGATCTAGTCCATTTCACGCATTGAGAACCTTAAGACAGATCTTGATAGATCACGGTCACACATTTCCATTGGCTAAAGAAATAATGGAGACTGGTCTATACATGGATGATGTAGCGTATAGTGTAGAGGAAGGTTCCGCAGTAGAGGCTGTAGCGTCTATGATTGCTCTTATGAAAGCAGGCAATTTTGATCTCGTAAAGTGGATGAGCAATTCACAGTCTCTTCTTAACTCTGTTCCGTTATCACACCGGCTTGAATCTATAAAGGAATTTGGTGAAACAGATACCCATAAGGTTTTAGGTTTGTCTTGGTCCCCTAATACCGATAACTTTTGTCTTACCGTTACTGCACCTGTGAATTTCAAATGCACTAAACGAGTAATGTTATCGTGTATTGCTAAAATATGGGACGTTATGGGGTTTGTCGCTCCCGTCGTATTGTACGCCAAGTTACTAATTAAGCAGCTTTGGTTGTGCAAGAGTGACTGGGATGAATTCCCACCCGATCACATCTGCAAGTTATGGAAGCAATTTTATGATGAACTGCCCGCTCTTAATAATTTGAAATTCCCGCGTCATATTGGTATTACTGGTGGTAGCTCTGTCATCATTGTTGGCTTCGCAGATGCCAGTGAGAAGGCATATGGTGCAGTTGTTTACTTTCAAGTAAATAACGAAGGATCCCGTACAGTACACTTGATCAGTGCCAAATCAAAGGTGTCTCCTGTAAAAGTCATTTCTCTTGCTAGACTTGAACTCTGCGCTATATTAATACTTGCTAGGCTTATGAAGACTATTATCGCGGCTTGTAATAACCGTATAAACATTTCTGAAGTATTTGCGTTTTCAGATTCCACGGTTGCATTGTGCTGGGTTCATTCTTCTCTGCACCGATGGGGAACGTTTGTTGCTAATAGGGTGACCAAAATACAATCAGAATTACCGTGTTGTCATTTCTACCATTGCGCAGGTGCCATTAATCCCGCTGATTGTCTTTCACGTGGAATTACTCCTGCTCAGATCATTGACCATCCTCTTTGGTTCACTGGACCTTCTTGGATCAAGTTAGATCCATCTCAGTGGCCTATTAGCGCATTTAACGCGTCAGAAATAGCTGAAGTTCCAGAAGAAAAGACGCATTCTTTGGCAGCAACCATCAAGCCAGAGTCGATAATTATGACTCTTTCAACACGCATTTCGTCATGGTCAAAACTTCTTCGTACGTTAGTTTACGTTTTTCGTTTTCTTAAGCTTCTCCCGCAACGCAAATTTATAATCGCATCTGACCTTGAGTTTGTTGAACATAAAGTATTAAGAGAGATTCAGATTTTTTATTTTGAAGATCAAATTTCTAAATTAAACGCAAATCAGTCTTGTAGTACCGCATTCCAACGTTTGAAGCCGTTCATTGATGATGGTTTAGTGCGTGTAGGTGGCCGTTTACACAATTCATCACTAAGCTACGACCAGAAACATCCTATTATTCTTCCGCGTAAAAATCATATTGTAGATCTGATTGTTGATCATCACCATAAGGTAAATTGTCACGCTGGGCCAACGTTGTTATTATCCATTTTGCGTCAAAAATATTGGATTTTTTCTGCTCGAAATTTAATCCGCACGAGGATATACAAATGTATTCCTTGTTTTCGTGTTCGTCCACGTCAAACTTTTCCTGAATTGGCCAGTCATAAGCCTTGTCGTGTCACGGAGTCTATAAAGTCATTCACTCACACAGGTATTGATTTTGCTGGTCCGCTGAAGGTAACACTATCTCGTGGCCGTGGTATTCGTTCCCAAAAGGCATACATTTGTCTTTTTGTGTGCCTCACAACACGCGCAGTGCATATCGAGCTCACATCTGAGTTAAGCACTACTAGCTTCTTGTCCGCTTTTAAACGTTTTTTATCACGCCGTGGCCCTGTTTCATTCATTTATTCGGACAATGGGACAAATTTTGTTGGTGTCAAAAGAAAACTCAATGAGATATTTGAGTTTTTGTCTTCCAATCATTTAAATACCCAATTTTCGCATGTATTAGCCGATAATCGCATCCATTGGCATTTAAATCCTCCAGCTGCTCCTCATTTTGGTGGGAACTGGGAGGCCAATATCAAGAGTCTAAAGGCTCATTTATTTAGAGTAATAG
Organism: Apoda limacodes; assembly: GCA_946406115.1. Lineage (NCBI taxonomy): Eukaryota > Metazoa > Arthropoda > Insecta > Lepidoptera > Limacodidae > Apoda > Apoda limacodes. The sequence continues at coordinate 17,692,531 of OX291564.1, read as the reverse complement.
GCGAACAAATTTTGACACTTGAGGAATTAACAACTGTTTTAACGCAGGTAGAGGCAGTTATGAACACTCGACCTCTGTGTAGAACACTTTCCAGTGACCCGTCAGAACCTATTGCGTTAACACCAGCTCATTTTTTATCGTTAACACCGCTTAAATATTTACCCGCATCAGATGATGCTGACCGGCTTAATCTGCATTCACGACATTTATTATTGGATAGGTTAGTTAAATCTTTTTGGCAGCGTTGGAGGTCAGACTACTTGCACACATTATTAATTAGAGAAAAGTGGAATACACCTACAAATCCCATTAAGATAGGAACAGTTGTAATTCTTAATATGGAGAACACCCCTCCTTTACACTGGCCTTTAGGTATTGTTGAGGAAGTTTTTCCGGCTAAAGACGGAGTGACACGCGTCGTCAGAGTTAAAACTCGTACAGGGTCGTACCTTCGTCCGGTAGTGCGACTTTGCCCGCTACCTGAACAATAATAATAATATACCGCAATTCTAGTTTTATTTTTCTCTTTTTTTTTTTTGCATGTTTCTAAAATTAGATTAATATTTTATTTTTTTTTGAAGGAAATCCTTCAAGGAGGGGGAAAATGGTTGCGCCACCTAGTGTAGTAGTGTAATTAATGATATAAAATTGCACATATACTGTGATCTCCTATCCCTTTTTCTCCTACCCATACCTCGCCTATGCAAGAAGAGGGCGGATGCTTTCACATCCGAATTGAACAGTCAAGGAAAGACAACGATGCTATGCACATCCACTTTTGGTAAACCGTGAATTTTGGTGTTTTATAAGTGTGACCTCAGAACTGCCTTTTGCGCGTGTTTGTGTTGACGACTATTGAAGAAAATACCCAGGATTTGTGACGTAAATCTAAGGATCTGCAGATCTGCCAGAAGCACCGTCATTATTTTCGAGGTATTTTTTCCTTTCATACTGCTTCATTTTATAACCTTCCACAGCAGTTTTGAGATCTCATCCTCCTTTCTCTGTGTATGTGCATATTGATTTTAATAATTCATCCACCTTATTTTTTATTGCGCCCCAGCGCCCTATGGAAACTACATTAACGCGCCGCCAGATTTAAAATAAAAAATATAATAAAAGGTAATGTGTGCATTAAAAATAAAGTAGATAATAATGATAATCAATCGATCTTTAACAAAATTTATGTAAAAAGATAATATTTAATAGAAAATATATATTTAAGACGATATTAGATTACATAATACTATACATAAATAAACAATTATTTAAATATATATATAAATAGATATAAACTAATACATATATATATATTTACAGTCATATTCATACAGAGATAAATAATATGGCTATGATGTGAAATATCAGCTTTTATTTATGATAGTGAGTAATAACGAGTTTTTAAAATATTCTCAAAGACTGCGCTCGTTTTATATCTAGAGCTAATGTGTTCCACAATCTGATTGCTTTTGCATTAAATGAGTTATTATACATTTGTGTATAGTGCTTTGGAGTTTTTAACAACAGGTTTGTAGAATTACGTAAAAAAGGAGCACCAATAAACTCGAAACATTCTTCAAAATATGATGGTGTTTTTGGATTGAACAGGACATTATAAAGAAGAAATAGGACATGAGTATTCCGGCGAAGACGAATTTGGAGCCACTTAAGCTTTGTTCAGAATTCGGATATGTGATCATACTTTCGCAGACCAAATATAAATCTTATTCATATGTATGGGCGGAAAACATTAAGTGTTAATAACTCAAATATTATCACTTGTATTTAAAATTTGCTAATGACAGCCCTAGGTTTGATTAAAATTTTATCTAAATTATTTGTTCCATTTTAATAATAAATCAAAAATAGGAAAAAATTGAATTTTATTCTATCGAGAAATTTTTGTTGCTTTATGTTTTTGCTAATATCAGAGCTTGGAATTATAATTTATTATCTACATGTTTTATTACAATTGATCTGGACTTGATTTAATTACTTAAAATTCAATTCTACTAAGTGCTTTTTTGCTTTATGTGCCCTCTTAAGACTGCGATATAGGCTAAACCGCGAAAATACGCCGTTTTTGTGCAAATTTTGTGGCTAAGCTATAGCATCTAAGAATTGAAAAAAAAAAATGTTATAAAACTTGCTTTAGTCTAGTGCATTACCTTACTGAATGATTTTCATTTATTTTATTTAATGCAGTAAAAAACCTGGAAGTGACCATGTTTTAACACTTGTGCAAATTTTTAAAGCGTGTTTTGCATTTGCTTGTAATGAAAGTTGGTTAAATAATTAGAATAGCTTGTTATCTAGTTCATTGACTCTAAGTTGTAGTAAAAAGTCAAAAAATTTGACTACAAAACGGTAATAACGTTAAATTCCATACAAAACATTAAAAGTTTCAAGGCGTCATTACGGTATAAATCACTTAAGAAGTATATAACATATTTATCTCACAGTTATATATAAAACATTATCTAATGATTTTAGTGCATTTACAAACACAAAGTTAGAATTACAGAAATTAGCTTTCTGGCCTATATCGCCCCCTTAAGGATTTGACGTAAGAGCGTCAGAATCGGACGCCAATAACCAAATTTAAGGCGGGTGGAGCCGCTAGCGAAAGCTAGTTTACTATATACCAAACGCGTTGCGTGTTAGTCATAGTGGTTTTGGTCAAGGATAATTAGTTTATAAAAAATCTTATATTGATTGAAAATCACTGACCATTGTGTGTTCCATCTTCACTTGGACTGTTTTTTGACGCAAGTTCCGTAGAAACTGTTTTTTCTGTTACAGGACCTAAATAAAAATGTTATTAACAAACCCGCAAGATTATGCATACCTAAATATAATTTTCACCTTCATGATAATGGCATTCTGTTACTATATATATTTTTAGTTCCTTGTTACTATTTTCATTGTTTTATTCTACTTTTTTGGTAGTTTTGACAAAATATTTACATAGAGAAACACTAATTTCTATGAAACAGAATATTTTACTATGGGAATCAGATGTCTTACAACACAATTAAATGGGCTTGATCATGAAACAAAAACTGGTTAGAAGGGATGTATCGTTTCTTATTTCATGTTCCATTGTGAAATTAAATTTTTTGTCTCATATTAATAAAACAATATACAAAAACTAGAATATTTAGCTCCAGATTTATTTCATTTCAAATATTTATAGTTGGATTTTGATTTAAATGCATAGTTAAAGAACCATAGATATATTTAGAAATACTATTCAGTCGTGCGAATCAAAGTGAGGCTTGTCAAGTTTTTTTCGCTTTTTAAAATTTAACAAACACTGACCACTGTGTGTTCCATCTTCATCAGGATTGCTTGTTGGCGCGGGATCTGTAGATGTTGGTTTTTCTGTTACAGGACCTAAATAAAAATGTTATTAACAACCCATATGAAGTTCACCGCTAAGAAAACTCCATTCACTGTAGTCCCACAATTCCAGAACACTCCCCTTCCAAACTCTCCATTTCCAAAAGCATTGGGATCCTTGGCGTTGATATCTCCAGCGATGTTCAGTTCTGAGATCTTTTGCAAGACAAGGTGAAGCGGGCGTCCAAAAAACTAAGTGTACTTAACAGAGCGAGGCAGTACTTCACGTCGGGGCAGAGGTTGCTGCTTTACAAGTCGCAAGTTCGGCCCCATATGGAGTACTGCTGCCACCTCTGGGCGGGTGCACCCGAATACCAGCTTGGCCCTTTTGACTCGGTTCAACGCGAGCTGTGAGAATTGTCGACGATCCCAAACTCACTTGCCGTATGTCACGACGAACCCTTAAGTCTAAGGACAGACTTTGCCTCCCTGTGTGTATTCTACCGCTTGTACAATGGGATGTGTTCTGAGGAATTGTTCGCTTGGGTTGTGGAATGAGCTCCCCGCCAATACAGTATTGGTATTGGATTTTTAAAGGGTCGGCAACGCGCGAGTGATGCCCCTGGTGTTACAAGCGTCCATAGGACACGGTGACCGCTTACCATCAGGCGGACCTTGTGCTTGTTTGCCACCTTAGTGGTATTAAAAAAAATATTACTGCAACTATTTTAATAAATAACTTACTATTTGGTTTAACATCCTCGTCAGGCTTGATCAAGGGCTGTGTGGTATCTGCTAACGTTGTTTTCATAGGTTCAATTTCTGCGTGTCAATTTAAAAAATCTTATATAAACTGACTTTGATTTAGGTTTTTTTTATTTTCAAACGTAACTAAGATAACTACAGAATCCTTAAATTGATGTGCTTGATGAAGTGTATTTCGCTTTTATGTTTCATAGCGAGTTTTCATTACCTTGTGCTATTAACCACTCTTTTGTTGCCGGGTAGCCCGACCCGGATATCCGGTGGCAAAATGTATGATATTTAACGAAAGCTCCTATACACGTCTATACACTTTGCCACCGGGCTAATATTACTTTCGTACGAAACGAAACTAATATTTAACGGATACCATTTTTTGTTTTGCTCTGATATTTATAATTTTTTTGTCATTCACTATCCTGATTTTCTTCTTCATCAGAGCAATTTATTGGCTGGGTGAGTCTGCAAAAGCTAGCTTTTGAGCTACTGCCCCTAAAGTTTTATTAACAAACTTGATAGACAGCTATATTTATTGTAACCAATTTAAAACCACTTACCATTTGAATTTTTATCTCCGTCAGTCTTTATCGTTGACTGTGTGGGATCTGGTGACGTTGTTTTATCTTCATCAGGCTTTGTCGTAGACTGTGTGGGTTCTGGTGACGTTGGTTTATATTCTTCAGGCTTTGTCGTTGACTGTGTGGGATCTGGTGACGTTGGTTTATCTTCGTCAGGCTTTATCGTTGACTGTGTGGGATCTGCTGACGTTGTTTTATCTTCATCAGGCTTTGTCGTTGACTGTGTGGTATCTGGTGATGTTGGTTTATCTTCGTAAGGCTTTATCGTTGACTGTGTGGGATTTGGTGATGCTGGTATATTTTCGTCGGGCTTTATCGTTGACTGTGTGGGATCTGATGACGTTGTTTTATCTTCGTCAGTCTTTATCGCTGACTGTGTGGCTTCTGGTAACGTTGATTTTGCCGTTACCATGTCTGAATAAAAAAAAATATAGTGTTTCATTAGTATTTTGATTTTGTTCTCTTTTGCCTTTTTATGAATGCAAAATCTTTGCCGAAATCTTGATACCGCATATAATCGGACGCGTTAATGTAACCGTCAGAGAAAGTAACCGATAAATGAAACTAATTATTTTTTTTGTGGTCCCATCAGACCATTTCTTGATAACTACTGAAGAAATTTTGATAAAGTTTGCACTATCATCTAGTTCCAACCTAGATTAATAAAAAAGAACTATGAAAACCAGAAAACTAGTTCCCAAGAAATACATTGTAAAAACATACATAAATAGATAAATAAATACATACATACACTTATGACATTTGGTACATCTGTTAAGAAGTCCACATAGACTGAATTGTAGGAACATTGTACAATTCTAACAATATTACAAGCATACGGGTCGAATTAATACCCTCCTTTTTTTAAGTCAATTAACAAAAACACAAACACTTATCTCAATGAAAGTTTATTGTTTACTTTATAGTCTATTGTTTACTTTTATATTTTCTAAGTTGATCTCACAAAATATATGACAGTTACGATTACTATCCATGTAGATTCCAAATTATGAAACCAAAAAATTCAATATAAATTCAGAAATATATGTTATCAATATTTTATTAATAACAATAAACAAATATGTAAATCTAAACATTTTTGGACATTACGTAACGCTATCTAATCCCAAACTAAGCAAATCTTTTATTATAGGTACCAGACAACGTATACAAAATACTGTTTTGTTTTTTTGTTAATATGAACATATAATTAATAAAAACATCCGACTCAAAACAACAAAATTTTTTTGCCTTGTGTCAATGACCATTATGTGTTCCATCTTAACCACGATTGGTTGTTGATGAGGGCTGTCCTACAGCCTGTTACAGACAACAAATTTAGAACAGATTTTTTTAGACATATACTTAACAAAACTATTACTAACTAATTTGTCAATAGTTACTTATATTAGTAGTAACTTATCAAGGTTATGTTTAATTGACTGTTTAGCTTTTTGACAAGATTTGTTTTATAAATTTCTTAAACTTCTTTAAGATTGAATTAACATACTGCTGCAGATAATTTTATTTAAAATCGGATACAATGATTTATCTTTTTTCTTAATCTTTGTGTGGACCAGAGTAAGTTTCGTTATTTCATGTATTATTATTATTATTATTACTATAACCAAGCTTAAACGAACTATAGTTCTAGCTATAGCAAAGTTCATTAGTATTATTAAGGAGTTCTACGCCAGTAACCAAATTAAGGGCGGGCGTGGCCGCTGAAAAAATCTAGTTCTAACTAATACTGACCATTGTGTGCTCCATCTTCACCAGAGTTGGTTGTTTGTGCGGGGTCTGTTGAAGCAGGTTTTTCTGTTACAGGACCTAAACAACAAAATCCTCTCGCAAAACTGAATCTCCTTTTAATTCAATGACATTGAATAGATTAGTAACCCTATTATATAATTCACTCAGAAGTTTTCAACCTCTTTTGGCATAAAAAAGTACTGTGGGCTCCATAAGTCACAACAATATAAAAGTACTGTGGGCTCCATAAGTCACAACAATATAAAAGTACTGTGGGTTCCATAAGTCACAACAAAATAAAAGTACTGTGGGCTCCATAAGTCACAACAATATAAAAGTACTGTGGGCTTTGTAAGTCACAACAATATAAAAGTACTGTGGGTTCCATAAGTCACAACAATATAAAGGACTGTGGGCTCCATAAGTCACAACAATATAAAAGTACTGTGGGTTCCATAAGTCACAACAATTTAAAAGTACTGTGGGCTCCATAAGTCACAACAATATAAAAATACTGTGGGCTTTGTAAGTCACAACAATATAAAAGTACTGTGGGCTCTGTAAGTCACAACAATATAAAAGTACTGTGGGCTCTGTAAGTCACAACAATAAAGTAGAAGTAGACGCTTAAACAAACAAAAAAATCTAACGAGGCCTGATTTCACCAGAGGCCGTCTTTGGTGTCATTTTCGTTTATATTAAGGATGAAGAATTCAGATTTGAAAATTTTGTAATTCCTTTCTTCAGAAAAAAATAGAGAAAAGCTTAAAACTAAAAAAAACTGCAAACTATTTTCCCTGTAAGCTGATATTACGTAGAGAATACTTACTTTTTAAGATTAAAAAAAATATCAGTAAATAGCCTAGTTATTTTAATTTACGATAACATATATTTCATACATACCTACTTATTTCAAAAATATGTCCAGAAGAAAATATAAAACATCTCGCGTTTTCGCTTTGCTACGAACAGCAGCGAGCGAGCGAGCAAAGTCAATCAAAATTTAAAATTCCAGATTTCAAAACCATGTACACACACAAATACATATTAAAGTATAATTAAAATAAACCTATAAGTAAATTTACTTTGATAGGTCCTATCTGTTGCAATCCTTGATTGGCCGGCCCGACGCCGGCAGGGCTCCGAAAAAGCGGGCGCAACATAAAAACAAACACGCACATACGCATAAACACATTCAAATAAACATCGCATACCCGAAATAGGTCTAGTGCCTACACAAGCCTGGCAACAAATGCACACCATTTAAACAACTTACCATCACTTCGGAAACTAGCCTAAGGGGAGAGGAAGTAACAATTAAATATAGTATTAATTACTACAATCTACCATCGGCTGCCCGGCGCCAGAGAGGCTCCAAACACGAGAGGGCGCATCACACAAACATGCACACATACCCATATGCATACAAATACTCAAAGACGTATGCATACAAATACTCAAAGACGTTGTACATCACGAAGTAGCCCAGCCCCCACACGACAGTCCAGCAACAAATGCACACCATTGAACTTACTGTCACTACGGAAACAGGCCTAAGGGAAGAAGAAGTGACAAGAAACTTACCGGGTGTACACCTGTTACCATTAATCACGCAGGAACCAAATCAAAAACACAAAATCTATGCAATTATGTGTAGTCTAAGCGCCACAAAAAACACCAAGCAGCTATAATAATAGAATTTACCATCCTTTGTGACACCTCCTTCAGGCTTGTCAGACTCTTTCTGCCCTTCAGACGACACGGGTGATTTATCATCTTGAACAGCAGCGCTGCGATCTAATTAAAAATAACATTTAAGGCGCAAAGTACAAACAATGTTAAATTCAGTAATACTAACGATATACATACCCAAATACTACGCAATCATTAGGGAAACATAATTTTTTATTTGAAAATTTAAAAAATATATTGTTGCTTTAAATAGAATGACCATAAGCAGAGCACTAAACTGTTAAAAACTTTTCTTTAAAATAAAATATAGATTGAAGGTTATTTCGGATAGAAAAGTAATAAAGAAGTTTGTTGCTCTAAATCTACTAAAATAATAATTGCTTAAAGAAGTTTATTAGATTACAGTGTTATTAATTATAATTAAGTTTAAAATATATAAAAGTAATCATACATTAGTATAAAAGTCCAGTCCTGTTGATGATGGTGTGGCTTTTAGGGTTTTTGATTTAGGTTTTCTGGCTATCTAGATCTCAGCACAATATGATACTTACTTTAAACAAAGTACTTGAGCGCGCCCCGCTTGCGAAATATATAATACATTACACACTGTTCACGAAATTTTAACTCAAAATACCGTTAGGGCTGTCGAATAATAATAATAATAAATATTTTTGGACATTACACACAGCGCCGCCCGGTCCCAAACTAAGCAAAGCTTGTGCCATAGATACCAGTCAACGGATACAAATACATTTTTTTTTATAATATAGAAAACACGCAGTCTCAAGACAAATACAAATAATAAATGTTTGTCTTGGGCGTGAATCGAGCCCATGGCCGTCAATTCAGCAGTCGGGTCATTACCCACTGAGTCACGAAGCCGTATTAATGTTGTCTTGATATTATAAAAACGAAACAAAAAATTTGTCAAAACGTGTGATAGACAACCAACACGTCAACTAGTGACGTAATCTCTACCTCAACCTTTATTAACAGGCTATTTATACAGTTTTGAGGGGAGCGCCCCTTTCCCAACCGTACCACCTAACCACACTTTTGTCACCTGTTTTTCGCAATTATTCTGAGTATTTTGCTTTAAATTCATTTTCTCAAAAAGACCTTCTTTCGTGTAATTTTAGGAGTTCCGTACCTCAAAAGAAAAAAACGGAACCCTTATGGAATACTTTATTGTCGGTCCGTCTGTCAAGACCCTTTTTCTCAGGAACGTGTGAAGGTATCAAGTTGAAATTAATATCAAATACTCAGATCTACAATCCCTGGAAGCAGTGAAAAAACTTAACTTCTAAGTCAACGCAAACAAAATATATAGCCGTTTATGCTCCGTTTATGCCGCATATTTTGACGCTCGCAAGGGAATCAAAACCCATAGGGTAACTCCTGTTGACCTAGAATCATGAAATTTGGCAAAAAGCAATGCCATGTAGCACAAGTGAAAAGAAAAATCTAAAAACTGTAAATTTGATTTTGTAGTTACAATAAAAAAATATTTTTGATTAATAAAAACTTATTTGCAGTGGGTACTAAATTAACCGCGACTAACGTCAACATTTTTTTAATTTAAAGTTAAGTTTGTCCCTCAATACAGTTTAACTTTTACGGAACCCTCGGTGCGAATGTCTGATTCGGACTTGACAGCTTTTTTTTCAAAAGAACTTGTTCAATCAGTCTGAAAAACGCTTTTCCGCAATGTTTTGGTTGTTGAAAATATCAATATTTGACAGTTTTTTGATGACTATTTGCTAACCATAAACTCAAACTGTTTTATTCAAATAGACTTTTAAACAGCACTTTTGAATTGTCAGTTTATTTAATTATTTTGTAAACCGGCAAAAACTCAGTAAACTCAGTTTTGTTCGATAAATAGATAGTCACACTAGGCAAATATTATAGCTGCGTTTTAGTGTCAGTCATCTTGACATAGTTATCTCACGAGGATATGCAGTCAATGCGTTAGATTCGTACTGGAAGTTCCGCCATATTGCAACATTTTTTGGTAAACAGAACGATCGAATGCCCGCATATAAAGTTTAATTCAATGCTTTTAATGCTTGTAAACAAAACACAACTAATATAGCTCCGTCTCTTTGCTTACGTCACTGCGACATCACGTGGCCTCTTAATGAGTTAGGTACCTCTCATAATGAGATATAAGGTAAATTCTACTTATACCATTAACCTACTTTTTAATTACCTATTTTAACAGTTTAGTTTTATTTTATTCAAAAATGGAAAGCTAAAATAAATTGTGTAGAAAGTCATAAATTTTCTTTAGTTGTTGTCGCTTTTTTCACCTCGAAAGTGTCCCATATATTTTGCTATCAATTGTAACCTCGTTTCAAAATGGCGGCACGTAGCTATAAACCGAAGATATCAATGTCTACTACATGAAAAAGGACGAACCAGCAAAGGCTATAAAATGTAAATAACAAATGTTTAATTAACAACTGTTTCATCGATTTAACTAAAGTAATACCTTCGTCATTGTAAGCTCTGTAAAAAATCCCCGTCAGAAGTATGACACGAGCTAGTTAGTTTTTTTTTATACCACTAAGGTGGCAAACAAGCCTACGGTCCGCCTGATGGCAAGCGGTGACCGTAGCCTAAGGACGCTTGCAACACCAGGGGTATCACTCGCGCGTTGCCGACCCTTCTAATAACTTCTCTCTTGAAGAATCTCATACTGTAGTTGGAAAAATTGGAGAAAACCTTGGCAATTCCACAACCCAAGCGTTCGCAGGAGGAAGTTTCTCTGAAACCGCACTGTACGCGACCATTTCGGTTCTAAAGTGTGAGAATGAATTCCCTACTGATGGCGAGCGGTGCGATGGTAGAAAGTAGTAGTAAAGTAGTTTATGGACGAGGGGGCAACAGCAGCAGGTTCAACATGATAGAAGATGAGTGGGATCTTATTTGACTTGACACAATAATTTTAATTTTATTAGTACTAATAAGATGCTAGAACTATGTACATTCTATGCCAAAAAAAATGTTTTTCACCTTTCTTCTTCTTAGATCGAGGTCGTTTTTAGTATGGACTGCGGTTTAATCTCTAATATGGTATAAAGTCATTTTCATTTCGAGGAAAATCCTTCTTTAGGGTCTCAATTAATGTCTTTACTTAGTTACCTATCACTTCGGACAGTGCCTTGTTTAAATTTTATAGTTAATTCTTTTTAATATTTTATTTGTAAATCGTCTGTTTTAACTGTGCTTGAAGATATGTTTTTCCATTAATTGTTTCTTAATTCTAAATTAAATTACCGCATTTTTAGGTTAAAGCACTTAATGTTGGTCACAATACATGAGAAAAATTAAAAATAAAAATGAAAAAAGAAGAAAATTTACAATGGTTTACCAAGGCCTTTGATTGTTTTCGATGGGTCAAATTATCGTTACTTTCATATCACTGATAGAAAATCAGTTTTTTGTAACCTTTTCACGGATAAATATGGATTTACCTGAAGCAGAAGTTGTTCGCAGCGTAACTTTGTTATAATCTAAAATGAGCGAAATATCGCTCGTGCATGTGAAGTTAGTCGATCAACGGTCCAATATGTCTACAAAAGGTATCTGGATACCGGTGTTTATATCAAAGGACCCGGATCAGGTCAAAGAAGGAAGACATGTGAACGGCATGATCGATTTGTAGCATCAGCAAGTCTCAAAAATCGTCATCGTTCTGGTGTAGAATGCAGCAATGGCCTAAAGATGTCCGAGGTGTTAGTGTAAGTGATGGGGCAGTAAGAAGACGTCTTAAGGAACGTGATTTGAAAACATATAGACCTGCTGCAGAACTAAAACGCACCACAGCTCAGAAGTCAGCGTGATTACATATTGCTCATGAAGTCCGTGAGTGTACTTTGGGACAATAGGGACAAGTCTCACTCTTTTCTGATAATCCCGTATGTATCTATATGGTGCCGATGGTCGAAAAGGGTATACCTAAAACAATATCCCATATCCTCAAGGGTAATCTTAGGAGGTGGTTCAGTTTTGTTCTGGGGACGTATCAGCTCAGACCCTCGCACAGAGCTGGTTTTCGTATATAGAGGAGTTGTAAATATTGAATCGTATATCACTGACATTCTTGAAAAGCATGTATTACTCAGGATTTATACTTGGATTTAAATTAATGCACTATAAAGTGCACCCTCACACTACAATGTGTGTTAGGGATTACTTGCGAGAAGTAAACTGAAACAGGACTGGCAAGCACGAAGTCCAGATTTTAACCGTATAGAACACTTATGGGACGAGTTAAAACAACAAATGAAACAGCGGGAACCAGCTCCAGAAAACTTGGAACAGCTGATAACAGCTTTACTGGAGGAAATTGGGAAACATACTCCAATCTACCATAAAAAAGATGATACAATCCATGAATAAAAGGATGGCGTGCGTTATCAAAACCAGAGGAGGCAATATTTTCTATAAGGACTACAGTAAAGGGTTCTTTAAGAAAGAAGTTATTAGATTTTTAATGGGTCGGCAACGCGCGAGTTATACCACTGGTGTTGCAAGCGCCCATAGACTACAGTGACCGCTTACCATCAGGCGGACCGTAAGCTTGGTTGCCACCTTAGTGGTATTAAAAACTCCTATTAAAAAAAAAACCATTGCTATTAATCGTAATATTATTAACATTGTAACGTGACAACTTGTGCCTTTCACTTTTTATGTCTGTCTCTCTCGCTCTTAGGCGGGCTAACCATGCCGCGTGCCTCTCACTCGCTCTCATTGTGAGCGCATAACGTGAGCGGAGCGTAACGCAGTTTCTTGAAGTGTCACCCGGCAAACCAATTTATAAGACGTTGTCACGTCAAAATTGAAACAATATCTTTTGAAAAAGTTTTTAACCTTTTATCACTAGTAACACATTATAAATTTTTCTATGTATTGTGACCAAAATAAAGTTATTCAAAATGCGATATTTTAATTAATATTAACAAACCATTAATAGGCCAACCGAACAATAAGAGCAGGGCATATCGAGTACTCGTCCGAATGAGCAGCCCGAACTGGGGAAGTACCTCTGCCTTACAGAAAACCATGGCTACAATAACGCTACCGTTGAGTAGTGTTGCGTTCCTGGTACGGTAAGTAAGGTTGCCAGAGCTCTTTGAGGAGTCGCTGCGCAGACACCGGAGGACCGGCGGTGCTCGTTGTTGTCATTGCTCGTCGTAGACATGGCGTGCTGGTACAGCAGTCAGGGAGACCTGATGAAACGGCTGACCGCTGGCCGCCCGCAGGTTGAACGGGTTCCTAAACCCAGGGATTACCTAATCTCCGCCCTGGGAGGCTGAACCACCAACCTGTGTAAAGTCTTGGAAGTAGTAGTCGCGCCGAAGAAGGAGACCGGTGTGGCTACTACAACAGAGGGGGATCAGGGGCCCTTACGCCCGTCGTGGCAGAAACCATATTACTTGTGCCAAGATTTGGCAGTTCTAGAACCGCACCTTTGGTCCTCTAAGCTGTCTGTGCAGTGAATCCTCATCTTTAGTCTTAGTAACTTTTTAACATGGCAAGAAATAATATAAAAAGAGTTTTTACAATGGTAGTTCTCTTTTCAACGGAGACGCATATATCCTGCCCGGTCTATACATCATAACTACTACATATTTTTTTTTTGTAAATACACTTATATTATCCATAAAAAAACATCCAGACAAACACTTATGTTAATAATAACAACATAAATGTTTTAAAATATTATCCTATGCAAAGATCGAACCCACAACCTGGGTATACATCAATTAAATTGTAAGTAATAATAAGTCCTTATAGTCCTCCATACATATAAGGAACTTTCAAGTTTTTAGTTAGTCAGTTTTGTTTTTTTCAGTTAGTTAGTCTAGTTTCAGCTGGGCGTTGATGAATGAGTCAGCCAGAGAGTAAGTCAGTCAGGACAAGCCTAGGGTAAAAAAATGTGTATATCTAAACTCACCTCCTTCCGGTCGTTGCAAGCTCTGAAACAGAAATTATGTGTTATATTTTAATATTGCAGCAATCATAGGCAGCGTTTAGAAAGTACAATAGGTTTGTAAAATAACTAAAAAGCATCGGTTAGAAAATGCAACCAGTTGGTAAAAAGACATGGAGGCATCGGCAAATTTGTAAAATAACAAGGAGGCAGTATTTAGAACGTACAATAGGTTTGTAAAATCATAAGTACGCAGCATTTAGAACGTACAATAGGTTTGTAAAATAACAAGGAGGCAGTATTTAGAACGTACAATAGGTTTGTAAAATTACAAGGAGGCAGCATTTAGAAAGTATAACATACTTATTTGTAAAAAAAATATCTTTAGGTTAGTTTAGTAAAAACATTATAACCAGGAGTGAAAACGTTAATTTTTATATTAGTTTTGTTTAAGGACTGCACATTTCAATAAAAAATTAGCAATTTCTTCATTCCTTTACAAGTATACTAAGTAATCTACAACGATAAGGCAGGTGAAACTGGTATTACAGGAAAGTGGAGTACGGTTTGAAGAAGTTCTGAGGAACCTAATAAAGTAGATCATGGTAGATTTAAAAAGGCAAGGGTGTGCTCTTGGGAAATTCGCGAAACTTAAGATCTCGGTTTTTTATTAATTTAGGACCCTTGGTACCAAAAGATGGTATATTAGGGACTACTTATATCATGTTATGTTCAATTTGCTACGGCTTAGCACGGTATTTTACATGTTCATCACTTTTTAAATTAAATGACGTAATAACTTTTAAAGTAGTTATGACAATGACAAAACAGCTTAAAAATAAATAATAAGTTACTTTTTTTATAAAAAGATATTTCGAATATGTTCATTATTCCTTTGGGTCCATAAACATAAGTATAATTTATAGAAATAATGGATTTGACAGACATCTGAGACAAAAATCAGTTTTTTTATCTTTTGTGCCGTTTTCTTTTATGTATTATCTATGATTTTCTTTTTGAATCAGACTATATATTCAACTGTGTTATTTACACTTGGAATAATCTCTGTTTCCCTTTTTTTTTGTCCGTGTAGACAGTGCTACGCCGTAGTAACACCGTAGCAATTTGAAACGTTTATAAAAAGGGGACATTGTTTTTAATTTTTTTTATACTTATGTTAATTCTCTTAAAAACCAAATACCCCTAAACAGCGGTTTACATACGACACCTTTCTGTTAAACTCCATTAGAATCGAATCAAAAGTGGCGAAATTATAAATCAGTGACACACAGACGGACAGCCGGACCAACCTATGGATATGATTAATACAATAACATATACAACAGGACAATAAAATTGTAATCGTTTCATAGATGAAGAAATTAATTAACTTACCTTTTCCACAAAATTTACTAAAACGAGCAAAACAATTAAATATCGTAACAACATTTTCAAGTACTACTTTTAAATTCGAACACACATAGTATGGGTACAGTAAACACAATATCAACAAATTAACATTGAACACCTCATTTATATATTCAGTCCGTACTTAATATTCTTAACTACTTTATACGATTACTAATTTAAATTGATAGAGTTATTCGAACACCAAGAACCATAAAACGCTTGTATACCTTCGATTCTAAACCATCGGGCATTAACCTTTCTTTATTGGCTTTTTCCTGACGAAAGAATTTTCCAATCCCTCTAACTTTCATAAAGCTAAGTAATGGCTAATAATGTTTTGGCTTCAAGCGTTGTTTGAGGCAAAAGTTATGGCCACTCGATTGTTACATTTTCAGTTATGGCCACTCGATTCTTACATTTTTAGTTGTGGTCACTCGATTGTTACATTTTCAGTTGTGGTCACTAGATTGTTATATTTTCGGTTGTGGCCACTCGATTGTTACATTTTCAGTTGTTGCCACTCGATTGTTTCATTTTTAGTTGTGGCCACTCTATTGTTACATTTCCAGTTGTAGCCACTCGATTGTTACATTTTAAGTTGTGGCCACTCGATTGTTACATTTTCAGTTATGGCCACTCGATTGTTACATTTTCAGTTATGGCCACTCGATTGTTAACATTTTCAGTTATGGCCACTCGATTGTTAACATTTTCAGTTATGGCCACTCGATTGTTACATTCAGCCTTTTATTTAGCTCAACGATTGCTCTCATATGACAAATATTGCAAATGACTTCTGTCACTTTTGATTTTCGTATCAATTTAAAACTTTGCAGTTTTTCACAATTCTAGTGACTACCGTCAAACATATTGGAGGAGGGTGTCATAGAGCCTTTTATTGAAGACTCAGACAGTTTGGGCTCTTATATTTTTAGGTTTATGCTTTCTAGTGTATCGCACACATAGGCACTAGCCATAGAGAGTCAGAAGGAGGTATTGGCATGTAGCCTAGATATAGCCAATGCGTTCGATCGAGTCTTGGGGTTCTTTTGTTGTAGTTGCCATCTTCCGGACTGGCCGAAAGTTTGTGGAAATGGGTGGCTTTTCGTTCGGCAAACGTAATACGATGCGTACTACACGGTAGTTGCTTTGAGTAGTGATTTTGGTTAGGACCATGGATGCGATAATGGATATGAAAGTTTGTAAAAGGATCTTCTCAATTACAAACTTTAGCATGTTGGTTAAATTAAACTGTTTATTTAATTTCTGTAGCGATAAAAAGTTGAGCTAAGTGACTGATTAAAGCACGTTAACATTAGGAAGGACAGCAGTGGTTTCTAATAAGTGATATTTGGTAATTGGCATCTAAAAAAGGGGGTTGCTGAAAAATTGAGGTAAGTTTCCAATAAAAAGCGTAAAACTTAGCATAAGTAGCCACATCGCTCGTTGAACCGAGAATAGTGAAATAAGGTTGTCAAATGGCGACCACGGATTGGAAAACGCAGTGAGGAATGGTGGAACGGGCCAGGTTAACAGACGAACTAGTTAAAGCCGAAGAAACACTGCATGTTATGGAAACAAAAGGAGACGTCTTCCAACTAAAATTATGATGAGAATAGGAAAAAATATTCGGCAATACACATTATAAAACGCTAAGTACACTAAGCCACATCGCCAAATCGTTATGGGTATATATGGGTTTCGTCATGTCCGTCACAGCATTATGTTTGCCGTTTTTTCATAAACTGCAATGGATTTTAAAGAAATATTTTTAACGAATTTAAACCGCGTAATAATATATATAAATCTCGTGTCACAATGTTTGTCCTCAATGGACTCCTAAACTACTGAACCGATTTTGATCAAACTTCGTAAATATCTGTTATTTGATCCAACTTAAAAGATAGGATAGATAAACTAAAATACAATTAATGTTTTAAATAAAAAAAAATTTAGTCGTACAATTTTATGTTATTTCTATTTTAATTTGGTTTACCTATGCATCCTGTAATTGAGCATCATCAGTCCCAAGGATTTTTATCATTTACATAGTCTGAAATATTATAGTATGCCTTTTTACAAAGTACCTGCTTGATAAAAGATTTAAATTTACTTATTGATAGATTTTGAATTTTATTGGGAACTTTGTTGTAAAAGTGTATACATTGCCCCATAAAAGAGTTACTTATTTTGTGTAGACGTGTATCATGCACCAATAGCTTATTTTTACTTCTAGTATTTACTTTGTGAACGTCACTTTTCTTGCTGAAACTATTGATATTTTTATGTACATATAAAATATTTTCATATATGTACTGCGACACTAAAGTTAAAATATTTACTTCCCTAAACCTATCCCTCAGAGATATCCTAGATCCTAATTTATAAATTGCCCTTTTTTGTAACAAAAATATTGTATTTACATCAGCAGCGCTACCCCACAATAGGATACCATATGTCATTAAACTATGGAAATAGCTAAAATATACTATTTTTGCAGTGTCGACATCGGTCAATTGTCTTATTTTCTTGATCGCATACACAGCAGAGCTAAGTTTTTTGGCTAGGTTATGAATATGAGGACCCCATTGAAGTTTGGAGTCCAGCGTTATGCCAAGAAAGACTGTTGAATTAACAAGTTCTAATTGCTCGCCATTAATATTAATACATGTCTGTCTCTGACTAACATTTGATAATGTAAATTTTACACATTTGGTTTTTTTTTTCATTAAGTAACAAATTATTAGCGTTAAACCAATTTACAATTTTAGATAGGGCATTATTTAATTCATTATAACATGTCTGTCGTCTCTTAACTTTAAAAAGCAAAGAGGTGTCATCAGCAAATAAGACAATGTCATGGTTTTTTACATTATATGGGAGATCATTAATGTAAATAAGAAATAGAAAAGGACCTAAAATTGAGCCCTGAGGGACTCCTATAGTGACTGCTGATCCCGGAGATCTTTCTCCGTTGACTTCTATTTTCTGTACTCTCCTACTCATATAGGATGTCAAGAGGTCGAGAGCTTTGCCTCTAATACCATAGTGATGTAGCTTCCTGATGAGATTTTCATGTTGAACACAGTCAAATGCCTTAGATAAATCACAAAACACTCCAAGGGCGTCATGCGAATCCTCCCAGGCGTTATATATATTTTTTAATAGTGCCACTCCTGCATCGGTTGTGGAACGGCCTTTCATAAAGCCAAACTGTTTACTACTAAGTAGCTCATTAATACAGAAATGGCTTAACATTTGACAAAGTATGATTTTTTCAAAAACTTTACTGAGTAAAGGTAGTATTGAAATAGGCCGAAAATTATTAGGATCTGTTGAACTACCTGATTTAAAAAGAGGTATAACTTTGCTAAATTTCATCTCATCAGGAAACACACCACTATCAACACAACTATTAAATATAATGGCTAAGGGTTGTGCTATAACATGAATAATTGAATTTATAGTTTTTACAGAAAGTCCCCAAAGGTCTGTAGTGTTTTTAATTTCTAATGTTTTAAATGTATTAATGATATCCGTAGGACTAATGTTTTTAAATACAAAGGTTACGTTACATTCAGGAACACTAGTTTTTAATAATTTTTCTGCTAAGATTGGACTTGAGTTTAGATGTTCAGTTGTTTTGAATGGGATATTCCTAAAAAACTGTTCAAAGGCAACTGCTACCTCAGATTTTGTTTTAAAACTAGCATCATCTACAATCAACTCAAAGTCCTGACAAGAATTCCTAGCTTTACCAGTTTCATTATTTATTATGTTCCATGTAGTTTTTATTTTATTTGTTGAATTTTTTACTTTATGTCTGAGGTGAATTGCTTTTGCAACAAGACAGACCTTTTTAAAGGTTTTTGAGAATTTTTTTAAATATTCCCTAAATATTTGGCTATTATTATATGTTTTTTCTTTATATAATTCATACAGTTTACGCCTACTTTTATGAATACCTGGGGTAGCCCATTCACTAAAACTAAAGCGACTGGAAATAAGTTTCTTTTTTGCAGTTAATATTTTATTATACTCTGTAGTAATAGTGTCAAGAACAGTATTGTACATATCATTTGGGTCGCCATTATAAAGCAAATCTGGAAGTTTATGCATTAAGTTAGATTTAAATGATTCAACCCGTTTAGTTGTTATTGGTATAAATTTAATTTCCTTTTTAGTAATACTATTCTTTCTTTCTAAAACCACTAACTGTCCACAATGATCTGACTCTAGATTGCTTATAATTGATTTTTGAATTGGTTTTATGTCAGTAAATATATTGTCGATGCAAGTGGCACTGGATACAGCAATTCTAGTTGGTTCACAAAACAAATTATTTAAATTAAAAGACTGAAATAAGGCAAGCAATCTGGTGCTTAATGAGCTATTTTCCAAAATGTTTATATTGAAGTCTCCACAAACAATGATTTGTTTATTGGAATTGCTGATTTTATTCAGCACTTCTTCCATAACTAATTCAAAATTATCATAAATTGCACAAGGCGGCTTGGATACACTCACAACAATGAGATGCTCAACTTCTATACAGGACAGCTCGGCAGTTCGCTCAACTGAGAGGCTCACAATGTCTTTACGTTCCTTAAACTTTAGCTGTTTATTAACTAAAAATAAAGAGCCACCATGGATATATTACTCGGCTGAACGAACTTCCCACCTGGTGATTAGTGAAATTGAACATAAACTGATGGCTGCGTAGCCAGTGTTCAGTGATACATAAAATGTCAATCTTTTGGCAGTTTATGAACAATTCAATTTCTAGTTCTTTCTGAGACATTCCTTGTATATTCTGATGTACCAGGTTCAAGTATCAAATAAGCTGGCGTAGTCTTCGGGAAGCGGGGTATTTTGTAGGTACCCTCACTTGGTGTTAACAATAATGCATATTCGAACTATAGGTAGTCCTACACACAACAGTGATCACGTCATGAATCCGGTTCATAGTTGTTAGGATACAGTGGGTGTACGGGTAAGTAAGAATTCCCCTGCACCCACTGGTGGGTAGATCAGTGGGTGCACGGGTCATGAGCGGATATTCTGTAAACATCTTCACGATTGAAGTTTTTATAATTTTTAATTTCAACCGCTTCTCGTTCTATTCTGGAGTATCGATAATAATGTCTATCGGTGGAGAAGACTTGTGGCTGATGTAATTCAATCCAATAATTGCGTCCTGACTCCAGCAAATGCTGGGCTATGGCTGACTTGTTTATTTGACGGTTTTTACAGTCGTATTACCTATGTTCCTTAATAAAGCGGAATTAAAATAATCTTATCTCAAATATTCTAAGATATGCGACCATATCTTGCACAAGGTTCTTTGGGATATAAATCGTACTTGAAATAAGAGAGCGACCCGTAATGTTTTATCCGTCTGCTCGAGCGGTCGAGCGGTCAAATATATAATTGGAAAATGGAACGAACTTTTTTAAACCCGAACATAAATATCTTTTTATATTAACTCGTCAAGTCTTAATTAAATTTCAGACTGGCACAACAAAAAGGATGCCCATTTAATTGATTTAAATAAGAAATCGACATTTGAAAGTGGAGAATTGGCGGCAAAATATCCTGAACTATTTTTATTATTTTTAAATACAGTTGCCACTATAATAAGTTATTTTGCACGCATGTTTGAGAAATGCACTATACAAGCCTTGCCCACAACTGAGCATAACCGGACTCTGTGATGCGTGCCTCAGCTACGCCTCGGCTACGATTTCGAAATAATATTTCTTTAAAATGTGTGCAATTCGCGAATATTTAAAATCAATGACTTTAATGGAGTATCACATTCAAGTATCTTTTGTAATGCGCCTTAGCTTTAACAGCAGAATAAAAGAAATGGTATGTATTCTATTCCTAAGTACAAAAAACCAAGGGATAATAATTTTGTAACGTATTGTGAGGGGTGTTGTTATTTAAAGCTCTGAGTGATTTTTTTCTCTTAGGTGTAAATTTTTAGGTATATATCCTTTTTACTTATTTCTGTTGAAACTATATTAATTTTCATTTTAGAATATAAAGATAACATTGCATAAAAAAATTTCATAGGCACTTTGCAAAATTAACTAAATTGGTATTCATTTAGTGATGTTTGTGAAATACTGCGAATGAGCACCCGGTGACTTTAAGGCAATAGATCAGATACATTGAATTACAGGCTTTCTATTACCTATCTCCTCCTAAAGGTGGTGGAGCGTGTGATCAACAGCCAGCTTCTAAGATACCTAGAGAAACGCAACCTGGTCAGCGACCGTCAATATGGCTTTCGCCACGGTCGCTCGACTGGTTACCGTCTAGTGTATCTCACACAACGAGAGGCGCTATTTATAGACAGGGGTGGAGATTGGCATGCAGCCTGGACATAGCGAAGGCGTTCGAAGGGTCTGGCACCGGGGGCTTCTATCGAAGTTGCCATCTTACGGAGAGCCCAAGGGTTTGTGCAAATGGGTGGCTAGTGGCATACGAGCCGTAGTTGACTGTAGTTGCTCTGATACCACGCACATTAATGCTGGCATTCCGCAAGGCTCTGTCCTGTGTCCTACGCTGTTTTACTGCATATCAATGACATGTTGTCATATTGAGATGTTAGTACTAGAGATGCTTATTACGCGGGCCGTTCAAACATCTCACGTTTCTTTGTAGACCAAAACCGCGGAAAACTTTTGTGTTTTAAATCAAGACCACTCTGTCCAGGGTCTCCGACTGGGGATGCCCAAACTGGTTCGATTTAACTCAACGACGACGAAAGTCTGCGCTATCACCACTAAGAAAACCCTTACCATCTCCAAGAACATTGGTATCCTTGATGTTGACATTTATAGCTATTGAACATAGTTTCGAGATCATTTGGAAGACAAGGTAAAGAGAGTGAAGCAGTACTTCACTACGGGGCAAAGGCCAAGCAACTAACCCCTGTAACGGAGTTGATTGACACGTGTTATGGGGCGGGTTGACTACAGGATATTCTATCCTTATTATCTACTTAAAATTAAATGAAATTTAAAACAAAAGTCGAAAATAAATTTTGCTTTATTTAAAAAGTAGCAAGAAGAAACAATTTTATAAATGTTACTCACTTAACAAACTTGAAAACTAACAACTGTCTTTGGTATCACTTAAAAACAATCTAAAATCTAACTAAAATTAAAGTAAAAATGACCTTTCTGGCATCAAATAAACTTTTAATTATTAAAATATAAAAACCGTTTATCCTTATAAGGTATCCCACGCCGATTACTAAATTTAGGGCGGGCGGAGCCGCTGGCAACAGTTAGATTTTTATATTTCCCTTTTTAACTTTCAAACGAAAAAAAAATCATTCTGAACTCAGTACAAATATACTATTCTTTAATCTGAATACCAATTACAACTGACAAAATCAAATTCTGCACAAAAAACGTTCATCGTAGAAAACAAAGTACCTATGTAAATAAATTAATTTCGGCTAAACAACATTGCGTGACGAAATGAAATAACGCTGTGTCGCCTAGTTTTTTTCGCATTTCAGTTAGTAACTACAGTTTTATAAAGTTCGCCGATGGCGTGCCTCGTTACAAAGGGAAATAAACCTAAATACATAATCGACTACTAATTAGGAACAATGTTGGTATTTCTTATCAAAAACATTTAACGAAAACAACTATACCTATGCGGGCTTTTTGACGTTAACCAGAATAATCTTTAAAGAAATGTTTTATAAATTTATGTCGACCTTAAGCATTGTTTGCGAAGAATTGTGGCGAATTATGCATCTTGTGTGTTCTGATGTGGCAATTTTATTTTTGGGACATGTGTAGGGGGTTAATAGAAGCTTAACCTCAAGTTTGAGGGGTCGCCACCCTTGTCATCCGGCCGCCATCTTGGAAAAAGGGGTAAAAACACTTGTTTCGCGATATCTCGGAAACTATGCGTCTTACAAAAAATTCGTAAAGACATAATTTGTAGCATATATGTTTATATAACTTTTTGCCCTAAATTAAAAATTAATGAATTTATAAGCAAAAAAGTGAGAAAATTTTTATAAAAATTTTCTTTTTCGCTCCTAACTTTTTTTTTATACATTTTACAAAAAATTACCTTAGACCAATCTTGTATTCGGAAAAGAATTCGGGGAAAAGAATTAGGAATGAATAAGTAAAATTGTACGAATTTAACAAAAAAAAAATTTAAGAATATATTTACAATAAAAAAATAATTAAAAATAAGTTAAACATTTCGTTTTGACCGGATTCTCATGAGTATTGACGAACCCGGTCAACTTCGGAGCGCTGTAATAGCGTTTTAAATGAATAAAATTAAAAAAAATTTCACAGAAAAATTTTCCTCAAAAGATCATCTACAACCTAGAACCCGATCAACTTTGGAGCGCTGTAACAGCGTTTTAAATGTATGATATTAAAAAAATTACAGAGAAAAATTTTCCTCAAAAGATCATCTACAAGATTGGTCTGAGGTAATTTCACTAGATCCATGATGGATCTAGCCAATGGATCTACTGAGAATGATCGTAATTTTTTTGTAAAATGTATAAAAAAAAAGTGAAAGAGCAAATAAGAAAATTTTTATAATTTTTTTTCACTTTTTTGCTTATAACTTCTTTAATTTTTAATTTAGGGCAAAAAGTTATATGAACATATTTGTAGGCAAAACAATTTGCTACGAATTATGTCCTTACGAATTTTTTGTAAGACGCATAGTTTCCGAGATATCGCGAAAAAAGTGTTTTCACCCCTTTTCCAAGATGGCAGCCGGATGACAAGAGTGGCAACCCCTAAAACTTGAGGTTAAGCTTCTATTGACCCCCCACACATGTCCCAAAAATAAAATGGCGTCCTCTTACAAATGCAAAGCTCATGTAACATTTCAATGGACTAGACCGTATGTTGGGCATAGTTTTTTATTGCATTGACTTAGAAGCTTAATTTTTTTTACAACTTTAAGTGACCGTAGACTTTAATAACTGATATAAATTTAAACCTGATACCTCTACGCGTTCTTGTGTAAAGGGTCTTGACAGAAAGACTGATAACCATTTTGTGTATTTAGGATTTTTTTCCTATATTTGTGATGTTAGACTTTGCTACTTATCAAATTTCATGATTCTAGGACAAAGGGCCCATTGGTTTAGATTTATATGTGAATGCCAAAATATGTGACAAAAATGACCGTATTTTTTTATTTTTTTGCTTGTGGCTGCTACTGTACAGAGGGTGTGGGTTCGATTCCCGCACTGGACAAACATTTATGCGTTAAACATTTGTGTTTGACTTGAGTCTGGGTGTATTTATGTATGATATGTATGTATTTACAAAAAAAATATGTATTTGTATCCGTTGTCTGTTACCCATAACACAAGCTTTGCTTACTTTGGGACCAAACGGCGCTGTGTGTTTTAATGTCCAAAAATATGTATTTATTTAGCAGCCAATTTTTTTTACAGCTTCAAGGCACCGTAGACCTTAGTATTCGATATTAATTTCAACTTGATACCATCACGCGTTCTTAAAAAAAAGGGTCTTGACAGACAGACAGACAGACGGTCAGCAAAGTGATCCTATAAGACATCCTTTTTTAAAAACAGGAATTTACGTCATACATCCATTTTATCACCTAAAGACAAAACTCTAGAGATGCAATTCTATCGACTAATTGGCATTAAATAATTACGTAATTGACTTTAACCAACAATGACAAATAAATCGATTTAATTAAAATATCTTCACTAAATTGAGGTGTTGAAACAGGCTATATTCATTGCGGAGATATTAACGTTTACAATTACACTTACTTTCACATTTTCTGAAACCACCAGCATGTAATACTTTGACCTGTTTTTTGGTTAAAAACTTAAGTCTAGGAGGGTAGTCAGTAAAAATAAAAGTAAAAGTGGTTTCGCCAAATATCACGTAATTTTATTGTTCGCAAAAAACAGTAGAATTGCGAGAAAGCTGTGATAAATATCGCTAAATCCTACACAATAAAAATTATCTCAGCTATGCTAACGCCACAAAAAAGCAAGTTATGCGATATTTTGCTTTTTGAATATATCCAACGCAATGAAGCACAAATTAACCTATTTACACTAACGATACGCATGCAAAAAAGGAGGAGGGGTTCGAGCCTAATTCCACGACATCTCACCAAAATAATCGCCAAAATCACCTCACGTAATTTATGGCTACTCCTTATTGGCTTCGAAACTCGAAAATTTTGTTCCCCTCTCTAACGTTAAAACCGCGTGTTTTTAAAACCTTAAAAACACTTTCAACGAGAATGGTTTTAAATAAAATCGGTTAACAGTATTTGAGATATTCGCAATACCTAATAAGGATTTTAAAGTCAAAAAACCTTATAGTATCGCTATGTCCATTTCTATGTTTCTAAACATAATCTAAACGTATAATTCTATTTTTATACCGGCTTCAAACATGTCTATTTCAATAAATCCCCTATTGGTGTTACATAATAGTGGGATGGTTTGTTACTAATGATTTATTATAATGTTGGTCTCACTATTTTAATAATCCAATCTTAAAGTGGTCGTTTAAGTCACGATGTAACCCTGGGAACCGATTTCGGTTTCCTAAATATAACCTACTAAATTCAGTTAAATTGAACACTGACAAAAATTGTAGAGACGGTCCCTACAGTAAAAAACTTACATAATCAGTACTTAATTAGGTAAGATTTTGGTCGGCAAAAAATGGTGGCAAAAGTGTGACAGAGACGAAACGAAACTAAAGTCTCTTGTCTCTTTCTAACTTGTTTTAATAAACTTCATAGACTTCTAGTTCTGTATTCTGTTACATGGACAAAAAACCACAGGCACAGGTTCGCTTCGTCTCCGTTACACTTTTGCGACCACCTATTATTTCACAGCTGGCTAGGAAATGGCTGTCTATTTCTCTATGTCTACGATAAACATAAACAAACAAAATGGTGGACGTTGATAGAAAGAGATAAAAGATTACAGATTGCTTTTTCTCTTTCTCAAGCATAGTCAATTTTGTAAAGCTATTGCATAGTTAGACATAAAACAGATTACAGAACTCGAAATTTATGTGTAGCCCTACGATATACACGTATAAGTGTGTATTAGGTATATTTTTAACCACAAAAAAGTTTTGAGAATTAAGCATTCACCTCTCTTAGCTGTATGAATTGTAACCCAATTCAACTGGTTCTCCCTTGACGACAGTAATTGCAGTAATAAATCAAGTTCTTGAAAAAAAAACAGTTTCGTTTTCCGGTCGTCTTGACGCAGGACAGCGGCACCACACTCCACTGAGCATAGACAATCGTATAATTTTAAACGCCATTTTGTTTATATGCATAACGACCCTGAAAAATGGTTTTTTTATATTACGTAATAATGTTACATATGACATGATTATACGAATGATGGCGTAACCAAAAGGCAAATCGCTGGTTTGTAGTTATTTTATATTATGAAAAACTTGATAGATATGAAAACACTTGGGTGCCCGTTCGTCTGGTACGAGCAACTGCCTTTGAAAATATTTGGTTAGCAATTTAGCATTAGAGATAAAAGAGGGATACTATACATACATGTAGTGACATCTCTCCTACTTCAGCACTTGGCATAATTTTTTTTGTGAAAATCCAGTTTTTTTTTGATTTTTTATTTTATTTAATTTTTTTATGTTTGGTACAAATCGAGTTAATAATAAAGTAAAACGAAAAATATATAAGTAAACATAGGACTTAGTAATATCGCATAATTTTACTTAGTCTAAAACTTTTTATTTTTATGAATGGTACAAATCGGGTTTATAATATAAAATATGAAAGTATTCACGAAAGTGTAACAGAGACGCAGCGAACGTGTGGTGTCTATGAGGTTAACTTTTTCTCTTCCTAAAGCGTGGCCAATTTCGTGAGCCTATTGCGCAGTCCATAGATATTGCAAAATTGAAGTCAATTTGTTTTATTCAAATTAGGTTTTTACAAACACTTTTGAATCGAAAAGTTATAAAATACAATTTTTTATAGTCTTTGGGGGACACTAACAATTCCAACCAATCACAGACTAGCATATACGAGAGCTGTAGAAAACGTACATATGAGTGGCTTATATACCTCTCCACCAGGGTCTTATTGGGAATAGTCTCGAGCTATTCGGACTCTGGCATTCGAGAGCAAAATGTATGCAAGTACATTTACGGGTTTCGAGAGGTAAGTCAGACTTTCATACATTTTTGTCTCGAATTCCAGGGTCCGAATAGCTCGAGACTGTTCCCAATAAGGTCCCAGAGCTGAGCTTTGGTGACGAAAGTACAAGAATGATACGGTGCCAACGTTATGAGGCAGACTGGTACAAGTTGTGTCTTTGGAATCTTGGTTCACAAAAATAGGGAATTGTGAGAGTGTGTGCAAATGCGGGAAATCAGGCGAATAGAGTATTGTATGCCTTTATGACCAGTTAGAAATGTTGCCTGAATACCTACCTATAGAATGAGCTCCCGGTTTATTCTGTTTCTTAAGGCGCAGATACTACCTTAATATCGTTTAGCGGATCCAATATTGCTTTTATTTTTTTAAATACTACATGTTGGGTGTACTAAATTAAAAATCTTATCAGCTTTTTAAAATAAAGGATCGTACGTGGATCGAATATGGCGCGACTTTTTTGCTAAAATTCTTTGATATCAAGACAAACAAAGAGAAGTTATTAATGAGGTAGTTGCATTTTTTAATTATTAACTTTTTTGAAAAAAATCATACTACGAAGAGATAATTAGAAATATATCTGCGGCGCTAGTTAAGTAGTATCTGCGCCTTAAAGCAAGCATTTCAACTAATCAACTTTTAATTTTCTTGAAACGGAAAGTATAACTGATTAAATTTTGGGGTGTTAAAATGGGGTTATAGTTTCTGTGCGCCAACAACTGCAAAATGGCGGCGAGTATGGCGCGGTCGTCGCACTGCGTCGATCGATAAAGTCTGTCTGGAACTGTACAAGGCTCGGTAGCAACCTAACCTTAACGGGAGGTTAAGTTTTGCTTAGCTTACCTTTGCTTAAACACGGTTTAAGCTTAGGTAATTTTTTTAAAGTAAAATTTGTATTAAAAGAAATTTATACAACAGTTATCAATTTAATACTTAAATTACATAGGCATCTACATGCGCATACACATGAGCTTTAATAAACTATTTTTGTGATTCAACATAACCTGGTTTATATCATCCGTTACACGTCTAACGCAATACGTTGGTCTTCTTCTTATATTACCAAAACGAACGAATATAAGAAGCGTGCACACGGAAACTTCCAGATGCCTTAATTATGTCGTCAAAATACCTGGTGGGAAGCCGTCCTACACTTCACATTCTAAATCGTGACTCTGAAACTGCTTCTTATAGCTCAACGAACCTACAAGCTATGTAACCCACCCACAGCACACCACACCATTGCACTTTGCTTATCATGAAGAAAGAAGAGTTCAGATTTGCAGAGTTACATCGTGGAATAGGCTCCTTGATCTACTTTATTTTATCACTAACAATACGCACTGGTTGAAGTCATCGTCTTTGAACACTGAGGTATTTCGAATTAGATCATTAATTTTCTACCTAATACCCATACAAGCTGGATTCATATAACCCTTTTCTAAAAATTATATTTACTAATCAGTATCTTGTTAATTTGTCCTAGGTATTATTAGTCAAAATCTGCGAGATATTCTTAACAAGAATGTAAATAGTTTTTCAACCCTACATACTTATTGGAATCCTCTGCCAAAGCTACAGACTATTTCGCTAAAGTTCTGACTATAATATCTTCGACAAATCTAAAATAAGTCATAATTGGCTTATTATGTTGACACTAAGTCATATTTCCCCGCAAGCATGAAAACATCTTTCAACGCAATCGTATACAGTTACGGTAGATCACGTCTCCCTGTCTTACTGAAATTGGATCGATTAAGCGTAATAATTTTTTTTATTCTCTAAAACTCTAATCTCGCTAGCGAGTGTGTGGTGTTAAAATTTCTATGAACACTCGTTACTGAGGGTGTTAAAACTTTCCGTAGAAATTCTTAACTACCCGCGCTAGTAAGTAGCGAATGTTCAATTTAAGCTCATGGTAGATGTACTATGGTTGCCTTTTGTTTTGATTTCTTATTTTTTCTTATTCCTGCATTACAAAACACGTCTTTCTTAACTCTTCTACAAATTAATGAAAAGCATTTAACCTGTCATTAAACTAAGAAAAAGTTAAACCGTTGCTTAGGAACATGGTGCTACCAGACTCTATGTCTGTATAAATTCTACTAGGTATAAGTAAGTATAAGTACGATACTGCAGCCATATAGGTCCAACACAAATCTAGATCTCGAGCTCGTGGGCGTGGAGCGACCTATCTCCGGGGTATGTAGAGCGTTGCCATGGTTACCGAACATGGGTATGCGCTGCAACAATCAATAAAGTTATTTTGTTAAGAAGAAAACTGTGACATTTGTATAGGAACTAAAGCATATTACATAATTGTCAGCAAAATCTTCTCAGCTTCAGCCGACATGAAGGTTACTACTGGAACTCATAGTTGTATATTTAATTCTACAGTCATAAAGGGGGATCTAGAGTCAGTAGTGCCGCTGTCGAGCTATGATGAAAAAATATATTTCTGTAGAACATCATTAGAACCAATGCAAAGAATTATATGGCTGAAGAAGGTTGACTGTTCCGTTTTGTCATTTGGGTACGGCTTATTTTTTTTTTTTTAATTTAAAAAAATAACTCCAAAACTATGCCTTATGAAATAATATCTTGAATTTTGCACACAAAGGTCTTTTCAAACAATACTCGACCTGTTTACCCGTTTTTTTTCAATTTTAAATTTCGGCCTCTAAAAGTTTATTTTATAACTAGCTGACCTGGCAGACGTTGTTCTGCCCTCTCCGTGGCAGACATCCCGTCGCATTACTCGGCCGCGCTAATACTTCATTTTTCTAAGGGGCGTAGCGTCATGTTAAATAGCCTACAACCTGCTGCAAAAATAGTGCCAACAAATGCAAAAATAATTTTTTCACTGATTTAAGCTAGTGGTATAAAGGAAAGTATGCACTTGAGAAAATTAGCAAAACACTTATTGGTGTCCGCCCTGGAACCTAATTCTCACTTCACCCGAGATAATTTCGAATTAGAAATTATCGAGGTAGTGTCTCGACTATTAAACTTCGGACGTCGACAAAATTTTCTCGCTATCAAGCGAAATGTTGCCATTATGAACAGATTACGCTGCGAGATACGTTCTGTTCCACAGTTTTGAGCATTCTTAAAAACGCCTAACTTAACATACCTCTTTCAATGTATTAAAAAAGATTTTGGTGATTGCACAATGTTTGAAGCAACATTTAACGCGTGTTTTATAATTGTTAATAAGGAAATATTATAAAATTTTGTAAAATAAATCCCTATTCCGATTCATTGCTTTAATCTTCAAACAGATATTTGGACATAAATCAAAAAAACTCTGTTTGTTTTTATTAAGTATTTTAATTGTTTATTTGGTTGAAAATTATAAGTTATTCTTATTTTTCAAAGGTGGAATTGCCTTATAGTTACTTACAATGTTAATAATTTTCACATAAAATTACCACCTAGTAATAACAAAAAACTACGCAACACTAAAGATGGCGGCGCCGGATTTAAAACAACTGTTTTCAGTGTATGTGGTGTAACCTAGTATTTGTTATGATGGAAATCAATAGAAATAGAAGGATATAACTGTCATGGGCGACTTAAATAAATACGAAAATTGGCCAATCAAAACTTGAGGAAAGACTTATAATTTATTATGAAACGAACAAAGGTGGAAATGATCATATTTGCTCATTTAAGTCTTTTCCGCTCTTTTAATTACTCTAGCCTTCATTTTAGGCATTTAATTTAGAAGATAAAGTTATGGCTAAGAGTAGAATCACTGTTTAGAACCTTATCATTTTAAACGAAATTTGTCATGATTCGAATGCAAGATGTAGTCTCGAACGGTCCAGACGACGAAGCAGTTCGTACGGTTCGCATTCGAGAAATGTCGGATTCGACATTACCCGAATAGCTTAACTTCATTTTCGTTCGAGAAAAGTTCAATTCGTCGTTCGAGAATTTGTGATCAATTTGATCGCGTGAGAATTGGCTCCCGTGGCTCAAACGCCAGTGTCTCAGAATGCGAGGTAGACACTGAGACCACTAAACCACCACTTACTCGTTTTTTTATTACAGCAGGGAAAATCTAAGATCTTTGTTTAAGACCTTAAACAATGACAGTTCTTATGTACCTAATAAATCAATTCAAATTTCAGTCCATTGTATTGAAAGTTCTTAAGAATCCAGAACAACAGAACCCAGAAGCTAAGTTCCAACTTTATATCGAAACCTCCTTTTACAAAATCGGTATTAAACACAATCAACTTTCCACATCTGAATGATACCAATCTAAATTCCACTACCAGGGTATCATGACACTGAAGTAGTTAAATCATTTAATTCGAGTCAGACAGAAAGCTCAGCTATCTTGGATGGTAAATTGAGACAGATGGTCTACAGCAAATGAGTTCCATAGTTACAAACATGAATATACATCTCTGTCAAGGCATTTGAAACTTTATTACAACATTTTAAGGTTAAGACGTATTAAGCGTAAGATTGTAAACTAGCACGCCTACGTTACCACTCCTACACAAACTCGAAGAGGTCCCGCTCTCTGATTGTTAAAGTGAATTAAAAGTGACATTGCGTAATATAGGAAGCTTGTTTACTTCTGAAATAGGTCGCACGTAAACTTATGTAAGGACGTTAATAATAATATGCGGATATGCGTCTTCAAACTACCGAACGTGTATGAAAGCATTGATGCGAGTGGATGGAGCAAAATAAGTGTGGCAGGGTCGTATCAAGTGTAAGTCTCCGCCTACCCCTGCGAGAAAGGTGCGTGATCGTATAAATGTATGTAATGTGCGTACCTACAACCAAGACAGGGTAGGTAAGGCGGGTACGCAGGTAGCTTCATTCTTTTCTATCATAAGTAAGATAGGTAGGTTCAAAATACGTATCTTTTTCCTGTAGTGAAAAAGGTGAAAAGTCTCCTTTCTGCCTAACTAGGTACGCAGAAAGTAGATCGGTTATTTATTAGCTTTTAAACTCCCAAACCACCCCTCTGCCTACAGCTATGCCAGCAGGGGGTAAGTAGTGGCTGGATACAACCTACATCACAATGTTGGCGACCAACTGTTCTGAACTGTAATAGATTTGTATATATCATTATACACTCCTCCATCATGGAATTAAAAAAACGGCCAAGTACTACGTGTCGTGCACCAATTAAGTTAGGACCCTATATGTTCACATTTTTATTGTGATGTACTAACAAGTAGATACGCTCCGCTGGAGTAGGCACGTTCCTAAACACATTTAGATAAACTATTACACAACTATGTATGCATGTATGCATAGTGCAACAGACTTTGCTGACCCGGTGGTCAAATATCAAAACTAAAGTCGCCATATTAAAATGTTGTACCTAAACTTACGCGGCACAAGAGACAGACAACGGCTTAGAAAATTTAATTGCACTGTAGACAAGACAGACAAGACTTATATTTTAATACTATATTTATCAGCCTAGTACGTGTCCCCGCTGTTGGAGCACGGCCTACCCTCAAAGAGGGTAAATTGGCCTAAATTTCATTTATTTGGCAAATGTTTCTCCAGATCTGCAGAGCAGATCCGACCAAAATTTTATGACTGTGTTCTTTGGGATATGGCTCAAACCCTGGAAAAGGTGAAAACACGATTAATGGACTTTTTTTCGATAAAAAAAAACTTTTCAGTGTTCTTTTTAATTTTTGGCAAAGAAATTTTCAAAGTTCTAAGTGCTGTTAGTTTATAACTTTGCTTAAGCATAGCTAAAGACCCTTAATAAAAATGATATATAATAAACTATTTATTTAGTTCATGTATTTTAATTAAATCTCAGTGAGTTGAGATGTAGCTGCACTACTCACGCACGCTCAGTAACATATCGCGTCATCCTAGTTTTTAGGGTTCTGTACCCAAAGGGTAATAAGCGGAACCCTATTACTAAGACTTCGCTGTCCGTCCGTCCATCCTTCTTCCATCCGTCTGTCACCAGGCTGTATCTCCTGAACCGTGATAATTAGACAGTTGAAATTTTCACAGAACATGTATTTCTATTGCCGCTATAACAACAAATACTAAAAAACAGAATAAAAAAAAATACTTAAGGGGGGCTCCCATAAAACAAACGTGAATTTTTTGCCGTTTTATAAATAATGGTACGGAACCCTTCGTGCGCGAGTCCGACTCGCACTTGGCCGTTTTTTTTTTACTCAAGTTTTCTGTCTCTTAAGACATACAAAGTATGTGAGGACTCATTTGGTGAAGAATTACTTCGTTTGTGTTAATTACCTCCTAATACCTATTCATTAAAAATATACTTAACAAACTACTTTCTACTCAAAAGTAAACCTTACACCAGCTTTGCTTGGATATAACACAATTTTTGCCTGCTTGTTATGCAGAATCAGTTATGTCATATAAGAAACGCATCGGTCCATACAAACAATACAGCTCGTACACTTAATCATTCTCAATCGGTTCTCCTTGAATGGTAGTAGGCAGTAGGTACGAAAGCGTTGTCAGGCGCCGCCCGCGCAGTGACTTCACTCAGCATCGAACCTGTACCTCGGTGACTCACCTCCCGCCTACAAGCCGCAGGCGCCTGGAGGTCGCCACATCGCGTTTGTTTGTACACTTTGTATGCATCATAGTGTCATTGAGTAATAGGAACTTTTTAATGTTTTGATTAACGTAATTGAAATAAACACTCACTTTCCATTAAATTTGACAGGCCTGTATGATTTTTAAGCAAATGTTATATAATATTTATTGCTATTAAATATCTTCAGGCGTGCAATATAAAATAATATATTTATTTCTGTTTTTGCGCCTTACAGGATTGATAATGATACTTTATGCGATATGGACACTGTTCCCCTCCCTCTAAAGTCACCTCGCCACCCCTCTGTGGTGATCCTGTGACTGCTCGCATAGATCAAGCGGACATTTTGTGCAAATACAGATATTTGGACTACGCTATTAATAGCCTTACAAACACAACCACACTTTAGAAAGAGACAAAGTGAACCTGCGGTCTCTTTTCTCTTTCTACCAACGTCCGCCGTTTTGTTTGTTGATGTTTAAAACAAGTTAGAAAGAGACAAGAAACCATCGCCTCGTTTCGTCTGAGTCACACTTTGGTGAACAATTTTTTTTACAGCTGGCTATGAAATGCGCTGTCCAATTCTCTATTTCTATGGTTTTCCAGTGTTAGACGGTCGTCGTAGGAAGGGGCCAGGATTTGATAGAATAATTTACTTATATTAATATATAACAAATGATAGAATATAGCTATATGTCTTTCTCTTTCTTATAAACGTAGTTTTCAAGAGTTTAGCTAGTATAGGTACGTAGGTAGCTACAAGAGTGTAGTATAGGTACGTAGGTAGCTACAAGAGTGTAGTATAGGTACGTAGGTAGCTACAAGAGTATAGTATAGGTACGTAAGTAGCTACAAGAGTATAGTATAGGTACGTAAGTAGCTACAAGAGTATAGTAGAGGAACGTAGGTAGCTACAAGAGTGTAGTATAGGTACGAAGGTAGCTACAAGAGTGTAGTATAGGTACGTAGGTAGCTACAACAATCGTTTCCCTCTGTTGTCTGTATATCGGCTTTATTTCCATGCTGGCACTCTATCTTAAAAAATTGAGAAATGCTAAAAGTAAGTTGGACAAGGGATAAAATTTAAAATATCTACGCCGAAATATCGGCTTCTAGTTTTAGATAAATATTTTTACTAGAGGGACCTACGGCCGTAAGTTACGGTAAAGCTTTAAAAATAACAAAGAACACGTCCTAAAATAATAGCTTTGTGATACCATAAGCCCAAGTGATTTAAAGAAACTCATCTAGTGCAGTGTCCTCTAAAGTTCTACATCTGTGGAACATGACAGACTACCTGATCTAAGATCATACTTATTAGAACTAACCCCAACGTGATATACTATAGATTAAATGAGCCTAACGGCATTAATCGGGCCCAAACCCGACTCAACTCACTGTCACAAATTCAAATAGCAACAATAAAACCAGCCGGAGTCGAACCCGGGATTTCCAACACAGTAAGCAGAAGCATACGCTGAGCCACTTCTGTCGTCGTAATTTTTTTTTTGAAGTAACCTTTAAGTAAATAATGATAACTTCAACTCACAATACCTCCATTTCACACTTTAGACGTAACACTTTAATTAACAAGTATACTAAACAAGTATACGTAGACTAAACTTTGCCTGCGGCTTTACTGGAGCTAAACTATTGCAAAAAATCTAGTCGCTCCCTTGCTCTGTTAATGTGTAACAAGAGGTCCAACAGAAGGTTCAGACAACAATTAAAAAGGGATTATTGCTGCTTTACTTCGTTTTCGTCACTGCTTTCACTTCGTTCAAAAATATTTTACGGTCGGCAACAGCCACAGATTACACAGCTCACTTGAAAGATTCTAATCAACTTATTTCATTTTGTTTAATCACCTTTTGTGACGTCCTCGGCCTATTTACCACCAAGCCTTTTGACCACGCATTCATTCTTCTTCACTTCCCCTTAGCTGAATGTGTTTCGACTTTTTCGCCTCCATTTTGCGGCGTCCGCACTGTTTTGTGGTCATTCGTCGAAGAGACATTGGCTCCGTGCGCTACGTGGTGAAATTAAAAAAATTTCATATTTTTCAGGTTCATAAGCGACAGTTGCTGTCACAACCAATCACAACCTGTCATCCTCTAAATATACTTAACAAACAATTACTTTAGCATGTATTTTTGAATTTGGATGAGTAATTACGAAGAATACCTACATACCTACAATACATACATACAAACAAAACATACAAACTTACAAACATTACCTCTCGAATACGAATGCGCGTTTACATAGGTACAGTAAACGTACTCACGTAAGTTGATAGCTGTATAAATGAAGTCCGGTAGATCGTTGTCGGCCGCGGTGCCCTCTTCGCCGCTTTTCCTTGCGATCTCTTGGCATTCGACGAGCCAAGATGCCAAGAGATAGCAAAGAGAAGAGGCGAATTCGAGATCGAAGTCACTGTCCATCCCCACGACGATAAGCGCGTGTGCATGGTCTCTCAGAGGGTACGACTCGTGTCCGATTTGATTGTCTGATAATGTTCTATTGTACAAAATTATTTATAGGGAAAATTATTTTATATCTTCAATATATTTTTTAAAAACTGACCAAGTGCGTATCGTATGTACACGCATTAAGTTAGTTAATTTTGTTGAAAGTATTTATAGAGCTCCATTATCATGATTTTTCCAGATTTATAGAAACCGCGGTTTAAAGGGGGGATAATTTTTTATCATTGCTAGCCAATAAACTCGCAAAACATAGATTTCAAAGAAAAACTTACTTGAAAAATTAAAGAGTATATCTAGCAACACCCCCCCAGAATGGGGTGCGCGAAAGTCATGATCAGTTTATACATAGATACCAATACAAAGCAGTACTATACTTCACTTGAGACACCTTGTCAATTTTCATCAGAACCCATGTAATCTTATGCTTCTAGTGGAGGTAACTAATTTACTTTGTTAATTAAATATATTATTTGGAAAATAAGATAACTAGTTAATATTAAATAGCCTTTATAAATAAAATGCTTTATAGCCCAATAGGAAAAAATTGGGTATCTTGGGTATATTCTATCCGTCAGTGTAAAATTATATAAATTTTAATGAAAAAACTATTACGTACATAATAGTTTGAATTTCAAAACTTCCTTATCAATGGCTTCCCACATTCTGAATTTGAGACGAAAATTTAACACATTTTATTATTTTATATACTTTTCTAAAGAATATGTTTAAGTTTCGTTTCGTTTCTTATTTTTTTTTATTTTCATGCTCCTTACGTATCGTTGATTATTTTTCTGAATTATTTTCTTGATCCAAACGAATTGTTGCTTATTTTCGTCCATTTTCTTTTACGGATTTGGAAAAGGAATCTATACATATAATAAAATTGTAGGAAAGTCAAAACTGTACATTGAATATTTTTTTAAAAGAATACTCGAGGTGAGATCTACAATCGATACCGAAGCCAACAATATAGTTTTTAGTATTTTTGTCTGTTTGTCTGTATGTATGTTCGGGATAAACTCAAAAAGCACTGCATGGATTTAATTCAAATTTGGCACGAATATTATTAAGAAGTCGGGTCAACATATAGGCTACATATTATCACGCTATCACCTACGGGGAACGAGCAGTGAACCTTTATAGCCGTACATACCTTTATCTAACGACGCATATTTGACTTGCTTCTTAATTATTAATTATTCTACTCACACATAGCCATTTATTTTATGTTAAAAAATCATGTAAAGTCATAACTTAGATGTGTTATAATTTTTCACCATATAAAAATGTTTCCTATTTGCTAACTAGATGGCGTTGGCGTCGAATTAGATCGCGCTATGGTTTCGTTCACAAAAAGTGATTTTATAGTATAGCGTTCACGCAGACGACGTGGCGGGCAGCAGCTAGTGATAAATAAACTGAGCTACATAACATTCTATTTAAGAACGCTAAGCTATTACGCGCTATTGGTCTCGAAGCCCTTCTAACTTTACACGCGCAAATATCTACCACTGTAAATATTTATTACAACAAATATGATAGATCAAAGTTGCCCCAAGAGATCCACACGATCGTCAGTAGGTAGGTACTTACCGATTGTGAAGAAATGACGGTGGATGGCATAAGTTTGGATTTCAGTTGAAGTTTTTGAAAGATTCGTATGGAAATTCGATAAAAAAACTAATGGGTTCATTAATATCTTAAGATTTATGGTGTTTAAATAATGTGTTCAAAATATGTACACTTGATACTGAGAACAATCTTGAAATATGACCGGTCGTAATGATTTTTTGGTCAAACACAAAGGATATGGCTTGGAACGGTGTTTTGAATGCCCTGTATAATCCTTATCACAATAAATTATAGTATTGATGACTGAATTTTTTTATTACATTGTTTTATATAGCTAATTTAAATGAAAAAGGTATTTGGGAGATATTATCCTCTTATATGTTGGTATTTAGGTATGTCTATATGTACAATATTTACGCTGATAATTGTATTGTGGAGCTTAACTCTTTGTATCTATTTCAACTGATGACGTATAGTTGTTTTTTCCATAGTTCTGGGTTAATATATGACATGTGCATGTATGCCCTTAACGAATTCAAACCCCAACTTTTGACACGCCAATCCAACC
Source organism: Apoda limacodes (assembly GCA_946406115.1). Lineage (NCBI taxonomy): Eukaryota > Metazoa > Arthropoda > Insecta > Lepidoptera > Limacodidae > Apoda > Apoda limacodes. Next base: position 17,653,632 of record OX291564.1, on the reverse strand, counting down.
TACTTGTTACTGCTGCGCCACTGGGTCGTTATAATTATCGTAGAAAATATAATTATTTATTCACTTACCTAACTTAAAACACTTTGGACGAGGTCACAGAAGCCCGACAAGTAATCAGTATGCAACTTAATTTCCGATATGAGTTCAGCGGAACTAACAACTAAAGAACGCTGAGCTCCATAAAAACGAATATCATTGAAATGTTCATTCAACAAAATTGTCTTTTACATCCGAAATTATACTATTACGATTATGAAACAAAAAAAAATTATAGCAGAAACTAAGTATTTCGTAACAGTAAAACTTGATCATGTCATACAGTCTACGATTTTATACCAATTTTTATTCAAATCAGTAAAGGTTTTGGAATAATAGGTTTTCATATAGTATGAATCATTCTCTCAACTCAGCTCCGAGCGTCGGAGGGTACGTTAAACCGTCGTACCTGGCTGCGTTGTATATAACAGCAGTCGTTAAGCCGATTCAGAGGCTTATGGGCTGCTCGAGAACTCTTACAGTTGAGCGGCCAGTAACGTCCGCTCATTAGAACTGGGCCAGCGTGGTGGACTTTGGCCTAAACCAAATAGTGCCCTAATGCCGCTGCCGTGGGGTGTAAGTACAACAGCTTAGGCTGAGCTAAACAACAAATGGATAATGCAGCCCTGGCTGTTAGTATAATGTATATGTTTTACTAAAAGTAAAGAAAGTAATTTGTGTGGCAAACACGCTAATCTACTTGGTATTCGTTTAAGGTAAAAGGCCTGGGAAGCCGTGTTGGCGAACTAGTTTTCTGGCTAAGGTGGCGGTGGGCGGCGGGTTGGACTCAACTCCTACTTCCCACCAGCTCGACAACCGGAATTAGAAACATATGTTTGTCACATTATTAAATGTAGGATATACTAACTAACTTTGCCTCGCGGTGTCACCGTTAAATTTTTGAGCAATTGGGTCCTAATGCTTTGAGACCTAGGACTTGGGAATCATTTGCCACTATGTTCAACGTGATGTCTGGGTATACGTGATCTTTTTTTGGAGCCGGATATGCTGAGAACTAGTTAACTGAAATGCTGCTTTAACCTCTCAATCGATTTGCCTTCTTTCAGAAACGAACTGATTAGCTTTTAAGAAATATTGAACCAGTGGTTTATTTTTAATGACAAAACACTCTACATACCTACATTAAATTTAAACTGGCAATATTTTTTTTTTGCTTTGTTCAATTTCACTTTGTTAAATTCTATTCAGTAACTTTTTTCCAAGTGCATTTTAGTAAGTTATTATTTATGTAGCGTCTATAGTAAAAAAAAGTAAAAAAAGATTTTTTTTAAAACTTGTTTTTCTTAAAACATTAGAATCATATAAAAATTCAATTTAACCAAAAATTGTACTAAAAAGTAAAAAAATATTTTTTCAAAATGAATATAATTTTTTTTATATCCACGTACGACTGCAAGAAAAGCAAGGCGTGCGCTACACACGAATATTTGACGTGCTACAGTTTTAGTGGATATTAATTGAGAGTTTATCAAGTGATTGTATGTAAGCGCACATGTCTTGCTTTTCTTGCAGTCGTACGTGGATATAAAAAAAATTATATTCATTTAGAAAAAATATTTTTTTTACTTTTTAGTACAATTTTTGGTTAGATTGATTTTTTATATGATTCTAATGTTTTATGAAAAGCAAGTTTTTAAAAATTATTTTTTAACTTTTTTTTATTTTATACTTTTTAGTGATAATTTAATTGAATTTTTATAGTTTATTGCCCAAGTTTCATTAGTTGGGTGATGAGAACTTGGAGAACGATATTATCTTCAATATAAATAAGTAATTAAATTTTTACTTAATTTTTTACGTTCCACCCTAATGTCCACCTTCAGGTGCACTTCCTGCATATGCCAAGAGGTGATAACATCAAAATGAACATCAAATTCATGAGATCCGACCCTCAAAACCCCCGGATACCCATTTTGAAGATTTTTAATTTTTTCGCCTCCAGCTCTAGGGAGGGAGTTGTTGGTCAAAGTAACTGTGGAATATTGTATTGTCATTCCACCACAAGATGGAAGGAAAAATAAAAAAGGAAGCATTGTGAGTTAAATAAAAGCAATTAAAGTAAAAAATAGTGTCGTCTTAAACTTTAAAAATCTGAAACCAATCACAATATAAGATCTTAAAAAAATCGGTTCACAAGATTTTCAGATATGCTGAGTTGGAACTTCGAGGCTCAGTGGGTAATGACTATGCTGAACCGAGGGGCACAAAATTCAAAATCTTTTATTCCAATGGGTTTCTTAGAACGCTTACGAATCGTCAAGTGAATTAACGACAACTTGCTTTACAAACTAATTACAAATCTGTTTTACAGGTCCTTTTTGTAAGATCCTTTCTGATGCCATCCTCGTTTGGCCGCCCGTAAGCGGCAGGGTCCAAACGCGAGCGGGTGCATCACACAAACACGCACGTATATATATGCACACACTAATTTAAACAGACATGGGAACACCCAGGTGGCTCAAAACAAGCAAGCAATAACGCCAACTATATCTTGGGAACTCTCCCATGCCGAGAAAATATGCTAGACATCAGTAGTTGAGCGTCCCTTGGTAAAACCGAATTGATGATCATGTAAAAATCCCTGTATACAAAAATGTGAAAGCAAAATACGTTTAGTAGTATACGTTTACGTACAGTATAGTATGTACGTAAGTTCGATTCCCGCTCAGGATAAACATTAATGTGGTGAATATTTGTGTTTGTCTTGAGTCTGGGTGTTTTATATGTATATATTGGGGTGATTGGGGCCTTAGTCCACGCCCACCCGGCCCAGTGTGGATTGTGGACTTTTCATCACGATGCTTTTTTTCACCAAGAAGCCAGTGGTGTACTCAATGTATTTGAGAAATTAAGAAAAAGATTCATTGGTACCTGCCGGACTCGAACCTCCGCCCGTCATGACGGGAAGCAGACACTGAAACCACCCACAACTGACCATTACATGCTGGCAACTAATCTTACTTCATTACGAGACAAACACGATAGCATTTTCTAACTCAGCAGACTTGATAAAGAAACTCAAACACCATTACTAGCTAGTGGAAGTAGGTATTTGGTCTTGCCTACCCCTACGGGGAACTGGGATGATGTTATTACGAATATGTTACGCGGCATTTAGGTTAATAAGCTTTGGCCCGCGGTTTGACCCGCAGAAAACCTTAACCGTTAGTAATAAGAAGTACTTATACCTACTACGTTTTTCTTTGACCCATCCAACGAACAAACACACACACTTATATAGGATGATATAGGATTTTAGGTTAGTATTTATATTGGTATAATAAGTAACAATAAAATAGAAAAAAAAATTTAACAGGGAGTAACGTAACTTAGTTACCAAATTGCGTGTCCATTATACTAATAAAATTTAGTTTGTTTGGGGTGCGCCGCTCTCCCCCGTGGGTGACGTCACCTGTGAGTCACCGCCGTGAGCCACCCTGTCGTTTACCTCCCTCCGACACCACCTCAACAACCCAAGGCACAATCGATATAAATAAAAACAATCGGAGCAAGAAAAGGAGTCCATCCTATTTACTAATATGTCGTAAAGTCGTAAGAAAAAGACACTTGGTTTCATCTCACACAAAATTTTAGGTGAAACTGAAGGCAAAAGAAGCCCTGAACGAAGAAATAACTAATGGCTGCTGAACATTAGGAAGTGGACCAGCATCGCCAGTACAAATGAGCTGTTTGGTGTGGCATAGACAAAGACAGGCGTGCATTGTTGACGGCCTACCTCCAGTAATGGAGAAACATCTCACGTAGAAAAAGAAGAACCAAAATCGAACAAAAGAAATTACTGGTATTTTAAATTTGTAAGCTGGTAACCTTAAATGATCAGGCTAATAAATATCGTTCGTCATTACCAGCCTTCATACGTCTCCACGTTTGGGACACCGGCCTACCCTTACCTTTTAAGAGAGCGATTTGGGCTATAATCGTGGATTGCGGACTGCACATACTATCAAGTATGTATGTCTTTTCTATGTATACAGGTTTCTTTTTCTTCAACGGATTAGGCCAGTGGTATTAACGAAACAATGAAGGAACCTACTCAATGTACCTACCTACCATTGGTACACGCCGAGGCTCGAACGCCCGCTCTTCAGAAAACGAGGCAGACGACAAAACCACTAGGTTATTTAAATCTGTTATAAAAATCTTTGTAACAAAAGATACTTCAAATATGCCGGTTTTTTTTTATTAACTTATATATTTTTTACCTATTTATATATTTATTTTGTCACTTGGGCAATCATCAAACAAGTGATTAAACAAATCTTAGAATGCTCTAGTTGAATTCATAACCGATAAAGTCAAGATCAGTTCAAGATGAACCCTTTCAAATAAAAATAAATCATCAATCATATTCGGCTTACAAACAACGAATTATAGCTTAAATAAATATTGAACAACCCCAAATTGAAAACCTCTTATTTCGAATTCGGTCAAAAACATTAATTACATCATATTCAGTTATCTCTATCCCGAAAAATATTATCTATGCTCAAACAGAGACGTTTTCTAACTGTCGAGATCTCCGAAAGCCGACCGCCTGTCTCTCAATTAGGGTTACCTACCACATCCAAATATGAAATTCCCTGGCTGAGTAAAATTCCTTACATTTGCTTCCTTAGAGCGCATTTTGTCTCAATGTTACAAATGGTAAAAAAATATGTGTGGTATATTTAAAGAACGCATTGTGTAAATTATTTCGTAAATTAATAATAAAATTTATAAAAGTACAAAACTGATAGAATAAAACTGAAAAAAATTTTACTTATGTAGTTGAGATTCAACATTTTATAGCCGAAATACTTAATAAACATAAATAATTTTACTAGGTACTGCAACCAGGTGGGGGCTTTCTTCGCTGGGCTGCTTGAGGTATTTAATACTTATCCGAGAATCCTACCATCCCTACGCGAATATCAAACCTTGTTTACGATCTGTTCAATATGACCTATTTAGAGATACGAGCAGACATAGCCTGCTCCAGCACCTATAGGTATTTTCGTTTATCACTGACAAGGACCGGCCGTTGTGGTGTAATGTTATTACATTCAACGGCACTGCTCGCCATCTTAGATGTATATAAGTACACATAGACGAAGTTACATCACAATTGAAGATACGAGAAACTTCTGGAACAAGAGCGGAGCCAATGAAACTGAGGCGACTGAATTAATCAAAAACTCCACAAGCAAAATTTTGAAATTCCCAGAAATTTTGAAGAACGGCTCGACCAATCGGTGAACTCGAAATTGCAAGCGCCATGGATTGGCCAACTCGGACATCTACGTTGCCTTGGTGGCAATTCTCCGATTTGACCCGACGTGATATCAATCTAACCTAGGCGGACCTGAAGCTCCAATATACAGTGAATGCATAATAAAAAAAGTTACAGTGCCAATAGGGATACAGTGAATTTAAAAAAATATTAATAAACTATTGTAAAGTGTTATGTTAATCTAGGTCTTATAATAGAATTATATTTTAGATAAATTTGTTATTAGGGAAACATTTAATAAATATTATTTTACCTAAAGAATAGTTTTATACAGTGTCTGGTTCCAATATTAGCAACTTGAATATAGGCGAGAATCGAACCCACTATTATCTCATTCATATATTCCAATTTAACGGCCATGGGGTTGAGTCATGCTGTTTAGAGATAGCTAGCCGAGGCTTGGGTTCGAATCCCAAATCGAACCGTTATAGTGGATGCATATGGGAAAGGCCTACGTTCAGCAGTGGACGTCTTCCGGCTGAAACGAACTGACAATAATGACTCGCCATAGGCAGGAAATTGATCCTCACACCTTAAGAATGGTTCGAAATGATGCCCATGGCTACTTTCTACCAGCGCACCGCTCGCCATCGGCAGAAAATTCATTCTCACACTTTAGAGCCGAAATGGTCGCGTATAGTGCGGTTTCAGAGAAACTTCCTCCCGCGAACGCTTGGGTTGTGGAATGAGCTCCCTGCCAAGGTTTTCTCTAAGGACTACAGTATGGGGTTCTTCAAGAAAGAAGTTATTGGATTTTTGAAGGTGTCGGCAACGCGCGAGTGATACCCCTGGTGTTACAAGCGTCCATAGGCCACGGTGACTGCTTACCATCAGGCGGACCGTGTGCTTGTTTGCCACCTTAATGGTATCTAATACCTTTAAACGAGCAATTCTTGTATATATGTATATATATATATATATATATATATATATAATCTGAAGCTCGGAAACGGCTCCATCGATTTTCGGGGTCGATAAATTGATCTAGCTAGGTTTCATTTTTAGAAAACGCCGTTTTATCCGTGTTTATAAGGCAGTGATAAACTGAAAAGTATGACTCTTCCTGACATCTATTGGCGAGTAGTAATAAGCAACACTAAAGATATTTGACAGTAGGTAGCGTTATAAAGCAACGCTTATGCTACTTGAAAATAGATGGCGCTGTTTAAAAAACACCTCCAGGTACTAAAACATATAAAAAAAGACCTAAATGGTCACGCACTGTATGTTTTCTGAGGTTTTTCCTCTCGCGAACCATTGAATTGTGGAATAAGCTCCCTGCTGAGGTTTTATCAAGGAATACAAAATGGGGTTCTTCAAGTTGGCAAAATGTGAGTTACCTGAGCAAGGTTGTTGCAAGCGTCCACAGTGACTACTTAATACTCTACGAGTTCTACTTTACGAGTGTGTAATTAATTTCATTTTGAACAAAACATAAGTAATGTAAGCACATACCTGCTTTATGGCTCTTAAAAATTATTGTTTTATAATTTTTGTTTATCACACGTCCTATACTTCTTTGCGATTCGGAGTTTTTTTTACATATTATCTCAACATCTAGGCTGTAAGCTAATTTGCCACCTTAGTAGTTTATAATATAAATAATATTTTTTTTTGTTTCCTTGGCCAGAATTCTAGACATGACAAAAATCTTGCCGTCTGGTGGTAACCCTATTTTCGGCCCGTGCCTCATGTCTCGACCCTAACATATCGACCGCCCACGAAGTATTCACGAATACAAGAAGTGAATACGTAAGTGAAAGTTACTTGACGCAAGGAACTTATTGGTGCGAGTACGACGCATATATTTTGGGCTAAATCAAGCAGTTGATACTAAACTCACAATCAAATTGGAGAGATCAATTGCAAATTGTTCATGTAGTTCTGAGTACCGACCAATTTACAAAGTGCTTTCCTTAATAGAAGTAACTACCTACTTAGTAGTAACGCTAGCTGTTTTTAACGAAAACACGGTGTCACCACTACCATAGGCGTATGTTTTTGCATATGTATAACGTTTATTTCCTGAAGGGGTTGACTTGTGGCTGGTCACACACCCACATCATAATGTGAGGAAATTCTCTGTTCATCACCCACTTGCCAACGCCACAACACTGCATCTGATAAAGTGTATCTGGACTAAGTTGGCTTGATATATATCCTACAAGCAGAGATCGAAGTAGGTAGAGCTATTTTTGGTACTTGCATCATACCACCACAATATGGATAAGCCAGTTTATAAAACGATAATTAAAAATAAAAAACAGTACATTTAAGAATTGATTAATTATATACATAAAAAAGTGATGTGAGTACATATACATAAGCCTAATTAAGATATTTTTACGTACATACAGTTCATCATATATATATATAATACCTATATACATATGTCGAAAATTGCAATTTTTTGAGATCGTTGACTCAAAACAGCTCTACACACTTCGATCTTTGTCCGTAAGTCATGGAAATAGTAAAAATAAATATACCTAAAGCCCATCAATTTCCACGTCAATTACCCACCCCATGAATTTCAACAATTATAGCAATAAAATAAAATATCTCCATCAAAATATAATGTGCTAGATAATGCTTTAATTCATTGACTAAGATTTACCCTTCCTATTACCTTAGTTGCCCTAGGTCAGGGCAAAGACAATCGAAAGGAATTCCAATAACAATCTTAAATTATCTCATTAAAAACCAGTAAATATGAAAATTAACATTGTAATTACATTAGTTGTAATTGTATACCCAAACGGTTTATCATTCTTTTTCTTAACTACAGAAGTGAGTTTACTGAGTTTCAAAAAAATACAAAGGTTAGAGAAAGACATAATAAAAAAGATAAATAAAACAGAATTAAAAATAAAATAACAGAAATTAAGAAAATAAATCTTTTTTTTTTTATTTTACTATGGTTAACAAGCTTGCGGTCCGCCTGATGGTATAAGCGGTCACCGCTGCCTATGGTAGCTTGCAACACATAGGGCTTCACTCGCGCGTTGCCATACCTTCAAAAATCTAATAACTTCTTTCTTGAAGAACCCCATACTGATAGTCCTAATAGGGACTTAATCCCTCAAGAGAGGTAGGGCACAGCGAGTACTCGCTCGAATAAGCCGCCTGCACAATTAAAGCGGGACATAGTGAGTACTTGCTCGAATGAGCAGCCTGAACTGGGAAAGTACCTCCACCATACAGAAAACCGCGGCCATAATGACACTAACATTGAGTAGTGTTGTGTTCCTGGCGGTGAGTAAGGTTGCCAGAGCTCTTTGAGGATTTGCTGGGCGGACAGCGGAGGACCGGCGGTGCTTGTTGCTGTCATTGCTCGGCGTAGATACGGCGTGCTGGTACGGCGGTCAGAGAGACCTGATGCAACGGCTGACCGCTGGCCGTTCGCAGGTTGAACGAGTTCCCGAACCCATGGATTACTTAATCTCCGCCCTGGTAGGCTGAACCGCCAACCTGTGTAAAGTCTCTGAAATAGTAGTCGCGCTGGAGAAGGAGACCGGGGTGGACCCGGCTATTACAACAGAGAGGGTTCAGTGGCCCTTCTGCCCGCCATGCCAGCAACTGTATTATCTGTGCTGAGCTTCGGCAGTTCTAGTAACGCACCTTTTGTCCTCTAAGCTGCCTGTGCAGTGAATCCTCATTTTTAGTCTAAGTAACTTTTTTGAAAAATGGGCATGGTCAGTCGTCGTTACCACCACTGCGAAAGACCGATGGTGACTTGGCCAATAGTGCAAAATAGAAAGCCAATCTATTGGGCAGTTCTTTGCCTCCAACTCGTATATAAACGACGAAGGCGCTGTACCACCTACTTTACTGTCGTACGGTAAGGCCATGGAGTCTTGGCATGACGAGCATAGACGACCGCGTGATCAACACGCAGCTTCTAAAATACCTAGAAAAACACGACCTGGTCAGCGACCGCCAAAATGGCTTTCGCCACGGTCGCTCGACTGGTGACCTAGCCATAGCACTAGCCATTGAGAGTCAGGGGAGGCATTGGACAAAGCGAAGGCTTTTGATCCTTAGGCTTTTTAGCCTTAAACTGTGGCTTCAAAATTTGTTATACGTGATTTATTTGATGCCAAATTAACAATTGGATTGAAATTGAGTTTCGTGGACTCCTGGTCCGCAGTCCTCTCGAAGTCGCATGTACTTATGTACCTACTAGATTTTGCCAGCGGCTCTGCCCACCCCAAATTCGGTTATCAGCCTGAAACTCCTTAGTTATACTAATGAAGTTTGCTAAAGCTGTAGCTATTGTTCGTTTAAGCTCTGTTATAATTATTCCCCTGGGAACTTTTAGGACCTAACTTATGAGTGCCAAGTTTCATCCCGATCCGCCTAGTGGTTGAAGTGTAATTGAGTAACAAACATCCATCATAACCACAAACATAATCGTTTAAAAAACTAAATATTTTTATTTTTTGCCACAAAGGTGGCAAACAAGCTTGCAATTGTAGGTAACATCCCTTCGGAGCTTGGAACACCAACACCGACACTTTAAAAATCTAATCAATTTGTTTAGAGAGCTACTATCGAAACCTAAGCAGTCGGGGGAGGAAGCACCTCTGTAACCACGCAGCATACCATTTAGGTTCTAAGGTCTACGTGTGTGTCTCTTCAGTGGGTTGAATCGGACCAAGTTTTCCCGTCCCCTGTCAGAGACCTTGGACACAGAGGTCTCGCCCGAATCCCGACATAAGTTCTTTACAACAGTGTTGCGAAAGTTCCGAAAAGTTCAAGTCCCGACAAATCGGGAGATCTACTGATTTTGGCTATTGTCTCCCGATATCCCAATTTAGCTTCCGTTTCTCCCGATTTACAGTATGTCATTATTTTTATAAAACTGACGCGGGAAATAATATTCAATGTACAGCAAAACTAAATGAAACCTGGTAATAAAAAATCCATGCACAGGGAATTCCCGAAATTTCTTGCGCGATCTTTCAACCTTGCAGCATGCCAAAGCAGATTGCACTAAAATATCTTAGGGTTCATTCATTATTATTTAGTGAATGTACGAGCGGAAGTTCTGTAGGATAGTTATGGCCACAGAACACATATAGTTATGGCGATCCTTCCCGAAAAGTTTAGTTATTAAATCGATTTGAATTGAAATATAATAAATAGTTTCACAAAAACTACACTATAGTTTTACTACTACTATAAGTTTATTTTTAATATTGACATGAAAATGTTTCTAAGTAGTAAATCTCCCGATTTAGCCCGATTTTTATTTGGCAAATTTCCCAAATTTCAAATTTTTCACTTTTTAAAACGCTGCTTTACAGTTTTCTTTATCAATGGAACGGGGGATGGCTGTATTGCAGATCTAATGTGCATGGCAATGTATGTGGTCGACATACATTACTTTTAATCTTACCGCTAACGTAACTAAGTATGAGAAACAATACACAGACTTTTTTTTGTCTATCGCTACGTAGCATGGACATACACCAGCGATCTATTGTACCTCGAGTGGACAGTCTATAAAATGGCAAGTTTGATAGAAGACCCTGGTGCAAGATCCAATCGAACGCCTTGGTCATGTCTAGACTACATGCCAATGCTTCCACGGCAATCAGTGTGTGAGATACACTAGAAGGTCGTCACCGGTCAAGCGACCGTGGCGAAAGCCGAATACACGGTCGGTGACCGAATCGTCATTCTTGGTATCTTAGAAGCTGTGTGTTTTATATTGGTAATGCTTGATTAAACGAAAAAACATCTAAGAATGTATCATAAATCTTGGATATATTGTATTTATTAGTCCCATCTATTAATATTTTTAGGAATCAAATTAAAGCATATTACAGCAATCTTGTTCAATAAATTTACTGTATGTATCTTAGCAAATATATGTTAATATGTGTATATATATATTATATATCAATAAATATGATATAACATTTAATGTATTTATTTTACTTGACTATTATCTACAGTTTAAAATGTTATAATGTAATATATTATGTTCTATTTTAATGTTAATAACCAGGTGTTAATTTAATTATGCATCACCTACCTTTTCTGTATATTATTCTTTTTCTATCTACCCAAAAGTTGTCTGGTAGAGATCGCATACAAGCGATAAGACCGCCTGATTGTATACTACTTATAAGTTTATTTCTAAATTTTAATTTTTTATAATTCATTTTTGGTGTGCCAAAAAATATGTTTCTATCTGTCTATCTATTTTATACCTTTTTAATTGTTATTGCATACGTGACTTTATATCTGCCTAGTTAGGAGAACCTACGGTCTTCAAAACCCGTAAATAAATTAAATCACGAACAACACTCTTCAAGAAATCAGACCAGAAAACAAAACATAAATTCTTTATCAATCCATTCCATACACACCCACATAATGTAATGCTTTGCCACTAATGAAGACCCTTGTACCAATAATGATAGAAAGAATAAAACAAAATGGACTCCTATTCAGGCAAGACGATTATTAAAAAGATAATAAACACATAAAAATAACTGTTTTTCGAGTCAATAACACTATCTTTTACCTACGCCTACCTGGTACTGCCTCATAAGGTGATTTTCATTTTAGAAACGAAATAAGAGATCACAAAGTCTGAAGAAATAATAAATGGATAAACCTAACCAGGGCCTCTCAACCATTTCTGCATATTTTTTCTTAAATTACGCCTCTATGAAGAGATTTATTACCTATTCTGTGCTGCTACTAAAAATGCGAAGAAATGTTAAAGTTTGAAAGTGATAACAAACTATAATTTTAATCTAGCTTCACAATAGCGAGGATTTCCAAGTATTGTTAGGGTATTGTTAAAAGGGAAAGGGTATTTTTTAGGCCCAAAGCGTAACAGGGTGTTAGCACCTTTTGAGTACGGAAACCTTCAAAACGTTGTTCAAGTATATTTTGAGAGAACTTGAACAGTTATAAGGTAAGTTACTGTGAATTAATTAAGTCACTTCACCCCAGGATGTAGCTCGTTGCCCCATGCCTAAACCCTGGTACCACCAGGTACGCTGACCCCATAGTTTCCAGTGACAAAGCATTACATATTATTACTTGAACAGGTAAGGTGATAATACAGAATCTCCGTCTCTGTTTTTACAGAAATCCGGAAACAAACGTGTATTATTGTTAGATAGAAGATTAAACAGAAATAAAACAATATGTAAAATCCATCACATCCTGATAAGACATTGTACTAAATTCAGTGTAAAAAAATATGTATATAGTATACTAGCTTTTGCCCTAAATTTGGTTAACGGTGTAGGATTTCAACGGCAACTTCTCAATTATAGAAAAAAAAAAACCGACACTGTCTGAAGTAGCCTATGTCCTTCCCCGGGACACAAACTATCTCCATGCCAAATTTAATCTTAATCGGAATTGCGGTTTAAGCGTAAAGAGGTAACAGACAGACAGACAGGGTTACTTTCGCATTTATAATTTCAGTATGAATGGATGTATATCTTTATATATATAATTCTACTGTACGTGTGTATGTAACGGCTGGACCGATTTGAATGAATTTTTTGTATGCGTTTGGGTGGCGCCCTGAATGGTTTAGTTTCACAAATCAGCCCGGCAGATGGCGCTGCAGTTGGTTTCATGCCGGACAACGGCTGCACGGTCAGCTAGTTATGTATGATTGACAAGATAGCTATGATTTAAAGCCCTATAGGATTGTTTGCACCCCTTTAGATGCTACCCTCAGCAGGCCAACAGAAAAAGACACTACCAAAATACCCTCAATGCAATATGAAGAAATAATCACATTCCATAAAGAGAATCTTTCACCTCGAAGAAAAATACATTACAACAAAAACTTTGTCGCATTAAGTAAGCTAGTTAAAATATTGGTAACGATGACTGTCATATAATTGAGGCAAGGTTGTAAGTGGTCTTTTTTCAATTTTGGCAGTACCTACTGGTTTCCGTTTAAGGGCTTGTAATTATGAAATTGGGAACAGTTGAGTACGCAATATTAAATGAACTTAATTTTTTTAGGGTTCCATACCTCAAAAGGAAATTACAAAACCCTTATAAAATTACTTCCTGGTCTGTCTAGTCCCAAAATGCAGTTGACTTTAGGAGTTATTGTTTTTTAGGACGCGCACGTATCGTAATTGTTTTTATTTATAACATTAAGGTGGCAAACAAGCTTATAGTCCGCCTGATGGTAAGCGGTCACCGCAGCCTTTGAACGCTTGTAACAACAGGGTAACCGAAACTCCGATAACTCCTTTCTTGAAGAACCGTATACTCTAGCTAGAGAAAACTTGTAATTCACCGACTTCAAAAAAAAAACGGGTTGCACTCCGGGAGTGCCGGCAGAAGTGAAAACTTGAATATAATTTTTGATATTTTGGAATGGTTAGGGAATAATTTTGCACGAATTGCTTTAATTATCAGTATAAAAGTACTATCATTTATGTGGTAAAATACAATATTCATTTATTGCCCTATCGTACACAAACATGACAATTAATATTACATTAAATATTGAACACTTCAGAACTTCGCCGCACGGTAGAAAGAGAGGGGGATACTCCCTCTTCTACTCTCCCTCCATCTTACGAATTTTCGATCAGGTCACGTGATCCTGACGCGAGTTTAACATTTTTTACCCATCACAAAAAAGTGCACAACGCCGCTAAAGAAGTTTTTTGCAAAAATGCCAACTACAAGAGAAAATTGAGGATATCTAATGGCGGCGCTAGTGGGGTGTAAGAGGGCCCTTAAAGATTAAATTTAAGTTCCTATACTATTTTTTCGATGAGTTTTATGAACTAATTTTGATTTTCTAAACTATATAATTACTTTAACAGAACCTCTTCTTTTTCCCCATTTTTTTTTCACATTTCCAAAATTCGCTGTTACAGCTAATAGCATAATTTCAGTTAAAAAATCACTCTAAACGTAAAACCTCAAAAACTTAAGTCAATAATAAGCCTTGTTCCGTGAATTTCTACCGCCTTTCCCGTCTCATAAAACCATACATTCCGATTCCCCGTACCGACTATTGCATGGACCCTTGTCGCACACGACGACGCCGAGTAAGCCTCGCTACACTCGGCAAGTTCATCGTCGGGACGCCTTTAGACGTCTCGACGTCGCCGCCTCAACGCGTGCGCCGCCAACCGCCGCAGCACGCAGCCCCCCGCGCCCGATCCGAGCGGCCGCCGATGCTACACGACGAGTCGCTCGCGAGTCCAGAACGCACCGCGCCCCATATAAGCCGTATCCGCCTTATATAAAATTTTGAAGTAAGTGTTGTTTGTCTCTAAAAGCCGCCCGCTCCCGCTCGTTCATTTTTGGAGGTCCCACCGAGATTGGGATCGTGAGTGATAAAAAGGACAGAGTGCTAAAGTTGAAGAAACATCGTGTGTGACCATTGGAATACGTGCAAAAGGTACTCCTATATCGTACTTCCTACCCGCCTTTATTTCATTAATTTGTCTGTTTTTTCATTAATTTCACTAATTTTAAATATGTCCGTTACCGCTAAAGTCCCGACCCCCGTTGCCACTTTCACCGCTAAATCCCATGTCCTCGCGGACATTTATAACAAATTTAAGGACAATGAGCCTTCCGTCTCGGCCAGTGTACTCAAGCGACACTACGAGTCTCACTATAAAATTGCCACCGAGGCATATTTCGAAATCGTGGCCTCCGGGATCGAGGATGAAACGTTCCGCGAAAAGTACAGCCTGATGAACGGCCACATGTTCGAGATCGATTCCGCGACCGACCCATCCCCGAAACCCGAACAATTGAAACCTACCGAACCGATGCCGTCCACAAGTAGCTCCGCTTACCTACCGCCCATTGTCCTACCGAAATTTAACGGTAATATTAGCGAGTGGTTGACGTACCAAGACCTTTTCCTGTCACTGGTCCATCAGAAGTCGGGGCTCCCAGTGGCCCAAAAACATTACTATCTGCGGGCCAGCTTAACTGGTGACGCAGCCGCATTGGTACGTCATCTGCCGGTTGACGAGGCCAACTATGATACCGTGTGGTCCATCTTACGAGATCGGTACCACAACAACCGCGAGTTGATCGACACTTATGTCGATCAAATCCTAGACTTGCCACCTATACCCAGCAGTGGACAAGGATTGAGGACCAATTTGTACGATCCGTTGCTTGAAGCCACCCGCGCGCTCAAGCAACTAGGATTACCGACCGATAGTTGGTCATATATTTTGCTTCGGATAGCACTTAAAAAACTGCCGAACCGAATAAGAACCGCTTATGAGTCCAAATATGGCTCCGCCGCGACTAAACACTTACCGACGTTCGACCAACTAATGGAGCTACTCGATGAGCAATGCCGGCTCATCCAAATTACGAACCCACCGTCCCGTCCGACAACTGACTCACACCGACAAGTGACACCGCAGCCAGGCCGAATCCGATCGGCACATGTGTCTGTTCAACAGGAATATACCGCTCCCGCTCGTACCGCTACCGCTCAAACCGCTCCCGCTCAAACCGACCCCGCGGCGTACCGAACGCCTGACCACACCGCTTTCGACAGTAGACGCACACAGTGGACTACTGGGTGCAATTATTGTCGCGATTGCCGTCACACCCTACTACGGTGTGACCAATTTTTAAGGTTGAGTCCAGTCCAACGCCGAGGATGGGCTCAAACTAATAAAAAGTGTGCGCGTTGCTTACGTGACCATGACATTGCTGACTGCCTAACCGGGGGCAGGTGCCGACTGTGCAATACTACAGACCACAACACCATGATCTGCACTGAAACAAACCCGCGGCAGCAATCAACTGCCTGGAGGTCCCAAACCAAACCACCACACACTACCTACACCACACACATGCGCACTTCACAACGTACATCACCGCGTACGTCACCGCCGACGTCACCACGTACGTCACCGCCGACGTCACCGCGTGCGTCACCTAGACACACACGTCAAAGACGTGTGACATTCGCACCTCAACCCATCCATCGGGAGAGAACCCCGTCACCGCAGACGGGACCCGCTTCTTCATCCCGCGCCGCTCACTCAACAACAACCGCTTCAACCCGCGCTGCTCACTCACCGTACTCTGACACACCACATCTACACACACCGCGTTCCGAACTATTAGACCTAGAGGAGATACCGGCCGATGCCCCGTACCTCCACTATGGCCCAGGTCCGCCTCACCGCAGAGGCGAACGCTATAACCAGGCCCAGGAAGCCTTCCGTCGCCTTCGCTTGGGTAACCCTAGGCAATGAAGACGTCGAGGGGTCGATGCAACACCGCGCCGCTCACACCCGCTGAATCCAACCGCATGGGTTCATATCCGCGACTCAAAAGGCCAGTACTTTATCGCCAGAGCCTTACTAGACACTGGAGCCTCAGTGACTACTATTACCGACCGTTTATTATCTAAGTTGAAATTGCATCGACACCCTACAAATATATCGTTAGTAGGTATAGGCAACAAACTTGTCTCTGCCACTAATTACCTATCTACGATAGTAATAAAACCTATTTACTCCGACCTGCCTTTAATTAGTACTAAGGCACTAGTTCTAGATGAATTGACCGCTCAGCTACCGAATTCCCATTTTAACAAACAAACTGTTTTAAATAAATTACCACGAAACATAAGATTAGCCGATAACATGTTTCATAAACCAGGCGATGTTGACCTTGTCGTTGGTACCGACTTGCTAAATTATATTTTTTGTGACGAAAATATTAAACTACCCGACATAAACTTAACGTGTTGTAACACAATCTTTGGCTATACACTAATGGGTGCGTTACCGAGCAAGTATTTGCAAAAATACCTACCTAAACCTATTCTTAAGATACCGAATAAAACCGATTGTTTACCTAAACATGTACCGCCTACTGAATTTAATACCGTACCTATCTGTCCGTCTGATTGTTCTGTCAACATTACTGAACAACTAAATTTCCCGACTTTGCCTGTACCGCTTACCGAGTTTTATTCAAATCCAGATACCGATTTATCACCTAACGCGATACGAGCTGTTAGTGTTACTTTGACCGAAGCTATCCAACGGTTTTGGAAGGTAGAAGAAGTACCTACTCACCCGGTACCGAATCCGTTACACGCCGCTTGTGAAGAGCTGTACCGCTCGACCACGGTCAGAGGTACCGACGGTAAATTTATCGTGCGTTTACCGCTATTAACCGACAGGCCTACCTTAGGTGAATCCCGACCGCTCGCTTTAAAACGTTTTGACGCCTTAGAACGTAAAATGGCCCGTAATCCCGACTTCGCACAAAAATACCGTGAATTCATGTCTGAGTATTTACGTCTCGGTCACATGACGGAGTCATCCTTTGACGTTGACCGCGAACACTATTTTATACCGCATCACGGAATATTTAAACGAGAATCCGATAAAATCCGCGTTGTCTTTGACGGTTCTGCAAAAACGTCAAACGGTGTTTCATTAAACCAATGTCTTCACACCGGTGAACCGCTTCAAACCGACATCACTAAAATTTTGTTGAACTTCCGTTTACATCAAATAGTTTTCGTCACCGATGTGAAAATGATGTTCCGCATGACGTTAGTACACCCGGATGACCGCAGATACCAACTGATATTTTGGCGCGAAAAGCCGTCCGATCCGCTTAAGGTCTACGAATTGGCCACAAATACCTACGGACTCCGCTCAAGCCCCTTCATCGCGATCCGCACGCTGAACCAGCTGAGCGAGGAGTGGGAATCCGCTCACCCTAACTCTGCCGCAGCTGACGTCATACGTCACGATATCTTTGTCGACGACATTCTTACCGGTGCCGACACGATAGAACAAGTGACCACATTAAAATCCGAGTTAGTAAAACTGATGAATACCGCCGGATACCAGTTGCGTAAGTGGGCATCAAACGACCCGCGTGTATTAAGTGACCTTCCGCAAGACCATTGTGAACAATCGTACCAATTGGACGATACAGACCCGCAGAATTTTATTAAAGTCCTAGGCATCCAATGGAACCCTACTACTGATACATTCTCATATAAATTAAATTTACCGTCTAAACATGCCGCGACAAAACGTTCCGTACTAAGCACAATAGCCCGTTTATACGACCCGTGTGGTTATTGCGGTCCCGTTGTCATCCGTTTTAAGTCCTTCCTACAGGCCCTATTTATGGACGGCGTACAGTGGGATGACCCACTCAGTCCACCGCTCACGGCTTTATGGGAGGCCATGATGGTCGACCTATTGCATTTACGTCACCTACAAATACCGCGTTGTGCCGTAATACCTAATGCTGTTTCCAACTCGCTTCACGGGTTCGGGGACGCATCTGAAACCGGGTACGCCGCTTGTATTTACCTACGCACTGAAGACTCGCATGGTCAGGTCCAGGTTCGCCTAATCATGTCGAAGTCCAAGGTCGCGCCTATTAAATCAAGTCAGACGATACCAAAACTTGAGCTGAGCGCCGCTCATTTAGTCACAAAGCTCTTGAATCACGCCGCCGAAACCTATGAGCGAACAACGCGTATTGATTCACTGCACGCTTGGACTGACAGCTCAATTGTTCTGGCCTGGCTTCAAACCGAGCCTCACCTGCTTCAAACCTTTGAAGGCAACCGTGTCCGCGATATACAACAGTCTAAGCGTATCTTAGATTGGCGTCATATCCCATCTGAATATAATCCCTCTGACTGCGCTTCCCGCGGCATTACCGCTCAAGAGCTTGTTGATCACAAGCTGTGGTGGTCACCACCGTGGCTGACATGGCCATCTACCGATTGGCCGCACAAATTAATAACTCGCCCGAGTCAATCCATACCCGGAATGAAAAGAGCCGTAGCTCACTCAATAGTTCTCTCACAGTCCGATGATTCGTGGCCAGAAACATTATTAAACCGCATTAGCTCATACACAAAGTTAATAAATATTACCGCGTACGTACTTAGATTTATTCACAACGTTAAATCAAAACATGAACACCGTGTTCGTTTAAAATACCTAACCGTGGATGAAACACGCGCCGCTAAACAATTTTTTGTTAAATTTGTACAATCTACCGCCTTTGTTTCCGAGATACCACTTATACAAAAGGGTAAAGCCGTCCGCACATCGTTACAAAAACTCGATTTATTTATCGATACCGATAACATTATCCGCGTAGGAGGTCGCCTCAAACAATCACTTGTTTTGTCTTATGATATCCGACACCCGATGCTTTTACCTAAGGAGCACCGGTTTACATACCTACTCATCGAACACTATCACAGACAACACTGTCATGCCGCACCTAATGCTTTAATTGCTGTCCTAAGACAGGAATTTTGGATCACTTCTATACGTCGTCAAGTGTCTAGAGTATTGCATCGTTGTGTCACATGCCACCGCTTTAGTGCTATTTCACAGCCACCGCTAATGAGCGATTTGCCTATTGATCGCGTGCAAGTATCACGTGTCTTTGCTGGTACCGCGACCGACTTTGCAGGTCCTTACCTTGTAAAGTCAAGCTTACTCCGCTCCGCTCGCTCCGTAAAGGCATATTTATGTGTTTTTGTTTGTCTTGCCACTAAGGCAGTACATTTAGAGGCCGTCGCAAGCCTATCCGTAGACGCTTTTGTTGCCGCTTTCACCCGCTTTGTGAGTCGCCGTGGACTACCCGCTTTAATGCGTTCCGATCGAGGAACTAATTTTGTTGCCGCTAACAAATATTTAACCGAAGTTAATAAGTTTTTGCTGGACAATGAAACCGTGCTTCATGACGAGTTCCGTAAACGTAACGTTCAGTGGAAGTTTAATCCGCCCGCCGCGCCTCATATGGGAGGTATTTTTGAAGCCGCTGTTAAAAGTGCCAAATCGTTGTTAAAACGCGAAATCGGTGACCGAATCCTTACATTTGAGGAACTTTCTACTGTATTTTGCCGTATTGAAGCGATCTTAAATTCACGCCCGCTCGTTCCGATGTCCGATGATCCCGGAGACTTAGAGTTCCTCACTCCAGGTCATTTTTTAATCCAACAACCGTTATTAGCGCCGCCTGAGCCGCATTGGTCTGATACGAAAACCTCTGCTTTGTCCCGTTATCAAAGCCTTCAGCAAATAACTCAAGCCTGCTGGCACCGATGGCAGTTTGAGTATTTGACAACATTACAACCGCGCTCCAAGTGGTTTAAGTCCACTGAACCAATACAACTTGGTGACCTTGTACTTATCAAGGATGATAATGTCCCACCTCTCCTCTGGAGACGTGGCCGCGTAATTAACCTTCATACCGCGAAGGATGGTAACGTCCGATCCGTTACTCTTAAGGCCCAAGGAGGACTTTTAGTTAGGCCAGTAGTTAAATTGTCCCGCCTACCGGTCGACACCTAACCTTTTATTCTTTCCCGCCGCCCGGAGGATGTTCCGTGAATTTCTACCGCCTTTCCCGTCTCATAAAACCATACATTCCGATTCCCCGTACCGACTATTGCATGGACCCTTGTCGCACACGACGACGCCGAGTAAGCCTCGCTACACTCGGCAAGTTCATCGTCGGGACGCCTTTAGACGTCTCGACGTCGCCGCCTCAACGCGTGCGCCGCCAACCGCCGCAGCACGCAGCCCCCCGCGCCCGATCCGAGCGGCCGCCGATGCTACACGACGAGTCGCTCGCGAGTCCAGAACGCACCGCGCCCCATATAAGCCGTATCCGCCCTATATAAAATTTTGAAGTAAGTGTTGTTTGTCTCTAAAAGCCGCCCGCTCCCGCTCGTTCAAGCCTTTTCTACAATAAATAATAATATAATAAAAAAATTATTCTCTGCAAATACTATATAAAGTAAAAAAATGTAGTAAAAAAATAAATTTACATGAAATGATTGCCATTTACGTGTAATTTAACTTAAAATAAACCTTTAATTCTGTTCTCTGTTTTTAAGTTCTGTTTTTTATATATCAGCCTTTTTGCGACACGCAGAGTACTTTAAAGAGATACAGCAAAATGCCAAAACAACCACCAGAGAGTGTCCTTTGAGACTTAAAAAGTGTTGAGATTTCGCTAAAACGGCAACTCTAGAAGAAGTCCGAGACCGACTTCAAACAAATTTCAAACGATAAAGAAGGCTTGTATCTACCCGTGATGGTGTCAAACAAAATACTAAATTATTTATAACTATCATTATTATAGACATTAATAAAATTCCACGACCGACACCGAAGTAAAAGGCTGCTACAGCCTCACGGGTTATCTTCGACTGAACCCTCGCGCTCACGATAGCAGAGAGAAGTCACTGTTATCGATTGGCGAAAAAATTCTTAAATCCGACCACCGCGTGTATGGAAATTCATAACACAAACCACTGCCAGCTGTCGTCCAAAATATTGCTCAATATTCTAGTCAGATATTTTGTTTACTAATTATTACTAACACTATCGGCTGGCTGTCTGCTTGTCCGCCTGCCTGTCTAATTATTCGACCTTTAAAGGGCGAATTTTCTATCTTTTAGAGCATTTTTTCTACAAATATGTGTTATTGTGAGGAATTTCTTTATATAACCGGTGAAGTGCGAGTCGGGATCGTGCATTATCTGATGGTACGGAATCCACAGTGCGCGAGTCCGACACGCACATAGAAATTTTCTTTTTTGACATACATTGATACATTTAATTGCGGCATTAAGTTCTCGAATCTTCAAAGATAACCGACCGTGGCTCCGACGCAGCCCACTCCCCATTTTTTATGGGTTTTTTAAGTTGGTGTCATTTTTTATTTGTATTATGTGAGTCGTCTTATTTTAAATTTAGGAAAAGAAAGGAGGACAAGATCTACATAAATCCAAAATAAGATATTAAAACAATATTTACAAATTGAGAAAAAATTTAACATATTAAAACAAGATTTGGGCCTAAAGGAAGTAAACAGCCTAAAAAAGGATTTTAATATTATTCAGCAAAAAGAGTTTCGAAAAGATATTTTCTTTCTTTTTCTGGCAAAAGGAGATTTAGGAATATATAATGGAGAAGCTGCCATATGGAAGACACTTAATGCGGAACTGGTCCGATATTCTAAGTGATCAAAAGGCATTATGGAAATATACCTCTGGACAACAGTGAGTTTGGAGCATAAACTTAATCGTGCCTCTTTCTTTGGATAAAACGAAAACGCTTCTTATTATCACAGGTTAACACAATTCTGATAATGAGCCAAATAAAAATAAAACAATCTCTGCTCACTTCTTAAGAGCATACGATTCGCAGCGGGCTTCATACAATCGAATTTCTCATTTGTTTTTGACATTTACTGATCAATCACTGTGAAATTTCTTAGTCATAATCCCAAGCCGAATACCTGTGTCTGTGGTTTTTCCAAAATCTTGTAAAACGTTCTATTAACTAGAAATCTTTTTTAAAACCATTTGTATGAAAAACTAGAATACTGTATAACTTTTGAACTATAAAATTTGATAGAAAACTGGCGCACTGCAGACCTAGATATTTAATACTAGAACATGTCTTCAAAATTTCGTGGTGTTTGTGCAGCAAGTGTCAAAAATAATAAATAAGTCAATGAAAATAAGTGAGAAATTAGTTTGTATGAAGCCGGATGCGATGTGCCGCAAAGTGTATCCTCTTAACCTCATGGAACTCATTAGGTACCTTACTTATAATGACCTACATGTGTCAGTCTGTCCACATAATTTCTAAGATAAACCTACTGACCTGTAGGTATGACAACCGTTTGTTTACCTATTAAACGGAGCTAATAAACAAAGCTATTATTGGGAAACCGCAACCTATAACCACATTACCAGATGACATCAGTCACAGCAGTCGATTTAAGATGAGTCATACATAACTTGATCAATACATAGGTACATACACAAACAGTCCATACTTAATATTATAAATGCGAATTTAATTCTGTCTTTGCGTCTACTACCTCTTCACGCTTAAATTGCTAAAACGATTTAAATGAAATTTGGTATGGAGTTAGTTTGAGCCCCGGAGAAGGACATAGGATAGATTTTATTCAGAAAAAATCAAAAATTCTCGCGGGTAATCTTTAAGACTGCAATATAAGCTATTAAATTATTATTATTTTAAGGACATTTTAAGGACTTAAAACCTATTGAACTAACTCTAGCAAAGGCAACAAAATTAACTTATTAACAGGACGGTGAAACTTACCCTTGTTAGTTTTTATTACTGCGGACCTTAGAAGTCCTACCTAATGGCCAATAAACAGGAGAAGTAACTTCATCTTTAATTAAGACAAGATCGTTAATAAATACTAGTACTCAATAAATACTCGTACTCAATATATAGTAGGACTCAATAAATAGTATTACACAATAAATGGAAGTACTCAATAAATATGAAAACACTTAAAAATTCCTCTCTGAAACTTTAGGTTGTTCTTCAATGGGAATTAGTCTCAGATGTTTAATTTGGTGTGGTCTCTACTTCAAGGATTTTCGTCGTGATTCCGTTCTTTACATCAAAATATTGAATTACCAAAGGAAATAATTTTGTGTTTCAATGGTTGCTGGCATCAGTAGCCGCGCTCATAAATAGTATGTTTTGTAAATCGTTTGTAAGTTCGGTAATCGACAAAAGGCTTTAAGCCTCTCTACTACTACTACAACTACTACTCCTGTAGCTTTTACTGTAGTTTTAGTAAAATTAGCTACATGACAGTTTTCTGCGGTATCTGACCCCGAGAATATTTCGCAATTGTAGGCGCAAGTACAATCCAAGGAATTAAAGGACAAGTGATGGCCGACTGCATTATAAACAAGTGCGCCATCAGCTGCTCGAATTTGGAGGTCTTCCGAACTTGCTTGATTTCTTATGTTTTGAGTTTTGTTGTATTGAAATGTCAGTAACTCCTTTGTTTGCGTTTAAAATATTTCACGAACAAATGATACAGAAAGCCTGCCAGTCATATTTTCCTTTTTTAACATGGAAAACTTATTTTGCAATTATTCAAAGACCACCCTTTTCCAAAACCCGCTGTCAGATGCTTATTTGCTTCTCATCCACTCCCTTATGCGCATATCTTGCACAGCAAAATTAGAATTAGCAAAAAAGAATTTAGAAGTATTTTAAACAGAAACGACGAGAACATAAAACGTGAGTTCAAAAACTGTTCTCTTAAAATGAAAATTGCACATTGAAGGTTGGATGTAGCCTTTAAAATAATTTGATAAATAGAACTAGATGTATTTGCCGAGTTTAATTTGTATTTGAATACTCTATGGGCGGTCATCGAAGTCACTATCGTTTTTTTTAAAGAGAAGAACATAATTTTGACGACTCAAAATTGATAGATGGGTTTAGGTTCTTTTTGTCTAAATCTCAGCGAAGAAGATAAACTTCTAAATGCAAATCAACTTTGTTTGCTATTCTTTAGAACACCAAATGCCCTATTATATTCAGAATTACTGAAAATAGCTCAGTTTTTTTTTTTGCATCAATGCCAATAATGCTCATTGACTCAGAAGTGAATAAAAGAAAGGAATTCATTGAATTTAAAAACAGTCTCGTCACTACTTAAAATTCAATTCAATTCCAGAGAATATAAAAATTGCACCGAGTTTTATAACTTTTTATTTCAGAAAACAGAAGTTCTGAAGGCTATTAAACTAGACCGATAAATATAACTAGATTGTTATTAGAATTATTAAGAAAAATTTTTCTTACCATTGCCACTCGAAAAAGGGCATTCATCGATAACAGTGAATAAAACTCACTTTTACTCACTGAGTGAATAAAAATATTTTGAATTTGGAACAAGGGTGAATTGTACGAACCTACTGGCTGGCTGAATGGAGCTATTTCATAGAATATTCATCACCTACAATTAAAAAAAACATAACCCGCCAATTCTAGTATTAAACCTAATTTATTGTTAAATTGTTTGAATTGTTATCGTGGTTGGTTTATGTCATTGTTCTCTTATCACCCGATTATAATTACCGAATATATACCAAAGTATGATAAATATTAATATAGTAACTGAAAAGTAAGTAAAATTTAGTACTTTTTATTTTCTCGCAATCAATTGTAAAAATTAGAGTTTACAAAGAGGTTACGCTCCGCTCAGCATACTTCTTTAGAATCCCTCGCTGCTCTCGGAATCCAACTTAGTCCCTCGAATTAAATCTCTTATGTTGTATAATATACTATTATTTTATTTACTTATTTAATTTTGTTAAAGAGATGAATATCATAGATGAATAATATATAAATAAATTATAGAAATTAACTGTTTCACTAGCAAATTATATTTTGTTTGATTGCAATATAAAGAAATAAACATATACGAATGCTCATAAATCATTTAAGAAAAAAAATACAGTTCCTCAGTTATAAATAATTAATAACTTTCTGCTTTAGGATTTAAGAATAAAGAAAAAAATAAAACAACAATGAAAACTTTTATTATATTTTACTTTTCTCGTTTAATGAAATATGAAAGGGTAATTGATATTCGGTTTTTTTTTATGTTAAGTGAAGGTTAAAGAATGAGCCGAAAAGATAAAGATATTAATTATTTAAAAAAAATACTCTATTACTCACAAACACCTCGCTATAACGAGTAAAACACCCTATTTTATTCGAAAAAAGCCTTAAAATTCCATGTTTTTTTCAATCAAGTAGGGAGTAAAATGTATTTTTAACAGAGCTAAAAGTAAATAAAAAAATATTCAAATGTCCGGGGTCATGGCTCCAAAATCCGGGGCTTTTACCCTTTCGGTCCTGGGCGGCAGGTTTTAGAGATGGCAGCGCTACCGCAGCCTATGGACTCTTGCAACACCAGGCGCCCAGGAGCATTACTAACGTGTTGCCAATCCTTTCTGTAGTCCCATTTAACATTTAACATGAGCGCTCGCGGGAGCACTTTTAGACATTTTTCGTTTGCAAGCAATGCAATTGCGTTAACGCCGCCCAGAAAAATTTTCGCCAATTGGAAAGTCCAGTAATTAATTAATTATTAATAATTTATTTCAAATATAAAATTGGGTTACCCAAAACAATAAAAAAAGGCACCCAGCTAAAAAGGAAATCGGTCACTTCACTGCAAGCCAAAGTCGTCTTTAAGGTGAATACTCAGATTTCTGGCTGATAGTACATAGATACCTACTTCCCACTGCAGGGCCAAACAAGGCCTCTTCTTAATCTTTTCTGTATATTTCGGAACAGCACGCCTACACATGAAGCCAATTATATTCATAAAAGTCGAAAACATAAATATAGTAGGTATATTAATAATAAAAATAAAGAAATTGTCAGAGAGGTCGGTACCTACCTATGCAATATGGCTACTGTCGGCCACTCTCTAGTGTTAACCTCATCTCCCCTCTATTGTGATCCCGTTACCACTCATATAGAATACGCACACATATATGTATATATATATACACACGTATTTCTTTTTGTAAATGTTAGTTGTCAATTTTATATAGTGTCCAAAGTGTGACAGCGCCAAAGAGTGGACAGTTAAACAAATTTTTCTGACCCGATGTATGGTCGTTAGTATCGTGTACGTTTACACCATTTAATATGGCAACTGTAGTTATGATTTTTGACCACCAGGTCGGAAAAATTTGTAGCACTATACAGCGCTCCGTCAAATGTAATTTTGTTAGATTGATCATTTTTCTGATCGACATTAGAGTCACCACTTAAGGTCGGTCTAATAGACCGTGAAAGTAGTGACGTCGTAACTTTGACGTTTCTATACTTTATGCTGCGATTTGGGTAAAAACTAACTACATAGTTTCACGTAGGTACGCGATTTGAAATTGTTGCTTCCCAAATCACAGAATAATTAAGAGATGCCCAAATTGTCATTTTCTTTATTTTACATATTAATATATGATTGACATTACACTTTCAAGATCTCATAGAGCACACCCCTCTCGCTCCATTATTTTTTTTAAGCCAAGGTGGCCAATCATACCGATATTACCATACCTTACCATTAACAAGTTTCAATACATAATTAAAAGTGCACTGAAGTGTAATACGCCAAGTTTCTACAAAAGTTACAAATTTCAACGATCGTTAATTACTGCAAATCAAATGAAAACATAAGATTAAATACTCGTTGGTATCAGACAAGTAATAAAAAAATCGGCTAAGTGCGTGTCATACACGCATCAAGTAAGTTTTCCGTTTCCGTGAAATAAGAATTATTACGGATGTATGAGAAATTGTGTACCAATTTTGTTCAAAGTACTTTTGATTGAAAAGTATTTTTAAAGTTTTACGTGATTTTGTTTTAGATTTTAAAAATACGTGGATACTACTGAAAATATTTTTGTAAACTAGCTCTTTAGGCTATCGTCAAATAATGATAGCAGTCGTTAAGCCAATTCAGAGGCCTTATGGGTGACTTAAGAACTCAGACAGTCGTGAGTGGCCACTAGCTACGTCCGCCAATTTGCACCAGGTTAACGCAGTAGATTAACCTAAGCCTTTTTCTCCAAGAAGCGGCCTGTGCCCATTCAGTGGAGAGTATAATCTTAGTAATAATAGCTGTGGCAGGAACTAGCCTACCTACAATTCCTAATTTAACAGTGCAATAAAGCGAAGCCACAATTCGCATAGGGCCCGCGTGTGGACTATGACCCAAATCCCTTTTTTTTTTTTTTTTTTTTTTTTTATACCACTAAGGTGGCAAACAAGCCTACGGTCCGCCTGATGGTAAGCGGTCACCGTAGCCTATGGACGCTTGCAACACCAGGGGCATCAATCGCGCGTTGCCGACCCTTCAGAAATCTAATAACTTCTTTTTTGAAGAACCCCATACTGTAGTCCTTAGAGAAAACCTTGGCAGGGAGCTCATTCCACAACCCAAGGGTTCGCGGGAGGAAGTTTCTCTGAAACCGCACTGTTCGCGACCATTTTGGTTCCAAAGTGTGAGAATGAATTCCCTGTCGATGGCGAGCGGTGCGATGGTAGAAAGTAGCCGTGGGCATCATTTCGAACAATTCCTCAGAACACAATCCATTGTACAAGCGGTAGAACACACACAGGGAGGCAAAGTCTCTCCTCAGACTTAAGGGTTCGATACCGCAAGTGAGTTTGGGATCGTCGACAATTCTCACAGCCCGTCGTTGAACCGAGTCAAAAGGGCCAAGCTGGTATCCGGGTGCACCCGCCCAGAGATGGCAGCAGTACTCCATATGGGGCCGGACTTGCGACTTGTAAAGTAGCAACCTTTGCCCCGACGTGAAGTACTGCTTCGCTCTGTTGAGTACACCAAGTTTTTTGGACGCCAGCTTTACCTTGCCTAGCAAATGATCTCGGAACTGAACATCGCTGGAGATGTCAACGCCAAGGATCCCAATGCTCTTGGAGATGGAGAGGGGAGTGTTCTGGAATTGTGGGACTACAGTGAATGGGGTTTTCTTAGCGGTGAACGCGCAGACTTGTGTCTTTGAAGGGTTGAATCGGACCAAGTTTTCCCGCCCCCAGTCAGAGACCTTGGACAGACCGATCTCGATTTGAGACACAAGTTCTTCACGCTTTTCCTCCATAACGGAACGTGGGATGCTTGCACGGCCCGTGTAATAAGCGTCTCCAGTACTGTCATCTGCATAGCAATGTATGTTGTTGATGTCCAACATATCATTGATGTGCAGTAGAAACAGCGTAGGAGACAGCACAGAGCCTTGCGGGACACCAGCATTAATGTCCATGCTATCAGAGCAACTACCGTCAACTACGGCTCGTATGCTTCTGCCGGACAAAAAGCTAGCCACCCATTTGCACAAACCCTCGGGCACTCCGTAAGAAGGCAACTTCGATAGAAGACCCCGGTGCCAGACCCGATCGAACGCCTTCGCTATGTCTAGGCTACATGCCAATGCCTCCCCCTGACTCTCAATGGCTAGTGCCCATCGGTGTGTGAGATACACTAGAAGGTCACCAGTTGAGCGACCGTGGCGAAAGCCATATTGACGGTCACTGATCAGGTCGTGTTTTTCTAGGTATCTCAAAAGCTGTGTGTTGATCACACGCTCCATCACCTTGGAGAGGAGAGAGGTTATAGCGATAGGCCTGTAATTCGATGGATCTGATCTATCGCCCTTTTTGGGCACCGGGTGCACATTTGCAGTCTTCCATGAAGACGGAAATTGCCTAGTGTGGTAGGAAAGCGTGAAGAGGCGCGTGAGTACAGGACATAACTCAGGAGCACACTGCTTAAGCACCACTGCTGGTATGCCGTCTGGCCCACTCGACTTATGAACGTCTAATAGGGAAAGCAACGCCCGCCGGACCTCGCGCTGTGTTATAGTGATTTCCGGCATGGTCTTACCGCACCACGGTAAAGTAGGTGGTACAGTGCCTTCGTCGTTCACATTCGAGTTAGAGGCAAAGAGACTGCCCAATAGATCGGCTTTTTTATATCAAACTGAGAGTTTGTCGTTAGATTGAAGGTGATGTAATAGTTATTAGACAACATTTAGCGACTGCTTTTGCCCACATTGACTAGATGATAAAAAATAATAATATACAATCTTTACAATTTGTTATACCTACATTAATATTCATAGGTAGGTACCAGGTATTATTAAGGTTGTGGTTTTGCGACTGCTGAGATTTAATAGCAATAGTAGGCAAAAACTTATAAAGAATTAGTGCCATATTTACCTATAAACTTTTACAGAAAACATACCAAGTAGTTTAGGATATCCTTGGCTTGTTAAAATATTAATTTATGACATCATCACCTCCGTTACGTGTGTTGCATGTAATAAAAAGTTGAAAAACTGGCTTTTGAGGTTAACACAGTTACCTAGTAACTGGGCACATACCTATTTACTTTATTTTTATAAAACAGATTGAATCGTGACTTAAACCATTGCATGTTTATAGCCATTTCAAGTGTAATATGGTAATTTAGGGCGAGTTTAACACATTGCGTTTGAAATAAATGAAAGAAATTGAATCCCGTCCATAATTTCTAAAAATAAACGCATGATTGAACCACCACGTAGACAATGAAGTCAGACATGTAAAACGGAACCAAATAAAAAATAAAAAAGGACTTAGGACTAATTTTAGTAACACAAAGAAATAAATTGTTTAGTTAAGTAAGATGACCCTTTCAAAAAAGCGATGATATATTGATTGAGAAGCAGATGTCACAAATAAAATTCATAAGTAATAATAAGATACATCATTTCCATATACAGAGAAGCTGAATCTCTCCATATTGGTATTGATAAGCCGGTTCGTAATGACGCGAAGTAAGCTACACGCCGAGATGACACAGTGCGCGGACCAATCAGAGAGCACGTTTCGAACGCTGCGTGGAGGCGAAGCTTGCCTCAAAAATCCCCACCGAGACCGCCAGTTGTTCAATCTGCGACTAGTGTTGTGCGAGAGTCGCGTGTAGTGTTTAAGTATTTAATTTATTCAAAATATTAAATAAACAAATATGAGGGAAATCGTGCACATTCAGGCCGGCCAATGCGGCAACCAGATTGGAGCTAAGGTATGTTTCTGCAACTATCCTTAATTATGGTTTTGCATCAAATTAGGTACAGTACATTTGATTCTATGGAATGCCGACGCGTACATGGAATAAGTAACGGTTGTAAGTGTTATAACGGTTCTTATTATCACGCCATGCTTTTAAAGAGAGATTAACCTAGATAAATTAGTATTTATTGCATTTATGTACCTAAAGTCGTTCTATTTTTCACAATTTTGTTGTTACTTTTTAAATAATATTTTCTGTTCAGATTGTGACTTAGTTATAGCATAGACTTTATTGCATAATTCCATTCATTGTTGACAAAACTGAAACATGACTGCGCAAGTCGTAAAATATGGGGATTGTCCATCACACGCACCCCTATTCATGCACGGTCCGTTATACCTACTAATAAGTTACCTAAATAATTACAAAATATATTTTTTGAGTGTTCTTTGTTTGTACGTCAATGTTTAGTTGAATTTGGTTGAAAATTAAATGTGTTATTATATTCGGCTATATTTTTTTCCTTGCACACCCTTTTAGTTTAACTCTGACCGTATTATCTTACCAATAATCCGACGTGTTATCAAAAACAACCTAAAATGGACTATGACACAGTTGTTGACGGAATATTGTCGATTCACCATCTATCTCCATGTATGTACCTAATAGTTTAAGTAGTTTGAGATTGTTGCTAAGGAAACTAACAACACCTGCGTTAGAAGAAGCATCTAGAAATCTAAACCTGTTTCAATTAAAAACATAAGATGCTTAACATCCAAACTTTGCAAAACGTCTTTTTTCTTCGCTGTTTATATTTTATGGCCCTATTACCATTTTTTACTCGTCAAATTAACTAGTGTTCGTTTTAAAACTAGCCATATGCATCGCCTGTCTTGCAAATGAAGTGTAATTAACAACTTTCTTATCAAATTCACCGGTGAAACTTCCCATCTTCGGTGATGCATAAAATACGACTACATTACAGTTTCTCTCTATAACATGCATTTATAAAAAAAAAAAACAATGATTAAAAAACTAGGTACTTTCTTGGAGTTGAACTTTGATTATTACGTTATTGTAATATATCAGCGTTTCTTATCTTGAAATCAATTTCAATTTCAAAATCCTTCAAGTAGTATTGTGATTGAAATTGATTAAGTACCTACCAGTATCCGTTTTCTCGATTATGATTAGCATTTGCGATTGAAATTAGGTTACCTTTTAAGCCATTTTCAAAAAGAAATCCTACGCCAAACAAAAGACGCAAATTAGTAGAAATTATTCATATTTCTCTGTCATTGTATGATTATGCAATTGGAATTAGTTTTAAGACTTAAAATGCTGATCTGATTCTACCGCATCGAATTAGAAAATTGCTTTCTAAATTATAAATTCGTATTTAACATCATTACTACACCTGTTATAATCTAGTCTCTGCGCAATGGGATGAAATTACATGGAATTAAGGTCAATTAAAAGAAACAATCTTTTACCGTAACTTTTATTCTAATGACTGGAAACGAAACAATTATATTTTTCTTACAAAACAGTCACCACCATGCTGCTACTATAAACTTAAATATGAAGGAGTTTCATTTTAAACCATCTGAGCAGATAAGTTTGTCGAATCAACTTAGGAATCTAGGATAAGTACTTAAACGACTTTAATAGAAGATTTATTCCAGTTTCCAGATATAGACATTTAAATTAAACACGCAGTCGTATTTCACACCAAGAACTTAAACGAGGGGTTCTTTTTTATTTCTTTTCTACTTTATTTTTGTTAAACATGGCAAGACTTAGTCAGAACATGAATCACTTTGCCTTGAGACTTCGTTGGAAACGAGAAAGATAGGTTACGCATTAGCGCCTTACTGGCATGAGGCACGTACAAGCTGTGTCAACATTCTTTTTGACCGTTTTGGAGTTCTCAACTCAATCAAGTTGAATAGAAAATCTACTACCCATAATTTTTTTATTTGATGTATTAAAAATATAAACATTAAAAGCGAGTATATGCCTCTATTTTACTATATATAATACGTTTTAGGGTTAGATCACATTAAGAAGTTGCTTATCTCAATTTTTGTAAAAACTTTTCTTTATAAAATATCTATTTATGCATTCAATGACTATTTAACAATCGCAAAGCACCAATATACATGTAATGTCGTACCAACAGTGCAATGACAGATTTGTTCAAAAAACGTGCCCAGTGACTTAAAAGTCATTGTTCGTGACCGCGTTTTACATATTTTACGCAACAGCGAGAAGCTGTAGCAATTCATTTTTGGTTAACAATGTGTTTGCACTTTTTGTATTTATGTACTGAACAAAATGATGTAGCCACAATAAATAGTTACATAGTGTGGACCACTGTTCACATCACGTTACGGGTAATTTCATGCAATTACTGACCGAAAAATAGCAAGAAAAATCTTGATTACTTCTTCTCGTTACCAGTAAGCCGTTCCGCTCGAAGATATTGTTGAAAATAGTTTAACACGTGAGGAGGATTAAGAGTTTTTACATGATTTTAGTGAGGAATGTTACTAATTTTTGATCCTCAGAAAACAAAACCAGCTATCTAATCAATAAGTAACCATGTTCATTCACGTAACATTTTAGGCATGTAAAGATAATAAAATTGTCAAGATTAGCAAGATCAATGAACTTGCGGTCGATGGCCGGCAGTAACTATAAATAGCAAGCCATTGGATCTTCACATCAAAGTGCACTTGGTAGCCATTACTTTCGAAGCGCATAATTTCAATAACCATTCTATACCAACCGCTGTTCAGCACCAGTGCTACAGAATTTACTGTAATTTTTACTTGTTTTCAGTTTACTGTAATAAGATAAATGACAGTGTATGAAATTACTGTAACAAACAACATGTATAATACCTAATGCGACCAACAAACGGATTGAAATATACCTTTATTTTTTAGTAGGTACAATATCTAAGAAGTTTATGTGCACCTAGTATATTAAATCTGTAATCAAGATATTATTTATAACAACAAAATATATATATATATATATAAACATAATCTATCTTCGTTAACAAAAATACCCTGATTATTTATTAATAGTACCTAGTAACACTTTTGACATTTTAAACTCTACTAAACACTTATAAAACTAACTAGATAATAAAAAATTCTACCTACAACAATTGCGAACAGTTTCAGACGCGCATTCTGATTCTGCAGTTTTCGAAAAGAAACATTACATAGACCACATATTTGGAAAAAATTTAAAATATTGTATTTAAAATTGTATTTATATACTAGCAACACTCTGTTAATTTTACTTTCACAATCTGGAAACACTATAAGTGTTCTGTACTGTACTCTGCAGTACAGACATGGTAGCGAAATCTGATGAATATACAAAGCTACATTGTCAGAGCATGGTTTCCCTTGCTCTCTTTGTGCCGTTCTCCATTCGCACGCTACTTTCTTTATACCTTCTCTCGTCTAGTTACCTACGACTATTAAATCAGCCTTTCTCACTGACAGCACCCGCATTGCCTTTCACTTTTTGTTGCTATATTAAAAAATATTACCGTCATCAAGCTGTGAACGCCAATATTTTGACGTCTCCCGTTTTATGATATCTTTCACCGCTTTTAATTAATACACACGCAGATAGATTTCATATCTGACAAAATAAATATACTACTGCTAGGTAGCGTATAAATCTTAGAAATAACCAAACACACAAATAATTATCTTCCTTAAAGACTCCCTGAAGGTAGAAGTCTTCGAAAAAAACATATTAGTCGCTATGAAAAAAAAAGTATTTGTTATATTGATGAAATAACACATATATATAGCTTAAAACTTGCATTTCTGTGTATTAATTTTCAGTTCTAAAATTACTTTCAATAATTTTCCATATAAGGTAATAGGAGAACTGACAGGGCCGTACCCACACAAGCACGCTTACGACTTGTAAGGTGACATCATTGCTGTAGTCTCGTTCGACTAGTTGAATATTAATGATCCAACAAGTCCCCATGTTGTTTATGTCCTTTTTATACTATCAAGGATTTGTATTTTTTAACCAATACGTAAGCTCAATATTCTCGTAAAAAAACAAGATTTTACTCTCCGTCGACATTTATCTTCGTAATTATCTTAATAGTAGTGATACAAGTATGACGTGGCCAAATTTCGATCATATGGCTTACAAGGCAATCAAGCTGTGATCGGAAACTAATGAATACTGATTCATAAGTCGTTTTTAAATGTCTGGTGTAAGACATTCTCTGCTTATATGGAGAGATAACCCAAATATGGGACGGTCCGTGGGCGTTGGCCGCTGTAAGGCGAGTTATTGTATGCTACAGAGCTATAAGCCCAGCCGTTGTCTTGCGCAACAACCGTAATGTTCATTAAAAATGTATTATGTATCCTGTCTACGATTTACCCGACGGCTCATTGAGCTTTGTTGGTAGTAGGTACCGTTACGTTCGGGTTCTTACAATAAAATAATGCGTTATTACTCTTAAACTAATAGAACTCTCAAGATATAAATTTAAAATGCGTTTACCACAGACTACGCAGGCGTGCAAGGAACCGGTTTGAAAGTAGAAATGTCGCGGTGTAAGCACTTTAGAAATTATTTGAAAGTACTCACGTTGGACCACTATTTATTATTAGTGCATTGACATGACGTTAATGAAAGTTTTCTATTGTTTTAGTTCTGGGAGATAATCTCTGACGAGCACGGCATCGACCCCACCGGCGCCTACCACGGAGACTCGGACTTACAGCTGGAGCGTATCAATGTATACTACAATGAGGCTTCCGGTGGCAAGTACGTGCCTCGCGCCATCCTCGTTGACCTGGAACCCGGCACCATGGATTCCGTACGCTCAGGGCCTTTCGGACAGATCTTCCGCCCAGATAACTTTGTCTTCGGACAGTCTGGCGCTGGCAACAACTGGGCCAAGGGACACTACACTGAGGGAGCAGAACTCGTCGATTCAGTTCTTGACGTAGTCCGTAAAGAATCTGAATCATGTGATTGCTTACAAGGCTTCCAACTCACACACTCCCTTGGTGGTGGCACTGGGTCTGGTATGGGAACATTACTCATCTCTAAAATCCGTGAAGAATACCCCGACAGAATAATGAACACATACTCGGTTGTCCCCTCGCCAAAAGTATCAGACACTGTAGTAGAACCTTATAATGCGACTCTTTCAGTTCACCAGCTTGTAGAAAACACAGACGAAACCTATTGCATCGACAACGAGGCCCTATATGACATTTGCTTCCGCACACTTAAACTGTCCACACCCACTTATGGTGATCTCAATCATTTGGTCTCCCTCACAATGTCCGGTGTCACAACATGCCTTAGGTTCCCTGGTCAGCTTAACGCAGATCTCCGAAAATTGGCTGTAAATATGGTTCCTTTCCCTCGTCTCCACTTCTTCATGCCAGGATTTGCCCCTCTCACATCCCGTGGAAGCAGACAATACCGTGCACTGACTGTTCCTGAACTCACACAGCAAATGTTCGATGCCAAGAACATGATGGCAGCTTGTGACCCACGACACGGGAGGTACCTCACAGTTGCAGCTATATTCAGAGGACGAATGTCCATGAAGGAAGTCGACGAACAGATGCTTAACATTCAGAACAAGAACTCATCGTACTTCGTGGAATGGATCCCTAACAACGTAAAGACAGCCGTGTGCGACATACCACCTAGAGGTCTCAAGATGGCTGCCACATTCATCGGTAACTCGACCGCTATCCAAGAGCTGTTCAAGCGCATCTCTGAACAATTCACAGCTATGTTCAGGCGTAAGGCTTTCTTGCATTGGTACACCGGTGAGGGTATGGATGAAATGGAGTTCACAGAAGCTGAGAGCAACATGAACGATCTTGTGTCCGAATACCAGCAGTACCAGGAAGCCACCGCTGATGAGGACGCAGAATTCGACGAAGAGCAAGAAGCAGATGTCGACAACTAATCGTTGCAACAAACTGTTGTTAACAAAGTACATGCCATTATCGCGTTACTTTTTATTTAAGTAACATTAATGATTCCTATTTTCCCTTGAAATGACCTGCTTTCTAACTTATAACAGAACGCATGACTAAATCCCGATTTTGACTTGAAAGTATTTATATTTAAATACATTCCTCGTTATTCCAACAAGCCTCTTTAAGAGCTAGATCTGAAATTTGCAAAGGCTGAACGATTATACTATACATAAAAAGTTATGTATTTATTGTTATAGTTTGGTTGTCATCATCCAAACGTGAATTTATTATTATTGTAACGGCTTCAATAACCGAAGTTATTTTTATCTAAGACAAAGATTATTTGGAACAATAATTTAATGTATATAATAAAATATTTATATTTTATGATTATTTTATTAACCTCTTCTTTACAGTACTCAACCAAACCTCAACACTCTTAAATGCCCTCCAAATTTTCTTATAGGGGTATAAAATAAAAAATATATAAATTACAGTATTGACATTGAGATACACTTCATAGTTACTTAAGTACAGATTCATTATAAATCAAACACAATAATATCTTTTTTTTTATTTTATTATACAATAGATTTTGTCAGTGGCTTTGCCCGCCCTAAATTTGGTTATCGGCGTGGGATTTCTATGGCAACTCTTTGATTTTACTAAAGAAATTTGCTATATAAAGCTATACTTGTAGAATTTGGCAATAGTTATTCCGGTGGAAACTTTTGAATGTTTGGGAATAAAAAGTAGTTTGTCATTGTCCGTGTCTTCAACTA
Source organism: Apoda limacodes (assembly GCA_946406115.1). Taxonomy (NCBI): domain Eukaryota; kingdom Metazoa; phylum Arthropoda; class Insecta; order Lepidoptera; family Limacodidae; genus Apoda; species Apoda limacodes. Next base: position 17,616,025 of record OX291564.1, on the reverse strand, counting down.
GTTCTGTGTAAAATTTCAATTCAATTGGATGCTCCGTTGTGGCAGGAATGACTAACAAACTTATAAATATTCCTGCGATAATATTTGAATTTTACTAAATGATAAATAGCCTATATTAGGACCTCACCTATGTGTGCTAAGTTTTATCCTTATCCGCCCATAAATAATGGTTAAAGCGTGATTGAGTAAAAAACACCCAAAGTTTTGCACTCATAATATTAGTGGGTTGGAATAAAATTGTCTTATGTACTGAATCAATAGATAACTAATGACCTTTGTATAAAATGTATGTATGTTACCTAACGCAAAGTATGTTATACAAGTATAAAGTATCTTCCATAAATGGAGACATTGAATTATCTTTAAATTGTGAACCTACTAAAGATTCAAGTACATCATCATGATCATCATTCATGTGACAACTATGGACTTTTTCTCGAAGCACTAAGGTTTAAATTTCGTTGAAGCATATTATTTAGGAGTTATCTTAAAGGTACACGCATTGCGGTCACGCCTGACATCACTTACCTTGGTGCTATATTTAGAAATGCACTTCTACAGCAACAGTACGAGTTAGACCTCTGTCAATCACCAACATAAGCTGACCTATTATCCTATCACAATAAATTAAATCTACGGAAGTTATATTTATGCTGGTGATACAGTTTTCCTGTGATATCAGAGAACGATGATGTCATCTTACATTATAATCATAAACCATCTATTTGGTGTTACATGATAATGCTTGCTGGAAAAATTCCAGTATAACATGAATATGGCAACAAGATATTTTTTTTTCGAAATTTGTCGTAGGTTTGCAAAAGGAAACCCTTATGGTGATGTATACATATACTTTACCCGTCGGTCTGTTTATCACGGTTATTTATCTGACCAACTACAAATTATATTGTTAGGAAATAAGAAAAAAGTATTTCGAATTATTGGAATAATACGGCCTAAATTACCGCAGAAAATTATCGAGTAGGAGTTAATAACCTCACTGTTCATATTCAAAATAAGGATTTTGACTGATGGTGATGAACAGTATAACAAGAACGATGGTTTACATCCCCTTATCTCCAAAGTTTGCTAGCAAAAATAATGCAATAAGTTGTAGATGAATTGTTATCTGATTTAAAAAGATTTTATTTTTTAGGTTTTGAGGTAACACTTTAAAACAATAGATCACAATCTAAATATACATAATTCCGACTTAAAGCAGACCAGTTTTAGTTTTATGAATCTTATATAACTGTGCAACGTGATCTTTTTGCACTTTTTATCATTTCCAAATTTATCATAAAGACATACATTATATTTATTTGGTGATAATGACGTTTAAGTCAACAGCTCTCCTTGATAACTGGGTTTCAAAATAACTTTTATTGTTTTATTAATAAGAGTGTAACTGAGTTATGCATGTGTTATCATTAGATAGTATTTAATCCACAGTGCAGTCAGTCATATATACTTAAATCATCTTTAATATATTATTTGCTTTACCTTGATATAAGTAGATTATGTACACACATACCTATATGTATGACTGTGTCTTGACTTGATAACTATGAGTAATTCTTTAAAAAAGACAACCTAAAAGTAGATTAAAAAAAAATTATTAAAAAACCCTAAGCCTAAAAAGTAGATCATAATTCCTCCGTTTATACTTTATTTTGTCAATAATATAAAATGGCAACTGTGGTCTAATTTTTATTAGTCGTAAAGTTCTATTGTCTGCTGTAATGTAGTTAGTGTATGCGAAGATATTATATTTGTCTGTAGTACAGTCTAAGCTGTTCTGTAGCTATCATTTATTTTTTTAGTTTAATAATACCCTATAGAAAGAAGTTATAAAACTACTGTATTTACAAGAGCCTACAGTTACGCCATAAAAATAAGTTTCAGAAAGGTGTTTGCATACACCATTGTACAGAAACAAATATCGAGTAGTTTTATAACAACACTCAGAGCAGTAATAAGTACGCTATCACTTGCAAAATACAGGCTTCATGCAGCTTTTATGATAAAATCAGCTTATAGTATTACGAAATACAGCAGATATATAGAAGAGTTTTAATATTCTGTTAAAATACCCTAAGGTTACGCTCATCCCTTAATAAGGATTTTATACAGTTTGAGCTGTATAGTAAGTCATAAATCACTCTTGTAACGAAAGAAACTTTTTTCTGACACCCCTATAAGTCTTTAAAAGAACTCTAAGTTCTAAAAGGGCTGATATGTTGATGTTGAAAACGCTTCCATGCTGCTTGAGATGCTAATACGGAATATAGCGAACGTCAGTTGGGACCTATTAGAAAGTATGTAAATTTCTAGATATTCCGAATATGGTTGCATTTTATCAACATTTACATGAATTCTTACAATATAATTAAATAAGAAAATCTCGTTTTTGGAATAAAACAATACCTAAAAAGCAATTTTACACACTTAGTACTGATGTCATCGGTAGTTCTGCAGATTGTGCAAACATTGACGACAGAACGTTTTTCTTCTCTCAGTGTCAGTAGGTAAGTAATTCAATTTAAAACGAAACATTTAGATCACGTATTACGTAACTTCTACATAGTATTCAAATTACATCGCACCGCACCACATGACTGTTATTGTTTGTTACCTAGTTCCTACCAGGTCTGAATGTGTCATGAAAATAACACCAACTGTAGCCAAGCATAACTCGCTAATAAATAAAAATAATATACGAAGCTTTCAATTTTCTAATTGATTTTCTTTTGTGTATGTACAAATAAATGGTACACCGTTCAAAATTTTGTTACATCTATTCAAATAATAACTTTTTAATCGAAGTCGAAACTGTTTAAAATAAGGTAATTGGGTCAATACATTTTGAGGCCTATAAAAACGTCCCTTGTACATTTTAACACATAATTTTTTACTTATTCGGATAATCTTCAAAAAACATATTCTTTTCTAATTCAGAATTACATACGTTTACCCGAATGATGAACATTATCGAAATATTTGGGCTCAAAAAAAAACTCGCTTGGTAACGCAGTGGACATTATTTTTTAGGGGTCTTGGGAACTGGTCTTGGTGGTATGAGTACCAAATGAGACTTTTTTGTGATACAAACCTAGGACGGTGAGGAAATTCATAATAAACATTGAGGCGCGGTTGAGAACTAACTTACAAATACTAGGAATATATTTCGAGACATCTACAATTTTGTCAAAGTGTTTATAGATTTTCATTTCTATTTTAGACACAAACTATTTTGGCCCAATTACCAATGACTGCATAAAAACGGAGTTTACTAACGAAAATAGTGTGGACTTGGACTTGCACTCGTGTGCACCTGTATGCCGATCGCAAAATTTTGCGCGAAAAAACCTATGACGTGATTTAATTTTTTAAAATATGTAAGTTCTAACTCTTTAAAATGCTCTTAAATAATGAAAAATAAGGCTCAGAAAAATGACACAATAGACTTAATTAAAATTTCTTAATTATTCCAACTTCAACTTCCCTTATATCCTAGACTGCAAAGTCCTACACTACCTACCTATGTGATTTCCGTCCCGTCAGCTGGCCCGTTTTAGTCACGCCGCGCCCCGCATTGGAATATTACGTAAGAATAGTGGGTGCAGTTTGACCTGCAGAAGAATCAATTTCTATAGTAATGGTCAGGGTAAAAAGTATCATGAAAGAAATTAGGAATGTCTTATGACCTTCTGCAAATTAAGTCAATTAAAATTAAATTAAATGCTCAGTAACGACGCAAAAGAATAACAAATAAATAAATAGATTTTTACATTTTCAAAGTTAAAATTAAACTTACTTATATATCATTCTATAGTGTAGGCAAATGGTAGGCACACGTAAGTTTTTTTCTCTTGTAACATTTGAACTAGTTAAATATTCAACAATTTTACCAAAACGCCATTTGTTACAGTTATGACATTTTGGTTGAGGGGTTTCTGTCTATACGCAATACACGGTTAAAAGCACACGTAAAAGAACAAAAACATAATTGATATGCTACGTGCAGACAAGTTATTTACATAAACTATTAAATTTTACGGATAATTACTTCCTATTTATTGAATTGAAAATAAGCGTAGGTACACAATATGTTTAGGTACTAGACGGTAGGTAGATATATCGTTTCGTTCCGTTCCAGCGTCTTACCAGCCAGCGTTTTACTACTAGGACTCAAGAAACGAGTCACATAGGAAAAAACGGTTATTTGGAGGGTTCTGTAGCGAGCACAAAACTGCGGGTTGGAACAACGCAAGCGTTTAGATAGGTGGTAATTGAAGGAACGGGGTCACCTTAACCACCGATGGAAGGTATAGGTATGCGGCATTAACAGTCCGCATTAATGAGTGACTCTAGTGGTAACCCGTCCATCTTACGGCTTTATAGCATAAGTATATATTAATCTATGGTCACGGTATGTGTGCCTATTTCTCTGCCCAAGGGACCGGTAAAAGATCGTAAATAAGGTAGGTATATAATTTTACATAAATTATGTATTTATTTCATTACTTTATTCACCGGTCATACATAAGATTTTCGATTAAATAGTTTTCATTTAAGTATCTCCACTATTTATATGACTTTCCACATATTTGTAAATTATTGACAACTACAATTTCGTAAACTGATAATTTCTAATTTCCTTGTCTAAAAGTGTCTTATTTCCTTTTAGAAAAATCGATCAGAATTTTGATTTTAATTCGATTTAAAATTTTGATAATTTCTAACAAAATAAATCAATATTTGCGTTCTATCTTTTGTCAACTCAACCCTAATAACCCTATCAAGGAACAGGGACCTTATTTGGAACAGTCTCCAGCTATTCGGACTCTGGCACTCAAGACAAAAATGTATAGAAGTCTGACTTACCTCTCGAAACCCGTGAATGTGCTTGCATACGTTTTTCTCTCGAATATCAGAGTCCGAATAGCTCGACCGAGACTGTTCCCATGCCCCAGAGATTTTTACGGAAACTTCAATTTATAACCGAATTGCTTAAGGGCAAAGCCGCGAGCAAAAGGTACTATCTAATAAATCTATTTGAAATTTAAAAACTTAGTCTAATATCTAATTATATTTGCTTTACTTAGTACTAGGTTCTGCTTTTTTTAACCCCATTTCGCATTGCGAACGTTCCTTGAATACATACACTTCTACTGTATAACACCACACGGTAACTAAGTGTAACAAAATTATGGAAAAACTCTTTAGATAAATGATGTTTTTCAATAATTATATAAAAATAAAAATATTTATTAAGTGATCATTAAAATTTATGTAAAAATTATGGTGAGTAGTACATATACCTGCGCATCATAATTGTTTAACTAATATTATTGTGGTGCAGCTATTTTAATATCCTTTAAAAACAAAATTACACGAAAGTAGGTAGGCACCCTTCCAATATTCGAGATGTGCATAGCCGGGTGACTCATCGGTGAGTCATTGTTTGTACCTAGATAGATGCTGCGCTCTCTCTGTTGTCTTACGAAATAACTCGTATTGTATTTTGTAACAAGTAGGTATTGTAAATTGTAGCGGTACTAAATGTTCTTACGACAAATTTAATACCTTTAAACGAGCAATTCTTGTTGTTCCGTTTTTTCCTTATGACGGACGGAACCCTAAAAACGAGCAAAGCTCGGCCTTCCAGGTACCTACTATTAACATAAACTGTAAATCAGATGAGTTTAGATTAAATATTGCACTATAGTGGACCATGGCAATAAAAAATTTTGATAAGAAATTCTGACCAATCACTCTATAACCAACCAACACACAACAACCAATTGAAAAATAAATGAAATAACAGTTTGGTTAACAGTATTTTTATGGTAATGTTATCCAGGTCAATTTACTTGGTAATGACACCTTTTGATTTGAAACCGCAGTGCATATGTTGTAGGTGGGAGGGATTTAAGCTTTCATTATCTACACATGCAACGTCAGGCTTTGTTTGTATTTTTATTGGTTTACGACGACGCTTCTGCATTCTTGAGAAAGATTCAGAGGCACTTGGGTTTTGCAACAGAAAACCTTCGAAACGGCCAACCTTAGCTTTGGATACAAGGCTTTAAGGCTTACATAGAAAAACTACTGGCGTAAAAATTCGAAGTCCCGTGCAGGTAGGAGAACTCGAGTTTGTTCACATATGAGTTTAAATTTTTTTTTACGCCATAAATCATTTTTTAACGTGTTCGTGAACTTCTCGTGTTCTGAAACACATACTAAGACATTTTGGATACCTACCCACCTACGAACCTACGTTCCTATATCACAGAAGTTTACAGCGCTGATTTCTGGTTCAGCCACCATTATGCCCTCCTCTTAGATATCTCTGAGATATTTTGCTTAGGCAACCGGCATTTTCAGATTCAGCCGGGTCGATATAGGAAAAAATTACCTTTAGTCCTAAGTTTCTAAAACTAATACGGACAGCTTTTTCGAAATTTTAACTTGACTATAAATTTAGGGCACGATAGGTAGTTGGGCACGGCCAGCATTGCGGCATCGGGTAATGAACTTCTGCCTTCAGAGGCTGCGGATGGGAACTGGCACGCCGCCGTCGTCGGTCGTAGACAGCCACGCCCGCTTGCCCACTGCCAAAGGTTACAACAAGTGGCAAGAGCTTTTTCCAGTCTGCCGTATTTTTTTATTATCAGATGTAAAAATTACAAGGCAGCATCACACGTTTTCTGCATCATCGTGCATATTCTGCTTTCCTAGAAAAATGGAACGCCAAATCGCTGGCTCTCCAAATTCCAGTGAATTACCAATTTGTTGTAATGTAATGTGATATTAATTCCATAAAAATAGTGGTCATTCCATTATTCATTGTGTGTATTATTTTTTTGATGAATATGCTTTTTGCGTTGCGTTATGCAGCGATATGTATAGGCAGAGTTGTATTTACCTAAGGGCTGGCTGCAATGGGCGGCGCAGTTTTCGGCAAAACTCGCAGCACCATTTTTTTATAAAGTTTCTTGGCAGTTATAAGAATCATATGAATGTTAAATGATTTTCAAATATACCTAAGCATGTTACGTTATAAGAAATTAATGTAGGTAATTTAACTTCGTACGGATACAGAAGAATCTGTCTCCATATTTTTTAACCCAGGACCTAGCTAGCTGGCTGCCCTGACCTAGCGCTATCGATCGGACCAGGCCTTCCTCCTGCCGCAACCCTCTAAAAAGTAGTTTAAAATTTTTAATAGTTACATTAATCAATAAATCAGTGCTTGTTGTCTGTCTGTCTATATGTTTAAGGAATTTCTAGTGGTGATAAAAACAAATCTTGAAATGTCGGCAAAAGACGTTCGGAGTCAGCAGCAGTACGTTTGTCTAAAGCCAATGGTAATCGCCTTCAAAATTATAATCAGTAGGTACCTACACGGCTACACCAATCCAATACTTACTTTCACAAAACCAGCGTTCTGCTATCTATTGTAGGTAATAAATAGACTTGCAAACTATGAACATTAGAGACAATCGCCCGGCCCTGCAAAGTGCACTTTTAAATGAAACTAAAATAAAATTTAGTAAAAACCGTAACAGTAGGTAGTAGAAAACTTAACAATATCTTTTCACCTTGGTAGGTATCCACAGACTTCTTTATAACATGGTAAAATAAAAAAAAATAAGATAAATATCTTATTTTCTTTTAATGTTTTGGTTCTTGCGTAGATTAATTTACCAATTTTTTATTAATTTTATGCTCATTAAGATTAAGAAAAAAGAAGGCATGTAGTACTTACCTGCGTACTACACGTCCGTAGTAGGTACTGGCTAGTATAGTTTTATATAATCTGTGGTACTGGGTACTGCTGCTAACTACTTATTTTACTTAGGGACCTACAATAGATAAGTATTTTAAACAATAAATAAAAATAGTTATCTCTTTATCATTAGCTATTTATACACGTTTCGTATTATTTCCGGAAGATATCTATAGGTTTTAGATAGCATATCTACTAATTGATATCTTGAACTCATAGGTATCAATTCTATAAACAATAGGTAGGAAGTTGGTATTATAACGTCACATAAATAGCAAAATATTAGCTTAATTTTTATAAAACTCGGTACCTATGCACTACCGAAAGTAAATTTTAAAAATATCTTGTGTCGTTTCCAATAATATATGTATATTAATCTTTGGACGGGGCTAGTTGGCTGTACTGTAGGGATAGGGTAGGTAGGAATGCCTTTAAAAAGTTCATACCTACATAAATAGGTAATTAATAGGGTTGCCATAATTATTCATAGTCAAGTCCGGACGCCCGATATTTATGGTAGTATGTAGATAGATAATATGTGAATCGCCTCAGCCATTATATTATATCTACGTCCGACTGCAGGGACATAGGTATTTCCCTGGAGAAGGAGGCTAAAGCTGACGTCCACCGCTTTGGTGAATTTTTAAGGCCTCTGACTTGATGACAACAGCCAGGACCGACGCTTAACCTGCCTTCCGAAACCCGGAGGAGCTCAGAAAAATGTGCCAGTAGGCGGTCACCGATCCAGATACTGACCACGCCCGAACTTCGCACATGGATTCCGCTTCCGATAGACGAAATTAACTTGGCTACAAACTCTTCTGATAACAACAGGATAATTTTGTCCTTCCACAAACCCAATGTCATTTTTACCCCTTCATTTGGCCATGTATTTCTGATTCTGATTACCTACCTACCTACCAATTATACTTTATGGATACTAGGACTTTTTAAATAAAATTTTATTAGATTTGAACAATCCGGACGTAATTGCGAGTGCGGACAATAATCCGAAAATAGTGTTAAAATCTGGAATAAATCCAGACGTATGGCAACTTGGCAACCCTAGTAATCAAGCAGAATCGTTAACTTGTCTTTAACTGGAAGTTATACCTACGTTAAAGAAAATTAATTATTACAACGTAAAATATACATACATACATAACATCACGCCTGTTTCCCAGAGGGGTAGGCAGAGACAAAGGACTGCCACTTCCTACGATCCTGGCATACCTCTCTTGCCTCATCTATACGCATCAATGCTTTCATACATTTCCTACGGTTCCGAGTACTCCTGACCTGGCCTTTTCTGAGAACTTACTCAATTTGATCTACATACGTTTGCCGAGGTCTACCTCTACCGACCCTACCAATTGCTTCAGATTCATAAATCTGTTTCGTGCATCTATTTTCGTTCATTCTGTCAATATGTCCATTTAATAGTAAAATATACATTAAATAGAAATACAAACTAAGGTTAAAAATTTGCAAAAAACAACATCATAATATAATGTTATGTTATATTATAGTAAAAAAATAATATACTTTGATAAACTGCTATGCTGATGCTGCCATCTGTGAACTGCAATTAAAAAAGGCTAACTGCTTAGCCAACATAAAAATAAAACCAGAACATTAGTCTTTGTTATAATAATATAGCGGGATAATAATTTTATTGCTGCACAATTTTTAATAATTGCCAATAAAAATAAATGCCATTTTTGACATCATTATTAAATTAGAACTTTATAATTAGATATAACTTTGTACCTTAAAAGTTAATCAACAGCACACACCGGAAATAATATTGTCGCAACGTTGGCTAACATGCTCAGCTTGGCATGTTTTGACCAATCCGGACAAAGTAGGTTAAGGATGTGCAAAATACTATCGATAAATGCACATAAAAAAAATATTTTAATTTTTGAATTTCATAATTTAATACAATGAATATTTCTATGTTTTACCAAAACTTCTGTTCTTACACTATTTAACACAAACGTAAAGCCGCATACGTACAGAAGCCTTAACGAAACATGCTTTTGGGGGTGCCGTCTTATGCTCTTTTGTTCTCTTGAGGGCCATTTCCATATTGAATTTTCTCAAAAATACAGTAGGAATAGTAATCAGTAATATTAACATACACATAACATAGGAATTATATAACCTACTACTCTGTCGTAATCAAAGTTATTTGAAATGCAAAATCATTATTTCCAAATCTTTGAAACGTTATTTCAAGAATCCGAAATGCCCGCAGTACTGACGTGATCATGAGGATGCATTAGCAACAAAAATAAGTGTACCTATAGTGGTGAGGCATATTAAATAAAGCTTAAAAAATTTAACTCAAGAGGAATTTTCTTTTGTAAATTCATATTTTAATATCCCATACCGGCTCATTGAGGCAGGAGAAGGATAAACTGAAAAATACCAATATATAACAGCAACACCACAATTGTGAAACAAAAAACGACTAATACTTGACGTTTTTAAGTAGCTTATCTCCTTTCCCGGGACTCAAACTATCTCCATGCCAAACTTCATCTCGATCGGTACAGCAGTTTGAGCGTGAAGAGGTAACAGACGTTACTTTCGCATTTATAATATTTATTATTATATTATATTCATGGATAATATGGATAGTTTTAAGTATATGTAAGTACATGTATACATATGATTGTGCAAGAATGTAATTATGATGGCGCTAATGCCACTAGTACCTCTTAAATATCGGAATACTATTAAATATCTGAATTTCTTCACACGACTTTATTGCTACATAAAAACAAAATAATAATAATTGAGATGTGTTTGACTTTGTTTTTAATAGCTTACGAACTTATTTATATTTATTGCCTACTTACTTACTACTAGTTTTTGAATACATATTGTAAACTTGTAAGCTGATTATCAAAATATTGTATTATTAAGTGTTCTTAGAAACCTATTTAAATAAATATTGTTTCATTTTATTTGATATAAAAGACCTATCTTAAAATACATATTTATTCGATACTTGGCGCATTGCGACATTTTTATCGATATACAAGCCTCGAACACCATCACTACGGTTGTAACTTCCGTCACGGAGCGAACAACCCGACCGCATCCTACCAAAATTTTTATTCCACACAGAGCTGCCACGAAAGTACGTGGTGCGCGCGAAACAGATATTTTAGTGATAAGTAATTTATTAAGTTCACATTCAACAAAATGAGGGAAATCGTACACATTCAAGCTGGACAATGCGGCAACCAAATCGGAGCTAAGGTTAGTAGATTTTCTTTTGTTTTGATTACTTAACTTCAACAAAAAAAGTTAATGCGGCCGGCATTTTGTGACGCCAAGCAGACACCGGACAATTACCTGCAGTTTTCTAAACTTTCTTTCCGTTACTCTCTTAATTACATGTGTTTTAATTTCCAATTATGATAAAGAATAAGTTTTATTATTGTTAAAAATGTTATGACGTGGGTGTGGCCGACCAATTAATTCATCTTTCATCGATCGATGAGTAACCTACCTATATGTACTTGCTGTCTATAATATAAGGAACAAATTAGACCTTCCTTTTGGTTTTCGTACAGTTTCTATTATTTTTAATAGTCCCATGGTGTAAAAAATACGAAACCGACATTTTAGCTTAGCGCCTCCTTCCACGTGTTGCGGCATCATTCGAGGATTGCTTTACTCAACTATCGTTTTGAATATTTTTTGTTATTAACTTTTAATTTCATTGAAAGTGCTTTACAATCAGCATAGTTTTTAACTTACCTACTTAACATTACTTATTACTTAATAAGCTTTATTATTTTAGTAAAAACTGCATAATGTCCCTTGACTGTTACGATTTTATTAACGAATTCCATATAAAAACATATTCCCGCCATTAAAATTCCGTTACGAATAAGGGCATGCATGTTTTGAATCCCGTTCAAGGTTGTACCGCGCGTCCCATGATAAGGGGTCGACCAATCAAACTGCTAGGCCAGAATCGTTCGTTACTAGCCGTTTGACGACGCATTCTTTGTTGTCCTATTTGACAGGATATCAGTGCCACAAAAAAAACTTGACTGGCCATCTAACTAATCGTTTGGTAAAGTTTAATCTTTAGATGTAAAATTTTTTTTTGACAGACAGACAGTGCAATTAATTTCAAATTTCAATAACTTCCTTTGTTGCAGTCTGGAATAGCCTAGTGTGATTTTTACTCTTTACTATGTTGTAATATTTAGGACCCCTTCTGAGCCGCGTTAAAATTTAATAGTAAAACCTCATTTTAGCACCAACTACCCGTTCCGTCTGAGCGCATCTTATAAATTCAGCAGCGCTATTATTGTCCAAACGAAACTAGTTTCGCGTCATTTTTTGACAGTTCCGTGTTTATTTTATTTTGATTTTTTGTAGATAATATCAAAGATGTATAGTTAGGGTTGCCATACGTCCCGTATATACGGGACTGTCACCATATTTGTGGACCTTGTCCCGTATTGCTTTTTTGTCCCGGTTTTCGTTAAAATACTCTTATGCAGCAATACGACTGTTGTAAATCGCCAATTTAATGAAAAATTTAATTAAATGCCACAAAAATGTAGTTTTTTTTTTCAAACCTATTGCTAATCTCGAGGGATATCACCTCAGATGTCCCATATCAGTTCTCAATAAATATGTATAGTAATAATAATACGCTATGTATAGTTTATAATGCAAAAATAAACTTTTCTGAGTAAACAAAAAAAAAACAATGTTATAAGTATTTTTCTCAAAGGATTCACTTTCACATTTCACAGCTGTCAATAAGTAGCTCAACATACCTACCTCCCGGTATGGGTTTTTGGTAGCAACATTTCGTAGCAAAACTGCTCAAAAGAAACACAGTCAATATTAGATTTTGCTATGATTTTGCTACCAAAAGCATGAAGTGCACCGCTAACAATTTCTGCTAAAAAGTAGCCAGATGGAATGCCCTTATATGGGTATATTGCAATATAAATACAACACTTACAGCATACAATGATAATTTTGATAATACAATGCTATTTAACAAAATTCATTTGCACAGGTGAAAAATGCTACACTTCCTGTTTGTTATGTAATTAAAACTTTCAAGAATTTTATTGTCTCATTTTATTACTCACTAGAGATTGCCAGTGGCTCCGCCCCCACCTTAAATTCGGTTATCGATGTAGAATTTTTATGTCAACTCCTTAATTATACTCCTGAAGTTTGCTATAGCTGTAGCGTTTAAGCTCGGTTATGGTTATTCCTGCAGAAATTTGAAGTGTTCATATGAACTATTTTATGTTCTATTCCAGGGCCTAACCTATACATGGGCAAAACTTCATCTCAATCTGTCCAGTGGTTGTAGCATTATTGAGTAACAAACATCCAAATTTTCACATTTGTGATATTAGTAGGGTTAGGTACAGGTTAATTGTTTTGTGAAGCACTAGTGATTTGTGCATTTTTGTATAAAAAGTGAATACATTTGATCTTTTCACACTTTATAATGCCAGTTTTGCCACTGACACCTGCCAGGTAGCTTTGAAATTTTACAGGCAATTAGTTGTGGGCTTACTTTAACACACTACATGTAACAATAAAGATGTAGGTTTTGACAGTTTTATACAAAAATGTTGCTTCAATTTATGTTTCATTTTTGGTGGCAAAAGTGACAAAAATAACTTAAATAATTATATGTGAACATTTGGCGCTTTTAATTTAGATACTTTTGACTAACATTGAGGAAAAAAAATATTTTGTAATTTTACTAGTATTTAAATACAGTCTACAACGCTAAGTTACACAAGTTTTTTGATACAAAAGGTTTCATGTTCATTATTCAGCCATGGCCATCACCACAAACAAATACCTGTACCTATGATGCCAATTTAAAAGCATAAGTGTAGACCAAGTTGATAAACATATCTGGTTCCACTATTATATAAATAAAATCAATATATCACATCGTTTCTAAACCTAGTTATTATGACAATTACTGCTACCATATATATCTAAAGGTGAAACATATATGCCTCAACCAGCTACTAGATTAAAGCAATGTTACCTAATACAAACCAAACCAAACACCATCACAAAGCCAACCCGCTTCTAATTCAAGTCATTTATAGGTGGATGTTGTTAAACAAATACACGGTCAATTAACAAAATTACAACAAGCTCCTTAAGCTTTGAACTTTTATTTGAAGCTGAAATTAAATATTTAAGAGAAGTGACTAATTTTTTGCAATCGAAAGCTGTCAATCTTATAAATTGCATAAAAAAACTTTGTTTTTCTTATTTTATGGGTTGGCACTATTACTTAATAAGATACAAAGATGCCAAAGTGTACAACCACCCATGTAGCAGCGCTTACCTTTGAATTACCTACCCCTATGCAGTTTGTGTTATGTATGTGGCGGGACTACCCTGATGAAACTAATTCACTTTACACTTCTAGTAGTTGAACCACTTCCAACACTAGAACTTGTTGTCCAGCTTTGTAAAACTTTTAACCAGATTATCCGTATTCTTATATCCAAAATTGTAACTGATTATCCGTATTCTTATATCCAAAATTGTAACTGATTATCCGTATTCTTATATCCAAAATTGTAACCGATTATCCGTATTTTTATATCCAAAATTGTAACTGATTATCCATATTCTTATATCCAAAATTGTAACCGATTATCCGTATTCTTATATCCAAAATTGTAACTGATTATCCGTATTCTTATATCCAAAATTGTAACTGATTATCCGTATTCTAATATCCAAAATTGTAAAATTGTAACTAGGTCTTCTATTCATTATTATTAATTAATTATTTTAAAATTTTGAATGCTTACTTTCCTCTAAAGTAAGTAAATATTTTTCTAGTTTTTATAAATTTAATATGTACAAATACATCAAACATAAAACTGGCATTTTGTCTTTTGTTTTAAAGGTTTTTGTTAAAATTGTTAGTAAAATGATAAATTATAATGGTTCAACTTCAAAGTTAGGCTATTAACAATTTGAATGAGTTCTTATTCTAAAGCAAAATTTATTTCTTGAATTCAGTCAGTTGAGGTTTGTAGCTGCACTACTCTCGCACGTTCAGTTACATATCGCGTCGTCCTTGTTTTTACTCAAGTTTTCTGTTACGTAATAATCCTCTTAAGTAGGTCACTTTAACTTCTTATATCAAAATTATAAAAAAGCGAAACATCTATTATAACTGCAAAACAGGAAGAACCCAATATGTCTAATAAAATAACTAGTAAAAGTTCAACGGCCGACGGATCTTCCGTGTGGCTAAAATAGCATGATTTTATGAAACAATATCCCGAGGCCGTAAAACCGGCCTGGCTGACACATTACTGATGCTGTGGGCGGTGGTAAATGTAGGGTGAATGGTTTGGAATATATCATTCTACAATTTGCTGATTTGTTTTTGTAATAAATTCCTATTTTATACATTTCCAAAGATTCCTATTTGTTTATATTCTTAAGGGTTTGTTTATTAGACTTAGTTTCTTCATTATATACTGCTTTGTATACCTTCTTTTTAAAAGATTAGTGGGCAGAGAAAGTCCGCCCTTGAGGTTAATCCCATCATCATTTTACATACAAACTGCATTACGTGTTATTATCATACAATGTTACCATAGCTGCAACTAGCATTTAAAATCAAAAAAAAACTGGTTATTTTCCATGCCAAATTTTATCTTAATCGGTACTGCGGTTTAATCGTAAAGAGGTAACAGTCATGTTACTTTCGCATTTATAATATTAGTATGGATTTACTGGCATTTCATGAATGTGTATGATATTTATCAAGTACACCGAAGGTTGTATGGAGAAAAATCTTATGCAGATTCATCACAACCTAGGAAACCCAAGTGTTGGGAAGAATAGGTCAGATGAGTATCAACCTTCAGAGGGTGTAAGTAACAATGTAAAGTGGTACACCTTTCATGACCACTACTAGACGATTTGGTAGCAGTTAGGTTACAAAAAAAGTAAAAAATAAAAAAAGCAATACTTATGCCTAGATAAAAAAAAATTTTAGGAATGTTTCAAAATCTTGCTGTAATATGCCAAATCCATTTATAATGGCGACACCAGATGTTTGTACAAAGATTTGTGCGCTTATTTGAAATGTAAAACTGGTATTTGAGTAATTTTACAAATGTATGCCTTAGGTTTAGGTATGTCAAATGTCGCCGTCTTTATGCGTGATGGAGTCACAAATCGAAATCACAGTTACAATATTAGTGAAATTTTACTTTTCGCAGTTCGGCCAACTGCGGTTTTATTACATTCCTTCGCTTTTATTTGTCGCGCAATGAAAGTTATCTGACCCACTCTGGCAAATGGCAAAAGCCGCAACTAAATCGAACTTTAATATTATATTCATATCATTATAAATGTAAAAAAAAATAACAAATATAATTATTTATATAATTTTAATAAAGAAAATAGGTACAGACACTTCCAGAGCTCTAAAAATAGTAGACATTCAAGTCCCTCCTCTCACTTAAAGTACGGAACCCTTAGTGCGCTGATCTGACTCTCACTTGACCGTTTTACCATGACTGATATTGATAAATCTCAGTCTTAAAGGTAAACACCGTAGATTGTTTTTCATACAAAATTGATGAGTCATAATTTTCGAAGTTCCGTGAATTAAACTTTGTATTTTGATTTAAAAAAAAAAAAAAAAAATCCGTTCTCGTGGTTTTTGGTTTCATAAGATTCTGATATATTCTGAGGCATTATTTTTTTATTTACTTTTTAAGTTGTTTTATACAAGGAATTCCGTCACCTTTGCAAAAATATTAAGAAATGGTTGTCAGAATCTCATGAAACAAAAAAAGGCGAGCTCTTAATTCTTTCTTTTGTTTTGAAAAAAAAAAAAAAAAGTATAATTAGGAAACTACGGATATTTTGGCAAAATTCATTTTGTATGAAAACAATCTGCGTCGTTTACCCTTAAAAATATCCGACCAAGTTACATATTAATCGGTTTAGTAGTTTTCAATCGCAAAACCTTACTATAATATTACATGTGAGACTTTACTTTTAATGTAGGTGTTGTTATCCGTTTATCACAAAGGTTTCTTACTAATTTTTCCATGCATTGACCGTTTTTCTGTATAATTTCCTCTGTTTACACAATTTGACTAAGAGCCAACTCTCTCTAGACACAACTGTGATCTAGGAAAGTGATATTTTTTCCAATTCACTGGCCGACTGCCAACACTTTAGCCGAAGTAGGTACCTTCCGACACGTCTCGATTTTTGTGAAATGCATCTTTAACCGTGGTATTCGGTCTCTTGTGTATTTTTGGAACAGCTGCATTTGGTACTGCAACTTGGGCCGTTGGAATGCCTCATTTAACCTATATTTAGTGAATCAAGAATACACTTGATTTATCTTTATTAGCTGTTCACATTTTAGGTTAGTGAATATTATAATGCAGGCTTGTAAGAACAGTCGTGTAAATTCTGTGCAAGTTAGATTTTTGCGTCAGTCAATTCTGAATGCCTTCTAGCTTTGCTCTGTTTTTTATTGAACTGTAATTGCTACTAAAATGTTGCGAAATGATGAGTGCACGCTAGGTATGGCAAGGTTTTTCTCCATAAGATGGTACTTTTATAATACTGTTGTGGTTTTTGCCTTCCCCTATTTTGCATTAACCACATTTCACAGAACCGCACGCTGCTGTAGAGAAAGTTGGGCGAGGTCTGTGTCCAGCACTGGAGGTCTGTAACCAGATTATGATTTCATTTTGAATTAATCTACCTTCTGTTTGAATAAGACTTCTAAATATTTATTAACTGTGCATTGTTAAAATATTGCTTCTAGATTGAATTCCACAGTTGGTGGGAGTTGATTTTGTGAGTCATAGTTTATTGTTTGTCGGCTCTTTGAAGTAGAGGCGTATTTGTTAGATGTTGATTGTGGCCTTACTTATTTCTGGCTGTGGTGCTTCCCAATCGATTTAGCTTTTTATCCGACTGCCAAAAGAAAGTTATGTTTTTTACTAGTATGCTACTACTCTTTTAAGGTTTTTTTTTTCTATTATTACGCAACGGTGTTGCAAGCGTCCGTGGGCTGAGGTGACCGCTACCCATCATGCGGATCGTAAGCTTGTTTGCCACTTTCATTAAAAAAATGGCTAAGCGCTTAGATGAGGGCCTGGGATTGCACACTAGCATCCTGTGTCCACCAACAGAGCGCGAGAGAGGCACGTCGTGATGAAGGCATGCGGTGTCGATTGCCCTATGTCCACCGTTATGACGTCACACGCCATGATTCATTCTAATACTATTATCCACTATTAAAACATGTACATACATACATACATAGTTATACATGTCTAATTAAATGTATACGTTGTGGAGGAAAATGCACTGAATAATATATCTATTTATATTATATTACGAATAAAATTAAAGTGTGGTGAACCTATGCTTTATTGTATTATTTTTGTTTATTCCCTTCCCACGGCTAATACGATTGACTGATTTCGATGAAATTTAGCAGGGTGTTAGCTTGCATCTTTACACAGGAAATAGGCTATTTGAAAAGTTTGAATTATACTATAGTCAAGGAGTTGCAGTTAAAATCGCACGCCAATAACAGAGTTTAGGACGGACGGTGCCGCTTTAGAATATACCTACCACTATTTGAGAAAGTGAGGAACCCGTGGCCCAGTGACATTCGTCTTTCGGAAATAGCTATAAGTTAAGCAACGTTGGACGTGGTTACTATTTGGATGGGTGGCCGCCTAGTGGCACATTTTTCTTAGCTCTCCTACATGTTTAGGACGACCTGGCAGTTTTTCATATGAAAGCAGTTAAGCCTAATCAGAGAACTTATGGGCGACTTGATTGATATAAAATCAATACTAAAGCTCCCATTTTAATGTATGTATGTGAAACTTCACGGTTTTATTCCCCAATACACAACCCCATCATGGTCTGTGGGAACTTGCACGACATGTGGTGACCCAATTGCTGCAACACTGTTATACCGTGTATTTGGACTGAGATGGCCTTAGCCTGTAATAAATGACATAACCTACAATGCTTGTTACACTAATGTTTATAACAATTAATGTATAAATTAACGAAGTTAAGTAGCAATGGAAGTGTAAAACATCGCCATTGTAGATGGCTAAATTGTCTGGTACTTCATTTTGATCATGGATCGTTCAATGTCATTGAATAACCATGAATACTTACTTAATCCACGTCATATCTTATCACGAAAGATAGTAATATCATTTACCAAAAAAAATAAAAATTAATCTTATCACGAAACGGTTTACTAAGAAATTGTTTGTACGTAGAAAGGCTTACATATAGTCAAGCTGGCTTATAAACCGGTACATACTGCGTGACTGCATTATTGTACAGTAAATTTAATGCATACTTTGTCCCAGAAACGTCTGTACAGTCGAGACATTTGCGGTCCCGATTTGGCGCTCTTGACTTATGGATTGACAAGCTTTGGAGCTAAATATGGACTTGTCTCATATATGGCGCCATTGCATGACTTCGAAAGTTGATGACCCTCTTGTTTTTTGCTGCAATTTTTATATTCATTGGTTGTAATGTAATGAGTTACTCTAAATACGGGTAAACGTGGGATCGATAACGTAATATTTAAAGTAGGTATGGCCTCGTGTGTCGTGTATATGATAATGAGAAGCCGACGGCTAAGTTGTTGCCAGCCTGTTACCCGGCAACAGGGTGACTCATCCTGACGCACGCATTTATACCCCTGGCGTGGTAAATGTACTTATCACCATAATACTGTAGTCTTGAAGAATATTTTGTATTCTTGCATTTAGAATTTAGGTCTTTAAAAATTCAGCATTTATCAGTACGTCTGCGTTACAAATAAGATGTTTTCCACAATTTTGTCAGTTTAAACATTTCATTTTATGGTTTGTCTGATTGGTCTGAATCTGAATAGTTTTTCTGAGTTACCTGCATATTAGTTAAGTACTTGCATCGTATCATGATCACATGTTCACTTTTGAACTTAACCTACTCCAATGATGCGTCCTATGGTCTCCTGCAATTTTGACATGATTATTAAGTCCAGTGGAAGTTTTCCTTCTTTACACTTCAAGAAGGCTCTTTCTTCTACAGCAGTTGTTGGTTTGTGGAGCTTTATGACCTGCCCAGTAGATAGCTACTTCAACTAACATATCTCTGTTACAGGTGCTTCTCTCAGGTTATGAATAAACAAAACTTTTAAAAAGGTGGCTCAGAGATAACCGATAGTCAACATTATACTTACAGTTCACCCCAAGTTAAACATAGAATCTTTATTGTTTCAGTTCTGGGAGATAATCTCTGACGAGCACGGCATCGACCCCACCGGCGCCTACCATGGTGACTCGGACCTGCAGTTGGAGCGCATCAATGTATACTACAATGAGGCCTCCGGCGGCAAGTACGTGCCTCGCGCTATCCTCGTCGACCTGGAACCCGGCACCATGGATTCCGTACGCTCAGGGCCTTTTGGACAGATCTTCCGCCCAGACAACTTTGTCTTCGGACAGTCTGGCGCCGGCAACAACTGGGCCAAGGGACACTATACCGAGGGCGCAGAACTCGTCGATTCAGTCCTAGACGTTGTCAGGAAAGAAGCTGAGTCTTGTGACTGTCTTCAAGGTTTCCAACTCACACACTCCCTCGGTGGCGGCACCGGGTCCGGCATGGGCACCCTCCTCATCTCAAAAATCAGAGAAGAATACCCCGACAGAATCATGAACACATACTCAGTAGTTCCTTCACCAAAGGTGTCCGATACAGTAGTAGAACCTTACAATGCCACATTATCAGTCCATCAGTTAGTAGAGAATACAGATGAAACTTACTGTATCGACAATGAGGCTCTCTACGATATCTGTTTCCGCACGCTCAAGCTGTCTACACCCACGTACGGCGACCTCAACCACCTCGTGTCGCTCACCATGTCCGGCGTGACGACGTGTCTCCGGTTCCCTGGTCAGTTAAATGCAGATCTTCGCAAGTTAGCCGTCAACATGGTGCCGTTCCCACGTCTCCACTTCTTCATGCCTGGCTTCGCTCCCTTAACGTCCCGCGGAAGCCAACAATATCGGGCACTGACTGTGCCAGAACTTACCCAGCAGATGTTCGACGCCAAGAACATGATGGCGGCCTGCGATCCCCGACACGGAAGGTATCTTACCGTCGCGGCCATCTTCAGAGGACGCATGTCCATGAAGGAAGTAGACGAACAGATGCTTAACATCCAGAACAAGAACTCATCGTACTTCGTGGAATGGATCCCCAACAACGTAAAGACAGCCGTGTGTGACATCCCGCCTAGAGGTCTCAAGATGGCGGCCACATTCATCGGTAACTCGACCGCTATCCAAGAGCTGTTCAAGCGCATCTCTGAACAGTTCACAGCCATGTTCAGGCGTAAGGCTTTCTTGCATTGGTACACCGGTGAGGGTATGGACGAGATGGAGTTCACAGAAGCCGAGAGCAATATGAACGATCTGGTATCTGAATACCAGCAATACCAAGAGGCTACAGCTGATGAAGATGCTGAATTTGATGAGGAACAGGAGCAGGAGATCGAAGACAACTAAGCATTTAGCTTTACCTCCCTTAATGTCAGTTCAACTTCTCAGTCGCGTCTCGATTTTCGAGATATCTATAAATTTGCTTCAATAGTGTTTTAACATTTTTTATGGATTCTTTGGACTAAGTTTATTTTGAACTACCCTCTTTTACCACCTAGTATTAGGGAGTAATGGTTGATGTTGCGGACAGCATGAATTGCATTTACATTCCTAGTGATTTTTCTATCTTTGGGTCTCTCGGATGTTTATTGCCAAATAAGCAGTTCCTGTTATGATGTGACCCTTTCAAACCCGATTTTTGGAGACATATAGGAAAAAGATCTTTTTTATAAGGCTGAGTTTGTATTTAATTTCTAAGTTTTAATTTAATACTTTGTAAAACAGTCTACAGCTTTTTTGTAACTAAAAAGCTAAGCTTAAATCGTACAATTTTTTTCTAATTTGACAAAGTTTTTAATTATTTTATTCCCTGCTGGTGAGTAAATAAACTTACAATGATAAATCAGAGTGTTTTATTGACCTAATCTGCAAGTTTACCACGTATGTCTGTTACAATAGGATTGATATTTGGTGTAGGGAATTTTTTTATGCCACCTTTAAGGTGGCAAACAAGCTATAGATCCGTTTGATGTTTAGCAGTCTCTGAAGTCTTTTAACACCAGGGACATAACTCGTGCGTTACCGACCCTTTGAAATCTAATAACTTCTTGAAGAAAAGAGAAAACATTGACCGGAAGATAAACCGTTATATCAACTATTTTTATTTGTTTAAAAGTAAATAGTTCTATTAACGCCTATATGTGGCGCTGTGCAATTCTTAGGGAAATAAATGGTTAATTAAAACCCCTAAATATTGATAATGTCAAGTCTTGATATCCCATTATTATAAAGGCGAAAGTTTGTGAGTGTGTTTGCATGTTAGTTCCTCACGCTCAAACGGCTGAACCAATTTTGATGAAATTTGGTGTGGAGGTATCTGACATCCTGGCTAGCATCAAAATGATTTTTTCTTGCTATCGATTTTAGGTCCAACTGTCCGTCAGGATGGCGGATCGAGGTAAAAATAACTTATTGAAATACTACTGAGCTTTTAGTAACTAATTAGTGCTGTTTCGTACCTTAAGTTTACATATAACGATATAAGTAATTCTCTTTGAAACTTCTTAAAATACGAAGTGACAAGGCAACTTTATATTTAATTTGTTTTTTTTACACAAAGGTTAGGTAATAAAACCTTAGTATAATAAGAAATTCTTACCTCGACCCGCCATTCTGACGGACACAAACTTTTTTTATTGATTTGTGATTATCATAGTGTTAACTAAATTTCGATAGGGGTTAAAGTATTCTTAGTCCTGTACCTACCTACACCTATCCCTGCCAAAAAAATTAGATCTGCATTACAGAGTTTGTTTCTTGCTTTTCAGTTTAATTATTATTTCTTGCGATTTGATATACGAACATTAATATTTTAGAATAAAAACTTATTCTAATCAACAAAAATTAGTCATCATACAAGCTTATAATAACTCGGGGATAGTGTAGTTTCTAATGAAAGAATTTAGAGAATCAGTTCAGTAGTAGCAGTATTCAATATTACCCCCTACATACAAAATAACAACCATTTATAACTAGGACTTTCATTCTGCTGAGCACCTCCACCAATTTTCTGTCACACCGATCTTCAGCCAAAATAGATAGCACAAACTGATTTCAGAAACCAATAATCGATGGGACAGAAAGGTTCTCAACTGGCGACCACGGATGGGAAGACGCAGTGCAGGTGGACAAATGACCCGTTACTGTTGCAGGAAGATAGAGGAAGCAAGCAGTTCAAAACCGGTCATATACGATAGGCCAACTTACAACTGGATGTATTCCGGCTCAGACGAGGACAATGAAATAAGGTTATCATAGCAGTGAACTTGGAAACTTGTGTAGAATTCAATAGGCGAGTCGCAACAAATCATTGAACCTCGCGTATGATCTGGATCAATTGCAGAAACATCAGCATGCGGCATGTCACCTAAAATACTTAATATCCCTAATAGGTGCCCCACATGGACCCTTGGCGGGAACGCTCAAATTACCTCCAATAACGGGACATCCCGAAAAATCCGGGGCAATTGGCAAGCATATACATGATTGAGATATTAATAAGCGTCCCCTTTTCTATCTATCTTAACAGCCTAGGTAGGCTCTACCTCTACTAGGTTATTCTTATTACGCTATGGCGCTTCTATTTTTGATTTGTGCCTAAAGCTATTGCACGCTCCCAGTAGGTAGGTATGTAATTGACGCAAATAGTTTAATTGAGCCGTCGTGAGCTGTATGGATCGTCGAGTTCATTAGCATATATCACAGGATGTTGTGTTTCCTCTTTAGGCAACGATCTATTGTTCAAAACAGGTACCAACTCATCGGTGTGTAGGAAAAGTGCATCCCTATAAAGTCAGGTAGAGATTTAGCGGACGTAGTAAAGTAGACTTACTAGTTACATTCTATCTCTCGCTCTTGATGCAAACGTACATGCGTACGTGATCTATCCAACGACACGCCATATTTAACATGCAGCTTTAAAGGAAA
Organism: Apoda limacodes; assembly: GCA_946406115.1. Lineage (NCBI taxonomy): Eukaryota > Metazoa > Arthropoda > Insecta > Lepidoptera > Limacodidae > Apoda > Apoda limacodes. Next base: position 17,592,016 of record OX291564.1, on the reverse strand, counting down.
AATGAATTTAGCATATTACTTATTATTAACAAGTTGATACCTTCACGCGTTGCTGAGAAGAGGGGTATAACGAATTTCATTTTATTCTTGCCGTTTTCGTTTCTAGGTTCTAGGTCTACGGGCAGGAAGTAACCTACCTAGGTCCATAGGTATAGGCTTAAATCGCATCGTTGTATTTGGTTGATTTCCAAGTGTCAAAATATGCTGCTGGTAGAGTGAATTACCTAGTTAGCCGACTACGGCTACCTGTCTACCAAGTTCAGAGTTTTTGTGTTAAATTAGTTTTTTTTAATTGAATTTTTAAATTGTTAAAATTTAAGCATTAATTTATTGATTTAAACTTTAATAAGTAATGTTTACTATACGATTTTAATTGCAAGTTTTAGCTGCCGAGAAGTAAATTAAAAGATGGCCGATATGTAACTGTCATTGGCCGAAAAATACAAAATTGAATATATTTCCTAAAATGCATTTTACTAAAATATCCCACTAACAAATTATTGATATTAAGAGTACCGTTACATAGATTTTAAGTTTTGGTAACAGTTCAAAACATTTATTGAAATTCATTACCTTAATTTTTCAAGAAAAAAATAGGTTCAATCAATGTAGCCAACACTCACAACCAATCATCGAAAACCATCATGATCATAAATATGGCTTTATTTTTAATTGCGATCATACAACACAAGTTTGATATTTATACAGAACTAAGTACCTATTAAAGGTACCAGTGAATGACAAATCGACATGTCAACATAATGAAGTGATCCTTCTTACCTAGGGTAGGTACTAGGTCTGCGTCCTTACACCTTTTTGTCGGGTCATAAGTATCAGGTTGAAACTTTCTAGATCGCTTCATTTCAGTGAGTCGGACAAACTTTTTATTTGACAAAAATCTCGGTAGTGGGGACTAATTTTGCTAGAGGCCTTGAAACATGTCGATAAGTCCGGGTGCCAAAAATTTACTAATACCAAGCCGATTCTTACTGAAATTTAAAGATTAATTTATGAGAAAGTCAAAAAGTAGATTGTCCGACAAAATTAATGGGGACTATGCGCCAGTCGGACATACTGAAAATGTTGGAAATTCAAACTCAAAAAAGTGATTAATATCAGGCTAAATTTTTTTTTATGGGTTCATAAAAATTAATATAATACAACTGTAACGTTGTCCGACAAAATTTATGGGGATAAGCGCCAGTCCGACACTCGAAAAATGTCGAAAATACCAGCACAAAAAAGTGATTAATACTTGTCGGACAAACATGAGTAATTGTAGATTAGATCATTTATAACCGAAATATAGTGATATCCGACAAAAATAATTGGTCATATCGTTAGTCCGCCAAGATTAGCCTAACCGCAAAGAAACTATATCTATATATACGCTCTTAGAAACTGCAGTATATCTATATGTGGATTTCGCTTTTGACGTGACAACGTCTTATAAATTGGTTTGCCGGGTGACACTTCAAGAAACTGCGTTACGCTCCGCTCACGTTATGCGCTCACAATGAGAGCGAGTGAGAGGCACGCGCCCGCCTAAGAGCGAGAGAGACAGACATAAAATCATTGTCACGTAAAACTTTCGCCCGTATACCGACTTTACAGGCAACCAGTTTTTTTTTTTCAATCTTTGCTAATACGTTATCTCATGGAGTCAAGCGATAAAATTTTTCTTGTTTTCTTCTAAATCATACATAAGACGTGTCAAAATACGAGCTTACAGATTTTTTTAGGAGGATTCGTATAATATTAAAAAAATGGAAGCTAAACAGGCCTTTTAAAATTTAAATTTAAATTGTAGATTTTTGAGGAATACATTTTTGGTTACTATTTTATTTTTGTTAAATTCTAATAATAGTTAACTTAAGGAGAGATTAAAGATAGAAGACATGTAAAAAAATATTTGTTTATGGTTTGAAGCAAAGGTTTTATATTATGAAAAAATAGTTTTTTTTTTTTTTAATTATTACTGTATCTTATAAAAATTTTAATCTTAAGAAACATCTGCTTTTCAATGTCATTTAAAAATAGAACATTTTTATAACGGCAAATTTTTAATTAGAATACAAGAGAGGACAGAAAATAAAAGTAAGTAAAAAATTATTTAATTACGAATGTTTAAAAAAATTAATTAATTATTAATAGTTTTTCTTTATTATGTCTAATCGAAATCGTTGTAATCTGTTTCTTCATTATCGGATTCTTCATATACAGATGATTCTTCAGCTTCATCATTTTCACTCTCTTGGTCACTACTATAGTGCCTATAGTGCGCTCTCTGCCCCATCATCTTTCTCACTCACTTTCATGCAGCCAAACACAGAACAGAAACACACAGACAGCGTTCAGGGAGAGAGGGGAGATATATATAGGTATACTTAAATGCTGTATACAGAACGAATAATTTTAATAGATATTTTATCGATTTTTATTAGTATTCCCCACATTTCTTGTCGGACAATCGTAGAATCACGTTTGAAACATTATTTTATTACTGAAAAAATAAAAATTAGGTTGATATCAATCACTTTTTTGTGCTGGTATTTTCGACATTTTTCGAGTGTCGGACTGGCGCTTATCCCCATAAATTTTGTCGGACAACGTTACAGTTGTATTATATTAATTTTTATGAACCCATAAAAAAAAATTTAGCCTGATATTAATTACTTTTTTGAGTTTGAATTTCCAACATTTTCAGTATGTCCGACTGGCGCATAGTCCCCATTAATTTTGTCGGACAATCTACTTTTTGACTTTCTCATAAATTAATCTTTAAATTTCAGTAAGAATCGGCTTGGTATTAGTAAATTTTTGGCACCCGGACTTATCGACATGTTTCAAGGCCTCTAGCAAAATTAGTCCCCACTACCGAGATTTTTGTCAAATAAAAAGTTTGTCCGACTCACTGAAATAAAGCGATCTAGAAAGTTTCAGCCTGATACTTATGACCCGACAAAAAGGTCTAAGGACGCAGACCTATACCGTTTTATTCCTTTTGTCGTAGGTACTTATAGCAAAATCTTTTGAAATTAAAAACGCAGTTATTTTTTACACAATTTAATACCTGCAAAAAACAAGATTCACTTCTTCTATTTATGCTTACAATTTCCACCGATTCAAGTTGATTCCTACTGATATTTTTGCATTAAAAGTCAATAGTAGGTAGGTCATAGCTATATATATTTTTGGTTTGGTCAGAAAATGACATCGCAGTTTACGGAAAGCTACATATTATCTCTACGATTAAACTGACACTCTTTAATATGATCTGAAACAATTTCCACTGTCTCATCATTTATCTTTCCGGCGTCTCGCAGAATTTTCACAAGATTCGTCAGAGTGAATAAAGATTTAACTCTGACGCCATTTGTTCTCAACACACTAGCGCCACCTTGTTCCCTTTCAAGAACTATTACAGCGTGCGTCACGACCAAACCTTCAGTACGCAAAGATTCAACAGTTTCCATCAAGCTCCCGCCAGATGTCACTACGTCCTCAACAACGAGGCATTTCTGGTGTTTCTGGAAGACTCCTTCAATTATTTTCTTTGTGGCGTAGAGTTTTGTTTCCTTTCTTTTCATGATCATAGGTGTGTTTGTGTTGACAGACATGACAGCTGCGAGCGGCAGGGCGGCGTAGGGGACGCCGCAGAGTAAATCGTGTTCTATTTCCGAGGCCAGTTTTTGTAATTCCCTAGCAACTGCCATCTGAAATCGATAAAAAAAGGGATAATTAAAACCAATTATTATTATTATTAGAATACCTTAGATTATTCATAAAAACCGGTGAAGTTAGCGTTTTGTAAAATGCAAATTATTGCGGATATCTGAAACCGTGTGTTGTAGTAGTAAAACGTTGGACTGCCATGTCGCAGGTTCCGGGTCCGATTCCCGGTATGGGAAACCAATATTGTTTACTAATAAATCTCGTGATGCTATAATATTATAATTATCACCTACATCACTAAATTTGTTAACTGTAAATGGCGCAAAATATTTATAAAAGTTTTAGAAGAAGCGATTTAAAAGTTAGAGAACGCAGTAAATTACTTAAGATACCTTGGTCACAGATTATATAATACTATATATACTAGTACCTTGGTATATACTTTAGATACCGAGGTTAGGTACTTAAATTATCATCAGAAATAAAGTAAATAATAAAATGGCTGTGACATACGGATGAAGGCAACTATTGTAAATGTTACGTGCCAACTTCCCCAGCAAATATTTGAAATAGAAGTTAAAATACTCAATTGATTTTTTTAACTTAGTGTTGGGGTCACTTTGAACCACTTTTGTGAATTAAGCTAGGTACCTACATAGGTAGTTAATGTTTGAAAAAGAAGATAAGTATAGTGTTAGTGAATAAATGCCATTGAACCATTTTTGTTAAAACTGAAAATTTTTAATGCAGTGTTTAGTAAAAAAGTTGAGTGAATTAGAGGAGAAAGCTGGTGCTGAAGCTTTTAAGATGAGTAGGTAGCTTTAAGTAATCCTATTTTTGCTGATTTACTATTTTTAGATGAGTAGGTAGCTTTAAGTAATCCGATTTTTGCTGATTTACTATTTTTAGATGAGTAGGTAGCTTTAAGTAATCCTATTTTTGCCGATTTACTATTTTTAGATGAGTAGGTAGCTTTAAGTAATCCTATTTTTGCTGATTTACTATTTTTGCGTAGCGTCGCACAATGCAAATTGTGATGCAAGACTTTGCTTCGTGTCAATTTTCATGATTTTTCAAGACCACGGGAAGTATCACATAGGGTTTGATTTATTTGTGAATGCCAGAATATTAGGTACTAAAGTTGGGTTATTTCAGTTCGTTCAACTGTTATGTCCAACTGGTTGTACGAACAAGGATTTTTTTTCCCCTTGGACCAACTAAATAGTTGAACATAAGAAAACCCTTCACACAACTGCATGACCAGTTGGACCACTGCCTTTTAAAAAGATGGAAGTTTTTGTAGGTAAAATACGTCAAGTGTGAATGGAATCAGCGCACTGAGGGTTTTATACGTAATATAAATACCAAAGCTTTTTAACCAAGTTCAATGGAGCACAGGGTTTTGCACTCAAAATCTTCAATTTGCTTTCATTTTGAAGTTTCTTGCCTCAGAACACCGTAAGCAGATTATATGACAAAACATTCAGCTACTAGATAGCTAGCACCTCCCCCCCTTAAACATCTTTATTTACTTTTCTTTATTTTTGGCAATCGACTTACAAATTATGTTATTTACAAGCTAATGTTCTGTGAATAAGTCTGCTTTATGGGATTAGTTTTTACCATTTAGTGGATTAATATTTTTGTATAAATATAGTTTATGTAAAATTAAGACTCAGTTTCCCATTTAGCACCCGAACGTGCTCTTTTAGTGGCATTGGTCCGATTCAACCCTACAAAGACACAAGTGTGCGCGTTCACCGCTAAGAAAACTCCATTCACTGTGGTCCCACAATTCCAGAACACTCCCCTCTCCATCTCCAAGAGCATTGGGATCCTTGGTGTCGACATCTCCAGCGATGTTCAGTTCCGAGATCATTTACAAGATAAGGTAAAGCTGGCGTCCAAAAAACTTGGTGTACTCAACAGAGCGAAGCAGTACTTCACGTCGGGGCAAAGGTTGTTACTTTACAAGTCGCAAGTTCGGCCCCATATGGAGTACTGCTGCCATCTCTGGGCAGGTGCACCCGGATACCAGCTTGACCCTTTTGACTCGGTTCAACGACGGGCTGTGAGAATTGTCGACGATCCCAAACTCACTTGCGGTATCGAGCCCTTAAGTCTGAGGAGAGACTTTGCCTCACTGTGTGTGTTCTACCGCTTGTACAATGGGTTGTGTTCTGAGGAATTGTTCGAAATGATGCCCACGGCTACTTTCTACCATCGCACCGCTCGCCATCGGCAGGGAATTCATTCTCACACTTTAGAACCTAAATGGTCGCGTACAGTGCGGTTTCAGAGAAACTTCCTCCCGCGAACGCTTAAGTTGTGGAATGAGCTCCCTGCCAAGGTTTTCTGCAAGGACTACAGTATGGAGTTCTTCAAGAAAGAAGTTATTAGATTTCTGAAGGGTCGGCAACGCGCAAGTGATACCCCTGGTGTTGCAAGCGTCCATAGGCTACGGTGACCGCTTACCATCAGGCGGGCCGTAAGCTTGTTTGCCACCTTAGTGGTATAAAAAAAAAAAAAAATTTAGATTCTTTTATAAATCGTATACATAATGTCTGAAAATACCAACCAAAATGTAAACCCTATCTCCGCTACGTCAGTTGTATAGGTACCTGCCTATAGCACGGCACATCGAGGATAAATGTTAGCTGTCTGACAGACATCAATATACCATTACAATATAAATACAATAAATATTAGTTACGATATTTATGTAGATAATGAAGCAATTAAAATAAGTATTGTTGCAAACTTATAATTATATTACAGGACAATGTTTCAATTGTCAATATTCAATAAGTTGTTATGAAAAGAAAAAAATAAATACATAGTTATACTATATGCTTAAATTGATGCTCCGTTGCCTAGTCTTGACCAAGGGATGTAATTTGTGCCTCTTAACCTTATGGAGACTGCTCCTATCAAAGATATTTGTACTTTCAGTCTTATAGAGGTAGGGCACTGCAAGTACTCGCTCGAATAAGCCACCCGAACAACTAAAGCAGGGCATAGCGAGTACTTGCTCGAATGAGCGGCCCGAACTGGGGAAGTACCTCCACCTTACAGAAAACCGCGGCCATAATAACACTAACATTGAGTAGTGTTGTGTTCCTGGCGGTGAGTAAGGTTGCCAGAGCTCTTTGAGGATTCGCTGCGCGGACAGCGGAGGACCGGCGGTGCTTGTTGCTGTCATGCTAGGCGTAGACGCGGCGTGCTGGTTCGGCGGTCAGGGAGACCTGATGAAACGGCTGACCGCTGGCCGCCCGCAGGTTAAACGGGATCCCGAACCCAGGGATCACTTAATCTCCGCCCTGGGAGGCTGATTCGCCAGCCTGTGTAAAGTATCTGAAGTGGTAGTCGTGCCGGAGAAGGAGACCGGAGTGGACCCGGCTACTACAACAGAGGGGGATCAGGGGCCCTTCCGCCCGCCGTGCCAGCAACCGTATCATCTGTGGCGAGCTTCGGCAGTCTTAGAACCGCACCTTTTGTCCTCTATGCTGTCTGTGCAGTGAATCCTCATCCCTTAGTCTTAGTAACTTCTTTTATATATTATGGCCATAAGAAAGAATAAGAAAAGAGTTTGCACAGCGGCTACTCCATCCACATATAATGTGGATTTTTGCAACATCAGGGGTATTCACGCAAATCTTAACGCAGTCCACCACCATCTCGAAACTGCGCAGCCGACCATTCTTTTTCTAACGGAGACGCAGATATCCTGCCCGGCCGACACATCATACCTTCACTATCCCGGCTACAAACTCGAACACAATTTCATGAGTCGTGCCGGTGTATGTATGTTCGTCCGGGAGGATATCTGCTGTCGCCGCCTTCATAGCCTTGAAGACAGGGACCTGTCGATATTGTGGGTGCGCGTAGATTACGGCGGCCACACTCGTATCTATGCGTGCCTATACAGGTCTCATAGCGGTGACACGGACGTAACTCGACTCTTCACGCACCTGAGTTTGACGACTGACAAAGTTCTAGAGCAATATCCCACAGCAGAACTAGTTATTTTGGGAGACTTTAACGCCCAACATCGCGACTGGCTCAGTTCTCGAACCAATAACTATGCTGGGATATCTGCTCACAATTTTGCTCTGACCTATGGATTCTCTCAGCTGGTACTTTCTCCAACGAGAATACCAGATATAGAGGAACATACGAGCTCCTTACTGGACCTTCTGCTGACTACTCGTCCGGATGGATACTCCGTCTCAGTGGATGCGCCTCTTGGCTCCTCGGACCACTGTCTCGTCCGGACTCAAGTGTCATGCACACAACCCGATCCTTCTGGGCCAACTAATTGGCGTCGTGTGTGGCACTATAAGTCGGCAGACTGGGATGGATTGCGAGAATTTTACGCATCGTACCCGTGGAGGCAGATCTGCTTTAACTCAGAAGATCCTGACGTCTGCGCAGCCGCAGTCACTGAGACAATCCTTGCTGGTATGGAATGTTTCATTCCTAACCTGCGAGTAGCTGCCGGCGTCAAAAAACGACCATGGTTTAATAGGTCTTGCAGAGAAGCTAAAATTCTTAAGCAAACTGCATATGAGGCTTGGACCACGGCTCGTAATAATAAGGATCCGAATATTTCTGAGTTAAAACGCAAATTAAATGCTGCCTCGAGGTCCAGTAAGAAAGCAACTGCCAGAGCAAAATTCCAATTCATCGGCAAAATAGGTGGGCGACTTGCGAGCTATCCTTCTGGGAGTCGTGCTTTCTGGTCGCTTGCCAAAGCTACCGAAGGGAACTTCTGCCAGTCGTCGTTACCACCACTGCGAAAGACCGATGGTGACTTGGCCCATAGTGCTAAAGAGAAAGCCGATCTACTGGGCAGTCTCTTTGCCTCGAACTCGAATATGAACGATGAAGGCGCTGTACCACCTACTATACCGTGGTGCGGTAAGACCATGCCGGAAATCTCCATAACGCAGCGGAAGGTCAGGCGGGCGTTGCTCTCTCTAGACGTTCATAAGTCGAGTGGGCCAGACGGTATACCAGCAGTGGTGCTTAAGCAGTGTGCTCCTGAGTTATGTCCTGTACTCACGCGCCTCTTTGCGCTTTCCTACCACAATAGGCAATTTCCGTCTTCATGGAAGACTGCGAATGTGCACCCGGTGCCCAAAAAGGGCGATAGATCAGATCCATCGAATTACAGGCCTATCGCTATTACCTCTCTCCTCTCTAAGGTGATGGAGCGTGTGATCAACACACAGCTTCTAAGATACCTAGAAGTACACGATCTGGTCAGTGACCGTCAATATGGCTTTCGCCACGGTCGCTCGACTGGTGACCTTCTAGTGTATCTCACACACCGATGGGCACTAGCCATTGAGAGTCAGGGGGAGGCATTGGCATGTAACCTGGACATAGCGAAGGCGTTCGATCGGGTCTGGCACCGCGGTCTTCTATCGAAGTTGCCATCTTACGGAGTGCCCGAGGGTTTGTGCAAATGGGTGGCTAGCTTTTTGTCCGGCAGACGCATACGAACCGTAGTTGACGGTAGTTGCTCTGATAGCATGGACATTAATGGACATTAATTGGTGTCCCGCAAGGCTCTGTGCTGTCTCCTACGCTGTTTCTACTGCATATCAATGACATGTTGGACATCAACAACATACATTGCTATGCAGATGACAGTACTGGAGACGCTTTTTACACGGGTCGTGCAAACATCCCTCGTTCCGTTGTGGAGGAAAACCGCGGAGAACTTGTGTCTCAAATCGAGACCACACTGTCCCAAGTTTCTGATTGGGGACGGGTAAACTTGGTCCGATTCAACCCTACAAAGACACAAGTGTGCGCGTTCACCGCTAAGAAAACTCCATTCACTGTAGTCCCACAATTCCAGAACACTCCCCTCTCCATCTCCAAGAGCATTGGGATCCTTGGTGTCGACATCTCCAGCGATGTTCAGTTCCGAGATCATTTACAAGATAAGGTGGAGCTGGCGTCCAAAAAACTTGGTGTACTCAACAGAACGAAGCAGTACTTCACGTCGGGGCAAAGGTTGTTACTTTACAAGTCGCAGGTTCGGCCCCATATGGAGTACTGCTGCCATCTCTGGGCAGGTGCACCCGGATACCAGCTTGGCCCTTTTGACTCGGTTCAACGACGGGCTGTGAGAATTGTCGACGATTCCAAACTCACTTGCGGTATCGAGCCCTTAAGTCTGAGGAGAGACTTTGCCTCACTGTGTGTGTTCTACCGCTTGTACAATGGGTTGTGTTCTGAGGAATTGTTCGAAATGATGCCCACGGCTACTTTCTACCATCGCACCGCTCGCCATCGGCAGGGAATTCATTCTCACACTTTAGAACCTAAATGGTCGCTTACAGTGCGGTTTCAGAGAAACTTCCTCCCGCGAACGCTTAAGTTGTGGAATGAGCTCCCTGCCAAGGTTTTCTGCAAGGACTACAGTATGGAGTTCTTCAAGAAAGAAGTTATTAGATTTCTGAAGGGTCGGCAACGCGCAAGTGATACCCCTAGTGTTGCAAGCGTCCATAGGCTACGGTGACCGCTTACCATCAGGCGGGCCGTAAGCTTGTTTGCCACCTTAGTGGTATAAAAAAAAAAAAAAAAAAAAAAGCCAGTAAATTATTTATTAGTATGTTTTTCCCCATTTCTCGTTTAGTGTAGATACAATGGTAATTATATATATAATGAGATTAAAATAAGTACATACATTAGTATGTAAAAAACTTAATAAAAAGATTTTTCGGTTTGTTGGTTCTACATTGTTATCTAGTCTTCAGAGCCAGACCTGGAAAATACTTAAATTGATAAACACTGAGGAGCTCCAACTAGAAGAACTAGAAGAAGCTGGATCTAGAGAGAAACATAAACAAAGTCCAACACCCAGACACAGAAAATATACTAAGGTATACACATTATCGACATAAACCCCCAACAACCACCACCAATACTCCTTGTACTCGGGGTCTATATCACAGCTAAAAGCCAAATAATCACAATACCCCGTTCCTGTGAAAGGAGTTTAGGCATAAAAATTTATTATGCACATCCGGAAATAGAACCTGGAAATATTATACCACCAAGCACTTAGATGTAAAAAATATATATACCGGCAGTAACAACAATCCTAGCCTGCAATAAAATTATAAACTGGAACAAATGCCAGAAAAGTAAAATAAACAAAAATCACCACTGATTCCAATAAAAAAAATATACTTTACTTGATCTACTAATTAAAATGGACGTTGTACACACAACCTAAATAAGACGAATCTAACTGTTCACTATAAGATAGTTTAAATTTCCATATGCTTTAGCTTATATAAATTACGTAAGTAGGTAATACACTTTGGCGGATGGCAGGTGGTCTGGCTGATCGTTACGTCGCGCGCATTATGTTGGAAAAAGTGGGTTCTATGTGTTACGTAACGTTTTTAGAACATTTAATTGTAGGTACCTGAATAAATAAATTTTAATTCAAAATATATTTAGCATACCTTCAAAAACTTAATTCTCACAACATTAACGCGTAGGATTACTAACCTAACCCGTATAGGCAACTGCATTAGACAAAATCAGAATTTTACGCATTGAATGGGCTCAATGCTGTCTATGCGTACATTCGATTGTTGTGTTGACCAAAAATGAATGCGCTTTGACGTCACTTCCGGACCGCATTCAATGCATTGGCTGCGCATGCTCCGGAGGTAGAACAGTAGAGGCGCTGTTCAATAGTGTATATATTTAGTGCACAGAACGATTTTAATGCCTATGCGATGTTATAGCTCTCAATGCCGTCAATAGAACGCACCTAATGTTACATTATGCTCGGAGAACAGAGGATAGAGAGGTAATTTATTTTTCCAGATCCATAGTTCACACCTAATGCTCATGTAAATAAAGAGTCTCAAGTTACGTACCTCTACACCAGGATTTTTTTTTTTTCTTTTTCCATTTATAATTTGCCATCAGTCGTAAGACTTTAATCAAATATGTTGGGATGCAGTTGACGTTTTTAGAAGTATGAGGCTAATGTCCTATATTCAATATTTAAGGCAGTACATTTGCCCTTTTAAGTCTCTTAAATTTGTTGGGCTGGAGCAACATTTTGGTGAGAGGATTAGGATGAACAGTGAGCCGATCCTTGTAGTTTATTTTGTAACGCTCTATTTTCTCAGAGCTAGTTGGGATTTCAAGATAAGAGTGAATTTCCTTGTTCCTGGCATACCAGGGAGCTCCTGCAATCACTCTTAAAATGTTGTTTTGGGTTCTCTGTAGGCGCTCAACGTTTGACTTGCTTGCAGTGGACCACATTAGTATGCCATAGGTCCAGATTGGTTTTATAACAGCATTGTAAATGAGCAGTTTGTTGGTCAGTGACAATACAGATTGTTTTCCGAGGAGCCAAAGGAGATTCCTAAAACGAAGCTTGATTTCGTCTCGCTTCTTGTTTATGTGGTCTCTCCATGTGAGCCGTTGATCCAAGTGGAAACCCAAGTATTTAACACAATGAGTTTGAGGAAGTGTGTCTTCTCCTAGTTTAACTGGCGGACATAATCCTTTCCGTAAAGTGAATGTTATGTGATTGGATTTCGAAGCACTTGCCTTTATTCTCCACTTTTGTAACCTTTTTGTAAAATAAGTTTGTGTTATTTTGAGCTGGTTTTGCAGTTCGTGGCTCGCCTGTACGGGGTCCTTGTTACAAGAGAGAAAGGCTGTATCATTAGCAAAAGTGGCAACACTAATCATAGACGATAGTTGAGGAAGATCACACGTAAAAATGTTGTATAGCACTGGTCCAAGCACAGATCCCTGAGGTACTCCAGCTAAGATTTTTCGGAGAGTGGATCTGGATTCACCCTGCTTTACTTGAAACCATCTGTCAGCCAAGTAAGATTGAACTACAGGGAATATTGTGTGAGGCAAATAATTTTTTATTTTGCACAACAAGCCTCTGTGCCGGACTCTGTCAAAAGCCTGCTGAACATCCAAAAAAGCAGCTAAGCAGTACTCTTTCTTCTCCAGACACTGCCGAATAGTGTGGTAAATCCTGTGCATTTGCTCAGTTGTAGAGTGGTGTTTACGGAAACCAAATTGGTGGTGGGGAATGATGTCCACTTCACTAAGGCATTTGTTAAGTCTTAGGAGAAAGACTCGTTCCCAAAGTTTTGAGAGAACAGGAGTGAAGCTAATAGGCCTATAGGACGAAATTTCACTGGCAGGCTTCCCAGGCTGATAGTAATCAGTGAGACTTTCCACAGTTGAGGGTAATAGTTTAGTCTGAAAATAGCATTAAACAGAATTGTAAGAAACACAATGCATTTCCTAGGCAAAGCCTTTAGAATCTGGGGAGTTATAAGGTCGTATCCAGGGGTTTAGTTGGGATCCATCTTTGCTATCTCTCTAGTTACTTCAGTGGGAGTTGTCATTGATATTAAGGGACATAGCTGAAAGTCCTGACTGAGGATTTGGTCTATCTCCTTATCATCATCACCAACAGGAGCGTTAGGTTGAAATACAGATTCTAGGTAGGTAGCAAAAGCTTCCGATTTTTGATCATCTGTTCGTGTCCATTTATTACCAGTTCTGACTGGATGAGAAAACTGTTGGGGTTGTTTTGTATCTCTTGTTATTTTCCACAAATTGTGCTCTCCACGGCCATTAGGTGACATATTCTCCAGCTTTCTCTTCAATGTTTAATTGACTGAGTGTTTAAGTAAGCATTTAAGTTCCTTGATGGCACGATTGAGGAGGGTTTTGTCAGAGGGACAACGGGACTGCTGCCATATTCTTCTTAGTCGTCGTTTTTCCGCAATTTTACGCTTAATTTCTATAGGTAATATGCGATTTGACTGGGAGACTTGCAGATCTGGGGTGTTTGCCCAAGCAGCGTTTTGAACAAGGTTTGTGATGTATACAGTGGCCTCGTCAATGTCTTCAGAAGTTTTCAGTGGAACTTTGAGGTTAATATTCTCATTAAGGTATTCTTGGAAGGATTCCCAATCAGTTCTGTGATTGCATAGAGATTCGTAGCCATTTTTGGTTGTGACTATTGAAGAGCTTATATTTAGTATGACAGGAGTGTGGTCGGATGATCCATCTAGATTTGCTTCAATTGTGGTATACAACTTTCCAATGTTTTTGGTAATGGAAAAAATCTAGCAAGTCAGGCAACTTGTGAGGATCTGAAAGCCAATAGGTTGGTTCACCAGTTGATATGGTTAGCAGGTGTTTTCTGTCAACGCATTTTTTTAATTCCGTCCTCGAGTGACAGTTGTTCTCGAGCCCCAAGATTCATGCTTAGCGTTCCAGTCCCCTCCAGCTATAAAACGGTTGCCAAGTGCCTCCAAGTAGTGTGAGAACATGGACTCACTAATTTTGTGCTTAGGTGGGCAATACACAGCAGATAGATTTATAGCACCCATTTTGTCTTCAATCTGTACATTTGTTGCTTGTAAGTGGTCTGTGGCATACGGGTTAAGAGCGCAATGCTTAATCGTTTTTTTGACAACAATAGCAGTTCCAGCATGGGCTTTACCATCAGGGTGAGGAGTCACATATGTGCAGAAGTTAGGCAGGTTAATACTACTTTTTGATGAAACATGGGATTCAGATAGTAAGACGATATCTAGGTTGTTGGAGTTGATAAAAATTTCTAGTTCGTTTGTGTTGGGTGCTAGGCCGTTAATGTTCCAGGTGGCAGGAATTGGCGGTAAATTTTTAAATTTCTGAATACGAACTGTTAAACGATTAGCAGTTTTACATTTTGCATGATGACAATTGATGACTAATAACGCTTTGACTTGACATAACGCTAAATATTTAAATTTATTTAGTTTTATCAATTTAATTAATTACAACGCGTTAATTTTTGCACCTCCTATTAGGTACAGCCATGGCAATCAGAAACTAAGAAGTTACTATTATAATGTGCAGTGAATCTAAAATGTCGAGCCTAGTCTAAAAGGCAGTTAACCTATTAATTTTCTTCCGTTTACTTTTTCTGAAATGTTCCGCCCATAAATGTGTTTTTGTTTACCTCAATGAGCTATTATTACTGAGACAAAAAATGTTAATGGGTAAAGAAATTTGGCATAAACTGAATATTAACAAGTTTGTAAATTATTCATTCATAGCCTATAAAGTTAACATTGATGTGGATTTTTGAAGTGAAAACTTCTTTAGCGGCGCTGTGCACTTTTTTTGTGATGGGTAAAAACTGTTAAACTCGCGTCAGGTCACGTGTCCTCATCGAAAATTCGTAAGATGTCACTCGCGTTAGGACACGTGACCTTTATTTACATTAGGTTAGTTTTTATTTTTAGTATATGGCGATTATGAGTAGTACAGGGAGGTTGGATATGGGATTTAAATTCTATGACAGATTGAGCTGTCAAATATACAACGTCAAAAAAGTAAATAAACAAAAGTTATTTTTTTTAATAAATAAATATGGATAAGAAGTGATGGGAAGTAAATAGCGAGTATGTTTTCACTTCTGCCGGCACTCCCAGAGTGCAACCCTTTTTTTTTCTATTTACGCTTACACGTCCGTAGACTTCGGGTTCTGTAATCAGGGCTATGGACCGCGCAACAGCCTCAAAAAATTGGCCACACTTTAGAAAAAGACAAATTTAATCTGTGGTATATTTTCTATTGTACAAGACACCTCAGTTTCGCTTCGTCTCTGTCACATTTTTGCGGCCATTTTTTTCACATCTGGCTAGGAAATGCGCTGTCCATTTCTCTATATCTATGCACGCTACTAAAAAGAAAAAAACCTTAGTATTTTTTGGAGATTAGAGTAGGATGCAGGCAGCAGCGTTGTCACTTCAAGCACATTATGACCACTACCTATAGCCAAATTTGCCAAAACATTGCATTTTAGACAACAAAAAGTTAGTACCTATACAATATTAATTGTTCATTTGCGTTTTGAGTACGTAGGCAGAAGGGGCAAGATGGAGTACTGATGGTTGTTGTTTTCTGCTTACCAGCTTGCCCCATCATACATAATTTAACTAAGATTTTTTTTTACGAAAAACAATAAATAGTACCGGGTGAAACGAGTTCTTACCTGTAGCATAATCCTTGCCACACAGCAATCATTTTAAGAGAATTTAAACTGTTATTATTTACGATATAGACATCACTCTTTCCAGGCCATCTTGCCCACCACCCCGTCATGGCCCTTTTAATTTTGACATGGTGTCATCCGAAGCAGATGGCCCTTATCTTATTCTTTTAGGTGTCCTTCTTTATACAAGTTACAAAAATGGCATCCTACCTCACGATTACTCTGTCCAGATGCCTTTGATGGCCGTTTGAATGAAATGATTGTTTAGGCTGTGCTATTATATTATTATTGATACATTTGTTAGCTTTTGGTGTCAAATTTCCAGTAGTTGGTAGAAGAACCCTAGCGGATCGTGGATCTTTAACCCCATTAATTTTTCTTTACCTGCTGAATGAATTTCGAATAAATTGACAGGGTTAGGTTAGGGAGAAAGAAGTTTGGTTTTTACACTTTTTTTTCAAGCCATGTGGGTAAGATCACGTATACTTAAATTGCATATTTCAAGATTTTTTTTTGGGTCACGGTACGTACAGCAAAGTCATAGTGTTCACTTATAAAATTAGAAATTTTTGAGACATCGAAAGGTCTTATATTAAAATTCTATTTTTTTTAATTTTTTTTTTTTTTTTTATACCACTAAGGTGGCAAACAAGCCTACGGTCCGCCTGATGGTAAGCGGTCACCGTAGCCTATGGACGCTTGCAACACCAGGGGCATCACTCGCGCGTTGCCGACCCTTCAGAAATCTAATAACTTCTTTTTTGAAGAACCCCATACTGTAGTCCTTAGAGAAAACCTTGGCAGGGAGCTCATTCCACAACCCAAGGGTTCGCGGGAGGAAGTTTCTCTGAAACCGCACTGTTCGCGACCATTTTGGTTCTAAAGTGTGAGAATGAATTCCCTGTCGATGGCGAGCGGTGCGATGGTAGAAAGTAGCCGTGGGCATCATTTCGAACAATTCCTCAGAACACAATCCATTGTACAAGCGGTAGAACACACACAGGGAGGCAAAGTCTCTCCTCAGACTTAAGGGCTCGATACCGCAAGTGAGTTTGGTATCGTCGACAATTCTCACAGCCCGTCGTTGAACCGAGTCAAAAGGTCCAAGCTGGTATCCGGGTGCACCAAAGTCTAATTTCACGGAAAGTGGGGCGTCTAATATTACGGAAAGTGTGATGGACGGGGTCTCATGACGAAATAGAAACTAGTATTAGGTAAATAGGTATTTGTTTTCTCAAAAACTAGTCCGTCTAACATAAATATAAAACCATAAATATATCGAAAAGCTAATTCTGTTGAATAATTTGAAAACATGATAATGTCTGGGATTAAAAGGTCAGGCTCTATATTGAACATCCATTAATTAGTACTAATTAATATATTTTAATTATTAATATAAATGCTAATGAATATGGTGTAGAAAAATATCGAGTTCTTTACCGGTTCTAATCCATAAAAATCGGCATTATAAGCGGGTGGTAAACTTAAAGCAAATTTTTGGACATTACGAATTTACAGAAAATTACTTATTAAGCCATTTTTGCGTCTCTCTGTAACGAGACGAGACGTAAATTTTTCCTAGATTTTTTTTTTGTACAATTTATATTTTGCGGGTTATTGACTTTCAAAGTTGAAAAATTGGAACGCGGAGGTTGATCTAAACATCTGAAAAAAATCACGATAGTTCTAAGAAAGAAAATTTATTCGGACAAGTTTTTTAGATATCCGCAATAATTCTCACTCTACGGAACCCCAACTTAATACGTGTACGAACGCACTTGGCCGGTCTTTTTGTGTTGTTATTGAGATAACTTTTTAAGAGGCCGCATATATTATCATATGAAAAACAAAGTTGTTTTTTGATTAAAGAAATTATCATTCTGAAATAAACCCATAATAAAATAAAGTGGGTATATACTGGAGGTCGTGACAAAGCCCAAAACATGATTTATTGATGATGACTTTGTATACTTTATAACTCTTCAAACTTAATTTAGCAGGTTTTACTCGAAAGCTTCAAATAACTGAAAAAGTTTAGACGTAAGTCCAGGTTTAGACGTCAGTCCAGTCCAGGTTTTGACAAAGATATTTTTGAGAAGAAGCTTACAGTCCGCCTGATGGTAAGCGGTCACCGTAGCCTATGAACGCTTGCAACACCAGGGGTACAAATCGCGCGTTGCCAACCCTTCAAAAATCCAAGAACTTCTTTTTTGGAGAACCCCATATTGTAGTCATTAGAGAAACCCTTTAGGGAGCTCATTCCACAATCTAAGCGTTCGTGGGAAGAAGTTTCTCTGAAACCGCACTGTGCGTGACCATTTAGGTTCTTAGGTGTGAGGATAAATTACCTGCCGATGGCGAGCGGTACGATGGTAGAAAGTAGCCGTGGGAATCATTTCGAACAATTCCTCAAAAGACATCCTATTATACAATAGGTAAAATACACACAGGGAGGCAAAGTCTTTCCTCAGACTGAAGGGTTCGATAAGTACGGCTTGCGAGTTTGGGGGTCGATAGCCCGTCGTTAAACCGAGTCAAAGAGCCAACTTAATATCCGGGTGCATCCGCCTAGAGATGGCAGCAGTACTCAACATAGGGGCGGACTTGCGACTTGTAAAGCCCCTATGCCCAGGTTTTCCTGCTTCCCTCTGTTGAGTACTCCAAGTTTTTTGGACGCCAGCTCCGCCAGATATCGGAACTGAACACCAAGGATCACAATCCCAATGACCTTAAACTCAGTGTTAAAGAATCAGCGAAACCACCCTCAAGTATTTCCTTTGCCGACATGGTTAAAAAAGGAGACAAAGATTTTATTCAGCCGATTAATTTACGCACACGTAGCCATTTACCCGAATGATAAATTAAAGTCCATCGAGGGACCGGTGTGAAGTTAGCGGCCTAAGTTAGCGGCCTTTTATAATCCGACCAAATTAAAAAGTAAAGGATTTTAATGAAATAATTTACTGAATTAAACGGATATAACAATAAATAGACCAAAATAATGAGAAACCGGTCAAAAATTAAACAAATAAATATATAATTTAAATAATAAAAAATTAAAGTAAAGGAAAATTTCACAATGTGATACTTATTGGCATAAAAAGTCATCATAAAAATGCGGTAACACTTAGTGATACATATCAAATTGAGCCTCTTTAAACCCGAAAGCATATGAAGTTTTCAAATCACACCTATCTCGGGGTTTACTGTAAGAAAAATAGTTAGCGGCCTAAAAATTATTTTCTTTCAAAATTTCAAACACACCGTAAATCTGTTGGTTAAGGAAAAAGTAACAATCAAAGGCTGTTGAATCAAGCATTTTGTATTGTTCTTATTAATAAATATTACTACATGTGTAACACCTCTTCAATTTAAATAATAAAAAATTAAAAGTTGAAGAAAATTTCACAATGTGATACTTATTGGCATAAAAAGTCATCATAAAAATGCGGTAACACTTAGTGATGCATATCAAATTGAGCCTCTTTAAACCCGAAAGCATATGAAGTTTTCAAATCACACCTATCTCGGGGTTTACTGTAAGAAAAATAGTTAGCGGCCTAAAAATTATTTTCTTTCAAAATTTCAAACACACCGTAAATCTGTTGGTTAAGGAAAAAGTAACAATCAAAGGCTGTTGAATCAAGCATTTTGTATTGTTCTTATTAATAAATATTGCTACATGTGTAATACCTCGTCTATTTAAATAATAAAAAAATAAAAGTTGAAGAAAATTTCACAATGTGATATTTATCGGCCTAAAGGGTTATCATAAAAATGCGGTAACACTTAGTGACGCATATCAAATTGAGCCTCTTTAAACCAGAAACCATATGAAGTTTTCAAATCACACCTATCTCGGGGTTAACTGTAAGAAAAATAGTTAGCGGCCTAAAAATTATTTTCTTTCAAAATTTCAAACACACCGTAAATCTGTTGGTTAAGGAAAAAGTAACAATCAAAGGCTGTTGAATCAAGCATTTTGTATTGTTCTTATTAATAAATATTGCTACATGTGTAATATCTCGTCTATTTAAATAATAAAAAAATAAAAGTTGAAGAAAATTTCACAATGTGATATTTATCGGCCTAAAGGGTTATCATAAAAATGCGGTAACACTTAGTGACGCATATCAAATTGAGCCTCTTTAAACCAGAAAGCATATGAAGTTTTCAAATCACACCTATCTCGGGGTTAACTGTGAGAAAAATAGTTAGCGGCCTAAAAATTATTTTCTTTCAAAATTTCAAACACACCGTAAATCTGTTAGTTGAGGAAAAAGTTACAATTTAATGCTGTTGAAACAAACATTTTGTATTGTTCTTATTAATAAATATTGCTACATGTGTAATACCTCTTCTATTTAAATAATAAAAAAATAAAAGTTGAAGAAAATTTCACAATGTGATACTTATTGGCATAAAAAGTCATCATGAAAATGCGGTAACACTTAGTGACGCATATCAAATTGAGCCTCTTTAAACCAGAAACCATATGAAGTTTTCAAATCACACCTATCTCGGGGTTAACTATGAGAAAAATGGTTAGCGGCGTAAAAAAAGATTTTCTTACAAAATATCAAACACACCGTTAATCTGTTAGTTGAGGAAAAAGTTACAATCAAATGCTGTTGAAACAAGCATTTTGTATTGTTCTTATTAAAAAATATTGCTGCATGTGTAATACCTCTTCTATTTAAAAAATAAAAAAATAAAAGTTGAAGAAAATTTCACAATGTGATACATATCGGCTTAGAAGTTTTTGATAAAAATGCGGTTACACTTAGTGACGCATATTAAATGCAGCCTTTTTAAACACAAACCTATCTCGATTTTATGACAAAAATGGTTACCGGCCTAAATAATTTATTTGTTTAAATTTCTGCACAACACACAACACAAATAAACAAATATTTCGATTGGTATAAAACCATTCAAAAACTCATTAAGACAAAAAGAAAATCATTTTTTTTTATTTCTGTGTTGCAAGCGTCTGCGGTGACCGCTCACCATGAGGCGAACCGTAAGCTTGTTTGCCACCTTAGTGGTATTAAGAAATAAACGTTATACGTATCGGCCTACAAGTAATTTTCATCAAAATTAAGTCTTTTTTTTTTTGTTTTTTTTTTCATTAGGGTCTTAAAGGAAGCTTTCTAATTTTGGTTAAAAAAAAAATTTTGATTGAAATATTCCTTTACTTTCTTCGTTTTTTTTTTTCATTTCTTGTAATTTTTATCAATTTTACCACTGCTGTTATCGGAACATTAACTACCCATAAAGTAATGATTTCATTTATACACTTTGCATTGTTTGCCTTAATTTTTTGGCTTAAAACAAATATTTTGATTGAAATATGGTAACAATAATTATTTTTATTTTTTTATAAAATAACTTTTCATTGAGTTTTATTGATTTTTTTTTTTAATTTTTTTGTAATTTTAATCACATGTACCTCTAATGTTATCGGAACATTGACTAGTAATAATCTCAAGTAATGATTTTATTTATACACTTTGCATTGCTTGCCTTAATTAAATAATAACAATTCAATTTTATTCTAGATGTAGTTATTAAAATGTAATGTATGTAAGTTTGTCTTTTGAAATCGTCGGGTATTAAGTATGTTTATCTAAATTTTAAACAAGCGTTATTTGAGGCAATACGTAAATCTATTTATGTATTGTATCAAGGAACCATAAGGAAAAAAATACATTTTTTAATTCTCGTAGTTTTTCGTTAACAGATTTATTTTCTTTTAGTTCTTTGTAACTAAGTAAACATTTGAAATGTGTTTTTCGGAGGCACTTACTGCATTTAAAATTGTTTTCATCTTTTTTAATTCTAAAGATACAAAAAAAACAAAGCTCTTTAATGTTATGACTTTTTATGCCAATAAGTATCACATTGTGAAATTTTCTTCAACTTTTATTTTTTTATTATTTAAATAGACGAGGTATTACACATGTAGCAATATTTATTAATAAGAACAATAAAAATGCTTGATTCAAGAGCCTTTGATTGTTACTTTTTCCTTAACCAACAGATTTACGGTGTGTTTGAAATTTTGTAAGAAAATAATTTTTAGGCCGCTAACTATTTTTCTTACAGTTAACCCCGAGATAGGTGTGATTTGAAAACTTCATATGCTTTCTGGTTTAAAGAGGCTCAATTTGATATGCGTCACTAAGTGTTACCGCATTTTCATGATGACTTTTTATGCCAATAAGTATCACATTGTCAAATTTTCTTCAACTTTTAATTTTTTATTATTTAAATTGAAGAGGTGTTACACATGTAGTAATATTTATTAATAAGAACAATACAAAATGCTTGTTTCAACAGCATTTGATTGTAACTTTTTCCTCAACTAACAGATTTACGGTGTGTTTGAAATTTTGAAAGAAAATATTTTTTAGGCCGCTTACCATTTTTCTCACAGTTATCCCCGAGATAGGTGTGATTTGAAAACTTCATATGGTTTCTGGTTTAAAGAGGCTCAATTTGATATGCGTCACTAAGTGTTACCGCATTTTCATGATGACTTTTTATGCCAATAAGTATCACATTGTGAAATTTTCTTCAACTTTTAATTTTTTATTACTTAAATTGAAGAGGTGTTACACATGTAGTAATATTTATTAATAAGAACAATACAAAATGCTTGATTCAACAGCCTTTGATTGTTACTTTTTCCTTAACCAACACATTAACGGTGTGTTTGAAATTTTGAAAGAAAATATTTTTTAGGCCGCTAACTATTTTTCTTACAGTTATCCCCGAGATAGGTGTGATTTGAAAACTTCATATGCTTTCTGGTTTAAAGAGGCTCAATTTGATATGCGTCACTAAGTGTTACCGCATTTTTATGATAACCCTTTAGGCCGATAAATATCACATTGTGAAATTTTCTTCAACTTTTATTTTTTTATTATTTAAATAGACGAGGTATTACACATGTAGCAATATATATTAATAAGAACAATACAAAATGCTTGTTTCAACAGCCTTTGATTGTTACTTTTTCCTTAACCAACAGATTTACGGTGTGTTTGAAATTTTGAAAGACAATAATTTTTAGGCCGCTAACCATTTTTCTCACAGTTATCCCCGAGATAGGTGTGATTTGAAAACTTCATATGCTTTCTGGTTTAAAGAGGCTCAATTTGATATGCGTCACTAAGTGTTACCGCATTTTTATGATAACCCTTTAGGCCGATAAATATCACATTGTGAAATTTTCTTCAACTTTTATTTTTTTATTATTTAAATAGACGAGGTATTACACATGTAGCAATATATATTAATAAGAACAATACAAAATGCTTGATTCAAGAGCCTTTGATTGTTACTTTTTCCTTAACCAACACATTAACGGTGTGTTTGAAATTTTGAAAGAAAATATTTTTTAGGCCGCTAACTATTTTTCTTACAGTTAACCCCGAGATAGGTGTGATTTGAAAACTTCATATGCTTTCTGGTTTAAAGAGGCTCAATTTGATATGCGTCACTAAGTGTTACCGCATTTTCATGATGACTTTTTATGCCAATAAGTATCACATTGTGAAATTTTCTTCAACTTTTATTTTTTTATTATTTAAATAGAAGAGGTATTACACATGTAGCAATATTTATTAATAAGAACAATACAAAATGCTTGTTTCAACAGCATTTGATTGTAACTTTTTCCTCAACTAACAGATTTACGGTGTATTTGAAATTTTGAAAGAAAATAATTTTTAGGCCGCTAACCATTTTTCTCACAGTTATCCCCAAGATAGGTGTGATTTGAAAACTTCATATGCTTTCTGGTATAAAGAGGCTCAATTGATATGCGTCACTAAGTGTTACCGCATTTTAATGATGACTTTTTATGCCAATAAGTATCACATTGTGAAATTTTCTTCAACTTTTAATTTTTTATTACTTAAATTGAAGAGGTGTTACACATGTAGTAATATTTATTAATAAGAACAATACAAAATGCTTGTTTCAACAGCCTTTGATTGTTACTTTTTCCTTAACCAACAGATTTACGGTGTGTTTGAAATTTTGAAAGAAAATAATTTTTAGGCCGCTAACCATTTTTCTCACAGTTAACCCCGAGATAGGTGTGATTTTAAAACTTCATATGCTTTCTGGTTTAAAGAGGCTCAATTTGATATGCGTCACTAAGTGTTACCGCATTTTTATAATAACCCTTTAGGCTGATAAATATCACATTGTGAAATTTTCTTCAACTTTTATTTTTTTATTATTTAAATAGACGAGGTATTACACATGTAGCAATATTTATTAATAAGAACAATACAAAATGCTTGATTCAACAGCCTTTGATTGTTACTTTTTCCTTAACCAACACATTAACGGTGTGTTTGAAATTTTGAAAGAAAATATTTTTAGGCCGCTAACTATTTATCTTACAGTTAACCCCGAGATAGGTGTGATTTGAAAACTTTATATGGTTTCTGGTTTAAAGAGGCTCAATTTGATATGCGTCACTAAGTGTTACCGCATTTTCATGATGACTTTTTATGCCAATAAGTATCACATTGTGAAATTTACTTCAACTTTTAATTTTTTATTACTTAAATTGAAGAGGTGTTACACATGTAGTAATATTTATTAATAAGAACAATACAAAATGCTTGTTTCAACAGCATTTGATTGTAACTTTTTCCTCAACTAACAGATTTACGGTGTATTTGAAAATTTGAAAGAAAATATTTTTTAGGCCGCTTACCATTTTTCTCACAGTTATCCCCGAGATAGGTGTGATTTGAAAACTTCATATGCTTTCTGGTATAAAGAGGCTCAATTTGATATGCGTCACTAAGTGTTACCGCATTTTCATGATGACTTTTTATGTCAATAAGTATCACATTGTGAAATTTACTTCAACTTTTAATTTTTTATTATTTTAATTGAAGAGGTTTTACACATGTAGTAATATTTATTAATAAGAACAATACAAAATGCTTGTTTCAACAGCATTTGATTGTAACTTTTTCCTCAACTAACAGATTTACGGTGTATTTGAAATTTTGAAAGAAAATAATTTTTAGGCCGCTAACCATTTTTCTCACAGTTATCCCCGAGATAGGTGTGATTTGAAAACTTCATATGCTTTCTGGTATAAAGAGACTCAATTTGATATGCGTCACTAAGTGTTACCGCATTTTCATGATAACCCTTTAGGCTGATAAATATCACATTGTGAAATTTTCTTCAACTTTTATTTTTTTATTATTTAAATAGACGAGGTATTACACATGTAGCAATATTTATTAATAAGAACAATACAAAATGCTTGATTCAACAGCCTTTGATTGTTACTTTTTCCTTAACCAACACATTAACGGTGTGTTTGAAATTTTGAAAGAAAATATTTTTTAGGCCGCTAACTATTTTTCTTACAGTTAACCCCGAGATAGGTGTGATTTGAAAACTTCATATGCTTTCTGGTTTAAAGAGGCTCAATTTGATATGCGTCACTAAGTGTTACCGCATTTTCATGATGACTTTTTATACCAATAAGTATCACATTGTGAAATTTTCTTCAACTTTTATTTTTTTATTATTTAAATTGAAGAGGTGTTACACATGTAGCAATATTTATTAATAAGAACAACACAAAATGTTTGTTTCAACAGCATTAAATTGTAACTTTTTCCTCAACTAACAGATTTACGGTGTATTTGAAATTTTGAAAGAAAATAATTTTTAGGCCGCTAACCATTTTTCTCACAGTTATCCCCGAGCTAGGTGTGATTTGAAAACTTCATATGCTTTCTGGTTTAAAGAGGCTCAATTTGATATGCGTCACTAAGTGTTACCGCATTTTCATGATGACTTTTTATACCAATAAGTATCACATTGTGAAATTTTCTTCAACTTTTATTTCTTTATTATTTAAATAGAAGAGGTATTACACATGTAGCAATATTTATTAATAAGAACAATACAAAATGCTTGATTCAACAGCCTTTGATTGTTACTTTTTCCTTAACCAACACATTAACGGTGTGTTTGAAATTTTGAAAGAAAATATTTTTAGGCCGCTAACTATTTTTCTTACAGTTAACCCCGAGATAGGTGTGATTTGAAAACTTCATATGCTTTCTGGTATAAAGAGACTCAATTTGATATGCGTCACTAAGTGTTACCGCATTTTCATGATAACCCTTTAGGCCGATAAATATCACATTGTGAAATTTTCTTCAACTTTTATTTTTTTATTATTTAAATAGACGAGGTATTACACATGTAGCAATATTTATTAATAAGAACAATACAAAATGCTTGATTCAATAGCCTTTGATTGTTACTTTTTCCTTAACCAACACATTAACGGTGTGTTTGAAATTTTGAAAGAAAATATTTTTTAGGCCGCTAACTATTTTTCTTACAGTTAACCCCGAGATAGGTGTGATTTGAAAACTTCATATGCTTTCTGGTTTAAAGAGGCTCAATTTGATATGCGTTACTAAGTGTTACCGCATTTTCATGATGACTTTTTATGCCAATAAATATCACATCGTGAAATTTACTTCAACTTTTAATGTTTTATTATTTAAATTGAAGAGGTTTTACACATGTAGTAATATTTATTAATAAGAACAATACAAAATGTTTGTTTCAACAGCATTAAATTGTAACTTTTTCCTCAACTAACAGATTTACGGTGTATTTGAAATTTTGAAAGAAAATAATTTTTAGGCCGCTAACCATTTTTCTCACAGTTATCCCCGAGATAGGTGTGATTTGAAAACTTCTAATGCTTTCTGGTTTAAAGAGGCTCAATTTGATATGCGTCACAAAGTGTTACCGCATTTTCATGATGACTTTTTATACCAATAAGTATCACATTGTGAAATTTTCTTCAACTTTTATTTTTTTATTATTTAAATAGAAGAGGTATTACACATGTAGCAATATTTATTAATAAGAACAATACAAAATGCTTGATTCAACAGCCTTTGATTGTTACTTTTTCCTTAACCAACACATTAACGGTGTGTTTGAAATTTTGAAAGAAAATATTTTTAGGCCGCTAACTATTTTTCTTACAGTTAACCCCGAGATAGGTGTGATTTGAAAACTTCATATTGTTTCTGGTTTAAAGAGGATCAATTTGATATGCGTCACTAAGTGTTACCGCATTTTCATGATGACTTTTTATGCCAATAAGTATCACATTGTGAAATTTTCTTTTACTTTATTTTCTTATTATTTAAATTATATATATATTTGTTTAATTTTTGACCGGTTTCTCATTATTTTGGTCTATTTATTGTTATATCCGTTTAAATCAGTAAATTATTTGATTAAAATCCTTTACTTTTTAATTTGGTCGGATTATAAAAGGCCGCTAACTTAGGCCGCTAACTTCACACCGGTCATCGAGGGGCCTAAATCACTGGTCCAAATGTATCCGCCCTAACTGATAAAGTTACATGTCAGAGACCTTCGCAAGGTCAGGAACGGCGGTGTAATAATCAGCACTGAGTCGAAGGACAACATGCGGGAGCTGAAATATTCGCTTCTTCAAGTTGACACAGGCTTTATAATCGATGAGATTCATGAACGGAATAGGATTGTAATAATCGGAATTCCTCCATGCAAGAAAATGAAGTTTTTACTTGCCTGTTCCACCAAAATATATCCGACAACGTCCAGGGTCTAACTTTGGCAACATTCTTGACCTCCATTAAGTAAAGCCATAGATCGGGTAACAATAACGCTGAGACCTGTAACTATGTGATAGAAGTCCCGGCAGCCATTCGCATAGCCTTAATAATAAAGGAACGAGTGTTTGGTCATCTTGCCCCGGAAGAGACTTCACTTTGGTCACATGATTTTACAAATGCCAGCAGTTTGAACATGCGGGCATAACATGTCGGGAGTCCATTCACACCTATAAAAGAATGCCCGAAGAAGGAAGATGATCAAAACTGCGCTACCTACTTGCTTTTCAAAAATTCGTGCAATCATAATACTAGAGCTGCTGACTGCCCCGCTAAATAATGGCCGCGAAAGAGGTACTTATAACTCTATAGATTTTGAAAGCGCCTAAGAGCGCCGTAAATTGGTATAAAATCGGCCCTTTATTTCTTCCTCTTTTTAGCTTTTAATTTTATTATTATGATGAATTACTTATGACATAGATAACTTCTTTGTATCGAAGTCTAACTGTTACGAACACGCACAGCGGCGACGGGCGTAGGCTAGCTTCCTCGGTTGCTAAAACGAAGCTACGACAACGAAGCGCCGTAGAAATTAGACAACCGTACGGTAGCTAGCTACTAGACTAGGCCACTGACGTGTTTATAGTGGACTGTATGTTGTGGGCGACCGTATTGCGGGCCGGACGGGTGAAGCCGGGTGTCGCACTTGTGAACCGCTGACCACGAAGATTTCTTGAGCGCAAAATAAAATAGCCGAAGTGAAGCTGAGTCTTCTTGTGAAGAATTTATTTACACTAGAGCACTTATTTTACACTTAATTTCTAGCAGAGTTTCTTCCTTTTTCCTAGCAGCGTTTCTTTCTTGAACCTTCAATTGAGCACTTATTTTCTTGCAGAGTTTCTTCCTTGATTGTTGGTTCTTCCTTTCTTGATTTCTTGCTGCGAACTGCGACTGCGATCTGACCATGACCGCTGGATCGCTCGAGTTTTAAACAATTTCGAACAAAGCGGCAGGCCATAAAATTACCGTTACGGTTGTAAACTATAGCTAGACTACTCTTACAATTCTTGCTGTCCTTGTCTACAACTCGTTTGTATGGAGGTACATGTTTTTGTTATTTTAAAATATAAAAATGAATTTTCTCTACATTACAATTACTTCCTACAGATAGATATTAATTTTACAAACATTATGAAATAGAATTCATACAGATATCTCACAAACTGTGGCTTTAAGAGCCAAAAAATGCAAAGGGCGTCTCGCAAGCGTATTGCTTATAATTTCAAAATTCACGCCCGGCCTAGTAGCTCCACGGCAAAGTGCGCGGGAGTTTGTTGAACTAAGCAAAAGGTTAAGAGCGTAATCCACAACGTATTGCTTATTTTGTAAAAATTCACGCTCTTACTTTTCATACAATTACACAAATACAAATTTTACACTGATAGATTTTAACTATTTACGTATATTAAGAATTATTAAGAATTTAACTCAACTCTGCTTGAGTACATATCTTACACTACATGTTATTTACGCCTAAACTATTATTTTACATCGTATATTTTATTTTTGACAATCCTACATATTAAATCCTTACTGACAATACCTATAGTTACTAAGTTTACACGAGATATTATTTACGAAATACATGCGCTTCCTTAAGTTATTTCTACGTTATATATCTTACTATTTATTTAACCTTCTTACTTAAAATGTACATAGTTGAGCAAACCTTATGTACTCTATCTCACATTGCAACGACATACTTCTATCCTAGTTGTTGTGACTTTATTTTTCGTCACTTGCAACGTTACAACTTATTATTATTTATTTATCAAATAATTCACAAACCTTACAACTTACTAACTTATTATTTTACGTATCGTTTTAGAGCTACCACTTTATTTATCAAAAAATCCTTATTTAAACATGTTTACATTTTAATCCTTATATCCTATCCTCTCCTATCCTTATTTATGTGTTTCGTGTGGTCCGTCGCTAACATTCTCCCTCGCAGTGCGAAGCACTCCATCCTGTTGCGGCGACGATGTAGCTGGAACCAACACGACGACACGGCGACTCGGGCGGCGCAGCACTCCTCCATTCGTCTGGATGTCCAGGATCCTCACTCTTCCGTCTGGTCCTGGGTACGCCTTCAGCACCTTGCCACGTGGCCATGAGTTTCGTGGCAGGTTTGCATCCACGATGAGTACCACGTCGCCTTCCTCTGGGTCGCTCGTAGTCCTTCCGCTGATCTTTCTCGGCATCAGCGTCGGCAGGTACTCCTTGATCCACCTTCTCCAGAAGTGATCGGTGAGTCGCTGTGCAGTCCTCCAACTGGCTTTTCCGACTAGTTCGTGATCGGTGAACTCGCCAGGTGCCATCATTCCACAGGACCTTCCAATTAGAAAGTGGTTAGGCGTCAGACTTTCTTCATCGTCCGGCTCCATGCTGAGTTCGGTGAGCGGACGCGAGTTGACGACGTGTTCCACCTCTGTCATCAGTGTGTGCAGTACCTCTTCTGGCGGACTTCTTTCGTGCAGTACTGCGGCCAGCGACGTCTTCACGGAGCGTACCATCCTTTCCCATGCGCCCCCCATATTTGGACTTCCTGGTGGTATGAACTTCCACCTTATACCTTTCTCTAGGGCTGCTTCTTCCAATTCTCGGTTGGCTCCGACGAAGTTTGTCCCGTTGTCGCTGAAGATGACCTTTGGCATTCCTCTTCTCGCTGCCATTCTTCGCAGCGCCATGATCATGGAGCTAGTGCTTAGTGATGGCACTAGCTCTAAATGTACTGCCCTTGTCGTTAGGCAGGTGAAGAGCGCTCCCCAGCGCTTCTCTGTTCTCCTGCCGATGGTGACCTGGATTGGCCCGAAGTAGTCCACGGCTGCATTGGAGAAAGGATACGCGTGATGTTGTAGACTTTCCCCGGGCAGGTCTCCAGTGGGCGGGATTTGCGGCGAACCTTTCCTGACTTTGCACCATTGACATTGGTAAATGACTGCTTTTACCGCTGTCCTTAGGCCCAAAATCCAATACTTCTGCCGCAGCTCATTCATTACGGTTGCAGTGTTACCGTGTAAAAACCTTCTGTGATAGTACTGAATTATCAGTTGTACTATCTTATGTTTCCCATCTATTACGGGTGGGTTATTTACTGCGTTTTTAAACGTGAACTTTCTTGTTCGACTGCGCAGTTTTATCTTTTCGTTGCTGCCTAGATAAACGTCGATTTTTCGTAGGCGGCTTGCGTTTTCCAATGGCTTGTTTTCTTTTAAGCATTTCATTTCCTTTGTAAAGCTTTTACTTTGGCTTCTTTTAATTAAATATTCTTCTGCCTTTTTTTGGAAAGCCTCTTCAATTTTTATAAAATTGTGTTCCTTCTTTCTTTCAATCACCGGCTTGGCTTGTGCTTTCTTCTTATTTTTATTGTGCGGCTTCCATGTGACGTCCTTGTCTCGCGCTGTGTTGACCCTCTCGACTTTCTTTTTCAGGACATCGATAAACTGAAACACCCTTGCCATGGTGTTAACCAGTTTCCTCCAGTTCGAGAATCTTTCTAGGTCTGGTGTTTCCTTTTCTACTGCCTTAATGGTGGTGACCTTGTGACTTGCCCTCTCTTCCAGGTCTTCACTCTTGGCCAAACCAAACTTTTTGGCGGGCCACTCTTCTTCGCCTCGCTTTAGGAATTCTGGGCCCTGGAACCACCTAGCGGTGTGATTGAAGTCGCTAGGCGTATTCCGTGTAGCGTCATCAGCCGGATTCATCTTCGTTGGAACCCATCTCCACTCCTGTGGCTTTGTTAGTTCTTCTATTTCCGCCAATCGATGAGCCACGAACGTCTTGAATCTTCTTGGGTCAGCTTGCACCCACTGAAGTACTGTGCTTGAGTCGGTCCAGTACGTCTTTTGAGTGACCATGAGGTTGAGCTCTTTCTCCACGGTGGCTGCTCGGGATTGAGACTGGTTTTGTCGGCGAGACCCTTGCCTTTCCAGCCACCAGCACGACGTGTGTTAAACCCTCTGGTCCTCTGGTCCTCCAATATACAGACGCCGCGTATGCCTCTTCGCTAGCGTCTGTGAAGGTGTGCAGCTGCCCTTCTCTCTGGCATGGCGAAATGCACCTTGGTATCCTCAACTTGTCCAAGGTAGCGACTTCCTTTATGTACCTTTGCCAGGCTTCTTGTTGGCCTTCTTGTATTTTCTCATCCCAGCCAATCTGTGTTCGCCAAATTTCTTGAATCAACTTCTTCCCTTGGATCAGGACTGGCGTAGCGAAGCCCATGGGATCGAATGTTGACATCACGGCGCTCGTGACTTCTCTTTTTGTGGGAACCCTTCTGCCATCTAATATTTCTGTTGGCGTATTACGTAGCCCAATGTTAAAGGCTAAGGCATCTTCTTCTGTGAGCCACCTCAGGCCCAGTGTCTTTTCTTCTTTGGTAAGCTCAAGGTTGGCGCTTTCATTTTTCTCTCGGTAACCTTTGAGCACTTCTGGGTTATTGCTTGCCCATCCCTTCAAATGGAAACTCGCCCGCTCATGGATATCCTTAACTTCGGCCGATACTCTTCTTGATTCCTCGACAGACTGGAAGCTTTGAAGATAGTCATCCATGTAGTGATTTTCTTTTATCGCCTTAACTGCTGCTGGGCGGGTCTCCTGGTACTCTTCAGCATTCTTGTTCATTACGTAGATTGCCGTGGCTGGTGATGAGGCAGCACCAAAAATTACAGAAGTCATTCTATATTCCTCTGGCTTCTCTTTTCTTCCTTTTCCGCGCCAAAGGAACCTCAGACTGTCCCTGTCTTCTTGTCTAATTTTAATGCGGAGGAACATGTCTTGTATGTCGGCCATTATTGCAATTGGCCCCTCTCTAAAGCGCAGCAATACTCCAAATAGTGATTGGAGTAGATCTGGACCGAGCAGGAGAGCATCATTTAAGCTCTTTCCCTGGAACTTGGCTGCTGCATCGAAGACGATTCTGGGCTTCTTTTTTACTGGGTGTTCGACAGCGAAGTGTGGAAGATAGAATGTTCTTCCATCAGTGCTGTTACGCGGTGCCTTCTCTGCGTACCCCTTTGCGAGGAGATTGGTCATTTGGATCTCATATTCCTTTTTCATCTCTTTGTTTTGATCCAGCTTCTTTTCAACGATTTCCAATCTCCTGAAGGCTTGCTTGCAGTTGTTTGGAAGAACTTCATCTTCTTTCTTCCACAGAAGCCCAGTTTCGTATTGCCCATCAGGCAATTTCTTTGTTGTCTTCTCCAGGACTTCCAGGGCTCTTCTGTCGCTGTCATGGCTCGGCAGCTTGGCTTCGATCCCCAGGGACTCTAATTTGAAGAAGTCTCGAACGATCTCATTGATCTCCTCTTCGTTCGAGATGCGACAGTGGTTGACAAAATGCACTGCTACTGTTGAAGCAGCGTCACAGCCATGTAGCACCCACCTGAGACTGGTGAGTGAGGCTACGGGCTCAGTCTTCTTTCCCTTTTTCAATCTTCTTGTCACTATGAGTCCCCAGTTGTCTTGCCCGATTAGAAGCTTGGGCTCTTCTTTATCGTAGACCAGCTGATCCTTAATGGCGCTTAAATGCTGGCAGTTACGGATGTCCTCTATTGCCACCTTTTGTTGCGACAGCTTAAGGTCCTCCATTGTTCGAAGCTCTATTGCCCTCTTGTCTCTTCTGTAGGCCCCTTTAATTTTAATTTTTAGACGTTCGGAGCTATTTTTCTTAATTATTTTTCCGCCAACGGTTTCTATTGTCAGAGTCTCTTTCTTCCCATTGACTCCGATTTGTTCGGCAACTTTTGAGTCCAATAGCGACACCGTTGAGCCCTCGTCCAGAAGCGCCAATATCCTTGCGTGCCCCTTCGGTCCATATACGTCTACTGGCATTATTTTAAAGTAGACCTTTTCGTTACTTATTGTTGTATGGATTGAAGCGATTTTTTCTTCAGCTTCTTCTCCTTCTTGCTGGCCCAGTTGGTAACACTGACTGGTGCCTGGTGCTTCTGCTCTGTTTGGCGGCTTCTCTGAATGGAGGGACGTGTGATGCCATCTGCCGCACTTCTTGCATACCGGCGCTTTGCAATTCAGTCTTGAGTGCCGGAAGCGTAGGCATTTGAAGCATGTCCTTGTTTTCTTCGCTATGTCCCATTTTCCATTCAGGTCAGCCTCTTTAAAAGTTTTGCAGTCAAGCAAGTAATGATCGCCTTCGCATCCCGTACAGGCAATTTTCTTTCTTTCTTGAGGCGGCTCCCGTACGTTGTTTATTGGTTTGTGCTCTGGTTCCCAATTTCTCTTCGGTACGCTTGTGGGTTCCCAGGGCTTCCTTGGTTGTGGTGGAACCGCCTTGTAAGTCCTCCTCAGCTCTTCAGGTGGAGCAAAGTCCCCACAGATGTCGGCTTCTAGTCCGAGGAATGCGTCCAGTAGGATGAGCTCAGGCATTTCTTCATCCCTTCTTTCTCGATGGTACGCAAACCAACGGAACTTCATAGAAGACGGCATCTTTTCAGTTAGGCTCTTCAATGTTTCAGGAGAGCTGAGGTATTGACTCTTCTTCAGTGCTTTGATGCTTGCTACTGCATTTCGGACCCGGCTTGCAAACTGGCAGATGTCGCTTGGGTTTTCATTGACCCTTGGTAGACTCTTCATCTTCTCTAGCTCAGCTAAGGCCAGGGCTCCAGGTCTTCCGAATCTTGCTTCCAGTCCCGTCATGACTTCCTTCGGATCTTCGGCGGTGAATAGCAGGCTTTGTACAGCTTCCCTTGCCTTTCCTTGGACTGCCCTTCGTAAACGTGCCAGATTCTGCACGTTGGACAAGGATGGAGCTGTATCCTCAAATGACCTTCTAAAAGCCAGCCATTCTTCACAATTGCCATTGAAGTATTGAAGTTCGGTGAATCTGGATGCTGCTGCTGTGTCTGGAGCCTTTTCGGTGAGCTTAGCGATAGCTTGGGCCAGCTCTTGGATGTCGCTCTTCTTTTCTTTGGTTGGAGCTGGCCTTTCGTGATGATGTCTTTGCTTGTCCTGCCTCTCTTCAGTTTGGACAAGCCATTCCTCCACTTCATGGGTCCTTTCGAAGATCTCTATCTCTTCTTCTTCTTCGGACTCGGCTTCCACTTCTGCTAGCTTTAATTTGGCTTGAGCCAGCTCAACTTCTTTACGAGCCAGCTCCATTCTAGCACGAGCCTCCGCTTGTCTTCTCTTGTTTGAGCGGACGGACTGCGTGTCGATGTCACGGTTCCTCCTTTGGACTTGACCATTCGTTGTACCCTTTTCTTTGGGCAGCGGTGCAGGCGGTGGCAATGCAGGCCTGGCTGGTACTGCGTTGTTGGTGTCAGCTACGATATTCAGCTCCCCGGACTCTTCTGCACTGGTGCTGGGGGGGGCTGTCCTTATTGTCTTCGTAGACTGACTGGTGACGTCAGTACTAGTTTCGGTCGGCGTGCACTGGCTCCAATCTCTCGATGTACCGCTGCTCTCTCCAGTAGTCTTCGTCTGGGTTGACTCGGTCGTCTTGGAACGCGATGAATCGGATCTTGTGGTCGGCATGTTGACGGCTTCTTTTTTCCCAAATCCGGCTCGACAGGACCAGAAAATTGTTACGAACACGCACAGCGGCGACGGGCGTAGGCTAGCTTCCTCGGTTGCTAAAACGAAGCTACGACAACGAAGCGCCGTAGAAATTAGACAACCGTACGGTAGCTAGCTACTAGACTAGGCCACTGACGTGTTTATAGTGGACTGTATGTTGTGGGCGACCGTATTGCGGGCCGGACGGGTGAAGCCGGGTGTCGCACTTGTGAACCGCTGACCACGAAGATTTCTTGAGCGCAAAATAAAATAGCCGAAGTGAAGCTGAGTCTTCTTGTGAAGAATTTATTTACACTAGAGCACTTATTTTACACTTAATTTCTAGCAGAGTTTCTTCCTTTTTCCTAGCAGCGTTTCTTTCTTGAACCTTCAATTGAGAACTTATTTTCTTGCAGAGTTTCTTCCTTGATTGTTGGTTCTTCCTTTCTTGATTTCTTGCTGCGAACTGCGACTGCGAACTGACCATGACCGCTGGATCGCTCGAGTTTTAAACAATTTCGAACAAAGCGGCAGGCCATAAAATTACCGTTACGGTTGTAAACTATAGCTAGACTACTCTTACAATTCTTGCTGTCCTTGTCTACAACTCGTTTGTATGGAGGTACATGTTTTTGTTATTTTAAAATATAAAAATGAATTTTCTCTACATTACAATTACTTCCTACAGATAGATATTAATTTTACAAACATTATGAAATAGAATTCATACAGATATCTCACAAACTGTGGCTTTAAGAGCCAAAAAATGCAAAGGGCGTCTCGCAAGCGTATTGCTTATAATTTCAAAATTCACGCCCGGCCTAGTAGCTCCACGGCAAAGTGCGCGGGAGTTTGTTGAACTAAGCAAAAGGTTAAGAGCGTAATCCACAACGTATTGCTTATTTTGTAAAAATTCACGCTCTTACTTTTCATACAATTACACAAATACAAATTTTACACTGATAGATTTTAACTATTTACGTATATTAAGAATTATTAAGAATTTAACTCAACTCTGCTTGAGTACATATCTTACACTACATGTTATTTACGCCTAAACTATTATTTTACATCGTATATTTTATTTTTGACAATCCTACATATTAAATCCTTACTGACAATACCTATAGTTACTAAGTTTACACGAGATATTATTTACGAAATACATGCGCTTCCTTAAGTTATTTCTACGTTATATATCTTACTATTTATTTAACCTTCTTACTTAAAATGTACATAGTTGAGCAAACCTTATGTACTCTATCTCACATTGCAACGACATACTTCTATCCTAGTTGTTGTGACTTTATTTTTCGTCACTTGCAACGTTACAACTTATTATTATTTATTTATCAAATAATTCACAAACCTTACAACTTACTAACTTATTATTTTACGTATCGTTTTAGAGCTACCACTTTATTTATCAAAAAATCCTTATTTAAACATGTTTACATTTTAATCCTTATATCCTATCCTATCCTATCCTTGTTTATGTGTTTCGTGTGGTCCGTCGCTAACACTAACGGTTTGTGAAGTTGGAAATTGCAAACAATATATGTCTTATTACAGCAATCTATTAAGCATATTAAAATTTATAAAAAACATTAAAAAAAATCTAATTTTTCAACAAACACTGAGCATAAGTTCCGATGTTTTTGTTTTAACAGAATGCTGGCTCAATAAACAAACAGAATGCTGGCTCAATAAACAAACAGAATGCTGGCTCAATAAACAAACAGAATGCTGGCTCATTAAACAAACAGAATGCTGGCTCAATAAACCAACTAACGTATCGCAAATGCCGGGTTATAGTACAGTTTTGTAAACTAAAAACAAAATTATGGACTGATAATTTATGTTAAAAATGACTAACATGTCTTAGTCGAGCCCACTATACATGACTGTAACCGTTTGTTAAAAAATCGGCCAAGTGCGAGTCGGACTCGCGCACGAAGGGTTCTGTACCATTATCTATAAAAACGGCAAAAATATCTCGATTGTTGTACGGGAGCCCTTAAATATTTATTTTATTCTACTTTTTAGTATTTGTTGTTATAGCGGCAACAGAAATACATACTTCTGTGTATATTTCAACTTTCTAACTATCACGGTTCATACATCACGGATACAGCCTGGTGACAGACGGACGGACGGACGGACAGCGGAGTCTTAGTAATAGTGTCTCGCTTTTTACCCTTTGGGTACGGAACCCTAACAAAAATTGGTTCCAAGTTCGCGATATTAGCTTTGTACAGACCCCCCTCTGTTAGAAATATACAAATTTTATTGACTCTTTAAATAAAACCTTACTGAACTTATCAATACTCTTCAAGAAAATGCCGATGCAGTTGTTCAAGACTACCTGAATCAATGCTCCTTTCATGGTTTGATGCCTGCGCATACATTATCTATCCATCAAAGTGGTTCTTGCCAAGACCATATCATGTTCAAAACATGTATTCACGCACTTACTATTGTAAACAACTCGACAATAACCAAACATATGCTGTTGCTGACTTACCTTAAATTGCAAATTACCCTAAACAGACAACTGCAACGCTTACACCAGTCTCTATATTAAATATTAATAAACACAGTAAGCATTTGCGTAACATCGGCTTTGCTTCAATTTATAATTCTGCTGATCCACAGTTTTGTATGTCGTAAATGTTCAGGATGCAAATCAGGCAACCACAATTAATATTCGTTTGAGTATACAATTTTTATTATAAAACCATGGATCACACCAGATCTTATTCGTTGTATAAGACATAGAGATAAACTACATATGAACGCTAAAAACTGCATATGAACGCTAAAAATAACCCAAATAATTTAGTAATTCAATTATCGTACAAAAATATCGATATTTTTTGTAATAATCTGATTAAAAATCGGCCAAGTGCGAGTCGGACTCGCGCACGAAGGGTTCCGTAACATTATCTATAAATACCATTATACATATAAATCACGTTTGGTTGTATGAGAGCTCTCCTTAAATATTTGTTTTATTTTAATTAAATTATTTATTTTAAAGTTAATGCATAACTAAATATTCTGTAATAATTCAAGCGTTTTCTTGTTGCCGTTATAAAAAACGAGCAAAAATATCACGTTTGTTGTATGGAAGCCCCCCTAAATATTAATTTTATTCTTTTTTTTTTAGTTTTTGTGTTGTCTACCAACCAAAAACAACACGGTTTCAATGTTGTTAACAGGTGGCTTCAGCTTAATTAACTGACAATAAATTGACATAAGACAAATTATATAAGGTTTTTAATGCGCAAATTAAAATTCTCGTCAATCTAACACAACATTGTATGCTCATTGTAGTCAGGACCATAATACGACCCAATGTAGTTCAGTTATCGAACCCACAAATAAAATAAAATACCTAGGTATATTAATAGTTTTTTTTTTTTTTTCTGAACTGACTGCAGTTGGCGAGTCTCTTAATGAGCCTCAGCCCATATAGCGCCCAACGCTCAATGTCAATCATATAGCGCCCATATAGCGCCCAACGCTCATTGTCAATCATATAGCGCCCATATAGCGCCCAACGCTCAATGTCAATCATATAGCGCCCATATAGCGCCCAACGCTCAATGTCAATCATATAGCGCCCAACGCTCATTGTCAATCATATAGCGCCCATATAGCGCCCAACGCTCAATGTCAATCATATAGCGCCCATATAGCGCCCAACGCTCATTGTCAATCATATAGCGCCCATATAGCGCCCAACGCTCAATGTCAATCATATAGCGCCCATATAGCGCCCAACGCTCAATATCAATCAATAATAACTTACTGTATTACATCATGTGGTGGTGCGGGCAAAACGTAACTACTTTCCATCGAGAGAGCAATTCTCAAGTTATCTACCTTCCGCCCTTTTCTCTCTCCCACTAACCTCCTCTATAAGTCTTGCAAAATACTTACAGTCCGACAGTTATTCATAAAGAGTATTAAAACAGCACGCTTCTCTTTTCCACTGCACTAAACTTACTAATAAGAAAATGTATAGTCTGTCCGCAAAAAATAGCTATAAAACATACTTTTACAACCAAATTTTATGACTTTCTAGGTTCTTTGCTCTACAATAGACTAAATTCACTGGTAGACATTCATCCCCTAAACTATAATGATTGTAAAAAGACACTGCAGAAAACCCTCCAAAGTATGTCCTATGAAGATACGGAGTAGTTATTAAGTGTACTAGAGTAAACACTTCGTGTACTCTTATTTTAATTGTTGAAAGTAGTTATTTTAGTAAGCATTTCTAAAATTTATTCTATAATAACTATTGTTTACATATACACATATAAAAGTTCCTGCAAAATTAGTTAATTATACTCTTTAATCTTATCCTTAATGCAGTGATTATATGTATAAACATGTATGTTAGCTCTTCTCGCCTAAAACACAGAATACCCTGGTTCAAACTCCCGTCTTACTTATATCTAAGCAAAAAATTGTATTCATAGCTTTATTTTGTGGAACCTAATTTTTATGAATAAAATTATTTTATTTATTTTTATATCTTCGTAGGGTTGAATCGGACCAAGCTTTCCCATCACCAGTGGGATATGTCATTGATATGCAGGAGAAACCATGTAGGAGACAGCACAAAGCGTTGTGGAACACCAGCATTAATATCCATGCTATCGGATCAACTACCGTCAACTACGGCTGGTATGCGTCTGTCGGACAAAATCTAGACACCCATGTGCACAAAACCTCGGGCAGTCCGTAAGATGACAAGATCACGAAGACCCCGGTGCCAAAACTGTTCGACCACCTTCGCTATGTCCAGGCTACATGCCAATGTCTCCCCCTGACTCTCAATGGCTCTACCCATCGGTGTGTGAAATACACTAGGAGGTCACCAGTCGAGTGACCGTGGCGAAAGCCATATTGACGGTCGCTGACCAGGTCGTGTTTTACTAGGTATCTTAGAAGCTGTGTGTTGATCACAAGCTCCATCACCTTGGAGAGCAGAGAGGTAGCGATTGCCCTGTAATTCGAAGGATCGTATCTATCACCCTTTTTGGACTCCAGGTGTACATTTGCAGTCTTTCATTAAGACGGAAATTGCCTTGTAGGAAAACGCGAAAACACAATAGAGTACAAAACGTAATTAATTTCATTGCATTGAAATTATCATTAATCAAAATTGTGTGCTACATTAATCATACCTAAATCAATGATTTATCTTCGCATCCTTTACCCGGAGTGAATGAGATCGAGTATCTCATACCCGCCGATTTATAAAACACTACTTAACTGTGCGATTCCTGGAATTTAGCTGGAGGGGGTGGTGCTGGGAGTGATTTTAAGCGTCATTAACAGCGTTGCACCGGCGGCGGAGTAAAACTGCTGCCAGGTCTCCCGATTTCCCGGGATATCTCCTGATTTTAGAAAATGTCTCCCGATGTCCCGGATTCCCACTCAAAACTCCCGATTTTTTACGAACACCACGGCGTAAGCTATTTTAGAAAAAAAACTGCGTTTAACGAAACAAAACGAAATGCTATGCAATGTTAGACACACTTGAGAATGCGCAGACTTAACTATAGTTTAACTTAATGAAATAAAGTTGAATATTCAATAGCAAAGTTTAGGCAGTTAAAGTTTCCTAATTTTACAACATAAAAAAAGTACACCGGATTTTGCTTTGATTATCCGGCCCAATTAAGACACATAGTTCAATGAGTAGCATCGTAGCAACGTCTACCGCCGACATATTGGGAAGGTTCTCTAATATTGTATCTTGAAATGTTATGCAAAAAAAATTACACCGAATAGCGGGTTCTAATAATATCCGTAATACCCGACCTCATAGTCTGTGTAACTTTTTTGTTTCTCGTTATGTTTTGATTTTATGCGTATAATAATTAAATTTCTTTGTTTTTAGGTGTGTTTACTCAAAAATGTCTTATGTGGAAAACCAGAGACGGCTTATGTATGGAGCAAAGATGACTTATGGAGCGCATGCTCGTTTTGTTTGCGAAAACTGCTTCGATAAAGAGTTTTTATAAGCAATAAATAAAAGAAGTTATTAGAATGTTTTTATGTTATGTCGAAGCTTAATTATACAAGACAGATTTATTCTTTAATTTTGTGTGCACAGTTTTATGAATTTTACAAATTTTTAGATATTAACTCATAATTTGTAAATATTGTTGATTTGTGCGTACAAAAATACTACTTTTTTTTTAAAGAAATATAAATACTTTTATAACTAGAACTCGGTATTTTATCATATTATCTCATTTTCCTAATGGTAATTAATATATTGCAGTAATAAGTAATATTCTAAAGTCATTTCAAAATTCAAAATCGACAATTCTATATAAGGGTTATAATGAATACATAGTATATAAAAGAATCAGAAATCAGATATGTATTTTGTATAATAAATAAATAAAAAAAAATCTTATATGGATGTACTTATTTTAGTTAATTTGTTTTTTACATATTATATTTAATAATAAAACTTTCTTTTTTTAAGTCATTACTTATAACCCTTACTTAAAATACATAAAGCCAATACAGTTTTGCTTTTGTTTTTTTATATACCACTAAGGTGGAAAACAAGCTTAAGGTCCACCGATGGTAAGCAGTCACCGTAGCCTATGGACGCTTGCAACACCAGGGATATCCCTCGCGTAAAACTTGCTGTTTTTATTCAGGTAATTCTAACAATGTGTGCAAAAAACATCGTTGTCGGCCATTATCGATGTTTTGAGTTCGATGAATATCGAATATCCATGTTGAGATGTCGTTGTTACCTTCGATGTCAGCATCCCTATGCTATATCATAACATAACTTATCTACAAATAATCTGCGAGCTTGTGCAAATATCTGTTTCCATTTTTAAAACTTTATATTTAA
The DNA here is from genome assembly GCA_946406115.1 of Apoda limacodes. Lineage (NCBI taxonomy): Eukaryota > Metazoa > Arthropoda > Insecta > Lepidoptera > Limacodidae > Apoda > Apoda limacodes. Next base: position 17,550,111 of record OX291564.1, on the reverse strand, counting down.
CATATTAACAGACTATACATTTCAAAATATAAGTATCGATATATTAACATTAATATAATAAAAATGAGAGCATACTTAAACTAGATATCACGTCTAATCAATATGCAGGAATTATTCCACTCCGTCTAAATGTATTTGATATTTTGGGACCATTTCTTATCTGTGATGACTTTTTTTTTAAATCTGTTTTTGTGGCTCAATCAGTTATGTTATGGTATTTGCGACAGATTTGGTATGATATTAACTGAACCTGCGTTTTTTGCGAAATTTTTGTGCCACACCCGGTTCTTTGCAGTCTTCTTTCGGTCACCGTCGGCTACCTTTTTTTTGGCGCTGATATTTACTCTACAGCTGATCTGACCTAAGGGCCATCGGTTCTTCCCCAAATACGACCTGCCTATTGCCAAATCAGCTTGCTTATTCTAGGCACTATGTCAGTGACTTTGATCCTTCGTCGGATCTCTTCATCTCGAGTCATAACCTTCAAAGAAACTCGTATGACACATTATACTGATGTTTATGTATCTGTTGTCTCGGAATCTGAATGACCTAATGTCTGTGATAAAAGTAATAAATGAACATTTGTCGCTTCAATTGATTACCTTCTGGTCTCAAAGTAATATCATATTTACAATATGTAGTGTTATTATTTATCGATAAACAGCTGTTTACAGACAAGCAGACAGCTCTTTACAAAAAATATATGTAGTATAGACCACTGTTAATGGTAATAAGAGGTTTATACAGAATGGTAATGAAAATTAAAAATATAAAAAACTAAAAGGGAATGGGGCGTTTTGTATACAAGCATTAAACGCATCGAGTGATGCGCTAGCTCAGCGCCATAGCGATAATCGATGATTTTATAAAGTTACGATACTTTTAACCATTATAGTGATAGCATTCAGTACAGGACCTTAATGATTTTCATATTGGTAGATAGAGACAATTGTACTATTAAATGAGTCGCAGGGAAACTCATATAATAAAATAATAAAACTTATATAAAAATGAATAACTGTAATATACGTCATGGGGTTGTCAAAGTTGTCATAGATATCATGAAAACTTTGACAAGTAGTTCACAAGCACACCTTGGACATATCATACAAAAATTCATGACTACTAATATGCTACTAAAAAAGAAAAACAGAAATGACGTGTGCGCACATGTTGGACGAGTTGAACACCAAAGAGCCACAGACAGTGCCCACCCACACTGCATGAAGTGATATTCCTCATACTGTGTCAGTATGATATAGGTATCACTATCATATCATCCTATATCGACCCACTGCTGGACACAAGCCTCCTCCATGGCGCGCCATTTCTTTGATCATCAGGTAGCCACATATACATACCATAATCTTAGGATGTGAGACGACCACCCTCAGGTCAAAATAGATAGGCGTGCGTCTTCCAACCTTCGCTTCTATATCCCCCAGGCGTACCGCGCCGGCGTCAAATAGCTGGACAGCTAAATCTTCTAACGGGGACATGTTTAGCCTAGAACCAAGGTAAAGTGAACATAGCTCAGTGTAAATTAAAGGTTGTTACTTTATAGGTGACCTTCAATATCATAAGTGTAACCTGATTTAAACCACAAGCATTTGATGCGAGGTAATTTGAGCTAATAAAGGATCCTGAATCTTAGTCTCAGCCACAATATGTCAGAGGTAACATATAAACAGGTATTAACTATATCTATTCTATTTAATATTTTACAGTACTGGCTGATTTCTTACGGTGTCTCTCTTTAACCTGTATTGTATCAAGCGGGGGAAACTTCTATACAAACTTTCTTCCCCTATTTTTGTTTTATTTACAAATATCACTGGATTCCCCTACAAAGTTTGATACCCTATTATTCCCTCTAGCTAGGGAATAATTTTGTGAAAACAGTGAAATGAATTTTTTTTCATCAAAATGGTTATTAGTACCAATTATCCTTAAAAAATAACTCCTATGTCCTATTTTTTTAAAAACTTCCTAGGGCATGAGTTTCGCAAAATCCTTTCGCAGTGAATTGTTACATCGTAAAAGAAACCATGTTTTAAATAACAAGCATCTAATCCCACCTGTACAGTCTATGTTTTCATATATTAGTCAGTCAGTTTCTTCGTTATCGTTATATGTAATGTTTATAGATCTAGGTTTAGCAATTGAAGTAGATACAATATAAGTTTTTAAATTAACGCGTTCCATTTCTAATTTTAAATAGTAAAACGGAAGTAAACGCGTTGTTATTTGGCAAAATACCTTTTTCGCGACGTTTCGGCTGGATTTGCCAAATGACATAACATGCCAAATAAAATTGAAGTTGATACATCTAGCTAAATGATCAATCTCAAACAAAATCGGTCCTAGTAAACAGCCTTGTGGGACATCAATTTTCAGAACTTATATTCAAACTATAGATTTTTTTATAAAAACCTACTCTCATACATACCTACATAATACATACAATATTTTTGTATGTACGTGGCGATGACAAGATATAGTAATAACTATGTATAAATCTAAGAGAAAAAATGGCATGAACGTATAAGAAGAAAGTTATTGTACCTATATGAGATGGTTAGGGGAAAGAAAGTAAAAAAGTGTGAGAATTTGTATTCTTGGTCAGTATCTTTGCTCCCAAAAAAACGGAACATATGAAAATAACATTGAAGGGAAAATACAAAAAATGTCTAAAAAGACACGGTTGGCTTCTTATTCAAATCTATGTATGTGTTGATTCCAAGACTGATATATGAATGTTGAGTTAGAAAAAGTTAAAGTTAAGTACAATTAATACCATGGAAATGAGGGCATTGAGACGTATATGTGGTGGGAATCTATAATAATAATGTGTCTAGTATAAACAGGTACTTGCTAGATTATTCTAAATGTATGCACTTAACTTACATATATAATTATCCACATGTAAATGTCACGAAATGTCTCACTTCTTATTTCACAATCAGCAATAAACCTCACGGGACAAATAAATAAATAAAAAAAAAATCACACCAAAATAATATCGACAAATATTAGCGCGAAACTTTTATAATTGCGTCACTTTTTCTTTCTTTTTTATAACCTTAGAGACACATCCAATCTTGAACCATTACAAGATTATAATGACGCAGACTACGAATACTGAATAATATATAAATGCTGCATGCATTGGATTGGAATATTGGAATATTAAAGCTTTGTCACCGGTTTACAAATAATTTATGACATTGTCTTTATTGCTGATAACTATTTAAAGTAGTTAGGATGTCCATTCGTGGCGTTTCATCATTGAAAATCTATCAGCACGTTTACGTTATTAAAAACATCGAAATTGCAACGTCTACTTTAGAGTAAATAAAATTGTAGAAAGGATTGACCTTTTATCTATGTTTATGCATATTCATTAATAAATAACAAGCTATTGTTTTTATAGGTACATGTTTCTTAAAGAAAAATAGCTTAAAATACTGTTATTGTTAAGAGGTCACTTATGCTGATTTAATTCTAGGATTCAGCATACAAGGACTTACACGCCATGATTTTGTTATTTGGACTACTTTAGCTTAGGCACAGCGGGTACTTGCTCTACTAAGTCGCCTAAACAGTAAAGGTGGGTCATAACGGGTTCTCACTCTACTGAGTCGCCTGAACAAAAACGGTAGGGCACAGCGGGTACTCGCTTCACTTAGTAGCCTGAACAGTCAAGGTAGGGCATAGCGGGTACTTGCTCTACTAAGTCGCCTAAACAGTAAAGGTGGGTCATAACGGGTTTTTACTCTACTGAGACGCATGAACGATAACGGTAGAGCACAGCGTGTAATCGCTTCACTTAATAGCCTGAACAGTCAAGATAGGGCATAGCGGGTACTTGCTGTACTGAGTCGCCTTAACAGTAAAGTTGGGTTAAACGGGTTCTCACTCTACTGAGATGCATAAATGATAACGGTAGGGCACAGCGGGAACTCGTTCTACTGAGTCGCCTTAGCAATTACGGTAGTGTGCAGCGAGTACTCGCTTCACTTATTCGTCTAAAAAGTCAGGGTAGTTCGCCTATCAATCTTGCAACCGTAATATCTGTCTGGAATCTGCGCAACCGACCATCTTCTGTTTAACGGAGACGCAGATATCCTGCCCGGCCGATATTAGCCCGGCTATAGTAAGAAACGACCGTGGTTTAAACGGTCTTGCAGAGACATTAAAATTCTTAAGCAAATTTCATAAAAAGCTTGGACTACGACCCCAAACAATAAGGACCCGAAAATTTTTAAGTTAAAAATAAAATAAATAGTCAGCATTTATTTTCTTTTTAACTCAAGGTTCAATTAGAAAGTAAGTAACCAGAGTTAATTCCAATTCATCGCAAAATAGATGGGCGACTCGAAAGCTATTATTCTGGGAGTCGTGCCTTCTGGTCGCTTGCTAAAGCTGCCGAGTAAATCTTTTGACAGTCGTCGTTGTCACCACTGCGAAAAAACCGATTGTGATTTGGCCCATAGTGCTCAAAAGTAAGCCGATCTACTGGGCAGTCTCTTTGCTCAAACTTGAATTTATACCGTGGCGTAGGAATACCACGCCAATCTTCATAACACAGCGGCAGATACTCCCGTAAGCTGGCATGCAAACAACTCTGTGTACTTAACAGAAAGAAGCAATACTTCACCTCGAGGCGAAGGTTGTTGAAGGTGGAACCCTTAAATCTGAGGTGAGAGTTTGCCCCCCTGTGTGTTACCGCTTGTAATTGTAACGAGTATTACATACAAACATACAACGGTAAATTAAGTTCCGCGTGTGCTGAGCAAAAGCGAGTAATTTTACATACACACTACTCGTAGTGGTTGAAAAACTATAAAATTGTATCGATATGTAGTTTATTATTTATAGATAAATTATTCAAACTCAATTATTCAAATTATGCGGCTTCAGATTGATCTCGCAATTAATTTCTGATCTGAAAGATCTCGATTTATTAATTTTATCGATTAAAATATCCAACTGACTTTATTTCGTGTGTATGCTTTAGGTGCAAAATTTTAGGGAAAATCATACACGTAAAAGTCTGTGAGTTAGTATTTTTGTTTACGCCACATCAACTGAATCGATTTGCCTTAGAATGGAAATAGCTTACATTTACTTACCCTCTAAATTAACACAAACGGTAAATTTTATCCCAGAAAATTCAATATTTTTCGCAGGAATGACTACAGTATAAAGAGGTGATACAGTCAAACTACATTTAGGATCGCGAGGACCGACAACTTCTATAATAAATGTAGTGCTATTACTAATACTTTCTTACTCTGTGATAATAGCTAGACAGTGACGCAACGACCGGCACCGCATAGAGGCTTGGATAAGAGGGGTGTAATAAGTTAGCAGTATTAATCTTTAAACTTATCGTATTTAACTAATTCAGTTTAAACATAGACGATTAACGTTAAAATTAGAAATTTACAATCAAGAAAATGAATGTTTCGTTCGTTACCTTAATTTAGTTATTATTGTCAATATAAACTTAGATTATTCGACGTATTCGAATGAATATAATTTTAGTAATAATACTAATACTCAAGCTCGAGCTATGAATATCGAACACAATTACAATAAGAATCGATTAAAATGGTATTTATTCAAGCGTTTGCGCCATGCTTTAAGTACCATGCAACCAGGCCATAAAATAAAACTAATCAATTAAGAGCAGGAGTCGCGTTCCCACCTAGCAATTTTTTCACAACCACGATAATGTGTGTATGTACCTATGTATTTTTAAACTTTTGTTTAGGTAAGTACCTACATCTTATAAATTCCAAATTTTTTTCCGTAATAATCGGAAATGATACTATCAACCATTGATAATAATATACAATTTTTTTATAAAATAATTTCAATGCCTTGAAAACCTCACTAAAAAGTAAAAAAATAAACCTTTTATGAAACATTGCTATGTGGTTTTTAAGATACGAGACAAATAGTTTTCGGCATTCGACTTCAAGGAGAATAGAACACGTACAAAACATAGTATTAAAGGTTTTAAAGGAGGTGCTATTTTTATGTTTTTTTTAATTTTAAATTTTTAGGTGGTACTTGGACACCTACATATTAAAAGGGGATCGCTGTAGTAATTACCCTAGATGGCGTTGGGAGCGACTTTAGCTCAGGCGAACCGTCTGCTTGTTTGTCAATCTTATCTTAGTGATTTAAAATCGGCTTACAATCGGCGCCGATAACAATGTGCCTAGTGTGAGTTTTAACGCTACTATCGCGTTTGCGTCAACGAAATACATGTATGGAAACGAAGAAGCGCCTCTAGCGGATGCGTTTGGAGACGGTTTTTCTCATACGACTTTTAATGAATACGCGAACGAGATAGTAGAGTTACAAATACGCAAAAACTCACACTCGGTAACCGGTAACACACACCAATTAGTTCCATGTTCTGTGGCGTAACTTAGAATTGTGCGCCCCCGTAGATTTTAGGAAGTGCTCTGCTGTTTTGCAACTGTCTTCATTTTTAAGGTTGCGTACCCAAATGGTAATTAGCAGAACCCTATTACTAAGAACTCCGCCGTCCGTCTTCACAGAAGACGTATTTCTGTTGCCCCTATAACAACAAATACTAAAAAACAGAATAAAATAAATATTTTAATATTACATATATCGAAATATTTATTATATTGGGTGAAACTAAAAGGGTTCCTTGATGACTACGGAACCCTAAAAATATTATCTAATTAATAAAAAGTTTAAAAAAAAAAGACCACTTGAATCTAAATGTATGTAGACGGCAAGCAGAACAAATTTTTATATTAGTAAGTAACTCAAATTTAATAAATGAGTAATAAATTAATTTCGTATATAAATGTTGTCATTGCGATACGGTTACTGTGTTACGGAGAGAGGTCATGTCCGTTTTCATTCCGACGCGTTAGGCTGGTCGCTCTGCAGATACGTCTGTAAGGATAGTTCAGTCTTATCTGGCCGTTTGAGCGGCTTGCACGCAGAGGAAACCCAAACGTGTCATGCTCAAAAACGCCTAAGCGCTCTTAATGCACAGAGTGTTCCAGCATACTATCCAGACCTTCTGGCATCATTCAGTAATGTATGTATTAACGCGCAGAGTGTTCCAGCACACTATCCGGACCTTCTAGCATCATTAAGTAATGTATATATTAATGCACACAGTGTTCCTGCACACTATTCGTAAATTCTGGTATCAGTCAGTAATGTATGTATTAATGCACCGTGTTCCGCCACACTATCCGCACCTTCTAGCGCCATTCAATTATGTATGTATGAATGTACAGTGTTCCGGCACACTATCCGGACCTTCTGGCATCATACAGTAATGTATGTATCGATGCACATAGTGTTCCTGCACACTATCCGGACCTTCTGAAATAAAGTTCACGTGTGAGATAGAGGAAAATAGATCCACACCTTTCTTAGATATTAAAATAATAGTAAAACCGAATGGCTTATTGGCATACTCTGTATTTAGAAAACCTATGCATACATTAAGAGAGTTAGGGTATAGCAAGTACTCACAGCACATCAAGGGCTCTTAAGGATTTGCTGCGCGGACAGCGGAGGGCCGGCGATGCTCGTTGCTGTCATTGCTCGGCGTAGACTCGGCTTGCTGGTACGGCGGTCCGGGAGACCAGATGAAACGGCTGACCGCTGGCCGCCCTCAGGTTGAATATGCAATAATGACATATAATGTGGATTTTTGCTACATCAGGGGTATTCACGCTGATCTTAACGCGGTCCACCGACATCTTGAGACTGCGCAGCCGATCATTCTTTTTCTAACGGAGATGCAGATATCCTGCCCGGCCGATACATCATACCTACATTATCACGGCTACAAACTCGAGCACAATGTTATGAGTCGTGCCGGTGTATGTATGTTCGTCTGGGAGGATATCTGCTGTCGCAGCCTTCATAGCCTTGAAAACAGGGTCCTTTCGATCTAATGGGTGTGCGTAGATCACGGTGGCCAGACTCGTATCTCTGCGTGCCTTTACTGGTCTCATAGCGGTGACACTGACGTAGGTCGACTCTTCACGCAAGTTTGACGACTGACAAAGTGCTAAAGCAATATCCCACAGCAGAGCTAGTTATTTAAGGAGACTTAACGACCACCATCGTGAGTGGCTCAGTTCTCGAACCAATAACTACGCAGGGATATCTGCTCATGAATTTGCTCTGATATAAGGATTCTCTTAGCTGGTACTTTCTCTAACGAGAATACCAGATATAGAGGACCATACAAGATCCTTATTGGACCTTATGCTGATTACACATCCGGACGGATATTCCGTCTCAGTGGATGCGCCTCTTGGCTCCTCGGACCACTGTCTCGTACGGACTCAAGGTTAATGCACACAACCCGATATATAACCGTGGCAATATAAGTCGGAGACTGGGATGGATTGCGTGAATTTTATACATCATTACTCGTAGAGGCAGCTCTGCTTTAGCTCAGAAAATCTTGACGTCTGCGCAGCTGCAGTCACTGAGACAATCCTTACTGGTATGAAATGTTTTATTCCTAAGTCGCGAGTAGCTGCCGGTGTCAAAATGGACCGTGGTTTAATCGGTCTTGCAAAGAAGCTAAAATTCTCAAGCGAACTGCGTACGAGGCTTGAATAAGTATCCGAATATTTCTGAGTTAAAACTCTAATTAAAAGCTGCCTCGAGGTTCAGTAAGAAAGCAACTGCCAGAGATAAATTCCAATTCATCAGCAAAATAGGTGGGCGACTTGTGAGTTATCCCTCTGTTAGTCGTGCTTTCTGGTCGCTTGCTAAAGCTGCCGAAGGGAACTTTTTCCACTCGTCGTTACTACCACTGCGAAAGACCGATGGTGACTTAGCCCATTGCGCTAGAGAAAAAGCCGATCCACACGGGCCGTACAAACATCCCTCGTTCCGTTATGAATGAAGAGCGCGGAGAACTTGTGTCTCAAATCGAGACCCAGTCCAAGTTCTCTGACGGGACGAAAAACTTTGTCCGATTCAACCATACAAAGACACAAGTCTGCTCGTTCACCGCTAAGCATTCACTGAGGTCCCACAATTCCAGAACACTCCCCCCGCTATCTCCAAGAGCATTGAGGTCCTTGGTGTTGACATCTCCGGAGATGTTCAGTTCCGAGACACGGTAAAACTGGCGTCCAAAAAACTTGGTGTCCTCAACATAGCGAAGCAGTACTTTACCTCGGGGCAAAGGATGCTGCTTTACAAGTCGCAAGTCCGGCCCCATATAGAGTACTACTGCCATCTCTGGGCGGGTGCGGGGCTCGGGCTTGGCTCTTTTGACTCGGTTCAACGACGGACTGTGAGAATTGTCGACGATCCCAAACTCACTTGCCGTATCAAGCCCTTAAGTCTGAGGAGAGACTTTGCTTCCCTGTGTGCGTTCTACCCCTTGTATGATGGGATGTGTTCCGAGGAATTGCTCGAAATTACAACGGCAATTTCGCTCGAAAAACACAAATCGATGTAGAGTTTAGCCGTTTGGCACACAGGTACTTTACGGCAAAACAATAATTTTGAGCCGCAGTTCCTTAAAATATTTCCCTTAGGGGGGAGGGTTATGGTGTCATCAACTTTTTGTATGGGATTTAAAAAGTTTTTTTTCAGAAACCTATCGTGTGGGGTATCTAATGAAAGGGCTTGATGAGCCGGTTCTAAAAATATTCCACACTATTACCTTTGGGCAACTTTGTTTCTTAAAATCAAAAAGTATTTTCAAAACATACCAAGTTGTGGCCCCTCCAGGTAGAAGGTGGCGTATTTTTCTCTAATATATACCTTAAATGATAGTTTATATTCTCATTTTTAACCCCCTGAAAGCAATTTGGAAAATATAAAAATTTAGTATTTTTTTTTGAATTTTTGAATATAGCAATGTGAGACGGTTCCTTAAACTTCCGATCTTTATGAGACTTATGTGAACTGTACTGTACCCTGCTGCTCCTATTTGCTGGTGTTATTTAAGTGTATTTAAAAATTCAAAATTCAAATTTCTTTCAGGGGATTAAAAATGAGAATATAAACTATCATTTAAGGTATAAATTACAGAAAAATACTGAGCTGTCTTCTACCTAGAGGGGCCCAAACTTAGTATGTTTTGAAAATACTTTTATTTACATTATGAATTTACATATAATTACATTGAGAAAAAAAGTAGCCCAAAGGTGTGGTATATTTTTAGAACCGGCTCATCAAGCCCTTTCATTTGATACACCCTGATGGGTTTCTGAAAAAAAAGTTTTTAAATCCCATACAAAAAATTGATGACACCATAACCCCCAAAGGGAAATATTTTGAGGAACTGCGGCTCAAAATTATTGTTTTGCTCTAAAGTACCTGTGTGCCAAACGGCTAAACTCTACATCGACAGGGAATTCATTTAGAACTCACACTTTAGAACCGAAATGGTCGCGTACATAGAAGTAAAAAAAATACTTTTTGATTAATAAATACGATTAAACGACATTATTAACGCGAATTTATTTATAAATTTCAATGATATGCCTACCAATCGTAATGTGAAACAAATATAAGAATTATAATTTTCTCAAAAAAAATTTAATGAGTAAATATACAATTTCAGTAATGCCATTATTAGTAAACATTTTCGGAATAATGGTTATTATGATTAACGATAATAGAATTATTAATGTATGACAAAAAACTATAACGAACAAAATTATGACGATATGATTATGATTACAAATCGGTATGACAAGAAAAAAATCGGCCAAGTGAGAGTCGGACTCACGCACGAAGGGTTCCGTACCATTATCTATAAAAACGGCAAAAAAAATCACGTTTGTTGTATGGGAGCCCCCCTTATATATTTGTTTTATTTTAAATTAATTATTTATTTTTAAAGTATATTTAGTTATATAAACTAAACATTCTGTGAAAATTTTAGGCGTCTACTTGTCGCCGTTATCAATATCGAGCAAAATCGAGCAAAAAAAATCACGTTTGTTGTATGGGAGCCCCCTTAAATATTTATTTTATTCTGTTTTTTAGTATTTGATGTTATAGAGGCAACAGAAATGCATCTTCTGTGAAAATTCCATTCCATTCCATTTATAAGTTTTTTTTCATGTAAACGTTTGATTTTATTTTTATTAAAAGTGTTTATTTCAATCTAAGATTTTAAATTTTTATTTCATACTTACTTTAGCGTTCATGTTTTTTGCTTAAAAATCAATAATTGATTGAAACTCGCTATTTGTACATCATTGTACAAATCATAAATAATTAATAACGCTTTGGAAGTCAAACTCAGCATCTCCTCAAGCCACCTTCGCTTCACCAAGGATTCGCCACCGACCGACACGTACACCGACGCACCCACAAAAGGCGCGAGATATTTATATCTATCAGTTACAGTGAAAATGGTAAAATGGTTAAATACTGTCTGGTTGTCGCTTTAATTTACTTTTGTTTAATTGTATTTTATTTGGATGTACCTACCGGGTCTGTTTGAGTGAGCAAACTATACAAGGAACATCAAAATATCACAAATTCATCAATACCGGTCTATGCATCGATAACTTTTCGATCCCTAAGTGGACCGTATTGTGCAGAAATGTTTCAACCCAAGGCATTGACAAAAGTTTTGACGTTTTGATAACAATGTATTTTTTGGTGTAACAGTAGCCCTATTATTTTATGTAATGCATATGTCGCAGGCAAATTGTATAATTCGCCGTTTCACAATATGCCTATGCAAATCGTAAAGTATGGAAACGAAAGGAACAGAAATCGCATTGTATAAGTCATGTATGTTAGGTTAGGTTCAGTTTCTCTTTTGTAAACGTAGATGCGGAGCGAGCGAAGCGAGCGGAGCGATCCAGCCATGCTTCATATAATAATCTGTTCAGTTATATGATAATTTATGTTCCATACTTTATGATCTGCCTAGGCATATTGCAAAACGGCGAATTATACGATCTGCCTGCGACACATATAAGTTTATAGCAAATTGAATATAGATTTTGGATTTACTAGTTGTTTCTTAAAACTAATCCTTCATACTTATAAATAATTTGGTTAAAAGCCCCTGGATCATTTCTGCCAAATTTAAATTAATAATAAAATATACTCAAATATTATATTTTAACAGTTACCATTTACGCAAAGTTATATCAACTACTTGCAATTAAAATTCAAAAATGCTTATAAAATATATTTCAGAATAAAAACAAACTTAAGAAGTTGCATGAAACATTTTTGATAAGTAGACGATTATTTTATAAAATGCTATCTATCGAAAATTATTCACGAGGTTTGAATTATTTTTGCAAAATTAGAATTTCGAAATCAAACTGCAGAAATGTTTCAGGTGCTTTTGAATCATTTCAACAAATATTTTTGTGTCTAAGGTATAAGACCAAGTCGCTTGGAACATTTATGCGGAATAATTATTTTGTAAATCTTATTTGCTTTATTGTTCTAAAAGTCTTAAATCACTTCTGCTTTACTTTATCAGCTTTTGTCATAGTTATGGGTTGGTACAATATGTCATGTAAAAGTACTTCCAGTTGACAGAACAAAATGTGTCTTTGCAACATAAGAATACAGATCATTTTTGATTGTTTAACATCAATATCTCAATTTTGGCCATTTTGTGGATTGGATCATTTTTGCACAACACGGTCCAGTAATACATAGTTGGGTTAACAGAAATGTGTAATTATTAATACGACTAATACTTACGATAATCTTTACCAGAAAAGCAATTTTAGTATTATTTATAAGTAGGTATAAATATTTTATTATGTTGTATAAAATTAGGCAATTTAAGAAACATTCTCCTCAAACACCTTAGCAAATCGATTATGATTTGCCATTTTAAATTTACTTTAAATAGTCGGATGTAAAAAGATTCGATACTTAATAAAAATGCAAGGTTTAACACTAGCATTGTTGCTCTTAGCGACTTTCATGGAGATTACACCGAGTGTTCATAAAGGAATACGAACTAACGATTACGAACCGATGTGGCAGCAACGTAGGGCGTCGGCTGGAGACCTGGGCTGGGCTGCGGCATCGGCGAACGTTGTCCCGGAGTTGCAGCAGCGGCAAGCATTTGACGGCAACAAATGCCCGACAGGCAAGGTGAGGGTGGCCGGGATCTGCGTGGACGTCGATCGGTAACCAACTATAAATAACCTTACCTTCCTGTGAGTAAATAAATCAAAAAAAAATATCTCAACCTTGTTTAATTTATTTCAGTGTTTAATATTACTTGTTTAGGACGCGGTACCCTGACTAAAAGTTTTAGTATTTATCCGGCTACCGCATATGACAGTTTGAAATACAGCTATCTAATATCATGTGTGAACGTAAGCGTCAAATCGGTTTTTAGGTATTTACTCGAAAACTAACTCGATTTTTTAGATTTTAATAGTAACAGCCATGGAATATCTAGTTAATTAAATAGTTTAGTTTAATGTTATACGTTAAAGAATAGCGGTTTTGAAATTTTGAGGTCTTTTACAGATTTTTTTCTATCGAGACAAATTAATGCTATCGCGTTTTTGCTAGAACAAGACATTAGGTATATGATCATCTATATAGGGTTAAACTTTTAACCTAAAATACTAACTTAAATCAATACTTGTATATTGATTTTTTCCATTTAAAAAAGTGTCGCTTGTCATTGGCCAGCCCCTTAATATTACTTGTTCAAAATTACTTGTTTAATATTAGTTGTTTTAGAAATGGCAGCTCAGCTCTTCTTTTTTATAGATAGATGAAGGAAGGATGAAGGTGTATAGATGAAGGTTAATGTAGATAAACATGTCAAGTCAACAGAAAGTCTAAGAGAAACAGTGAAGGCGCAACAAGGCAATCTGTCCGAAACACAATTTGTCAGCAGTACACGTACAGATGATAATTTGAGAAGGAGGACATTTTCAAGTATATGAGTATTTTTATAATTCACTTTATTTCAATCATATTTAGCTAAACCTCCAATTTTTAAAAATATTTAGGACTTTTAACAGTAACGAATCTTTACAAAGATGTTTTTAAAGTTTTATGACCCGCACACAAATTCGCCCGAATAGCGATATAATATTGATAAAGTTAACAGGTAGATGCTTCAATTATTCACAGAATATTTAGTTATATAGTCACTTTTAAAAATAAATACTTGAATTAAAGTAAAACAAATATTCAATGGGGGCTCCCATACAACAAACGTGATTTTTTTGCCGTTTTTTATATGCCGATAATGGTACGGAAACTTTCATGCGCGAGTCTGACTCGCACTTTGCCGATTTTTGGTGTTTGCCACCTAAATAGCTGGAGGTACGAAAAGGGGCAAAGAAAGCAGTTTTTGTTACGATAAAACGTTCCAAGGGAATTGATTATTGTGCAGTTCATATCGCGGGACACTATATATTTCTTCGGCCTCTACGGTGGAATCGGTTGACTTAATTTTTTACAGAGGTTTTTTTTAATACCACTAAGGTGGCAAACGAGCTTAAGGTCCGCCTGATGGTAAGCGGTCACCGTAGCCTATGAACGCTTGTAACACTAGGGGTATCACTCGCGTGTTACCGACCCTTCAAAAATCTAATAACTTATTTCTTGAAGGACCCGCATACTGTAGTCTTTAGAGAAAACCTTGGCAGAGAGCTCATTCCACAACCCCAGCGTTTGCGGGAGGAAGTTTCTCTGAAACCACACTATACGCGACAATTTCTGTTCTAAAGTGTGAGAATGAATTCCCTGTCGATGGCGAGCGGTGCGATGGTAGAAAGTGACAGTGGGCATCATTTCGAACAATTCTTCAAAACACATCCCATCATACAAGGGGTAGAACACACACAGGGAGGCAAAGTCTCTCCTCAGACTTAAGGGCTCGATACGGCAAGTGAGTTTGGGATCGTCGACAATTCTCACGTCGTTGAACCGAGTCAAAAGGGTCAAGCTGGTATCCGGGTGCCCAGAGATGGCAGCAGTACTCCATATTGAGCCGAAATTGGGACTTTTAAAGCAGCAACCTTTGCCCCGACGACGTGAAGTACTCCTTCGCTTTGTTGAGTACACCAAGTTTTTTGGACACCAGCTTCACCTTGTCCTGGTATATGATCTCGGAACTGAACATCGCTGGAGATGTCAACACCAAGGATCCCAATGCTCTTGAAGACGGACAGGATTATTTGATTAGGATACGGTAAAACCGTATACGAGAAAATATCGTGTCGAATAGTCGCCGTGTGAGCGTAGCCTTATTGAGTAACAAACATCCATCCATACAGACAAACTTTCATCATCATATCAGCCCATTGACGTCCACTGTTGGACATAGGCCTCACCTAAACTTTTTCCACAGCGTGCGACTCTGTTCCGCCTGTAACCAACGGCTCCCCGCTACCTTTACGAGGTCATCTGTCCATCTAGCGGGGGGCCGTCACACGCTGCGCTTTCCGGTTCGTGGCCGCAACTCGAGAACCTTCTACCCCCATCGGCCATCGGTTCTTCGAGCTATGTGCCCTGCCCATTGCCACTTCAGCTTTGCGATTCGGTGAGCTATGTGGCGACTTTAATTCTCCTACGGATTTCCTCATTCCTGATTCGATCACGTAGGGAAACTCCGAGCATAGCTCTTTCCATCGCCCGCTGAGCGACCTTGAGCTTTCACATTTATAATATTAGTAGGATGTACCAATACCATTTATCGATTCAGATAAGCGTTTGCGAAATATTAAAGCTTTAAAGTGCAAATGGTAGTGGGTATGGAACCCTCGGTGTGCGAGTTCGACTCGCACTTGGTCGGTTTTTTACTCTAAGGGACCATAAATTTAAGTATATGACATTATTTTAAACCTTATGCATTCCAAAAAAGTACATATAGACTTTTTTTGAAATTTTTATTTTGCAAAAATTCTTCGATATTATAACAAACAAAAAAAGTTGCTCGTACGGTAGTTGCTGCCGTGCCAATGTTTTCTATTTTGATTTCAAAACAAAACCGTATCACAAAATCTACCTGATCCATAAAAATAAAATAGGCTGCGGTGAACACTTACCATAAGGTTAACCGTTAGCTTGTTTGCCACCTTAGTAGTATAAAATATCATGTAATCGAGGGAAAAGTGGCAGAATTATGCTGTTACATAATGAAAAATTTACGTGTTTGCCATTTGACTATAGCTACGGAAACGTAACAAGTTTTAAATAATAAACTACAAAATAAAATGACAAAAATGTAATAGGATAACAATTTCCTTCATGAGACACGCTGCATCGGCCGCCATGCGCCTGGCGCGCGGTTTGTAGAGTCAACGACATTTTTGGCGCTTCGCCAGGACGGTGTCTAACTATCAAATCGTGGCGCTAGATCGAGATATGCACATTTTTTTTCTGCCGCCGTCTTCTCATTCAACGTAACCCGGGCACCGGGCCTGACTGCGTGAGATATCTGCAAATATGTATGTAAAACCTTGAAAAATACACTATATATACTACTAATAATAGAACAGAAAATCTGTCTGTTTGTTTTTTAAGGTTCCGTAAACCTTCAAGTAGATGTTTTTTTTCGGACATTTCACTTTTTTTATTATCTCACAGTTACGCTTAGGTTGACACTCAGAACTTATATGACTATGTCTACGGAACCCTAAAAGCGATAGCTTTTGCTCGCGGCTTCGCCAGCAACAAATTTGGTCATCCCATGAAAGATTCCTGACCATTGATTACTAAGTGCAATGATCTTGTATTAAGTGGGAATAAATTTGTTTTTAATGTTGTTCTTCGTCGTTTCAGCCAAAAACCGGTCAAGTGCGAGTTGGATTCGCGTACCGAGGATTACCCAAAAATAAAAAACTTTCTAAATTCACCCAAAGTGTTGATTTTGTACTTACCTTCAAATTCATCCTCTATTTAAAAGGTAAGGTTATATTATATTATTTCAGATGGACATATAGGCTATATAACATATTTGTATATCTAAACATAAATAACCGAACAAAGTCTGTCTGGGCCGCTAGTACCTAATAAAATAATTTTAAAATCAGCCCAGTAGTAGCTCCAGTGTTTGCTCCTAACATAGAGGAAACAAAAATTTTCTGGCAGTATCTTTTATTTTACCAATTCCAAAATCCAAGCGGAACCGACGACATTGATTAGTTTTACTAATATCCTATCATACTTATATCCTATCCTACTAATATCCTATCCTACTGATATCCTATCCTAATAATATCCATCCTACTAATATCCTATTTTACTAATAACCTATCCTACTAATATCCTATCCTACTAATATCCTAACCTACTGATGTCCTATCCTAGTAATATCATATCCTACTAATATCCCATCCTACATCACATCACGCCGCAACGGAGCGTAAGATTTAATTGAGCTGCTTTTTATTCCGAAATATTGCAAAAAACTTGATTTTTTTACAGCTTCAAGGGACCTTAGAACTTAGTATTTGTTATTCATTTCAACTTGATACCTTTACGGGTGCCTGAGAAAAAGTGTCTTGACAAACAGACAGGCAGACAGACGGACAGCAAAGTGATCCTATAAGACCCCCTATCTTCCCCACATGAGTTTCGGCTTAACACTCTCTCCTGCCCTCCCCCCATAAAAGCCTTTAGTAATTAATGGACGTGCCCTAACTATAACCGAATAGAATAGACCCGAACTGAAACCTATAGTAAACTTCTTTAGTATAATCAAGGAGTTGCCGGAGGAATCCCACGCTGATAAATAAATCTAGGGCAGGCGGAGCCGCTGACAAAAGCTAATTAATTTATAATAATTGATATGAAAGTGTGAAAGTATCAATTCTCAACGGGACAACTGCATTAAGTTAGTAAAAATGCACACTACATACATTCATAATTAGCTAAATTAGGTGACTTGGCCCATAGTGCTAAAGAGAAAGCCGATCTACTGGGCAGTCTCTTTGCCTCGAACTCGAATATGAACGATGAAGGCGCTGTACCACCTTCTATACCGTGGTGCGGTAAGACCATGCCGGAAATCTCCATAACGCAGCGGGAGGTCAGGCGGGCGTTGCTTTCTCTAGACGTTCATAAGTCGAGTGGGCCAGACGGTATACCAGCAGTGGTGCTTAAGCAGTGTGCTCCTGAGTTATGTCCTGTACTCACGCGCCTCTTCGCGCTTTCGTACCATACTAGGCAATTTCCGTCTTCATGGAAGACTGCGAATGTGCACCCGGTGCCCAAAAAGGGCGATAGATCAGATCCATCGAATTACAGGCCTATCGCTATTACCTCTCTCCTCTCTAAGGTGATGGAGCGTGTGATCAACACACAGCTTCTAAGATACCTAGAAGTACACGATCTGGTCAGTGACCGTCAATATGGCTTTCGCCACGGTCGCTCGACTGGTGACCTTCTAGTGTATCTCACACACCGATGGGCACTAGCCATTGAGAGCCAGGGGGAGGCATTGGCATGTAGCCTGGACATAGCGAAGGCGTTCGATCGGGTCTGGCACCGCGGTCTTCTATCGAAGTTGCCATCTTACGGAGTGCCCGAGGGTTTGTGCAAATGGGTGGCTAGCTTTTTGTCCGGCAGACGCATACGAACCGTAGTTGACGGTAGTTGCTCTGATAGCATGGACATTAATGCTGGTGTCCCGCAAGGCTCTGTGCTGTCTCCTACGCTGTTTCTACTGCATATCAATGACATGTTGGACATCAACAACATACATTGCTATGCAGATGACAGTACTGGAGACGCTTTTTACACGGGTCGTGCAAACATCCCTTGTTCCGTTGTGGAGGAAAACCGCGGAGAACTTGTGTCTCAAATCGAGACCACACTGTCCCAGGTCTCTGACTGGGGACGGGTAAACTTGGTCCGATTCAACCCTACAAAGACACAAGTGTGCGCGTTCACCGCTAAGAAAACTCCATTCACTGTGGTCCCACAATTCCAGAACACTCTCCTCTCCATCTCCAAGAGCATTGGGATCCTTGGTGTCGACATCTCCAGCGACGTTCAGTTCCGAGATCATTTACAAGATAAGGTGAAGCTGGCGTCCAAAAAACTTGGTGTACTCAACAGAGCGAAGCAGTACTTCACGTCGGGGCAAAGGTTGTTACTCTACAAGTCGCAAGTTCGGCCCCATATGGAGTACTGCTGCCATCTCTGGGCAGGTGCACCCGGATACCAGCTTGGCCCTTTTGACTCGGTTCAACGACGGGCTGTGAGAATTGTCGACGATTCCAAACTCACTTGCGGTATCGAGCCCTTAAGTCTGAGGAGAGACTTTGCCTCACTGTGTGTGTTCTACCGCTTGTACAATGGGTTGTGTTCTGAGGAATTGTTCGAAATGATGCCCACGGCTACTTTCTACCATCGCACCGCTCGCCATCGGCAGGGAATTCATTCTCACACTTTAGAACCTAAATGGTCGCGTACAGTGCGGTTTCAGAGAAACTTCCTCCCGCGAACGCTTAAGTTGTGGAATGAGCTCCCTGCCAAGGTTTTCTGCAAGGACTACAGTATGGAGTTCTTCAAGAAAGAAGTTATTAGATTTCTGAAGGGTCGGCAACGCGCAAGTGATACCCCTGGTGTTGCAAGCGTCCATAGGCTACGGTGACCGCTTACCATCAGGCGGGTCGTAAGCTTGTTTGCCACCCTAGTGGTATAAAAAAAAAAAAAAAGCTAATGTGTTTAGGGTTCAGTACCTAATAAGACATACAAGAGCTTATCTATTCTATTTATTTTTGTATGGGTGAGTGAAAATTTAGTTACAGAAATGAATTCCTCATCCTCGAATTACACGAAAAAAGCACCATACTTGATATAGTTGCTATATGTATGCAGATATAAGCTTAGAGTGAGGCGCGCCGGACGCACTTTCCCCCCCTCCCCCTGCCCACCTGCTGGGGGGAACCTCGTGGCAACCGGGCTAAATCAGTTCCGATCACCCCAGGAACACCTGTTCCAAGCGGTTTGCTTTGTCTCAAAAATACAAGGTGGTGGACCTAAGATCTCCTACTAGTAGCGAGAAGTGTAATTACGAAAAGGGTGAATAATAACCCGAAAAAATTTTCTACAAAATCGCAAGTACTAAATTCATGATATTCTAAATAAAACACAAGTACACTTCTAAAGAAAACATTTGTAGTTTGTTATTAAAATTTGAATATATTTTGATTTTTAATTTTGCAATTACTTGTAGGCGACAAAGAGAACAAACGGTAAAGGCATATTCATTAGAAAAAAAAGTATGCTGCAATCTTTTTTTTATACCACTAAGGTGGCAAACAAGCGTGCAGTCCGCCTGATCATAAGCGGTGACCACAGCCTATGGCCGCTTGCAATACCTGGGGCATCACTTGCGCGTGGCCAACACTTCAGATATCTAATAACTTCTTTCGTGAAGAACCTCATACTGTGGTCCTTATAGAAAACCTTGGCAGGGAGCTCATTCCACAACCCAAGCGTTCGCGGGAGGAAGTTTCTCTGAAGCCGGACTGTACGCGACCATTTCGGTTCTAAAGTGTGAGAATGAATTCCCTGCCGATGGCGAGAGCGGTGTCATGGAAGAAAGTAGCCGTGGGCATCATTTCGAACAATTCCTCAGAACACATCCATTCCAATCCAACGTCATTACACAAGCGGTAGAACACACACAGGGACACAGGGAAAGTCTCTCCTCAGACTAAAGGGTTCGATACGGCTTGTGAGGATGGAATCGGCGACGATTATTACAGCTCATCATTAAACCAATTAAAAGGGCCAAGCTGGTAACCTGGTGCAATCTTTACCTTTAACAATTTTCGCATCTTCACATCACTTAGTGGCTTTGTCCGTTGCCACGGTTTCCTTTCTTGCCAGGGTTGAATTTCATGGTATATTTTTTAATACCTATATTATTTGTACTGGTGTGTACAAAAGGGGGCACTGAGGAAAAAAGACTTAAAGAATATCAAAAATTTAACTTAAGCTCGCGCGGCGCATCTTCAAGCCGCTTCATGTCGCGTCGCGTCTCGGTATGAGCTGACCCTAAGAAAAAAAACATTTTTCGAAATTTTGTATTAAAATTTGTAGTGTTCCCATAACCATATATTTTAATGATGGTAATCGGTAGACTACACCGTCGGCAGCAACGTCAGTACCCAACAAACAATTTAACGTTGGTAACAGGTAATTTGAAGCTCAGAGTACTACTATTGATTTATAATGGATTCGGTTGTCACTAAAAGTGATACATCAGTTCACTTATGACATAAATTTAGCTCTATAGATTGTATTAGAACTGTCAAAAAGAAGTTAAATATTCTTTCCAGTTAGTGTAGCAGCAGCGGACGCTTATGACGTTAAAGCTGGTTTCGCCCTGCAACGTCAAACGCTGTTTGAAGATCTTCATTAACTCCCTATAATTCTTATTGCTATAAATCTGCTATATTAAAGTTGTTTATATACCATAAGGCTGTTGTTCAACTTCATTAACGTTATTAGTTCTGCAACGGAGTTAATTAAGAGTGTTGCATCACCAAACCCTACATGCGTTGTATGACTCTTACATACAGCTTACGCCTGTAATACGAAAGACAATGATAGGTTAAA
Organism: Apoda limacodes; assembly: GCA_946406115.1. Taxonomy (NCBI): domain Eukaryota; kingdom Metazoa; phylum Arthropoda; class Insecta; order Lepidoptera; family Limacodidae; genus Apoda; species Apoda limacodes. The sequence goes on along the minus strand of OX291564.1, from coordinate 17,528,517 downwards.
TAGTTATAGCAGTTTTGTACGATCCTGATATAAGGGTGATGGTGTAGGATAAACAAATTATAATTCTTTTATGACACCATTTAATGTTTCTAAAAAGCTTAGCTTAAAATTTTTGCCTATAATCTTACCTTACATTATGAAAACATTTATCGAACTGAGCTAAAATTTGGGATTTCACTACTTGCTAAAGAACCCTAATCTTAAGGTATATAGGTAAAGCTAAAGCCGGTATTTTACTCTTAAATTTCAGGCTTCAGGGCTCATAGAGGCCCTTCTATCAATCGCATTAAAAAAAAATAAGGTGTTATAGGTATGGGTACACCACAATCTTTGATGAATATTTGTCGCACCCTTTGGTAAACTGCTCCGCATATCTAGTGATTCTGTTCTAGGACTTACAAAATGGTGTTCCCTATAACTAAATATTTTGATGATTGAAATTGATAGAGTACATTGTCGGCAGCAACGTTAGTATGAAGCAATTTTTTTTCCCTCCCCGGACCGCTGGCGGGTCAAATTTTTTTCAAAAAAGGGTCCACATAACCTACTATTTTGATGATGCAAAAGTTTGCATGGAGCACTTTTCTCTGTGTCGCCTTCCCGGGCCGCTAAGGGGGTTCAAAATTTGTACTAATGATATTCTTTGGGGAACTGCTTCGCATTTCTTAGTAATGCCGTTCTAGGACTTAAAAAATGTTTGTGTATGGTGTTCCCTATAACTATATATTTTGATGATTGAAAAAGATAGAGTACATCGTCGGCAGCAACGTTAACGGTAACGTTACGTCAGGTTCAACATTTTTTCACAAGAGGGTGTCTCCCCACCACCGTTTATTGCATATAGCACTACCAGCCGCACTACTGGTAGTGCTATTTACAAAAAACAGCACTACCAGACATTCAAATATTTTAAAGTACAGTCGTGAACAAAAATACTTATTATACTCATTGTGCCAGGGTTGATTTGTTAATCACCAGGATTTTTTTTTCATTTTTTTATTTTTTTATTATTTTTTTAAACTAAATTTTTAATAATTATTTATTTCTGATTACAGCTGTCAAACTTGTAAGGGCTACACCACCCTAACTATTAATCTTAGACTAGCAGTTTACTTGGAGAAATGATATATCTCATCAAGATCTTTATTTTTGATGACAGCTGTCAAACTAGAAAGAGCTATATCTCCCTTACTATTTTGATCTTAGACTAGCAGTTTCCTTGCAGAAATGATAGATCTCATCAAGGTCTTTATTTTCGATGACAGCTGTCAATATAGAAAGAACTATATATTCCTAACAATTGATCTTAGACTAGCAGTTTCCTTGCAGAAATGATAGATCTCATCGAGGTCTTTATTTTCGATGACAGCTGTCGAACTAGAAAGAGCTATATATTCCTAACTATTGATCTTAGACTAGCAGTTTCCTTTGATGGGCCGTGTTAATTACAGTGCAACAAACTTTTCTGATATTCGGTCTTTGGTCCCTACTGTCGTTTAAAGTTCACACCATTTCAATATTGCGACTATAGTTTTGATTTCTGACCACATGGACATTCCAAGTCATATCTGATCTGTCTAACTGTATAGGCGGTTTAAAGCCGATCTTTAGGGCACAAATATCAAATTGAACACGATCACCAGTGAAGTTAGAAAATCTGTCGTAAACCTACGTAACTGTATAGCTTTTTTTATGTATCTATACTAATATACTAAAGAGAAAGAGTTTTTTTGTTTGAACGCGCTAATCTTTGGAACTACCAGTCGGGTTTGAAAAAATCTTTTAGCATTTAATAGCCCAATTCTTGAAAAAGGTTTATAATAGGCTATTAATATTACGCTCAGTTTTTTTTTTGTTATTTCCTTATTTTTCCAACCAACTTGATTTTTGGGTCAAATACGTAACACAGAAGGGATTCCCTCACCTACTGCTTATGAAAAATTCTGCCATTCGGACGGATTATATTATACCTACATTTGATACGGAACCCTAAATGTGCGAAGTCCGACACGCACTTGACCGGTGTTTTATTTAACAAAAAATGACCTATTGTTAGCTATTATATACCTAATAATTAATTACTATTAAAAAACAAACTTCTTAATAAACATTTCTCTATATAGATATTAGTACCTACTTACGTGTACCGATGTAAACCTATGAATGCATATGCTTTTAAAGTAAGAGGTTGCCAGGTTGTGGATTGGTACGTACTGTTATATATATTTATAGTATACATTATTGCCTAAGCGGCTTGCCCCTCTGGCAAACCTCATCATCAGCATATCTTGCAGTCCCATGTCACCATGGACGCATCAGTCAGTTCATCACGCGTCTCTACCCTGTCGACACCTGCCAGATACCATTTTTATTTGTATTTAATAATTCTTTTTTTTTTTTATTAAACTCACTTTTATTTTATTCTTTGACTTTTGTTTAAATTCCTTTTTTTAAAAACTCATCAAGAAAAGACTTTATAACAAATGGTGGCAGCGTTAAGGGATAATCAAAAAATATCCCCGGTTCGTCTCCGAAGTTTTATAGTGCTTAGAACTCTAAAAGTGGTAGTGTCGTCATCATTGTCTCGTTCCTGAACAATAAAATAAAAATCTTCGTCATCGCCGTCTCGTTCCTGAAAAAAAAGAAATAATAATTCGACATTACTTACCTTGTTCCTGCACACTGTTGTGACGTCACCGTAGTCGCCACATCACCGTCGTCGCCACGCCGCCGAGAGCCGCCGTCCCTACAAAAAAAATAATCGTAACACCAACCCCAGACTGACTTCAATTATTTCAAGATCCAGGAGTACATCCGACTCACATCACCGGAAGTAGTATGTTGATCCTGTACTATTTCTCCATATTCCTGTAAGTGACTTTCCTATAACTATTGTGTGTAAAGTGTTTTTGTGTGAGAAGAACCTATTCAAGAACATTTCAAAATATTTCATAGTCATAATTAATTCATCATTAATATTCAAGCCAAAGTTCCTAGAAATAAGCAGACGATAAATGTGTTATTATTAAGTTCGCTTTGTTATTACAACTAGAAGATAAGGTAGCACCGTCGCGACCATATCCTATCTCAACTCGCTTATATCTCGTCACGCACATAATTTTACCTGGCTGCCTTTTACACCGTATCGTAATTTGAATCGAACACTTTTTACTTCATCTTATTTTCTGTTCGTTTAAAATTTTACAATGACTTCAAAAGATGAAATTAAAACGCGATCAATGACCGAAAGCAGCGAAAAAGCAGATATAAACATTTTACTTAAATTTATCAAACCTTTTGACGGATCTCGTGATAAAATAAACTCATTTATCTCAAATTGTAACAATGCTCTTTCCCTAGCTTCAGATTCACAAAAAGACTTACTTTTAAAATATATATTAAGCCAATTAAATGGGAAGGCAGAAACAGCTTGCGCAATAAAAGAGTTTGACTCATGGGAACAGCTTGGTGATTTCTTAATAGCGCAGTTTGGCGAAAGAAAACACTATGCTCACCTTCTTTCCGACTTACAAGAATGTCGTCAGTCACTTAACGAGCCAGTTAGTCAGTTCGGACTCCGAATAGAAATACATCTGTCAAAATTACTTACTGAAATCACACTGTCAAATAAGAAGAAAACAGAATTGGCTGGCCGGACTGCCGCAATGGAAGAGCTCGCTCTTCACACCTTTTTGTTAGGACTGCTACCTAGAATTTCAAACCTTGTACGAGTTAAAAGTCCATCCACCCTTAATGAGGCTATAAACCTAGCCACATCAGAAGAAAAGATTCTATTACTGCAACAAAAACGTAGTTTTCCACCAACAGGTGCAAATTCAGTCTCGCCGCGTCCATACCGAAGGACAGAACCCTTTCGACCTACAGTACACAACGTCGATTCTAGGCCTCAAGTGTCCAGTAGACCACCTCAGTCAGACCCCAACTTGTTTTGCCGATATTGCAAAGCTCTAGGTCACACTATTGACGTTTGCAAAAAACGTGAATACAACAATAGAAATCGGATGCTACAACCACCCACACAATTTCATCCAAGGCCTAATCCACGACCTTTTCCAAATCAGAACTTTGCAAGACCTCAACAAGCTAGAGTACATTTTGTAGAAGACAATAACGCTCACTACCCATCAGAATATGACAACAATCAACCCCTATACACCAACGAAACAACCCACTCTCAAGACCATTTAAACGCCTAATGGGCTCACGGAGGTGTCTCGTGAGACCCAAAACACTTAACTTAACTATCCCAAACGGTAATAAGGACACCCACTCTGTTTCCAATGATCACACGGGTAACCAGCCCCAAACAAGCATCCAATCCACTGTTTCCAATGATCACACGGGTAACATACCCCAAACAAGCATCCAATCCACTGTTTCCAAGGGTCACACGGGTAACCAGCCCCAAGCAAGCATCCAATCTACTGTCTTGAAGGAAGACACGGGTAACCAACCCCAAATAAGCGACCAGTCCACTGTTTCCAAAGGTTTTCGATTTTCTCAAATTACCTATCAAAAAAAAAAAAATCACTTACCAGAAGATCACCCTGTAGTACCTGTAACAAATACTGTATCCGATCCAACTCCTATAAATGAAACTATTTACGAAGTCTCTTGTGACCCGACTAAACTATCCTTACCTTACGTAAATGTTCAAACCTCTGTATCAGATAAACCGTTATCCTTCCTTGTAGACACAGGATCCTCGATCTGCCTTATCAAAAAATCTTCCATCCAATCCTACAACGGCATAACACTAACTGACCGTAAACTAAAACTAAAGGGCATAAACAACGATAAAAAAACTACATCCACTCTAGGTGACTTCGAAATGAAAATACTGTTTTCTAAAGAATCCCTTCTATTTACATTCCATGTTGTTGATGACATAAACCTATCCTATGACGGAATTATAGGACACAACCTACTTACCCACTTCCAATGTAACATAGACTACAATAGAAATATACTTAACATTGACAAAAACAAATTAAATCTCCTGTTTTCCAAACCTACTTACAATATTCCTCCTCGTACAGAACTCATGATTGAATGTTCCATCAAAAATTCTAAACTAAAAGAAGGTGTTATAATCGACCAACATATCTCCGATTCATTACTTATTGCAAACTGTATAGTGAAAGTCAAAGACAACAACAGAGTAAACATAACTGTTGCCAATGTATCCGAAAACCCAATACCACTGTCTTCAGATCTTCAACTCACACTTCACCCTCTCGATCACGAATCCCAATGCTTAACTAAATCCAGTCAAAAAAGCATTGACAGAACACAACAAGTTCTAAGTCTCCTTCGTGTTTCGCACCTGAATAGCGAAGAACTTGAAGCACTCTATGATGTGTGTTCACGATACTCGGATATCTTCCACCTCCCAAATGATCAATTAACTTCTACAGATGCCATTCAACATGAAATAAGAACGTCCTCCTCCCAGCCTATTAATGTCAAGTCCTATAGATTCCCCGAAGTCTATAAACAAGAAGTGCAAACTCAAATCCAAAAAATGCTTGATCAAAATATAATTGAACCTTCTATGTCCCCTTGGTCTTCTCCGATTTGGATCGTGCCTAAAAAGATAGACGCATCTGGTCAAAAGAAATGGCGCATTGTTATTGATTACAGGAGGTTGAATGACATAACCATTGGAGAATCCTACCCTATTCCTAACATTACAGAGATCTTGGACCAGTTGGGAAATTCGAAGTACTTCTCCACTTTAGATTTAGCGTCCGGATTCCATCAGATAAGAATGAAGCCAGAAGATTCAGCTAAGACAGGGTTTAGTGTGCCTCAAGGTCACTTCAATTTCTGTAGAATGCCCTTCGGTTTGAAAAATGCGCCGTCTACATTCCAGAGGCTCATGAATAACGTCCTCACCGGTCTCCAAGGAGAGCGCTGCTTCGTATATTTAGATGATATCGTAACCTATTCGTTTGACCTATCATCTCACATTGAAAACCTCTCCCTCGTGTTCCAAAAGCTCAGGTCCTATAACCTGAAATTACAACCCGACAAATGCGAGTTTCTAAGAAAGGAAGTCGGATACCTTGGCCACGTAATTACAGAACAAGGTGTCAAACCAGATTCTAACAAAATAACATCTGTCCAAAACTTCCCCATTCCCAGATGTCCGAAAGACATTAAATCCTTTTTGGGTTTAGTGTCATATTATCGCCGTTTCATACCCGATTTCTCCAAAATCTCTAAGCCACTCACGCTCCTACTCAAGAAAGATATTCCATTCCTCTGGCAGAACGAACAACAACTTGCTTTTGAACAACTGAAAGACAAACTCCTAACCGCACCTGTCCTCATCTATCCTGACTTTTCAAACCCCTTTATCCTTACCTGTGACGCTTCAAACTACGCAATTTCAGCCATCCTTTCTCAAGGTACAGTCGGCAAGGATCACCCTATAGCCTTTGCATCTCGTACATTAAATAAAAACGAAATCAATTACAGCACCACCGAAAAGGAACTACTGGCCATCGTCTTTGGCTGTAAAACCTTTAGGCCCTACCTGTTCGGCAGGAAATTCTCGATTGTAACTGATCACCGACCTTTGAAATGGCTCTTTAACCATACTGATCCTAGCAGTAAACTGCAACGTTGGCGCTTAAAACTAGAAGAGTATGAGTATGAGATTATTTACCGCAAGGGTAAGCTTAATTCCGCTGCGGATGCTCTTTCTAGGTTCCCTATCCAAAACCCCGTTTCCATTAATCACGTAGATATAGACGCTGGTCCTTCTAACGCAGATCAAAATCCCTATCCACTAACTACCAATGAAAATACATCACAAAATCTAAGCCCTCCTATACCTGAAATCCAACCATCCACTAGTAACCAAGACTCTATGATTCCGAACCCTACACTCAGCCCATTCCTTTCCGAAGACGCGTTGGACGACTCCTATTCCAAATTCCTGAAATCAATCCCTCATACTAATTACACTACTAAAATTATCGAACACAATGACAGACTAACAAAAAGCCATCACAAACTGTTTATTGTGCCTACTTCCCTAGATCTGGACGAGTCCATGCCCTATGTACAAGAAATCTTGTGCAATTCCCCAGAGTCCGAAAACTTCCTGCAATCTGAAAAGACGTTACATTCCTACAAGTCCCTCAAAATTAAAGACAAAACTTACCTCTTTTTGTTCACCAAAGTCCATCATTTTGATGACTGCTCATACGCCGATATTTTCGAATCCCTGAAAAATGTAAGAAATGAACTTTTACTACTGTGGGAAGAGACTCCAACTGAACTCAGCATAACTGATTTTAAAACTCCCTTTGACAGACACTCTTATCCGAAACTCTATAGTATTATTTCTTACCTATTTAATAACACAGAAATCGAAATACACATCTATAAGAACAAAATATTCTACCCGACACTAACCGAAACCAAGACCATATTAAAGGAAAACCATGACAGTCCTGTCGCCGGACATCTTGGTGCTAATAGAATGTTCGATAAAATACGTGAACAGTTTTATTGGAAGAACATGCGCAGTGACATCGAGAATTATGTCAAAACGTGTCAATCATGTCAAACCAATAAGGCTTTAAGACAGATTAACCGATCCCCTATGCAGATCACCAGCACATCTACTAGCCCATTTGAGAGAGTTTCCTTGGATATTGTCGGTCCACTCCCTGAATCTGGTCCTGGCAAGTTAAGGTTTATCTTAACCCTTCAAGATGACCTGACTAAGTTCTCAACAGGGTACCCTCTCAGGAACACCACTGCCGAAGAAACAAGTGAGTGCCTTTTACACTTCATTTCCTTATTTGGCATACCCAAATATATTCTCACTGACCAAGGCACAAATTTCACAGCAGAATTATTTAAACAAACCTGCTCATTCCTCAAGATAAAACAACTTTGGTCCTCTCCATACCATCCCCAAACCCAAGGAGCTCTTGAAAGGAGTCATTCCACTTTGAAGGAGTATCTTAAATCTTACATCTGTGAATCACAAGATAACTGGCCCAGATACGTGTACACAGCTATGTTAGCTTATAACACAGCAGTTCATAGTACAACCAACTTCACTCCATACGAGTTACTCTTCGGCCATAAACCTTTTATCCCCAACTCCGTATACACTCCATTGGAAGATGCGACCTATTTAGACTACGTTAAGATGCTCCAACACAGACTCCAATACTCTCGCGATAAAGCTAGAGAAAACATTCAAAGGTCCAAAGAATGTTCTAAGGTCTATTATGACTCTCATACACGACCTGTTAATTACAAAGTTGGTGACTACGTCTACCTTAGAAACCACCTCAGGTTGCGTAAATCCCTTTCACCAATCTGGAAAGGACCTTACAAGGTAATGAAGATAAACGGCAGAAATACTCTGACTCTCTTAATAAACCGCCGTCATGTAGTACACCACTACGACCAGGTAAAACTTGCACGCGGTGAATCTTAATATAATAAAATATTAATAAAAGTACCTAATAAATAAAGTTTTGAATTTAAATTTTTACATTTTTATTATATATAATTATATATATATATTAGGTTAGCTTTATTATACATACCTTTTACATTTTATTACATGTTAGTTTTAAGAAGGTATTTTTATGTTTACCTTACTTTTATTTATTTTTTACTTTAATTGCAGTGCCCAGTCCTTGGCACAGGAACAATATATTCAACCTGTTACAAATTATCCTGGTATATATTTCGACCCAGTTAGCTCACTGAAGGTAATTGACGAATATTTAAACGTAATTATACCTACGGACATTTCATTTATTAAACCGCACATAGAAAACATAAACGGTGTGATAGGCACCTCGCGGTACTTGTGCAAGCTAAGTGACGTATACAATGACTCCGAATGTCATAACATGTTCTTACCATTGTCAACACGATATAATGATATTATCCGAGATTTTGATTCCATCTCACATTTGCTCTCAAAACATTCGAAAAGATCTGCATGGTTTGGTGGAATTGGAACCGTTTTTAAGCACCTGTTTGGGACAATGGATCAAAATGACGCTATTAAGTACAGCACCGCTATACAGACTGTCGAAACCGACCAAAAAGAATTATCAAAATTAATGAAAGAAAATATTTTAGTAACCACTTCTACAATTAACTCATTTAAAGAAATCATTAACAAAATCAGCGTCAACGAACAGCGTCTGAATAGCGCTGTTGAAAACTTGTCATCAAAATTACAGAATGTGTCCATTTTAACTGATAAGTTGTATGTAAAATCTAAACTGTTCGAGTTATTAAACATTTTAGAAAATAGTTTATTAACCTTGTCATTTAAATTAGAAGATGTACTGAATGCAGTAATGTTTAGCAAATCAAATATACTACACCCCTCCATAATCACCCCAAAAGACCTGTTTCTTGACCTTGTAGAAAACTACAGATTTTTGCCCAGCTCAAAAGAGTTACCAGTCTCATTAGAACTAGACAACATTAACATATTATTAAATATATCCGAAATATCCAGTTATTACATGAAAGACAGAATAGTCTTTATACTAAAGTTGCCTCTTGTTACCCCGAAAGAATATCTAATCTACCATAACCTTCCTTTTCCCGCCGTAATCAGCCCTGAACACCTTGAGTCATATTCCACTATAGTCCCTTCTGTTAAATATATAGGTATAAGTAGAGATAAGTCATATTACTGTAAGATAGAAGATATAAAGATATGTAAAATACTATATAACCAATTTTTCATATGTGAAATATCAGATGTATACTCTAGTACCGCAGTTCCGATATGTGAAACGGAAATACTAACAAAGGCCTTGAATTCAGTTCCCGAAATTTGTAAAACTAAATTTATTCAAGGTCATCTTGAACTCTGGCAAAGCATTCAAAATAATAAATGGATCTATATCATGTCTCAAAAATCTAAATTATCTATTGATTGTCATAAGTCTAACCTATTTGAAACCTACATTGTGGGTGCCGGCACGCTAAGCCTGCCAAGCAGCTGTGTTGCTTATTGTGGAGAAATGAAACTGTCCCCGAAACATAGCATAAATTTAGAATTAAAACCTGTAAAACCAAACTTTGAAATAGTAAATGACTCATGCTGTAATATAGCTAAGTTTCAGAATCTAAAGTTTAACCTGCCAAACTTAAAATTAAAAAATGTTAATTTTGACTCTGTTTTACTAAACCACGGTGAAATTAGTAACGATATTGTTAGAAAATTAGATAAAATTATTGAAAAACCTCATATTGTAACCTACGGTAATTATTACTCATTTAGCACAATAGTTATTATTATAGTTATAACATTATATATAGTATACATCATTTGTAAATCTGGCATATGTCTTCGAGTTATTCGATTTTTATTTCCTCACAAGAGAGAAATCGAAATTGCTCAGGAACTCTCTGAAATTATAGAAACCACCCCTAATATTCCGGGACCCAGAATTAAAACCACTATTACATAAACTTCACCCTTAAGGTGGAAGTTCAGTCTCAACCGGGGGGCTGTTATATATATTTATAGTATACATTATTGCCTAAGCGGCTTGCCCCTCTGGCAAACCTCATCATCAGCATATCTTGCAGTCCCATGTCACCATGGACGCATCAGTCAGTTCATCACGCGTCTCTACCCTGTCGACACCTGCCAGATACCATTTTTATTTGTATTTAATAATTCTTTTTTTTTTTATTAAACTCACTTTTATTTTATTCTTTGACTTTTGTTTAAATTCCTTTTTTTAAAAACTCATCAAGAAAAGACTTTATAACAGTACGTATTGGTACATTATATGTATATACATTGTAGCGAATAGAATTTTAATATACTTTAGTTGCTGTACATTTTTGGGTTGCTGGTCCCTGACCTATTATAATGTTGTACTTTATACAGTTTAAGTTTCCAATTCATGAAAGTACAATTGACAACAATTTTGTAAGAAAGAATCATTAACGTATCGAATTATAGTCCAGGAATTGGCAACCTGAACTGTATAAAGTACAAAATTATGATAGTTCAGGGACCAGCAACCCAAATACAGCAATAAAAGTAGCCTTGAGTAACACCAGACATAACTATATCTTTGGATATATATCCGAGGCCGGATATGTTACAACTCCTTCACTTTGCGTGAAATAAACATGTCCTATATCCAGGGAGTGAACGAACTAATTCAAATAAACAGCGTGGCGTGTCGCCGGTGTCGGTGGCGCGGAGCTGCGCGGCCGAATAGCGATGCACGCAAATCACTGAAAGTGAGAAAGAGAGCTAGCGTTGAAAGCGTTGTCATTTTAACGTTGCCGTGTCTTGCTTATAAATAATCGCTCTCAGCGCTTTTTAAAATCACGCCTGCTAAACCTAATGTATATGCATGCATTGCATGCATCATTTCTACAATGAAACTGCTAGTCTAAGATCAATAGTTAGGGAGATATAGCTCTTTCTAGTTTGACAGCTGTCATCAAAAATAAAGATCTTGATGAGATATATCATTTCTGCAAGGAAACTGCTAGTCTAAGATCAATAGTTAGGGAGCTATAGCTCTTTATAGTTTGACAGCTGTCATCAAAAATCAAGATCTTAATGAGATTTATCATTTCTGCAAGGAAACTGCTAGTCTTAGATCAATAGTTAGGGAGATATAGCTCTTTCTAGTTTGACAGCCGTCATCAAAAATAAATATCTTGATGAGATCTATTATTTTTGCGAGGAAACTGCTAGTCTAAGATCAATAGTTAAGGAGATATAGCTCTTTTTAGTTTGACAGCTGTCATCAAAAAAAAGATCTTGATGAGATCTATCATTTCTATGAGGAAACTGCTAGTCAGTTAGGGAGATATAGCTCTTTCTAGTTTGTCAGATCAATAGTTAGGGAAATATAGCTCTTCCTAGTTAGACAGCTGTCATCAAAAATAATGATTCTGATGAGATCTATCATTTCTGCAAGGAAACTGCTAGTCTAAGATCAATAGTTCGGGAGATATAGCTCTTTCTAGTTTGAAAGCTGTCATCTAAAATGAAGATCTTGATGAAATCGATCATTTTTCTAATTTGACAGCTGTCATTTGCAATAATATTGAAAATAAAAAACTAAAACGACTATAAAAGCTCGACATATCCCACCGACTGCACTAGCTGTGCCGTTCAGTTGGTCGGTGGGAAAAACTATCTTTTCGTCGTCAATCCATCGAAATACAAACACACGTCAATCTTCTTAGATCGTACGGAACTCCTTCTCGCGCTTGGCCGGTTTCTTTTTGTATTTTTTTTCTCGATTGTACTATAAAACAATTGAACGGTGCCATGGTAGTGCTAGCATTTGTAAACAGCACTACCAGTAGTGCGGCTGGTAGTGCTATCTGCAATAAACGCCCACCACTTGCCATTTTGATGATGCAAATCGGTTGAATGCATTCTCACCAGCAACGTTTGTATGGAGCACTTTTCTCTGTCCCTGGACCTCCGGGGGGGTTAAAAATTTTTTTTAAAAGGGAGTATGTTATTATGACATACCATTTTCTTGACGGATATCGATAGAGCACATTGCCCGAAGCAACGTTTGTAGACCTTTTTTTCCTATATTCATTCCCTAGTTACTATGAAAAGAAAACTAAATGAAAGAATCAAATTTCAGGGTTCCGTAGCGGCGCAACTAGGGACCCCAGAAAAAGTGTCTCCTACAAACATTGCTCACAGAGATGCCTTCTATCGGTCACAGTCAAAAAATAGGGTGGAACACCCCAATTTTTGACTAAAACTTGTCTAAGTCTGCGCCCCCTGTAGTAAAATGCTTAGCATTTCTTAGTGATTCCTTCCTAGGACTTAGAAAAAACACCCAGGGCTTCAGAAAAATTTCTCGTTTTCAGCACCGAATCAAGCGAAAAAACGTGAAAATATTCTAAATCCGTTTTTTTGTTGTTTTAAAAATGTAAAAAACTAGCTTTTGCTCGCGGTTTTACCCACCCTAAATTTGGTTATCGGTGAAAGATTGCAAAGGCAACTCAAAACCAACTCACACTTGACGTTTTCGAATACCCTATATCCTTTCCCGGGACTCAAACTATCTCCATGCCAAATATTATCTTAATCGGTACAGCTGTGTAAGCGTGGAAAGGTAACATACAGACAGACAGACAGAGTGAAATAGGAACATTTATAATATTAGTATGGATAACGAAAATGCATTTTTGTAAATACTTTCAACGAAAATTGTTTCAAACAAAATTGGTTCATAATTTTTTTAATGTTAAGCACTTGGCAGGTTTTTATTTATATAGATAGATAAAAAATATAATCAATGAATTTATTTCTAATGTTACTCTCTACCCTGCTTACTTCATACAGGATACGCTATCTATTGCCGTAACATACAGTGTTGCCAACTATACTTAACAAATTCTCAATTCCCAAATATATTTTTATAAATGCACTACTTCCATGCAAATACATAAAGTAAAATAAAATGGCAATCAAGAGCGAGTTGGCTTCAGTTTAATGAACGGTATATATAATAAACTTCCGTTATTAAATGAACGGTAATCGGTAGGGCATCTCTCTGACCTAATATGTGGTCTTATAGTTATTTGGTCTTGCAAATGTACAGTCATCGTGACAGCTTTATGTCAACATTGTACTAAACAATTTACCTCAACTTAATGTAAAATATAATAGCTTGCGTCAGTGCAGAGACTTTTAAATTGACCTATTTATGGAGATGAAGTCGTACTTGTTGTTACTATTGGCTAGACACAGGAGCTGATGAAACTTCTCTGTCTCCCGCAATTCCTTCATCTACACTCAAACCACAAAAAAAGAAAAGGACATTAGGATAGTCAAAACCGAAACCTGCATCTATCAAACTTCTAACTGGGATAGTTATAGATTTTGTTCATAATCATGTGTTCTCTATCCCCTTTAGCATACATTTTTCCGGTATCACAATTATAACAAAGTTCTTGGACCAAACGCTTGAAATTATTTTAATTTCAAGGTCTTGGGGCTGCAAAAATTGAACAAAAACATAGGAGTATTTTAAAGCTAGCCACACTTACCCAACGCGACAAATACCGTTCATTCACTGCTCACCCGCTCCTTTTTAATTCAACTTGATTCAATCGTTCAGTTGTTGAGCGGCCTGCGGCGGGAAGACGTGACACAGACAAACTTAGCTCCAGCTGCCACCCCTAACAACTTTAGTTTATAGGACATTTTGTTGTAGTAAAATAAACAAAGAAATATGAGGGAAATTGTGCATCTGCAAGCCGGACAATGCGGGAACCAGATTGGCGCTAAAGTAAGTACTTTCTTATTTAAAAATATTTTTTTTTGGCGATTTTTTTCAAATGTTTTTATTTTGGATTTCAGGGATAAAAAACATTTTATTTAAAGTTTTATTTACTAACCAATTTAATTTTTTTTTGCATTGTTGTTCCCACATGAAATCGAAGTGCCCATATTATTACAAATAAAAAAAATTGCATTTAATTCATTTATAGTTAACTCAAAGATTCTGAAATGTCTTAATAGTATTTTTGTTTTATCCAAAATTTAGCTTCAGTAGGTAGTCGGATTATTATCTTATATTTATGTACACAAGTATTAACTACCCGTTATTTTGAACTAACTTACATAATGAAGTAAACTTATTAACTGTCTAACATTTTTATTTTAATTATTACTAAATTCATGTACGTTTAGAATTAACCTACATCTTTTTCTATAACATTTTTAATTATTTTTATACACATATTTTTTATGTACATATGGCTGTTCGTTGTTTAAGACCTTGCACACCCGCAAGCACTCTTGGCTTGAAAGAAACAACAAAAATCCATAGATAAACAGAAAATACAAAAACAGTTACGGTTATTGTGAAATTAATTTTATGCTTATATCTAGGAAATTAAAAACGGAGGTATTAAAAAGATAGAAAACTTTATTTTAACTTAACGAGCTTCAAATGTCTATCCAGACATACTTTCACATTTATTATATTAGCTACCATTGTTGGGGCAAGGCCTACCCTTACCGTGAGTGATTTTGACCATAGTCCACACGCGGGCCCAGTGCGGATTGTAGAATTTATACACGGCTTTTTTTTGCCGTATGCAGATTTGTTCATGATGTTCATCGAAAGCCAGTGGTGTAAATAGTGAATGTATTCGAGAAATTAAAAAAAAGACTCACTGCTACACGCTGGGTTTTAACCTCCGCTACTCAGAACACAAGGTCGAAGCCCCTAGGTCGTAGCAGTACCTAATTAAATGTATACATGTAGTATAACATACTGCGTTAACTGCCTGAATTAGCTGAAATTCCAGTTTTGGGTTAATGAGTAATACTAATAATTTAACTCAAAAATTTAAAATAAAAAGCAGTTTATTTTTAAAACATGTAGGTATCTATAGTTAAATGGAAAATAGTAATTTGTTCTTTGCTTTTAATAAACATGTATTTTAGATGAAATAAGGTGTGTCTAATACAAACATACATAACGTCACGCCTGTTTCCCAGGGGGGTAGGTAGAGACCAAAGATTGCTAACACAACACTTAAGTATACAAACTCTCGCACTTGTAGAAAGTAGAACAAGTACAGAAACCATAACTTTCGTCTTATTTATATTAATAATCATTTCAATTCTTTTAATTGATTCTATTTTCTATCGCTCTATAAGATGATAAATTATGTTTTTATTTGAGTATTATTTAAATAATCGTTCAAGTAAGATTTAATAAAAATATGCGACTTCAAATTCTGTGAAATACTAGGAGAAACCGAAAAATGATCGAAATTTTATTTATAAATAATATTTCTTAGTAAATTAAGTTTTTTCGTTGTTTTAAACATTTATATATGGGCATTTTACGGGTTTTTGAATTTTGCCTAGGGGTAAATTAATTTTCAGATGTTTTCAGAGATGGCAACTCTGCTAATTCAATCTTATTATTTATTGCTTATCATCAGGCGAACAGCTTGTTTGCCACCTCAGTGGTATAAAAAAAGTCCTGATATTTCTGCCGCCGTAGTAGCAATGCTTGTTATTGATGTATTACCAATTGGTCTCATGCTTAAAGTATTACGTATCTCTAAGGCAGGTATGTCAAACTCAAAGAGTTATTTTTGGACCAAATGTATAAAGATTGTAGTATCAGTGGGCTGCATACCTCATAGAAAACTCATTGCATCGAGCGTAGAACTAAATTCATTTATTAATATTACTAAATCATTATGTATAAAAACTAAAGATTCCCGCTAGTGGACTAATTTTTGAAATACACTATTGCTAAAAATTAGGATTGGGCGTATGTGGCCCGGAGTTCGACATGACTGATCTGAGGGCTCAGGATGACAGCTAATTTCGAGTACGACTGTGTAAAACCACCTGTATTCCTTACTGGCACTGACTGTCGTCTATTCTTAAGTACAAGCCCTATGCCCTCCAAAAAATATCAAGCATATGTTTAATAATATCTTTACTTCTTGAATACCTTAATGATTTAAAAATATGGTTTTAATTTACTGGCTAGCTAGCCATGACGTCAATTATTATATAAAAGTACGTAGGTATGTAAATAGCTGATTAATAAATTGTAGGCATTATCCAAATTTAAGGTCTATGTCCGCTGGCTAAACTGATTAGCAACTAGTAATTATGCCATAAATTAACCGGATTTCCAGCGAATAAAATGTTTAGAGGAAATCTTTCACTTTTAAAGGAAAACCTAGTTTTTTTTTAATTTTATTTCGCGGCCTACTTTCACATTCAGTACCTAGGTGTGACGGTCTCGTCGCACGCTTTTTGCACTTTTTTATTAGAGCAAATCGGACCGATATGCTTTCTACGTGTCTAACTGCAGACTAGATTCAGTACTTTGATTTACCTTAAAATTCACTTCAATTAGGTAGATAGATTCAGTTACTATTATAACCAGTAGACCGAAAAAACTATACTTATAGCCTGTGTAAGTAAACAGATAACTGAGTAATATTTCTTATAATGTGGAAAAACCTTAGGTAGGTCATGATAACGCATAAGAAAAGAAAAGAAAGCATATGACATATGTCCGTAAAAAATTCAATGTTGCCTATGCAATAATAAGTAAATATCAGCAATATTTTATAAAAGAATAATATAACGTACTAGTCTATCACATAATATCTTATCTACGGTTATATATATTATAAACATATATAAAATTCTTAATATTTTATTAAATAAACGAATCAATTGGTCGTTTAAAAACTTCAGCTCTAATAATTAAGTCCATTATATTTTTAAATTTATCCGTCTACGAATATAGATGTTGACAATAAAATATGTTGCTTTGACAGTTAAAAAACTGTGAAATATCAGGGATTATGAAGAAGGGTTCTTATCACAATGATGGATGAAGCACACATGATCTGACAAAACTTTTTGTTGAAACAGGATGCATTGACCATAAAAAATTACTTATCTATATTAGTGCTATTATAAGCAACAACTACCTTAATTCCAAACTAAGCAAAGCTTTTACAATGGATACCAGGCAACGGATACAACTACTTTAATACTTTTTTGTAAATATAGTAAATTTATAATTGTTAGTATTGCAAAACACCCAGACTTAAGACAAACACAAATATTTATCCTTTATTGCACATTAATATATAAACGAAAGAAAAATAATATATATTAGTTATGATTAGGATGTACATGTACAAAACTAACATATAAATAAAAAAATAATATTGTTTTAATATTAATTTACCATTAAAGTTTTTTAGCAACTGTTTCTTAATAGTAAGAAATGAAATATTTTTTTAAAAGATTTATATAAAGAAATAACTTTAAAACAATGTTTTGAATATCTGAAGTATAAAACACTATTATTATAACTTAAATTAAATAAAACTTTTATTTAATTTAAGTTAAAATAATTTATTAACGCTCTGAACTTGAACTTATAGATTAAAAAGTGATTATGGAAAGTGTTAAAATATTAATTTATGTACATGTGACTGTGGGCATCATCTTTCTGGAATACCTTGCCAAACATTATTTTCCTTTGCTTCTTTTGTTCAACTGTCAGTACTTTACTGTTTAGTGTTACTTTAGTCCTGTTACTAAAATGTTACTAAAACTGGAAAACATCAATTTTTATTTAATAAAATACCCAAATCCGAAACTGTTCATGACGTGAGACGGGTTTCTTCATTTTACATGTTAAATTTCTAGCGAAATTCTTTGTACTACCAAATGTCTAAGATTATACCTTCTCTGTCTCACAGAGACTGGTTAAATAATAAAGTTTATTTGTATATTTGTCACTTCATCCATCACGTTTTGTGTGCATTAATTAAATTTAAAGAAAAGCAGTCATTTAATTAGTTGCGGAATGACAAGAAACCTTTATGGTTTTTGTGTTTATTGATATCATTACCATCATGCGTGTCTAAAAACACCGATGTTAATGAAATTAAGGGGAGTAATAGTCTAAGCAAAACATAGGCTTTCATATGTTAGGTGGTGCCCCATGATGTCTACTAATTTCAAATCCTGCCCGAGTAAACCCGCCGGCATCAATAAGTTAAATATGAGTGTTATATGTATCAACAAATAGAAAATGAAGTTACCTTATCAGCTTCTTTATTTACTTACTTTATAATTATCATCTTCTCAGGCTCAACGCCTAAATCAAATGAAGCTAAAACAAAAGTTCTTTGACCCCATGATAAAATTTATCTTCAGTACACTAAAGTTAATTATTCCAAAGTTAGTAATTTCTGATTCATAAAGGAATTAAAAAAAGCCACAAAATGTCTTCCTACTGCCAGCCGTCTATAATTTCGTATCTAATTACCTTTCACACTCGGACTGCGGTCGCGGCGCTGCACGGCGTAGATAATTCTTATTGTCATTACTAAAAGCATTATTACAGAAAAATGGCCGACCAACCGTTACTTTTATCATAAAAAGAAAAACTAGCCAGTTCTAAACCGTTATACTTTTATCATAAGAAAAAAGAAGAAAAAACAGCCAGTAATGCAATTTCAAAAATGGAATCCATTTGCGATTGTGAATAGCTGTCCATCATATTTGAAATTTTTAAATTCGGAACGCGCTAAATTGAGTTTTCGGCAATTAAAATTTAAAATCTTTGTTCTGTGTACAGCCACAGGCTGTCTTGTATTACCACTTTCGAGTACTATCGTAACAAATAATTTTAATTAACAATGTGAAAAAAATATGCATTAAAATAGTAAGCGTCTTTTGTTTTATCATCTCACTTGATTAAGATAATAATAATCAAAGTTTCTACCTGACTGGTACTAGCTTTCAAATGTCGATGTGTCTTATAAGTTTTATCTAAATGTTTGCAAACATTATTTTAATTTTGGTTCTCATTTTATGTTTCTTGTATTTTTATTCAACTTGGCGTATTGTGTAGATTATGGATTTAATGTCCCTGTTGACAATAAAACGATTAGCGTTTAAATTAGCGAATATTCGATTTGCATTTTTATTTTATGTCAGCCGTGCACTTCTTACGGCCGTGATTCATTTTGTGTTGGGAAGTCTCTGCGCGTGCGTTGAATATGCCATAAGCTATAATGATGGGTGCTGGGGTACCATATTAGACGCTACCATTGTCCTTTTTCACAGCTGACGAATATCCGGCCTCTTTTTATGCGTCCTTTTTGGCTCGGTGGCGGCGTAAAACAGACAATTGACGTGTTCATTTCTCGAACGATCTTCTTACATACGAGTATTATATGCTATTAAATCTTTGTTCTTAAACTGTAGTTTGTTTTTTACGCTTCGAGGCTGGATTTATTACAATTTTTATTTATTTTCATCTAAGATTGGGAAACGGAGGAACGTAGACTCTTAAGAATCAACAGTTATTTCCAAATTGCAATATCTCTGGTTGTTTTCACATTAAGCATTAAACTTTGTATTAAAAGTAAAATAAAGAAAACTTGTAAGTTTTTGGACTACGTCGTTTACCTAGGTAGTAAGTGTAATACTTTGTTTGTTGAACAACAATTTTATTTATAATTTTATGTCTAGAAATCTTTGCATTTTATTTTTATTATAGTAATAATAATTTTTATTTCAATTCATTTTTCTTTTATTAAAAGGATACATACAATACAACCTTAAAGCTGAGAAGACCATAAATGGTAATTTGTGTTATGTATTAAACAATAATCAATTGGACTATACATGATGCTTCGTCAACCAATCAGAGAAACAAACCTTGAATAACCAAACCAATTTGCCGACTGCGTTTGGATGTACCAGACGTGTGGAAAATTAAATCAATATACTCTTATTTTCCTGTTTTGTTTATCCTGTTCCTGCACCGTGAGTTACTTTGTTTATTACAATTAATTATTGACAGTCCAATTTTATGCACATATATTTTTGAGTTATCTGTCTTATGTATTTAAGGAAGTTATATGTCAAAGATAGCTTTAAACTTATGTCACTATCCTAAAACATATTTTATTGTCTCTATGCTCTAAACGAAACTGACCTTTAATAGATGTTATCGTTATCTTAGAATTTTAATAAATCAACTTTTATAAAAGCTTTAAGCTCCGTTATTATCAAGAAAAGTAAACTCTTCTTTTCAACTGTTTTTATTGAGCTATTGTGTTTACACTAGAGGAGACGCTATAATCAAACGCCACATCACAGATTTGGCTTTTTTATTCTTTTTTTATTATACGGATCAGGATAAGAAACCATAGACAGCCAGTGACTAAAAATATGTGGCCTGCACCGCAGTGTTTGTCGTTTATAATAGCTGAATGTTTGTCATCTACTAAATGGCCACCAAATAAAAAAATAACTTATAAAGTTTAAATTTCGAACCAGTTCAGCATTTAATTGTACCAATAACTGTTCCCCATTCCGGCTCCCGCATCGCACCCGTCGTTGTCGCGTCGCTGAATCACCTCGACACGCTCGATGGCACACGCCTTGATCTTGAGCTTTGTCCGCTCAGGGCCTTGCATTTTGGTCTTTTTTCTTCTTTATTATCACTCAATTGCTTATAATGTTTTGTCAACTTCATATTGCAGCCATTTTATCTTTTTGTTTGTTCAGTGATTTGTTCTTTTTATCAACCAATATTAGGCATCGTTAGTTGTAATTGTAATTTTATTTTGGTTGTTTACTTTTGGTAAGCAAGATATCGACAAATATTATTTGTGTCCTATATCATTTTCATTATTCTTAGAATATATACATAATTTGCTAGCGGCTCGTGGGACTCCTTTATTTAATTACAGGATTAATACTGTGATTTACTCCTTAATTACACTAATGAAGTTTGCTATTTCAAGCTGTAGCTATAGCTATAGTTCGTTTAAGCTCATTTATAGTTCTTCCCGCGGGAACTTATGAATTTTTCGGGATACAAAAGTAGCCTAGGTGCTATTCCAGGACCTAATCTATTGGTGTGCGAAGTTTCATCCCGATCCGTCCACTTCCAAACTTTCACATTTAAAATATTAGTAGGATAAGAAGTAATCGTAGTAGATATTGTTTATTTTCAAAATAAAAAAAAATACTTATGCTTCTTCATACGCTATGGTTCAGAAAATAAGTCCGTTCGCCTAAATAATTTATTATTGTATCTACTTCAAAACATTTTATCTTTTATCTATATTATGACGTGGCTATATGAGGCTGAATCACTTCCGTGAGCGTTTCTAGACTGAAAAACAAACCCTTAGTCACTTCACTTCAACCCTATTTGAATCATACCGTGATTAATTCAAATGTTTCTGGTAAAAAAATATAATTGTGCGTTAGTACTTGTGCGTTTGTTAGTCACTTAGGACGTCGTTATTGTATAATTACATAGATTATAAGATAACTTGTTAATAAAGTTTGGGTAGTCAACATCTGTAGGCACGTCTAAAGTACCTATTACTTCTTTTATAATTTTATGAATTTTATTTTTTTATGTTTATCTTTTGTAACTAAGCTATCAGTTCAATAACTTACTTTAAGCTAAAACATGACAGTATAATACTATCTTTTTTTTAATTTAACTAGAGTGACACAAAATCTTTTGTAACTGAAGTTTTCTTCAATACTGTCGGTATTTTCCTAGACAATAGCGGCGCCAAAAAAATTAGTCTTAAAAAGGGAACTCAGGAAAATACTCCAAGTAAGCAATTTTTCACGTTTCATATCATTTTGTTAACATTTACGGTTTACTTTTTGGCAAGCTTCCATTTGCAAGAAGTGGGATGTCAGAGTCGTATTTATTTACATATTTACCGCTGATCGACTAAAATTTATGTTGTATACGTTTAAATTACTTTTATAGCTAACAAAATAGTTTACTCTAGCAAGCTAAACGTTAATAAATTTAAAGTAATAGTTTTCTATTTCCTAGATTTCTGTTCATAATTCTAAATAAAATTTAAAAAAATGTAGATCAAACTCATAAAATGTTATTCCAAATATTTTGGTCATCCATGCCATGCTTATTAATTAGGTAAGATATTTTGAGAAAAACATGCACACAAGGGTGTTTTTGAGTTTCCCTAAAACTTCTTATTTCTCCTTTGCATAAGAAAATATGACTCAAATTACGGTTTCAAAGCCAGATTAGTCGTTCAGACGCCCTATGAATGACGAAGAAATTTAAGTAGATTAATTTAACAGGTCGTTCGTGTTTGTTACACAAAATGACTAATTCATATTATTTACCTATGGTGGTTGTTGACCCGTACGGAATATTATAATACAATTAACATTCAAAATAAGAATTATTCGTAAACTGCTACTATGCTGCTGTTAGGTACAAAGACGCTGATACAATATTTTTATACATCATTTTATAGCATAGGTTTGCTGTTTAAATGTGAACTACATATATTTTATGAACCCAGGCGAAAATGTCATAAGCAGTGTAATGTAATGCATTTGACTCATTTTATTGTCAATAAACACAGTCGTTATCATAAAAATAGGGTGAACTGAGAAAGATATAATACTACTGGAATTAACGAGTATGTTGGTAAGTAGGTACCAAGATAAAATGTTTCATAAAACCATGTCATTAGTTATCCGAACACTTCAACGTGCTATGTGAATACTTGAGACTAACAACCATTGATTTAGTGTATGTTTACGATCATCTTTAATTCTTAACAGCGCCATCTCTTACCAATATCGATAACTTTAAAGAAGCATCGAAATATAGTTACGTTAACTTGCTGCGGCCTTATAAATTCATATTTGATATATTTGGTATAAGGCGTCGAAATAATTAATTAGAACATTTTGGTATTTTTCGCTAAGTTTCTAGAACCAAAAACATGAAAATAAAACTACCTATTTTAAAATTTTATGATTCTATTTTTTTCTGGATGTCTGTGGCTGGGGGGCCAACGGCCTGGCCGGCCGGCGCGCCCGCAATTGCTAATTTGTTGTTCGCCTGTACTCTGTGATTGTCGCGCTTTAGTTTTTGTTTGTCGCAAACAGTCGTAGTGTACCTTTCTGCTGCATTTTCCTGTTGAGATATACTGAACCTACACATTATATATATATAAATATATATATACATAACACAACACTTGGCCAGAAAGTGAAAATAATATTTCTAACTCCACACAATCACAATTCACTATAGATCACCTGAAAAAAAAACTCTGTTCAATGTAAGTCTTTCATTTCACTTGGTCTTTCCTAAAACCATGCGAGTTGGATTTTTCAGTAGACTTAAACGCCATCACCTGTTTTTGCCTGAAAATATAGGTATTGGTAGTAAATGTTACTGGCAAGTCTTGGTCAACAAAATACTAGATTTATCTAGATGCCCTCTTACAGCCGATTTCCGTTATATCCATATTCGATTCGACGAAAAGAAAATAAGTTTTCTAATATGCAACCATTTTTTTTTTGAATTAATAAAAAAACTAATTATTTTAATTTAGTTTTAATATTCAATTACATTTTATAGTATTTTGAATAAATATAATTATGTAAAGTATCTGTCGTTTATCACCCAACTTAACAGCTTTTTACAGCTGGTACCTACTATCGCAAAAACTTAAATGGGTTTTTAACGAATAATTTTCTTTACACCTGCTATACTTTTACCATTTAGGATCCAATAGAGTTATATAGGTATTTCGTAGCTACTTTCACTTATGAATACCTACCGGTGGTACTTCTGAACTAAGAGCATGAAGAAAAGTAAGAACTATTTATACATTTAAGGAGATCAATCACATTAGGCCCAAAATGACAATGTCGGCAAGCGGAAAACATGTGACAATTCTGTAGAAATCATCAGCATATACATTTTATAATATGACACCAAATCTCTGAGATATATCATTCAGTTGTTTTTTTACTTTATTTTACTTACTTATCTTACTTTCTAATTTATAACCAAAAATAAATAAACGTAAAATTTAATTTTTTATCTGTAAATCAGGAAAGCAATGATTCAGCCTCGAATAATTTTATCTCATTGTGCATTTAAAAATAAAATCATAGTTTTCTTGATTTTCTATTAACAAAATGAGCCGAGTATAAGGTAGGGTGATTGAGTAGTGACAAAAGAGAGTGTGAAACCATAATTAAACTATTTACAGTCCCTGTACTGTATGACAATATTGAAATATACTATTTAAATTTAAGGTGATGGTACACCACATACTCAAACGAGTTAAGTTTGCAAGAATCTAATTAATTTTGTTACAGTGCTGAGTACACTTTTTGACCTGATAATAATATATGTCATAATTCAATTGAGTGAATTATTATTATTTGCCTATTAAAACAGCTAGAAAAAAAATTAATTCTGACACTCTATTTTTGGACTATAATTAAAATTTTTTGAAAAACTAAAAGTGATGATCTCTTCATTCATATTTCATGAAATATATATTAATATGACCAAGCGAATTTGCTAATTTCATAGTTCTAACTAAATATTTGAATTTTATACCGACAAAAACCGTGCAAATCGAGTTTTTCAACACGCGGTTACGTGCTAGCGCCTATCGTACGTGGAACTGTGTCTCTTTGCATGCTGCAATAGTGTAATAAAAAAAAAATGTCTCTATCCACTGGTCGAATCGGCGCGGTTTTGCCAGGGTATGCCATAACCTTAACTTTATATTATAATGATTGATAAGTAGGTAGAACATTTTAGTACTAATCTGTTTATTCTGTATCTGTTTATCTATGTAGACGACTGTTTGAATTTAATATAGTGTAGGTATAAAGGATTATTTATTGATTTATATTAGGTAGTTAAGACCAACATAAATCAATATATATAACTTATTAAGATTACATTGAAGAATTAAACCAAATTCAGACATAAAAGCTGTTACGTTCCTTTTACCATAAAAGTTAAACAAAGAAATAAACACAGCTCTTAACCAAGAAGCACAGAAACAAAATAAACAGTCATGTTCTTTAACAATAACTCCATAAACGGATTAGCTGAGCTTGTCTTCACAACGCAGTTGTCGAGTGATTCACAAAATGGAGCAATAGTTGTCTAAAAATATTCTTTATAAGATGTAGCCAAATGTAGGTATTCTTTGTAAGGTCTTGGTAGTGTTGATAAAAACAAGTACAACAGCTGTTTATGCGCTGCGTAAAACGAAACGTAGACAGATAGCTATGATACAATACATGGGTCCCTCTGCTTTGAATATGGCTGAATAAGTCCTATAAATACGATAGTTTTAGTGATCAAAAAATATACTTTATAAGAAATAGCCGAATGTAGGTATTCTTTGTAAGGTCTTGTTTGTTAGTGTTGGTATAAGTACAACGCTTTATAAGCGCTGCTTAAAACGAAACGTAGACATAGAGCAACAACGATGTAGTATATGCGAGTATGGTTCCTTTAATGGCTGAATATATAAATTCTATACATACATAACGTAATTATATCGTTTTCAAACCAAAACATTGCTATTAATTAAACCCATTTAATAACAAGAATAAGAAAATATTTGTGTATGACCAGACTGCAATAAAATATTTGGGAACGAAAAAAAACACGCTTGTCTCAAAATTGGATGAACTTATTATTCACAAATGATCAATGAAGTTTTTTTTCTGTTACTTTAGTCTACCTGTTGGTAATCGTTACAGAAAATAACATGGTAGTTAATTTTTGGGACTCTTAACCATAAATCACTGCTTTTAACATTTTCTGTGTTCTTATAGATTCTAGTTACTTATATTTATATTACGTAAAATTGTAACAATTACTTTTTATATTTATATTTTTTGCACACTTAAACAAAATTAGAAATCGAATTGGCATAATATATGGGTATTTTGTCAATTACGTAAAATCGTACGATATACTTAATTAAATCAAATTCGTTAACGAATAGTTGTTCATTTTAATTTAACGGGAAGGGAGTAATTAACATTTTTTGTTTAAATTTAACGGCCTGTCTACCGCTTCCTCTGCCTATTTCTTTTTTCTCCGTCGTAAGTGGCTCGGCGAAGGTATGTTTACATTCAGCTCCACATTATTTAAACATACTACCGTTTAAGTTTTGCTTTTATTTGATGTTTCAAAATATCACCTCTCCTTCCACGTATTTGAACTGCAGAGGAAATACGAAACCATGGTTTATGGTTTTATGTCAGACATAAGGCGCGGTCCTTCCGATCCGCGTTGCACTTTGAGGGGTGTATACAAGAAACTTATATATGGAACATCCATATATATGGGTATATAGCAGCTAACTCAATTTTCTCATCGTAGAAAACTAAAACTAAAAGCGGCCACTTCTATCAGAAATGCCAGAGAGATGTCACAGATTTATCTAGGAACTATATAATACGTTCTAAAAATAGCTTACGGCTAGTTTTATATTTTCAACATTTGGATTTTACAAAGAGATAATTGAGGATATCTTATGGCGGCGCTAGTGAGCTGTAATAGGGCCCTGTAAAGTAAAACCTCACTTTATCGCTCGTTCGGTCTAAGCGCATCTGATAATTTCAGCGGCGCTATTATTGTTTAAACAGAACGCGTGTCGCGTCATTTTTTGACAGTTCCGTGTGAGATATGTTTGAGTATTTTATTTTGAATTTTTTTGTAGATAATAACAAAGATATAGAGTTCATAATGCGAAATAAACTTTTGTTAAAAATAACATTATAACTGTTTTTCTCAAAGGATTCACTTTAAAAAAGCTGTCAAACGTAGCGGAAAATACCCACCTCGGGTTTTTCGCTAGCAACATTTCGTAGCAAAATCGCCAGCAAACTTTTTACGAGCCCACTAGATGCAGGTCCTAAAACTACCAGGTACCAGATTTTTTAACTTAAGTATAATAATATGAAAACACGAGAATAACCACTAAATTATGAATTTGTATGAAAAATAAAGGAATATTAAGTCAATATTCAATGGTAGTATATTTTTGTAAAAACAAGAAAATAAAAGGATTTATGAAAAATTTATTCATTTTGTAAAAAATGTAGTACAAAATTATCAATGACTTAAGAGTCATCTTCTGGCTTCTTCGTATAGAAGATGACGTATTGCTATCGTTTTCAGTCGCAGACGTATAAGATTCATTGATACAACTTTTTTACGCACTGATTCAGAAAGCGTAGAGGGAGTTTTATCTACCGAGCTACGGGAGTAAGTTTACAATAACCAATGTTGCCAACATATCATTTTTATTGTTCCTATATGTGATGAGTAACTACGAGTACTACGACTTTCCGAGTGCAATGTTGTTTTCATTTAGCAAAATTTTTCTTTTATCAACCTACCAGTAAAAAACCCACTAGCAACCAGATAAAAATTTTGCCTACTAGTAGGGGGTCTCAAACCGCCGGATCTAGTGGTGAAACTACTAAGTTGGCAACGCTGCTAAGATAAAACGCTAAAAGTAAACATTGGATTTTGCTATGATTTTGCTACCAAGTTAGTACCCTACAAAGTAGTTAAATGGAAACGTAAGAACCAACATTAAAATATTAGTGTTGCAAATAAACTTTTCAGTATTCTGTTTAGTAGAAAATTATTAAATGAAGGCTGGAATTTGAAATAATTAGTTAATTAAGCTATTTATATATACTTTAAATTTATCTAAAAGTTTTCATAGAACTTTAAAAAAAAAAAAAACTTTTGATCTGTTACAAAATCGACGTTTATCGGCTTTCCTGTAAGACGGCCGCCTTAAGGCAGATCAAACATTTTTTGCGATAGTTGTATGAAGAATAACTTTTAGGTCAATAGCTTATTTCTCTTATTCTTTGTATAGATTAAATTTTTAAAACATCCATACTTTTTTATTTTTAACTAACTTCAAAAAGGAGGAGGTTATCAATTTCGAATAAAAATTTGGATGTTTATATTTTTTTTAAGTATGTTCGTGCATTACTCCGGCATATATACACGGATTTGCAAAATTTTTCTTTTGTTCGAAAGTGGTTTATTCCGAAATGGTTCCCATTTAAATTTTAAATAGATCTGATGATGAGCCTCAGAGTCAGACAACGGAACTCTTCAAATCAACCGCGATTGCTGCTATCGCATAAATATGCATTGTTTACGCAATCAATCACACAACATAACATCACGCCTGTACACTAGAAAGGAATTCGTCACTCAAAAAACCGGCTTAAAAAGCTGCACTAAAACAGGTAAAAATAATTGTAATTCAGATCAGATTTCTGGAAATGAGTAATTATTGTCAAAATTTATCCGATATGTAAAAAAAAGGGTAACTACTAACTAATATTTAAAAAAAAATTCTGATCAGATTACCTTCAATGGTGTTCATGTGTAAAAAAAGGTTATTATTATAATGTATTGTAGTTATTCAATATATTTCAAACCAAAGGTAACGTTAAATACAACTTGAAGCCTATATTCATTAATGTAAAATATTGGAATAAATAACTTCGAACAATTTGCAGAATGAAGCATAGGTACATGTGTCATGTAATACAATAGACAATTACTACCGAAAACGAGCACATTAAACCCATTAAATTCTAAAACCGTTTTTAGCTTGTTTGTTTTAAAATTGTAGTTGTTTTGTTAGCGTTCCGTCATCGCTACATCTGGAATTTTTCATTGGTTAACTTTACTACTTCCTGACAAAACAAGAAGCAAGGATCCTTATCCTAACTATAATGAAAATTTAAGCGCTTAATAATTCGACCAAATTGAAATAGCTCGAATAATCGTTAGAATGCATTCAAGCTCGGGCAATTTTGATTTGTTTGAATTATTTAGCATTAGCAGCTTTTTGCTAATATGAGATATCCGTGTCTTCAAGTAATAGATACTATAGCCTCTTATTACTCTCATAAATGTAATAAATATTTTCGGTCATTATAGACAGCGCCATCTGGTCCCAAACTAAGCAAAGCTTGTACTATGGATAACAGACAACGAAACAAATACATATTTATACTCGAGACAAGACTGCAACTGACACGGACAGAATGTATCCTTTTCAATCTAAAAATTGATCCTTAGATCCTTAAAGGCGATTCTTTGTTAAATCAACCAGTGTCGCGTTTCATGGTATATTTAAAGTGGCCAGATATGGCAACACTGCAGGAGAGGAGACTGGCCGAAAATAAGATGCAGACTGATGTCAACGGCCAAGTAGCAATGCAATAAGAAAAAGTGTGTTCTATTTTCAAATTGCAGCGGAGTTGTCTTGAATATAGTGTGGGTGCGGAAACCAAAAGGAAATAGTTTTGTAATCTGTTCCAAGGATAAACTCATGACAGTTGCTCTAGATGCTCGCTGAAATTGGTAGCAAACGTAAAAAAAACTCATGCCATTACATCCCGAGCTACATAACAGAATAATTAATAGTAGTAGTCAGATTCAAGCTATATGATAATAGAGATACCTATATCTATTTATCTACACCTAAGATATACATTAAATTCAAACGACTTCCTGATTTTTCAACGGCCAAAATTTTTTATCGAACTTTTTGTTTCAATTTCTATCAATGTAAACGACAAAATAACAGATGATAAATTTAATTCAAACGATCGAATTTTATATTAGATACGCACATTTTACACAGTGTACTTATTAAAACAACTTTATTGTTATAATTAATTCAATTTTTAGAATTGGCTGGTTGGCCATCAGCCTAACTTATATGTTTCTGTAAAGGTGTTTCCAATTTCATCACGCTCTCAAATTTAATGGGAAATCCGCACTGTAGTGTGATTTATTCCGGATGGCTACGGGTAGAACTAATTGTCTATAAAGGTAATCAACATCTAGTCTAGAACAGATTGCGTACTTTCACTGGCCTAGAAATTAATCGTAAACGTCTCTTTAATATCCCTTTCTTTTTTTATTATTCTTTGTTTGCAGATTTTCAATTCTATTTAAATTTTATTGCATTGCTAAAACTATTCGACTGTTTAGTAAATATGTATCTCACGGTGACATTTATAAAGGAGAATGAGACTATTGTGTGTGTGTTGCGTGACAGAGCTTTATAGGAACACAATTCTCAAAAAAGAGGACTACAGAGGCAAAAATTTGTTATCTTTAGAATTTCAGCCGTTGCCAAAGACACAGAGAAGGTGTTTCCGCGTGATATAACTGTTTCCGCCCCATTAAAACTTTTGCACTATTTTTTATTCTTGGCTAAATTTTGAAGAAGTCTTTTTAGTGAATGCCTCAAACGATGAGTTTTTATCATATAATTAAATGTCTGACATACAGATGGTCAGACGGACAGCATAATTAAAAACCTTAAAAAAACAACCAAAAAATATACAAATAATTCACGAATAGAAAAGTAAAAATAAAATAAAATCAGCCAATTTTGAAAATCTACTTAAACACAATCACGACACTTATCTTCAACATAAAATAAATAAATAAAAATAATAGCATCCAATTTCCATCTTATACCGATGTATGCAAGTAAGCTCAGAAAAATTTACAATACACAAATTTTAACAATTTTTTGCCCTTACATGAAATCGTACCCAGGACCTACGCGGCGGCGTGCTACAAATACTAAACTACGCTTGTGCAATTCATAACTAGCCTAGCTAGACTTGGCTGAGTCTTGGCGCCACAGACATCGATCCACTTCGAGGAAATGTTCCCGGTATCGCGGTTTGCCGCTTGCAGTACATTTTGCTGGCTTCTATAAACCCCAGTAATCCCTACTTCCTGTGAGAAGAAAAAAATGCAAGAAAAAATTCGTTAGAAAATACAGATATTCAATGAGCGCACGATGCCGGTCATTTCTATGTAACAGTGTTTTTAACGAACAAAAGACATTCAGCCTGTTTGTAAATTATTATATAATGTAAAATGTAGTAAAAGGCAATAAATGATATGAGTTTCAGGAGTTTTCCGTTTCGAATCAGAAAAATTAATATGATCTATCGGCCTGGCAATTTCATTAGAATAGGCATTCAGCAGCTTAGTCATAAATAAGAAAGACACACAGACGGATAGAGTTACTTTGCATTTATAATATTGTCACTGGTCATAGCTATGTATAATAAACTCTAAAGTATTACACATATGGTAAGATTGTAATAGATGGCTGACGATTTCTGTCTTTACTTGCGATAAATTTGGTGATCTTCATGGGGTTTTTCGGTAACATCTTGATTCATTGTTAAAAAAATTCTATAGCAAGTAGCTATAGTCTACGTGGCATTCGATTATAACTCCAAAGGATTTTTTTATTTTTCCTGGATAAAAAGTCTATGGCCTATATATTATGTCCTTCGCTATATCTTCAGCTCACTCCGTAATAAATAGTTTTGGCGCAGATTACAAAGCGAATTGTTGCAGGCTGCTAATGTTAATCGAGCCATTACACAAAGAACCTTGTGTGACACTTACCTCGATTACCTAATGACTTGTACTAGAATGGTCTAGGGTCTACAATATATTTTAAAGGCTAGCCCTTACCCACCGCGTGGGTAAGTGTTCCAAGCGTCCTTACAAGTACTACGCTGACCCCTCATTATCAGGCAGAACGTAAGCTTGTTTGTCACCTTGGTGGTATAAAATAAAAATAAAGAAGTCACAATATCTATTAATGCATTCCAGATTCAAGCCAATAATACAATC
The DNA here is from genome assembly GCA_946406115.1 of Apoda limacodes. NCBI lineage: Eukaryota > Metazoa > Arthropoda > Insecta > Lepidoptera > Limacodidae > Apoda > Apoda limacodes. The sequence goes on along the minus strand of OX291564.1, from coordinate 17,496,373 downwards.
CATAGAGTTTCAAGCGTTACTTATACATGCAAATTTATACGCATGTCCACAGATATAAAAGCCGACTGTAGACCATAGACATACGAATTCGCATTCTCTGGCTACAGATCAGAGAGATTCTGCATCTATGTGTATGTTTGCCTAAATTACAAATTGAAATTATAAGAACCCTAAACCCGCTTCCAACAGAAGTCGTTTAATTTTATTGATTTTACATCCTTTCATGCACACAGATTAGAACCATTCATTCCATTAAACGAGTTCGACATCCTCTTACTTCCATCATCATTTATAAATACAAGCACATTACTACAATATTCAGGCAATGAAACGTTCAAATGGTTATTGATTTATTGATTTAAACTCAAGGGGAAGGAAAGTATGTGTTTATTTTCTTGTTGGAGTGGCAAGAAGATTTATAAGATTTTCATTTAATAATGTTAAATGAAATTTAAACATTGATTTTCGCCAAAGGTTCATCAACATCCTTCTTCTAAAACTATTTTAATAACACTTAAGTATGTTTTTGCCATTGCTACTAGAAAAAGGGCATTTTATTCATCGCTTACAATGAAATAAACTTACTTTAACTCACCGAGTGAATGAAACACAACAGTAAATAAAACTTACTTAAAATCACTAAGTGAATAAAAACATTTTGAATTTGGAACAATTGTTAAATTGTTTTAATTATTATTGTGATTGTTTTATGTCATTGTTATCTTATCAGCCGGTAATAATTACCGAATATATATCAAAATGTGATACTGATAATAGTTTTTTTTATTGTCTTACAGTCAATGGTAAAATTAGAATATACAACACCTGAAAACAAAATTCATCTCGGTACGATCGGGATCCAACTGTTACTTTGTCCCTCGAATTAAATTCCCTTTTCTTTTACTTGTTGTACAATCTACTAATATTCTATTAGACTATCGATTCATATCGATAGGCAAGAGGCAAGACTGATAATATAACCGTACCTACAGCAATTACTATGGAAAAAATGGAATCCCGAAAGGGTCCAGAATAACATTGAATAAGTTATTGAGCACTGACTGACACTGGTTCTGATCATAGAATAAAGAAACGACGAGTTGCTCCTAATTTCATGGTAAAAGTGGAATCCTGAAAGGGTCAAGAATCGCATTAGGCCGTGTCTTCAGAACCGTCACGCAATAAAATTGATGGACCGGCTTCAAATCGTGACGTGTCTGGCCCTAATGACTATTATACATATAATTTATATATGCAGGAAAATTGGTCATAGAAGCTTTCTTTTGCGACGACCCGATTCTGTGTTTTAATACAATTCCTCGAGGTCTTAGTTTTCTTTAAATCTAAATATTACTTATACAGCTTTTTACTCTGGTTTTCGCTGAAAATCAGCGTTGCAGCAGCTGTGTTTGCAGCATAAGCTGAGTCGGTCTATGTCTATGTCTGTCTATGTCTATGTCTGTCTATGTCTATGTCTTTCTTAATATTAAGCATCTCACCATTATTAGCGTATTTTGGTTTTAGTTCAATGCTGGGCATAAGCCTCTTCCATAAAGCGACATTTCTCCGGTCCTCTGCCTCCTGCATTCAGCCACCACCAGCAACCTTTTCTCGCTTTCTGTCCCATTAGTCCCACTGCAGCTTGTCTACCTCCTGTTAACGTACGTAAATTGCTTGGGATGTAATGTATTTTACTAAAAGATAATTTTTTAGAATATATAAATAATAAACGAATTGTGTTGGGCTTCGCTTGCGTTGGTTTGTGCACTCTGGGTCGATGATGGTTCTTGGCTTAGGCGGTTATCGATTATGTAAAATAAGTCTTGCTACCGTTAAGTATAAAAATAATAGATCTCATCAAGATCTTCATTTCGGACAACAGCTGTCAAACTAGAAAGGGATAAATCCCCGTAACAATTGGTGTTTTTTTAAAAAAACTTCATTTAGTCGCCTAGCATTCAAGAGAGTGTTGTACCTACTATCGATATCGATTGATTATTTGATTAACATCTGATGTTTTCTGTCGATATAGTGACTTCGTCACTAGAACCATGGGATTTTATAAAAGGTTAGTTTTATTAAGCGACTTCTAGCGATTTTCGATAAGTTTTATATATACTTGATACTATCTGCAGCCAGACAAAGGTTATACATATACGTAACGTTCATCTGGCTCACTTCATATAGATCAGGATTCAGGAATGAAGAATTTGTATAAAACCATTAGGTTACGGTTTCTTAGAATGAAAATGAATGAACCTCTTTTACTCTATACGCTACATCGACATATTTTCAAAATGGTTTTGTATACGTACAACAATAGTGCTTAAAGATGGCGCTGTTCTTTGATGACCAATCGTAATTTTCTTTCGACCCTTGTCTTTCTAATCGATATCCGAGTGTTTAATTGTAGAATTTAATACTAACACCGACAGTATATAGATAGACAAGCTAGTAATTATCTACCATAAACGTACTGGCGCGATGCGACATACCGCGGAGTCCACATGCGACGCTTTGTCTATGGGTTATCGTCCCATAGACACGATAACAGCAATTTTAAGCACTGTGTTCACATGGAATCCTAATTATAACTACAATAACAGATAAATACATACATATTGATCCGTGTGGTTGAGTTGAGAAAAAAAACCATGGTTAACTGCCAGTTAAGATTCAACTTGAAGTATCCCTGCGTGTACGTGAATTTAGGCAGTCGTCGATTCGCCGAGCCACAAATGGCCTGTCCTTTGCAACCTAGGTACCTTCTTATAATTTACTAAACCCAAAAATTCGCGCTTGTTTTCAAATCCCAAAAGATTTACCAAGTTAGTAGCAGATCAGCATTCTTAGTTGTGCTGAACTGAGGGTAAAATATTAAGTTGAGCGAATAAATAAATTCTTATGCTTAAGGGAAGATATTTTTTAATACTTGTGTAGCTGGCACTAATAGTAATTCGTCAGGAACTATCAAAGTGGGCATATTATTCAGGCGCCATTTTTTTTTTTTACTACTTATAACTAATTCTTCTAAAGGTGCTGATATACGACTCATTAGCTGTATATAACACCATTTTAATCCAGATATACTGTTTCAGAAACAGTGCTATAGCGATGGGCTCGCCACCTTTCATGGAAGACTAAAATGGTTGACTAGACGCTCTCCGTCTTTACTATGATGTGGGTGGGTGTGAATTCAGGCACTGGTTACCCCTGACACAGAATATATTTTGTCCCCCTATTTGAGTTCAAAACCGTGAAGGGTCACATACATATACTTTCCACGCAACCAATAGTTGGTCCATCAGAATTTCGAGTGTCTTACTTTCCACGTTCCCACGGAACGACCAGTAGGTTTCATAATTTTACACGTTACAAATAAATAATTTCGTCACTGGTGTTAACGATGTACCCTTCTATTCACAGTTCTGGGAGATCATATCAGAGGAACACGGGATCACACCAACCGGGGAGTACAGGGGTACCACAGACCTTCAGATCGAGAGGATCTCCGTCTACTACAATGAGGCCTCTGGTATGTACTCATCACTATAATCTGGTGCCCAACAGATATGACCTATTATAAATTACTAGGACAATCTTATGATTATGACCTAACTTCAACTGACAACTACGACAATCTAATGACTTTAGCGTAATGACTACAACAACCTTTTGACTAACTTAATGACTACGCCAATCTTATTTCATAACTATGTTAATCTTATGACTATGGCCTAAACAAAACTCTCATTTCTAAAGCGGGATGACTATGATTAATATTCAAAAAATAATATAACTTCATAACTTTGGCGATTCAAAAGTGATTGTAAAGTCCTTATTTGAATAAACCATTTTGACTTTGACTTTAATAACAACTGCATTACGGCTAAACCAATTTTACTAACTGACAATGACCTGACTACGTCCATGACTTTAGTTTGATGACTCCACTAATCTTAAGACTTTACCATAATGACTATCTAACTAGATGATCTTATTTAACAACTATATTAATCTTATGTATAAATTGTGTGTAATGTGATTAAGACCTAAGTACAATATCAGCATATGATTTCACAATTTTTGTGACTTAGTACGCCAATCTTATTGCTTGATGACAACTATACCAAATTAGAATGCTTGACTTATCTTCGATCTTATAAAATGACAATGACCTGACGACTACTTCAATCTTATACCTTAGAATTGATGACATCACTAATCTTAGGACTTACCTTACTTACTTTACTAAAAACTAGCGATCCAGTTGCATTCGTCCATTGGAATCGATATGCGAAGTTAAGCAACGCTGGGCGTGATCACTACCTGGATGGGTGACCGCCTACTGTAAATTTTTTCGATCTCATCCGTGTTTCAGAGGGTACGTTAACCCGTCAGTCCTGGCTTTCATAGGCGTATTGAAAACTGACTTTCGAGTGGCAACTAAAGTGGCGTTTTGTTCACCGACATAATGTACATACATTATGCGCTAAATGTCAATAATCCAACTAAAGTAAATGAGCCAAGATTTATAGTGTGTCATACAGAATTTATGTATTTTTAACTTGGCTGGATTATGACATTAAGCGCATTGAAGCAGTGAACAAAACGCACGTACAAAACGTCCTCCAACACGCAATAGGCCAGCGTAGACTATGGCCTAAGCATCGTCCAAGGCGATGCCCGAGCCCCTGCAGTGGGTCGTATAACGGCTGAGGCAAGAGAAGAATTTGAAGGATTAAATAAAAAACAGTATGGTAAAATAACTAGGTCTACAAAAGTACTGTAAGTTTCCTTTTATGTTGTTCATAAGAATATTGGTTTATTTTAATCTTATCTAAAAATAAAGCGTATTTTGCACTCGATTGTAGGAAAGTTGGTAAAATCGTAATTACCCATAAATTTATGTCTGAAGTTACAGATAACCTAAAAATATAGTTACTTACCTTAACCTACCGTTAAAAACACGCCATTTGACAATCATATGGCGAAATACATTTTTTGTACGCAAAATTATAACTGGACTGATCAGTGCATGACCCGTTCCTAGTCAAGATGTCTATAATTTTTATTTAATAGCTTTAACAGTCTCAGTGAGGAGGAAAATACTGAGGAATAGATATCTTAGAATTCTAATTAATGGAGTGTATGTTATTTAATGGAGTGTATGTTATCTTAGAATTATAATTAATGGAGTGTATGTTATTTAAAATTTAAAACGGGCAGAGTCCTGATATTTTCAGCAAAATTTTAAAAAGTCACATTTTATAATTATATACCCTGTGTTTAGTCCAATGTGAATTAGCGAATATTACTTTTTTCATTAATTACTGTGTGATTTTATGGGGCATATACTGATTAAAAATACTACCAACAAAGAAACAAAATACGCAAGAGTCATAATATTGCTAATGGACATAAATCAAAGTCCCTTTTTCTTTCTTGCATTGTGTGTATGTAATGTAATAATTTACGCACCAAGTATATGATCTGCTAGTCCCGGTACTTAAAGTTCGACGATTTCCAGGAGGTTACATGTTTTTTTGGTGATGTCTCCTGTATTTCAGGACTACTATCTACAGTTTGACTGCCTGGCTAAAAAGCAATAAAATTCCAATCTTAACTAAGATTCTCATCATTTACAACTGTTCTTTCGAGGGCTACAACTCTTGTTAAAGGTTTTTGGGCCTTAATTTCTGTAATTCTAACGGTGTGTGTGTAAATGCACTATAAATCATTAGATAATGTCATATACATTACTATGTGATATATATGTTATATACTTCTTAAGTAATTTATACCGTAATGACGCCTTGAAACTTTTAATTTTTGAAGTGAAAACTTCTTTAGCGGCGCTGTGCACTTTTTTTGTGATGGGTAAAAACTGTTAAACTCGCGTCAGGTCACGTGTCCTGATCGAAAATTCGTAAGATGTCACTCGCGTTAGGACACGTGACCTTTATTTACATTAGGTTAGTTTTTATTTTTAGTATATGGCGATTATGAGTAGTACAGGGAGGTTGAATATGGGATTTTAATTCTATGACAGATTGAGCTGTAAAATATACAACGTCAAAAAAGTAAATAAACAAAAGTTATTATTTTTAATAAATAAATATGGATAAGAATTGATGGGAAGTAAATAGCGAGTATGTTTTCACTTCTGCCGGCACTCCCGGAGTGCAACCCGTTTTTTTTGTATGGAATTTAACATTATTACCGTTTTGTAGTAACATTTTTTGACTTTTTGAGTTTGCAGTACCGAGTCTGATACCTGTCTTCATTTCGTCGTCTTACCAGTATTTTGGACAGAGGTTATAAGTAGACCATGTGATCGCTGAGATACATCAGGTTCAGTCACTCAATAATACCTTACGGAGTGGAAACGCCTTACACCTTCTTCTGCTGGTTTAAGGCTCTCCGTACCTGTAACTAACCAGCACCTACTTAAATGCTTGCGTTGTTTCAGTTCGCTGATTTGAGTAACTAGTATATAAAGTACCCACGTGTCGATGGCTTTTTCCTCGTTCCTTGAGTCCTTGCTTGACTACAGGTGGGAAATGGTTTAAACGCTGAAATTTTATTACGAAATAGGCACAAAAGCCGCTTTTTCGTGTGATTTTGCCTATTTCTGCTCCTGAGCAGATTTCTTATGTGTCTATGACAAGGTTCTATCTGTATTATGTTTGACTGACTAATTCAATAAAAAGTAAATGTATTATGTATGACTGACTAATTCAATAAAAAGTAAATGTATTATGTATGACTGACTAATTCAATAAAAAGTAAATGTATTATGTTTGACTGACTAATTCAATAAAAAGTAAATGTATTATGTATGACTGACTAATTCAATAAAAAGTAAATGTATTATGTATGACTGACTAATTCAATAAAAAGTAAATGTATGTATGACTGACTAATTCAATGACATATCAACGCACAACCTAAACGGCTGGGTCCAGAAACTTGAAATTTGGGTTACCTACTTGACGTAGGGCTCCACTAAGAAAGGGGTAAAATGGGGGTTGTAAGTTTGTATAAAAGCCGTAAATTTTGAAGTTAAATACATAAATTTAGTCAAAATGCCATCCTTCAGATTAAAAACTAGTGTTGACGTGTTTCACCGTTTTCGAAAAATCATGACATGAAAATTTGTGTGAGAACCCCGAAATTTTTGTAGGTAAAACCATAGACAATTAAAATCTTTCTTTTTTTCAAAAGTTTACGCTTCAGTCACGGAAAAATGCTAGTTCTATTAAATTTTTTAAGTGACAGTATACCTACTGTTATATTTAAAAGTGTATAACCTACGTCTTCAGCGCGTTGGCCACGAGTCGTGTAACTGTGCCGATCTGTGTACAGTTACATCGCTTCGTGGTCTCAGCTTAGCTACAATTTACTTTTCGAAATTATACTTAGTTATTCGGTCTTTCGCTAAGCTTTTAGCTAATTAGTAGACTTTTTATAGTGTGAACAACCTTTTGGAATTTAAATTGTTTGAGATATCTACTTAAAATTGGAAAGTTGAAGTGCATTAGCACTTGTTTGGAATTTTTTTTCTTAATTTAGATGTTTTATTGTTTAAAGTTGTCTGAATGCTGATTGTTGAGCGATTATAAGTACCAATAGAAAGTGGCACCCGCTTTGTAAGGAAATTGCAAAATAGCTTAAGCACAGGATAAGTTAGGAACTCACCTTATAAACAAATGTATCTACAGATATCAAAGGTACGATTATAATTTTTTTATCGGCATAGATCGATCGATAGATTATTAAGTTAATCTTAACTCCTGGCCTCGTAGTCACCTCGTACATCGTACCTCGCAGTCACTCAGCGGGCAAAGGAAAGACCATGCTCGAAGTTTATCTACGTTAAAAGATATAATTAAGGTATTGAGCTATTATGTTTACACTAAACTAAAAACAATAAGTAAAATTAATTAAAAAAAATAACTAGTGCAAATTTAGATAACTATAAAAACTTGTTAAACAAAACAAACTTTTTGCTACCAACTTAAACTAAAATTTTGACAGTTAACTTTAAACGCTATTTCCTTATTTGAGCACAGTATGTCAACTAAAAGTAAACCAGTAAATACCCGTAAAATAATCAACAAACAAATCAAATTTTAGCTTAACGCCTTATCCCTAAAAAATAGGGTTTCAGAAATCATTCGCTCATTCTCCGTCTGGGGCGCAATGCAAAACTCTCGACTCGTCGCGTGTTATTTTCGTGATTTTTAGGATTCCGTATCCAAAGGTTAAAAAACGGGACCCTATTACTAAGATTCCGCTGGCCGTACGTCTGCCACCAGGCTGTATCTCATGAATCGTGATAGACAGTTGAAATTTTCGCAGAAGGTGTATTTCTGTTGCCGCTATAACAACAAATATTAAAAAACAGAATAAAATAAATATTTAAGGGGACTCCCATACAACAATCGTGATTTTTTTGCTCGATATTGATCACGGCAACAGGTAGACGCTTGAAATATTCACAGAATATTTAGTTATATTATTCACTTTAAAAATGAATAATTAAATAAAATAAAACAAATATTAAAGGGGGCTCCCATACAACAAACATGATTTTTTATTGGCGTTCTTAAAGATAATGCTATAGAACTGTTCGTGCGCGAGTCTGACTTCCACTTGGCCGATTTTTTAGTTATGTAGCGCACGGAATTGATTTCTCGAGTTCTCGAGAAGTTGAATTTTTTTCCCGTCTCAACTTAAGACAAATTTCTCAAGAATTCTCCAACAGAAACCCTACGACCCTATGTTGAAATTTCTCGTTTAAAAAACCCTCGTTGGGTGTAATTTGAAAAGGGATAAATAATAGTTATACATTTTAGTAAGTATAGTAAAAGTAATTACAAATCTAAGTTTTCCGTCGTTTCGGGGCCATTCGCTGCCCTTAACGTATTGAAATTGCGTTGGGCTATCCCAATGTATCATCATATTGGTCACCTTTCAGACTCTCTCTATTGGAAATTGGTAATCTTACTTTCATGACCCGGGCTGTAGCTGAGGGGTTTGTGAATCCCAACGTAAATAAATGTTGTCCTTAATTAATGTAAATTGCTGTGTATCAACGAGACACCTTATAGATACTGCTAGATTTTAATTAAAATTGGAAACAGTAATGGCAAGAACTGCCCCGACGGTTTTTTTTAGATTTCTATTTACTTTAACTTACTTCCTTTTAGTCAGGAGTTTTTACAAAAAAATGTTTAACCTTTTTAGATTACATCCGTTAAGGGTCAAAAATTAATTTTGGTTTTTTATACTATGAAAAGTGAGAAAACCGAAAGAGACACGGATAAATTCCAAGGTCATACCAAAAGTAAAACTTAGTTTTCCAACGTTAGTACAAAACACTAAAACAACTACTATTTTGTTAAAATTGTAAAAAAAAAACTGAAAGAATCGCAAATTAGGTAAGTAAGTTGTATTATATTAGGCATAAGAGATATTAGTTTAAAACAAAAAAATCCATTAGGTACAAACGAATACAACGAAAAGTATACCATGTAAACTCGAGATATTTCATTAAAAAAAAAAAAATACTCTACATTTCCATTGACAGATTAATTTAATATTGAATTCATAAAATTGTCTAAACAGTGTAATTTATCTATTGGTAGTTAAATCGTGGATAATAAGATAAATAAAACTTCCTAACGATCCAAACGCTGTTGGTACTTTCACTATTTTTAAGCGAGTAGCAGACTGTACAAAAATCCAAGAATCCCGAATAAGTACACTTTGAACGTGTGATGTAATTCACATAACTTTTGTAATTGTCTCAGTTGATAGTCACGGTCATAAAGTTTAATTCCAACGTAGAGATAAGTGCTCGGTTCATTGTCCGCCATATTCACACATGGCAGGACGCGAGGTCCCGGCGCCGACTCATCCAGACCACAGACTAATTTATAATTTTTAGTTATGCGTAAAATTAATCATAAGCGCAAGATAGGTGAAATAGGCGAGAAAACTTTTAGCTGCAAGCCTTTTATCTTTTAGATTACGTGGTGGCTTTTTTCTAACTTTTGCCAAGGTTACTACAGTATGGTATGGGGTTCTATAAGAAGGAAGTTACTGGATTTTTCAAGGGTCGGCAACGCGTGAGTGATAGCCCTGGTGTTACAAGCATCCATAGGCTACGGTGACCGCTTACTATCAGGCGGACCGCAAGCTTGTTTGCCACCTTAGTGGTACAAAAAAAAAAAAAAAAAAAAAAATAATGTGAATCCTCCACGCATAAATTTGACACAATAAGTAAAAGGGGCGAAGAATACTTTTAGCTGGCAGACCTTTTTAAATACTTAGTGATTATTAAGAATACGTGAATCCTTCACGCACAAATCTGATATGGGGAGTTCCATACACCAGAAGTATTTCAGTTAACATTTTTTTCTGCTCGCATCTTATCTTTGGAAGCATAATTTAAGTGCTGGATTTTATTCCCTGCCACCAATGTTAAGGTACTTATGCTGTGAAAGTACATAAAAACATCTTCGTAGGTATCTAGAGTATTGTAACTGCGAGGCGTTAGTTATGAAAACAAAAGTTTACTTTATGAATCGATCCAATGTGTATGAACATAACAATGGAACGTAACGTAAGAATGGAGATATTATTATTTAAATAGCGTTATAATAGGCCATTGCCCATTGCATTTTGTCCGTTCTTATAATGTCCACTCAACTATACGGGTGGAAATTTTAAAGGGGTCAGTGAGTCAGTCAGGGGCTTCAAGAAAACGGTCTTAGAAATTTAGTATATGCATTTTGACTGGCACTCACAGATATTGAAAAAAAATGTGCTGTCTGCAAAATTAAAGGCAATTTTCACAAAAATTTTTTTTGATGGCGTTCGATCCAGTTTCTTACAAGGATCAAAAGTTTGTAGGGGACCAATTAAGCTAAGATTACTAGAAATTTTAGCAACTTTTTAATAAGAGATTTTCACAAAAAAATGTTTTCATCTCTTTTGATCCTTATAAGAAACTGGACCAAACGGCACGAAAACGAAGTTCTGCGAAAATTGCCATTTATTTTGCTAAAAATCAAAATTTTTGAATGACAATCAAAATATCTCAAAAATTCATGGAATTTTAAGACTATTTTCTTGTAGCTATGACTATCGTGGTATTCACAGCACAATTCAGTACCTATGGTATTTCACCACTTTACATACCTTCAAACATTTATTATTCACTATACGTAGAATAACAATGATACACCCGTAGGATAACAATATCCACTGTTGGATATAGGCTTTTCCCAAGGAACTTCACCACACTCGGTCCTCCGTCTTTCTCATCCAGCCCTTTCCGCTACCGTTTTTAGGTCATCAGTCGAACTGGATAGGAGGTGACCCACGCTGCGCTAACTATCCATGGTCTCTACTCTAGAACGCGTCTGCCCCAAAGGCCATCGGTTCTGCGACAAATGTGATCTGCTCACTGACACTTTAGATTGCTTATTCTGTGAGCTATATCAGTTTTTCTTAGCGAAATAAATGAAAATACTGACAGTTTTCACTGATCGATTAGTTCTATTAAATTCTGTATTTAATTTAATATAAATATTAATTCTAACTTGTTTTGTCATCAGTTGCGACGGCCGAGAGTGGCGGGAAGTACGTACCCCGCGCCATCCTCCTCGACCTGGAGCCAGGGACCATGGACTCGGTCAGGTCCGGGGTCTACGGGCAACTGTTCCGTCCCGATAACTTCGTCTTCGGCCAGTCCGGCGCCGGGAACAACTGGGCCAAGGGACACTACACCGAGGGCGCAGAACTCGTCGATGCGGTGTTAGACGTCGTCAGGAAAGAATGCGAGAACTGCGACTGTCTCCAAGGCTTCCAACTCACACACTCCCTTGGTGGCGGAACTGGGTCCGGCATGGGCACACTCCTCATCTCCAAAATTAGAGAAGAATACCCCGACAGAATCATGAATACATACTCAGTCGTACCCTCACCCAAAGTTTCGGATACAGTTGTTGAACCTTACAACGCAGTCCTCTCGATTCACCAGCTAGTCGAAAATACAGACGAAACCTACTGCATAGACAACGAAGCTCTCTACGATATCTGCTACAGAACGCTGAAACTCCCCAACCCTAGTTATGGAGACCTAAATCACTTAGTATCCCTCACAATGTCTGGTGTCACAACTTGTTTAAGGTTCCCCGGCCAGTTGAATGCTGATCTTCGCAAGTTAGCAGTCAACATGGTTCCATTCCCGCGTCTCCACTTCTTCATGCCAGGTTTTGCTCCCTTAACGTCTCGCAACAGTCAACAATACAGAGCTCTATCCGTCCCAGAGCTCACGCAACAGATGTTCGACGCCAAAAACATGATGGCGGCCTGCGATCCCCGACACGGAAGATATCTTACTGTTGCAGCCATATTTAGAGGCCTTATGTCCATGAAGGAAGTCGACGAACAGATGCTGGCCATCCAGAACAAGAACAGCAGCTCCTTCGTGGAATGGATACCGAACAACGTAAAGACAGCTTGTTGTGACATTCCCCCCAAAGATCTCAAAATGTCTTCGACCTTCATCGGAAATACGACAGCGATCCAAGAGCTGTTCAAGAGAATATCCGAGCAATTCTCGGCCATGTTCAGACGCAAGGCGTTCTTGCACTGGTACACTGGCGAGGGCATGGACGAAATGGAGTTCAACGAAGCCGAGAGCAACGTTAACGATCTGATCTCTGAATACCAGCAGTACCAAGAAGCTACAGCTGAGGAAGAGGCAGACTTCGACCAGGATGATGAAGAAGAAGCCGCTCAGGAAGATTGAGGGGGCGAAAAGCCTGTGAGACTGATCCGTGATCCTAATTAGGTTTTATTTAATCTCCGCATCCTAGCCCTAATGGAGACGTCATCTCTCTTCTATATTTTATTTTTTATTCTTCCGAAATGTTCTAGACGCTAAGGAATTGCTTTTTAGCTGTAAATACCAAAGGTCTGGCATATTATTTATTTTACAGCGCTGTGATTCGTCAAACTCCTTGACCTATCTTATTTAGTGCAAAATGTATATTTTATTATACGACAGTATTATGTTATGTTCGAAATTGCATTTTAATGTTTTTTTTTTTTTATAAAAACTATAAGTCAGATGTATTGTGAATTGTGAAGCGTACCAATTTATGCATTTTTTAGCTTAAGTTGTAGTCTCTTGTATGCTTTTATATATTAATTTATAATTAAATGTTTTAAACAAAATAATCCGGGTTTTGTTATTAATTACTAGATTGATAAGCGGTATTGCTTAGGCAAAGTACACTAAACTTAAGTGTTCACTAGAGCATATATATAGCCATAATACTTCAAAGGGCAGTCAAGCGTTTTGAATTTAATAAGTAGACTTTTACTAAACCAAGCTTTACAATAACGAAGTGTAGTAAAGTAATTTTGAAGGGAAGGTGTCTAGATAAACGTAGACAAATGTTCACACCTTAGAACTCAAATTATCACGCACCTTTAGGTTTCACTGTTGGGCATCCCCTAAGATCGCGCGCTTAGGTTTTGGAATAAGCTCTTCGTCGAGGTTTTGCCTATCTACTATAGTATTGGGTTTTACAAGAAGAAAAGGATTATATATTTAAAGGGCCAGTAACAAACGACTCATGCCTCTGGTGTTGCAAGCGTCCATATAGGGTGTTACGATGTATTTTTCTGTGTATCGTAATACCTAGTTATTCGTATGCCGGGACATTTAGTAATTAGAACGAGACGACCGGGACTTAAGATGTAAACCGGTGCCATACCTTGGTGTCCCGGGACGTATGACAACCCTAGTGTTCACTGATTTCGGTCTGGGGTCATTGGTGACGTAGATTGTGAGGAAACCTGCGTACTTAAAAAAGACGTATCTGCATTGGGATTCTCTCGCTCTCGCTCAAGATGATGGGAGATAGGCGGTGCTCCAACCAGTAGTGGGGACGAATAAAGACACATATTTTATGCAATAAAAAAAGTGTGCTGGAAAAACAGTCCAAATTTACTTAAAAATACGAATTGCAAGATAGCATATTAAAAAAATGTAAGTTAAATCACAAAAAAAACCGTGTAACTTTTCAATCAAGCCATTGTGTTTAAAGCAAAACACGCACTGGAGTCGCAACGTAGATAAGTGCCATCGACTAAAATCGACAGTCCTACAAATATGTACTGAGTTCTGGTAAGTGTCTATTACCCATTTTAAAAGGTTGATGGATATATGGGTACTCAAATTTAATAAATAAAATAAGTAGGTACAGTAATAAAGTAGGTAATGAATTCTCATAGACATGGACAGTTTAAAAAAGTCCAAGGTAACAGCTAAAACATTTACTCTCTCCTCTAAAGACTGAGCCTGACTTATGTATACGTGAGGATACCAGTGGATCAAGCTATACAAACAAGGAACAAGATATTATCGTATTCAGTTCGCCTCATGAACTAAAAAATAACACATGGATCCACTTGTTGCGCTACAGCTAGATTCAAATGGAAGTACCTGTCCAAATCTTAACAATTTTGTGAATAACTTGGTCTACATCGCAGAGGTGTTGCCTTTTGGTTATCTATTTCCTCTTTTTTTCTATAGAGGTATGCCCGCGCCCACGCGTAGATATGTAAAAGTTGGATGATTGGAGACACCTAGCGCCATCTATCATCGATTAACTACAGTATTATTTACAAAGTACTTATTTATTTCAAAAGATGGCGCGCATTGTAAATATCATTGCTACCAATATTATAAGTTACAAAATACGATATTTCCTTTTTTGCGTTTTTTCCGAGCAAAGTAATAAGTTGAGAAAGTCAGAGAACTGTCTATAGCTACCCTTACGGTCTGTTGGTTTCACTGATGGGTTCCACTAATGGGTCCAATAGGATTTTCAAGTACTCATGGTTCCACTACTCAATACCGGTGGAGCTATAAGGATTTGTGAATACTACCACTATTGTTGTAAAAATACTTTGAATATATGCAGCCATAAAAAGAATAGCAAAATACTAAATAACAGTATACGTAAGTACTTTTGGACTTGGTTTTTTTGTCTTTTTAGTTTTTTTTTTTTCGTTTTTTTTCTTTTCGCTTCACTATAGCTACAAGTCAAGTTTATTGTATGCACCGTTATGACAAGGAATAGTTGCCCAGATAAACAGTATTCTACCTATATCCTTTAAGGTCCAAAAATCATGGAACTCTGTCTCTGCTGCTTCTAAATAGAAATAGTCAAATAAATAGCCTTTTTTCTCCAGAATATGGATATTTTGAACTTATTATAACCATAACAAAATGGACGCTAAGTTGAGATACAGCATCTCTATCAGTAAAAAAAAATTAGAATAGGTTCAGTAGTTGCAAAGATTACTAGTTACAAACCAACAAACAAATTTACCTTTTTGAAATATAAGTGATAATTTATGGATTCGTCCGTTTCTGACACACACGACCTTATTGCCAGATACACCTTTGTAAAGGCAGAACAACGTTCATGATGACCACGGCTACTTTCTATCAATCGCATCGCTCGGCATCGGCAGCGTATTCATCCTCACACCTAAGAACCATAATGGTCACGAAACTTCCTCCCGCGAAGGCTTAGGTAGAAATGAGTTATGCCAAGGTTTTCTCTAAAGATTACAGTAGTCTGGTTCTTTAAGAAAGATGAACGCGCGAGTAATGCCCCAGGTGTTGCAAGCGCCCACAGGCTGCGGTGACCGCTTACTATCAGGCGGGCAGATGCTTAACCCCTAAACGGTGGTCTAAACAAATTTTTACACATTTTCTTATAAAAAGTTAAAAATCCGCAAAGATTAATACAAGAAAAAGCACATTAATAGACAAATATTTATTTTCTCAATAACTTTACCTTAAACAGTTAGACTTAAAATCTATTTCTTACTTTGTACACATTAAATGAACACATCTAAACACTTTATACACATACGACAACAAAATGGCAACACTGTGACCGTACGCTTTAACATATAAACCGTTTTAAGATCGCAAAACAAACACAGAATTCAATTTTTTAAATTAGGGATCCATTATATTAAAATATAGAAGGAAATTATAAATGATTACTTAATCTGAGTATAAGTGTCTGTCTGTTATACCCTAACTCGTTCATGTCAGCCGGAAGACGTCCACTGCTGAACGTGGGCCTCCCCAAGTCTCCACAATGTCCGGTGCTGGGACTTTCGCGCCTATCGGCTTCCTACGGCTCTCACCAGATCGACTATCCACCTGGTACGCTGCGTCTTTTTATTTGTATAACTCACAAACAAGCAAAACAATATATTTTTATTATAATTAATATAAATATGTACAATAGGAAAAAATCGGTAGGTCATATTCTGCGAGTCTCCAGTCTGCCTGCCAGTGGCAGCTGTGTATTACTCCGTGCACGCGAGACTTTTAATTTTTATTCATCAAATTTTGTTGTTAATCTTAGGTATAAATAAACCTAAAGTTTTACCTTGTACAAGTAGTGTACTATCAACAAGTGTATTATTGCCAAATTTTAAAGAGATTCCAAATTAAATTTTACTTTACAATTTTAATTCAAGTTGCATTTTTTTTACTTCATGTAGCTGTTTGTTATCTCTTTTAAATATTACAACAAAATAATTATGAAGCACATATAAATGCAACTGAAATAATTAAATCTACGCTACTACATATATGTGCGGGATGGTTGACCGTCAAAAAAAAAAACAGCTTATGCCAATGGTTTTTGTTTCGCAACACAATTGTTACAATTAAATAACAATGACAAAGTACATTTATTTTCAAATAAGTAATTTTTTAGGCTGGGCTGAACCAACTAAAGTGGCATTTTGTTGACCGACATAATGTACATAATGCGGTAATCCTACCAAAGAGAATGAATCAAGATTTGTACTGTGTTGTACAGAATTAATGTCTTTTTAACATGGCAGGATTATGACATTAAACGCATTGAAGCAGTCAACAAAACGCTCCTTTACTTATACGTTAACCAGTCGCCAAAAACTATATATACTATCTCCCATTTTTGACGGCTGGTTAACGTCAAAGTTAGTTGGTGAAAAGGCACTAGTTGAATACATATTCTGTATACATAAAGGACTGCCTTTAAATCGCACATTTGTTACATACTTAGTTTTTTTCAAAATGATTTGATGATGATTTACTATAAAAATAAAATTCGCCAAGACTTTATAACTTTATTAAAAATCTTATGTAAAAAGACAACATACAGCATAAGTAAACTGCGCTCAGAGAATTAGGACGAAGATTGACAATTTAATAAAAAAATCTACCTCATATGAGACTTATATCTTTTCTCAAAAAAAAATAATTAAGATTTGGCTCCTGAGCCTCATACGTTGCGGTTCGACCTACCATTTACCGTACTCCATAGGTTCTGATTTGTTTGTGAAAGCCAAAATATGCGACAAAAATGGCCTTATTTTGGTCGAATTTTATTATTGCGTTGTTTTAAAAGCTGATTTATTTACACCTACAAGAGACTGCAGACCTTACTATTGGATATAAATTTCAAATTGATACCTTCACCCGTTCTGAGAAAAAGGGTCTTGACAGACAGAGAGACGGACAACAAAGTGATCCTATAAGGGTTCCTTTGTTCATTTTAAGATATGGAACCCTTAAAAACGGAGTCAGCTTAATTATTGTCAGTGAAAATAAAAAACGATCAAGTAAATTTTGATATTATTTTTTAAGGTCAAAATTTTGTTAGGTAATTCCCTGAATGAACCGGAACGTGTGAACTCATATTTCAATCATGTTTCTAATTTTATAAGTACTATACAATTTTAAACAAAAACTTTAAGATGTAACTAATACCTTATTAATTACACAATAATAAATTTGCTCTCATTACAAAACTATTCGGCACTTTATTAATTATTATTGTATTAATATATTTAATAATTAATAGTATCTATATTTACAAAACTTCTTTTAAAAAAACGATGGCTGTAAGTAAATATTAGACTTAGATTAAAACTTAGATATAAAAAAGAAATTAAAAGGCGGTTACACTAAAATGTACTAAATGGTATTTTACAAAATGTAATTTATTATAACTTGTGAAAAACCGGTAAAAAGGTTTTTGAGTACAGTAAGTTAAACCGGTTATCACAAAAATTATAAATTCCACTTACTTATAGTGAAATTTATTACTCAAAATCGTTTTTTTTAAGAAATTATAAATACTAAAAAATGCATTTTTCTCCATTAATAATGTAAATACAAAATACTAACGAAAAGAAAGTTGCATTTATGAATAGTCAGACAATAATCTTCATACAAATTAAACATATTATAACAAACTCAATAGCTTTCAATATTTTACAGTAATTAAAATGTAAAGAAAAAGAAATAATTACATTCTATATTAATTACAAAATTAACTAAAAACTAATTTTATTACCAACAATATTTAAATCTGCCACATGTTAAAGCTTAAACATTAATTAGACGTTGCTGTAACCGTACACGGCACAGGACTTTCCTTGAAAGGAGGCTTAGGCCATATTTTACCACGCCGGCCCGGTGCGAAACAGTGGATATTTTCAACAACTTGAACTAGTAACCGTAGTTGCAAATGAAACATTTCAGTTCAAGTAGTTTTTTTTATACCTTCTCTCATTCGCTGTTTCATTCATGCAATGTGTCGTTCGGAATTTAACGTCACTTAGGTCGTTCCTACTGAGTCGCGTTGAAATTTAATAGTAAAACCTTATTTTAGCACCAACTACCCGTTCCATCTGAGCGCATCTGATAATTTCAGCGGCGCTATTATTGTCCAAACGAAACGCGTAACGCGTCATTTTTTGTCAGTTCCGTGTGTGTATATGTTTTGAGTATTTTATTTTGTTTTTTTTGGTATATAATAACAAAGATATATAGTTCACAATGCAAAAATAAACTTTACTCTAAAAAAAAAATAACGTTATAAGTATGTTTCTCAAAGGATTCACTTTCACATTTGACAGCTGTCAAAAGTAGCGCAAAATACCCATCTCCCGACATAGGTTTTTGGTAGCAACATTTCGTAGCAAAACCGCTCAGACGAAACGCTAAAAGTCAACATTAGATTTTGCTACCAAAAGCATGAAACGCAAACCACTAACAATTTCTGCTTAAAAGTAGTCAGATGGAACGCCCTAACTGTTAGTGTTGAACCCGTTCGGAGCTAACCCCCGTTTGACAATGCTTAGCCGTTCGGTAACACTAGGGCCGCTAAACTGGTGGAAACACCGTCGACATCAACCTCGAGCAGAGTTCACACTGTTTTGACATCACATATTGTCTCAGAGTGAGTAGTTGTCTAGACAGAACAATCCTAAGGCGAGTGCACCCGACTAGCTTCTGTCCTATATAGCCAGTTGGTCATACGTTTGGTCACGACGCGATTGCTGTCTAGACGTTATCGTAATTTTCTTTAAAATCAAACGCGATGACCGACTGTATGAATGAATAAACTTAGGCAGTGCTTGTACGTTCCTTTATATTGTTGAGTTATATACAGATAAGTTTTCTTTGTATAGTAATTATAAGATATTTAAATAAAAAAATCTTAAAACATAAAACACAATCAACAATACAAAATTACCAACCAATCATTAGTTTTTAGTTGAAAAAACAATCAATAAAGTAAAAATAAACACTTCTTGGCAGTGAAATATAGAATTTCTGTTAAAAGTCAAGCTTGAATATAAAGAAAAAACTACACAATGTGAACTTAAACATCGCACTTACTTGACTGGAGATTTCTACCAGTCAAACTTAGCTTCTTTCACAGGGAGACCTCAGTGTACTCGTGAAGCTGTATAGCATTATCGTTGCCGGCCAGCTTCAGGAGATTCCTCTTAAGCCTGAGCGCAGACAGGCGGACAGACGAATTTTGATGCCAGCACTCGCGCATGAGGTTCGTCATGCCTATCATAGTCTGGAATGGCAACAGAAAAAAATTACAATATTTAAAAGCATCAAATAAAATTCTCAAGGTCACACTTTGGACACTTCATACAAAAATCCTGTTATTCGTGTCTACTAACACTACAAAAACTAATGACGCGTGTATAAGCGCACATTTGTGCGTGTTGTGTGCAAGCAGTGATTCATAGAACGGGAGAGGTCGACTAGAGTGGCGGAGCGTGACCATACGGCATATAGTACTGTTACATATACTATGCGCGAGGAGCTCGTGGCACAGTCTTTTTGTACATACATACAGGTTTTCTCTATAGACTACAGTATGTTGTTCTTCAAGAAAGAAGTTATTGGATTTTTGAAGGGTCGGCAACGCGCGAGTGATACCCCTGAGACCTTGTGCTTGTTTGCCACCTTAGTGTAAAAAAAAAAATTAAGCGATATGCGAAGTTAAGCAACATCGGGCGGTTTTAGTACCAGGATGGGTGACCGCCAAATAAAACATTTTTTCCGAGCTCTTTTGTGTTTCGGAGCACAAGTTTGACTGTCGGTCCTGTATGTAGTTGATGACAACAGTCGTTAATCCGAGACTCGTAGGCTACATACGGACGACTAGCCACTAGTAACAGCATAGTGGACTATGACCTATGCCTCCTTTGCTAAGCAGTGGGGCGCATACTATAACTCAGATGCTCCCCATGACTAGACAATAGTATACCACAACCTAGGAGGTTATGTAGTTCTACTTTGCCGCCACCACACATCCAATAGCTCTTCGAACCGACAATCGTTGAGAAGGAAAAGTTTTCAAATGACAACCACTTAGGATGGCCATCAAAGCTAATTACACGTAGCCAGTAACCGGCACTGGTAATGTCTACTCGATTTATATAGCTCGATAAAAAAACCATTCGGAAAAGACCTAAAGCACAGGATCTCTGAGATGTTGATACTCACCGGTTGTGTATACTGTGGTAGGTCCGGCCTCGCAGCATCTACACAGACGATCTTCCTCATCTCCTCGAAGCTTGGATCAGCCGGCACGAGCTCGTGGAAAGGGGGGCGGTATTCACGACAATCCCCCCCTCCCGACACCCGCGAGCACACCTCCCACATGACGAGCGCGAAGGCGTAAATGTCGCATTTGATAAACGACTCGAAGCACTCAAGGTTTATACTGTAAATAGAGAAAAAAAAAGAAATATCAAGTTATAATTTAAATAGGCCTGTATCCCACTTACTGCATTGCAATTATAAAAATAACCGGTCAAGTGCGAGTCCCATCGCACCGCTCGCCATCGGCAGGGCATTCATCCTCACACCTTAGTACCTATGGTGTGAGGATGAATAAATGGTCGCGTACAGTGCGGTTTCAGATAAACTTCCTCCCGCGAACCCTTGGGTTGTGGAATGAGCTCCCAGCCAAGGTTTTCTCTAAGGACTACAGTATGGGGTTCTTCAAGTAAGAAGTTATTAGATTTTCGAAGGGTTGGCAACGCGCGAGTGATAACCCTAGTGTTACAAGCGTCTATAGGCTGCGGTGACCGCTTACCATCAAGCGGACCGCAAGCTTGTTTGCCACTATAGTGGTATAAAAGAAAAAAAACCTAATCTTATGCAACACAATTAATACCATTTTATCATGTTAATTAAAGATCTTAACTTTATAAATAAAAAAAAAAAAAAAAAATTGAGACCCTCACACCAAGCCCGTTCATTTCAAATGTCACAGGATACAGTTTGCATTCTGAATTTTTACAGAAATTCATATGTGTACCAAAATTTTAATTTCATCGGTCCAATAGTATCACAGCAAATTGTCACAGACACGAACAAAAAGTTGTTCCAAATAATACCCACGGCTACTTCATACAATCGCACCGCTCGCCATCGGTAGGGAAGACATCCTCACACTTCAGAACCTAAATGATCACGCACACTGCGGATTAAGTGCTTCCCCTCGCAAATGCTTAAGTTGTGAAATGAGCTCCCTGCCAAGGTTTTACTAAGGGACAACAATATAGAGTTCTTGAAAAAAGCATTCATTAGATTTTTAGAGGGCGCTCATAAGCTACGGTGATTACTTAACATCAAGCGAGCCGTGAGCTTGTTTGCCACTTAAGAAGTATTAATAAAAACTCACGTACGTTTGGTCCAACATCTCGGGGCTCATGTACCGCTTAGTCCCCTGCCGCGGATGGTGACACTGCTGCGAGGCCACGTGCTGTCTGGTCACCGCTAGACCGAAGTCCGCTATGCAACACTCTCCGTCCACTTTCACCAGGATGTTTTTAGACTTTATGTCTCGGTGAGCGATGCCGGGTTTGCCCTGGAACATACATATATACATATATGTCATACAAATAGTCAGAGCTGACAGTTTAACGTGCCTTCCGAAAGCGGCGGTCACTCATCCAAGTTCCGACCACGACCAAGGTTGCCTAACTTCGCATATCGTTTCCAATATACTAATAATATCACTGGGCCACGAGTTAGCCAAATGGCAAAAACCCTTATAGTTTTGCCATATATACGTCCGGCCGTATGTCACAGCCTTATAATCTTTGCATCGATTCTCATAACATCTTACAGAAAGGTGTCTTGCAAGCCGCCAAACAGTTTAGTAATGCATTGAGAGATAAAATGTATTATCCATACATACTGAAGTAAAGATAAAAATCAGCCAAGTGCGAGTCGGACTCGCGCACGAAGGGTTCCGTACCATTATCTATAAAAACGGCAAAAAAAAATCACGTTTGGTGTATGGGAGCCCCCCTTAAATTTTTATTTTATTTTAATTATTTATTTTTAAATTGACTATATAACTAAATTTTTATTTGTTGTTATAGCGGCAACAGAAATACATCTTCTGTGAAAATCTCAACTATCTAACTATCACGGTACATGAGATATAAGCCTGGTGACAGACGGACGGACGGACAGCGAGTCTTAGTAATGGGGTTCCGCTAATTACCTTTTGGGTACGGAACCCTAAAAATTGAAGCTTTTTGGATAGGCTGCACAAACCGACACGTTTGAATGAACCCACCATCAGTTTTTCCTCGCTACACAGTTCGTGGCGAGTGGTCTGTGCCATATATAAGTAGGTACGAGACGAGCCGTTAAACTAAATTATTGCGTTAACTATAGCTTTGAAGTTTATGTGTCAGATAATTGTTTACTAGTACTATTCTTTATACTGTGGCACTGTATTGGTCTGACCGAGTGTTACACACCTGTGTCCCATGTATGTCTGTGTGTAGATGCAGCAGCCCGTTGATGGCGGAGAGGCAGATGACCATCATCTGGTGTCTAGTGAGTGTGGTGCGGCTCAAGTGTTCGTACAGCGAGCCCAACGGGTGGAAGTGGGTGATCAGCCATAACTGGAACGACGTAATTACATTCTAAATATTATTTGAATCCTGCACAATAAAGTCAAAGTACATTGGACACAAGCGGCATACCTACTATCAGTAATTTCAAATAATATAATATGATAAAAACGAACCTAAAGTGTACTTTAATTAAATCTAAACATCTATTAATACATTGAAGGCTGACGACGGCTGACGGCTTGCAGTCAGTCATTGGATGGGAGGCCGCCTAAAGGCACATTTTTCTTAAGGTCCTTTTGGGCTTTGGTGCATTATTAGTGGCATACATAACGGCTACGTTCATCTGTTCTGTCTTTTAAACTAATCATAATTTACAAATGAGGTATCGTTAGAAGCGTCTTAAGGGGCCGCTGGTTATAGGCTATGTGACGTCACACTAAATTCAATATGGCACCCTCGAGAGGACATAAAACCTGGTATTTGAATTATTATTTTTTGAATAAGCTGTTTTGAATATAAAATGATAGTGTTTATAGCATATTTCAAGTTGCACGCTGCTTTTTTGATATCAACTTAGTAATTTGTAGCTTTTGACTCGTAATTCATCGCGTATACAGAGGCACTGCACACACAGCACAACACTAACAGCGCGGTAATAAAACTCTAAAACAATAAAAAAAAAGATGAAAACCTAAAACCCGACTACGGACAAAAATCACGCTCTGAGAACCACTTAAGTTAAAAAAAAAAAAATTGCTATCCGAATTTTTTTATATACCAAGTGGAGGATAGTCGAAGTCGCTTCCAACTTGCCACAAACTACTCATATAAAGTATATTTAAAAAATATTAAAGTAAGCTAAAATGTATAATTATACAAAAAGTGGTAGATAAGAATTTGGGAAAAAATATTTCAAACTTTTCAGAGCGCGATTTTTTCCGACTACGAGTTTTGGTGTTTGATCGCACTGATGTGTGTGGTAAGTCAATACCTGAGTACAGCTGTTCCTGCTAGTCATGTCACTACCGATGTACCCCACGATGTTTTCATGCCGCAGCAGCACCGTGCTGTATATCTCCGTCTCTCGTCTCCAGCTCGCCTCGTCGCGCGAGAAGAATATCTTGACGGCGACGCTGTCCGCGTACCACTGACCGCGCCACACTTCGCCGTAACGACCCTGAAGAAAACACTCATTTACGACTTGTATCATAATTGTATGGTGCGTACAACTTCGTAAATTTACACAATACAACTATAAAATTTAGAAGTGACTTAGTGTGTAGTGATCTGTCTGCTGAATTTTTGAACTGAAGGCGTTGGTTCGATTCCCGCACAGGAAAAACATTTGTTTGTCTTGAGACTGGGTGCTTTCTATGTATAATATATAAGTATTGATATAAAAACGTATATATATTTGTATTGTTTATTTGGTATCTATAATAAGAGCTTTGCTTAGTTTGTGACCAGATGGCGCTGTGTATTATGTCCAAAACCATTTAAAATTAATTCATTTAATTTTTGGAGTGCAGTTAGTATGTCTCGGCCTTGCTAGGACGTATAACAAGTTTTATCAAACAGGTAAAACTTAGTTTTATTACAATCAACTTTAAGTGAATTTAAGTTCTAGTAAATTTTATTATATTTTCCCAGTTTCATCACTATTATACACATTGTTTTGCAATAAAATTGACACAAAAACTCAACATTGAGGCAATTTCGCCAATCTCAGCCACGCAACAAGAGAGAGAATGTTAGTTTGCCACAATTGTTACAAAAAAAAAAAACAATGAATGATGCATGAAACAAAATTATGAGGCAAAAGTAAATTAGTAAAAACGGACCTCGTTGAACGAATATCTAACGAATTGAGTCCATTTTTAGGAAAAGCGAGGTCAATAGAAAAAACGACGAACGCGTATGAAAGCATTGATGTGAATGGATAAAGCAAAATTGCTGTGGCAGGATCGCAGCAAGTTGAAATCTTTGTCCTCGACCTTGCCGACCCTTCTGGAAACTGGCGCGATGTTATATAAGTAACAAAAAAAAACATTTTTTTTCCTCACCTTACCGACACACTCGATAAGAGTGACCTGTTTAGCCAACGTCCGCTGCACCATGAGTGGTAAACCTGATCCCGAACCACTGGTCACTGAGCACTCCAGGTACTCCCTGAGGGTAGAATCCCCCGCCGCAACTGCCTTCAGCCCACCACCATTTTGGGAGCTATCCATACCTGGATAAATCAATCAATAGTATCTAAATTGATCTACAATTCTTAAAATTAAATATGTTTAACATTGGTTTGTCATTTGAAATATGCATTAAGTCTCTTTTTCCGACGATGTCAAGGAAAAAACAAAAAAAAAATTCACATCTTTAAAGGGAGGAAATAAAACTATTTTTCGGAAAATGAAAGGAAGTGAAGGATATAGAATACTTCTAATCCAGACCGAGAGTTCCAACGGGAATATATTTATTACGGGTGTTACTGCGGGGCAATTGAGTGACCCGACTTTTGTGGCAACAGTAGTTTAAGGGACTAAAAAGGCTAAAAAATCTATTTATTTCGATAGAGTTCTAGGGAAACAGATTTTTCTGCAGGTGAGACAGCTGGTCGGGTCAATTTTGTCTTAAAGCCGTCACAGCCTAAACAATCTTTCATTCTGCCGAACATAAAAGTCATCTAGACAGGGCAATTTTATTGTACCCTAATAACCTACGTCGTCACATATAGCTAGTCGGGTACTGCCCATCCAGTCACACATTTTGTCGCGTACGTTGTCGGTATTACCGAAGGCAATGACTGGCTGTATAAATGAATGTTTAGGCTGTGTAACAGTGTTATGGGTGATTTAATTTTTGGTACAGGACTAGCTTATAATGAGGGCATAATATGCTTTTTATTGCTCATTATTATATTATTTATTGCTATTCAATGAGTCTGAGAGGGAGGATTAAATTCACAAAGGTTAGTAAATAATATATTAATTACTACAATCACCTACGTACCTTCATAGTATTGGCTTGTGATCTGCGGACTGTACAAGTTACTCGTGTAGTAACTAGAGTCCGCGCACAGCTTGTGGAGTTCCGTCCTCGACACACGGAATCTTAAAAAAGAAACGTTCAAGAATTTTGACAAATAGTTTACCTAGCTAATACACCTACATCTATCTAAAATATAAATATAGGATGGCTCGACCAATTGAAAATAGAGGGCGCCACTGACACATGAGGTTAATAAAGATTGAAACCAATCACAGGCCAGTATGTACGCCAGCTGTGATAAAGTCAGGCTGTGATTGGTTTAAATGTACCTCACCCCACAGTTCTGACCTCTGGCGACCGGCAAAATGTCAGGATAAGGTTTGTATAGTGGAAAACTCATCAGATTGCAATTAAATTTTTTTATTTACGGATACAAATACATATAAACCTGACTCAAAATCTCTGTGCAAATCTTGGAAACATAACCTAACTTAACTAAATGTTCACTTTTTCTGGTAATTTAATCATAAATCATTAAAATACTTACATGATTACCTTTATTCTTACATTCTTTAACTGGTTTTCAAATCACGACACTGATTAAACCTAAAATCTACAAAATTTCAAATTTACAATGAGAAATATTATACGTATTTATGTATATGTTGCATAGACTAACAAAGCGAAAGACGCGAGTCAAGGTCATTTTTGTTTACATGAATTGCAAACAGATTCTGAGTCCGGTTTATATTACTTTTTTTACTGCACAGCAGCCGGTCACAGTACCAATTGGGCTGCGAGGGAGTCAAATATTAATATTTGTATTAATTATCACCTGTGAGTTTTCCTGATAATGAATACAGCAATAACCCCAAAGATTCCCACACCAAGCACGGATGCTCCCGCGCTGGCCCAAAGCTTCCACGTGTTAGACGGCAACGGTACAATGAACATGTCTGCGACGGGCGGTAGCTCCGGGAAGCTACCGTTGTTGCACATGTGCCCCTTGCAGCAGGTCACATTCAGCTGCCCTGCGTGACGTTTTCGTAAGCTGAAATAAAAAAATAATATATAGATGGATATAATAGTTTAATGCACACATAACATAGTATACAACTGAATTGAGAGATGAAACTAGACATAGAAAAGCAGTTTTTGTCCCCACTGCAGGGCACCAGCATTCCCTTAAATAAAAGATCCAGGCTATACCCCTGCAGTGGGTCAGTGTCATTGGCAAAAAACCTATGGAGTTTATCTCAATTAAAAATTACTAGGGACTTAAAATTTATGTATTTCATGTATTTCAATCAATAAATCAGCCTATAACAGTCCACTGCTGGACTTAGGCCTTTCTTAATAAACGCCACCACACCCGGTCCACCGTCTTTCTCAGTATCGTTCCACCTGGCTGGAGGACGACCAAAACGCGGCTCGCGGCTAAAGCGACGGCAAAGAATACGCACACATTTGCCACGCCACAAATCACGCGGTAATTGTATAAAGTGTACAGGTTGTGCCCCAGTGGGTATATACGTATTTATATATATATTTGTATATACAGACCCTTGTTGTGTGGTCCGGCACGCGAACTGCGAGTGGTCTCGTTTTCCAAAACAGCCCCGCGTCTGCTCTAACTCTCCGTTAGATCCGCGCACAGAGGACTTGAAGCAGTACAACGCGTCCCTACACACCGACGACGCCGAAGGTGTCTCTGAGCAGTCCGGAGGCTCGCAGTGGTAACACTCAAACCTGGGAAACAATTACTAAATATTAATGGCTATTTCACAAAGCTGGATACATTACATTCCGGATGTAATTTAAACTTATTCTAGCATTTGTAAATAAAAGTATTTATTTTTGAAAGTTATTGTAAACATTTTAATAAAACTACCAACATTAATACATATGCATACTAAGACTTCTGTTTTCTTAGCTTTTTTATTTCTAGAGGCAGGAAAAATCTCGGCCAGGATGTCTCAAGTTCCTTGAGAAATTCCTAATAAGCACTATGCTATTTTCGAATTTTTGTTTTATTACAAATTAGACTGATAGATGAGATCAATTAAATCAAATGGTATTTTATTAATTAGTTACTATAAATTGTACTTATTAATTAACAAATCAATAACAAATTATACTTGGCTGGTCTAAAAAAAAGTAAAGAGTAGGTTAGTACTTAACCTTTTCATAATTATTGAGTTCATACCAGTTACCACATGTACAGCAGTTTTTATCGAAATAAAAAACAATTAGTAAAACTAATTTAACTAAATAATACATCATAGTTAGATAACTATAAAAACTTGTTTAACACAACAAACATTTTGCTACCAACTAAAAATGCCTCTTATGTTTTATTATAAACTATTATGTCAATTAACTTTAAATACTTTTTTTTAAAATTTAGCACAGTATGCCAACTACATGTAAACCAGTAACTGGCAAAATAATCAACAAGGAAATCCAATTTTAATTCAATGCTTTTTCCTTAAAAATAGGCTTTCAAACATACAAGAGTTTTACAAGATCATCTGGTAGGCGGTTTCTTATTTTAATTGCAATCGATAACAAGAAATCACACTCATTCTCCATCCTGGGTGACAGCGTTGTGATACTCTTGACTCATCACATGTCACTTTTTAGTAACTTCAAGGTGTTTAATTTTTTTTCCCATCTTGTCTAAAGACAAATTTCTCAAGAATTCTCAAGAAACCCTAATGCATACACAATTTAGGAAACAAATAATTGTATACCTTTTTAAAAATTTTCTTCCTCTGCATCCAGCAGCATAAACAATACATATTATTTATATTTAATCATGAGTTATAAAACTTCCCCAAAGTCTTTGAAAATTCTATTGTTTGTAAAGTGCTAGGAACAATAAAAAACTTTCTAGGAAATTGATGCTAAATGAAATAAATTAATGCTAAGCTGTCTTAATGGTACAAACGTTCAAAGTTTTTCTCTTTAGACACAAGACAATAATAATGTAATAAATCAAAAAAAAAAAAATGGGATTTTCCTTCAAAAACACTAATCAGTAATAGGTATACTATCAATTAATCAATCAACAACATTCATCATCAATTGCCCTATTAATGGGAACTCTAAAATCTATTTTTGAGTTTTTTCTTTATTTTAGTACCTATTATAGGAATTATAATGAAATAAAAAACATAAACGAAACTTCTTACAACTATTTTAGGAGTAATAAGATAAGCTATTCATGAAGATGCATATTCTCGTCATATAACAATCAAAAACAAACCACATTTGAACAACTATACTTAGTTTTGAGTTTTTTTTTCCTATCACAATAGTTACAATGACCTGCAAGACATAGAACTTGGTTTGAAGAGGATACTTATTGGTCATTTTTAGCAATTTTTCGGATTATTTTATCTCTCAGTTTGTTTGACGAACAGTGGAAGAAGTATACCTGTACACAATTAATCATGTGCGGAATGTAAGACCACAAACACAATTAAAAAGCATTTACGCATGACGCAAATGTTACAGGGCCAATAAGAATAACATGGAAGAGCAAGCATGTAGTTTATATTGTTTGGGTAAACTGACTTAATTAATTTGGCTGAACACTCAAGAGACTGTGAGTGAGTGCTGAAAGGTTAATATAATTCTTCATATCACCTTTAATACATCTTGTCCCTTTTGTTGTTAGCTTTATATCCCTGGTACCATATAGTACACAAAAATAAACATTAAATGTGTAAAAAATAGAATGTTTCTCTGTCCCCTTTTAGGTTGCTACGATCGAACTAGTTCTTACCTTGGTTGATGAACCATAATTTTATTTAATGACATTTGCTTTTCATAATTTTCGTTTTTTACTCCATGGGAGCTTGTATTTGAAGATTCTTCTAGTAAATCAAATCCTGGTAAGGTTCCTGGAACGAGACCAAAAAATAACTACGAAGCCAAGCTATAGTGGCATGTAAATGTCGTAGTTAAAGCAGACAAGATATAGCAGATTTGAAGAAATTACACGGTAAAAAATGCTGGACTAGACTTCTAAAACTAGTCACAGCAGCACTTAAGACGACGCAAAATGTTCGAAATGTTCCTTATAATGAGTTTGTATGGTAAATTTTCAAGCAAAGAGATTCAAAGTTTTTTTATATTTATTGCTAAACTTACCATTGCATTGATTTATTATTAAAAACGTGAATAAACATCGCAAAATAACAACGTCCGCCATTCTTTCGACATTCTTTATTTATTTGTACCAAAGATTAACAAACACACAACGTTTTTGTACTAAAGAAATATAAATGGTATCGATATATCGATAAGTCCATCGCACACGGAGCAGTAACATCTATTAATATAAATTATAACAAGCAAAATATGAAATATACAAAAATATCTTCCACAGTGCACTGATTTGTTTCCGGGAAAAATATTATTCGGAAAAAGATGGAACATCATAGCATCCATAGTAAATGTATGACCGCTCGTGCACGAACTCGTTTCGGTTCGTATTCGTAATTTTCACATACGTAATTTAAATTTACGTATAGGATTTTGTAGGCGGAGAACGCAGTCAAAATTTGTCTAGCATGAAATATCGATGTATCGCTTACTTTATATAGTTGCTTGACTAAAACAGTCAAAATTTTTATCCTGACTTTTATTTATTAGTGAAATAGTTAAAATTCAGGGTAAAACGTTATTTTATTATTTAATATATAATTTTTGAATCCATACATGTTTATTTGAAACAGAATTAAAAGTTTGCCACTGCTTTCGAATATTGCGTATGCAATCTTGCATTTATGGATCTGAAGTGTCTTACATCTCTAACACTCCTCCTCACAAGGATTCCATCAAAATCGGTTTAGTCATTAGTATAGACCAATCAGTTTATAAAGTCTTTTCAATCTTGGCTGTGGTAATGCCTAGTTAAACCATTAGCTTCCATGTGTGCGGAGTCTTTGTATTTTACGATTATTTTATTATCAGCTACACATTCTCTTTTAAAATGCTGACTAAGATCAATGTGTTTCGATATTTTCCAACTAAAGGATTTTTGGTTTACTTTTGTGCAGCTATATTATCACTGTAAATTGTTACAGAATCTTCTTTTCTCTTCTTTTATAATCATATTTAAATATTTTTCTAAATACTTTGGTTTATTCATATATATATATCTTCTTCGATATCTCCGTTCAAAAACGCTGTACATATATCTAGCTAACAGAGCTTCATTTCATTTTCAATAGCATGTGCTAAAATGAGTCTTATTGTGCTCAGCTTCGAAACGGGCGAGGAAGTTTCGTTATAGTCTATCCTAGCATGACTTGGCTCATTGTTCGTAACGAAAATTCACTACCATCGCTAGAGACACCAAAACCGAGCCACTCGCAGAGTTCATATCTGGTTTGTCGAAACGATTATTCACCCGCTCTGATAACAGCCACCATATACACCTTAGGGGCATAGCACCTTTACACGCCCGCCCGCCGGAAGGCAGGGCTCTCCCCCGAGAGCTTATCCCTGTGGGTGAATAAGTTTACTTATTCATCCTCCTACCTTCTCACCTGCTCCCTTCAATCAACTCCACTTTTATTGCCCATCTCGCCTTTATTTTATTTCTGCCTTTATTTTTGTGTTTATTTCGCTTTTATTTTATCTTATTTTCGTTTTTCTTTAGCTTCGTTTTTATTTTATTTTAATTTCGCTCTTTTTCTTTTGCTTTGTTTTTACTTTTGTTTTATTTTGTTTTATTTTGCTTTTATTTTTGTTTTTATTGCTGGCACCTACGTTCGTACACTATTTTCTGTTTTCTGTATCGCTTATGGCGACAAAAATATTACCCACAAGGGGGCCTGAAAAGTAGGCCTCCTTTTTAACATTTCACCGGGGGTGTTCAGCACCCCTGAGCTTCTGCCCGGGTCATGGTGGGAGGTAAATTCCCCTCCCCCGACACCCGCACCTCAACACCCAGATAGGGTGTAAGAGAAGATACCCCCACGAAAATTCACTTACATATAGTTAAATTCAATGGGCCATAAGTAATAGTTAATACTATCTAGCAGTGTGCTAAATCGGAGGTCTATTTAACTTAACATTACTAAAATTACATTGAAGAAAATAATCACATCAACAAAAAATAGTATTATATATTTTTCACTAAGACATTTTACAATACCAACAGCTACACGGCTGCAAGCAATCTAGATGTCAAATATATAGGTCTAAACTCCCGACGCATTTCATCAGCATTCAAGAATCCAAACCAACATGCAGAAAATAAAGAGAAGGGAAAGTACACCGGTAAATAAAGATAAGTATTAAAGTTAGCAATAGATACCTACATGTTTAAAATGGGATTTTCATCACACTAAACTGATTATTTTATTTATTTGTGTCTACTACAAAAGGCAGTAAATAACAGTCATATGCTTTTTTTCTTATAAATTATCATTTTTTGAATGAATGCTTTCATAGTAGAATAACATTATGAAAAAATCGTTCATATTTTGATGTGAAACATCTATTAGCGCGCCTTGGCAGTAAAAACGAACCGTATGCAACGGAAAATGGCATGACGCTTTCTCATGCCACCACCAAATGAAAAAGTAATAGGCTAAAAAATTTGTATCCAGACCTTTTTTTAATACAGCTAAAAAAAAATGATTCTTTGTCTATGGTGGTTCGTCCGTTTATTTATAAAAAGTTCAAACTTTTGTTGAAATACTAATTTCTCGTATATTTTCTCGTGTTTCACTCATCAATCCTATTTAAGTCAAGAGCGTAAGTTCTAGTTACGATGCCCAGAACAAAAAAACCTGTAAGAAAGCAAGAGAAAACGATTGAAAATGATGATACACTTAAATTAGATAAATTAGGTTAGTGGTTACATATTTCTCTTAGGTAAAATTTGTACTTGTGTGTACCTCACACTCCATGCCAAATCATGGAGCTATTTTTTCGGATAGAACTGGAGCTAAGCCAAAGTACATAAAAGGATGTGAATGGGGGTTAGGGTCAAGGAAGGTAGAGGAACACCCCTTGTGAAGGTGGGGGGTTTTTCAGGCTCAGCTTTATAAAAAGGCCTCCTCGCTAGCTCGTTAAAGCTTTTATGGTAGATAAATATGATCCCTTTGACCTCATATCTGAAATGTGTTCTACCGCTTGTACAACGGGATATGTTCCCATGTATTGTTTGAAATGATGCCCACGGCTATTTTCTACCAACGCACCGCTCGATATCGGCAGGGACTTCATTCTCACACTTTAGAACCGAAATGGTCACGTACACTGCCATTTCAGAGAAACTTCCTCCTGCGAACGCTTGGGTTGTGGAATGAGCTCCCTGCCAAGGTTTTCTCTGAGGACTACACTATGGGGTTCTTCAAGAAAAAAGTCATTGGATTTTTGAAGGGTTGGCAACACGCGAGTGATACTTCTGGTGTTGCAGGCGTCCATAGGCCACTGTGACCGCTTACCATCAGGCGGACCGTGTGCTTGTTTGCCACCTTAGTGGTTTAATAAAATCAGTTAAGGGAAATAAATAATTTTTGAGTTATGAATTTTTGAAAATCGTGAAAAAATGCATTGAAAGTCGTAATATTTGTTTAATGTATGACCAGATATTTGGGCTCAGCTTTAGAAAGAGGCCTCCTTGCTTGCTCGTTCTAACTTTTATGGTATATAAATATGATCTCTTTTGTTGATCTTTTGTTTTACATAAAATTTACAATGCCACATATTGATTTAAAAAAATTAATTTTATGGGCAAAGGGTCGAACACGGACGATGCGACGCATGAGTGATGCCTCTGGTGTTACAAGCGTCCATAGGCTATGGTGACCGCTTATCATCTGGGGAACAGTATACTTGTTTACCACCATAGTGGTATATAAAAAAAAGGGGCCAGTAAGTGGGGGAACTCCCCAAACCCCTTTTTTACATTTTAGCAAACCACTAAGGAGATATATATAAAACATGGAGTATTTAGGTAGGAACCTTTTAAGGTCCATATCTCCGAAACTATAAATTTCCGTGAGGGGGGACTGGTAGGGGAATACTCCTTCCCCCCCCCCCCCTCTCGACCCCCTCTGCAGGAGGTCTTATTCTACAGTCCCACCGTAAATCTCGCAAAAGAAGTTTATTAACCTAATTATTAGACTTAAAATATTTCCTATAAACTAATAATTTTATTGATATTTTCTTACTGGTAACTTACCTTATTAGTAGACTATCTCATACAAATAGACAGACATAACAAAATATAAGGTCCCTTTTTTTTTCTTTTAAATATATAGATTTATATGTACTAGCTTTTGCCAATGGTTTCACCTGCCCAAATTTTAGTTATCAGAGTAGGATTTTAATGGCAACTCCTCAATTATTATAGAAAAACACCAACTCACACTTGACGTTTTCAAGTAGCTTATGTCCTTTCTCGGGATTCAGACTATCTCTATGCCAAATTTCATCTTAATTGCTACAGTGCTTAAAGCATAAAGAGCTAACAGACAGACAGACAGTTACTTTTGCATTTATAATATTAGTATGGATAATAATTATGTTTGGTCTCCTGTGCTTAGGCACTTTGCTTTAATAGTGCTCAAAAATTTCTATGTTGGTCAAGCAATGACTAAAAATTTATTATCAAAGTCAACCTCTTGTGTTTGAAACTTGTCCTGATTATTTGCTGTATTTTAAATAATAATCCTTGTATTCATCAATTTTATGATTGTTGAATGCCCTAGATAGTTTGTATTAGGTAGCTATTACCAATAGCCATAGTTTTCTGTAGTTGCTCTTCGCTGTATTTAAAGTGTCATTCATTTTTTAGTTGCTGATTTAGAAGAAAAAATAAACAATCAGACAGAACTGGAGTGTAGAAACATAGAGATGACATTCAAGATGTTGCTGTCAACTATCAGAGCTGAAGATTTACAAAAAACCATTGGACAACTGGTACAAATGCTTATAAACTTTACTATTATGTCCTATGCTGTTACATTCTTGGGATTGGTTTGTGGAACATACGTACAATACGAAATTTTTGTGTTATTTTTGCA
This sequence comes from Apoda limacodes, assembly GCA_946406115.1. Lineage (NCBI taxonomy): Eukaryota > Metazoa > Arthropoda > Insecta > Lepidoptera > Limacodidae > Apoda > Apoda limacodes. The sequence goes on along the minus strand of OX291564.1, from coordinate 17,461,019 downwards.
CATGTCACACAAAAATATGAAACTAATATTGATCCGGTTCTCGTATTTTGGTAGCCTAGAGTTAGCCTTATAAACTAAACTACTTTTTAGAATCACTAGTTCTTTCTGTCTGTTAAGACCCATTTTCTCAGGAATGCATTAAGGTATTCATTTAAAATAAATATCAAATACTTTTAATAGCTAAGCTATTATAATATGCTGCATATTTTGGAACTTGCAAATAAATCAAAACCTATATTCTGTTGACCTAAAATCATAATATTTGCCACTGTCTCACAGCAGCACAAGTTAGGCTAACAATCCAAAATTTTTTCATTTGTAGTTATATCTTATTTAATATAATCCCACTTAAATGAAGCCATGGGCCAACACTATTATAAGGATTTTTAAATAATTAGCTCCATTATTGCGTATGATGGTTATAGGATAAGCATAGAAGAATCATAGAATGTCTTCTACTTTTCCATTTGGAAGATATTCCAAGTAAAGTAATAATCCTCTGGTATTAGAAATGGTAATAGACTTGAAAATTTAAATTAGAAAATTGCCCAGCTAGTCGTCAGTCCATCTAGTTCAATAAGGCTGTAACTAAAGCACGCACCACAATCTACATACAGACTTAAACGCAGATCTAACTGCACTCAAACTGTGTTTGTCTTTCTGCTTAGAGGCCAACGGTAGAGACACAAAATACAGCCGTGCATGGGTGCAAGGGAGATGGCGTCTTGATAATGCTGACAATGCCCAATCAGCCTTGAGAGTCCTCTTATCGTTATATTGTTGGTAACTTGTGTAACTTTTTTTTTACAGAAAACTGAGATGCATTTGACAGAACCAATGCGTACAAGGAGATCTACACACTCCAGTGGTGCTGCCTCGCACGATGACGGTAATTTTTGTAACATTAGCTGCTAATGTGGTCTAACATTCATGTGAAGGTCAGCATGGACATGTGCAAAAGGTACAGGAAGTCTGAATACAATTGCAGGCTGTTATTTAAAAGACCTATGACTGGTGACCATTGTCTAATACAGTGTTATTTTTAACCAAAGCAAATCCTAGGCAGAGGCTCACAGACTACAACAAAAAAACATCAATCTCAATGTGTGCCTGTTATTTTTTTTAACAATTTGTAGAATTTTGTTTTGTTTTGTGAAGCAAACAATCAAATCATTTTCTAATTCAATCGTTTTTCTTCTCTTATTGTCAGCATCATCATTAAAGATAATATTGGTTCACATAATAGGAAAGTGGCAAATAATACTAATATTAATTAAGCTTTTTTAACATATTAAGAGATGGGTCGACTTTTATTTACTTTTACTCTTTTTTTTACTTTTAATCGGTTATTTATAGTCAACGACTAGTCTGCGATTATTCGACATTCAAAAAAAGACAGACAAAATTAAATTCTTGTTCAATCAAAAAATAATACCCGTCAGTATTTTTCAGGCTGTATCAGCAAGTAGGCGATTTTTTTTTTATCTAATTGACATTGCCAGCTTCCGAGAAGAGACTCTCATTCTCATCTCAACACAAAATCAAATTGTAAACAAAGCTCGTCACAATATGTTCTGCGTATATTAAGCGCATGCGTCATGGTAAGCTAGCGAGCTGATTGATGGCGAAGAAGTCCGACAACCTCTGAATGAAAGATCAGCAATGCCAATTAGTTGACTGACTAGTCTGCAACATTGAAATCGATTAGTCGGCAAATACCATAGTCGGCCCATCTCTAATACATAATTATTATACTTTTCTATAAAAACATCACCAATATTATTTTGGCATACTGGTATTTAGACACTAAACCACCAAAGGCTTCTAACTCATTGTTTGTCAAAATTAGTTTAATTTTAATTCAATCTCTTATGTATTTCTTTTAATTTAAAGGTTTTTTTTTGACACAATGACTGCAATTTAACTAAATTGTTATGAAAGAAATTTGTCTCTAGCAAAACTAATTAAAAAAACCAACGATATGATTGTTTTTTTCATATTCAGAATAATTTTCAGGATTAAAATGTTCTTAGTTCTATAAGATTTGGTCCATGTGAGTTAGAAGACTTTGGAAGTTAAGAGAGTGATTATTTGTTGTCATTTTATATCATTGCCTGATCTTAATATTATCATTACTAAACCACTTGCTAGTTTTGTTCATTGACTAACATAATCATTTTCATATTTGTTTCCACTAACCCGGTGCTTTCTGGGGCAGGCTACCTCACGGAGAACTCTGGACAAGGGTCCGAAGATCTTGGTGCAAAGAAAAAGAAATTTGGTAAGTGTATTTCTTGACTAGTCTTACTTTTTTGCTTGCAGTAGAAACATACATCACTAGTAACAAAGTATAAATGATTTATTATATTCTTAAGAACATAATCTATTTAGTTTATTTTGTATGCAGCAGAATCTATCACCTCAGCTTACATTTGTGTTAGCATTACTGTTTTCTTTAACCTAATACAGGAAATTCTTTTCTAATTTACATTAACTAAGTTACTACATTTCTTTTCACATACCTTGTCCTGCCAATTGGGAGTTTTTTTATTAACTTCTCCTCTATATAAGATAGGTGCTTAAAAGTAAATATTGTTAAAACAGTATGACTTTAACAGTGACGCCCGCGCCGAGCATTGGGCGTAGCACCTCGCGCCGATCTCGGTCTGCAGATAGCTCTGCCCGTCGATGCCCACCCACCAAGGCAGTTGCATCAGGTCGCGCGCGATCCGTCTACCGCACGCCCGCGCCTAAAGGAAATTTCAACTATCCCGCCGTCACGCCCAAGGTAAAAACCACGCTCTGCTACCAGTACTAGTAATTCTTCACCAATTTACTAGTATATCTCTTCAGTTCCTCAATTTTTAGTTTTGCGTTTTGGAAACCTTAAAAAAACGACACTCTATATTTAATAAATACAGCTATTTTGCATAAATAATAGTATACCATTACGACTCATATCCCCGAAGGCATGGTCAGAGATATTACAAACGTTAACTGTTGTGGCAAACAAATAATAAATATATAAATAATCGTTTCATTTTTTTTTATACCACTACGGTGGCAAACAAGCTTGCGGTCCGCCTGATGGAAAGCGGTAAACGTAGCCTATGGACACTTGCAACACCAGGAGTATCACTCACAGTGATACATGATCACTATACAGTAGCAGGATTTTTAGCGGATTTTAATCGAACTTTTATTTTGTAATTTCTGTCCCGACACACGTAAACGTCAGGCGTTTCGTTTAAAAGTGGAAGTTGTAGCATAAAATACTAGCGTCTTTGGATGATAGATGGCTTTTCTAAGTGCTACTTTTTGATAAGTGGAAATACCTTGTGTCAAGTAGGTTCTATATAGTAGATTTTTTATGTTTTGGCTTGTTAATATTTATTGCATCTTTTTAATTTTGAATCGCAATCTAAATGATTAAATTTGATGATGCTGTTAAAAACTAACATGAAATGTTTTATTTAAGAAATACCAGCTCCGTTAACGGTTTAAATACGGTTTATCTGAAACGGTGAATGGTGCTAAAACGTTGTTTAATATCAGATAGCAACATTTTTCAAAAATAACGAATTGTACAATTAATTTACAATTTTGGTAAAGCATGATAGTTATTAAACTTTCGCACACAGAGATATTTCCACGTAAATAATTAAAGCATAATAAATGCAAAATATTCTTATATTGCAATTAATTCATCAGTTAGTTGAGTTTTAGCTGCACTAATCACGCACGCTTAGTTTACAAATCGCGCTATCCTTGTCTTAACGTAAAGTTTAAAATGTGATTTTATTTTTCTTAAAAATAATTTAGGCTTTGTTTTATTTTCCAGGTTGCACCGCACACACCTCTGACAGTACTCCGACAGCCGCGCCAGGGTGAAATGGTTATATCCATGTCTGGCTCCCCGGTCATGGTGCCTACTTGCAATACGTAAATACAATAAGCTATAATAATATAGTAACGGCAAAGAGCTATAAGATATTACAGTTTACTGTATAACATTATCCATTTGTACTTGTTTGTTTGTACGTAGAAAACCCTGCAACTGATTCTGAAAAAAATCGCTACGTTTTTACCTCCAAGGTGGCAAATAAGCCCGACTGATTCTAAACGGTCATTTAAGCCTACGCCGACCCTTTAAAAATCTAATCACTAACCACACATTGTAGTCCTTAGAGAAACATGGTTGAGCGAAGCGCTGGCTGATCCATGTGTCATACTCGTGAACAGGTGCCGCCTGTGGAGACTGGTCCGCTCTTGCAATCTTCTTTTTATTCTTAGTATTTAGTTTTACTTTTTAGTTTTGTTTATCAATACTGTAAGACATTGATTATTTCTAAGTGATGAATAGGTACTTAAACTGGTTTTTTTTTATATTTTGCAATTAGATCCATTTTTATGTTGTGCTTGTGCATTTTATGTTTGTAATGGAAAGTGTTCTTCTATGATAGGAAGGGGATTTTCCAATAATTTAAGTGGACGCTGTAAGAGCAAGGGAGAAAAGAAATGCCCTTGTTGAGTTTCTTGCTGGTTCTTCTCAGTACAAGGTCTCCCGCCCTATAGACTTACGAACTGATGGCGTAGTGACATTCATGAGTGCTCAATTATTGTAGCCTAAATTAAATAAATGATTTTGATTTAATTTGAATTTGAGTAAGGAGCTCATTCCACAACCTAAGCGTTCGAAGGAGGTAGTTCCTCCACAATTGTGCGTTACCACTTAGGTTCAGCTTCCCTACTGATAGGGAGCCAGTACACAGCCCATTATGTTCACTGAGGAAGCTACTCTATCCCTGCCTGACTAAAACGGGCTCTATTTGTTTTGATTATTACATAAACTATTAATTTCAACTTAAATTGGCAATTTAAGCTAAAAAAACCGGCCAAGTGCGAGTAGGACTCGCGCACTTAATGATAAGCTAGATGGCGCTGGACCAGTAATTTAAAATAGTAATAATGGCTTGGGCCCGTCTCATGCTTGCCGGTTTTAATTATTTCTTGTTATAGTTAAGAGTTCACACTATTTTTCACTGCAAGTTTGAAGTTTGTATGTCTTACTATAATTTACGATAGAGCAAAAACAACGAAAATGTGTTTCTTGTATGGGGACCACCCTTAAATTTTATCTTTTCTTTATTTGTTAAATAAGATAGGAATCCCCATATATAACAGTGTTACCTGTTTTTTTTAAATATGCATAGTTGCAGGAATTAAAAAGGATATAAGTATAATACTTTTCATTCCGGGTAGTTGCGACTGACTTACTCTTGTAAATTCCTTTGAAACTCCTTGAGTTCGCCTTTACGCGAAAGTATATCTGTACGTACTTGGTGTGGATTCAGTGCGCTAAACATGTAGTGGTCCTTCTGTAATGATTTATTTTGTATCTCCAGTATGCAACCAGATGAAAAAGCTAACTGTAATATCCTGCTGCAAGACGGGACGATGCTGTGGCTGCAGCCCAAGCAGCTGAGGGAGTCGCAGGCCTTCATACCGTTCTCGCTGATGGACGGGAGCGTCATCAACCAGATGAAGACGTTGAAAGATAACCTCAACAAAGTTATCAAACTTGGGGAGAAGGCTATGAAATAACAGTAAGTTATATGTATGTTAAGTTTTTTATGTGCTAGGTTATCAAATAGCTCACACACACACATACACCCACTCTGTCCAAGGTCTCTGACTGGGGATGGGAAAACTTGGTTCGATTCAACTCTTCAAAGACACAAGTCTTTTTCACTACTAAGAAAACATCATTCAGTTTTTTTTTTTCTTTTTTATACCACTAAGGTGGCAAACAAGCCTACGGTCCGCCTGATGGTAAGCGGTCACCGTAGCCTATGGACTCTTGCAACACCAAGGGCATCACTCGCGCGTTGTCGACCCTTCAGAAATCTAATAACTTCTTTTTTGAAGAACCCCATACTGTGGTCCCACAATTGCAGAACACTCCCCTCCATCTCCAAGAGCATTGGAATCCTTGGTTCCGACATCTCCAGCGATGTTCAGGTCCGAGATCATCTGCAAGACAAAGCTGCGTCCAAAAAACTTGGTATATTCAACAGAGGGAAGCAGTACTTTACGTCGGGGCAAAGGTTGCTGTTTTACAAGTCGCAAGTCCGGCCCCATATGGAGTACTGCTGCCATCTCTGGGCAGGTGCACCCGGATACCAGCTTAGACCTTTTTAGATCCCAAACTCACTTGCGGTATTGAGCCCTTAAGTCTGAGGAGAGACTTTGTCTCCCTGTGTGTGTTCTACCGCTTGTACAATGGGTTGTGTTCTGAGGAATTGTTCGAAATGATGCCCAGGGCTACTTTCTACAATCGCACCGCTCGCCATCGGCAGGGAATTCATTCTCACACTTTAGAACCGAAATGGTCGCGTACAGTGCGGTTTCAAAGAAACTTCCTCCCGTGAACGCTTAGGTTGTCGTATGAGATGCCAAGGTTTTCTCCAAGGACTACAGTATGGGGTTCTTCATTATGTTATTGGATTTCTGAAAGGTCGGCAACGCGCGAGTGATACCCCTGGTGTTGCAAGTGTCCATAGGCTACAGTGACCGCTTACCATCAGGCGGACCGTAAGCTTGTTTTGTGCCTTAGTGGTATAAAAAAAAACACGGTGTTACCGGTGTATGAAATAAATTGCCCAACTTAGTCTTTAGTTTACCAGTAGACATAAAGATTCAAACTAGTACAAAATTAACAAGTCAGTACAGTAAATAGTCACTATATAATAACACCCATATTGGATACTGATCTACATTTTATGACCGTTAATAACATTTATTGATGCCAGAGATTCTTAAAAAATATTATTTTCATTTCAGGCGAGAAGAAATGCTTACAGTGGGACCAATGTGATTATTTTTATTATTAATTTTTAGAAGACCTGCACGGTACAAAGTCTGTATATGTGCTGTAACTAAGGCCAGCTTTACACGACGCATCGTCAACGAAATATGTTTTCGATGGCAGTGACAAGGTCTTCATACATTTTAATTAGCGATATTTTAATATTAATTGTATATTCATTTATATGAGCCTCATACAGATTGAAACATTTTAGGTACTTTAGGTATAAAGCATACACTAATACGACCATTCATTCATCATACAGCACCTAAATGAGTTACAGAGTAAAAGATAACAGAATGGGAAAAAATATTAATTCATTTTGAACATTTTGAGACTATTATAAAATATATGGAATCGATTGGAAAAATTGCACTGAACAGACAAGAGAAACAAGGATACAAACTAGAGAGCTAGTTAATATTGCATTGTAAGTTTATTTTTAATTAATTTCAAAATTCCACCCGAACAGACAGATATAAGTGTTACAAAAGTGTGTCAAAAGAAAGTAAATTGACTCATAAGCCACGGAAAAAGTTAATTACGAATAATATAACTTTTGGATATGCATAGAACTCCATAATTGTGTTGGATAAAAAGTATCATTTTTTCTATTTGAACCTTTAGATTGTGGCCTGCCCTATATATTAAATTTCATGGTGATTAGGTGCTTAATTTTTTGAATTGATAATAGTATGATATATTTTCTATTGGCTTTAATTGTATCCATAACAGTAACAGATAACTGGTCTATATATCTACAACTAGCATAGTATAGTCAAAGTGGCGATATTCTACTTGTTTTGACCAACAACAGAGACTATATGTCTCTTTCTATCTTATGACATTGCTTGTCGTGTTACAAAGGTCATATATATTTACTGCGGTCATGCTAAATACAATCCAGCTATAGTCCTTTAAAATTTTACATCTTTGGTTTGTTCAATACAGAGCGCGCCATCTCGTAGCACAAAAACGAAACAGTACAGTAGGCAGCAAATCAGACTACCCACCCCTACATACCTACAACTACAACTACAACATATAGCTACAGATAAATCGCTACATTGTGCGGCTCTCATTTATTTATAATATCCGGTTGCAGACACCTAAACGACGAAATAATAAAATATATCTGTCCCTCTTGTACAAGTTTTTCGCCGCGTTGCGCCTTTTCGGGTCAAATTTCTTTAAGGTTAGCTTGATATGCGGCCTACTGTACCACAGGTTGCGTTGCTTTTCTCGGAATACCCGATCATTATGTTGGTATAACGCCGTGTAGGTGAGTGGTTTATCACTAAACAATGTTATTCTGTATGTAGGTATATTTATTTTCATTGTTTTATTAGACAAAGTTAGAGAATCTTTTATCATAGAGACAAGGGTCTACATAGTACATAATATTGTAAGTAGTGATCCTTAAGGCGACATTTGGTGGCGATTCAGAACGCACGGTTGCTGTCGCCGAAACGATGCGTTCTCATGTTAAGGCCATGGAACTGAGTGTATTGATTTTAGTATTAATCGTAGATATATGACTAGTTTTAAATTATGTTTTAATAAATATATTTTAAACAATGATAAATTTGTTTTTTTTTTCATTCTACGAATTTCTGGTAACAGATTTTTACCGATTAGTTATACTACACTACTTGACGATAGATGTCGCTATTAGTCGCGTGGGTACGAACCCGCCTCCTTAGCTCCTGCTCGCGTAGAATGTCCCATCACGTCTCTCACTATGACTAGGCAATGGAAGACGTTGATATAATTATAATTTTACTTTGACTCCTTTATATATTTATTTACTTCATATTCTTATTTGACGATAGAATAAATTCAAAATGTTGCTTACCTGCATGTATGTTTATCTGAGGATTGAAACAAGTGCTTGTCGCACGTACACGACACACATTACCTATGTAAAGGTTCCGTAGAATAGTCATTGCTAAAAACTTGAGAACTGATTTTGTTTCGTTTCGTAGGTAACAACTTATCGGTAATTTTTTTTGATAGATATATAGATATATTCTATTTAAAAGATATAGGTCGGGCACAGATTTTTTTACTTTGAAAGTCTGTAACATACCTGCTCCAAATTCAAGCGAGTTTATTTTCGCCTTTAAAAGTAGTCTAAACGTCGCTAGCATCTTTTTAACTTCGTTTTCGGTCGGGCGGTCAACGTCAACACTTAGTGGCGGAGCTAACTGTTATTTAACTACCGCGCCAAAGTCGCTCATAGTACTAGTACCTTTCTTACAATGTGTTTGAAAGCTATAGCTTTAAAATTTGTAGAAACTCGATTTTTTTTTAATAAAATACTTGACTATAGATGTCGCTACTAGTAACTTACAATGTGTTTGAAAGCTATAGCCTTAAAATTTGTAGAAGCTATCGTTTTTTTAAAATAAAATACTTGACGATAGATGTCGCTATTTATACCTTACAACATTACACAAGGATAAGAAACAGAGGTCGTACAAATATAAGGAGTCAACCCCACAGACATATGCACTACTTTACGATAGACAATATATAGTATTATAAAATAATATTTTTTTTTTTACACTGTAATCGATATTTAAGACATACCCTAGAATAAGCGTGCCGTTTCGACCAATATACATAGACATATTACATTATTGAAGCATACAAAGAGACACAGTTCCACATACGATAGGCGCTAGCATGTCACCGCACGTTGAAAAGCTCGATTTTCTCGGTTTTTTGTCGTTATAAAATTCAAATATTTGTTTTGAACTATGAAATTAGCGAATTTGGTCATATTAATATATATTTTATAAAAGAATTAAGCAAATATCATTGTTAGTCTGCTTAACAATTTTAATTAATAGCCAAATTATCATAATGTTAGCAAATCGACAATTAAGGTTTGGACTATATATTACATAGATAACTATATATATAACACATATTTTTTCACGTCATAAAGATATTATACATTTCAAGTTCGTCCTTTAATCCTTGAGTACAGAGAGATCGCACGCACAGCTAGCTAGACATTTAAAAAATAAGGTTTATGATTTTAGCAGTTCAAGAATGTAGGTATGTTCATCTTAATTCCTAAATTACACATTCTGCGTGACCATGGTATGTGACTTCCAAAATTCCAAAAAAATCTAAGGATGTGTTCAAGAGTGAATGACAATGAAATTGTCTATACGGGGAGACAAAAAACACATTATGTTTAGACCATAGACTTTGAGTACTGTAATCTGCAATCAGCGTTGCCAACTTAGTGGTTTCACCACTAGACCTGGTGGATTTAGACCCCCTGCTGGTGGGCAAAATTAGTATCTGGCGGCTAGTGGATTTTTTAGTGGGCAATTTTTAGGATGACAATATTCAAAAATAAAGAAAATTTTTGCAATTTCTTGGTAATACTTCCTCATTCTAATGCGGATATGGAACGGTTTTCTGTTCTATGAACCTAGTAAAAACTAAATTGAGAAATCTCATGAAATTGCCGCTAATGTCATCAATCATCAAAATCAAGTTTTTGCGCAGTATTGACACCCGCAGAAATATGTTGTAAAACCTGTACACTTCCTGAATAAGTACTTAAAAAAAATTGTACCAATGAAACTTACACGTCTGCGACTGAGAAGAGATACGTCATCTGCCGATTACCTCATGCTGCATGAGACGTATTATTCAGAACTCAGATGTCTCAAGTGATTCATAATTTTGTACTACATTTTATTACAAAATCATTTTATTTTTCATAATTACTTTTGTTTTCTTGTTTTTACATAATTTACTATCATTGAATATTGACTCAATATTCCTTTATTTATTATTTAAAATAAGTTTTTTATAGAAATTTATAATTTAGTGGTTTTTCTAGTGGTTTCATATTATACGTTAAAAAATCTGGTGGTTTTCTGGTGGTTTCAGGACCTGCATCTAGTGGGCTTGCTAAAAGTTTGCTGGCAACACTGTCTGCAATATGGACTGCGCAATAGCCTCACAAAATTGGCCATATTTAGAGAGACAAAGCGAACCTGCGTCAGAGAAAGAGACCAGGGACCTTCGCTTTGCTTCGTCTCTATCACTTGTCACTTCCGACAGTTCTTTTTCACAACGGGCTAGGAAATGCGCGATCCAGTCACAGATAATAGTATATGGATCTAGTCCACAAATATTAGCATAGGCACATACTATATGATACTATAAGCACAGACTATAAAAACTATAGAACTTGTCATAGGCGAAACAAAAATGCAAGATCCTATGAATATATTTATTTATCTACAGAACTCAAAATATAAAATTAAAAAATAATTTCGAATGCAGAGATTTCATTGGTTAGTATATGAGTATTTATGAGCGATTATTATATACTTTTTAGGTAAAAGTATATGCTTTTCACATTTGAAAGAGGGGAAAAATTAAAAAAAAAATAACTGACACTGATGAAAGTTTTGTCACTTAGTTTGAAGGTCAGTTAAATTATTTTTTGATAGGAATAAAGAGAATATAATACTACGGATAAGAATAAAATTCCAATCTTTAACCTACACATATTTGAAGAAATCTATGATATTTCAAAATTTAATTTGATCCGTTTTATACAAAAAAAATCTAAATTATTATAAATAAAAAAAAAATCTTTTCCGTCAATCCATTAACTCTTTGCACGTGTAAGTTTTTGGTAATCTTTAAACAGATATCTTCAGTTGTAATATCCATGTTTTCCGAGGATCTGCTCCACTTCCTTTACGTATTTCTCCGGAATTTTCTGTTCCCTCATTGTAGACACCTGTTAAAAAAAATTACACGTTTTGAATAAAACTATTTAAGTTGGCGATATAGGCCAGAATGCCACATAACGTCGTTACGTTGCATGCAAATTCATACAATTATTGACTTTATTAGTAGATTTTGTAGAGGAAGACAAAGATAATACTTTTATCCCTAATCGAAAGTGCCCACGAGAATATAAACAAACAGATACACCTGCGACCGAAATTTTGCGTTTTGCTCTCTTTCTAACTTTGCTTACGTTGTATTGCTGACCTTCGGTCACTGGTTTGGAATGAGTCCTTCTAGTTTATTTTGATATTATTTTAATAAAAAGCGTCTTGTTGTTTATATTGATGAGTAACAGTAATTTAAGCTTAGTACATAATTTTTAATTTAGTTGTTTCGTTCTGAAAAGTGGCTCTAACGAAAAATGTAGGTTATAAAAAACGAGAAATATTGAATTTTAATTTCAGGATGAAGTTCAAGGACATCTGAATTTTTTACAGTTAGCAGTGATACAAATTGTTAAAAAAAATACTTACCCAAAATTTCAACGTTAAGGGGTTTAGAATCATGTATTGAGCCTGTGGTACTTTACAATGTCACCTACACCCAGTATAAAACTCCAGTCTATCTAATACCTTTAAACGAGCAATTGTTGTATATATGTATATATATATAATCTGAATCTCAGAAACGGCTTCATCGATTTTCATGAAATTTAGTGTGTAGGGGTTTTCGATGTCGATAAATTGATCTAGCTAGGTTTCATTTTTAGAAAACGTCGTTTTATCCGTGTTTATAAACTGATAAGTATGACTCTTCCTGACATCTTTTGGCGAGTAGTAATAAGCAACACTTAAGCTATTTGACAATAGGTGGCGTTATTAAGCAACACTTAAGCTACTTGACAATAGATGGCGCTGTTAAAAAAAACCGAGCATTTGCTCGGTCCTCCAGGTACTGCTAATAAAGATACATTCACTCACGAATACCAAATTTTTATCCTGGATTAGGAGTAGGTACCAAATTAAGGTATTTAAAATAGAGAGCCCAGAAATAAGGTAAAAGGAATATGTTTAAAAATTAATAGAATGAAATCAAATAGAGTTTGTATGTTATTTATGAGTTTTATATTTGACACACGAAACTTGAACGTTTTATCTGGAATCGCTCGAACGTCGAAACACGATTTTTGACATTTTAATCGATACATTTATTTTTAGATAAAAATCCTTATTTCGCACACATTTTTGTTTAACCTTTATAACGAAAGGCTGTTAGCGATTATTATGTAACTCATCAATAGGTAATAACAATATCTTAACATGCTCAAACCAGTTTTTTTATAACTATAGTATTTTTTTATAAACAACGTTTTATTGTTGTCGTCGTTACACTAGGCAGCCATTATATTGCATTGTTTCTTTTCTTACGTCTCTGCATAGGCACACTCTTAAATAAAAAAACGACATCGATACAGTAAATGCGTCGCGACAAAATGTATGACTAGGACACCACCCGACTAGCCATATGTGTATCCCCGTGTCGCGATTGCTTTGTCTAGACGCCTTCGATGAGCGATTGTATGAAATTATTGTTTAGGCTGTGGTACAGACCTGCGGGTCGATTCCGTAAAATGACAGCTAACAATTTTCTTTTGAAATCCATAGAGATAAGATATACATTGCGCATTTGAAATGACGTGTGAAATTCATCGATTGTCGCGACACCGCAATGTATATCTTATTTCTTTCAAAAAGGTTAGCAATCTTTTTACGGAATCGACCTGTTGATAGGGAGAAGTCAGAGTCAGAGTATCAACGTAAACATTAGCTTTGCCTTCCTACTTTACCTTATGTTTGATGATAGTCCTCTCGTACTTGTCCTGCTGGTCCTGCTCCAGTCGCAGCGCCACACCCTGGCTGTGGATCCTCTCGCGGAGCTCATTCCTGGAAAGATACATAATAATATTAAGGCTCATTCACACTTCGTTAATGGCCCATACTGCCTTAATTACATTTTGATTGGATCTGCTTAGTAGATCAGATTGTATTTTATTAAACGTGTTTTACCCCAACCCCAAACAAACCCCAAAAATGTAAAAATAGTATTAAAATAAAATCCTAATTTGATCCCTTATTACATTTATTTATAAAATGATTTAGCAAAAAAAATTGGTTAGTTTTCAAAGTTCAACATTCTATTATTTTACAACTTTGGTATAATTATTCAGCCCTTCAGTCGCGTCTACACGGTGGTTTTCTTAGCGCCTGGAGCCCTAATCTAAAGCCCTAGATGGTTGCCAGGCAACTGTTACAAAGTAAAAAACGCTCGAGACTTATGTTTTCTCTCCTTTCTCTCTAGCACGCCACCCGCAGTGCGTTTCCGAAGCAAAAGAAAAGCATTTTTGATACGACTGTAAGTCACTATTAATTTATTACTTGTATTTTAATTAAATTATGAGTGAGTTGGTAAGTTGTGATATAGCTACAATACCTACTCACGCACGTTTAGTTACATATCGCGTCGTCCTTGTATTCACTCAAGATTACTGCTTGCTTGGTAACACTGGCTCTTAAGTTACAACTGAAGATAAAAAAAAATCCTTCACGAGATATTACGAACATCCCGCAATGACTTCCGTACATTCATTTTCAAATAAAGAAATAAAACGTAGTATTTAAATAAAGAAATAAAACGTAGTTTTATTAAGTCTTTTCAGCAACGTTTCAAAAAGTGCTATATTTTTATTATTATTATATACGCGTAAATATTATTATATTTTTTTTTACAGTCGTTTAAAAAGCATTGTATACATGTCGTGTACTCCAGTCTACCCTAGAACAAAATTATGTCTAACTACCTATATAGCGTACCATTATGTGGGATTTAAAATTGAATACCTAATGTATTCATAGAGAAGTAGCTATAGGTCTAATTATCTGTTGGATATACAAAAATAAGATAGTCAAACATTAGAAAGAGATAAACATAAATTGGGGTTCGAAATAATTGCGCGGTAAAAGATAAGACAGCGCTGCATTAGATATATGTCTATCGTAGATTTTGTTTCGATTAATGGTAAAGTAGTTTAAAACAGTACAGCGGTGTTAAAATAATAATAAAACTTTGTGCTCGAATCGTACGATCGTCACGTGACCATGTCATGCGATGACGTCACAAAACCTTTTTGAAGACGAAATAAAAAAATACAGGAAATAGGGATATCTCCTAATTAGTGCGTGTAAAAGAGATAAAAAAAGAAAGAAATCGTTCGCTCTGTTAGAGCAAGACTCCGAATTCGAGTTTTAAAAAATAAAATTCGAAACACAAAATTAAATAGTTTAATATGAAAATAGGATAACTTAGAAATAGCACAAAACAGAGTTTTATAGAAAATGGTAAGGGCAGCCGACGCGGTCGGAAGGTGGAAGGAGACTGAGGTTCGAGCTAGACTCTATTGCTAAACTGAACTGTATGTAGCTGAGCCAGCACGGCTGTCAGCACTTCTACTTACTAGCTAGGGGTGTAACAGCCCCCCGCGGAAGACTAAACTTCGGGTTTTAGCCGAAGTTTACGTGAATTCAGATTATTTCTCTTAGACGCGGTGTGGACATTGAATTCAATTCAGAATCATTTGTTTCTTTAGCGCGATTTTTAAAAGAGTAACAACGTTGGCTGCCACTAGACTTATAATAAGAATATGCCTTATAAATTATGAGAAGTACAATAAAAACTACAATTAGAAAGGTAAGTACAGAATGATGTGTCCCATACTTCAGTATATACGGTTCTTTATTTATGATTTTATCAGCGGTTTGGATAAGCGAGTTTTGAATGTTAAAATTCGAGGTTAAATCTTCTAGGTCTATGTTTTTTAATGAAATAGGGGTCACACCATCAATAAGTTTATTTATTTTTTCTAAATTACAACAGGATTCGTTTATTAAACTAAAATCAGGATTCGGTAAAGTGGCGTTTACAATATATAATGGTTTCGACTTAGGAACTAATTTAGTACTCTTACTATAAGCTACGCAAGATTTTGGCAAGGTTAGTATACCTGTGCCCGCAATGTTTATAACTGTCATCTCTTCATTTTGACAGTCTATTGACAGTTTACAGGGTTGCGATTGCACGAATATCCACTTGTTGTCCTTTAAGGGCTTCCATAAATCTACTTCGCCATATATCACTTTAGTGTCACACTGCACGGGTAATTTGTTTAACACTTGTGTCATTAATTCACTTTCGCAACTATGACTGGCGCTTGCGGAGAAAACGTCACTAACTTCGCAAATGAGATAGTCCCTGTCTACCTTTTCACATTGTTCCAGATTTTTCATCTTACAGTACTGTGATTTGTCTTTTGTCATTGCAATATAAGGATCCGTGGGCAAAACTACGCTAAAAGTATCTAGTTTAACTACGTCATGTGGTATAGGTAAAGGTAAGTTATGATACAAGGTATATTCTAGAGGATTAACAAGAGGTATTTCCAGTACAAATGTAATTCTATCATTAAGGTAATAACATTTTAACTTAGAGATATTGATTATAGTATGTATAAGGCTTAAATCTAAATTCAAAGGCAATTCAAGGCCATTTGGCAGATGCCGATGGTTATCAGCGAGTTCTTGGTAGAGTTGGGTTGGAGTAATAACTGAGGGATGAAGAATATTCTGTTTCGCAAAGGATATCGCGTTAGTTATGTCTTCTAACTGAAAAGAGATAGCTAAGAGTGATGCTTCTAGACTATTGAATATGGAATAGAATCGCGATTTAAGGACCAATTCATTGGTTACTAGAGATAGATTTTTGACATTACCGGAGAGCTCGTTGATAGTCATGGTTAAACTAGCTTCATTAATTTTTATTGCTGATATAGTATTTTTGAAAGCCGTTAAGGTTGATGTGGTGACTAGTATATTTTCTTTTATTAGAGAAGCTAGTTTTCTTTCGTCACTTTGGACAGCTTGTATGGCTTCATCATATTTGACAGCATCGTCTTCATCTAATGTTCCAAATATGTGCTTAAAGACTGTACCAATACCGCCGAACCAGGCGGACCGTTTAATTCTGTTGCTTATTAAATGGGAAATGGATTCGGATTCTCTGGCGACATCATGAAAACGGGTTACGAGTGGCTCTAGTGTACTACGACACGCTGCTTCTTCAATGAGACCGGGTTCTCTGCATAATTTGCTAACAGTTTTTAGAATGAAGTTTATATTGACTAGATGTGGCTTCACGTGAGATATATCTACTGAGGTGAGAACATTAAGAGAGCCACCGTTAATTTTCATCCTTCCAATATAATTAAAATATATACCAGATCCTGCGGTGATCGGTTGAACATAGTCGGCGCTTGCTGCGGCAGTGGTGCTGCAACGAAGGGACAAGTGGTTGTTACACAACGGGTATTTTATAGCTATTAGAGGCCTTATTCTAAGTGCATGATTACGCGTAAAAATAATAATTTATTATATTTCAGTGGTTGCTGGCTTGACTTGGTCGAAATGATGTTTTACTTGTCGTCTGTTTATTTGCAATGATAGTGTATTGTTACCGTGAACTTTTGTTATTTTGTACGGCCCTTTCCATAAAGGAGATAAGGCTTTTCTCAGGCGGAGGTGATTCTTAAGGTACACGTAATCACCGGTTTTGTAGGTAACAGGACGAGAACGCGAGTCATAATAGTTTTTTGATTTTTCTTTTGAACTGTTTATGTTTTCTAAAGCTTTGTCTCGGGATAGTTTTAACCTATGCTGAAGCATCTTAATGTATTCGGGATATGTGGCATCTGGTGCGGGGTCAAAGATTGAATCTGGGATGTAGGGTTTGTGGCCGAATAGTAATTCATGAGGTGAAAAGTTTGTAGTGGAATGGATATTTGTATTATAGGCTAGTATCGCCGTGTAGACGTATCTTGGCCAGTTATCTTGGTTTAGATTTACAAAAGATTTAAGATATTCCTTAAGAGTTGAATGGCTCCGCTCAAGAGCTCCCTGGGTTTGAGGGTGATAAGGAGAGGACCATAATTGTTTTATTTTGAGGAAGGAACAGGTCTTTTTGAATAGATCCGCCGTGAAATTAGTCCCTTGGTCTGTCAGTATCGTCCTGGGTATTCCAAATAAAGAAATGAAGTGTATAAGACAGTCTGTAGTCTCTTCTGAAGAGGCACTACGTGTTGGGTAAGCTACCGAGTATTTAGTTAGATCGTCCTGTAATGTTAGTATGTACCTAAGTTTGGCGGTTCCTGATTCTGGCAGGGGCCCTACGATATCTAGAGATACGCGTTGGAAAGGGGATGTGGACGTTGTGGTGATCTGCATGGGTGCTCTGTTGAGGCGTCTATATGCTTTGTTTTCTTGACACGAGGTACATTTCTTCACGTGATTTTCGATATCTGTGCGCATTCCTTTCCAATAATATTTTTCTTGGATTCTCTTTAGCATGCGAGAGGACCCAAGATGTCCCGCGACGGGTATGTCGTGATTTTCGGATAGGATTCGCTTTATTTCAGTTGGAGTGGGATAAATGATGCTGTTATGGTATATTTTTACTTTGATGTTAGTATTATGGAAAAGGTAAGTTAGGATGTTGTGAATTTTAATAAAGGAATGTTTGTCAAAGGGATTTTTAAAGTCGGAAATAGCAATCTCAAAGACATTTTCGTTTTGGACTAGTTGGTTTCTGATTGACTTGATGGTTTCAAATATTTCTTTATATGACGATTCATCAAAATTATGTACCTTTGTAAAGAGAAGATACCAGGTTCTGTTGTTGGCTTGGATTTCTTTGAATGAATATAATTCCTTTTCACAGTTTAGAATCTCTTCTGAGGAATCAACGCTCTGTAACAAGTTTTGGATGTACGGGTTTGTCTCGTCCATATCTATGGAGGTTGGGATTAGGATAGTCTTACAAGTGCTTTTAGTTAAGTCTTCGTTATATTCTCTCAGGTCAGTATTAAAGTTCTTGTCTTTGTTAGTCATGTCCTTTAGGAAGATAGTGTAGTCATCGTTGTTTAGTATTTGTTCCAGGTTTCGTGGTGGTTCGGGATCGGAGCGAGGTGTGTTGACGTGTGCTGGTAAGTTTAGTAGGGATTGTGGGTCGAATTGTTCTTGAGGTGGTGTAAGGTCAGTCGGAGAGTTCAGTACGCTGGGTAAGGTAGCTTGTGGTTCCAGATTTTGTCCGGAGGTGGAAGGCGTCGGGATAACAGGTAAGTCTGTAGTAGATAATGGATCTTCTAGTGGCGAAGGTAAGCTGAGTGGACTGAAGTCAATGTGGAGGTCGTTGTCGTTTAGGTCGAGATCGACTAAATCTAGAAACTCGTCTCCTGGTTCGCGATCATTATTTGGGTAGATAGGGTTTACAGGAAATCGAGAGAGTGCATCAGCAGCGGCGTTTAATTTTCCTTTACGGTAAGTTATTTCATAGTCGAACTCTTCGAGTTTAAGTCTCCATCTTTGCATTTTACTACTAGGGTCTTTGTGGTTAAACAGCCAGCTGAGAGGTCTATGATCAGTGATAATTTGAAACCTTCGGCCAAAGAGATATGGGCGGAATGTTTTACAGCCGAATAGAATGGCTAGTAGCTCTTTCTCAGTAGTTGAGTACGAGCATTCGCTTTTATTGAGAGTTCGGGATGCATATGCTATTGGTTTGTCTTTACCAACAGGCCCTTGAGACAAAACGGCGCCTAACGCGTAGTTAGAAGCGTCACAAGTGAGGATGAATGGTTTTGTAAAATCTGGGTAGGTTAAGAGAGGAGCAGAGGTGAGTGTTTGTTTGAGTCGGTCAAACGCAAGTTGTTGCTGGTTCTCCCAGTTAAATGTCGTGTCTTTCTTCAGTAAGTTAGTCAAGGGTTTCGCGATTTTAGAGAATTCAGGAATGAAACGGCGATAGTACGAGACAAGTCCTAGGAATGATTTTACGTCTTTTGGAGACCTTGGAATGGGAAAATGGGTGACCGCCTTGACTTTATCGGGATTTGGTTTCACACCTTGTTCGGTGATTAAGTGTCCTAGGTATGCGACTTCTCGTCTAAAAAACTCGCACTTGTCCGGTTGAAGCTTGAGATTGAAATCTCTGAGCCTTTGGAAGATGGAGGTCAAATTGGTGATGTGAGAGTTAAGATCGTAACTGTAACAGACGATATCATCTAAGTAAACGTAGCAACGGGCACCCTGGAGACCAGAAAGTGCTGTGTTCATCAATCTCTGAAAGGTGGAAGGCGCGTTCTTTAATCCGAAGGGCATACGGTTAAATTGGAAGTGTCCCTCCGGTACATTGAAAGCAGTTTTTGAAGCATCCGTTTCATTTACTAAAATTTGGTGAAATCCAGAGGAGAGATCCAGAGTGGAGAAGTATTTACTGTTACCGAGTTGGTCAAGGATTTCTGCTATTTGAGGAATAGGATAGGTGTCTCCGATGGTCACGTCATTAAGCTTCCGGTAGTCTATTACTACTCTCCATTTTTGAACCCCAGAAGCGTCGATCTTTTTCGGAACTACCCAGATAGGGGAGGACCAGGGAGAATTAGAAGGTGTTATAATGTTCTGGTCGAGCATTTGTTTTATTTGTTTCTTCACTTCAGTCTTATGGATTTCAGGGAATCTGTAAGATTTTGTATGGATCGGGACGTCGGATGTCGTTTTGATGTCGTGCTTCATAGCAGTGGTATAAGAGAGTTTTTCGCTAGGGAGATGGAATATATCGGAATAGTCGGAGCATACTTGGAAAAGAGCATCGATTTCTTCTGAGTTTAAATGTGATACGCGTAGTTGTTCAAGGACCCGTTGAGTCCGTTGAACCGAATTTTGCCTTTCGTCTAGGTTTTTGATTTCATGTTCATTTGAAATGTTGCTAAATGCGTCTGGGTTGAAAGCGGTGAGTACGAGATTTAGATTTGATTTTAGAGTCACAGGGATTTCGGAGAGGTTCACAATCGATATGTTAATTCGTTTGTTTCTTTTGACACGAGCTATACAGTTAGCTATAAGCAGGGTTTCGGATGGGTTTTGATCAAGAATTATCCCTTCTTTAATTTCTGGGTTTGCAACGGAACACTCTATAATGGTTTCAGTTCTAGCAGGAATTATATAGGTAGGTTCGCAAAAATGCAGTTTCAGTTCTTTCTTGCCTATTCGTAAGGTGTCGGTGTTGTAGTCGATGTTGCATCCGAATTTGTTCAGTAGGTCTGTGCCTATTATGCCATCATATGGTAGGTTTATGTCAGAGATTACATGGAACTTGTGTGAGATGTGTTTGGTAGAGTGGTCAAATATGTGGAGTTTTAAGAGAAAATGGCCAACGGTTTTGGTCGATTCTTCTGTCGGATCAATACCCTTGAAGTTTATTGGCTCCTTGTTGAGCGTAGGCTGCCTTTGTATACATGACTCTTTTAGTAGACTAACGGAGGAGCCTGAATCAACTAGTAATGAGAGAGGTACAGAAGATACAGAAGAATGGAGTAACACGTGTGGGAGTAACATTTTGGAAGGGTCGCAGGTTATTTCGTAGACCTCTAAATCAGGGATTGTTTCAGATGCTCTTGAAGAATTGGTAGGTGCTTCCAAATTTGTAGCAACCGAGGCTCGTTTTCCTATAGCGGTTACTTCAGCGTAACTTGATTTGATATGGGGTGTAGTCGTTTCTATAAGTTCGGTAGTTTGAGAAATGGCATCTGAAGCAGAGACCGTGGCACTAGTACGGGTTTTTGGAGTGGTAGTAAATGTAGCGTTTCTTATTCCGCTAGATATAGTAGAGCATGGGTGTTTGTTATTTGATTCTGGATTAGAGATGGGTTTCGGGTTTGGATTTCGTACAACGGTGTTTGATTTCGTTCTTTGGTTAATGTAGGATCGAGGAACAGATACAGAGGATACAGAGGATACAGAGGATATAGAAATATTAGGGTTCGGCGAGCATCCTTGTTGCGGAGCTATTTTGTTATTTACAGAAGTGGAAAAGTGGCTCTGTGGATAACCATGTAGCGGTCTGTTTAGAGCTTTTGAAATGGATACAGTGGATTTAGAAATGTTCGGGTTTAGAGGGCTTCTTTGAGACAGGGTTGTTTTAAAGGAGACGGGGACCCGGAACCTGTCATCCCTTTGAGTCGTTTGTCTCGTGCGACACCCGCACGAGACAATTATTCGTTTTTTGGGGTTTCGTGATCCGGTTCGTCGCGGGATTGGTAATCGGGATATGGATTTTCAATAAAATTTACACGCGGTACGTTTGGTCTACCTCTGTAGCCGGACGAGGAAGGTTGATTTGGGTCAGAGTTCCTAAATCGATTATTGAACTCTCTTTTCCTACAGTTTTCGATCGTGTGACCGGGATACTTGCAATACCTGCAGAAGATTGTGTTACTGTCATTATTGTTTCTAAAGGGTATCAGAGAAGGTTGCCTTGGAGTATTGAAGCGAGCGGGTCTATTAGCGGGATTTCTTTCCGCTGGAAAGCGATTTCGGATTTGATAATTGTTATTAGGCATATTTGACGTTGGATTCCGTTTTTCTAGACTTAGTAGGATTTTTTCCTCTGCTATTGCGAAACTAACTGCTTCGCTTAAGCTTTCAGGGTCTCGGCATCTTATAATCGGAGCTATTTTGGGGTTGAGTCCTGTTACGAATGTGTGCAATGCGAGATCTTGCATTGCGCCGACTCTTCCCGAGATCTCTCCCTTCTTTTGTGTAGGTAAGGAAATATTTATTTCGGTTATCAATTTTGCAAGACAAGTTTCTATTCTAAGGGAAAATTGGTTAACCGTTTCGTCGCGGGTTTGTCTGCAATCCTGCAAGTCGGATAGCAAATGTGAGTAATGTTTGCGTTCCCCAAACTGGGTTTTGAGAAACTCTTCTAATTGTGACCAATTGTCAAATTCTTTAATGGCACAAGCAGTTTGTGCCTTTCCTTCCATTTTGCATAAAATTAATTTTAGTAAAATATCCTTTTGCCAAACATTTGCCAGCCCCATTGCATGCCTACAGTTTGTTATGAATGGATTAAGCTGTTCTCTACAACCGTCAAATTTCTGGATAAATTGAGTCAGAATATTCATGTCCACTGTTGGAGTGGTAGTGGTATCGTCTTTAGGCATTTTGGATAATTTTAATTTAATATTATTCAAGTATAAGTATGAAGAACTAGAATTATAGCAATAGCTCTGACACAATAAAATAATTCCGAAACAATTTAATCAAACAATAATTTAAGCACACAAAAGGACATAAAATCAAGGTAAATCAGTAGAATATACAAGTAAAGTAGTACCTAGGTAAATAAAACATATATAAAGAACGATCACAATATTAAAACAAAATAAAAGAATTTTTTTCACGGCAAAAGTTAAAGTCTTATTACGGTAATGGTTCTGCAAAATACAGACCCCTAAAATATAGATTGGCAATGACAAAGACTCACAGTATGAAGCATAAGTATGTAGCGTAGGCTGTAGACGACATTTCTCGGATATGACGGTGACGGCGGCGCAGCGGCGGCGACGCGGGCGAGCGGCCGGTCTAGACGCAGCGTCAGCAGTCTGGCTGATAAGGAAGCTGGCTCGTTGTGCTGTGGGTCGTTGATGTGTTGCACAGCGACGGATAGTATTCTTTTTGGATACTGTGACTTTTCGCAAATATGGAATTGCGACTTTATTTCATAAACCGCTGATATGTTCTCATTAATTTGATGCACTTTATAGTGAGATTGAAGTCGATTCTATCTTCGTAGTTTATTTTCGATTCACTTTTAGTTGCACTTTACTGTGAATTTAGCGTTTTGTTTCACTTTTATTTACGAAGGCGTACCGAGGAATCTTTTTTGATCCCTTTGAGCTGCCACCAAATGTTAGAGCAAGACTCCGAATTCGAGTTTTAAAAAATAAAATTCGAAACACAAAATTAAATAGTTTAATATGAAAAAAGGATAACTTAGAAATAGCACAAAACAGAGTTTTATAGAAAATGGTAAGGGCAGCCGACGCGGTCGGAAGGTGGAAGGAGACTGAGGTTCGAGCTAGACTCTATTGCTAAACTGAACTGTATGTAGCTGAGCCAGCACGGCTGTCAGCACTTCTACTTACTAGCTAGGGGTGTAACAGCTCGCTTGATTTTGGCGCCACGGCGCTAGAGACTGTCGTGACAGAGTCCTCTCTCTCCCATTCGAAATTCAAAATTCGTGAGTGACGCGCGCGATTTTGCATAATGGAGTGTTTCCCGCCTTTTTTTGAGTCGAGTTATACGGGAAGCGTCCCACCTCCCGCATTCTTAAAAAGAGTTTTGACAAATATCGGTTAAAGACTGTGCTTTCCGCGTTTTTCTTAGTAAATAGTGTTTGTAATTGCAAAGTGCAAATGTGAATAAATAATAAAACTTTAAGTGGTTATTTACATTGAATTAATATCGAACCGTGTACCCGTGTGTAACCGTAAGGAAACAATGACTGAACCGGGGTACGACATAAGTTAAACTTTGACCGAACATATTAAACATGGATTTGTTTAAGGTGACATTAGTTGGTCTAGGGTCTGTCCAATTCTTCTTCATAGAAAATTCTATTATCATAGCGTATTATTATCCAGGTAGGGCCCCCCCTTAATAACTGATGAGCCGGGGGGGGGACCCCGACCTACCGGCGAAACGCGAAGGTTCTAATCACTCAAAATGCCTATTGTTGATCTGACTAAAGTGTTAGATTTTTGAGTGAGCAATGTTTTCATTACTGACTGAAAAGTAGGAAAGTACCTACTAAGACGGGTTACCTACCCATGTAAATTGGCGTTCTGTCGTCATAATAATCTTAATTGACTGTGACAAATTATTAAAAGAAACTCTATTTAATCTTTACGTTATTCGCAATTTGTTCCATATTTATTTATATTATCTTAATATCTCAAGTTCGTAAGAGAAAGGTTACCGCACATGATGTCTCCTTTATAAGTTCTTGTACCTACGCAAAGAACGGAATTATTCACTGTTATCTGTAAGATGTCTAAATACTGAAAATTCCACGTTTACTAAGAGATTTTGGTTTGTAAGAAGAACTACCATGAAGACTAAATAGTACCTTGTGTGAAATATCTTATTATAGGGCCGTATGGTTGTTTACCACCTTTACAGCAAACAAAGGGAATTATCTTCAGGGTGCAGAAATATTAGGTCAAATTCAATCGATCATTTTTCGACCAATTGGTGTAGTGGTTATAACGTTTGATAAGCATACGAAGGGCCGCGGTTCGATCCCGACACTACAGACATTTGCTTTTTGTTTACTGTCGCGAACTGTAAAGGAAATCTTAATTTCTTATCTTCGTTTTACTGGCATATTGTAAGATTAAATAAATAAAGTAATAGAAACTAAATTATGAAAGGCTTACTCTTTGACAGGATTTAAATATTTTAGGAATCTCCCTGTTCTAAATAAAAGATATCTAAATACACATTTTATTTATTAATTAAAAGTAAATAAGGGTAGTTATGGGGAAGGTTATTGTACTAGGAATTTACTTAATGAAGTTCAGTGTGACGATAATTTAAATCATGACTAGGACGTATTATAATAGCTATCTTAGTTTGGTACATCACTTGTGTGCGACAAGTAAGTTGAGATAAATGGTTAGGGCTTAGATAGTTATATTATGTAGAATTTAATCTTAAAATCAAAGTTCACTCGCCATGCTAGTGACTGACTAAACTCATACCTTCTTAGAGTCAGGGTTACTAAGGTTCTCAATGTAGCGGTCCTCATCACGCCATTAGACGATCATTGCCAAATTAAAATTCTATTATTAGTTTTCCGCGGTAGTAGCGTTTAGTTAGTAGGTAGGGGTAGGTTGACGCGATTTTTGTAAGGGGGGGCTCTACATACATAGGGTTAAAAAACCACAGATCACTAATTAGGTACCAATCGTTAGTGGCGCCAAATAAGTTAGTAAAAGAACCCTAGCGGATAGTCTATAAATTCTTTATTTTACCACTGGGTTCTTTTGCATACTAATTTGGCGCTACCTAAGATTGGTACATAATAAGTTATCTGTGGATTTTTAACCCCATTGTAGGAAATTTAATATCACGTCACGAGTGTTACACAAAAAATTCAAAAGTACTGTACCTACTGTCGCATCTCAGATTAGGTAGAATTACACATATAGTGAATAGACCAATTGTAAACCAGGTTAATGATGAACCATTTATTGATTATTTTTTGCAAATATTTTGAAGTAAGATCGAAGAAAACAAACATGCGTCATATGCATTTTTGTTCAGTCGTCAATTGTCAGGAGCCCTTGACAGATGCTTGACCCAAGCAGGGGCGGATCGAGGAAGAAATGAATTGTAACATTTTTTTAAATATATAACTTTTATTACATATAAAAAATACTTGGAGTTACTTGGGTTTATATATTTAATTATTCAAAAACTGCACGAGCTGGGTCGATTGGGTAAAATCTTACGTTTGCAGATTCAAAGTCCAAAAAATACCTTCAGATCTTATGATCGCCCCAACTAAACTTTTGTTCTGGATCCGCCCTTGGTCCCGAGGATGGTCGTTTTTGATTAAAATGTATGGGCAAAGTAAAGTAAAATCAACTTAAGCATCAACGTTTTCCCATTAGTAAAAAGTAGAGATGTCCGCGTAACAATAGGTGTGATATGAAGCGATCCCTCTTGTCCCTTATCAATAATAGGTCGGATTGAAGGATCACCATCTGTCTGCTCTCATCAGAGAGCATTGGGATCCTTGGTGTTGACATCTCCAGCGATATTCAGTTCCGAGATCATTTGCAAGACAAAGTGAAGCTGGCGTTCAAAAAACTTGGTGTACTCAACAGAGCGAAGCAGCACTTCAAGCCTAGGCAAAGGTTGCTGCTTTACAAGTCGCAAGTTCGGCCCCAAATGGAGTACTGCTGCCAGCTCTGGGCGGGTGTACCCGCATACCAGCTGGGCCCTTTTGACTCGGTTCAACGACGGGCTGTGAGAATTGTCGATGATCCCAAACTCACTTGGCGTATTGAGCCCTTAAGTCTGAGGAGAGAATTTGCCTCCCTCTGTGTGTTCTACTGCTTGTACAATGGAATGTTTTATGTGAGGAATTGTTAGAAATTATGCACACGGCTACTTTCTACCATCGCACCGCTCGCCATCGGCAGGGAATTCATTCTCACACTTTAGAATCGAAATGGTCGCGTACAGTGCGGTTTCAGAGAACCTCGTACCTACGGTTCCTCCCGCGTACGCTTGGGTTGTGGGATGAGCTCTCTGTATAGCTTTTCTCTAAAGAGTACAGTACAGTACATGGGGTTCTTCAAGAAAGAAGTTATTAGATTTTTAAAGGGTCGGCAACGCGCGAGTGATACCCCTGGAGTTACAAGCGTCCATAGGCTACGGTGACCGCTTACCATCAGGCGGACTGTTAGTTTGTTTGCCACCATAGTGGTATAAAAAAAATTATGAAGGTATGTGTATCTTTGCGGTTCTTATACCCAGAAGGGGATAAACAGTGGTTGCCATACGCAGCCACATCATAATGTGGGAAAAGCCTCATTTCACCAACCAATTAGGTCCTACATGACAGGTAGTGAGCCCATGGCCGCAACACTATATAGTGTATTTGGACTAAGGTGGCTTTATATATGTCTCATAATAAGTGGTAAAATAAAAGACCAGGGAAAGAATAATAGGCTTCCTGTGCAAGTTTACCTATGAGAAGTAGGTGTAAGGAGGGAGATTTTGAACTTTCATCATGTTATAGCCCTGCCACACACTCGTAGAGTGGCATGGGAAGTAGCAAGGAAAGGAGGCAGACACGTAGTGTGGCCACATCACTCGTCATGCTTCTCGTCATGCCCACCGTTCCCTGTTTTGTCGGTTTTTTTGGCGCGAGTCAAAGGCTTAGTACGGAGCGTCGCGAATTATTGCTCGAGTAGAGCAGTGTGTGGGTAGAGAGGGCAACATCGAGGCAGCGCGAGGAGCATATAGTGTGGCAGATGAGTAACAATAATGACAGTTAGCACAATAAAAACCAGTTGTGTCACCTGGCTCGTTCCTTGTCGTTGATCTGCTTCATGATTTCTCTTCGGTGCCGCTCTATGCGCATTTTGCGTTGGTCATCCAACTAACAATATAGAAAATATTAGGTTAATCAAAGTTAATACTAAGTAAAAGTTAGAGCACATGTTGAATAAGTTAATTTGAAATACCTATGAAAAGTTATGCTACTTGTTAATTAACGTGAATTCCCATTAAAAGTTAAGTTACTTAGTAACCAACGTGAATTCCTATGAAAATGTAAGGCAGTAGTTAATCACCGTGGATTCCTATGAAAAGTGCACTTGTTAATCAACTTAAGTTCCCATTGAAAGGAAACTTGTTAACAACGTGAGTTGCCATTAAAAGTTAAGGCACATGTTGATCAACGTGAGTGTCCATTAAAAGTTAAGGCACTTATTAACCAACGTGATTTCCAATTTAATGTTAAGGCACTTATTAATTAACGCCAACCAAAAGGTGAGGTTCTGTTTAATCACCATAAATTCTTATCAAATTAAGACACATATTAATCATCGTGAATTTCTAAGAAAAGTAAAGGCACTTGTAAATCAACGTGAGTTCGCATTAAAAGTTAAGGCTTGTTAATCAACATGAATTTCCAAAAGTTAGCTGGGTCATCTATCACACTAAATTTAATCCTAAAACTTAGAAAATCACAGATATGTCATTGAACCATGAAGTGCATGGAAAGTTACGATAACATTCAGTAAAAAGATAAAATTATCGTTCTTGTCAATATTGTACCCATATCAGTATCAAGCTGACCTCTTTCTCCTTTCTTAGGTACTCCTCATTCTGTCGCGCTGCGTCGTTGAAGCTCTGCTCGTCCTTGGCGATCTCGCGCGCGATGTTGCGGTGGATGTCCTTGATCTGAAATTAACATTATTTGTTCATGAGTTACAATATATATAAACATACAAGTTACAATGTATATATTATACACATTGATGTTTATAAATCCAAAACAGATACATGCCGTCTATTGTTACGCACTTTAATCTTGTAATAGCCTTACTAATTACTTTGTCCCTGGTGCCTAAGATGTGTTCCAGGTCACAAAAATGTGATTATGTAAACCATTTTATGAGCAACAAACTCATTTAATTTTGACTTTCTTTATACGCTCAGGCTATTCCTCGAGCCAAGACTATAAATCCTCTAATTTACCTATGAACATTAGATTAGAGGGCAGTAAATAGTTTCACTCTAACAGATGTTTCAACTTACCTGGCTGATCCTGGCTACATGTAGCTGCTTCATGTCTCGGTTCCGCTTAATGGCTGCGTCTCGCTCCTTGCGCCGGTATTCCCGCTCCACGTCCTCCTGGATCTTCAAGTTGCGAATCCTCTCCAGCTCCTCTTTCAGTTCTTGTTCAGCCTGTTATTATCAGCATCAAAGACCATATAGCTGGCATTTAGTTATCATCCACAGCTATCTCTTAGATATTTGATGGAGCTGATTAAATCAGTAAATAGATCAAAACATTCAAGGCGTCGGAAACACCACAAACTAACATGGGAAAATGAGTAAAATAGCCAATAGGAGTTCGGCCTAATTTCTGCCTGGGCTCACACCTCGTAAAATTTGACTATATCACACCGCAGTCACTATATATTAATAGGTATGTATTATATATACTTATATAATAATGAGGTATATGATCTGATTGTTAGCCTCACTTTTTGCGCCTTGGAGATGTGATCAATCCCCTTCTGCTTTGCCGCCTTCACAGCCTCAGCGTCGACTCGTGCCTTATCCTCGCGCTCCTGCTTCTGTCGCAGGAATTCGGCAATGCGAAGGTTCATTATGCGCTCTTCCTCGTTCTGAAGCTGCTTGTAGTACAGGATTTCGGCGTTTCCTACAGATACACCAGATTTATATACCCGGTTACGAAGTGTCTCTCACTGGACCATTACCGAATCGTAGACTTTTTGTCTGTTATTATCTCGCTACGATATCAGGAGCCTCAGATATAGCAAAGAATAAAACATTTGAGCCTTAGATATAGCAAAGAATAAAACATTTGAGCCTTAGATATAGCAAAGAATAAAACATTTGTCTATAAAGATTCTATGTGATTGCAGTCGCAGGCTAAAGCTAGTATTACATATTAGCCAGACAACGACTTATTAATTCATTTTTGCCTAGTTGCAAGCAGCTTGTTCTGGACTTGGTCAGGCCGGCAAATTTATATCTACAATTTGGTGGTATACTCTCTCTCGACGCTCAATATTAATTATTAATTAAAGTTTGTCATTAAATAAATCACATACATAAAGATAAAAAGTTATGCCACAAAAAGTACCTAGTTTTTTTAAATTACACACCACTTAATGTAATTGTAACGTAAGTATATATAATTATTGGTTTATCACGAGATAATGTAAGATATGCCGTACGATTAGAATTGGTGCTTGTTGTCATCAATTGTCAGCCCCTAGGCCTATCACCTTTAGTATGGCTTTTTAAAATGTGACAGAATATTTAATATTAGTGGTTCCACAGTTGCGAAGAGTGAAAATTAGAAGAGAGTTAGAAGATAACTGCTTTATTCTTCAATGAGTATTCCTGCTAATAGCAGAAGAAAGAAGAGTCGGTGTTACCTTACCTGCATCGAAAGAAAAGTTACTGACCTTATTTAATCTACTTATAAAAAACTACAAAAAATTGAGACTTGCATGATTTTAGGGTTTGGTAAGATAAAGTAACGAATGAAAAACCTTGGTCAAGTATTTGCTTTAGCTGTGCCTGCTTTGACATCTTTTCTTTCACCTTCTCAGCCTCGTCCTTTTGCATGGCGATGTTGGCCTGGTTCAGCCGTATGCTCTCCTCTTCGATGCGCTCTGCTTCCATTATCTGATTAAAAATAAGTACTTTTAAAAAATTATAATATTTACATGGGAATGTTGTAATTATCTATAACTTCATAGCTGAGGGCGACATACCATGAGATAATGCACAGCAACTGTTTTATTTGCTGCTTCTGTTACAAGTACTTACCTTTTTACTACAATACTTTTAGTAAAAAGGTAAGTACTTGTAACAGTACTTGTTGGGGCAATTGTCTACCCTCACCTTGAGCGAAGGCGATTTGGGTCATAGTTTATCATGTGGTTCTAGTGCGCAATATGGACTTCTTATACGTCTTGTTCGTTGTATTTAGGTTTTCTCACGATGTTTTTCTTCATCGAATCAAGCTAGTGGTATGAATTAATAATCATAAAAATATCTGGAGAAGTTGAGAAACACTCATTGACACAACCTGCTTCGCAAACGCTCGCTTATTAGAGTTGTTAGAACCTTCTGTTTACGTATTATACATTATGATGGTATCCACCAGCATCATCATAGTCATTAAAATAGGTATCTGTTTTTACATCTTGAAGTAGTTCAAAACCTTGGAAATACCTTGGAAATCTCATGCGCCTGGATTTGCTCCTTGAGTGCAGCGAGGTTCTGAAGCCGCAGATCGTGACGCCGATCTTCTTCCTTCTCCGCTCGTTCTACAGCTGCTACTCTGTTCTCTTCCATTATAGCGTCCAATCTACCATCAATGGAAAATCACTAGTTTTGTAGGATGTCCCCATATGACTTTATGGATATATATTATTGTATATATGTATGTCTTTACACAAAAATTGGAGGCGTAGGTCATAATCCATCGCTGTATGCCAGTTCCCATTGACGTTTGACAATGTTTTGACTTCCACAAATTTAAAGCTACCCATACTCTGTCTAGCTTTGACAAGTGGTGTCATTTGACAACTTCAGTCTCTTCAATTTGACGCCCCATTAGATGCACTGATGAGCTTAGAAAAAAACGCCTTTGCATTTGGTTCACATGCTTTGTGGTCCTGCCTATAATGTGTAACAATGGATAAGGTTCTTTTACCTTCTCTCCTCCTCCTCAAGCTCCTTTTTAACGAGCTCCCTCTCCAAGAGCTGCGCGTCGCGGATGGCGTGGCATTTGGATGCTAAGATGATGCGGTTGCACAGCCGAGGACCTAGCATGCTGTCAGCGCGCAACACTGGCAAAACACAAAAACATTTCACCTCATGTTTTTTGGTGCCAGGGTAGATTGCAACCGGCCGAACAAAGTCTGCCTCTATATCTACTGAAATATTTTTAGTTGCTCGTCACGATAATTTTTATTATTATACCTGCTTGCTGTACGTCCACTGCTAGTCATAGACCTCCACATTCAAAATGATCTTTGTGCCGCCTACATCCAGCAACTCCTCGGCCCTAACTTCGTCTTCAGTCCACTAAGTTAGTGTATTGCGGTGTCGCAGTGCGTTTTCTACAGCTCGCTCTGTGCGCGCTGAGCTACTTCAAGTCTGTGTATGAGGGTAATTTTTGTGGACCGTTATATAAAAGCAAACAATTTTAAATATACACATTAAAAGTCGTGTAAAGCCTGGTAAGGAAGGATAAGGAATTAGGTGTCGAAAGCAGATTAAAAAAGATCCGTGAATAAGTGAAATATTTAGTCACTACCAACTTCTCTAGTAGTTTAGACCCTCACTTTCGGCCCTGGACAAAGTATGAGCCGCCTGGTCAGGTCCCTGCAGCTCAGGGTCTGCCGTTCCCGTAGCCGCTTCTGCACCCGGCTGTATAAGAAGATTCTTCTTCAACTGCTGCTTGCGCGCCTCTGACTCTTTCGCCGCTCTCTGAATGGCAGCTTCTTGAGCGTGCATTGCTTGCAATATTTCTTCTTGAGGGACAATCTAGAAGAAGAATTGTTGGTAATTTAAGAAGCTTTATTAATATGTTGGTACCGTGATAGTTTTAAAATTAAATGTGTTGGTAACGAATAATATTGTTGTTTGATAGATCACAGGTACCCTTTTTAAAGGCTTTTTGTGTATACTTAATAAAATATGTACCTATATACTGTGTTAAAAATAACACTTGACCACATGTTTGCAATGGTTTCCGAAAAATATGAACTAGAAAAGAAATGAAAAATCAACACAGATATCAAACTGTACTGCTTGACAATAATAAAAATAGTTTAGGTAATTTTTCGCGCATTGTGTTAATCTAAATAAAATAGCCTATGACTTAATCCAGGGTGTCAGCTACCTTCATACTAAATTTCAATAAAATTGGTCCAGCCGTTTAAGCGTGACAAAGTAACAAGCTCACTTACAAACTTTCGGCTTTATAATATTAGTGTGAGTGTGATAGTGTGACTAGAGGCAGGTACTGCTGAGTGCTGAGAAAATGTCACACTGGTACCTAAGTAAATTAAAAAAAGATGCTATAGCTTTTTTACTCCACACAAAAATGGTAAAATAAGCAGATCTAAAGGATCAGTTACATGGGCAATTCAAATTACTCCACCTCCGGCAATATTTGTTAATAATGACGTCATGACATCAAGCAATGTAGTGCGATGTCAACATGGAGTAATAGTTGCGAGAAACACCGTAACCCACTACACCATACTGAGCGTTGGGGAACTGTTGCCGAGCAATGATTGCCCAAACAATTGCCTGTATAACTGCTGCTTTAGAGTAAAAGTGAAATGAATTGGGTTATTCGAAAATATAATTTCACAAAAGACGTAATTTTCTTGAATATATTGATTTTCTTTCGTTAGGGTTGACCGGTGTGATTTGGCGGCCATCTTAAAAAAAGGTGCAATTAGATTTTCGAGTCAGTATATTTCGACAAGTATGAGTCTTTTAAAAATAGACTCTTATTAAGATTGATCACAGTTATTCATGTAAAAAATATTTTTATCTAAAAATATGTAGAAATAGAGTCGCGGTTTTCGACATAAATAGAGTCATGGTTTTTGAAATAATAGAGTCACGGTTGTCGACATAAATACCCCCATCACACATTGAAAAACGAAAAGATCAGCCTACCCAAAATGTATAGTTGATATTTTTACAAAAAAATAACTGGCAACCTTACGAATTTTGAAGGTCTTCCACCAGTATCTTTATAGGACTTATATCAAACATCACTTTAATATTATTGACACAATTCGTGACGTCTTATCAATTCCGAATGGTTTAGTGTTACTGCCTGTTCTTCTTTATCAGGTTCATACGCCCACACTGTTGTGGCACCGAGGGTGATTTGGGCCATAGTCCACAGTTAACCGCGTTTACTACTCCCGAAAGTAAGTATAGGTGGAAATATCAAACAGGCGTGAATATCGAAACGGAGCGTCTACAGGGTGTTCTTAAGGGTGGGTACGGCAAGTCGTTAAAAGCCACTATCGGTATCCAAGATGCTTAGGATCTTAAATTACTTATTTAAATTGTTTACGCATCCATGAACAAAACCTTAAGCCAGATCATCTTAATGTCATTTGCCAATGATGACAGTTAACGACTTTTATTACGGCCCTTTTGACTCCGCACCTTGTTGCTCCTAAATTGACTATTACTAGATTCTCAGATTGTATTGAGTTTATTAAAAAGACCTTTACCCTTGCTTGTTTTTTAAAATGCTCAAAGCCATCTTTGTGCATAACAGCTGGGTAGAAGTTAGGTTTCCTTTTTGGGACCAGTAATTTTCGAAATCCTCCCACTTGGGGGACTAAGATGAATTCTTTTTGTGGTATCTCACATTTGTGTATCGGCCGCTTGGTCGACGGAAGTTTTAGCCGACATTGCGAGGGTCTGAAATAAATTAAACGACATGCAAGTATAATCTTAAATAAAGAAATTAATATCTAAAGTGTGCCAAGTCTGATTTTGGAATTTATTAATTAACTTGTAAGGTGTGACAAGTTTGATCTTCGAGTTTATCAATTCGCACAACTTTTTGTGATTACCAAAATACTAAGCACAGTGTATTACATAGTTTTATGGTTACACTAACTTTTGTCACGAGTTTGCCATCGCAAAATTCGATTATCAAATTTCTAACAGTAACTCTATATTAACGTAGTGATTATATTCTCTTCGATCACAGGCTCATAATATAGAGGAACCTATACTGGGCCTATTCCTACAAAACCCCAAATAAACTTACTTATGTAGTTGGTAACACCCTGCCTCTCTGCCACTAGTAACGCAATGGTATTTAATGCCTTCATGAAAGTCTTTAACTACTTTCGGCATTTTTGTTTAAAAACGTATTGTATAAAATATGATTTTCTACACTCGTGACAAATTGTGACAAAACCTTTGGTTTGTTGCTTAGCAACCATTTGGTAACTATTATTATTATGTATGTACGAGTATATATGCGCATATAGTTTCCACGGAAACGTGAAAACATGGTTAAAACCATAGCGCAAAAAAAATTTTTTCTCTTTAAGTATTTGATAAATCCGACAGCTTCGAGACCACAGACCTAGGATTTTTTCGCTTTAGTCGAGACTGTCATGGCGGCGGCGCGACATAAAATGTATGACAGGCTGGACAGCACGCGACTAGCCTGTAACTACTAGACATGTTACGACATAGGCTAGGCTCACCGCTCACCTTTCCTCACAATTGCTCTAAATAGACGCCTTCTATGGCTGGCTGAATGAAAGATTGTTTAGGCTGTGGTACAAATACAAATAGTTTTTATTTGTTAAACATAGGTGAGATAATACAGGTTTTTATAACTGATTTATTGTTCTCTATGTTTTGCCATTGATTGCGGCGTACAAATATTTAAGCATGCACTGAAATACACCGTTCTAAAAAATATAATATTAAAATATACAATACTAATTATATCAAAGAATCACTCATAAAGTCGTTTATTGTGTAGTAACATTTTTCTGTAAGAGTGTCAGCGGATTGTGAGCGCCTGATAGATAAAGGTAGACAGTTCCATAATTTTATTGCACAAACAGTAAACGATAAACTATAAAAATTGGTACTATGACTGGGTATTTTTAATATGAGGCAAGTACAGGAGCGGAGAGTTAGAGTAGCAGAGCTAATAAACTGAAATCGCTACTTTAGGTAGATTGGGGTTGATGGATTGAATAGCACGTTGTATAAAAGACTTAAAACATAAGCATTCCGACGAAAGCGGATTGGGAGCCACTTGAGTTCAGTGCGAAATTTAGAAATGTGGTCATATTTGCGGAGTCCAAATATAAACCAAATACAAAGATTTTGAAGCCTCTCAAGTCTGTCAAGTTGCTCCTCTGTAAGATTTGTACAGCAAGCGTCAGCATAATCGAGGACATGAAGAAGCAAAGATTTTGCAAGCAAAATTTTAGTGGGAACCGGTAGAAGATTACGTAGACGTCGTAGGAATCCAATTGAGGCAAAAAAGATTCGGCTAATTTCTTTTACTTGTGGAATCCAAGTCAAATTATTGTTTACTAAGACTCCAAGATTTTTAACCGTGTCGCTGTATGAAATTGGAATTCCTTTAATTTCAATTTGTGGCAAGTAATTCCAGTTAACCCTGGACGTAAGTTTTGGACTACCAATAATTATGGCTTGTGATTTTAAGGGATTAATTCTAAGACCATAATACTCGCACCATTCCACATTATTTTCAGGTCAGAATTTAATGACTTGATAACATTGTTAAGATGGTCAACAGGTCCACTTGCATAAATTTGAAGATCGTCTGCATAAAGGTGGTAGGGAGAAGAAATCTTTAGAGTGATTGTATTAATGAAAAGTGCAAATAGGAGCGGGGACAACACACTACCTTGTGGTACGCCGGCAGTAATGTTGCACCAGTCAGAAAAGGAATTATCATATTGGATGCGCTGTCGGCGGCCGCACAAGTAACTACGAAACCAGTCAATTACTGTTGGAGATATGTTAAGAGAGTGTAGAATGCCCATCAAAGTCTACTGAATTAAAAGCATTGCTAAAATCTAAGAGTGAAAGAACTTACATATTATTACATATTTACATTATATTTTATTTATTTACATTTAACTAAGCTTTTTACATATTTCTTCAATTTGAGGTTTCTATGTTAACTGACTATCGATTAGGAGCCCTAGAAATTTAGTTGTGTTTACACTTTCTAGTTCAATATCTTTGTAACTGACTTTAATTTTTTGTTAGTTTAGCCGTTGATCAAAATGCATAACTTTTGTCTTAGTAAGATTAATGATCAAATTATTTTTTTTCTAGCTACTTAACCGCCTTATCCAGTGCTTTATTAATATTGTTTTGATAATTCATATCATTTTCGTTTTTTACAATAATCGTGCTGTCATCAGCAAACAAAACCATTGAAGAATTAACTGCACTGGGTAAATCGTTTATATACAGTAAAAATAATAATGGTCCTAATACACTTCCTAGTGGTACGCCGCATTTAACAGTTCTCGCGCTGGATAAGTACTTTAATTTTTTTTGCATATTCTTGTGATCTCAGTATATTGATGTCGGTCTTGTAAATATGACCTAATTAAATCTAAAATCGGTCCTCTAATACCATAGGCTGTTAATTTATCAATTAATGTATTATGATCTACGAGGTCAAACGCTTTGGTCATATCTGTATATATTGCACATATTTGTGTTTTTTTATCTACATTAATCATGATTGAGTCTAGGAAATCAAAAATGGCCATATTAATTGTTTTGTTTTTTCTAAATCCTTTCTGTTCTGGACAGAGTATGTCAAACGTAGTGACATAATAGGAAATGGCTTCATAAATATTTTTTTTTAAAAAATTTTGCAAATATCGATATAAGCGCGATAGGCCTGTAATTTTTTAAATTTTCTATATCCTCCTTTTTAAAGAGAGGTTTTATTATAACTGTTTTTAGTATGGTTGGAAATATGCCTTTTTTAAACATAAATTTATAATGTGATATAAAACGTTTGTTATATCCGAAGCCACATATTTAATAATTTTTGTTGATATTCCATCATAGCCAAAACTATTTGTATTTTTTTATGTTTTAATTATTCTTGCTACATCATTTTCTGTCACCGGAAACATGAACATAGATTGAGGTTGATGGCTCACATCGATTTTGCATTTAGCATTTGTCGTTGTGAATTGAGAGTTATTAACAAAGTAATCGTTAAAAGTGTCTGCTATCTCTTTGGGATCTGTCACTATGCTATTATTATTTCTTATTCTCTGTATAGATTTGCCGTGTTGCTTTTGTTTTATTTTCTGCAGACTTAATGAAATGATTGTTTTGTGCTAATTGTGTCAATCTAATATTCTTTTTAAATCTCCTTGAGTAGGATTTCAAATTTCCCTTATTTGATTTTGTCGGCCTGAATCTATAACGCCAAAGTAGTTTTTTCTTGTTTTTACTACATATTTTATTTCCGCGTGAAATCCAACGAGTCTTTTTTTTAAGTAAATAGTTGCTGTATAATATGGGAAACAAAGATCATATAGCATACTAAAACTGTTATCGAATGTATCGTATGCACCATTCGGATTGCTACATTTATAAACGTCAGTGAAAGTCAGGCTTTGTAAATGAAGTTTAATTTTTTTTAATTGTCTAAATTATAATCTCTTTTTCTTATACGCCAATATATAATGTCTTTAGCTTTTTTACAGGAAATGTTAGTATCTGGGCAGTGTGATCCGAAAAAGCGAGGTCTATTTTTTACTTTAACATCCTTGTTTAGGATTATGCGCAAAATTATCAATACATGTTTTGCTACTCTAATTGCAAGGTATAGGTTATGTTGTAGGAGATAGTATTCAAAATCTAGTGCGCGATAATTACGTTTTAAAATGTCAATATTAAAAACCTATAATCAATAATAATTTTTTATTTTGGTTGACACATGCTGTTTTAAAAATCAAATCTAATTTGTCATAGAAAAGTTCAAATGTTTTTGTCTTTGGAGTTCTGTATATGCAAATCAAAATCGCATTATGTTCTGTTAGTTCTAGGCCACGACATTCAAAAATGCCTGAAACTGAGAACTTAGATGATTGTATTGAATGCCATGTTTTACTAATATACAAGACCGTCCTCTTTTTTCCTCATTCCGTGAATAACATGCTGCCAAGTGAAAATTTGGAATTTTTAGTAAATCTTCTTGTCCGGTCATTATGAAATTTTCAGTAATACACAGTATATCCACTGGCATTTGATTTAATGACAGGTCTTCTAAGTGTACTGTTAGTATTTCTGATTTGTTTATAAGTCCAGCAACATTTTGATGTAAAATACGTAAGTAGTTATTTACGAAAAAAACTTTGTGGGTCTTTGTTTTCTGGATGGGAATTTTGGAAAATGTTTACTTCCTGGGTACTTGATACCTGTTTTTGTGATATTTCCATGTCATTTATTTTTAGTTTCAGATCCATAAAGATTTTTTGTACGCCATTTTTGTTTATTACACCACTGTGCTTCGAAAACATAGTATAATTATATGCTAAGTTACAATTAGAGTCTAAAAAAGTAGCGTATTTATGCGTTAATATATCAAGATATAAAAGATTATTAAAACGTTCTACTCGGTAGTTATACACCAAAGCATAATTACTATATTTATAAGTGGGTAAGCAGAGTATTATATTAGTAGATGTTATCTTCTGCAAGGTTTTTCTTAAAGTAGAACCAGCTCAATATAATTATTTGTTGTTTTAAAGTCTTCTTCTCCTATGAAAATTATACAAGTATCTTTTTTTGTATAATCTTGTAATTTCTTTTCAATATTTCTAAGTATGACATGAATTCCACCGTTTAGGGTAACATAGTGGCAGAATTGATAGTTATGATTATTAAAATGGTCCTCAATTATCGATAGCCGATTTTTTCTGGTGCTGCTTATAAAACACAATTTTTTTTTGATTTTTCTATCACTTGATATGTCAACTGATTTTACAGGTATTAATTGCGGCTCTAATTGTTGCTCTTTAATGGCTCGGATTTGATGGTTTTTTATACTTTCAGTATCGCTTTGTGGTGTAATCGACGGTTTATTTTGTATAATGTTTTTATTTTTTATTTCTCTTGGAGTTGACGATTTCATTTTTTTTTTGAAGAAGTAAAATCTAAGTTTTTAACAGCTTTTTTGTGTAGTTCGTGTTTTTTACTTTAAGATTTTTTTAGTTCGCTATTCTCTGATAGTAAATTATCCACTTCATTATGGGCTATCTGTAACTCCAATGTAAGTTTTTCTATTTGTAATTTTAAATCTTGGACTTTTTCGTTACTTTCATCATCTGATAGGTTAGGTATAACAGTATATGCAAAAAAATCGGTTAAATGCGCGTCATATTGTTTTCAGGGTTCCGTAGGATAAACGTTATTGCAGATCTGTAAAACTTTCATTTACCTACTGTAAAGTATAAACAGAGACGAAGTAAACGCGGGCAAGTAATTGTCTATTTCTATACTTATTTTTTTGCAGAAAAAAGTAAAATAGACCGCAGATAATCTTGCACAGCTCTTGAACAATCCATAGGACATTACGGAGCAGGAAGTGTGTGGTTTTTAGGTATTTACTCAAAAAGTTTTTGAAAAAATAATAGTTCTAAGCAAAGACTATATAGTTATTCCGCCTAAATTATAAACAATATACTAATAAATTTTAATTTTTTATGTAACGATTGGAGGTTAATTTATTTACGAAAAAAAAACGTCGACATCGCTTACCATCAGGCGGATTAGGTTTTGATGAATTTGTAAATGCCAAAATATGCCATAAAAATGGCCGTATTGAATTGATACCTACACGTTCCTGAGACAGGCAGGGACAGACGGGCAACAAAGTGGTCCTATAAGGGTTCCTTTGATTCTTTTAGGGTAGCCTAAAAAACAGTAACTAAATGTTTACCCAGAAATACTCACTACAAGCAAAGTACGTAGAGTGCCTCCGATCACAGAACTTTAACGCAAAAATTGGTTAGGGTTATCGATGGCATTATCTCATTTATTACCAAGATATATATAAAATATTTTTTTTTTATTTTATGAGCTATTGAATGCTATTAGATAAATAGGTATAATACTTATGATGTAGTGCGATAACTATTTAACTGAAGTAAAATAAATAAGTTATTTTAAGTACCTACTTGTTACGATCCCTAGGAAAACAGTAAAATTTTATTTTTCTATTGGGTGTTTTTCTGTTTGAACACATAGGCACTGCACATGTCGCCTTTGACATCTTACAAATAAAATGTGCACGACCTGGAGACCAACCACGATTTGGACTTCACCAGTTGACGCGCCGTGCGGTGGGCGACACCCGGAACCCGCCCGGTGTAGGGCTTTCCGCAACAATGCTAACCGTTTGGCCAAAGTTGATCTACTTTATATACACTCTAGATACTCTGTTAGAAGAATTGATTTTACCATTTTGAAAATTTACACCAGCCATTATTGGTCAGCTTCTTTACATTAAGTGATCCCCCCTTTGAGATAAATTTTTTTTTCTTCGTATGGGATCCAGTTATAAAAAAGTGCTTAAATAAATAATTTCTTAGGAGTCATCTCGGACATACCTACTACTGGTATGTACTTGTTGGGCATGGTTTCCTAGTTTTCCTATCCAAAGTGTGGTAGTAAATGCTTTGTTTGGTGCAGGGGGTAGCTATTACGTAACAAAGATGGCGGCTGACTAATGTTGTTGAGCGGTGTTGCTCAATAACTACTAAACTGATTTACTAAGATAAGGAGTTAAATCATAAAATTGAATCGCTTGGAGACTAAACCATAATCACCGCCCTAAACGAATGCTGTCAGAAATTGAGGATCGAAGTGAATCTCGACAATAGCTCTGCCGTACTTTTCACAACTGGCCACGCTGCGCGACCATCTTCCCTCTCACTCTCCGGCCTGCGATCACACCAAGATAGTTAGAGACCGAGCCGCATTTGTCTTCGGCCGTCTTTATTCCATCATAGGTAAGTCCAGTAAGATGTCGCTTAGAAATAAGCTGACTTGTGCATCACTTGCATCCGCCCTATACTAGCATACGCTAGTGTCGTCTTTGCGTTGCTAAACGCAACCTTCATAGACTCCAGACTCTCCAAAACCGCTTCCTCAAAGTGGCCTTTGGAGCCCCCTGGTTCGTCAGGAATGCAGACCTACACAGATCCGAACCGATCAATGGTGCGCTCTACAAACTATCACCCCCGCGACCGACCACGATATGGTCGGAAAACCATTTTTGATGGCCTCGGCACGTACTAACAGCCCCTGACGACGATCTCGCTATCCAGATATGTCTCGTTGACCTCCCTTAGTAGCCCTCTACTTTCACACGGCGCCGACGTCCCCTTCAGCCAGCACGCTCACCTCATATACGAGGTATCAAAGAATACCGCGGCGCTTTTGGGCGAAAATCACTCATTCGCAATCGCAACCGCGAACTCCCTTCGCTGCGCTGACTTACCTTTGGGTTCGAGGCTAACGCAGGTCGAAGGAACGACCCCAAGGGCGACAATCCAAGCCGAGGCTCCCTCCACGTGCAGTCCTTGAGCGTTGGGCGCTATATGGACTGAGACTTCTTCAGAGTCTTGCCTCAAAAGCCCGGTGGAGCAATAATGGCTGCATCAGCCAAACTTTAGTAGTCATACAGAAAAAAAAAACTTCTTGAGTGGAAAGGATATGGCGTCAACCTAACTAGTTCCTACATCATTCACCTACGATTTGCT
Source organism: Apoda limacodes (assembly GCA_946406115.1). Lineage (NCBI taxonomy): Eukaryota > Metazoa > Arthropoda > Insecta > Lepidoptera > Limacodidae > Apoda > Apoda limacodes. The sequence continues at coordinate 17,418,786 of OX291564.1, read as the reverse complement.
GACGACAAAGTGGTCATGACAGAATCTCTGGAATGCTCAGAGTCCTCAGCAAAGTTTCCTAATAGATTGGCCTTTAAATTAATATAGATAAAACGACGGTATTGTTCAATGTCTATCTCGCGCCTGTACCGGTTTTTGTCGAGAAAGCTACTCATTACTTTATTAACGAATACATATACCTAGAGCAAGTAGTCTAGTTGGATAGATTCAACATTGAGAAAGAGGTTGAACAAAGAATCCGCATCTCAGTTGGGCAGCGTTCAGGAAACTACGCAACATCTTTTCGTCTAATGTACCTCAGTGCCTAGAGACGAAAGTCTACAATCAAAGTGTATTTCCTGTGATGATTTATGATACAAAAACGTTTTTCTTTTAATATCACTAAGGTGGCAAACAAGCCCACGGTCCGCCTGATGGTAAGCGGTCACCGTAGCAACACCAGGGGCATCACTCGCGCGTTGCTGACCCTTCAGAAATCTAATAACTTCTTTCTTGAAGAACACCATACTGTAGTCTTTGGAGAGAACCTTGACAGGGAGCTCTTCAACAATCCAAGCGTTCGCGGGAGGAAGGAGAGGCACTGTACGCGACCATTTTGGTTCTAAAGTGTGAGAATGAATTCCCTGCCGGTGGTAAAAATGCTCTTGGAGATGGAGAGGGAAGTGTTCTGGAATTGTGGGACTACAGTGAATGGGGATTTCTTAACGGTGAACGCGCAGACTTGTGTCTTCGTAGGGTTGGACCAAGTTTTCCCGTCCCCAGCCAGAGACCTTGGACAGACTGATCTCAATTTGAGAACACACAACGGAACGAGGGATGCTTGCACGACCCGTGTAATAAGCGTCTCCAGTATTGTCATCTGCATAGCAATGTATGTTGTTGATGTCCAACATATCATTGATATGCAGTAGAAACAGCGTAGGAGACAGCGCAGAGCCTTGCGGGACACCAGCATTAATGTCCATGCTATCAGAGCAACTACCGTCAACTTAGGATTGTATGTGTCTGCCGGACAGAAGCCAGCCACCTATTTGCACAAACCTTCGGGCAGTCCGTAAGATGGCAACTTCATTAGAAGACCCCGGTGCCAGACCCGATCGAGCGCCTTCGCTATGTCCAGGCTACATGCCAATGCCACCCCCTGACTCTCAATGGCTAGTGCCCATCGGTGTGTGAGATATACTAGGTTACCAGTCGGGCGACCGTGGCGAAAGCCATATTGACGTGGTCTCTTTCTGTTCTTAACCTCTCAGACGAAAAGAGTCTCCCGCGTCCAATAGATTTGAAACGCATGTATAAATTTTCCCATCCCCTAACTTATCGCTGCCGTGATAATAAGCGAACTAGGGAAAAAGCTAAGCTTTGTGTTGCTTTGAGCAATAAAATCCGAAACGAGGAAAGCCGAAGAATCAAAGTTGGTAGAAATAGCTGAAACAGTTAGCAAGCTAAAGTGGCAATGTGCAGGCCAACTTCAACAGAACGATCGAATATGAGCACAGAGAGCGTATAACACAAGTTTCAGATCAGTAGGGTTGTCATATGTCCCGTATATTCTGGACAATCAACATATTTGAGAATTTAGTCCCGTTTTTCGTTAAAATATGCGTATGCAGCAATAAGACTCTCCCAAATTCTCATTTTATTAAAATGTAATGTCGCTAATCAGGGCTACGTTCAGTTTCAACACCGTGTGATCACCCGACGATAAACTTGCCGTTCAATAACTCAGAGTGACTCACACGGCGAACGCACCGTATCGTTCAATAAGCTGGTAAATATCGTCTACTAATCACACCGTGAAATAGGATGGTGAAAGTCGCACTTTGACAGCTAACGAGAATTAATTTTTAGATTCAATATTACTAAAACGAATTTTGTTGATAAAGAGTACTTTTTGTTGACTGACTAATGAGGAAGGAAGATAAGAGGAGACAATAACACAATACTTGATAAATAGAATCTTTTTATGACCTCAATATATATTGACTGTTTGCAAGTTAGCGGTTATTTTCAAACCCCTGCTGTTGTCAAAGCCGTTCAGTTTCAAAAGTTACGTAAATCGGACCAAAGTCCGGAGATCGCCGGGCGAAAGACAAACGGCGATAATCACACCCAAGGTGAACGTAGCCCTGGAGAAATATCACCTTAAACGTCTTGTATCAGTTTCCAATAATTTTGGCAACCCTACTGATCAGAAAAATTTTGCTGGCAATAATGTATAAAAAGGTTTTGGCGCGAATCTTAAGAAGGAGTGGTGTTTTTTTCTGTTTAATTTTTCTAAATTCATTTAGTGACTTTCGATGTATATATTTTAGCAAAGTTTTACGAAAGCGTGTTAAGAATTGTGCAGCGAAGGCTCATGAATAGTGAATTATGAAGAAATAAGCAGGACATGACGCGCAATGTCTGAGGATCCACACCAAATCTCCCGCCCAATCTTGGGACTTGAAAACGAGGACGCGCGGTAACGCCCGCGCCACGATACTATATAATATAATTGACTTTGACTCTGGCAAATGCATAAATGGTCTGCTAAGACCGTGCGAGCCCATTATAATATTAAAAAAAAAAAAAAATGTATAAAAATAAAAAAAAGTGCTGTCGCTTTGTATAAATCGGTTTTTGGAAAAAATATCAATTTACATCATGCGAGTTAATCGTGAGCTTATAGTGTAATATGTATACAGTATGCAATATAGACAAACTAAGCCCTAAGGTGACACATTGTTATCCAAATCTTTTGTCTACTAAAATTTTGGTTTTCAATTTACCATGGCAAGCTCAGATATACATAAACGTGGGAATCCTGCTTATTTAGCACCATTAATGGTAAGTAAACAAAAAAAATAAATTCTTTTTTTATTGAAATAGTTATTACACAGATTAGACAAGATCTTTAAAGAATTACAATGTAGGTATTTTATGTTAGGCTGGAGCATTAGCTGGTATATCAGTAGACGTGATCCTGTACCCCTTGGATACATTAAAGACCCGCCTACAAAGTGAACAAGGTTTCCAGAAAGCTGGTGGATTCAGAGGTGTATATAGAGGTAAAATTTAAATTCTGTTACTAGCCTGCACCTTATTTAGAAGCTATGCATGAAGTATGAGAAATGGTATAGTGCAGGTTATTCATGGACCAACATTCGATATGCTCTATATTTATTATAAAACAGTTTATTTTATAAGTGATTTTATAATTGTTTGCCAAACTATAACCCAGTCTTAATATGCCCCTGTGTATATAACCTAGAAAAGTTATTAAGACCGACATTTTGTCTCAAAATGTTCCTTATTGTGTAAGGAAATTGTGATTTGTATAGGAGAGCTCTGGAAATTATGGCACTTTATGCATATTTTCTATAATTTTTTTGGACTAAATTATTGTTATTATATTTGGTCAGGGTTGTATTGTGGGCGGCTGCCATGCCAAAGGTCCCAGGTTTGATTATCGGTTAGGGGAAACCAATTGTTACAATTTATTTATTGCAAAGTTGTCCTGACTCTGGTTTGTGCCTGATATGACGATATGGTGACCAACTAACACATTGACAGATAGAATATCATTGGTATATGTAGATGCTATAGGCACATATTTTATATCTCCGACCAACTGTTCAGGGATAAGTATTGTGATGTGTGTGTAGGTATATTATTATTTTTATTAATTATCATGATTTTCTTAAAGAAAGTTTATATGAAGACAAAGCTCAGCAGTCACATATAAAAAGTTGATTGTACTGACAGTTTATTCTTTTGTCATGGAAGTTTATGCCTTGACTTATGCCTGGTATTCTCTTACCATGATCGACCAAAACTATTTTACAATCAGTGCTTCCATAGATTTTAGAATTGCTGGTTAGCTTAGCTATTGTTATCTTGGTCTATTCCTCTATTAAGTTAAAAAAGTAAAGCGTATGTATTTACTGGTTCAACATTGCTTTCATTTAGGCTTTGAATTGAGTAAGTGAAGAAATGCATTTTGTCTTTTATATACTAATTGACAATTGTAATACTGACAGTCCACCATTTCATAATAACTTGTTTCACACATATAGTGTTGTTTTATTTAGTCTGGAAAAATACCTAAATATGTAGTTTTAAATCATTTTTTTGTTTCACAACAAAAAATCCAATACCTTTAAATGAGCAATTCTTGCATATATGTATATCATTTGAATCTCGGGAATGGCTCCAACAATTGGCATGCAATTTAGTATGTAGGAGGGTTTGGGGGCGAAAAATCGATCTAGCTTGTTTTCATTTTTAGAAAACGTTTTATTTGTGTTTTCAGGCAATGATAAACTGAAAGATATGCCTTCTCATGACATCTATTGGTGAGTAGTAATAATACACAGCAATACTAAAGCTACTTGACAATAGATGGTGTTTTTAAGCAACACTTAAGCTACTTGACGATAGATGGGGTTGTCAATAAAAAAATGGGCTACGCTTCGTCCTCCAGGTCCTAGTTTTTAATTGACTAGTTATAGGAGTGTGAAAGACAATCCTCTAGTTTCTTCTTTTCTCAAAGAGGCTGTACCAAATACACTTCAATATTGAAGGCCCAATTGCACTATCTGGCCTGATAGCATATAGTAGGTCAATACCAAGCCCGATATTCAATAAATTATAATTGAATAAAGGAGAATTTTCTATTCCCCCTTTATCTAAAAAGTTTATAAGCCAACTAATTTTGAATGACTTGGACTATTATTTGTCTATTTTAGAAAAGAAATGTAATAGTATGTTTTCAAATAAAACAGTTTTTGAATAGTTAACCTAAAAAAATACCTGCCAATTTCAATTTTCCTGCTTTCCTGTTGCAGGAAGAATCAGATGTGACAGGATTATTCCTAGGTTCTGGTAGGTAGGTAGGTAGGCCAACATACACAGATCTTAGTATTACGTTGCATTGTAAGTGACCCCAAGTTCCTATTGCCATAACATGACCTTATGATAGGACATGATTTTCCAAAAGCAGTTTTTTTTAAATGTTACAGCCATTATGCCATGATAATTTGTTAAAGTTTCACTATAGTCGTATTTTTAATAAGACAAAGCCAACTGACAGTAGCTAGTACTGTTTCATCAAAAACTGACAACAAAATAAATGTCAGTTGATATCATCTAATTAAAATGGTTTTATATGGCTATAGGTTGTATATTTACGAGTTTGAGTCTAAGTAAATAAAGTTATTATAAGCAATCAAATAAAAAGCTGGTCAAGAGTATGAGACGTGATGTTAGCCTCAGCAGTTATACATCCCACTCAGGGGCACAGGCCTCTCCTTAAGGAAGAGGGCCTTTGGCCATAGTCTACCACGCTACGTCTACCAGCCTAGTTCAAGATGGTGGTGCAACCACTCACTCAATTAGGTAGTTAAGATAGTGTTCTTTTGGTCTCTGACTTTGCTTAACAACTACTGTCATAATGTGACAACAACCAGGATGTTTTTATAGTTTTACATGCACTTTGATATATGGAGAAGCTCGGAAAAAATTGCCACTCGGCAGTCACCCATTTGTGCAGTAACCTGACGTGGCTCAGTTTATAAAAATATGACGCTTACGCACGTACAAGGTCATAGCAGAGTCGGAGAAACTGATAGGGATGAAGCTATCGATAAATGTAACACGATAATAGATCTGATATTTTTTTACAAAATGTAAGAAACTAAACTATTATTTCGGATAATTTTATACAAATTTATTAACTTATATTACATTTCATTCCAAAATGTAATTATGTTGATTTTTTATTTATTTATTTTAATCAAAATCTGATGAATCACCACTGGCACTAGATGAACTCTTCCCAACATTTATTATAAGTTTCTGTACTTCTATATTATTGAATGCCACATGATTTTTTCAATCAGACGCTCTAATGTTTTGGTTTCTTACAATTTTTTCCCAATGTTCGTCAGTTACTTCCGTACATGCATTTTTTAATAAATCTTGTTTGCTGTAAAAGGGGGATGGGTATTGTTTCGAGCGGCATGTCCTTTGATTTGTGCCCATATTAGTTCTATAGCATTGTATTGGCAATGATACGGCGGAAGTTAAAGAACCCAATGACCACATTCGGTAGCTATTTCGTCGGTAATATATATTTTTTAGGGAGGCTTTTTTCGATTTTAAAATATCCACTAATTGTACTTTTAATAAAGTATTATCCACATTTATCTCATATAATTATAATATAATAGGACTGCGTCAGCATTTTATCAATTTGTCTGGTGTGATATGTAGCGTTGTCTATAATAATTATCGACGGTTCTTCCAGAGATTGCACCATTTCTTTAAACCTTCCTTCGTAAATCTCCGCGTTCATTTCTTCGTGCTAGTCCACTGTTTTCTTGGATTTAAAGGCCAGTAGAGCATCTGACACGACTCCTTTCGTAGACCCTGCATGGCATATGATAAGGCGTTCACCTTTTCCCATTGGCACTGTACTAGTGGAAGCGAAATGTCAAAAAATATATTTGAATGTTTTTGTTGTATTTGCCTTTGTTTAAAACACAATAAATATATGCGATCGATATCATTACATATTTGGTCATAACACTATTTTACAACTATTAAATTAGAACTGTCATCGAGAAAATAAAGAACTGGGAAATAGTATAACAAACAATAAACACTCTTTATTGAGAGAAGAAGCCTCTCGACGTATCCAATACGGCCATAACACGGGATCTGCATTGATACAATTATAGCATATTTGGGTTATGTTTTTTTTTTTGTGTGGCTTTAATTGGAATTAAGATGGAATACATACATATTTAAAAATATAACAATACGTAAACATAGATACAAAACAATACATAAATTTCAAAGTCTAATTATTAAATATATTTTTTTTTTTATTGTTCAGGCTTCATGAGACAGAAGCTCTGGAAGGTTGTTGGAAATTGAATCAGTATAGCCTAGCATAGACGCATTGTAAAACAGTATTAAAATAAAGAAAACCATGAAATAAAACTACCCACTTTTTAGAAACAGTAATTTTAAATAAATAAAACATTCTTTTTCCTAACATTTTTTATTTCAGATTTTTTAAACCCTGAACTAACCTAGTAAAACTATTGTAAATTATTTATAAAATATATTAAAATGCATATAACAACTGTATTAATGAAATTTTGACTATTTTGTTACAAAACTAAAATCATGAAAATTTGGACTTATGAAGTCACGAACGTAGGTTGATTGATGGTCTTGAAGGCCCAAAAACATTTTTTTTATTTAAAAAATCTTTTGTGTATTGATTTTAGTGTACGTTAAACATTGATAGTTTGACAATTCGATTACCATCGATATTTTGCAAAAACATATCGATATTATGCTGATGGTTAATATAAAGTGACGTATTCTATTAAAGGTTTTATTTAATTAAATAGAACAGAGAGATGAAAACTAAAGAATTTACATGTCAATTTTAAACAAAAATAATATCATTTTGACTAATGAATAGAGGTTGATTACTCCGTCTGTCCTTAAGTCTGGTTCTACGTTCAGTAATAATCTGACTAGCCTTTAAAATATTTCTCAGATGGTAAAGATGTAGCTACTGGTACAGAAGACCACACATTATCTTTCGTTTTCAGATGATCTTATTAATCGTATTTCTGCTTAATTTATACTCCACATACAACGAACACTTGGCAAACTTCTGTTTTATCTTTGTGAAATAAGTCCAAACACGTGATTTACTCATATTTCATCGTAAAAAAAATAATAAAAGGGGCGTTTTGTTGACAAGCATTATACGCATTGAATGCGGTCAATGTTCTCGATGCGCACATTCGATCGTTCTGTTGATCAAAAGTGGATGCGCTGACATGGCTGCACATGTTCGGATAGTAGAGCAGTGAATGTGCTGTAAAATAGTGAACGGCCATATTGTTTGTTTATATAATGCCTATGCGATGTCAAAGCTCTCAATGTCGTCAATAGAACGCACCTTAAATGAACTCAATAGGCAAAATGACAAATCTGAATGAGAACTTCGAAGTACTTCGAACAGCAAGTGTTACCATTCCTGAAAATATTAACTACTAAAATTAAAACTTGTTTGACACGAAAATTGGAAAAGCGGATTATAGGAGTCCCGTAAACTTCAAAAACTTATTAAATAACATTTTTTGACGTGACAACGTCTTATAAATTGGTTTGCCGGGTGACACTTCAAGAAACTGCGTTACGCTCCGCTCACGTTATGCGCTCACAATGAGAGCGAGTGAGAGGCACGCGGCATGGTTAGCCCGCCTAAGAGCGAGAGAGACAGACATAAAAAGTGAAAGGCACAAGTTGTCACGTTACAATGTTAATAATATTACGATTAATAGCAATGGTTTTTTTTTTTGTTATATTTTAATGTAAATTCAATTTTGTGATTGTGGATTTACAATAGAAAAACAAGTTTTATAGTACGCCTAAATGTTACTGTTTTGACCTTTGCTTAAATAAAAAAATATACACAGCATTTTAATTTTTGTTTACAATCTTCTAATTTAGAAGGCAAATACCAAAACGGTCACTCTGATTAAAGCCCGTCATTTAGTTTTTTTCAGTTATTCTCCAGACCGCGACGACAATAGCACGACTACTGTTGTTATTAACAAATATTTAATAATATTCCGGTAATCGATTGTTAAAAAAATATATCGATATTATTGATAGTCGTTTACTATCGATGCTTAACGTACACTATTTGATTTCTACTCTTGAAAATACGCTATTAAAATTTCAACATCTTATCGATTAGCTGAAAAAATATTTTAAATAAACTTAAAATGGTTAACTATGAATGAAAACGTATGGCCTAGCATTATTTTTATAGAGGAATTGTAGTCATTTTTTGAAGAGACGAGAACCTCTTGTTGGGTACAGGAGTCCAGTCATTTTTTCCCTTGCGCCCCCTTTTAGTTACTCTGACCCAGGTAAGACTTCTACTCAAGTATGTGTTTTATAGATTTTTAAAGTGGAAAAATAGTTATTCGGACCGATTTCACGAGTGATGTTTTTTTCTCGTCTTGCCAGTGATTTCCAAGATTATTTCTTTATGGACAGTAAAGTAAATTTAAATATGTTTTCTTTTTCCACCTTAAGTAGCTGGACCACTCATAGGACTGGTTGGATTATTCATGGTAGGGTGCACTGAGGGCCCGTAAGGCTAGCCTATTTGGTTCTTGGGCTCCCATCATCTTTTCCACTCCTGAAGTAGGTTCCTATGCATTACTGTCCTCCACTTGGTGCACCTTATTCGACCTTGTGGGACAGGCAGCAGTAATGTGTCTAAATATTTGGAGTAAAATACCTTACTTTAGCAAATGGGCAATGCTGCCCTACTTTATGCATTTGTGCACAATGTTGACATTGGTTTTTTGAATCCTGTCAATTTCCACTGGTTCCGTAACAATGAACGAAGTTTTCTTTGACTCAGTTTTTCCAGAGTACAAATCAGGGAATGCAGCTTGATAATTTAGATAAATTCCACTGCCTTTTCATAAGTAAGTTCTTTAATTTGCAGTAACCCAGGACTGAAGCGATCACCTCATACTACTATCACAAGCCTATCCCTCAACTGATGTTTCAAATCAGTGAAACTTCACTTGCATTTATAGAATTTGAAGCTGCCACATACCCTTTCATCCTATGCTTATAAAATTTTCCAGCTTTCATATTTTTCCTCCGGCAGTATTTCATTGGATTCGGATTCATAAAATCTGTCTAACACTCCAAGTATAATGGTCAAGTCAACTTCCGTCGGCCTTTGAGGAACTTAAAGTGATGCAATTAATTCATAAGTGTCTTTACCACATTGAGATAAAAATAAAGAACAACCTTTATTCAGGTTACTGGTGTCAATTCCTGCGGCATCCAATGCACATAATAACTGTTCCTTATATTCACACCACTTATCAGTTTTAGGATTAAAATGACCAGGATATACAATATTAGTGATCTTACTTGCCATTTTGCATGTAAATTCTATTAATTTGATCTCTTCGTCAATAAAAAATTCAACCCATTGAGGTAGATAGTCAAAAACTAAACTTTATTCATTCTTACTCAAGAACGACTCATGTGTTACTTTTATCATGGTATTGCCAATTAATACATAACAGCAATGATTGCATAGAATACTATTTTAAAATTCTTTCGAATGAACTTTGATATTGGCAAAATCAATTAAGGCCTTACTCAATGAAAAAGGAAATGTTCCTTTGATTCTTTTGATTATGCAACTATCAATAATCGTCAATCTATCAACAATAGTATGTACATTTTTAAACAGGGCTCCTGACAGTAGCAACAAGTTCAATGCCCACAACATCATTGTTCTTTCTGTCATACGAGACAACTAAAAAAATGGTACAGCCTCACTTAAGCTCCCATTACGCACCATTAGTGAACATGTTTGCTGCCAGCCTCGGAGAAGTTGTAAGTATTATGAAAAACAGATTTTATCACACATATTTTTTACTTTTTTTGAAAAAAAGTTAGCCAAGATCTAAATGCTTATAGGCATGTAACCAAGACGAAGAAGAAGAAGAAGAAGAAAGGCATGTAACCGCAGGGGACCAGTCTGTTATTTTCCATTGTGATTGTACTTACACTAAGCAAATACCTCTTTCTAAGACTTTTTTTTCTGTGCTGGTTGTATACCTGACTCAAAATCTATTTGCGATTCGGGTAAACAAAAATTACCTTGACGCGCGTCTTTCGCTTTGTTACTTTAAAAAATCAAATTAATAGTCTAAACATAAATACATATAATATTTGTCATCGTAAATTTGGAATTTTGTGTTATTTTAGGTTTAATCAGTGTCGTAATTTGAAAACCAGGTAAAGAATGTGACAATAAAGGTAATCATGTATGTACTTTAATGATTTATGATTAAATTACCAGAAAAAGTGACAATTAAGTAAAGTTAGGTTATGTTTATAAGATTTGCAAATAGATTTTGAGTCAGGTTTAGATTCCAAAAAAATTCAAATTCAAAAAAATTATTTATTAAACTACAAATTTGTGATTATAAGTTACAGGACTTCCCAGTTAAGTTTGAAAACCTGTGTCAGGATAGTCCGCCATTTCCAGCAGATCTAAAATATGTACATTGTAATAATTAATTGATTGCGCATTACACTAGCATCAAAAAAGTCTGCTGTATCAAAGGAACTGCCTGTGTAGCATGCTGCCTCCTTACTAGTTGAATGCCTAGACCATAGTGGTATTCAGGAATTTATTTTGGGGGAATAGTAGTAATATACTTTTCAACACATTGCTCATAAAGCAGCCTTCACTGTGCAGTAATGACAATTAGTCACAGCTGCTTTTGGGCATGTGTTTGTGTATGATGTTCTTAAAATCTTAAAGTGACACTGTTTAAGGGGTTATAATATTCCTTGGACAACTATCTCTACCCACAATCTGTTGTTGAATGAATTATATTGATTACTAATTAGTGCCCGCTGCTCCGCCCGCGCTAAATTCGGTTATCAATGTGGAATTTTTATTGCAAGAGATTTTGCTATAACAAGCTACACCTGCTTAGTTTATCCACATGAAATTTGCTATAGTTATTCTTGTTAGAACTTTTGAATCTATAGAGATAAAAAGCCGTCTTTTTTAATATCTTTAGCTATCTCTGCTTAATTTCAGCTCAATTGAATACTTCATTGCAATGTGACTAATGACAAACAAAGTCAGTATCGCATTTATAATATTATAAGTCTGGATTTTTTAAGTATGAATTCTGAGGGGAAGTTAAATGATGAATTTTAATAAATATCTAGTCTTTGAAGTTAAATAGGTAGTTTACTATCTGTTTTAAGGTCAAGGGTTTTACTGCCTGCTGCAACATTTAATCATTATGATATTATTGTTTTTATGACTTGCTATGTTATCTACAGGTGTCATTGTTGTAGTTGGCGTGCCTTATTCGCGTGCCTACAGAAATAGCCAAACAAAGGAAACAAACTTATGTTGGGATCAAGAAACGATCGAGCGTAACAATACTTGTTGAGGTATGGATAATATTACTACCTGAGTGTATGAGAACTTAAACCCTTTTTCAATTTCAGTCCTACTCATTACTATTTATTAGGTTTCAATTCAAAATAAAGCATTGACAAAAAACCACATTGCCAGTTTTAGGGTTGCATAGCTATAGGGCAAAAACGGAACCGTAATAGTTAGGCTGCACAATATCCTACAAAATGCACCACTCTTTAGAAAGAGACAAAGCTAATCAGCTGCTTCTTCCTGTCTCATTTCTGTAAAATAATAACTAACGTTAGAAAGAGACAACTACTCGCCGTGGATTCGCTTCGTCTCGTTTCACGTTTTTTAGTTTTGGGCTCTCCAGTTTCTATGTATATGCACCGAACTAACAGCCTTATTTGCCATCTATTCATCGATTCCGATTAAGTTTAACAGAAGGGTGGTGTACATAATATATGTATAATATGTATAGGTATATGTGTATGTTTATGTATGTATGTACATGTTTGTATGTATGTATGTATGAATTTATGTAGTTAAGTAGTAGTTTGTTTGTAACAAGTTGTTTTATTTTGATGTTGATTACAAAAATAAACATCTTGTATCTAATTCATTGCACATACATAGTTCTCTTACAGTTTTATAATAGTCAGTCCTTACTAACTGCCCCATCGGACTTTGTTCTGATCTTTCCCCTATATGGCGCAATAAGTTTGATTTGGCAAAAGTCAGCCAAAAGAGTTGTTTAGCAAGCAAATATTTTTTTAAATTAAAAAAATAAATTATCAATAATACCTTTTAATGCCATAGGCCTATCAGGTTCAGATTTTTTTTGGCTACTTTACATATATATTTTGTGGATATGTAATTTTTTTTGGCTACTTACTCTACATATATATTTTGTGGATATGTCATTTTTTTTTTGGCTACTTACTCTACATATATATTTTGTGGATATGTCATTTTTTTTGGCTACTTACTCTACATATATATTTTGTGGATATGTCATTTTTTTTTTGGCTACTTACTCTACATATATATTTTGTGGATATGTCATTTTGGTCCAAAAGAATTTCCAGTAGCAACTTCAATTGGGCTACACGATACCTATCGAGTCCTAGAAAATAAAAATTGTCTAAATAAAACAAATACATTGTAGGAATATGAACTCGGTCACATAATTCAGAAGTAACATGATAACATAAAAATTATATAAAGATTTTATCTTTGATTGGCAGGCTTACAAAATGGAAGGACTACGTAAGGGTGTGTACAGAGGATTTTTTTCGACGGTAGCTCGTGATCTACCGTTTAGTTTTATTGAACTGCCGGTGTGGGAGATGCTAAAAACTCTAGTCAAAAAACATAATGATGGACATATCACATCTTTTCAGGTATTTTTTATTTTTTTACAAGCATCCGCTTACTATTATTATGGTACTAATATTTTCCCGTGGCTTTGCCAATATTTTTATACAAGCATCTGCTTACTATTATTATGATACTAATATTTTCCCGTGGCTTTGCCAATCAGTTATCATTGTAGGATTCCTACAGGAACCCCTTGATAAATCAGGATAGAAGTATCCTTTGTTATTATCTGCCCCTGCAGGTACCCCTGTGCCGAAAATAAGTAATTTCGTTGCACAGTTATTAAGCTGCAGTTAAGGAATAATTAGTGATAAGTTGCTGAACAAACGTTGCCTAATGGATACCCGGCTTAATTTATTGGCATTTCATTATTAAATATGCTTTTGCGACAGTGATAAAGATATGATATGATAAAAATGCATTTTAAGCTTAAAATGTTTATATAAAGCGCACCGAAGGTTGTGTGAAAAAAAATAATCGGCCAAGTGCGAGCCGGATTTGCGCACGAAAAGTTCCGTACCATTATCTAAAAGAATAGAAAAATAATCACGTTTGTTGTATGGGAGCACCCTTTAATATATGTTTTATTTTAATTTATTTAATTTTTAAAGTGAATATATAACTAAATATTCTGTGAATATTTCAAGTGTCTACCTGTTGCCGTTATCAATATCTAGCAAAAAGCAAAAAAAATACGTTTGTGATATGGAAGCCCCCTTAAATATTTATTATATTCTGTTTTTTTAGTATTTGTTTTTATAGCGGCAAAAGAAATACATCTGTAAAAATCGTCTATCACGGTTCATGAGATACAGCCTGGTGACAGACGGACGGACGGACAGCGGAGCCTTAGTAATAGGGTACCGTTTTTTACCCTTTGGGTACGGAACCCTAATTAATTCGGATTAATAAAGTAAAATATTTAGTGATCCTTTTATTTAATTTTCAGAGCGCTTTATGTGGATCCTTAGCTGGTGGTTTTGCAGCTGCAGTCACAACACCTCTGGACTTAGCAAAGACCAGAATTATGTTAGCTAAAGAATATGCTGTTACTCGCAGACTTCGTATTAGACCTGTACTATGTAGCATTTACATGGAGTCCGGAGTGAGAGGTCTCTTCGCTGGGATCACACCTAGGTTACTGACCTTCACATTTGGTGGATTTGTCTTTTTCGGTGTTTATGATGATACGAAAAAGTTTTTTGAAAATTTAGACAACAGATGATGTTTGTGGAAAAGTAGTGTTTTTGGTGATCTCATTTGGTGGGATTTGTGTTTTTTAATGTAGGAAAATTACTATAGTATGTTTAGTAAATTGGATTTAATTCAATAACTGAGTATGTGATAGAAATGAATAAAGTCAAAGTAGGATGTGTTTTTTTTTACATAGCGACGTCTGGCCCCAAAGTAAGCAAACCTTGTGTTATGGATACCAGACAACGGATACAAATACATATGTTACTTTTCTTTTGTAAATACACCCAGACTCAAGACAAACAAAAATATTTATCACATAATTTTTTATCTAGTGCGGGAATCTAATCTAAGCGAGGGAGTCAATTTCAATGTTTTCATGTTTGGAAAGAATTCCAAAGTGTGGACTTAAACCTTTATATGTATGCATTCGACATTTTGAGACTAGAATGATTTGTATCTATAGGTAAGTGTTTCGGCCCGGCTTTTTTTATATGGAACGCGCCTCACGAATGGCGATTGTTTTCTGCATTACTCTGTGTAATGACCAACTCATTACAGTAAGTAAGATAGTTTTTAAATTTTAAATTATTATAATGATACAAATTGTGTTGACTTGTTATTTTTGTTTGTTATTACTTTGCTGCTACATGATTTAACAGTTTCGGTACCGTTGTCGAATTAACCACAATAAATCTAATGTTGAACTGTTTGTGAGAATAAAATAACTTTAATGTCGTTTTCCTTTCTCGTTCTGCTTTCGAAATCTTAGTGGTGAAAAAAATACTAATAAAGAATTTTAAAAAGGTAGTGTCAGATTTCAATTTGTCTGCATCCCTCCAAAAAAAAAAAAAACAATTTTGATTTTGAATATAAAAAAAGCATTAAATCAACTTCGAATAGTGTCCAAAATTTGTATGTTTTGAGCCACAAAAATTTTAGGAAATACAAAAGTTTCCACTCTCTTGTTCCTTGTTTTAGGGATGTTTTGGTCAAGTTAAGTCAGGAACATTAATTCGAATGTAAAATGTTTTAAATGTCTTAGGTCGAGGATGGGGCTGTCACCGCGCCGCGCCGCCACCGTTCTAGGGTGTGTATACAGGATGTTGCCAACTTGCTGACACACTAAATGCCTAAAAAATTAAAAGGGCAATAATTCTTAAGTTTACCCATTTAATAAAAATATACTTGCGGTGGTGGCGGCGGCGGTTTAGAAAGAAATTGGATTTAAACATTAACTGATTTCTTGAACTATCGAGTTCTAAGGAGCTGCATCTGTTTGATGGCTGAAGGTCATCGCAAAAAAAAAACATTTTGTGATTTTCCGTATAATAAATCCTTTTGATTCCTGAAACTTCTGTTTATATATAACTTTTCTTTGTTACCCTTTTTTTGTCTAATTAAGTTAGAAATTTTATAAGTCTGTAATCGAAATAACAAAATTTCAGCTAATAACAATCTTGTGTTAAGATTTTCTTGTACTTAGGTCTAAAAAAATAGACTATTATGAACGTAATAATATACACTAAATTATCTATATAATAGATTCTCGGCAAAATAAACAGTTACTACCAAAATTAATATATATTTCACAATATATTGAATATCTACTATTTTTAGAAAAATAGTGTTAGAAAATGAAGTAACATTTCGCTTCGAAAAAAAAACTGCTGTGACTTGTGAAGCGTCTCATTTGTTTATTTTCTGTACTGACGACTGAAAAATAAATTATTATAAAATAATCCATTCCCTTTTCGTTATTGTAAAATATGTAGAGCTGGATTCCTGTTCTAAATTTGTCCAATAACTATTATCAACAAAAATATAAGAAAAAAAACTTACAAACCTTGGAGTTTGGGAAGGTTGGGGCTGTCTGTCTTTTGGTAGAAAAGTCTTCGAAAACACAAGGTTTTCTGTTATTCTGTCTGTTATTTTGATTTTTGAAATTCCTGTCTCGTATTACCCTCTTGTTCTTGTTAAACTTTTGTTGTACAGTGAAATAAGGAACATTAAATCAAATGTGATTGTTGTAGCAAAACTAAAGCTAAAAAATATTATAAACTTGCTTTTGTCAAGTGCAGTGGTTCCCAACCCATTTTTTGACCAGGGACCACTTTGATTTCTTTGTACTTCGAAGTGACCACGATATACATTATAAAATAAACAAAACAATCCAGAAATAAACTTTAATCATAAAGTCTAGAAGTGATGAAGATGAAGATGAAGTGATGAAAAAGTCCAGCTAATGAAAATCTTTAAAATGGCTGTGTTAAGATTTGTCTATTTTACTATCGTCGAAAAACGTTCAGTGACACAATGGCTGGAAAACGCTTGTCATCAAAAAAAAAATTTTTGGTTTCTAGTCAGGCTGTGTGTTTCGCTATCTGAGTCTTATAGAATTCGAAAATAGTATCTTCAACTGCAATGGAAGAAAACAAATTATATCTGGGCTATTAAAGAAGTGAAAATCAATAAATTGAAGTTGTAGCAAGAAACAAACATCATATATTTTCTAAATATTTGGTTCCTAAATTTTAAAAAAAGTTGCTTGAAAAACTAATCGGCTGTTTAGCCTTTTCACCTTATTGTTCATGGAGAACTTTCTATTCTGTCCTAGTTTGTAGCAAAACTAAAGCCTATAGGATTAAAAAAAAAAAAATTTACAGCTTGTCAAGTGCAGTGGTCCCCAACATTTTTTTTGACCAGCAACCACTTTGATTGCTTTGGACTTCGAAGAGACCACGATATACACGAAAAATAAACAAAATCAATCCGAAAATAACAACTTTAATCATAAAATATTGCATTGGCAATATTATTTTAATAGAAAGGTAAAATTTTTGTAGAAAATCAAATCAATTTTAAAACAATGTGATTTTTAAGATTGCATCTTGTGTAAAGTTTATTCTTAGACTAAAATATTATATTTTTAACCGATTCCTGGCTTTGTTTTTAATTTATAAGTCGTTAAAAATTTCATTAGATAGAGTTTTAAGGCGATTTTTGGAGTTTTGGTGCAAGAAATTATTTTTTTTTACACCTCAACTTCTCAAGCTAATCAGATTTAAATGAGTCCTTACAGTTTTTATCATCTTGAAGTTCAATGAGTCCTTCCTGGATTTCTTCTTTGACTTTACCAACCATGATAAATGGGTTGCAAATCAGTGTTTGATCAACTTCTATTTCGGAATATACTGGATTCAAAAATATCATACACTTTCTAATATTTTAGATTTTTTTATCTGTCAGCAAATATTGTTCCGTTTAAAAAAAAATGCTAAAAAACTAATCTGCTGTTTAGCCTTTACACCTTATTTTTCATGCAGTCCTATCAAATTTTATCTTCCCTTCTCTGCTTTCAAAATTTTGAAGGTAATAAAGATAATAAAAGTTCTGCCTTATTATTATTATCTTAAAAGCTACCTTTTAAGATAATAATAATAAGGCAGAACTTTTTTTAAATTTCTCTTGTTCTATAACATCTGCCTAAAAACAAAAAAATATAGACAAAAAAAAATCATGAATTATTGAGTTGAATATGTTTTTTATTTTTTGGAGTCTGAAAGTCGTTAAAAATACATTTTGTTTTGTTTTCTTATATGTAATGTTGATTTAAAAATTAATTATATATTACCTTTATGTTTCTGTAAAACCCTTCTTGTCCATGAAATGGAATGTAATTTCTGTTTCTAATTTTGAAGTCAAAAAGTGATGAAGATAACGAAAAGTCCTGCCTATAAACACGGGTGTGTTGCGTTCTGCTAGTGGCACGCATACTCTATTAAAAATTCTTTCTTCTTCGCTGTTATAAAACTATATTTCTTGGTTTCTTATCATCTTCGTCGGTATTTGTCTTCCGTCTTTGTGTTAAAGATTTCGGAAATAGTTTTGTAGAAAATCAAATCAATTTAAAACAATGTTATTTTTGAGCCTGCATCTTCTGCACAAGTTTGGTTATCCTTAGACTAATATTATTACTAAAAGCTACACGCAAATCATTACTTTTTTTTTAGCGATTCCTGACCGTGTTTTTATTTTATAAGTCGTTAAAATTTTTATTACATACAAATTTTTTTTGCTTTTATGTATGTAATGTGGATTTCAAAAACTTCTATTATATATAACCTTTATGGTTCTGTACAACTGTTATGACCATTAAATGGTATAATTTTTGTTTCGAATTTTGAAGTCTATAAGTGATGAAGACAACGAAAAGTCGTGCCTAACGGGTGTGTTGCGTTATGCTAGTCTCACGCACACTTGTCTAAAAAAATGGTTGGTATTTGTCTTCCGTCTTTGTGTTAAAGATTTAGGCAATAGATTTGTCGACTTAAATATAAAGAAAATTTAAAGAAAATGCTGAAATTTATGAAATTTTATTTTGTATGCGTTATAATTTGTTCGTCAAAAGTAATTAAATTTTATGTTTCAAAAAGGGGTTGTTTATTTTGTCTCTAAAAACTAAACTGCTGTCTTCCGATACTGTACAATTAAGTACTATAGCTCCTAATATGTTTTCCGTTCTGTGCTTTCGAAATATTAGAGGTAAAAGGCGATAAACCAATTAAAGAGGTCTGTCTGATAACAATCCTGAAAAGGTAGTGTTAAATTCCTCTTGTTCTATATCCGGCCAAAAAATACATGAAATAAGCTAATTAAAAAATATAATTTCACGAACTTTTGATGTTTGGTTGTTGCGTTTTGTTGTACTCTCTTTGATAGACTCAACTAGACTCTCTTCTTTTTTGCGTTTCTGTGTGTAAGGGAGATTCCTAAATTTTTGTTCCTTTTCTATATTTTTCTACTTGTTAAACAGTCAACTTAGGGCCGTCTGCAAACTCGTTGTAGATACATCTGGCATTTATAATGGCGACTTGAAATAGCAAATCTATTGCTATCTTTTTATACCACGTTAAACTTTTATGTAACGGCGAATGAAAGGAACCAAGTTGGTCTGAAATACCAATGCCTTTTTTTTGGCTTCATTGTAATCTATGATGGCATCAGGTTTCATAACGTCGCCGCGTTTGGTAGTGACGTTAGACATACTGTCTCCATGGCAGGTTGAGATCATAAGGACGTCGCGCTTATCATGCCAGTAAAGTATAGAGGTTGTTCTTTTGTCTAGCTATTACTTCTCCCCGTCTCAGCTTTGCTTTGACTACTTCTGGCAAATTTCTTTTATATTAAAAGCGGCTCTGTGAGCTGTACCACTGTAGAACCAGGTTTATCAAGACCTTCTAATTGATGAGAAATCCCTGAATAAATTTGGTAGGACCATGTGTAGCTATTTATTGTGCAGGCCTTATATGAAAATATTCATACCGTAGCGATCTGCTTTGGCTGGATTATAAGTTCTTTTTAGCAACCTTCCATGAATTTTGACCATGGACTCATCAATACCACTTTTTGTACGAGTGGATCTATTTTATGAGTCCTTTGTTCTCCAATGACACCTATTTGGACTTCTGTGAAGTGCCAGCATCTTAGAATGGAGCTGAACCTATTATACGACATGTTTATTCTGTGCATAAGAGGATTATAGTAAAGCACGTCTAACTTCCAGTAATGTTCGATGGACGGCTTAGGGTTGAGACCCATGTAGATTATTACACCAAAAAATGTTTTCAATTCCTGTCTAGTGACATCATGCCATCTCGTCATTCGACTAAATAGTGTAGTTCGTAGTTCTTTCAATAGCTGTGCGTGATAATTTGTATGAATGACCATTTCGTCAATTAAATCATCGGGAACAAAATAAGCATAAATTTTGATCAAACTAACTCGCCTAGACTCTCTTCTTTTTTGCGTTTCTGTGTGTAATGGAGATTCCTAAATTTTTGTTCCTTTTCTATATTTTTCTTCGTTTTCCTTTTTTGTTCCGTTTCATTTTCCTTTTTTTGTTCTTGTCAAAAATGTACTTGTCTAGTAAAGTTGGTTTCGCATTTCTTTCTTAAAGCTCAGATATACGCAATTTTAAACACGCAGATTTTGTGCAAATTTTGTTGCAAAACTAAAGCATCTCTAGGATTGAAAAAAAAAACGTTATCAAATTTGCTTTTGTCTAGTGCAGGGGACCCCAACCTATTTTTGAACAGGGACCACTTTGATTTCTTTGTATTTCGATATACACGAAAAATAAACAAAATCAATCCAAAAATAAACTTTAACAACTTCCCTGTCCAATGAGTCATATGACTCACAGGAACGTATTAGAATAAGTTCATGAGTCACAGGTGACTCATGTCTCGACACAATTTGAAGCACATTTATTGGCATGAACGTGACGTGATAATATTGTAAATCAAGCGTGGACGTATGGTTAAAAACATAATGTTTACAATGACGAAAAAAATTTCGCAATCTTTTTTTTATGTTTCCTTTAATCACTAAAAGAAAGTCGCTATAAAAAAAACTATAATACTGGAATGTAAGGTTTTTATTAAAAGAAAATATTATAAAATCAAGCATGTTTTTCATTGTAACATTCTAAACAAAATGCTTTTGCACACTTTTTGCACTCAGTGTGCACTTGCTTTGCTTTTCTTGCCAATAATCCTTCATTTTTCAATTTGAGATAGCACCCAGTGCATCTTTTTCGGACGAGTTTATTGTTTGTGTTTCGAGGTATTTCTTGTAGAGAATGTCCAGAATTGCTAGAAGAGGCTATTGAAGATCTAGGAGAGCTACAGGAGGTTGAAGATTTTTGAGGTTGATTAGTTTCTGTGGTTGATGCTGCAGGTCCAAGGAAATGTCGGAGTAGATGTTCTTGGACTTGTTAAACAGTCAACTTAAGGCCGTCTGCAAACTCGTTGTAGATACATCTGGCATTGATAATGGCGACTTGAAATAGCACATCTATCTATCTTTTTATACCACGTTAAACTTTTATGTAACGGCGAATGAAAGGAACCAAGTTGGTCTGAAATATCAATGCCTTTTTTTGGCTTCATTGTAATCTATGATGGCATCAGGTTTCATAACGTCGCCGCGTTTGGTAGTGACGTTAGACATACTGTCTCCATGGCAGGTTGAGATCATAAGGACGTCGCGCTTATCATGCCAGTAAAGTATTGAGGTTGTCCTTTTGTCTAGCTATTACTTCTTCTCGTCTTAGCTTTGCTTTGACTACTTCTGGCAAATTTCTTTTATATTAAAAGCGGCTCTGTGAGCTGTACCACTGTAGAACCAGGTTTATCAAGACCTAATTGATGCGAAATCCCGGAATAAATTTGGTAGGACCATGTGTAGCTATTTATTGTGCAGGCCTTATATGAAAATATTCATACCGTAGCGATCTGCTTTGGCTGGATTATAAGTTCTTATTAGCAACCTTCCATGAAATTTGACCATGGACTCATCAACAACAATAATATCGGACGGTAAATACAGATAACGAAAATTGCTTACCACTTTTTGTACGAGTGGATCTATTTTATGAGTCCTTTGTTCTCCAATGACACCTATTTGGACTTCTGTGAAGTGTCAGCATCTTAGAATGGAGCTGAACCTATTATACGACATGTTTATTCTGTGCATAAGAGGATTATAGTAAAGCACGTCTAACTTCCAGTAATGTTCGATGGACGGCTTAGGGTTGAGACCCACGTAGATTATTACACCAAAAAATGTTTTCAATTCCTGTCTAGTGACATCATGCCATCTCGTCATTCGACTAAATAGTGCAGTTCGTAGTTCTTTCAATAACTGTGCGTGATAATTTGTATGAATGACCATTTCGTCAATTAAATCATCGGGAACAAAATAAGCATAAATTTTGATCAAACTAACTCGCCCATCTTCAGTAATTGCAGTAATTCTGTAAACCGTGATTGCCTGTAAAAGTTTCCCTCCCTATAGGCAAAACATCACTTTTCCATTCGGCATCAGATGGATTGAATGACGAACTTGCTGGTGTGGGTGACGACCTCTCAGGACTTCTGCCTGCACTACTAGCTATATAATCTGCAATTACCTCGGTATCCTCGCTTTCGTCATCTACATAATTCGGCTGAAATTCTTTGTCACTTCCACCACTAAATGGTTCTTCATCTGAACCTTCTAAATACCGCAATAATTGTTCATCTGTATATCTTCTATTAGTCATTTTCAATGCAAATATCAATTTATAAGAACAAATAGACGTTTTTATAACCTAAAATGAACATTCAACTTTCTAATCACAGAGAATATAAACAACTATGTTTCTAATATAGGTTACGTTCCGAAGCATGTACATTATACTCAGTAAATTATGCCCCAACCCGATTACAAAACATCAACGTGAATATTGATA
This sequence comes from Apoda limacodes, assembly GCA_946406115.1. NCBI lineage: Eukaryota > Metazoa > Arthropoda > Insecta > Lepidoptera > Limacodidae > Apoda > Apoda limacodes. Next base: position 17,395,909 of record OX291564.1, on the reverse strand, counting down.
CATTGAACACTGAAAAGTGTCGACGTGAAACCGTTCCAAAATGTAGAAATGAACGTGGTATTGAAAAAAAACCCCAGTTTCAAAATTATTTTTACCCGAAAAATTTTACTCGGTAAAGAGGATTATGTTTCGGAACAGAACCCTAATTGTAGTTAGACAGTTGATTGACAGTTGCAGGGTGAATGCATTTGTGTGAGTGTGTTCACATGTGAATCATTGAACGTGGCAAAGATAATTTATTGCCCTACGTTCGTGAGTCACATGTGAGTCAAAAAAAAACCAAAATAAAATTAGTATATTCATAATAAATTACAAAAGGTACTTATTATGATATTATAATGATGTTATTTAGCATAAAAATAAGAAAAACACTGTGGGCGTGGGGCATTATCAAAATAAGTTGTATGGGGACAGGGAAGTTGTCATAAAATATTGCATTAATAATATTACACTACTCAACAAATTTTCAACTTTTGATTTTATCTGAGGTCGCATTATGTGATTACTATTTCTTGCCACTAAAGTAATAAAAATATGCAAATATACACACACCATCACATCTCAATGTCCAGATAAACATCCATGTCCGAAATCACGAATTTTCCATAATTTTATTCTAATTTTAATTGAAATGGCGTAGTTTTTTTGGAGTGGCTGGCTTTTCTCTTGTACTCAGTAGCAGGGGTCTCTCTAATAAGGCTCCAACAGTAATTCGCGAGCATAGCAGGCTCCCATCTGCCTTGAAATCGCTTTTCAAATGCAACAACATCTTGGTGAAAGCGTTCGCCATGTTCGTCACTGACTGATCCCATATTTTCAGGGAAAAAGTCCAAATGCGAGTAAAGAAAATGCAACTTAAGTGACATATTGCATCCCATTTTATAGTAGCAGTCCAATAAAACTTTTATTTTTTCGCGAAAATCTTCAGATTTCTTGTTACCAAGGAAATTGTTAGTGACATCGACAAAAGCGTTCCATGCTTGTTTTTCAATATTATTGAGAGCAGATATAAAAGATGGATCTTGAATCAGCTTTTTTATGTCTGGACCTACGAAAACACCCTCTTTAATTTTCGCGTCACTAAGCTTGGGAAACTTTTGCTTGAGAAACTGGAAAGCCGCGCACCTTCTTTGCTTATTTTTTTCACAAAATTTTTTATGAGCGCCAGTTTGATGTGCAATGCCGGCAAAATAATTTTATCTTGCTCAACCAATGGTTCAAATTTTACGTTTTTCTGGCCCACTACTAGAGAGTGACGTAATGGCCAATCTTTTTTAATAAAATGTTGAGCTCGAGCTCGGCTATCCCACTCGCAAAGAAAACAACAATATTTTGTATAGCCTGACTGCAAGCCTGTTAACAAAGCAACCACTTTAAGATCTGCACAAACTGGCCATTTATGATCTCTGTATTTAATTTTTTCTAATAAAAGTTTCATAACGTCATAAGTTTCTTTCAAATTAGCACTATAAGCGAGGGGCAAGGACGGTAACTCATTTCCATTATGCAACAATACTGCTTTCAAGCTACTTTTTGAGGAATCAATAAATAAACGCCATTTAGCAGCTACATGATTTTGCCCAAGCTGTGCCATTAATCCATTTACATCATTGCAAAAAACTAAGCCATCTTCTTTAGAATAGTACGGAACCAGTGAGCTATGTCGTTTACGATAAAAAGATACCTTCACATCTGATTCACATAGATTCCATTGCTGTAATCTGGATGTCAATAATTCTGCCTTATCGATGGGTAAATTTAATTCTCTTATTAAGTCATTAAGCCTAGTTTGATTCAATAAAAGTGGCTCAGCTGCACATTTTGGGACATATTGGGGGTCCTCGCTATTTTCACTATCCGTCGAACTCGAGTCGACTTCAACTGTCTGAATTAAATTCACTGGGCACTCTGGAACAGGTAACTCGTCAGAATGTGGCTGAGGTTTTATTACCGATGACACGTTGGCATACTTAATACTTCGTTTTGATTTTTCAGAAAACCCCTTTAATTGCGTTAAACAAAAATAACAATCGACGGCATGATTCGTTGGCTCCATCCACACCATTGGCGTACCAAATGGCATTTTTTTAGTTGTTCCCTTACACCAACCATTGAGATATGTATAACATCTTAAGCAGCACACTTTAGGAACCCATGACTTGTCTTGATTCCTTACGACACGGTTAAAATAAGCTTGATAGCACTATTTAATTAAGTCAGAAAGTGGTTTTTTTTTCGATTTCGGCGTAAACTCGCCACAAATATAGCAAAATAAATCAGGACTGTTAACACACACTCGCGACATTTTAGAAGTCAGTTAATATACTAACAAATGCACTATGTTCCATTTGCAAAAGTAATAAGTTCCGGACTACCCGCATTTTAACTTTTGTAGGTAGGTAAAAAAATAAAAAAATATTTATCCCTATAACCAGATGTGATATCGAAATAAAATGCATACAGTATTTTTATATTGGTCAAGCTTATTATGAAATAATATGAATTGGGTCAGATATTTTTTAAGTGTTGAGTAGTGTTATTTTTGTAAAAAATCAATTGATTTAAAATTTTTGTAGAAAATTTTGATTTTTGAGCTTGCATCTTCTACAGAAGTTTGGTTATCCTTTTACTAAAATTATTACGCGCAAATCATCACTTGTTTTTAAGCGTTGCCTGGCCTTGTTTTAAATTTATATTTCGTCAAAATTTTCATTACATAGAGTAAGGTTATGGTGAAAGATTTTTTTTTCTTTTTACACCTCAACTTCTTAAGCGAATCAGATTTAAATGCGTCCTTACAGTTTTTAACATTTTAAAGTTCAATGAGTCCTCCAATGGATTTCTTCTGTAATTTCACCAGCATCTATGCTAAAAGTATTGCGAATCAGTGTTTGATCAATTTAAGCTTCTGTTTCGGAGTATACTGGTTTAAAAAAAATCATACACTTTCTAAAATCTGATAAATCTTCATCATAAGAATCCATGACCACGTTAAATACCCCTAATCTTTTAACATGTAATGAAAACATGTTGTGGTCTAACTTGTTGTTAGACTATGCAAACAAAGTTAAGATATATTCGTATTGTAAAAACTTAGTCTCAAAACATGTTTTTGAGTTGATTTTATGTCATTGAAATCCATAGTTAGTAATGTCTTCCATACAGCGTGTATTGTCAATTTCGTTGTGGAAGTTTACACCAGTCACTGAAGCCCAGTTGCAAATATGAGTAGAAGGCAGCCGATACAGCTGTAGAGTAAATGGGGATCTTGTTCGCATATCGCGTCGAAACATGAAATTTTCCGCAAGAACAGGCCTTCAATCAACGTCCACATGAACATTGCCGATATTGTATACTCGAACAGCATAGAAGCCGCCTTGTAGATGTAGGGCATAGCTTCGATACCTGTCAAGCGAACTTCCTTAAGGGTGGAATGGTTCTCTTGTAAAGGGTTGCTGAGCTTTTCAATGTAAGGTACCATGCAGATGAATTAACGTATCCTGTAACTTAGAGGATTTGTAAACTCTTCCTTTTCTAGGATTGCAATTGTTGTAGATAAAAATAATAAATCTTTGTCACTATAATCCAGGACCACGTTAAATACCTCTAAAATCAACACCACACTCTTCTTGTTAACAAATCTTAACATTTTAAACTTGTTGCAAAACATTAGGAATTAATGTTGTTGGTTGTGGTTTTACTTGTTGTTAGGCTGTGCAAACAAAGTTTAGATATATTCGTATTGTAAAAACTTAGTCTCAATACAAGTTTTTGAGTGGATTTTATGCCAGTGTAAACCTATAGTTAGTATGATAAGTTGTAACAAAAGGTTCAACAGTAGCACAAACATGTGAGGTAATTGCAGTATCCAGTAGCTAACAGAAAAATATTGTCTATACCAGCATGTATTGTCAGTTTCGTTGTGGTAGTTTACACCAGTCACTGATGCCCAGTTGCAAATATGGGTAGCAGGCAGCCGATGCAGGTGTAGAGTAAATGGGGATCTTTTTCGCATATTTTTATTTATTTTATTTTATTTATTGAAAGGTCTTACAGCTTAAAAACAAATATAAATTGTTAACAATAAACATATGAAATACGCCACTTACAAGGTACACAAATTAACTATTAAATTAGTAACAAGTGGGACTAAAAAGATAATTATAAAACACATTTTTTTTTAACAAAATATTAGATATTGTACATATATGGTTGAGTTCTGAATAATATAGTTATGGAAAAAGGTATAGATTATAGATACTTATAAAAATAAGGTTTAATAAAATATTCATTATAAATTAGTATTAATATTTGTAATTATAGTAGATTGTACGTCGTATGCATATAAGTGGAAAAGGATGAGGTAGGCAGTGTAGTGATTAGTTAGTCTCTTGGTAGTTTTAGTGCTAAAACTATCAGCAAACAAATCTGGGTTTATTTATGAATTATTTAGTTAATTTATTAATATTTTTGTCAGTCGTTGTTGTTGCGAGATTCATAACATATTTGTACAATACTATTTCGAAATTTGGATCTAGACATAGCAAAAGGGTCGATGTTGGAAATATTTTTGTTATAAATATCAGGAATTCTAATAAGAGGAGAGTTTTCTGTATATTTACTTGAGGTTTGAGGAATATTAAATAAATACATACATTCAATAAAATTGCACGTGTGGGTTCGGATCCCATCCTCGTCGCCAGTCCCTTTATGGCGTGTTGTCCTTAGCCTATCACCGAGTCCCATTCCCTTGAATAGATAGTCCTGTCCGGTGCAACGCATACGCACGTCCCTAACAACGGTAATTACTGTCCTAGCGGGTAGAGGATCCCGAGATTCGCATGCAGACATAGCCCCTACTGCCAACCCAATGGTCCTAAACTCACCCTCTAGCCACGCTTTAAGGTGGGCCCTCAAACCCCCAGTGTTGGCTCGAATTGGTGCCGTCCCCGCCACAAAACCCTGAACCATGCCCCGCCACCCCAGATCGTAGGTAAGATACGAGAATGCCCCGCTCGCAATCCTTACTGGACACTCCTCAACTTGTACCATGTCCACACGTCAGGCGTATTGTATCTGGTCCACCGCTAGTGGTTAGATGTCTAACCTTTCCAGTTTTGGCGCCATTTCCAGAGGCCCGGTCTGCGTTACGCGTCCATCATACCAGGCGCCACCTACCCCTGTGACCTTTTCAAACCCCTCCTCGCATGGGATTATCACTTGACCTACGTCCCAACATGAGTCTATCCACATAGGCACATTCGTTCTGATCCCCGTAAACGTGGACAAGACCTCGTGGGCCCTGTTGACTTGCCAGGAGAGTTTTGTCCCAGGGAAGAGGTTGGCTATGTCTGTACATACTCCGCGCACTGTGTCTCCTTCTTTTGAATTAGTCGATCCCTCTATCATCTGCAACCAGAAACCCTGCATTTGCGGCAGGAGGTTGGGCGTCACTGCGGCATCCGTATTTCCCGACGCCATTTAAAGTTCCTCGTAAGCCCGCCTCATGTAAAGATTTCTGTGTACACAGTCTACTGGGGTAGTTAGATGTTTATCCCTGGATAGTGGCGCAGTCATCTCTCCCTCCCTCGAATAAAGTCCATACCATAGTCCTGTGATCAATTCCACTTCAACCCTCCAAGTCCCAAAGAACAAAGATGGATTGGCCTGGGCCACGTCCAGAGGCGCAAAAACGGTATCAAAATAATTCACACAGTCTGTATGGAAGTAGTGGTCGAATTCCTGGTCTACTATTGCTGGAGGCAATTATTATCTCTTATATATGTACCTGGAATCCACAAGCTAGACCTCTCCCCTCGTGCGTCTTGTAACATCTCAGGCTGGGGGGATACCAGACTGTAGCTATTGAAGCCATGATGTCTACTTCGGCCCAATCAACTGCCTTGCCCACTACTCGTCTCAATCCATGACTGTCTGCAGAACCCACAGGGCATTTGATGCAGTACCCACCTCTTCTAGTACTATCACAGCGATTTCAGGCGAGTTCAGAGCCCATACTTGACCTCCTACTGTTAGCAACCCAGCATCGTAACAGGCCTGGTCTAACACCTTAACGTCCACCACTACCCCAGCGTAGTCCCAAGCCTCGTGAGCTGGCCTATGTATAGTAGATTCCGGCAACAGTCGGATTGGTACTCCCCGCGGTGTGCCTGTAGGAAATGAGGTCCCGCCTGACGCAAGTGTTCGTATAATCTCGTCTTAAATAATAAATGTTTCCTTATATCTGCCCTGGAGAATTGGGTGGTTGTAGCCATTGCTGACTGTAGGTTTAAATTTCCAGATAGATATTTCCAAGTGTTGAAGCTTCTTGCCGGATTACTGGTGTTGTCTCTTACGTCAGTTTGCTCAAATTTCGTTTCAAAGGCGAGTGCAGCCGACCGACGCAGAACCAGAGTAACCCCATATCCCTGTTCAATGCTATCTCCTCAGCTCTCGGAAAATCAGCTATAGGAAGAGGACCTCCTTCACCACCACCCCCATGGAGTCATCTCCACCTATCAAGAGCTCTCTCAACTGCTGTGATCCTATTAGCCCTACCTACAACCTTTAAAGGCATGGCTGCGATCTCCTCGTACTCCAAAAGCTCCAACCTACGATACTGTCTCCTGGCAATGTCACGTTCAGCATTCCTATCTACCAGTGGCGGGGCAACAACTAAATTTGATGTGGGCAAGACAGATTTTGCGAGGCCCTGTTCTATGGCGACCTGAAGACGGATTTTATAAAATAATAAAAATAAACAAAACAATTAACACTGTAAAGTTTTTATTCATAAAAATACAAATTTAGATTAATAAGTATTAAATGAAAAATTACAAATCGTTAATATAAAGGTGGAGATATACATTTCTTAAAGTGTATCTTAAAAAACATTAGATTTCTTTATTAAAGGAACAGAAATTTCCTGCTTTTAACGTTACTAAATTCCTTAATTATGGTATCGTAATTCAGCCTAGATGCCAAATCTGATTCAATTGATAAAACAGCCAAAGCTGAAAGTCTTTCTTGGCTCATTGTGTTTCTCAAATATTTTTTTATTAATTTTAATTTTGAAAAACTTCTTTCAGCAGAGGCTGTACTTACCGGAATTGTTAATAAAATTCGGATGACAATGTAAATATTTGGGTAAATTTCTTTCAAGCTATTTTCTGTTATGTATGACAGCAGCTGTTTCACGTCTTTAATGAAGTTGGGTAAATTCAAATCTATCTTCAATTGGTTTCTTGTGTTTCGCCAATATATAAGATATTTAGCTTGGATGGTCTTGTGAACATGGTTTATTCTTTTTTCGGTTTGACTAATATCTTCAGCGACTTCGTGGAAGCAATCCCAATATGTTTCATGAACAACAGTTGCGCCATCGCCTGCCCTTCTTTTCATTGGAGGCGAATCACGTTCACTACTATTTGAATCCTCTTCGCTACAACTTATTTTTAGGCCCTCCAGAAGCAGCTTTTGTCTAGCTTCTTTCTTCTGTTTTTATTATTCCAAAAAACCTGGTTTTGAATCTGGGATCCAATAAAGTATCCAGGAAATATTTTAGATATTGAAAAAGTTGCTCTATTTCAGTTTTCAGAGACATCAAAACAAGCAACAAATTCGGTACTTTCCGCGCAGTTTCTTCTTTTTGAAGGTACCTCATGAACGTAGCCACGTGTGTTATGACTTCGGAAATGCATGACAAACCTGAGCTGGTATTTTACGTTATTTCCTCGAAAGGTTTAAGAAAGCTGATACATTGCTCCATTTATTTCCATTGATGAGGAGTCAAGTTACTTAGTTTAATGTGGTCGGCAATATATAAAGAAACAGCCCGTTTCTGCTCTATGTAAATAGTAGGTGGAGTTCCAACGTGTACTGACATCTTGCACCAACTGATGTTCCGGTAACTTCAGCTCCTTTGGAATGGCCTTCAGTTTTTCAAGCGCTAGTCCTGAGTGATTGAAATGGGTTACAATACGCCTAGAAGCAGCCAACATCTCCATTAAATCAGGCTGACATTTAAGTGATTCAGTGATGACTCTTTGAAGTGAGTAAAGCAGTGAGCAGAATCTGGTTCAGTCACCCGAACTCCTTTTACCATATTAGCCCCACTATGGTGCACAACAAAGTGTATTTTGTTCAGAGGAATGTTCCAGCGTGCGGCAATAACGTTCAGTTCGTTCGCTATATTCGCCCCGGTATGAGATCCTGAAAAGGGTTTGATTGCCAATACGCCATGTTCCAGTTTGAAATCAGGAGATATCCAGTGGGCTGTAAAACTTAAAAAGCTTTCATTATTGTGGTCGCAAGTCCGGATATCTGACGTAACAGACACCACGGCAGCTTTTGAAATATTTTCCATCATTTTTTTATTGATTCGTTCATAAATGTTGGGTACTATTTTTTCAGTCATAAATGTACGACTGGGGATCTTGAACCGAGGAACTGCCTTATGCATATGTCTGTTGAAACCAACTTTTGCCACAATTGATAGTGGTTCATTATCTAACGCAATCATTTCACCAATTAAATAAACATATTCCTTAGATTTTGGGTCATTAATACCCCAATACTGTTTTCTTTCTACTGTCTCTGCCAAAGTTAATTGTTTATGTGTAGCCGGCTTAGCGGGAGCGCTCGTACTTGCAAATGAACTCGTAGAAGGAAAAGTTCTGCTTCCGCCGCATGAAGTTGAAGATGGACCACCGTAAGTTTCGGAAAAAATTGTCGGGATGCTTGCTTTGCAAATGGTTTTTCATAGAAGTCTCTGCTTTCTTCCCTTCGCCACCACGAGATAATTTTAATGTGCAAATTAAACACATTACGTACTTTGCATCGTCTTTTTCTATTTCAAAATAGTTCCACAACGGAGATCGTTTATTTGCCATTATTTTAGACACATAAAATAAATACAGAATGAAGTATGAGTTCACAATTACGTATACACATACATATTATACACATTAAACAAACAAGAAACTTATCTATTCATAGGCGGGCGCACGTGTACTGCATACGAAATAGTTTTGTACTTTGACCTAATAAACCTCGTTTCTTGCCTAGAAAGCGGTGCGCGCGAACCTACAATACGTAACAGGTTGAAACCTGCACGACGCGCCCGCCGCCAAACTTAAATGTAGGTATCGTTTGGCCGGTGATCAGGCCGAATATCCGGTATTCGGCCAAACAACTATCCGTTGCATCTCTAATTTTTATTCCTAAGCGTTCATGTATTTTTTCGGATATAAAACTTATTGTGTAATGACGATCTGCTATAACCATTTTTTTTTAACTTTTTAAACAATTTCTTCGGTCGCTACCATAATTGGGTGACCCGAGCGAGGTTTATGTTTGGTGGATGTTCTACCACGTTATTCGGCGCACCGACGTGCGACTGTAGAGTACGGCGGACTTGTCAAGGGTTGTTGGCTGTTCAATGTTAAGTACCATGCGGATAAGTATCTGTAATTCCATGGCTATGAACAGGTTTGTATGAATTCGCGTTTGAGAGTTCCAAAGTCTCCTGAAGCATTTAAAAATTAGGATGGCACCGAATAGTGAAAAAGAGACGACGTGACAACCGATCCCTAAGTACCGAGTGTACTCCAGGATTAGAATTTTTGCCTCATAATCATTGTATTTTCCCGCATCAACTGCAGCAATCCGGCCTTCGCCCATTGGATCCGGCAGCTACGAAGTGCTTGGTTATTACTGTCACTTGACCCGTGAGGAGGTACCGTCTTCATCGGTCGTGACCTGCGAAAGCCATGGTACACTAAATGCATAAAATTTTCGAAAAAATTTGAATACTTGTAGCTTTGAAGGCAGGCGTCGCTCATGGCTTCAGCAGATGAGTTGTACTTTGAGCAAATTACCAGTTTCCTTTGTCTAATTTTTGCAGAGCCAGAAAACGAAATAAAAAATCTTTTTTATCCCCTATTGTCAATCGGTCAAAAGCGCAAACAGAAGAAGAAAACTTGTCTGACAAATAATTTAAACTAGGCTACGTTAGACTACGATCGATCGACTCTGAGAAGCCGCAAGTATATGTGATGCAGGATTGTCTTCTAGGTAGGGTGCGTACGTATAGATATTGGTTTTACCGCACAATATCCAGTTTTTAGTCAGGTAAGTATAGGTGTGCTGTAAAATATCAATGACAAACCTTGTAATGTTCTACAAAATTGAAGAAAACTTAATATACATCTTCGCCACGGGTCTTTCCTTTAAGAGGAATCATTGTCAAAACTTCTTCCTTAGTCGACATGTCATTAAATACCATACGAATAATAATACAAAGCTGGGCAGTATCTGTCATATCGGTGGTTTCCTCGAATTGTAAAGAAAAGTATGTACTTTCCATAATATCATGTTTAAATTTATCTGCCATGTCCTGACACATGACTTCAACACGCCCTGTGACAGTTGGACGATATAACTGAAGTTCTTTAATAGCAGACATACTCTATTTTTATTTTTAAAATATACAAATAATGTCTCACCTGCTTCAATAAATGCTTCCTTTATAATCGATCTATCTTCAATTGGTTTCTTGTGTTTCGCCAATATATAAGATATTAAGCTTCTGATTAATTGGCTGGTCTTGTGAACATGGTTTATTCTTTTTTCAAACTAGTTGTCAAATTGCATACTTTTTGTTTTTTTAATTCACTTTGTGAGTGAAAATCCTTTTCATACAAAGAGCCAGTAGCAATTACTCCATGTTCAAGATATTTAATTATGACCACCCCTTTGCTATCTTAAAAAAAAGCCCATGATCTTTCCGGCCGTACGACTCGACTTAAATTTCAAAGGGGTTAGAGATGATGGTCTCTTCCAGGTCATAGACTGTAATTTTGTGTCTGGATCATCATGGTGAAGCCACGTATCAGCCATTGATATTATTAATCGAACTCATCAGGATATTGTTGTAAAAGTTCCAAAGAAGCCTCATTGGTTTTTGTGCATCGGTAGGCATTGCGCGGTAACTATTTTTATCAAAGATGCAACGGTTATCCGCTGGCTATCCGGTATCCGGCATATCCGGCCACAATTTTACTATCCGGCGGGATACCGAATAGTGATTCTGTTTAGTATTTAACTTTGAAAAATGGTTAGTATACAAAAAAAACAACAACAAATTATCAATATTCGTTTATTAGTATAAACTTCAACGTACAATTTAAACTTATCAAAAAGCCCTATTTAAAGTAGTTAAGAAATCCTATGATCTGTATAAGTATCCATTCAACCAATCGTAGCGTATCGTATGTTAATTCTTAGTCAAATTAAATAAGTGTTACCAAATAAATAAAAAGAGAGTTTAATATTCATAATTAACTAACGGCAAATTGTGGTGAATAAAAACGAGATACTCTGCATTTTTGGGTAGCAGACGATTCCTCCTATTTTCATAAAAAAGTACTGCCTCTGAAAAAAGTCTTTCGCTATTAATATTGGGAATTGATTGGCGTTTGCTGCCCACCATGCATAAGGGTCACTCTGTCGATCAACTCGGACCATTTTCAAGTAAAATTCAAGCTCGTTGGCTATAGCACTATTTGTTGTATCTTCGGTTTGACTAATATCTTCAGCGACTACGTTGAAGCAATCCCAATATGTTTCATGAACAACAGTTGCGCCATCGCCTGCCCTTCTTTTCATTGGAGGCGAATCACGTTCACTACTATTTGAATCCTCTTCGCTACAACTTATTTTTAGGCCCTCCAGAAGCAGCTTTTGTCTAGCTTCTTTCTTCTGTTTTTATTATTCCAAAAAACCTGGTTTTGAATCTGGGATCCAATAAAGTATCCAGGAAATATTTTAGATATTGAAAAAGTTGCTCTATTTCAGTTTTCAGAGACATCAAAACAAGCAACAAATTCGGTACTTTCCGCGCAGTTTCTTCTTTTTGAAGGTACCTCATGAACGTAGCCACGTGTGTTATGACTTCGGAAATGCATGACAAACCTGAGCTGGTATTTTACGTTATTTCCTCGAAAGGTTTAAGAAAGCTGATACATTGCTCCATTTATTTCCATTGATGAGGAGTCAAGTTACTTAGTTTAATGTGGTCGGCAATATATAAAGAAACAGCCCGTTTCTGCTCTATGTAAATAGTAGGTGGAGTTCCAACGTGTACTGACATCTTGCACCAACTGATGTTCCGGTAACTTCAGCTCCTTTGGAATGGCCTTCAGTTTTTCAAGCGCTAGTCCTGAGTGATTGAAATGGGTTACAATACGCCTAGAAGCAGCCAACATCTCCATTAAATCAGGCTGACATTTAAGTGATTCAGTGATGACTCTTTGGAGTGAGTAAAGCAGTGAGCAGAATCGGGTTCAGTCACCCGAACTCCTTTTACCATATTAGCCCCACTATGGTGCACAACAAAGTGTATTTTGTTCAGAGGAATGTTCCAGCGTGCGGCAATAACGTTCAGTTCGTTCGCTATATTCGCCCCGGTATGAGATCCTGAAAAGGGTTTGATTGCCAATACGCCATGTTCCAGTTTGAAATCAGGAGATATCCAGTGGGCTGTAAAACTTAAAAATCTTTCATTATTGTGGTCGCAAGTCCGGATATCTGACGTAACAGACACCACGGCAGCTTTTGAAATATTTTCCATCATTTTTTTATTGATTCGTTCATAAATGTTGGGTACTATTTTTTTTAGTCATAAATGTACGACTGGGGATCTTGAACCGAGGAACTGCCTTATGCATATGTCTGTTGAAACCAACTTTTGCCACAATTGATAGTGGTTCATTATGTAACGCAATCATTTCACCAATTAAATAAACATATTCCTTAGATTTTGGGTCATTAATACCCCAATACTGTTTTCTTTCTACTGTCTCTGCCAAAGTTAATTGTTTATGTGTAGCCGGCTGAGCGGGAGCGCTCGTACTTGCAAATGAACTCGTAGAAGGAAAAGTTCTGCTTCCGTCGCATGAAGTTGAAGATGGACCACCGTAAGTTTCGGAAAAAATTGACGGGATGCTTGCTTTGCAAATGGTTTTTCATAGAAGTCTCTGCTTTCTTCCCTTCGCCACCACGAGATAATTATAATGTGCAAATTAAACACATTACGTACTTTGCATCGTCTTTTTCTATTTCAAAATAGTTCCACAACGGAGATCGTTTATTTGCCATTATTTTAGACACATAAAATAAATACAGAATGAAGTATGAGTTCACAATTACGTATACACATACATATTATACACATTAAACAAACAAGAAACTTATCTATTCATAGGCGGGCGCACGTGTACTGCATACGAAATAGTTTTGTACTTTGACCTAATAAACCTCGTTTCTTGCCTAGAAAGCGGTGCGCGCGAACCTACAATACGTAACAGGTTGAAACCTGCACGACGCGCCCGCCGCCAAACTTAAATGTAGGTATCGTTTGGCCGGTGATCAGGCCGAATAACCGGTATTCGGCCAAACAACTATCCGCTGCATCTCTAATTTTTATTTTTTCGGATATAAAACTTATTGTGAAATGACGATCTGCTATAACCATTTTTTTTTAACTTTTTAAACAATTTCTTCGGTCGCTACCATAATTGGGTGACCCGAGCGAGGTTTATGTTTGGTGGATGTTCTACCACGTTATTCGGCGCACCGACGTGCGACTGTAGAGTACGGCGGACTTGTCAAGGGTTGTTGGCTGTTCAATGTTAAGTACCATGCGGATAAGTATCTGTAATTCCATGGCTATGAACAGGTTTGTATGAATTCGCGTTTGAGAGTTCCAAAGTCTCCTGAAGCATTTAAAAATTAGGATGGCACCGAAAAGTGAAAAAGAGACGACGTGACAACCGATCCCTAAGTACCGAGTGTACTCCAGGATTAGAATTTTTGCCTCATAATCATTTTATTTTCCCGCATCAACTGCAGCAATCCGGCCTTCGCCCATTGGATCCGGCAGCTACGAAGTGCTTGGTTATTACTGTCACGTGACCCGTGAGGAGGTACCGTCTTCATCGGTCGTGACTTGCGAAAGCCATCGTACACTGAATGCATAAATTTTCGAAAAAATTTGAATAGTTGTAGCTTTGAAGGCAAGCGTCGCTCATGGCTTCAGCAGATGAGTTGTACTTTGAGCAAATTACCAGTTTTCTTTGTCTAATTTTTGCAGAGCCAGAAAACGAAATAAAAAAACTTTTTTATCCCCTATTGTCAATCGGTCAAAAGCGCAAACAGAAGAAGAAAACTTGTCTGAAAAATAATTTAAACTAGGCTACGTAAGACTACGATCGATCGACTCTGAGAAGCCGCAAATATATGTGATGCAGGATTGTCTTCTAGGTAGGGTGCGTACGTATAGATATTGGTTTTACCGCACAATATCCAGTTTTTAGTCAGGTAAGTATAGGTGTGCTGTAAAATATCAATAACAAACCTTGTAATGTTCTACAAAATTGAAGAAAACTTAATATACATCTTCGCCACGGATCTTTCCTTTGAGAGGAATCATTGTTAAAACTTCTTCCTTAGTCGACATGTCATTGAATACCATACGAATAATAATACAAAGCTGGGCAGTATCTGTCGTATCGGTGGTTTCCTCGAATTGTAAAGAAAAGTATGTACTTTCCATAATATCATGTTTAAGTTTATCTGCCATGTCCTGTCACATGACTTCAACACGCCCTGTGACAGTTGGACGAGATAACTGAAGTTCTTTAATAGCAGACATACTCTATTTTTATTTTTAAAATATACAAATAAAATGTCTCACCTGCTTCAATAAATGCTTCCTTTATAATCGATCTATCTTCAATTGGTTTCTTGTGTTTCGCCAATATATAAGATATTTAGCTTCTGATTAATTGGCTGGTCTTGTGAACATGGTTTATTCTTTTTTCGGTTTGACTAATATCTTCAGCGACTTCGTGGAAGCAATCCCAATATGTTTCATGAACAACAGTTGCGCCATCGCCTGCCCTTCTTTTCATTGGAGGCGAATCACGTTCACTACTATTTGAATCCTCTTCGCTACAACTTATTTTTAGGCCCTCCAGAAGCAGCTTTTGTCTAGCTTCTTTCTTCTGTTTTTATTATTCCAAAAAACCTGGTTTTGAATCTGGGATCCAATAAAGTATCCAGGAAATATTTTAGATATTGAAAAAGTTGCTCTATTTCAGTTTTCAGAGACATCAAAACAAGCAACAAATTCGGTACTTTCCGCGCAGTTTCTTCTTTTTGAAGGTACCTCATGAACGTAGCCACGTGTGTTATGACTTCGGAAATGCATGACAAACCTGAGCTGGTATTTTACGTTATTTCCTCGAAAGGTTTAAGAAAGCTGATACATTGCTCCATTTATTTCCATTGATGAGGAGTCAAGTTACTTAGTTTAATGTGGTCGGCAATATATAAAGAAACAGCCCGTTTCTGCTCTATGTAAATAGTAGGTGGAGTTCCAACGTGTACTGACATCTTGCACCAACTGATGTTCCGGTAACTTCAGCTCCTTTGGAATGGCCTTCAGTTTTTCAAGCGCTAGTCCTGAGTGATTGAAATGGGTTACAATACGCCTAGAAGCAGCCAACATCTCCATCAAATCAGGCTGACATTTAAGTGATTCAGTGATGACTCTTTGGAGTGAGTAAAGCAGTGAGCAGAATCGGGTTCAGTCACCCGAACTCCTTTTACCATATTAGCCCCACTATGGTGCACAACAAAGTGTATTTTGTTCAGAGGAATGTTCCAGCGTGCGGCAATAACGTTCAGTTCGTTCGCTATATTCGCCCCGGTATGAGATCCTGAAAAGGGTTTGATTGCCAATACGCCATGTTCCAGTTTGAAATCAGGAGATATCCAGTGGGCTGTAAAACTTAAAAAGTTTTCATTATTGTGGTCGCAAGTCCGGATATCTGACGTAACAGACACCACGGCAGCTTTTGAAATATTTTCCATCATTTTTTTATTGATTCGTTCATAAATGTTGGGTACTATTTTTTCAGTCATAAATGTACGACTGGGGATCTTGAACCGAGGAACTGCCTTATGCATATGTCTGTTGAAACCAACTTTTGCCACAATTGATAGTGGTTCATTATGTAACGCAATCATTTCACCAATTAAATAAACATATTCCTTAGATTTTGGGTCATTAATACCCCAATACTGTTTTCTTTCTACTGTCTCTGCCAAAGTTAATTGTTTATGTGTAGCCGGCTGAGCGGGAGCGCTCGTACTTGCAAATGAACTCGTAGAAGGAAAAGTTCTGCTTCCGCCGCATGAAGTTGAAGATGGACCACCGTAAGTTTCGGAAAAAATTGTCGGGATGCTTGCTTTGCAAATGGTTTTTCATAGAAGTTTCTGCTTTCTTCCCTTCGCCACCACGAGATAATTTTAATGTGCAAATTAAACACATTACGTACTTTGCATCGTCTTTTTCTATTTCAAAATAGTTCCACAACGGAGATCGTTTATTTGCCATTATTTTAGACACATAAAATAAATACAGAATGAAGTATGAGTTCACAATTACGTATACACATACATATTATACACATTAAACAAACGAGAAACTTATCTATTCATAGGCGGGCGCACGTGTACTGCATACGAAATAGTTTTGTACTTTGACCTAATAAACCTCGTTTCTTGCCTAGAAAGCGGTGCGCGCGAACCTACAATACGTAACAGGTTGAAACCTGCACGACGCGCCCGCCGCCAAACTTAAATGTAGGTATCGTTTGGCCGGTGATCAGGCCGAATATCTGGTATTCGGCCAAACAACTATCCGTTGCATCTCTAATTTTTATTCCTAAGCGTTCATGTATTTTTCGGATATAAAACTTATTGTGAAATGACGATCTGCTATAACCATTTTTTTTTAACTTTTTAAACAATTTCTTCGGTCGCTACCATAATTGGGTGACCCGAGCGAGGTTTATGTTTGGTGGATGTTCTACCACGTTATTCGGCGCACCGACGTGCGACTGTAGAGTACGGCGGACTTGTCAAGGGTTGTTGGCTGTTCAATGTTAAGTACCATGCGGATAAGTATCTGTAATTCCATGGCTATGAACAGGTTTGTATGAATTCGCGTTTGAGAGTTCCAAAGTCTCCTGAAGCATTTAAAAATTAGGATGGCACCGAAAAGTGAAAAAGAGACGACGTGACAACCGATCCCTAAGTACCGAGTGTACTCGAGGATTAGAATTTTTGCCTCATAATCATTGTATTTTCCCGCATCAACTGCAGCAATCCGGCCTTCGCCCATTGGATCCGGCAGCTACGAAGTGCTTGGTTATTACTGTCACTTGACCCGTGAGGAGGTACCGTCTTCATCGGTCGTGACTTGCGAAAGCCATCGTACACTGAATGCATAAATTTTCGAAAAAATTTGAATAGTTGTAGCTTTGAAGGCAAGCGTCGCTCATGGCTTCAGCAGATGAGTTGTACTTTGAGCAAATTACCAGTTTTCTTTGTCTAATTTTTGCAGAGCCAGAAAACGAAATAAAAAAACTTTTTTATCCCCTATTGTCAATCGGTCAAAAGCGCAAACAGAAGAAGAAAACTTGTCTGAAAAATAATTTAAACTAGTCTACGTAAGACTACGATCGATCGACTCTGAGAAGCCGCAAATATATGTGATGCAGGATTGTCTTCTAGGTAGGGTGCGTACGTATAGATATTGGTTTTACCGCACAATATCCAGTTTTTAGTCAGGTAAGTATAGGTGTGCTGTAAAATATCAATGACAAACCTTGTAATGTTCTACAAAATTGAAGAAAACTTAATATACATCTTCGCCACGGATCTTTCCTTTGAGAGGAATCATTGTCAAAACTTCTTCCTTAGTCGACATGTCATTGAATACCATACGAATAATAATACAAAGCTGGGCAGTATCTGTCGTATCGGTGGTTTCCTCGAATTGTAAAGAAAAGTATGTACTTTCCATAATATCATGTTTAAGTTTATCTGCCATGTCCTGACACATGACTTCAACACGCCCTGTGACAGTTGGACGAGATAACTGAAGTTCTTTAATAGCAGACATACTCTATTTTTATTTTTAATATATACAAATAAAATGTCTCACCTGCTTCAATAAATGCTTCCTTTATAATCGATCTATCTTCAATTGGTTTCTTGTGTTTCGCCAATATATAAGATATTTAGCTTCTGATTAATTGGCTGGTCTTGTGAACATGGTTTATTCTTTTTTCGGTTTGACTAATATCTTCAGCGACTTCGTGGAAGCAATCCCAATATGTTTCATGAACAACAGTTGCGCCATCGCCTGCCCTTCTTTTCATTGGAGGCGAATCACGTTCACTACTATTTGAATCCTCTTCGCTACAACTTATTTTTAGGCCCTCCAGAAGCAGCTTTTGTCTAGCTTCTTTCTTCTGTTTTTATTATTCCAAAAAACCTGGTTTTGAATCTGGGATCCAATAAAGTATCCAGGAAATATTTTAGATATTGAAAAAGTTGCTCTATTTCAGTTTTCAGAGACATCAAAACAAGCAACAAATTCGGTACTTTCCGCGCAGTTTCTTCTTTTTGAAGGTACCTCATGAACGTAGCCACGTGTGTTATGACTTCGGAAATGCATGACAAACCTGAGCTGGTATTTTACGTTATTTCCTCGAAAGGTTTAAGAAAGCTGATACATTGCTCCATTTATTTCCATTGATGAGGAGTCAAGTTACTTAGTTTAATGTGGTCGGCAATATATAAAGAAACAGCCCGTTTCTGCTCTATGTAAATAGTAGGTGGAGTTCCAACGTGTACTGACATCTTGCACCAACTGATGTTCCGGTAACTTCAGCTCCTTTGGAATGGCCTTCAGTTTTTCAAGCGCTAGTCCTGAGTGATTGAAATGGGTTACAATACGCCTAGAAGCAGCCAACATCTCCATCAAATCAGGCTGACATTTAAGTGATTCAGTGATGACTCTTTGGAGTGAGTAAAGCAGTGAGCAGAATCGGGTTCAGTCACCCGAACTCCTTTTACCATATTAGCCCCACTATGGTGCACAACAAAGTGTATTTTGTTCAGAGGAATGTTCCAGCGTGCGGCAATAACGTTCAGTTCGTTCGCTATATTCGCCCCGGTATGAGATCCTGAAAAGGGTTTGATTGCCAATACGCCATGTTCCAGTTTGAAATCAGGAGATATCCAGTGGGCTGTAAAACTTAAAAAGCTTTCATTATTATGGTCGCAAGTCCGGATATCTGACGTAACAGACACCACGGCAGCTTTTGAAATATTTTCCATCATTTTTTTATTGATTCGTTCATAAATGTTGGGTACTATGTTTTCAGTCATAAATGTACGACTGGGGATCTTGAACCGAGGAACTGCCTTATGCATATGTCTGTTGAAACCAACTTTTGCCACAATTAATAGTGGTTCATTATCTAACGCAATCATTTCACCAATTAAATAAACATATTCCTTAGATTTTGGGTCATTAATACCCCAATACTGTTTTCTTTCTACTGTCTCTGCCAAAGTTAATTGTTTATGTGTAGCCGGCTGAGCGGGAGCGCTCGTACTTGCAAATGAACTCCTAGAAGGAAAAGTTCTGCTTCCGCCGCATGAAGTTGAAGATGGACCACCGTAAGTTTCGGAAAAAATTGTCGGGATGCTTGCTTTGCAAATGGTTTTTCATAGAAGTCTCTGCTTTCTTCCCTTCGCCACCACGAGATAATTTTAATGTGCAAATTAAACACATTACGTACTTTGCATCGTCTTTTTCTATTTCAAAATAGTTCCACAACGGAGATCGTTTATTTGCCATTATTTTAGACACATAAAATAAATACAGAATGAAGTATGAGTTCACAATTACGTATACACATACATATTATACACATTAAACAAACAAGAAACTTATCTATTCATAGGCGGGCCCACGTGTACTGCATACGAAATAGTTTTGTACTTTGACCTAATAAACCTCGTTTCTTGCCTAGAAAGCGGTGCGCGCGAACCTACAATACGTAACAGGTTGAAACCTGCACGACGCGCCCGCCGCCAAACTTAAATGTAGGTATCGTTTGGCCGGTGATCAGGCCGAATATCCGGTATTCGGCCAAACAACTATCCGTTGCATCTCTAATTTTTATTCCTAAGCGTTCATGTATTTTTTCGGATATAAAACTTATTGTGAAATGACGATCTGCTATAACCATTTTTTTTTAACTTTTTAAACAATTTCTTCGGTAGTTACCATAATTGGGTGACCCGAGCGAGGTTTATGTTTGGTGGATGTTCTACCACGTTATTCGGCGCACCGACGTGCGACTGTAGAGTACGGCGGACTTGTCAAGGGTTGTTGGCTGTTCAATGTTAAGTACCATGCGGATAAGTATCTGTAATTCCATGGCTATGAACAGGTTTGTATGAATTCGCGTTTGAGAGTTCCAAAGTCTCCTGAAGCATTTAAAAATTAGGATGGCACCGAAAAGTGAAAAAGAGACGACGTGACAACCGATCCCTAAGTACCGAGTGTACTCCAGGATTAGAATTTTTGCCTCATAATCATTTTATTTTCCCGCATCAACTGCAGCAATCCGGCCTTCGCCCATTGGATCCGGCAGCTACGAAGTGCTTGGTTATTACTGTCACTTGACCCGTGAGGAGGTACCGTCTTCATCGGTCGTGACTTGCGAAAGCCATCGTACACTGAATGCATAAATTTTCGAAAAAATTTGAATAGTTGTAGCTTTGAAGGCAAGCGTCGCTCATGGCTTCAGCAGATGAGTTGTACTTTGAGCAAATTACCAGTTTTCTTTGTCTAATTTTTGCAGAGCCAGAAAACGAAATAAAAAAACTTTTTTATCCCCTATTGTCAATCGGTCAAAAGCGCAAACAGAAGAAGAAAACTTGTCTGAAAAATAATTTAAACTAGGCTACGTAAGACTACGATCGATCGACTCTGAGAAGCCGCAAATATATGTGATGCAGGATTGTCTTCTAGGTAGGGTGCGTACGTATAGATATTGGTTTTACCGCACAATATCCAGTTTTTAGTCAGGTAAGTATAGGTGTGCTGTAAAATATCAATAACAAACCTTGTAATGTTCTACAAAATTGAAGAAAACTTAATATACATCTTCGCCACGGATCTTTCCTTTGAGAGGAATCATTGTCAAAACTTCTTCCTTAGTCGACATGTCATTGAATACCATACGAATAATAATACAAAGCTGGGCAGTATCTGTCGTATCGATGGTTTCCTCGAATTGTAAAGAAAAGTATGTACTTTCCATAATATCATGTTTAAGTTTATCTGCCATGTCCTGACACATGACTTCAACACGCCCTGTGACAGTTGGACGAGATAACTGAAGTTCTTTAATAGCAGACATACTCTATTTTTATTTTTAAAATATACAAATAAAATGTCTCACCTGCTTCAATAAATGCTTCCTTTATAATCGATCTATCTTCAATTGGTTTCTTGTGTTTCGCCAATATATAAGATATTTAGCTTCTGATTAATTGGCTGGTCTTGTGAACATGGTTTATTCTTTTTTCGGTTTGACTAATATCTTCAGCGACTTCGTGGAAGCAATCCCAATATGTTTCATGAACAACAGTTGCGCCATCGCCTGCCCTTCTTTTCATTGGAGGCGAATCACGTTCACTACTATTTGAATCCTCTTCGCTACAACTTATTTTTAGGCCCTCCAGAAGCAGCTTTTGTCTAGCTTCTTTCTTCTGTTTTTATTATTCCAAAAAACCTGGTTTTGAATCTGGGATCCAATAAAGTATCCAGGAAATATTTTAGATATTGAAAAAGTTGCTCTATTTCAGTTTTCAGAGACATCAAAACAAGCAACAAATTCGGTACTTTCCGCGCAGTTTCTTCTTTTTGAAGGTACCTCATGAACGTAGCCACGTGTGTTATGACTTCGGAAATGCATGACAAACCTGAGCTGGTATTTTACGTTATTTCCTCGAAAGGTTTAAGAAAGCTGATACATTGCTCCATTTATTTCCATTGATGAGGAGTCAAGTTACTTAGTTTAATGTGGTCGGCAATATATAAAGAAACAGCCCGTTTCTGCTCTATGTAAATAGTAGGTGGAGTTCCAACGTGTACTGACATCTTGCACCAACTGATGTTCCGGTAACTTCAGCTCCTTTGGAATGGCCTTCAGTTTTTCAAGCGCTAGTCCTGAGTGATTGAAATGGGTTACAATACGCCTAGAAGCAGCCAACATCTCCATCAAATCAGGCTGACATTTAAGTGATTCAGTGATGACTCTTTGGAGTGAGTAAAGCAGTGAGCAGAATCGGGTTCAGTCACCCGAACTCCTTTTACCATATTAGCCCCACTATGGTGCACAACAAAGTGTATTTTGTTCAGAGGAATGTTCCAGCGTGCGGCAATAACGTTCAGTTCGTTCGCTATATTCGCCCCGGTATGAGATCCTGAAAAGGGTTTGATTGCCAATACGCCATGTTCCAGTTTGAAATCAGGAGATATCCAGTGGGCTGTAAAACTTAAAAAGCTTTCATTATTATGGTCGCAAGTCCGGATATCTGACGTAACAGACACCACGGCAGCTTTTGAAATATTTTCCATCATTTTTTTATTGATTCGTTCATAAATGTTGGGTACTATGTTTTCAGTCATAAATGTACGACTGGGGATCTTGAACCGAGGAACTGCCTTATGCATATGTCTGTTGAAACCAACTTTTGCCACAATTAATAGTGGTTCATTATCTAACGCAATCATTTCACCAATTAAATAAACATATTCCTTAGATTTTGGGTCATTAATACCCCAATACTGTTTTCTTTCTACTGTCTCTGCCAAAGTTAATTGTTTATGTGTAGCCGGCTGAGCGGGAGCGCTCGTACTTGCAAATGAACTCGTAGAAGGAAAAGTTCTGCTTCCGCCGCATGAAGTTGAAGATGGACCACCGTAAGTTTCGGAAAAAATTGTCGGGATGCTTGCTTTGCAAATGGTTTTTCATAGAAGTCTCTGCTTTCTTCCCTTCGCCACCACGAGATAATTTTAATGTGCAAATTAAACACATTACGTACTTTGCATCGTCTTTTTCTATTTCAAAATAGTTCCACAACGGAGATCGTTTATTTGCCATTATTTTAGACACATAAAATAAATACAGAATGAAGTATGAGTTCACAATTACGTATACACATACATATTATACACATTAAACAAACAAGAAACTTATCTATTCATAGGCGGGCCCACGTGTACTGCATACGAAATAGTTTTGTACTTTGACCTAATAAACCTCGTTTCTTGCCTAGAAAGCGGTGCGCGCGAACCTACAATACGTAACAGGTTGAAACCTGCACGACGCGCCCGCCGCCAAACTTAAATGTAGGTATCGTTTGGCCGGTGATCAGGCCGAATATCCGGTATTCGGCCAAACAACTATCCGTTGCATCTCTAATTTTTATTCCTAAGCGTTCATGTATTTTTTCGGATATAAAACTTATTGTGAAATGACGATCTGCTATAACCATTTTTTTTTAACTTTTTAAACAATTTCTTCGGTAGTTACCATAATTGGGTGACCCGAGCGAGGTTTATGTTTGGTGGATGTTCTACCACGTTATTCGGCGCACCGACGTGCGACTGTAGAGTACGGCGGACTTGTCAAGGGTTGTTGGCTGTTCAATGTTAAGTACCATGCGGATAAGTATCTGTAATTCCATGGCTATGAACAGGTTTGTATGAATTCGCGTTTGAGAGTTCCAAAGTCTCCTGAAGCATTTAAAAATTAGGATGGCACCGAAAAGTGAAAAAGAGACGACGTGACAACCGATCCCTAAGTACCGAGTGTACTCCAGGATTAGAATTTTTGCCTCATAATCATTTTATTTTCCCGCATCAACTGCAGCAATCCGGCCTTCGCCCATTGGATCCGGCAGCTACGAAGTGCTTGGTTATTACTGTCACTTGACCCGTGAGGAGGTACCGTCTTCATCGGTCGTGACTTGCGAAAGCCATCGTACACTGAATGCATAAATTTTCGAAAAAATTTGAATAGTTGTAGCTTTGAAGGCAAGCGTCGCTCATGGCTTCAGCAGATGAGTTGTACTTTGAGCAAATTACCAGTTTTCTTTGTCTAATTTTTGCAGAGCCAGAAAACGAAATAAAAAAACTTTTTTATCCCCTATTGTCAATCGGTCAAAAGCGCAAACAGAAGAAGAAAACTTGTCTGAAAAATAATTTAAACTAGTCTACGTTAGACTACGATCGATCGACTCTGAGAAGCCGCAAGTATATGTGATGCAGGATTGTCTTCTAGGTAGGGTGCGTACGTATAGATATTGGTTTTACCGCACAATATCCAGTTTTTAGTCAGGTAAGTATAGGTGTGCTGTAAAATATCAATGACAAACCTTGTAATGTTCTACAAAATTGAAGAAAACTTAATATACATCTTCGCCACGGATCTTTCCTTTGAGAGGAATCATTGTCAAAACTTCTTCCTTAGTCGACATGTCATTGAATACCATACGAATAATAATACAAAGCTGGGCAGTATCTGTCGTATCGGTGGTTTCCTCGAATTGTAAAGAAAAGTATGTACTTTCCATAATATCATGTTTAAGTTTATCTGCCATGTCCTGACACATGACTTCAACACGCCCTGTGACAGTTGGACGAGATAACTGAAGTTATTTAATAGCAGACATACTCTATTTTTATTTTTAAAATATACAAATAAAATGTCTCACTTGCTTCAATAAATGCTTCCTTTATAATCGATCTATCTTCAATTGGTTTCTTGTGTTTCGCCAATATATAAGATATTTAGCTTCTGATTAATTGGCTGGTCTTGTGAACATGGTTTATTCTTTTTTCGGTTTGACTAATATCTTCAGCGACTTCGTGGAAGCAATCCCAATATGTTTCATGAACAACAGTTGCGCCATCGCCTGCCCTTCTTTTCATTGGAGGCGAATCACGTTCACTACTATTTGAATCCTCTTCGCTACAACTTATTTTTAGGCCCTCCAGAAGCAGCTTTTGTCTAGCTTCTTTCTTCTGTTTTTATTATTCCAAAAAACCTGGTTTTGAATCTGGGATCCAATAAAGTATCCAGGAAATATTTTAGATATTGAAAAAGTTGCTCTATTTCAGTTTTCAGAGACATCAAAACAAGCAACAAATTCGGTACTTTCCGCGCAGTTTCTTCTTTTTGAAGGTACCTCATGAACGTAGCCACGTGTGTTATGACTTCGGAAATGCATGACAAACCTGAGCTGGTATTTTACGTTATTTCCTCGAAAGGTTTAAGAAAGCTGATACATTGCTCCATTTATTTCCATTGATGAGGAGTCAAGTTACTTAGTTTAATGTGGTCGGCAATATATAAAGAAACAGCCCGTTTCTGCTCTATGTAAATAGTAGGTGGAGTTCCAACGTGTACTGACATCTTGCACCAACTGATGTTCCGGTAACTTCAGCTCCTTTGGAATGGCCTTCAGTTTTTCAAGCGCTAGTCCTGAGTGATTGAAATGGGTTACAATACGCCTAGAAGCAGCCAACATCTCCATTAAATCAGGCCTACATTTAAGTGATTCAGTGATGACTCTTTGGAGTGAGTAAAGCAGTAAGCAGAATCGGGTTCAGTCACCCGAACTCCTTTTACCATATTAGCCCCACTATGGTGCACAACAAAGTGTATTTTGTTCAGAGGAATGTTCCAGCGTGCGGCAATAACGTTCAGTTCGTTCGCTATATTCGCCCCGGTATGAGATCCTGAAAAGGGTTTGATTGCCAATACGCCATGTTCCAGTTTGAAATCAGGAGATATCCAGTGGGCTGTAAAACTTAAAAAGCTTTCATTATTGTGGTCGCAAGTCCGGATATCTGACGTAACAGACACCACGGCAGCTTTTGAAATATTTTCCATCATTTTTTTATTGATTCGTTCATAAATGTTGGGTACTATTTTTTCAGTCATAAATGTACGACTGGGGATCTTGAACCGAGGAACTGCCTTATGCATATGTCTGTTGAAACCAACTTTTGCCACAATTGATAGTGGTTCATTATCTAACGCAATCATTTCACCAATTAAATAAACATATTCCTTAGATTTTGGGTCATTAATACCCCAATACTGTTTTCTTTCTACTGTCTCTGCCAAAGTTAATTGTTTATGTGTAGCCGGCTGAGCGGGAGCGCTCGTACTTGCAAATGAACTCGTAGAAGGAAAAGTTCTGCTTCCGCCGCATGAAGTTGAAGATGGACCACCGTAAGTTTCGGAAAAAATTGTCGGGATGCTTGCTTTGCAAATGGTTTTTCATAGAAGTCTCTGCTTTCTTCCCTTCGCCACCACGAGATAATTTTAATGTGCAAATTAAACACATTACGTACTTTGCATCGTCTTTTTCTATTTCAAAATAGTTCCACAACGGAGATCGTTTATTTGCCATTATTTTAGACACATAAAATAAATACAGAATGAAGTATGAGTTCACAATTACGTATACACATACATATTATACACATTAAACAAACAAGAAACTTATCTATTCATAGGCGGGCGCACGTGAGTAGTATAATATTGGGCACTCTAGACCACCTCCGTGTCATCAGGCTCACTCCGTTCGCCTGCACTCCGGTGGCTTAGCGTGCCCAATATTATGTTTTTGAGATCTTCTGTTTACCTTGAGTGACTGGAGTTGTTTTGTTCTTTTCTGCTATAAAACGAAAAGAGTGCTTTCATTAATGTCATTCAAGGCAAAATGCTCTGTTGATTTAGTTCACAATGAAGTTTGTTAAACAAAGTCAATCCCTGCAGCTCGACAAAATTTGTCCAGATACTATAAACACAACTCATCGCCATGGAAATCTCTTACCTGATACCGTTCGTTGTATAATTTGTGGACCGTCAAATAGTGGAAAAACTAATTTGGTTATCGGTCTTCTATTACATCAAAATGGTTTACGTTTTAAAAACGTATATGTCTATTCGAAAACACTTCATCAACCGAAATATGTCTTCTTAGAAAGAGTTTTGCATCTTGTTCCAGGCGTGTCTTACGCAAAATACAGTGATAATGAAGATGTGCTTAGTCCTCAGGACGCAAAACCGAATTCGGTAATAATATTTGATGACGTAGCATGCGAAAGTCAAACAAACATTCGAGATTATTTTGCTATGGGTCGTCATAAGAATATAGATTGTTTTTATTTAAATCAAACGTATAGCAAAATTCCTAAACAGCTTATTCGAGACAATGCAAATCTTTTAGTTTTATTTAAGCAGGATGATATCAACTTAAGACACATATATGATGAGCACGTCAACACAGATATGAAGTGGATTGAATTTCGTGAAATGTGTTCCAAAATATGGAGTGAAGCGTATAACTATCTAGTTATAAACAAAGATTGTTCAAAAAGTAACGGGTGTTATAGAAAAAAATTTGATACCTTTGTAATATTTGATTAGTGATATTATAAATGTCTATAAAATTGTATTTTATATTCATTATTTCATTGCTACTTACTATTGAAGGTTATATACGTAAACTATTGAGAGATATAATATATAAGTATACAGACAACATTAATATGGAAAAGAAATTAAAAACACAAATCGTAAAAGCAGCGGAAGCAGTTAAGCGGAAAGTAAAAAATATGCGTACAATGGAGACTGATAACCATGAAATTTTACAAACAGTTTTCAAACCTATCATCAATCCGCTTAATAAAATGATAGGGAGTGAAAAACTAAATTTAGCTAATGATACATTAGAAAATAGTTATAATAATATAATTGGTATCAATGCATCTCCGCAATCAACAATAATGGATAAAACTGTTGTAAATAGAAATTCTATGGTCTCAACACCTAAACGCTCATCTGATGAAGACGATAGTTCCGACATTAATAACATTTCCGATGAGGGCGATGAATCCTTTAAAACAATTGAATCAGTATCAACTCCTGAACAGAATACATCATCATGGTCCCTATCTTCAGAAGCCTTTTGCGATGTCCCCTTCGGTGTTCGAAGAGAGCGCGGAAAACTTATGATGGGATCAGTTCGCATAAATGTTACCGATAGAGAGATTTCAGTTGCTGGAAGAGTATATAGTTCTACACCAGGGTTGGTAGAGTTACTTTTCAAGAAAATGCCTGATTTAGATTTAGTGACAAGTGAAGATTTGCAAAATTATAAATCAATGCTTCTGAACACAAATGCTCATCGTAGGGACTTTGATCCCCATAAGCCATTAAAATCAAACAAAGGACGAAAATATCTAACTGTTATAAAACCATTGTTCAAATTACGAAAACAATCCGTCAGTACTGATGACAATATTGACGAAGATTTTGTTGGACAAGGGTTGCCATTGATGAAAAGATTAAAAAAGAATACTGATTATGTTTACTGGGACGATCCTAATGAATTAGTTGATAGACTAAAGTTATTGACAGCTTCTAGAAATGCTGGAAATTCGGGTTTGGATAACGAAATAATATCTATTATAGAAGAATTGCGAGAAAGTGGTATTATAAATTAGATAAATATGTATTGGTTTTTATTACTTTACGTTTACCTTTCAACATAAAAGCAACGTTCTATATTTCATAATGAATATTGATAAATTTGGTCACCATGTGCATAAAAGAATGCGTTTTTCAGAAATATTTGAATTTGCTGATAAAGCACTGTTAAAGTCAGATAGTGGGAGTTTTGACTTACAATCAGCAAGACTAGTAGGTGTGAAGTCACCTATAAAGTCTGATGATGCTGTCAACAAGGAATATGTAGATCACACATGTAAAAATTTTTGTAGCAAGAAAGATTTTGAAACTCTTACAGAAACTTTAAAAACCGATATAAAAATGTATTTAAAACAGTTTGAAGAAAGGTTTTGTACGAAAGACTACTTGGATAAAATAGTAATTAAGATTAAAAATGAGCAAACATCAAGTGGTAAATGAAATCCACAAACCAGCACGAAAAAATTTTCCTCGGCGTCACGTTATTTTAAGAAGGATTGATGATTTATGGCAAGCAGATCTCATAGATTTTAATAATCTTAAAAAATATAATAAGTGCTACAGTTTTATTTTGATTATTATTGATTGTTTTTCGAAGTATGCTTGGTCTGTACCATTAAAAACGAAAAGTAAGAAAGAGGTCAGTACAGCCTTTGAAAACATTTTACGTTTAAGTGGTCGTTGTCCAAATAATTTACAAACTGATATGGGTTCAGAATTTTACAATGAATCTTTCAAAAAAGTTATGAATGCTTTTAAAATAAATCATTATTCATCATATTCAGTTAAAAAAGCTTCTATTGTCGAAAGACTGATTAAAACTATTAAAAATCAGTTATTTAAATGTTTTACTTTCAATGGAAATAAAAGATGGATTGGAAATACTATAAAAGACGTTATGCTTTCATATAATAATACCAAACATCGCATCACCCAATATAAACCATGCGAAGTTGACAAAGAAAATGAAATGATGGTTTTAAATAATATCAACAAGTCTCAGAAACAGTCATTTACGTCGTATAAAAATAAATTTAAAGTAGGAGATATTGTTCGCATTAGTAAATATAAAACAATATTTCAAAAGGGATATACTCCTAACTGGACTACTGAACTTTTTGTTATTAGAAAAGTTAATAACACTAACCCACCAACTTACCTTATTGAAGATTGCAAAAAACAAATAATAATGGGATCATTTTATGAGCAAGAACTTCAAAAAACAAACTGTCCTAACGTGTATTTAGTAGAAAAAGTTATTAGAAAAAACAGAGATAAGTTGTTTGTTAAATGGTTGGGTCTTAATGATAACGAAAATTGCTGGATTAGAAGAAATGAACTTGTTAAATAATTTAACGTACTTATACTATCTACAGTTTTCGGTACTTATCACTTTCTTTTCAGAAATGAAAGGAGAAGGACTTGTAAATAATTTAATT
The DNA here is from genome assembly GCA_946406115.1 of Apoda limacodes. Classification (NCBI taxonomy): domain Eukaryota; kingdom Metazoa; phylum Arthropoda; class Insecta; order Lepidoptera; family Limacodidae; genus Apoda; species Apoda limacodes. The sequence goes on along the minus strand of OX291564.1, from coordinate 17,365,959 downwards.
AATAATCTTCCTTTTGAGTTACATTTACCAGGATATAACTATTGCGGTCCGGGAACACGACTAAGAGAACGGTTATTAAAGGGTGATAAGGGGGTAAACAAATTAGATGAAGCTTGTATGCATCACGATATTGCATACTCTAATTTCTCAGATCTGTCGAACCGGCACAAAGCAGATAATCAATTACTAAATATGGCAAGAAAACGTCTCAAATCAAAAGACTCTGGAAAAGGTGAAAAACTTGCATCATGGCTTGTTAGCAAAGTTATGAAAGCCAAAATTAAAACAGGTGCAGGAGTCAAGAAGTTCAAAAAAATTATATCCAAAATACGATCAAAAATTAAGAAATTTAAACATAAAGATAGTAATACTGCTATTAAATATGCATATTTAGCAGCCAAGAAATTATTTCCTAAAAAATGCCGTGTGCACTTACCACGTATTATACCACTTCCGAAATCAGGAGGCATTCTACCTTTGATCCCAATATTTGCGGGGCTGTCAGCCTTAGGTAGTTTAGCTGGAGGTGCGGCAGGTATAGCTAAATCAATAAATGATTATAAAATGGCTCAACAAAATTTTAAGGAGTCTGAACGACATAATAAAATTATGGAATCTGTAGCATTAGGTAAAGGATTGTATATTAAACCATATAAAAAAGGCAATGGCATATTTTTAAATTCATCAAAAAACTGAGAACCAGGCTGCCTGAGAGAGCACTTACAAATTATGACATCTTAGAACATGCCAAAAAAACAAAAATACCAGAGTTTAGAGGAGTATATATGAAAGACAGATTACCTGGAAAGGTGAAAAAAGTTGAATGTGGCATAGTTAATTTGGATAGTTACAAGAATCAAGGAACTCATTGGGTAGCCTATGCAAAGATTGATAAATATTGTCAGTATTTTGACAGTTTTGGAGATTTAAAACCACCGATTGAATTAGTAAAATATTTAGACACAAACAATATAACTTACAATTACACAAAGTTCCAAAAATTTAATTCATATAATTGCGGACATCTATGTTTAAAGTTTTTGCACAATTTCTGGAAACAATGTACGATAAAGGTAAAAACGGTAGTATAAATTCGGACTGATTAGTTCTGCTGTTACCAATCGCAATATGTCCTTCACGCTGTCTATAACAGGTAACACCTCTGTTCTGACGACGAACTATTTTCCTACATTACAACTTGATGGTGAATATGAGTGTGCCTTGCTACATTTATCTACATTTAATTCCTTACCGAATATTGATGGCAGAAATAATAAATTTCATTATGGGACTAATGAACTAATAGAAATCCCTGAAGGTGCATACGAACTTCAAGATATTTGTGACTATTTAAAATCGAAAATAAAAAAATGTGACTTAAAATTATATTGTAACAATAACACTTTAAAGACAACAATATTTTGTACTAAAGATATTCATTTTGAAAAACGGTCATCACTTGGTAACCTGTTAGGTTTTGGTGAAGTATTGTTAAAAGCTAATAAATTGCACGAGTCCCGCTTTCCAGTTAACATTTTATCAACAACTGTGATCAGAGTCGAATGTGACATAGTCAGTGGTTCATACATAAACGGAGTTTCCAGTCACATCATCCACGAGTTTTCTCCGAATGTTCCTCCAGGTTATAGAATAATAGAAATACCAAAAAACATTATTTATTTTCCTGTAAATAGGAATACCATTAACAATATAGACATAAGAATATTGGATATAAAGAATAACTTGATAAATTTAAGAGGTGAAGAAATTCAGTTGTATTTACATATCAAGAAGAAATGATTGATTACTATAAAAACGAACAACGTCCAGTTAAAACGCGTAGTAATAATGGTGGTGTTCGTAAAACAACACATACCAAGAAAAAAAAATTAAGCGTTGAAAACATAAACTTTTTAAAATTAGTTGGCCTATTAAAATGAGTATTTTAAACATTATCAATCCTCCTGTTCACGATAATTCTATCGAGGCTATCGAAACTCATTCGTATAAACCTTATGTCACAAGTTTTAACAAAAACGATGAAATTAGAATTCCGATTAATCAGCAAGATGTATACATATTGCCCTCCGCAAGTACCTTGTACTTAGAAGGAATAGTAAATGTAATAAAAAGAGATACAAAAGAAAAAGTATCTAGTGTTCAATTTACAAACAATCCCCTTCTATATTTATTTCAAGATATTCGATATGAATTAAATGGAGTCGAAATTGATAAAGTGAAAAATGCTGGCGTTACCACAACAATGAAAAGTTTATTATCAATGAATGAAACTGAATCAAAAATTTCAAAAGCTTGGGGTTGGGACATTGATGGTACAAAAAATATGCATGGTGGAAGATTTTCAGCATCTATACCGTTGAGCAATATTTTAGGTTTTGCTGAGGATTACAAGAAAGTTGTAATTAATTGTAAACATGAACTTGTCATGTTGCGCAGTAACACAAATCTAAACGCGGTCAAATTAAATACTGGAGAAGTTATAGACGATATTGAAATACATAAAATAATCTGGCGTGTTCCGCATATTAAGGTCTCCGACCGAGAACGAATAAATTTTCTTAAACTATTAGAAAAGGATCGCACCATTCAATTAACGTTTAGAAATTGGGACCTATATGAAAATACGTTAGCTAAAACCACCAAGCATACCTGGACCATCAAAACTTCATCTCAAATAGAAAAACCTAGATATGTTATTGTAGGCTTGCAAACTGGTAGAAAAAATGATGCTTTGAAAGATATGTCGCACTTTGATCATTGTAATTTACGTGATGTTAAAGTTTTTCTGAATTCAACATATTTTCCTTATGAATGTCTAAATGCAAACTTTTCTGAAGATAGATTTGTTTTAATATATGAACAATACGTTAAGTTTCAACAGTCTTATTATGGTCGTAGAGCTGAACCGTTGCTAAGCACGAAAGAATTTAAAGAAAAAGCGCCGCTATTTGTCATTGATTGTGCTCGTCAGCCTGAATCACTAAAGAGTGGGCCTGTAGTAAACATTCGATTAGAGTTAGAAAGTGATGTAGAAATTCCTGATCAGACATCTGCTTACTGTTTAATACTAAACGATTGTATAGTTGAATATAAACCTTTAAGTAACATCGTTCGTAAAATATCATGAATTCTTATTTTGTCGATGTTCAAGGATTTAAAAATTACAAAAATGATTTTATCATAAAAGAATTTGCAATTTCTGACAAATATAACAACACTCGGGTATTTTTGATTAAGCCTCCTTACCCGTACACGAAATTAACTGATGAAGAAAAGAAAACAGTATCATGGATTGAACGAAACAGAGGTATCTATTGGAGCGAAGGTTACATAGATTATTATAAATTCTTAAGACTAATGAAATCATTTTTGAAAAATAAGGAAGTCATAACGAAAGGAGACGAAAAGAAAAAATGGATTAATTTACTCTGTGAAAAGTGTCAGTCTTCAAATATTGAGGAGATAGGTTGTCCTAGCTTTGGTAATCTGTACGATAAATATAGTAGTGTAGGTTCTGTAACAAGTTGTAAAAATCATAAAAAAGAATGCGCTTTAAAAAATGTTTTATGTATTAAGAAATGGTACTTTGAAAATGTGTAAATTTTTTACTTGTTTACTAAATAAATAAATAGTTTAATATTTTTTTGTATTATTTTTGAACCTTAACCAATCCATCACTTATAATTTTATTATATTTATGAAACGGATACAAGAAAGGTAATGTGAAAGGATAATTTTAACTATGGGGTGGACATCTACAGAGTAAAATGCTAATAATGAAATGTGAGTGAGACTTTAAATAATACACTTTTTTTAAATATACTTTTTTATTTTCAATTTGTACATTTTATATTTCTAAATAGATTTCATATTTATCTACTAAGATATTGTCGCAGCGCAGGCTATTTTGACATCCGTATCTTGTCTTGACATGAAACAAAGCGTTATTATCTGTAACAAAACAAAAAATGATTAGTGTATTGCTTCTGTAAAAGGAAATAATACCATTTCAAAGACTTAAAAGTAAGGAGAAGTAAAAATTAGCTATTATATAAAAACATATCTACATACCTGAAAAGATTTACGTTGCACAGATTTTCGTTGCGCTCTCCTAGCTCAGACGTTATTTGGTATATTAATTGGGATGCCTTGTATAGAATATTATCCTTTTCATCATAAACTATATATTGAGTTTTAATACGTGATCGTAAATGCACATCATTTGCTTTATCAACTGCATCAAAAATTTCAACTTTTACTAAATACTTTGGTATTTTTGAGTCCATAACTGCCACCATACTAGCTTGCATTGATCGAACTTCAGACATGATTTCGTGTATACTGATATAGATGTGACCGCACTTAACGCGAAGAACGTAATGAGCTAAGAGCTAGGCATATGCCATGCACCATATACTAGACAACGCGCCCCGCTCCCCGCGCTCGCACGCTATGCAACAATGCAACGTAATACGCATGCGTCATTAAAAATCATGTCTGGACTGGTTAATTGTTGCTCTAGATAGACTAATAGCAGGTATAATGGTATCTTCCAAGTATAGTGGTAGAAAATAAATAATAAATACAAATTCTACATACATAAATTTATTTTCAATAATCATGCACTATACAATTATTAAACAATTTTTTAAAATATTTATAAGTTGAAAATTACAAAAGGTAAAAAATAATCAAACCCAATAGTCACTATTTCATTTTCAACCAAAGACTCGGTATTACAATTACACAATAGTCTATAGTAAATGTTTTCAACGGAAGAAAGTGTGTCTTGTTTAATAATTTTTTTAAAACGTGTAATGCATTCAGACACATATTCATCTAAACTTAAAAGATAATCGAAATATATACACATACAACGGTAAAATTTTTTTAAGATGCCTAGTACTTTTGTAACAATTTCGTAATCACACAGTTTTACACAGTATAAAAAGACATATAATTCATGCATATCACAAGTATTTAAATTTAGAATATTTTTAATATAACCAAAATCACTTGAGGTTAATGTTACTATTTCACAATCACTTTGCAATATCTTGACTTTTGGTTTGAAATCGATGTCGCCCCATAGTGCAATTATTAACTGTAGACCGTTATATTCGTATGTATGTTTTAAGACACATATGGTTGACAAGTAACTTATACCCCTAAAATAGACACGTGACCCCATGCTGTCGTAGACACTTTATCTCCTGACACCAATCGCTTATCGTCGTTGCTTGACAAGGCAATCTTTTTAACGCTACGCGTGAACACTTCGTGTTTTATAGATTTGAATAAAATATTTTTTTTTTTTATGACACCGCCTTTAAACAATGTTTTTCTATAATTTGAAAAACTTAAATTTCGTACAACACATGTCTTTACACCTTTAGCTTTTTTAATAATACTGTTTGCAGTTTTAACGCAGTACAATTTAGAACGTAGGCCTACAAACTTTGTAATAATATCCCCTCCCATTTCGTCTTTAAAAAGACCTGGAACTTTTTTATTTATTAGTGGCAAGTCATAGTCATTTTGTAAACCATAATTGCTAGTATCGAAGTACTGTATAAAATGTTTTTTTAGGTCTTTATAAAAGTCAGGTGTTTTTATGTGATATATGAAACTGTCTGTATCAGTATAGCACATGCGTACGCGTTTACCATAAAATGGTTGAACAATAGAGTAATGAAAATCGTACATGTGAGCTTTAGATAGCTCGAGCACTGTAAACCCTATGTATAGAGGCTTATCTAAAATTATCTGTTCAGGCTTGGTTTGTATAGCAACCAAATTTTCAGTAAAGACTGAAACACTATGAAAACTCGGACTTGCTATTAATTTGTCTGCGCTATTTTTCTTTTTAGTTTTATTTTGGGTGTCAGACCATTGATTCACTAACTGTACCTTAACCCTTCGTTCGTTGTTTTCTAATGTTTTACCAAAGATACTATTGTTTAACAATTTAAAAAAGTCTTGTTCAAATTCCGATTTTGCGTTTTGTCTTAAACTTGTATTTAGATCGATGTATTGTTTTAGGTAAGAGCTCTGCCTAAACGTAATAACGCGATGCACTTTTTCAAGGATTAAACCGTGTTTTATACAAGTTTTTAAATTCACATAGTGAATTACGTAAAAATATTTGTCGAATAAATTCGGAATAAGTTTAGAAGTTTTCCCTCCGGGAGGAATACTTTTTTCTGGACAAAACGGTAACTCGTTATGTTTTCCATGCAATTCTTTAGGATAAATCAAATCGACTTCGAGTATAAACCCGTAATCAGCATCATTTGATACATTGTTAACATTAAAATTAACTATTTCAGATTGACTCAAAAAACGAAAGATTGAAAAAGGCAAAGCTTGGCACATGCTGTATCCATAAAGATTATTACAATCTATGTAGACTATATATGAGTCAGTTAACAAAGGATCATAGTGTAAAACGTGTTTATTGTTAGCTTCTGCATATCTGTGCGAACACATACAAACACCGCCCCTTATACCGGCTTGAATCATTCTAATTATTTCTAAATCTCCAATGAGTTCAAGCTCGACACCTGTTTTAAAAAGCATGCTATCCCATGATAAGCTACTTGCTGTTAAGTAATATGCTGGATCGAGAAGATAGTGACGTTTGCATGTTTGCCTAAAATTTTCGAAAATATCCGTCAGCAAAAGCACATCAATTTGCAAATATAAATCAGTGTACTGACCGAGATTTAAAATATCAAATGCGCGCCAAACTGTTTGCGCGTGTTCGTAATCCTCATCCGAAATAGTTTCATTAGTAAGAGAACTGTAAAAACATTCTTTTTTAGGAAGTTTCTGTTCATTGTAACGATCCCATTTATCCATATATTCGTAAGGATAAACTCCTTTACGTGTAACTAAATCGAATTGAGTTGGATTTAAAAAACATCTACGAAGATGTATAAAATGTTCTTTTTTTAAAGTTTTAGCCAACTTTTCTAAACTGGTGCCTAAAAATTTATAAGAATCTACAAATCGTAGCTGAATGAATTCTTCATCGGAAACTGGAATGAATTTAGTAAATGAGATATAGTTCTCTTTAGTTTTAGGAATGATTTTTATCGCTCCTGGAGCTTCTCCTAGATTTTTGATAAACAGATGGCTGTCATAGCCTGCCAGATTGTGGAAAAATATCGGTACAAATTTGGGAATTTTGTATTGTAAATTACAATAGTTATGAGCTGCACCACGATAACGGCCTGATATATGACAATGATCTTTCACTTTGTCACCAAATAAAAAATTCCGGCAAATATGGCAAAGGGTAGCATTTTTAAAATCTTTTGCATCATTTTCATTAAAAATAATAGGAACATTTTGAGATAGAATTTGGTGTATTTTACGCGCGTCTCTATAAAGATAATCGATAAATGTTTCAATACAGTCAACGCCGCGGTAAGACACATATCGATTATGGTTCGGGTCCGCTGTACAAACAATTTGATAAGCAAACGCTGCTGGAATATGATGTTGTAACGTTTCTGTATTCGAAGTGCCTGATGGTTCTTTATAGCACGGTTTCAATAAAGTTTCCATGTCCGCGTAAATTACGACGGGGACATTTTGTTTACGGTCATAATTTTTGAATTTGATTACTGAACCCTTTTCCGGTAATAAAGTCACTATTCCACCACAAACGTGATTATCAACTTCGATTTGTGTTTTAAAAAATACTAAACACGTGTCGCAAAAATACAGTTTCCCGTGATGGTTTGTTATTTGTTTACGAACAAGCCGTGACAAATCCTTAATGAGACAGTAATGCGATTTACCATTATTTTCAAAAAACAACAAATGTATGATTTTTTTATTACTTATATTTTCAGACTTATACAATGGTCCCGTTATGGTCTTATTGTTTTGCAAACCAAAAATTATGAATTTAAGCTGTGGATTATTTTTTTCAAAAATGTGGATATCTGTAAACGTAACGGGAAAAGACATGCCATCTATGTTCAAAACATCACGAAAATGAGGATAAGATGTTACTCTTTCAGAATGATATTTTGCTGGGTAAAGGTTTGCCATAACACTCCATAAAAAACAAAACTCATCGTTATTCTGAATGTTAAGACAAGCCTTTTTATTCTTTATGACTCTCGGCAGTTGTATAAATGTGGACCCCTCCCCACCCCGCAACGGTTGGTAACGGTTTACATTTACCTCCAAATGTGAAGCACTTAGGAAGGCCCAACCGCTTTCACGTTGCTCAAACTCTTCAACTTTCTTTGTTAAAGTATTAACAACTTTTGAAAAAAACTTATTAAAATCGTAATTATAATAAATTGGTATGTTTTTTGTACTGAAGGACTTAATTTCTTGCTTGTTATTTTTAAACAAAACAAAAATTGAAAATAACTCCAAATTTACCTTTAGACAGGTATGTTTTTGTAAGTTTTCACTCAAAAGTAACATTATTTTACTACGAAGAGAGTTTAAAAACATAGATAAATTATTTGGAATAGGTTCAAAAGCCACTAGTCTATAGGAAATAATGCGTCGACGAAACGCCGAGCTAATAATTTCAACCCCATCGCTATGGCGTTGAGTTTTATCATTTTTTTTATGAGTATTGCTCCTTACGTGACCAGTCCATGACTTATTATTGACAGATACGCTACAAACAGAACAGAAAGGCATTTTTTAATGAATTAACGAAAACCAAAATATCAGAAAGTTGTTATGAAATACTTATATTAACCTCATGAATATTTAATGTATAATGCGTGAGTTCAAAAATAAAATAATGTAGATAAATCCATTGTTAATATATTTTTTAGGTAAATTTTAACTTATTATTAAAATGCGTAGGCTCACTATCCTTAAACAAGTTGAAGGCTATAGCGAGAAATTCCTGTATAGCCCCCCATTCATTGGAAGAGCTCTCACACTGTAGCTTTACCGCTGCGAGGGCTTTCTTGTACCGTTCCTCTGGTGGAGCGTCCTGAACGTCACCCGTGTTGTAAATCTTCAAATCAATGAAGAAGTCTCCTTGAAAGTTCCCGACGCGACGAGTCTGACCTGTTGAAACGCGCGATGTAAAAGAGGATGTTGTACTGTGAACACTCTTCTTGCTGCTCGATGCTTTTTCCTCAAAATTTAAAATTGTGAAGAGGTCTTTTCGGTTCTTCTTTTTTGAACTGGGAACAAAACAACAAATAAAGTTATCTTCTTATTGACATGAAGTAACTACTTAAGATTAGGTGGACCGTAAGCTTGTTTGCCACCTTGGTGGTGCAAAAAGAAATAAAATAAAATAGCATTATTTATGGTTGCGTAATAAGGGTCACATTCTATCAATCGGTAATGAATAGGTACTATCATAAAAACAATTTAATATAACAAATAATAAAAACATTTTAAAAAAATAATCTATTTTGATAACAATCTATTATACAAATTATATACGATCATCAAACATGTATTTGCCTGCACGCGTTATGATATGATGAATCATCACATACGTCACATCATCGCTCGTGCTACTACAAAGCAAACACCACAGAAAAGGTAAAGTATATGTATACCTATTTCAAATTTTACATTAAGTTTAGCAAAAGATTTTTAAAATAGAAACACAACTATATAAGTACCTTGTCTTTTCGTTTAGCGTATCCGATGTAAGGCGCTTACGGGATGAGGCGATGTTTTTGGGTTTCACTGCTTTTGCACCGATTGAGGATGTGCAGAGTTTTCTAGAAGACACCGGAGGTGTAGGCGCCACCGCAAGGATTTCTTGGCTGGATTCGAACTCTGAGTCAGACCTGTGAAATAAATAGAAATAATAAAATCAACTATAAGAAAAAAACATTTAAAAACAAAAAAAATTTTTTGTTATAAGTAGGTACTTACTTACATTTTTCAATATCAGAATAACTGGATTTAACACCGGAAGCAACTGTATTTAATGCACAAATTTTCAAAAAAATATGTAATTACTTGTAGCCTGTGTGAGCTTATAAGCTATTGAATATAGATTCGTCAGCAAAAATAGAAAAACCGGTCAAGAGCGAGTCATAACAACACCTAATTTTTATTACTACGATATCTACCTTTTAAAACTCCTATTTTTTATCATTAGAGGTTTGAAATAATTTGACATGTACTAGGTAATAATTACAAATAATTCCTGCAGATGTAATTACACATAGACAAACATTAAAAATCATCTTAACACATAACTTTATACCTTCTCTATACTATTCAGTTGTTTAAAATTGAAATATGTCTAAAGTTAATAACGTCTATAACGAAGTTTTCAATTTTACTCAAACAGCTCATGACTAGATAAAATGTACCGTTTGATTTTTTTAAATTGAACCCAATCGAACCCTAAATCAATAATATTGCATACTTTGCAATTATCACGCTTAGGTATTCTTTGTCGCCTTGCGTCAAAGGATGTGTAGTAAATTGATATTAGGTCGCGGTAAAATGTTGAAAATGTCGCACTGTAGACATTTGACCAAATGGTTAAAAATCTAAGTTACATTTCTTATTAAAATTATCCTTTATTAACTCCTTCATAAATTATAAAATACTAATTGTCAAATAAAATTAATGCTTCGCGAATTGCACCCCTCTCAACACATATTTCGGCAAAATACCACACTTAAAAATCATAAACAAAAACTTAGATTTAAACTTATGTTTTCGAAAACTGGATTCGTTAGTTATTGTACTTATAACTTCAATAATTTAATTTTGAGACGTTGTATGATTTTTTTCATAAAAAGAGGGAAAAAAACACTAAGTAGTACTTTTCTTATATGACTCGCTATACAACAAAGATTACAAAAACTTTATATAAAAATAAGCAATACGGATATATTTACTATCGTATGTTTTTTAACTTGACTGTAACATTTCGCAATAGATGAACTTCTCATATTATGTTCGTGATACTATTTTATGCTTGCAAGGCTCTTTGTTTATGTATTTGTCGCTGAACTATACATGATACTTTAAAATATTACATTAATGAAATACCAAATTATAAAAAAGACAAATCGGTTACGAACCCACATAGAACTATATTAACTAAAATGTATTTATAATATATTTATGTACTTAAATTAATCCACCAATTTGCGGCCGGCCGGTGCGGTGGCCAATAGCCTAAGCCTCCTTTATCTAACGAAGGCTTTGCTTCTGTGGTAGGGACAAATAACCTAAATTCGCTATTATGAACAAATCATCTAAAATTTTGCATAATATAAAATTTGCTTAAAAATAATAAAACTTATTTTCTCAATGAATGTGAAAACAAATTGTTTTTTTTCAGTTAAATTAATCACTCATATTTGTAAGTATGTGAGAATATATTAATATAACCTAGATATTATACTACAAAACAATAAGATACTGGTGTTAAAACGTATACTAAACACGATTGAATTTCTCTAAATTCCGAAGTGTTCAAGATTCATTGGTCGGAGTATAAGCAAACCGTGAGAATTATTTCTATAATAATTATTATAACTCATTTCTCATAGAAACTTGTAGCGCTGTGAACACGTCTCAAAACTTTAATTAGTGAAAGTGCAATTACCAAAATCAAGAAAAGTGATCAAGCAGTACTTACTTATTTATATACTGTAAGTAAAGTGTGTTACTTATTTATTTATTGTAAAATTAAAAATAAATAATATATAATTTTTAGTTGTTCATTTTGTCAAGTAAATAGAGTTTTTTTTAATGTAACATTTTATTGCTCATTGGAAATATTCTGATTATATTAGGATAAAATAAAAAATTTTCACAATGGTTTTTGCTCAGCTCAGCTCTCAGTATTATAACACTGTTGCAATTATCATGATTTTATTTATATTTAATTAATGCAACAGTTTATTTTTTTTATATTTTTTTAGATCTGCACTAGATCTTCCTTAGTACGGATTCAATGCCTTAATCTAATTTATTATTTCATCTTAAAAATAAAAATCCCTGTTATCTTACTGCTAGTTTCCTTTTTATTAGTCAAAACTGTAGGTACCTGTGTTCAAGGTATAAAATTTGTATAGAAAAACACCGTAAAACTATAATAATTATATTTTTTTAAATTGTTTACAGAGAAGACAGTGCTGCGACTTTAAGAACTGTCAGCTTTCAAGTATTTAAGACCCAAGTACCTACATGGGACATTCAGGTAACTCGCTGGTTTTCAATATTTTTAATAACTGTAAAAGAACCTTGTCTGTGCTAATATATTTTATTGTTCGCAGGTATTATGCTTCTTACCAGACCAGACTTCACTACACTATAAAGAAAAGTATTTACTTTTGTAACCTGTTCAAATTAAAAAAAACCTATCCTACCAAAACTCTATAGTTCACTCAAAGCAGTAATGAACTTTGATTGAGCTGTAGATATTTCCACATTGTTTTATTTCCAACATTGTTTTATTTTTTATACACCTGCAGGTAATTCTTCTATGGTAAAATGGTAAAAGGTAAATGGTAAAAGGTATTTGGTTTTTCAAAAGGTAAAGGTGATTTTTTTTTTTTTTAAATTTTTTTCTTTTATTTATTATGAATTCGATCGTTCGATCTGTTCACTAATTTGGAACATTAAACAATCGCGGTTGGCGTGGGGTGATCTTACCACGGGCTCCCCGGGCGGAATCTTACCATGGGTCTGTCAACCAATTGCGATTGTGTTAGGAATTCCTTTCAGCGGGGTTGATCTTACCACGGGCTCCCCAGGAAGAACTTACCACGGGTCGTCCAACTGAAAGGTTTAGGATATACACGGTTCACAGAGTGATCTTACCACGGGCTCTCTGTAATCGTGTTTTAGGTGTCGCGTTCAATAAGGTGATCTTACCATGGGCTCCAAGTTGAACGTGTTAGGAATTCCTTTCGGTGGGGTTGATCTTACCACGGGCACCCCAGGAAGAACTTACCACGGGTCTTCCAACTGAAAGGTTTAGAATATACACGGTTTACAGAGTGATCTTACCACGGGCTCTCTGTAATCGTGTTTAGGTATCACGTTCAATAAGGTGATCTTACCATGGGCTCCAAGTTGAACGTGTTAGGAATTCCTTTCGGTGGGGTTGATCTTACCACGGGCACCCCAGGAAGAACTTACCACGGGTCTTCCAACTGAAAGGTTTAGGATATACACGGTTCACAGAGTGATCTGACCACGGGCTCTCTGTAATCGTGTTTTAGGTGTCGCGTTCAATAAGGTGATCTTACCATGGGCTCCAAGTTGAACGTGTTAGGAATTCCTTTCGGTGGGGTTGATCTTACCACGGGCACCCCAGGAAGAACTTACCACGGGTCTTCCAACTGAAAGGTTTAGGACATACACGGTTCACAGAGTGATCTTACCACGGGCTCTCTGTAATCGTGTTTTAGGTGTCGCGTTCAATAAGGTGATCTTACCATGGGCTCCAAGTTGAACGTGTTAGGAATTCCTTTCGGTGGGGTTGATCTTACCACGGGCACCCCAGGAAGAACTTACCACGGGTCTTCCAACTGAAAGGTTTAGGATATACACGGTTCACAGAGTGATCTTACCACGGGCTCTCTGTAATCGTGTTTTAGGTATCGCGTTCAATAAGGTGATCTTACCATGGGCTCCAAGTTGAACGTGTTAGGAATTCCTTTCGGTGGGGTTGATCTTACCACGGGCACCCCAGGAAGAACTTACCACGGGTCTTCCAACTGAAAGGTTTAGGACATACACGGTTCACAGAGTGATCTTACCACGGGCTCTCTGTAATCGTGTTTTAGGTGTCGCGTTCAATAAGGTGATCTTACCATGGGCTCCAAGTTGAACGTGTTAGGAATTCCTTTCGGTGGGGTTGATCTTACCACGGGCACCCCAGGAAGAACTTACCACGGGTCTTCCAACTGAAAGGTTTAGGATATACACGGTTCACAGAGTGATCTTACCACGGGCTCTCTGTAATCGTGTTTTAGGTATCGCGTTCAATAAGGTGATCTTACCATGGGCTCCAAGTCGAACGTGTTAGGAATTCCTTTCGGTGGGGTCGATCTTACCACGGGCACCCCAGGAAGAACTTACCACGGGTCTTCCAACTGAAAAGTTTAGGATATACACGGTTCACAGAGTGATCTTACCACGGGCTCTCTGTAATCGTGTTTTAGGTATCGCGTTCAATAAGGTGATCTTACCATGGGCTCCAAGTTGAACGTGTTAGGAATTCCTTTCGGTGGGGTTGATCTTACCACGGGCACCCCAGGAAGAACTTACCACGGGTCTTCCAACTGAAAGGTTTAGGATATACACGGTTCACAGAGTGATCTTACCACGGGCTCTCTGTAATCGTGTTTTAGGTATCGCGTTCAATAAGGTGATCTTACCATGGGCTCCAAGTTGAACGCGTTAGGAATTCCTTTCGGTGGGGTTGATCTTACCACGGGCACCCCAGGAAGAACTTACCACGGGTCTTCCAACTGAAAGGTTTAGGATATACACGGTTCACAGAGTGATCTTACCACGGGCTCTCTGTAATCGTGTTTTAGGTATCGCGTTCAATAAGGTGATCTTACCATGGGCTCCAAGTTGAACGCGTTAGGAATTCCTTTCGGTGGGGTTGATCTTACCACGGGCACCCCAGGAAGAACTTACCACGGGTCTTCCAACTGAAAGGTTTAGGATATACACGGTTCACAGAGTGATCTTACCACGGGCTCTCTGTAATCGTGTTAAGGACAACGTGTTTCAAAAGGCGAACGATGACTGATCTCAAAAACATAATATTGGGCACGCTAAGCCACCGGAGTGCAGGCGAACGGAGTGAGCCTGATGACACGGAGGTGGTCTAGAGTGCCCAATATTATACTACTCACGTGTACTGCATACGAAATAGTTTTGTACTTTGACCTAATAAACCTCGTTTCTTGCCTAGAAAGCGGTGCGCGCGAACCTACAATACGTAACAGGTTGAAACCTGCACGACGCGCCCGCCGCCAAACTTAAGGCTGGCAACAGTGCTCGACCGACGGTCAGCGCTGACCGTACGTCCTGACCGTCAGCGCTGACCGTCGGTTCTGAAAATGCATTCAGTGATAAGCTGACGGCGAACTGCGACGCGTGTGTACAGTTGTCAAAAAAATGAATCCTTTTGCTGTAAATGCTGTAATATGTGCGTGCTATTTTTTGCGCAAACGACGGAATAGAAGGCGGCGAAGATATCATGTACACCCAATCCTTGTAGAACGGTTACTTGAAGGCGAATTCTGCAAACTATTTTGGAGGTTGCAACAAGACGAGGAAAAGTTTTTTGATTATTTCAAGATGTCAATCAGAAGTTTCGATGAACTACAAGCAAGGTTACATGATACTTTGAAACATTCCAATATGTTTCGAGCTTCTGTCCAACCTATTGAAAGATTGGCTGTGACTTTGAGGTAAGTACTTGTTACAATAATAAAAAACTCCGAATTATTTATCAACATTTATTAAAAAAAATTACATTTTTTTATTCAAAATAAGAAAATCGTCTAATTGGTTTTGACTGGATGAATCATTCGTCTGCATATAAATCTGCTGAGAAGAGGGTCGTTCTTCTACCAAATACGACTGCTGGATATTAGAAGAGGGTTCCTGTACTAAATAGGAGTGTTGGATATTTGACTGACCGGGCAGTGTTTGAAAAGGAGATTGTACTACTGGGTACAACGGGCTAGGAGTAGTATGTTGCGAATCTGATGAGGTAAAAGAATGCGATGTTCCTGGGCGGTCTGAGCCAAGCCTTGAAATTTCCATGGCTTTTTGTAGCACCTCTTGACGAAATATTAATTTTTGCTTGATAGAAAAAGTATTAGTAATCGGCAACAGTGAACAGAAAAACGCCATGTCATCGTTTTGCATAACTTTTGCATTCTCTTTAAAGAAATTCATCATTTCTCTGTCAAACTCATCTTCATGGCGATTTTTTTGACGTTGTTTTTGCGTGAATTTTTGTCTATGGTTAGAGGCAGGTTTTTGGCTGTTACGGTTAATGATGGAATCAACAAAATTTGGAGATGGAGGTTCAACAGTTCCTTCATTTCCGGTAGGTTGAGATACAACAGCTCCTTTGTTTTCAACAGTTTCATTTTGGTTTGACTCCTCATTTGACAAAATTGAATCCTCGGTATTCAATTCTCGTTTATTATCCAGAAATTTCATAAACTCGAAATAAACATATGTCTTCCTTTTTTTACCTGCAGATCCAGACGGCAAATTCTTTAATGTAGCCTTACACCTCACATAAGCGTCTCGCGCAGTTTTCCACCTCTGCTGCACTTGTTTTTCTGCAAAAGAAGATTAATATTTGTTTTTTGTTTCAGATATTTTGTGACGGGAGAGACATATCAAGATCTTCATTTTAGCTACCGTTTGGGGGCTTCAACTATTGGTGAAATCGTAAAAGAAGTCTGTAAGAATATTTGGACTCTACTCCATGAAGAGTGTCTTTCGATACCTAATACACAGGAAGGGTGGCTACAAATCGCAGATGGTTTAAAAATAAAGCAAATTTCCCTAACTGCATCGGTTGTATAGATGGGAAGCATGTCAGAATAATTTGCCCTGAATATAGTGGAAGTCTGTATTCAAATTATAAAAATTTTTATTCTGTAGTTCTGTTGGCTATGTGTGATTCTGACTATCGCTACACCTATATAAATGTGGGGGCATATGGAACAGATTCTGATTCGAATATTTTTCGGAGAAGTTCATTATTTACGAAATTACAAAACGGAGAAATAACATTGCCTCCACCGAAACCACTACCTCACACTACAGAACCCATCCCATATATGATTATCGGCGATGCCGCATTTGGTATATCAAACAAAATTTTAAGACCTTATGCACGAAGTAATCTGACACATAAGAAAAAAATATTCAATTATCGATTAAGCCGTGCTAGAAGGTATATTGAGTCTACATTTGGAATAATGAGTAATAAATTTAAGATATTTCACAGACCAATGAATACTTCCCTACCGAATACAATAGCAATCATAAAGGCTTGTTGCGTTTTACATAACTACATTCGAGAAAGAGACGGGTACAGAATACAGGATACACTAACTGTTGAAGGCTTTGACGACCTTACTCTTGATAAGAACATTAATATCAGATCAGGTGACGCAATAAGGGACAAATTTGCCAACTATTTCGTTTCTCCTGTTGGTAGTGTAACGTGGCAAGATGCTTATATTTTTTAATAAAATTGTATTTTACAACAATAATGATGTTTTATTTACTTACCTATATCCTTTTTCTCACTGTCAGACTTATCGTCGAAATCCGGAATTATTTCTTTACAAACTTCTTGCCAAGCACTTATTTTAGCATCACGATCTTTATAAAATGCAGACGATAAATCCCATAGTGCCGGTCGAAGCCGCACTTCAGTAATAAGGCGCTCTGTGTCAATATTCATTTTTTTTGCTGAGTGTACGTTCGGTCGCTCCGTCAGCGAAACACTGGACGCATCCACACAATCTCATAGCTCGTCGGTCGACCGACGTACGCGCAACCGACGAGCTGGACCGACGGCTCGACCGACCGTACGCGCGGACCGAATCACGCGCGTACCGTCAGCGTAGCTGAGTGCGCATTCATAGGCTTGCATAGATATAGCTACGCCGACTGACGGTCAGCGCTGACCGTCGGTCGAGCACTGTTGCCAGCCTAAATGTAGGTATCGTTTGGCCGGTGATCAGGCCGAATATTCGGTATTCGGCCAAACAACTATCCGTTGCATCTCTAATTTTTATTCCTAAGCGTTCATGTATTTTTTCGGATATAAAACTTATTGTGAAATGACGATCTGCTATAACCATTTTTTTTTAACTTTTTAAACAATTTCTTCGGTAGTTACCATAATTGGGTGACCCGAGCGAGGTTTATGTTTGGTGGATGTTCTACCACGTTATTCGGCGCACCGACGTGCGACTGTAGAGTACGGCGGACTTGTCAAGGGTTGTTGGCTGTTCAATGTTAAGTACCATGCGGATAAGTATCTGTAATTCCATGGCTATGAACAGGTTTGTATGAATTCGCGTTTGAGAGTTCCAAAGTCTCCTGAAGCATTTAAAAATTAGGATGGCACCGAAAAGTGAAAAAGAGACGACGTGACAACCGATCCCTAAGTACCGAGTGTACTCCAGGACTAGAATTTTTGCCTCATAATCATTGTATTTTCCCGCATCAACTGCAGCAATCCGGCCTTCGCCCATTGGATCCGGCAGCTACGAAGTGCTTGGTTATTACTGTCACTTGACCCGTGAGGAGGTACCGTCTTCATCGGTCGTGACTTGCGAAAGCCATCGTACACTGAATGCATAAATTTTCGAAAAAATTTGAATAGTTGTAGCTTTGAAGGCAAGCGTCGCTCATGGCTTCAGCAGATGAGTTGTACTTTGAGCAAATTACCAGTTTTCTTTGTCTAATTTTTGCAGAGCCAGAAAACGAAATAAAAAAACTTTTTTATCCCCTATTGTCAATCGGTCAAAAGCGCAAACAGAAGAAGAAAACTTGTCTGAAAAATAATTTAAACTTTTTTTTTTTTTTTTTTTTTTTTTTATACCACTAAGGTGGCAAACAAGCTTACGGCCCGCCTGATGGTAAGCGGTCACCGTAGCCTATGGACGCTTGCAACACCAGGGGTATCACTTGCGCGTTGCCGACCCTTCAGAAATCTAATAACTTCTTTCTTGAAGAACTCCATACTGTAGTCCTTGCAGAAAACCTTGGCAGGGAGCTCATTCCACAACTTAAGCGTTCGCGGGAGGAAGTTTCTCTGAAACCGCACTGTACGCGACCGTTTAGGTTCTAAAGTGTGAGAATGAATTCCCTGCCGATGGCGAGCGGTGCGATGGTAGAAAGTAGCCGTGGGCATCATTTCGAACAATTCCTCAGAACACAACCCATTGTACAAGCGGTAGAACACACACAGTGAGGCAAAGTCTCTCCTCAGACTTAAGGGCTCGATACCGCAAGTGAGTTTGGGATCGTCGACAATTCTCACAGCCCGTCGTTGAACCGAGTCAAAAGGGTCAAGCTGGTATCCGGGTGCACCTGCCCAGAGATGGCAGCAGTACTCCATATGGGGCCGAACTTGCGACTTGTAAAGTAACAACCTTTGCCCCGACGTGAAGTACTGCTTCGCTCTGTTGAGTACACCAAGTTTTTTGGACGCCAGCTTTACCTTATCTTGTAAATGATCTCGGAACTGAACATCGCTGGAGATGTCGACACCAAGGATCCCAATGCTCTTGGAGATGGAGAGGGGGAGTGTTCTGGAATTGTGGGACCACAGTGAATGGAGTTTTCTTAGCGGTGAACGCGCACACTTGTGTCTTTGTAGGGTTGAATCGGACCAAGTTTACCCGTCCCCAGTCAGAGACCTGGGACAGTGTGGTCTCGATTTGAGACACAAGTTCTCCGCGGTTTTCCTCCACAAGGGAACGAGGGATGTTTGCACGACCCGTGTAAAAAGTGTCTCCAGTACTGTCATCTGCATAGCAATGTATGTTGTTGATGTCCAACATGTCATTGATATGCAGTAGAAACAGCGTAGGAGACAGCACAGAGCCTTGCGGGACACCAGCATTAATGTCCATGCTATCAGAGCAACTACCGTCAACTACAGTTCGTATGCGTCTGCCGGACAAAAAGCTAGCCACCCATTTGCACAAACCCTCGGGCACTCCGTAAGATGGCAACTTCGATAGAAGACCGCGGTGCCAGACCCGATCGAACGCCTTCGCTATGTCCAGGCTACATGCCAATGCCTCCCCCTGACTCTCAATGGCTAGTGCCCATCGGTGTGTGAGATACACTAGAAGGTCACCAGTCGAGCGACCGTGGCGAAAGCCATATTGACGGTCACTGACCAGATCGTGTACTTCTAGGTATCTTAGAAGCTGTGTGTTGATCACACGCTCCATCACCTTAGAGAGGAGAGAGGTAATAGCGATAGGCCTGTAATTCGATGGATCTGATCTATCGCCCTTTTTGGGCACCGGGTGCACATTCGCAGTCTTCCATGTAGACGGAAATTGCCTAGTGTGGTAGGAAAGCGCGAAGAGGCGCGTGAGTACAGGACATAACTCAGGAGCACACTGCTTAAGCACCACTGCTGGTATACCGTCTGGCCCACTCGACTTATGAACGTCTAGAGAAAGCAACGCCCGCCTGACCTCCCGCTGCGTTATGGAGATTTCCGGCATGGACTTACCGCACCACGGTATAGTAGGTGGTACAGCGCCTTCATCGTTCATATTCGAGTTCGAGGCAAAGAGACTGCCCAGTAGATCGGCTTTCTCTTTAGCACTATGGGCCAAGTCACCATCGGTCTTTCGCAGTGGTGGTAACGACGACTGGCAGAAGTTCCCTTCGGCAGCTTTGGCAAGCGACCAGAAAGCACGACTCCCAGAAGGATAGCTCGCAAGTCGCCCACCTATTTTGCCGATGAATTGGAATTTTGCTCTGGCAGTTGCTTTCTTACTGAACCTCGAGGCAGCATTTAATTTGCGTTTTAACTCAGAAATATTCGGATCCTTATTATAACGAGCCGTGGTCCAAGCCTCATATGCATTTTGCTTAAGAATTTTAGCTTTTCTGCAAGACCTATTAAACCACGGTCGTTTTTTGACGCCGGCAGCTACTCGCGGGTTAGGAATATAGCATTCCATACCAGCAAGGATTGTCTCAGTGACTGCGGCTGCGCAGACGTCAGGATCTTCTGAGTTAAAGCAGATCTGCCTCCACGGGTACGATGCGTAAAATTCACGCAATCCATCCCAGTCTGCCGACTTATAGTGCCACACACGACGCCAGTTAGTTGGCCCAGAAGGATCAGGTTGTGTGCATGACACTTGAGTCCGAACGAGACAGTGGTCCGAGGAGCCAAGAGGCGCATCCACTGAGACGGAGTACCCGTCCGGACGAGTAGTCAGCAGAAGGTCCAGTAAGGAGCTCGTATGTTCCTCTATATCTGGTATTCTCGTTGGAGAAAGTACCAGCTGAGAGAATCCATAGGTCAGAGCAAATTCATAAGCAGATATCCCAGCATAGTTATTGGTTCGAGAACTGAGCCACTCGCGATGGTGGGCGTTAAAGTCTCCCAAAATAACTAGTTCTGCTGTGGGATATTGCTCTAGAACTTTGTCAGTCGTCAAACTCAGGTGCGTGAAGAGTCGAGTTACGTCCGTGTCACCGCTATGAGACCTGTATAGGCACGCATAGATACGAGTGTGGCCGCCGTAATCTACGCGCACCCACAATATCGACAGGTCCCTGTCTTCAAGGCTATGAAGGCGGCGACAGCAGATATCCTCCCGGACGAACATACATACACCGGCACGACTCATAAAATTGTGTTCGAGTTTGTAGCCGGGATAATGAAGGTATGATGTGTCGGCCGGGCAGGATATCTGCGTCTCCGTTAGAAAAAGAATGGTCGGCTGCGCAGTTTCGAGATGGTGGTGGACTGCGTTAAGATTTGCGTGAATACCCCTGATGTTGCAAAAATCCACATTATATGTGGATGGAGTAGCCGCTGTGCAAACTCTTTTCTTTTTCTGTCTTCTGGCCATAATATATATAAAAAAAAGTTACTAAGACTAAGGATGAGGATTCACTGCACAGACAGCATAGAGGGCAAAGGGTGCGGTTCTAAGACTGCCGAAGCTCGCCACAGATGATACGGTTGCTGGCACGGCGGGCGGAAGGGCCCCTGATCCCCCTCTGTTGTAGTAGCCGGGTCCACTCCGGTCTCCTTCTCCGGCACGACTACCACTTCAGATACTTTACACAGGCTGGCGAATCAGCCTCCCAGGGCGGAGATTAAGTGATCCCTGGGTTCGGGATCCCGTTCAACCTGCGGGCGGCCAGCGGTCAGCCGTTTCATCAGGTCTCCCTGACCGCCGAACCAGCACGCCGCGTCTATGCCGAGTATGACAGCAACAAGCACCGCCGGTCCTCCGCTGTCCGTGCAGCGAATCCTCAAAGAGCTCTAAACTAGTCTACGTTAGACTACGATCGATCGACTCTGAGAAGCCGCAAGTATATGTGATGCAGGATTGTCTTCTAGGTAGGGTGCGTACGTATAGATATTGGTTTTACCGCACAATATCCAGTTTTTAGTCAGGTAAGTATAGGTGTGCTGTAAAATATCAATGACAAACCTTGTAATGTTCTACAAAATTGAAGAAAACTTAATATACATCTTCGCCACGGATCTTTCCTTTGAGAGGAATCATTGTTAAAACTTCTTCCTTAGTCGACATGTCATTGAATACCATACGAATAATAATACAAAGCTGGGCAGTATCTGTCGTATCGGTGGTTTCCTCGAATTGTAAAGAAAAGTATGTACTTTCCATAATATCATGTTTAAGTTTATCTGCCATGTCCTGTCACATGACTTCAACACGCCCTGTGACAGTTGGACGAGATAACTGAAGTTCTTTAATAGCAGACATACTCTTTTTTTATTTTTAAAATATACAAATAAAATGTCTCACCTGCTTCAATAAATGCTTCCTTTATAATCGATCTATCTTCAATTGGTTTCTTGTGTTTCGCCAATATATAAGATATTTAGCTTCTGATTAATTGGCTGGTCTTGTGAACATGGTTTATTCTTTTTTCGGTTTGACTAATATCTTCAGCGACTTCGTGGAAGCAATCCCAATATGTTTCATGAACAACAGTTGCGCCATCGCCTGCCCTTCTTTTCATTGGAGGCGAATCACGTTTACTACTATTTGAATCCTCTTTGCTACAACTTATTTTTAGGCCCTCCAGAAGCAGCTTTTGTCTAGCTTCTTTCTTCTGTTTTTATTATTCCAAAAAACCTGGTTTTGAATCTGGGATCCAATAAAGTATCCAGGAAATATTTTAGATATTGAAAAAGTTGCTCTATTTCAGTTTTCAGAGACATCAAAACAAGCAACAAATTCGGTACTTTCCGCGCAGTTTCTTCTTTTTGAAGGTACCTCATGAACGTAGCCACGTGTGTTATGACTTCGGAAATGCATGACAAACCTGAGCTGGTATTTTACGTTATTTCCTCGAAAGGTTTAAGAAAGCTGATACATTGCTCCATTTATTTCCATTGATGAGGAGTCAAGTTACTTAGTTTAATGTGGTCGGCAATATATAAAGAAACAGCCCGTTTCTGCTCTATGTAAATAGTAGGTGGAGTTCCAACGTGTACTGACATCTTGCACCAACTGATGTTCCGGTAACTTCAGCTCCTTTGGAATGGCCTTCAGTTTTTCAAGCGCTAGTCCTGAGTGATTGAAATGGGTTACAATACGCCTAGAAGCAGCCAACATCTCCATTAAATCAGGCCTACATTTAAGTGATTCAGTGATGACTCTTTGGAGTGAGTAAAGCAGTAAGCAGAATCGGGTTCAGTCACCCGAACTCCTTTTACCATATTAGCCCCACTATGGTGCACAACAAAGTGTATTTTGTTCAGAGGAATGTTCCAGCGTGCGGCAATAACGTTCAGTTCGTTCGCTATATTCGCCCCGGTATGAGATCCTGAAAAGGGTTTGATTGCCAATACGCCATGTTCCAGTTTGAAATCAGGAGATATCCAGTGGGCTGTAAAACTTAAAAAGCTTTCATTATTGTGGTCGCAAGTCCGGATATCTGACGTAACAGACACCACGGCAGCTTTTGAAATATTTTCCATCATTTTTTTATTGATTCGTTCATAAATGTTGGGTACTATTTTTTCAGTCATAAATGTACGACTGGGGATCTTGAACCGAGTAACTGCTTTATGCATAAGCCTGTTGAAACCAACTCTTGTCACTATTGATAGTGGTTCATTATCTAACGCAATCATTTCACCAATTAAATACAAGATATTCCTTAGATTTTGGGTCATTAATACCCCAATACTGTTTTCTTTCTACTGTCTCTGCCAAAGTTAATTGTTTATGTGTAGCTGGCTGAGCGGGAGCGCTCGTACTTGCAAATGAACTCGTAGAAGGAAAAGTTCTGCTTCCGCCGCATGAAGTTGAAGATGGACCTCCGTAAGTTACGGAAAAAATTGTCGGGACGCTTGCTTTGCAAATGGTTTTTCATAGAAGTCCCTGCTTTCTTCCCTTCGCTACCACGAGATTATTTTAATGTGCAAACTAAACACACTACGTTTTTGAATCGTCTTTTTCTATTTCAAAATAGTTCCACAACATTTTTTTAGACACATAAAATAAATACAGAATGAAGTACGAGTTCACAATTGCGTATACACTACTATACACAATAAACAATACGTAACAGGTTGAAACCTGCACGACGCGCCCGCCGCCAAACTTAAATGTAGGTATCGTTTGGCCGGTGATCAGGCCGAATATCCGGTATTCGGCCAAACAACTATCCGTTGCATCTCTAATTTTTATTTCTAAGCGTTCATATATTTTTTCGGATATAAAACTTATTGTGAAACGACGATCTGCTATAACCATTTTTTTTTAACATTTTTTAACAATTTATTCGGTCACTACCATAATTGGGCGACCCGAGCGAGGTTTATGTTTGGTGGATGTTCTACCACGTTATTCGGCGCACCGACGTGCGACTGTAGAGTACGGTGGACTTGTCAAGGGTTGTTGGCTGTTCAATGTCAAGTACCATGCGGATGAGTATCTATGATTCCATGGCTATGAACAGGTTTGTATGAATTCGCATTTGAGAGTTCCAAAGTCTTCCAAAGCATTTAAAAATAAGGATGGCACCGAATAGGCTTAAAAAAGAGACGACATGAAAACCGATCTCTAAGTACCGAGTGTACTCCAGGATTAGAATTTTTGCCTCATAATCATTGTATTTTCCCGCATCAACTGCAGCAATCAGGCCTTCGCCCATTGGATCCGGCAGCTACGAAGTGCTTGGTTATTGCTGTCACTTGACCCGTGAGGAGGTACCGTCTTCATTGGTCGTGACCTGCGAAAGCCATCGTACACTGAATGCATAAATTTTCGAAAAAATTTGAATAGTTGCAGCTTTTAAGGCAGGCGTCGCTCATGGCTTCAGCAGATGAGTTGTACGTTTGCAAATTACCAGTTTCCTTTGTCTATTTTTTGCAGAGCCAGAAAACGAAATAAAAAATCTTTTTTATTCCCTATTGTCAATCGGTCAAAAGCGAAAACAGAAGAAGAAAACTTGTCTGAAAAATAATTTTAACTAGGCTACGTTAGACTACGGTCGATCGACTCTGAGAAGCCGCAAGTATATGTGATGCAGGATTGTCTTCTAGGTAGGGTGCGTACGTATGCATTTTTTAGTCAGGTAAGTAAGTATAGGTCTGCTGTAAAATATCAATGACAAACCTCTTAATTATTCGAAATTGCGAGTTTATTGGGTGTTACAAAACAAAGTATTTAACTGTAAAGAGTAACTTTGGATGTTGAAGCGTGGCACTGCATGACCTCACCATACTTTTCATATGATGAAACGTAATTACCGAGTGCTAATCGCGAGCATTATGACAAATGTTCGTTAGTTAATCGATTGCGATATTTTGACTTAATTCTTTATATCAGAAAATGCAGACTCGCACAAGTAATTTGACTTAAACATTGCCAACAGTTGAAGGGCGATCTTCAGATATAAAAGACCAGAATTTTGTATCAGATGCTGTGGCTTTGAAATGTAAATCTGTTGAAATCTGCAATAACTCATTTTCAACAGAACATCAGTCAATGTTAAATTGACTTGTTATTTCAGTGGCTAATTCCTCAATGTTTTTACACGAAAATGAATAACTCATAAATGATGTGATATTTGCCAATTTACTGAAATCATAAAAACGTGTTTCGAATTGACCGAAAATATTTGATAATTCTGCCTCATACATATGATAATTTGACTGAGGAATCCTTGCTTTCAAAGACAGAAAATATTTCAGATCCTTTCTTTTTATTTGATATATCATAAATTGCAACTTACTTTTGAAAGTGTTTATTGCGCTGATCATCTCAATAATAGTTTTTCCTTTACCTTGAAGCTCGAAGTTAATAGTGTTTAAATGCATTGTTATGTCCGTCAAAAATGCCAAATCTAAATTACATCGAAATCGATTGCGGGATTAGGCGTGAAAGCGTCACTTTGTTCGGATATTCGAACTTTCAGCCCCTATTCCATCCCCACACAGGTCGAAATTTTAAAAATTCTAGAATAAATGTTTTTTTTTTTTTTTATCAATTGCCTAAATACAAAGTTTTATGTTTTTATCTTCGACAATGACGAATTTCCATACAAACTTTCATCTCTTATTACTACCCCTTCTAGCCTTTTTTTTGCAATTAAAGGTAGCCTATGTCTTTTTCTCAGGTCTAGGTTATCTCTGTACTAAATTTTATCAAAATCGGCTCAGTGGTTTAAGCGTGAAAGCGTAACAGACAGACAGAGTTACTTTCTTCGAGTTATTTATAATATTAGTAGGGAAGTAGGGATAGGGAAAGGATTGTGGATCGCTTTATAGGCTTTGTTAGGTCTGTTAGTTACCTGTAGTTATTTTTAGACGAGCATATAGTTTCACACTACGCCATTATAAGGCTATAATAGTAGTAAGTTAAATTCAGTGACAGTACTATCAGAGTGCTATAAGGAAAAAAAAAACGATTATAAAGTGGGCACTTTTCCGAGGCTAGCAAGCTCTTATAAAACCGTTATAAGTATGATATTGGTGACGATTGGCAACCCTTGCGCGTTTGAGCCATATCGTTTAACTACCTTCACGGCGACAGCGAGCCTGATAATGTTAGGTACTACTGTTTATTGTTATGGTTTGGTTTTACTTTCACGTGTCATCCACTGAGACCCTTAGTACTCATTGAAGCGGTCGTTAAACGGAAGGCCCTCGGTGCGTGCTATGTCGCGCACTATGCCGCGCACTTCCGTCAGGCCTAGGGGAACGCGCGTGGCGGGTAGCAACGCCAGCGACCCGTACAGCTGTACCAGGCGCCAGCCAGCGCTGTTGCGCCTCACTTGCAGTCCCAGGTGACGCGCCTGACGCACCAAGGCCTGCTTATAATGAAACATGCAACCTTGAGTTGCAACGCCCTGTATGAGCAGACCGAAGTGCCTGCTCATAATCTGTGATTATGTGGGATGGTCGGGGATTGCCAGCTGCTTGCCAGATTCTTGTGAAAACCGCCTCGTAATGACCACGGCGGCGGTTTTACATCAAGACGATCACAGGACGAAAGAAGTGGCCAGCTATAACTCCATGAAGAGCTTAAATTTGGTAGACTGGCAAACCCGCAGGAACAGTCGCGGAGGTAACGTTCAAAGCCAGGCATGACAAGAATAATTGCGGTTGGCCCGGCCACCGACGCTGTAGCCAAGAGCCATGAGTTTAGCTGCGGATGTCCCTGCAGTGCTGTTTAATATTCTTGGAAGGTGTGCGGCACAGCTGGCTGTGCACTCCTCCTCCACTTCCGCATTGACGACACCACCGACTCGAAGAGCAGATGCGACGCAGCATCTGGATACCTGAAATTGTATTTAAAAAAAAAAATCATTATATAACAGAATTTTAAACAAAACCAAAGTTTGTTTAACTTTAGTACAACTCCATCTAGTGGTGAACATCTTGTGTTATAATTGGACATTTTTGAATTTCGCCATCATATATATAATTTCCAAAAACTGAATTGATTTAAAAATTCCGGTTGGGGTGCAAAAAAGGGGCGCTGAGGAAAAAGGACTTTCCATTGTTACTCATGACATGATATAAACTTAAATCAAATAAAAAAATTATTAATGCATATCTAGCAGCTTCTGTCTCGTAAATTGCATTCAGAGAATTATTCTCCAAAGTCGATCTTCGTCACAGTGCCTGGAACATGGCATTCCTGTAATTTAAATAATAATAAAATAAATCATCTTTTTCCTTTATTATTATTTTTGTTTATGTTTGTGGACACTAATTCTTAAAAGTGATAGATGAATAGATGGATTTGATATTTTAACCTCCTGGATCCCAACCAAAAAAATTGTATGCTGCCATAAAAGCCGAATGTACTTTATAAAGAATCTATCTCAGAGTCCTGAATCTTGTATCGTTTGTATTAAGGTCTAAAATGAATATGACCATTTTTTGTTGGAACAAAGTTTATTGTATACTCTATAAGGAATACGTAAAGCTTTCTTTTCATTGCAAATTATTTGTACTTTATGAATCCATCTCGGCTTTCATAGTAAACAAAACGCGTATTTTTGTAGATTATTTCGTGTCATTTTGTATGAAATCTAACGTCTATTTTATAAAGTAAATAAAACAAAAAACTTATCAAAATAATGTTTAATGAAAAACGAACACCCCCACCACCCTGTGTTCTAACGCGACCAAATCCACGAGCGCTTCCCCTAGTGCGGGGTCTGCTTCCACGAGGTCATCCTCTTACCCGTGAGCGACTTGGTCTCTCAGGAAAATGCTGTTCATCCTGATTTTCATCCTCTGAGCTTGAAGAGTCTCCGCCGGATAGGTCAGGTTCAACATATTCAGGGTCTGGGTCATTATCTGAGAACTCATCTTCGAAGTCTGAATTGTTTAATATCAGACTAATATCCTCTTGCCTCAGAGCTAAAATAAAACAAAACACGATTATTAACTCAATAATTTAAATTTGTAGTATAACGATACGATAAATGCCGAAAGTACTTTATAAAGTACAAATTCAAGAAATACTTACAATATTGCAACATGTGCAACGAAAATATTAATGATACGTTAAAGAACACTCTCTATTCTCATTACAATCATAAAAATATGATCGAGAATGTAGCAGATTGATTAGAAAATATGAGATTAAACTTACCTCTACCTGCACGACGCGGCATCTTGTACAACATGTAACGTCGAACTGAATAGAATATACGTTTTTACTATTAAATGGTCCTTGATAAAGAGAGACAGATATATTTCGGATCAGCGATCAGCGATTGGTTCTCCGGATCACGCCACTATATATATTTTTAACGGCAAATATTTAGTTCTTTATGAAGTACGCCCGGTATATTAAGGCTAAGTTCATTTACATAATGTCAGGACTTAAGGTGGGTGTCCATTTAGTTCTTTATAAAGACCACAGGGATCCAGGAGGTTAAGGGCTTTGTTGCTAAACCCAGCCCTAGAGTACCACTTGGAGTCCCTTTTGTAGGAGAGGATTTCGGTTAAATCCTCAACTACAAAAAGTTCTAGAGGCGCTCTAGACTCTAATGGCTCCATTTTTCTGAAAAAATAAGCAAAAAAATTAATTGTCACAAACAAATTTCTCTTAATCGTTTGACCAACAGACGTAAGCCAAACGATGATGATGATGATTATTTGGTTTATCCTTTCGGAAAGGCCAGGGACTGAGCCATACAGCCATGTCGTCAATATTATTTTGTCAAAAATTATTTTCTATATTTTCAACCGTGTTCTGGATGTAGAGATACAAACTTTTGTAGGTTAAAGGATTAATCAAAATTTCATTTAGTGAGCGGGGAATATTAATTGGGTTCTTGTAAAATTCTAGTAGATTTATTCTGAGGGCAAATCTTTGGGTAGTAAAAGTTGGGCAATCAAAGAAAATATGTTCTAGTGTCTGTGGAATATCAGAGTTACAGTGTTCGCAAGATGCAGATTTTCAGTTTGTGAAAATGTGAATTTATCTTGCAATTTCCAAGGCGGAGGCGGCAAATTGACGTATTGTTCTTTGTCAAACCAAGATGTGCAGATTTTGAGACTCTCTTCTCCACTCTTCTTTTAATCTTAACTACAAATTGAGTTTATATTCTTTGACCGGAATAGAGAAGTTTGAGTTTGCTAATCTGTGATTTTCAGAAGTTTCAGTTGATGTTTTGGTAATGTGCTATTAAATCGGCTGCGTTGCCTATCACACCAATGTGTGATGGAGTCCATATAAATATTACCTCTTTATTCGCATTGGTCAGTCTAAATATATGTTCCCTTATTTCATAAATCAAATAAGAAGTTTTAGCATGTAAGGTTAAGTGTTTCATTGATTTCAGTACGCTCATGTTATCGGTTACAACGATCCATTTTGAATTTCAGACGAAGCAATATATTGTAAAAATTATCTTGTGGCTAAATAAGCCGAACGAATACGAGATGTAATGACCGCGAAACGAAAATGTCCGTTAAGAATTAAAAAAAAAAATAGATGGCGGCAGTGTTGCCAGATAAACATCTGCTAAGTAGCGTACGATCGCTTATTATAAAACATCATATTCCTTCCGAAGAAGAGAATAAGAAAATCGTGCCGTGAAATACTCCAACTTTGGGTTCTAGGTTAACTTTGGCAACTTGGAAAATGACTTTAAAAATTTGTAGCTCAGAAACGAATTCAGATGGGATTTTTATTTAAACAATAGCAAAAAAAGCCTATATTTCTGGCATAGTCATGAACTACTTTAATAATTTTTGGATTTTTTTTGGAATACATGTTTGTTTTATTTCGCATCTCTGTAAAAATGGCCGCTATTAGCTGAAATCTTAACTAAAAGCTCACAAATAAACAAGAAATAGATAATATCTAATTGCGGCTAGTTGGCTACTAAAGGCCAATTATGAGAATAATGTAGTTGGAAATATTATGTGACTAAGGTGTCAAACAAGCTAACGGTCCGCCTGATCTTAAGTGGTCACCGTAGCCTATGGATGCTTGCAACAAGGGGGGCATATAAAAGTCTTATAAATTGTCTTGACAAATCCCATACGTACAGCAGTTCTTTTACGTTCTACGGTGTGATGATAAATTTCCTGCAAAACAATAAAATGAAAAAACTTTAAAGACAAATAGGATTTGAAAACTGGATATCAGTGCGACATATATGGCACGTGTTAGAATTGACTGATAATTGGTCATAGCAGGATCAGCACAGCGTATGACCACAGGGGATTAAAACTACTTGTGGCGGATTTTCCAAGCAGATGACGCAATGTGGAAGCTGGGGTTGCTCGCGACCGGCATTGTTGGCAAGAGGAGACGCGGGCCTAATGTTAAGGGGCACAGGAGGTCGATCTTGAAACTCCAAGATCACTTCTGGCGCTTGGACATCCAAGACGGCTTCTCGCTCCACCTAAGTCGTCAATAACGACTTCTTCTCCTACTTCTGGGGCATCTACAACGACCCCAACTCCCAAATCCATCATCCGGCTAGTCGCCACAAGGCACTCTCGAATTACTTGTCAGCACAGTAGCCCTAATGTACTGGCTCTCACTGTTGCGACGAGGAAGGGCTCCTCTGCGCTGGGCTTCCAGTCGCGCAGAACTCACGGTGAGCTTTCTTGCTATGACCTCTAAAAACAAAAATTTTTTTTATTTATATCAAATTACATTATTTTTTTTATTTCAAAACAAATACTCTAGCACAACGTAGTGAAGTTGTGGCTCCTTCGGGAAAACTTCACGTATCCGGATGACGTCACTCGTTGTGATATTACTCGGCGAAGGTGATGATTGGACCAGGATTGAGTTAATTGAAATTATGAATAAATATGCGTAAATCTTGCATTATTGAAAGTTGCGTAATATAAATCCTCCCCCTTTAAGAGAAAAATTATCTATCATAGATAATTTTTTGAAACAATTTTTATTATAATTATTGTTAGTATTAATGCTAAGCTTAATATTAAATACATTATGTTATCCTTTAATGTCTTATTATTTTCATTTCCTAACACACTTCACTTATTACTGGGATACATCTTTAAACGTCACTACTTTCATACACGTTAAGTTTGGTTCACGTTCATTTGTTCCGCTTTGTTTCTCATCATTATCACGTCCAAATTTGCTGCAAGCAGGATAGTGGTGAGAGATCAGCAAAAAGTCACAAAACATCTACTCCACAGGCATGGAAAGTTTGTGCGTGTTATTACTGAGAATCACACATCCTTTTCTTAATTCGTTATGGTGAAAGATTTTTTTTTTCTTTTTACACCTCAACTTCTCAAGCGAATCAGATTTAAATGCGTCCTTACAGTTTTTATCATTTTAAAGTTCAATGAGTCCTGGATTTCTTCTGTAATTTCACCAGCATCTATGCTAAAAGTATTGCGAATCAGTTTTTGATCAATTTAAGCTTCTGTTTCGGAGTATACTGGTTTAAAAAAAATCATACACTTTCTAAAATCTGATAAATCTTCATCATAAGAATCCATGACCACGTTAAATACCCCTAATCTTTTAACATGTTATGAAAACATGTTGTGGTCTAACTTGTTGTTAGACTATGCAAACAAAGTTAAGATATATTCGTATTGTAAAAACTTAGTCTCAAAACATGTTTTTGAGTTGATTTTATGTCATTGAAATCCATAGTTAGTAATGTCTTCCATACAGCGTGTATTGTCAATTTCGTTGTGGAAGTTTACACCAGTCACTGAAGCCCAGTTGCAAATATGAGTAGAAGGCAGCCGATACAGCTGTAGAGTAAATGGGGATCTTGTTCGCATATCGCGTCGAAACATGAAATTTTCCGCAAGAACAGGCCTTCAATCAACGTCCACATGAACATTGCCGATATTGTATACTCGAACAGCATAGAAGCCGCCTTGTAGATGTAGGGCATAGCTTCGATACCTGTCAAGCGTACTTCCTTAAGGGTGGAATAGTTCTCTTGTAAAGGGTTGCTGAGCTTTTCAATGTAAGGTACCATGCGGATAAATTAACGTATCCTGTACCTTGGAGGATTTTTAAACTCTTCCTTTTCTAGGATTGCAATTGTTGTAGATAAAAATAATAAATCTTTGTCACTATAATCCAGGACCACGTTAAATACCTCTAAAATCAACACCACACTCTTTTTAGTTAACAAATCTTTTAACATTTTAAACATGTTGCAAAACATTAGGAATTAATATTGTTGGTCTAACATGTTGTGGTTTTACTTGTTATTAGGCTGTGCAAACAAAGTTTAGATATATTCGTATTGTAAAAACTTAGTCTCAAAACAAGTTTTTGAGTGGATTTTATGCCAGTGTAAACCTATAGTTAGTATGATAAGTTGTAACTAAAGGTTTAACAGTTTCACAAACATACGAGGTCATTGAAGTATCCAGTAGTTTACTGAAAAATATTGTCTATACCAGCATGTATTGTCAGTTTCGTTGTGGTAGTTTACACCAGTCACTGATGCCCAGTTGCAAATATGGGTAGCAGGCAGCCGATACATGTGTAGAGTAAATGGGGATCTTTTTCGCATATTTTTATTTATTTTATTTTATTTATTGAAAGGTAACCTTACAGCTTAAAAACAAATATAAATTGTTAACAATAAACATATCAAATACGCCAATTACAAGGTACACAAATTAACTATTAAATTAGTAACAAGTGGGACTAAAAAGATAATTATAATAACACATTTTTTTTAACAAAATATTAGATATTGTACATATATGGTTGAGTTCTGAATAATATATTTATGGAGAAAGGTATAGATTATAGATACTTATAAAAATAAGGTTTAATAAAATATTCATTATAAATTAATATTATTTGTAATTATAGTAGATTGTACGTCGTATGCATATAAGTGGAAAAGGATGAGGTAGGCAGTGTAGTGATTAGTTAGTCTCTTGGTAGTTTTAATGCTAAAACTATCAGCAAACAAATCTGGGTTTATTTATGAATTATTTAGTTAATTTATTAATATTTTTGTCAGTCGTTGTTGTTGCGAGATTCATAACATATTTGTACAATACTATTTCGAAATTTGGATCTAGACATAGCAAAAGGGTCGATGTTGGAAAATTTTTTGTTATATATATCAGGAATTCTAATAAGAGGAGAGTTTTCTGTATATTTACTTGAGGTTTGAGGAATATTAAATAAATACATACATTCAATAAAATTGCACGCGTGGGTTCGGATCCCATCCTCGTCGCCAGACCCTTTATGGCGTGTTGTCCTTAGCCTATCACCGAGTCCCATTCCCTTGAATAGATAGTCCTGTCCGGTGCCACGCAATACGCACGTCCCTAGCAACGGTAATTACTTTCCTAGCGGGTAGAGGATCCCGAGATTCGCATGCAGACATAGCCCCTGCTGCCAACCCAATGGTCCTAAACTCACCCTCAGCCACGCTTTAAGGTGGGCCCTCAAACCCCCAGTGTTGGCTCGAATTGGTGCCGCCCCCGCCACGAAACCCTGAACCATGCCCCGCCACCCCAGATCGTAGGCAAGATACGTGAATGCCCCGCTCGCAATCCTTACTGGACACTCCTCAACTGGTACCATGTCCACACGTCAGGCGTATTGTATCTGGTCCACCGCTAGTGGTTAGATGTCTAACCTTTCCAGTTTTGGCGCCATTTCCAGAGGCCCGGTCTGCGTTACGCGTCCATCATACCAGGCGCCACCTACCCCTGTGACCTTTTCAAACCCCTCCTCGCATGGGATTATGACTTGACCTACGTCCCAACATGAGTCTATCCACATAGGCACATTCGTTCTGATGCCCGTGAACGTGGACAAGACCTCGTGAGCCCTGTTGACTTGCCAGGAGAGTTTTGTCCCAGGGAAGAGGTTGGCTATGTCTGTACATACTCCGCGCACTGTGTCCCCTTCTTTTGAATTAGTCGATCTCTCTATCATCTGCAACCAGAAACCCTGCATTTGCGGCAGGAGGTTGGGCGTCAATGCGGCATCCGTATTTCCCGACGCCATTTAAAGTTCCTCGTAAGCCCACCTCATGGAAAGATTTCTGTGTACACAGTCTACTGGGGTAGTTAGATATTTATCCCTGGATAGTGGCGCAGTCATCTCTCCCTCCCTCGAATAAAGTCCATACCATAGTCCTGTGATCAATTCCACTTCAACCGTCCAAGTCCCCAAGAACAAAGATGGATTGGCCTGGGCCACGTCCACAGGCGCAAAAACGGTATCAAAACCATTCACACAGTCTGTATGGAAGTAGTGGTCGAATTCCTGGTCTATTATTGCTGGAGGCTACTATATTATCTCTTATATATGTACCTGGAATCTACAAGCTAGACCTCTCCCCTCGTGCGTCTTGTAACATCTCAGGCTGGGGGGGATACCTGACTGTACCTATTGAAGCCATGATGTCTACTTCGGCCCAATCAACTGCCTTGCCCACTACCCGTCTGTCAATCCATGGCTGCAACGTATGAGTTAGGGGGACACTCATCGACAAAAGCCTTCTCAGCGAGCTATCTATTATTCCTGTCATATCAAAAATTTCAGTAACATAGGTTCCGTCCGCTTTCATATTCACTACCGGCACTTGTTCCTCTCTTATCTCGACCTCCCTCCTCTGACTGGTAACCACGTATATTATCTTCCTAACCTGACTGGGAATTGTTACCAGTCCCTCGGTTCTGTTAAACACTTGTACCTCAATATCATCAGGGCCTCCTACACTTGTGATACCGAAAATTTCTACCCCGCCTATGAGTGGGTACGGCAAGGTTATGACTGTCTGTAGAACCCACAGGGCATTTAATGCAGTACCCACCTCTTCTAGTACTATCACAGCGATTTCAGGCGAGTTCAGAGCCCATACTTGCCCTCCTACTGTTAGCAACCCAGCATCGTAACAGGCCTGGTCAAACACCTTAACGTCCACCACTACCCCAGCGTAGTCCCAAGCCTCGTGAGCTGGCCTATGTATAGTAGATTCTGGCGACAGTCGGATTGGTACTCCCCACGGCGTGCCTGTAATGAGGTCCCGCCTGACGCAAGTGTTCGTATAATCTCGTCTTTAATAATAAATGTTTCCTTATATCTGCCCTGGAGAATTGGGTGGTTGTAGCCATTGCTGACTGTAGGTTTAAATTTCCAGAGAGATATTTCCAAGTGTTGAAGCTTCTTGCCGGATTACTGGTGTTGTCTCTTACGTCACTTTGCTCAAATTTCGTTTCAAAGGCGAGGGCAGCCGCTGTAGTGGTGATCTTTCCCGTGTCTCTGTCCATATTAGTACCGACGCCGAACAAGAGTAACCCCATATCTCTGTTCAATGCTATCTCCTCAGCTCTCGGAAAATCAGCCATAGGAAGAGGACCTCCTTCACCACCACCCCCATGGAGTCGTCTCCACCTATCAAGAGCTCTCTCAACTGCTGTGATCCTATTAGCCCTACCTACAACCTTTAAAGGCATTGCTGCGATCTCCTCGTACTCCAAAAGCTCCAACCTACGATACTGTCTCCTGGCAATGTCACGTTCAGCATTCCTATCTACCTCCTCTAATGTTTCTAGGTTAGAGTGTAACGTCCTGATTCTATCGTGACAGTCACGTAGTGTAGCTTGAATAGCGTCCGGTGAATAAGCTGTGATCACTGATCTTAAGTCGTACAAGCTTAGATGTTCTGATATCTGCGTAGCCCTTAAGTCTAGTTCTACCCATTCAGCAGCACGCCTGGCAATGCTGATACAATGTCCCCTTTGATGATACCAGCCTACGCGAGCCTGTATTAGTGCGCGAGATTTGATAACAGGGAATCTCTCCATCTTAAATGTTTTGCAAGTGTTGAGCCTCAGTTTGGTGCGGTATGTATACGGTCCCTGGAGCCTCATGCGCTCGCTGTATGGACAACTCGGCCAATGCCCTAGGCGTATCAGTAGGTACTATACGCCAAACGGATGTTTCCGTTTAGTGCGTGTTGCTCCCTGATATGACGCTTCGCCAACTCATCTAAAGCCCGTGCGCTCTGGCCCAAGTTGATCAACCTTAATATTTCCGATGGCTCAGTCATTGGTCCCTCTCCGCTTGTTATACCTAAAACACCATGAGTATCACTGCCTCCCAAGTGGGCCAGCACGCATATCGGACAGCACTTCTCAGCGAAGAGGAGGGAAGACACCTTCTTGTTAAAAATTAGGGCCTCCACCCCACTAAGAAGGACCGGACCTACAACTGCCGGCACCACCTCTATTACCTCTGCCTCTGCTGGGGTAGGATTGGCCTCCTGTAACGGATCCTCCTCCTCCAAACTATCATGCCTAGTTATCGAGGCTCGCCCTGCCCAAGCAACTGTGTTCAATTTCAGTTGTATAACCTCTGAGGGCTCGCTCAAACCTGCCGTCATTCTAGCGTCGTTCCAGTTTTCTAGTACTTTCTTCGCCGCAAACGCCGCAAATTTAGGTCGTTTATAGCCCGCTGCTAGGAAACCCTGTCAATTTCTTCACAGGAAATTTTCCACCAGAGCAGGCCTTCAATGAACGTCCACATGAACATAGCCGATATCGTATACTCCTATACCATAGAAGCCGCCTTGTAGATGTAGGGCATAGCTTCGATCCCTGTCAAGCGTACTTCATTAGGGGTTGGAATGGTTCTCTTGTAAAGGGTTGCTGAGCTTTTCAATGAAAAGTACCGTGCGGATGAATTGACGCATCCAGTACCTTGGAAGATTTTTAAACTTTTCCTTTTCAAGGATTGCAATTGTTGTATATAAAAATAATAAATCTTTATCACTAGAATCCAAGACCACATTATATACCTCTAAAATCAACACCACACTCTTTTTTAGTAAAAAAATCTTTAAACATGTTAAACTTGTTGCAAAACATTAGGAATTAATATTGTTGGTCTAACATGTTGTGGTTTTACTTGTTGTGGTTTTACTTGTTGTTAGGTTGTGCAAACAAAGTTTAGATATATTCGTGTTGTAAAAACTTAGTCTCAAAACATGTTTTTGTGTCGATTTTATGTCAGTGCAAACCCATAGTATGATAAGTTGTAACAAAAGGTTCAACAGTAGCACAAACATTCGAGCTCCTTGCAGTATTCCACTAGCTAACAGAAAAATTTTGTCCATACCAGCACGTATTGTCAGTTTCGTAGTGGTAGTTTACACCAGTCACTGAGGCCCAGTTAAAAATATGGGAAGAAGACAGCCGATACAGCTGTCTAATGGGGATCTTGTTCGCAAATCGCGTCGAAACAGGAAATTTTCCGCAAGAGCAGGCCTTCAATGAACATCCACGTAAACATAGTCGATATCGTATACTCCAATAGCATAGAAGCCGCCTTGTAGATGTAGGGCATAGCTTCGATCCCTGTCAAGCGTACTTCATTAAGGGTTGAATGGTTCTCTTGTGAAGGGTTGCTCAGGTTTTCAATGTAAGGTATACGCGGATGAATTAACGCATCCAGTACCTTGGAGGATTTGTAAACTTTTCCTTTTCTAGGATTGCAATTGTTTTAGATAAAAATAATAAATCTTCATCACTAGTACATATACTACACCACACACAGTCACAAATACTACACCACACTCTTTTTAGCTAACAAACCTTTTACAGGTTAAACTCCATGTTCAAGATATTTAATTATGAAGAAATTTATGATCACCCCTTTACTATCCCAGATAAAAAAGCTCATGATCTTTCCGGCCCAACGCCTATTCTTAAATTTCAAAGGGGGTTAGAGATGATGGTCTTCATAGACTGTAATTTTGTGTCTGGATCATAATGGTGAAGCCAAGTTTCATCCATTGATAATATTAATCGAGCTAATCAGTATATTGTTGCAACAGTTCCAAAGAAGCCTCAGTTTTCGTGCATCGGTAAGCGTTCTGGGAACCAGCGTGCGTTAACTATTTTTATGTCTAAGCGTTCATGTATTTTTTCCGGATACAAAACGTATTGTGTAACGACGAGATCCTATAACGATTTTTTTTACTTTTATAACAATTTCTTCGGTCATACCATTGTTGGGCGACCCGAGCGAGGTTCATCATGTTCTTCCACGTTATTCGGCGCACCGACGTACGACTGTAGAATACGGTGGACCATTTGCTTCTTATCTATCCTGTAAATCTTAATTATCTTTTTCCGTAATGTAATTTTATTTACTCATAATCATTGTATTTTCCCGCATCAACTGCAGCAATCAGGCCTTCGCCCGTTGGATCCGCAGCTACGAAGTGCTTGGTTATTACTGTCACTTGACCCGTGAGGAGGTACCGTCTTCATCGGTCGTGGCCTGCGAAAGCCAGCGTACACTGAATGCATATATTTTTGAAAAAAATTAAATAGTTGTAGCTTTGAAGGCAGGCGTCACTCATAGCTGCAGCAGATGAGTTGTACTTTGAGTAAATTACCAGTTTTATATCAGCAGAGAATTCCTTTGTCACAAAAGGGGACATAAATATGAACACACGACTTTATATACAACAAGTGTTTAATGAATTAAATTTATTTAAATTTTATATAAAAATAATGATATTGTGCACAATAAAAAAAAAGGTTTGTAACAAAGTAAAAATTAAAATTAAATAAAAAAAAGAGATAATCAAAGAAAATGAAGAAATCAGTAAGTTTGGTCAATTCTACCCTTTCTGGTAAAGAGTAATGTTTTCCTTAACTTGAGTCCAGATGCGGGGCGTAGCGGTGCGTGTGTTCTCCAACTTCCCTCTGGATTCTCGTTCTTGAAGGTGTACCCGTTGTCGGTACCAGAAAGGGGATGATCTAGGTGTAGATGATGTGGTCCACGTGGCGCGAATGA
The DNA here is from genome assembly GCA_946406115.1 of Apoda limacodes. NCBI lineage: Eukaryota > Metazoa > Arthropoda > Insecta > Lepidoptera > Limacodidae > Apoda > Apoda limacodes. The sequence continues at coordinate 17,326,408 of OX291564.1, read as the reverse complement.
GTGGCGTGGGTAACAGATGTGAAGGCGTAGACTTTTGAATATTTAATAATGTAGCCGAGGCACGAAGAACCTTGATGAAGGATCCAGAACGTAGAACGTAGAACGCAGTTTAAGAACGTGGAGTAAGAACGTGGCATAAGAACCCTGGAACAAAGGTCGGTATTAGAATCCCGTAGGAAACTAATCTCGACCTTTGCCACGATCTGCTTTCCTTCTATTGCCCTGCCTAAAACACTGGCCTCCAGGAAAAGCAGAAAGTGAGCAAAGGTTGAGACAAAGGGAAGCTGAAAAAATAAATTTGCACACAAAAAAAAATATAAAAATAAGGTTAAGAAGGAAAAGGCGGAGCGTGTGTGTATGTAGAACTTACCCAGATTTGGGGTTCAAGAATTTATATGATTAAAATATTTTTGGAGCGACGTGCTCGCTTCCAACTAATTTTTTGAGTGCCTCGAACCAGGGGGCGCAACTGGTTTTGTTGAACCGGTGACGCCTTGTAGCAAAAAAATATGTCTAACTGGTGTGAGTGCCGAAGAAAGTCGAGGTTAGACGATTTGCGGCGCTCGCTACCATATAAGGTATTGAAGAAGTTAAAAAAGGAATTAAAATAACGTTGTGTGAGTGGATGACATAGTATGACGTGTAAAACTAAAGTGTGGCAATAGCTAAATGCTATGCTTAAAATAAGGGTAATTTTTGGATAGTAGGTAAAGGGTATTGTGGAGTTTGTAAGTGTGAAATATTAATTAAATAAATACTTTATAACAAAAATTAATGAATAAATAATCGGTGGTTTCCTCGAATTGTAAAGAAAAGTATGTACTTTCCATAATATCATGTTTAAGTTTATCTGCCATGTCCTGACACATGACTTCAACACGCCTTGTGACAGTTGGACGAGATAACTGAAGTTCTTTAATAGCAGACATACTCTCTTTTTATTTTTAAAATAAACAAATAATGTCTCACCCGCTTCAATAAATGCTTCCTTTATAATCGATCTATCTTCAATTGGTTTCTTGTGTTTCGCCAATATATAAGATATTTAGCTTCTGATTAATTGGCTGGTCTTGTGAACATGGTTTGTTCTTTTTTCAAACAAGTGGTCAAATGAGACATACTTTTCGTTTTTTCAATTCACTTGAGTGAAAATCCTTTTCATACAAAGAGCCAGTAGAAATTACTCCATGTTCAAGATATTTAATTATAACCACACCTTTGCTATCTTAAAAAAAAGCCCATGATCTTACCGACCGTACGACTCGATTTAAATTTCAAAGGGGTTAGAGATGATGGTCTAGACTGTAATTTTGTGTCTGGATCATCATGGTGAAGCCACGTATCAGCCATTGATATTATTAATCGAACTCATCAGGATATTGTTGTAAAAGTTCCAAAGAAGCCTCATTGGTTTTTGTGCATCGGTAAGCATTCTGGGAACCAGCGCGCGGTAACTATTTTTATTAAAGATGCAACGGTTATTCGGTTGCTATCCGGTATCCGGCCACAATTTTACTATCCGGCGGGATACCTAATAGTGATTATGTTTGGTATTTAACTTTGACTAAAATGGTTAGTATACAAAAAAACAACAACAAATTATCAATATTCGTTTATTAGTATTATCTTCAACGTACAATTTAAACTTATCAAAAAGCCCTATTTAAAGTAGTTAAGAAATCCTATGATCAGTATAAGTATTCATTCAACCAATCGTAGCGTATCGTATGTTAATTCTTAGTCAAATAAAATAAGTGTTACCAAATAAATAAAAAGAGAGTTTAATATTCATAATTAACTAACGGCAAATTGTGGTGAATAAAAACGAGATTCTCTGCATTATTGGGTAACAGACGATTCCTCCTATTTTCATAAAAAAGTACTGCCTCTGAAAAAAGTCTTTCGCTATTAACACTGCTACATGGTGGGGACAGATATCTATGTGAAAAATTTATTATTATTGAGAATTAATTGGCGTTTGCTATCCACCATGCATAAGGGTCACTCTGTCGATCAACTCGGACCATTTTCAAGTAAAAGTCAAGCTCGTTGGCTATAGCACTATTTGTCGTATCTTCGGTTTGACTAATATCTTCAGCGACTTCGTTGAAGCAATCCCAATATGTTTCATGAACAACAGTTGCGCCATCGCCTGCCCTTCTTTTCATTGAAGGCGAATCACGTTCACTACTATTTGAATCGTCTCCGCTACAACTCATTTTTAGGCCCTCCAGAAGCAGCTTTTGTCTAGCTTCTTCTGTTTTTATTATCCCAAAAAACTGGTTTTGAATCTGGGATCCAATAAAGTATCCAGGAAATATTTTGAATCTTCATCAAGATATTGTACAAGTTGCTCTATTTCAGTTTTCAGAGACATCAAAACAAGCAACAAATTCGGTACTTTCCGCGCAGTTTCTTCTTTTTGAAGGTACCTCATGAACGTAGCCACGTGTGTTATGACTTCGGTAGGCTGAGTTCCAACGTGTACTGACATCTTGCACCAACTGATGTTCCGGTAACTTCAGCTCCTTTGGAATGGCCTTCAGTTTTTCAAGCGCTAGTCCTGAGTGATTGAAATGGGTTACAGTACGCCTAGAAGCAGCCAACATATCCATTAAATCAGGCTGACATTTAAGTGATTCAGTGATGACTCTTTGGAGTGAGTAAAGCAGTGAGCAGAATCGTATTCAGCCACCCGAACTCCTTTTACCATATTAGCCCCACTATCGTGCACAGCAAAATGTATTTTATTCAGAGGAATTTAACAGCGTGCGGCAATAACGTTCAGTTCGTTCGCTATATTCTCCCCGGTATGAGATCCTGAAAAGGGTTTGATTGCCAATACGCCATGTTCCAGTTTGAAATCAGGAGATAGCCAGTGGGCTGTAAAACTTAAAAAGCTTTCATTATTGTGGTCGCAAGTCCGTATATCTGACGTAACAGACACCACGGCAGCTTTTGAAATATTTTCCATAATTTTTTTTATTGATTCGTTCATAAATGTTGGGTACTATTTTTTCAGTCATAAATGTACGACTGGGGATCTTGAACCGAGTAACTGCTTTATGCATAAGCCTGTTGAAACCAACTCTTGCTACAATTGATAGTGGTTCATTATCTAACGCAATCATTTCACCAATTAAATAAACATATTCGTTAGATTTTGGGTCATTAATACCCCAATACTGTTTTCTTTCTACTATCTCTGCCAAATTTAATTGTTTATGTGTAGCCGGCTGAGCGGGAGCGCTCGTACTTGCAAATGAACTCGTAGAAGGAAAAGTTCTGCTTTCGCCGCATGTAGTTGAAGATGGACCACCGTAAGTTACGGAAAAAATTGTCGGGATGCTTGCTTTGCAAATGGTTTTTCATAGAAGTCCCTGCTTTCTTCCCTTCGCCACCACGAGATAATTTTAATGTGCAAATTAAACACATTACGTACTTTGCATCGTCTTTTTCTGTTTCAAAATAGTTCCACAACGGAGATCGTTTATTTGCCATTTTTTTAGACACATAAAATAAATACAGAATGAAGTACGAGTTCACAATTACGTATACACTACTATACATATTAAACAAATAAAAAACTTATCTATTCATAGGCGGGCGCACGTGTACTGCATACGAAATAGTTTCGTATACTGACCTAATAAACTCGTTTCTTGCCTAGAAAGCGGTCCGCGCGAACCTACAATACGTAACAGGTTGAAATCTGCACGACGCGCCCGCCGCCAAACTTAAATGTAGGTATCGTTTGGCCGGTGATCAGGCCGAATATCCGGTATTCGGCCAAACAACTATATTTGCATCTCTAATTTTTATTTCTAAGCGTTCATATATTTTTTCGGATATAAAACTTATTGTGAAACGACGATCTGCTATAACTATTTTTTTTTTAACTTTTTAAACAATTTCTTCTCACTACCATAATTGGGCGACCCGAGCGAGGTTTATGTTTGGTGGATGTTCTACCACGTTATTTGGCGCACCGGCGTGCGACTGTAGAGTACGGTGGACTTGTCAAGGGTTGTTGTCTGTTCAATATTAAGTACCATGCGGATAAGTATCTGTAATTCCATGGCTATGAACACATATGAATTCCTGTTTGAGAGTTCCAAAGTCTCCTGAAGCATTTAAAAATAAGGATGGCACCGAATAGTGAAAAAGAGACGACGTGAAAACCGATCTCTAAGTAGCGAGTGTACTCCAGGATTAGAATTTTTGCCTCATAATCATTGTTTTTTCCCGCATCAACTGCAGCAATCAGGCCTTCGCCCATTGGATCCGGCAGCTACGAAGTGCTTGGTTATTATTGTCACTTGACCCGTGAGGAGGTACCGTCTTCATCAGTCGTGACCTGCGAAAGCCATCGCACACTGAATGCATAAATTTTCGAAAAAGTTTGAATAGTTGTAGCTTTGAAGGCAGGCGTCGCTCATGGCTTCAGCAGATGAGTTGTACTTTGAGCAAATTACCAGTTTCCTTTGTCTAATTTTTGCAGAGCCAGAAAACGAAATAAAAAATCTTTTTTATTCCCTATTGTCAATCGGTCAAAAGCGCAAACAGAAGAAGAAAACTTGTCTGAAAAATAATTTAAACTAGGCTACGTTAGACTACGGTCGATCGACTCTGAGAAGCCGCAAGTATATGTGATACAGGATTGTCTTCTAGGTAGGGTACGTACGTATGCATTTTTTAGTCAGGTAAGTATAGGTCTGCTGTAAAATATCAATGACAAACCTCTTAATTATTCGAAATTGCGAGTTTATTGGGTGTTACAAAACAAAAGAGTTCTAGTATTTAACTGTAAAGAGTAACTTTGGATGTTGAAGCGTGGCACTGCATGACCTCAGCATACTTTTCATATGATGAAACGTAATTGCCGAGTGCTAATCGCGAGCATTATGACAAATGTTCGTTAGTTAATCGATTGCGATATTTTGACTTAATTCTTTATATCAGAAAATGCAGACTCGCACAAGTAATTTGACTTAAACATTGCCAACAGTTGAAGGGCGATCTTCAGATATAAAAGACCAGAATTTTGTATCAGATGCTGTGGCTTTGAAATGTAAATCTGTTGAAATCTGCAATAACTCATTTTCAACAGAACATCAGTCAATGTTAAATTGACTTGTTATTTCAGTGGCTAATTCCTCAATGTTTTTACACGAAAATGAATAACTCATAAATGATGTGATATTTGCCAATTTACTGAAATCATAAAAACGTGTTTCGAATTGACCGAAAATATTTGATAATTCTGCCTCATACATATGATAATTTGACTGAGGAATCCTTGCTTTCAAAGACAGAAAATATTTCAGATCCTTTCTTTTTATTTGATATATCATAAATTGCAACTTACTTTTGAAAGTGTTTATTGCGCTGATCATCTCAATAATAGTTTTTCCTTTACCTTGAAGCTCGAAGTTAATAGTGTTTAAATGCATTGTTATGTCCGTCAAAAATGCCAAATCTAAATTACATCGAAATCGATTGCGGGATTAGGCGTGAAAGCGTCACTTTGTTCGGATATTCGAACTTTCAGCCCCTATTCCATCCCCACACAGGTCGAAATTTTAAAAATTCTAGAATAAATGTTTTTTTTTTTTTTATCAATTGCCTAAATACAAAGTTTTATGTTTTTATCTTCGACAATGACGAATTTCCATACAAACTTTCATCTCTTATTACAACCCCTTCTAGCCTTTTTTTTGCAATTAAAGGTAGCCTATGTCTTTTTCTCAGGTCTAGGTTATCTCTGTACTAAATTTTATCTAAATCGGCTCAGTGGTTTAAGCGTGAAAGCGTAACAGACAGACAGAGTTACTTTCTTCGAGTTATTTATAATATTAGTAGGGAAGTAGGGATAGGGAAAGGATTGTGGATCGCTTTATAGGCTTTGTTAGGTCTGTTAGTTACCTGTAGTTATTTTTAGACGAGCATATAGTTTCACACTACGCCATTATAAGGCTAAAATAGTAGTAAGTTAAATTCAGTGACAGTACTATCAGAGTGCTATAAGGAAAAAAAAAAACGATTATAAAGTGGGCACTTTTCCGAGGCTAGCAAGCTCTTATAAAACCGTTATAAGTATGATATTGGTGACGATTGGCAACCCTTGCGCGTTTGAGCCATATCGTTTAACTACCTTCACGGCGACAGCGAGCCTGATAATGTTAGGTACTACTGTTTATTGTTATGGTTTGGTTTTACTTTCACGTGTCATCCACTGAGACTCTTAGTACTCATTGAAGCGGTCGTTAAACGGAAGGCCTTCGGTGCGTGCTATGTCGCGCACTATGCCGCGCACTTCCGTCAGGCCTAGGGGAACGCGCGTGGCGGGTAGCAACGCCAGCGACCCGTACAGCTGTACCAGGCGCCAGCCAGCGCTGTTGCGCCTCACTTGCAGTCCCAGGTGACGCGCCTGACGCACCAAGTCCTGCTTATAATGAAACATGCAACCTTGAGTTGCAACGCCCTGTATGAGCAGACCGAAGTGCCTGCTCATAATCTGTGATTATGTGGGATGGTCGGGGATTGCCAGCTGCTTGCCAGATTCTTGTGAAAACCGCCTCGTAATGACCACGGCGGCGGTTTTACATCAAGACGATCACAGGACGAAAGAAGTGGCCAGCTATAACTCCATGAAGAGCTTAAATTTGGTAGACTGGCAAACCCGCAGGAACAGTCGCGGAGGTAACGTTCAAAGCCAGGCATGACAAGAATAATTGCGGTTGGCCCGGCCACCGACGCTGTAGCCAAGAGCCATGAGTTTAGCTGCGGATGTCCCTGCAGTGCTGTTTAATATTCTTGGAAGGTGTGCGGCACAGCTGGCTGTGCACTCCTCCTCCACTTCCGCATTGACGACACCACCGACTCGAAGAGCAGATGCGACGCAGCATCTGGATACCTGAAATTGTATTTAAAAAAAAAAATCATTATATAACAGAATTTTAAACAAAACCAAAGTTTGTTTAACTTTAGTACAACTCCATCTAGTGGTGAACATCTTGTGTTATAATTGGACATTTTTGAATTTCGCCATCATATATATAATTTCCAAAAACTGAATTGATTTAAAAATTCCGGTTGGGGTGCAAAAAAGGGGCGCTGAGGAAAAAGGACTTTCCATTGTTACTCATGACATGATATAAACTTAAATCAAATAAAAAATTTATTAATGCATATCTAGCAGCTTCTGTCTCGTAAATTGCATTCAGAGAATTATTCTCCAAAGTCGATCTTCGTCACAGTGCCTGGAACATGGCATTCCTGTAATTTAAATAATAATAAAATAAATCATCTTTTTCCTTTATTATTATTTTTGTTTATGTTTGTGGACACTAATTCTTAAAAGTGATAGATGAATAGATGGATTTGATATTTTAACCTCCTGGATCCCAACCAAAAAAATTGTATGCTGCCATAAAAGCCGAATGTACTTTATAAAGAATCTATCTCAGAGTCCTGAATCTTGTATCGTTTGTATTAAGGTCTAAAATGAATATGACCATTTTTTGTTGGAACAAAGTTTATTGTATACTCTATAAGGAATACGTAAAGCTTTCTTTTCATTGCAAATTATTTGTACTTTATGAATCCATCTCGGCTTTTATAGTAAACAAAACGCGTATTTTTGTAGATTATTTCGTGTCATTTTGTATGAAATCTAACGTCTATTTTATAAAGTAAATAAAACAAAAAACTTATCAAAATAATGTTTAATGAAAAACGAACACCCCCACCACCCTGTGTTCTAACGCGACCAAATCCACGAGCGCTTCCCCTAGTGCGGGGTCTGCTTCCACGAGGTCATCCTCTTACCCGCGAGCGACTTGGTCTCTCAGGAACATGCTGTTCATCCTGATTTTCATCCTCTGAGCTTGAAGAGTCTCCGCCGGATAGGTCAGGTTCAACATATTCAGGGTCATTATCTGAGAACTCATCTTCGAAGTCTGAATTGTTTAATATCAGACTAATATCCTCTTGCCTCAGAGCTAAAATAAAACAAAACACGATTATTAACTCAATAATTTAAATTTATAGTATAACGATACGATAAATGCCGAAAGTACTTTATAAAGTACAAATTCAAGAAATACTTACAATATTGCAACATGTGCAACGAAAATATTAATGATACGTTAAAGAACACTCTCTATTCTCATTACAAACATAAAAATATGATCAAGAATGTAGCAGATTGATTAGAAAATATGTGATTAAACTTACCTCCACCTGCACGACGCGGCATCTTGTACAACATGTGACGTCGAACTGAATAGAATATACGTTTTTACTATTAAATGGTCCTTGATAAAGAGAGACAGATATATTTCGGATCAGCGATCAGCGATTGGTTCTCCGGATCACGCCACTATATATATTTTTAACGGCAAATATTTAGTTCTTTATGAAGTACGCCCGGTATATTAAGGCTAAGTTTATTTACATAATGTCAGGACTTAAGGTGGGTGTCCATTTAGTTCTTTATAAAGACCACAGGGATCCAGGAGGTTAAGGGCTTTGTTGCTAAACCCAGCCCTAGAGTACCACTTGGAGTCCCTTTTGTAGGAGAGGATTTCGGTTAAATCCTCAACTACAAAAAGTTCTAGAGGCGCTCTAGACTCTAATGGCTCCATTTTTCTGAAAAAATAAGCAAAAAAATTAATTGTCACAAACAAATTTCTCTTAATCGTTTGACCAACAGACGTAAGCCAAACGATGATGATGATGATTATTTGGTTTATCCTTTCGGAAAGGCCAGGGACTGAGCCATACAGCCATGTCGTCAATATTATTTTGTCAAAAATTATTTTCTATATTTTCAACCGTGTTCTGGATGTAGAGATACAAACTTTTGTAGGTTAAAGGATTAATCAAAATTTCATTTAGTGAGCGGGGAATATTAATTGGGTTCTTGTAAAATTCTAGTAGATTTATTCTGAGGGCAAATCTTTGGGTAGTAAAAGTTGGGCAATCAAAGAAAATATGTTCTAGTGTCTGTGGAATATCAGAGTTACAGTGTTCGCAAGATGCAGATTTTCAGTTTGTGAAAATGTGAATTTATCTTGCAATTTCCAAGGCGGAGGCGGCAAATTGACGTATTGTTCTTTGTCAAACCAAGATGTGCAGATTTTGAGACTCTCTTCTCCACTCTTCTTTTAATCTTAACTACAAATTGAGTTTATATTCTTTGACCGGAATAGAGAAGTTTGAGTTTGCTAATCTGTGATTTTCAGAAGTTTCAGTTGATGTTTTGGTAATGTGCTATTAAATCGGCTGCGTTGCCTATCACACCAATGTGTGATGGAGTCCATATAAATATTACCTCTTTATTCGCATTGGTCAGTCTAAATATATGTTCCCTTATTTCATAAATCAAATAAGAAGTTTTAGCATGTAAGGTTAAGTGTTTCATTGATTTCAGTACGCTCATGTTATCGGTTACAACGATCCATTTTGAATTTCAGACGAAGCAATATATTGTAAAAATTATCTTGTGGCTAAATAAGCCGAACGAATACGAGATGTAATGACCGCGAAACGAAAATGTCCGTTAAGAATTAAAAAAAAAAATAGATGGCGGCAGTGTTGCCAGATAAACATCTGCTAAGTAGCGTACGATCGCTTATTATAAAACATCATATTCCTTCCGAAGAAGAGAATAAGAAAATCGTGCCGTGAAATACTCCAACTTTGGGTTCTAGGTTAACTTTGGCAACTTGGAAAATGACTTTAAAAATTTGTAGCTCAGAAACGAATTCAGATGGGATTTTTATTTAAACAATAGCAAAAAAAGCCTATATTTCTGGCATAGTCATGAACTACTTTAATAATTTTTGGATTTTTTTTGGAATACATGTTTGTTTTATTTCGCATCTCTGTAAAAATGGCCGCTATTAGCTGAAATCTTAACTAAAAGCTCACAAATAAACAAGAAATAGATAATATCTAATTGCGGCTAGTTGGCTACTAAAGGCCAATTATGAGAATAATGTAGTTGGAAATATTATGTGACTAAGGTGTCAAACAAGCTAACGGTCCGCCTGATCTTAAGTGGTCACCGTAGCCTATGGATGCTTGCAACAAGGGGGGCATATAAAAGTCTTATAAATTGTCTTGACAAATCCCATACGTACAGCAGTTCTTTTACGTTCTACGGTGTGATGATAAATTTCCTGCAAAACAATAAAATGAAAAAACTTTAAAGACAAATAGGATTTGAAAACTGGATATCAGTGCGACATATATGGCACGTGTTAGAATTGACTGATAATTGGTCATAGCAGGATCAGCACAGCGTATGACCACAGGGGATTAAAACTACTTGTGGCGGATTTTCCAAGCAGATGACGCAATGTGGAAGCTGGGGTTGCTCGCGACCGGCATTGTTGGCAAGAGGAGACGCGGGCCTAATGTTAAGGGGCACAGGAGGTCGATCTTGAAACTCCAAGATCACTTCTGGCGCTTGGACATCCAAGACGGCTTCTCGCTCCACCTAAGTCGTCAATAACGACTTCTTCTCCTACTTCTGGGGCATCTACAACGACCCCAACTCCCAAATCCATCATCCGGCTAGTCGCCACAAGGCACTCTCGAATTACTTGTCAGCACAGTAGCCCTAATGTACTGGCTCTCACTGTTGCGACGAGGAAGGGCTCCTCTGCGCTGGGCTTCCAGTCGCGCAGAACTCACGGTGAGCTTTCTTGCTATGACCTCTAAAAACAAAAATTTTTTTTATTTATATCAAATTACATTATTTTTTTTATTTCAAAACAAATACTCTAGCACAACGTAGTGAAGTTGTGGCTCCTTCGGGAAAACTTCACGTATCCGGATGACGTCACTCGTTGTGATATTACTCGGCGAAGGTGATGATTGGACCAGGATTGAGTTAAATGAAATTATGAATAAATATGCGTAAATCTTGCATTATTGAAAGTTGCGTAATATAAATCCTCCCCCTTTAAGAGAAAAATTATCTATCATAGATAATTTTTTGAAACAATTTTTATTATAATTATTGTTAGTATTAATGCTAAGCTTAATATTAAATACATTATGTTATCCTTTAATGTCTTATTATTTTCATTTCCTAACACACTTCACTTATTACTGGGATACATCTTTAAACGTCACTACTTTCATACACGTTAAGTTTGGTTCACGTTCATTTGTTCCGCTTTGTTTCTCATCATTATCACGTCCAAATTTGCTGCAAGCAGGATAGTGGTGAGAGATCAGCAAAAAGTCACAAAACATCTACTCCACAGGCATGGAAAGTTTGTGCGTGTTATTACTGAGAATCACACATCCTTTTCTTAATTCGTTATGGTGAAAGATTTTTTTTTTCTTTTTACACCTCAACTTCTCAAGCGAATCAGATTTAAATGCGTCCTTACAGTTTTTATCATTTTAAAGTTCAATGAGTCCTTCCTGGATTTCTTCTGTAATTTCACCAGCATCTATGCTAAAAGTATTGCGAATCAGTTTTTGATCAATTTAAGCTTCTGTTTCGGAGTATACTGGTTTAAAAAAAATCATACACTTTCTAAAATCTGATAAATCTTCATCATAAGAATCCATGACCACGTTAAATACCCCTAATCTTTTAACATGTTATGAAAACATGTTGTGGTCTAACTTGTTGTTAGACTATGCAAACAAAGTTAAGATATATTCGTATTGTAAAAACTTAGTCTCAAAACATGTTTTTGAGTTGATTTTATGTCATTGAAATCCATAGTTAGTAATGTCTTCCATACAGCGTGTATTGTCAATTTCGTTGTGGAAGTTTACACCAGTCACTGAAGCCCAGTTGCAAATATGAGTAGAAGGCAGCCGATACAGCTGTAGAGTTAATGGGGATCTTGTTCGCATATCGCGTCGAAACATGAAATTTTCCGCAAGAACAGGCCTTCAATCAACGTCCACATGAACATTGCCGATATTGTATACTCGAACAGCATAGAAGCCGCCTTGTAGATGTAGGGCATAGCTTCGATACCTGTCAAGCGTACTTCCTTAAGGGTGGAATAGTTCTCTTGTAAAGGGTTGCTGAGCTTTTCAATGTAAGGTACCATGCGGATAAATTAACGTATCCTGTACCTTGGAGGATTTTTAAACTCTTCCTTTTCTAGGATTGCAATTGTTGTAGATAAAAATAATAAATCTTTGTCACTATAATCCAGGACCACGTTAAATACCTCTAAAATCAACACCACACTCTTTTTAGTTAACAAATCTTTTAACATTTTAAACATGTTGCAAAACATTAGGAATTAATATTGTTGGTCTAACATGTTGTGGTTTTACTTGTTATTAGGCTGTGCAAACAAAGTTTAGATATATTCGTATTGTAAAAACTTAGTCTCAAAACAAGTTTTTGAGTGGATTTTATGCCAGTGTAAACCTATAGTTAGTATGATAAGTTGTAACTAAAGGTTTAACAGTTTCACAAACATACGAGGTCATTGAAGTATCCAGTAGTTTACTGAAAAATATTGTCTATACCAGCATGTATTGTCAGTTTCGTTGTGGTAGTTTACACCAGTCACTGATGCCCAGTTGCAAATATGGGTAGCAGGCAGCCGATACATGTGTAGAGTAAATGGGGATCTTTTTCGCATATTTTTATTTATTTTATTTTATTTATTGAAAGGTAACCTTACAGCTTAAAAACTAATATAAATTGTTAACAATAAACATATCAAATACGCCAATTACAAGGTACACAAATTAACTATTAAATTAGTAACAAGTGGGACTAAAAAGATAATTATAATAACACATTTTTTTTAACAAAATATTAGATATTGTACATATATGGTTGAGTTCTGAATAATATATTTATGGAGAAAGGTATAGATTATAGATACTTATAAAAATAAGGTTTAATAAAATATTCATTATAAATTAATATTATTTGTAATTATAGTAGATTGTACGTCGTATGCATATAAGTGGAAAAGGATGAGGTAGGCAGTGTAGTGATTAGTTAGTCTCTTGGTAGTTTTAATGCTAAAACTATCAGCAAACAAATCTGGGTTTATTTATGAATTATTTAGTTAATTTATTAATATTTTTGTCAGTCGTTGTTGTTGCGAGATTCATAACATATTTGTACAATACTATTTCGAAATTTGGATCTAGACATAGCAAAAGGGTCGATGTTGGAAAATTTTTTGTTATATATATCAGGAATTCTAATAAGAGGAGAGTTTTCTGTATATTTACTTGAGGTTTGAGGAATATTAAATAAATACATACATTCAATAAAATTGCACGCGTGGGTTCGGATCCCATCCTCGTCGCCAGACCCTTTATGGCGTGTTGTCCTTAGCCTATCACCGAGTCCCATTCCCTTGAATAGATAGTCCTGTCCGGTGCCACGCAATACGCACGTCCCTAGCAACGGTAATTACTTTCCTAGCGGGTAGAGGATCCCGAGATTCGCATGCAGACATAGCCCCTGCTGCCAACCCAATGGTCCTAAACTCACCCTCAGCCACGCTTTAAGGTGGGCCCTCAAACCCCCAGTGTTGGCTCGAATTGGTGCCGCCCCCGCCACGAAACCCTGAACCATGCCCCGCCACCCCAGATCGTAGGCAAGATACGTGAATGCCCCGCTCGCAATCCTTACTGGACACTCCTCAACTGGTACCATGTCCACACGTCAGGCGTATTGTATCTGGTCCACCGCTAGTGGTTAGATGTCTAACCTTTCCAGTTTTGGCGCCATTTCCAGAGGCCCGGTCTGCGTTACGCGTCCATCATACCAGGCGCCACCTACCCCTGTGACCTTTTCAAACCCCTCCTCGCATGGGATTATGACTTGACCTACGTCCCAACATGAGTCTATCCACATAGGCACATTCGTTCTGATGCCCGTGAACGTGGACAAGACCTCGTGAGCCCTGTTGACTTGCCAGGAGAGTTTTGTCCCAGGGAAGAGGTTGGCTATGTCTGTACATACTCCGCGCACTGTGTCCCCTTCTTTTGAATTAGTCGATCTCTCTATCATCTGCAACCAGAAACCCTGCATTTGCGGCAGGAGGTTGGGCGTCAATGCGGCATCCGTATTTCCCGACGCCATTTAAAGTTCCTCGTAAGCCCACCTCATGGAAAGATTTCTGTGTACACAGTCTACTGGGGTAGTTAGATATTTATCCCTGGATAGTGGCGCAGTCATCTCTCCCTCCCTCGAATAAAGTCCATACCATAGTCCTGTGATCAATTCCACTTCAACCGTCCAAGTCCCCAAGAACAAAGATGGATTGGCCTGGGCCACGTCCACAGGCGCAAAAACGGTATCAAAACCATTCACACAGTCTGTATGGAAGTAGTGGTCGAATTCCTGGTCTATTATTGCTGGAGGCTACTATATTATCTCTTATACTACTCTGTCAAGAAAGTACCGGGAAAAGATCAATAATACACAAACTGTTTGTTAATCATCCAAATTTATTTTATCACCTTCAAAGTATGCTCCTTCAGAAACGATACACTTACGCCAACGAATAATCCAATCATCAAAACATTTTTTAAACGCTGTTTCCGGAATTGAATTCAGTTCTCGGCGCGAATTCTCCTTTATGTCTTCTACCGATTGAAAACGGGTGCCACGAAGTGGTAATTTGAGTTTAGGAAAAAGAAAGAAGTCGGCAGGAGCCATATCTGGTGAATATGGTGGTTGCTCGATGGTATTTGTTGAGTGTTTGGTCAAAAATTCTTTCACAATGATGGCCTTGTGCGAAGGCGCATTATCGTGGTGCAAAATCCAAGAATTTTCATTCCACAAATCTGGCCTTTTTCGTCGAATTTGCTCTCTTAAATGCCGCATAACGCTCAAATAATATTCTTTATTTACCGTTTGACCTTCCGGCAAGAATTCCGAGTGCACAACACCGCGATAGTCAAAGAAAACAGTCAACATGACTTTGACTTTTGATCGACTTTGGCGTGGTTTCTTCGGTTTCGGTTCAGTTGGAAGGCGCCACTCCGAAGCTTGTTGACTAGTTTGCATGTCAAACTCGTAAACCCACGTCTCGTCACCAGTAACAATGCGTTTCATGAATGTTGGGTCGGAATTGACTCGTTCTAGCATGTCCTCAGCGACTCTCATGCGATTGAGTTTTTGGAGAAAATTCAGGTCTTTTGGGACTAGCCGAGCGGTAACATGTTTCATACCCAAATGATTAGTTAAAATAGTACGGATCGACTCGTGAGATACAGAAAGTTCGGCGGCTATCTCTCTCAAAGTTGAATGAGGATTTTCAGTCACTATTTCCTTCACTTTTGCGATGTTAACTTCAGTTGCAGACGTTGATGGCCTACCAGAGCGAGGCAAATCTTCCATCACATCTCGACCGCTTTTGAACGCTTTGTACCACTCATAAACACGTGTTTTTGATAAAGTCGAATCACCGTAAGCCTTCTGTAACATTTTCAGTGACTCCGAACACGAAATTCCATTGGCGATGCAAAATTTAAGACAAACTCTTTGTTCAATGTTTTTGTCCATTATGAAATTCGCAATACACACTAGATATGATATAACTAAAAACAGCACTGTATTTAATATAAATAACAGATGCAACTCAAACTCCGCGCCAAAATAGAAAACAGTTGTGCCAATCTAACAACAACAAAAAAAACAAAAATTTGAATTTGGAACCATAAACAAATCATCCATTCCCGATACTTTGTTGACTGAAGGTATATGTACCTGGAATCTACAAGCTAGACCTCTCCCCTCGTGCGTCTTGTAACATCTCAGGCTGGGGGGGATACCTGACTGTACCTATTGAAGCCATGATGTCTACTTCGGCCCAATCAACTGCCTTGCCCACTACCCGTCTGTCAATCCATGGCTGCAACGTATGAGTTAGGGGGACACTCATCGACAAAAGCCTTCTCAGCGAGCTATCTATTATTCCTGTCATATCAAAAATTTCAGTAACATAGGTTCCGTCCGCTTTCATATTCACTACCGGCACTTGTTCCTCTCTTATCTCGACCTCCCTCCTCTGACTGGTAACCACGTATATTATCTTCCTAACCTGACTGGGAATTGTTACCAGTCCCTCGGTTCTGTTAAACACTTGTACCTCAATATCATCAGGGCCTCCTACACTTGTGATACCGAAAATTTCTACCCCGCCTATGAGTGGGTACGGCAAGGTTATGACTGTCTGTAGAACCCACAGGGCATTTAATGCAGTACCCACCTCTTCTAGTACTATCACAGCGATTTCAGGCGAGTTCAGAGCCCATACTTGCCCTCCTACTGTTAGCAACCCAGCATCGTAACAGGCCTGGTCAAACACCTTAACGTCCACCACTACCCCAGCGTAGTCCCAAGCCTCGTGAGCTGGCCTATGTATAGTAGATTCTGGCGACAGTCGGATTGGTACTCCCCACGGCGTGCCTGTAATGAGGTCCCGCCTGACGCAAGTGTTCGTATAATCTCGTCTTTAATAATAAATGTTTCCTTATATCTGCCCTGGAGAATTGGGTGGTTGTAGCCATTGCTGACTGTAGGTTTAAATTTCCAGAGAGATATTTCCAAGTGTTGAAGCTTCTTGCCGGATTACTGGTGTTGTCTCTTACGTCACTTTGCTCAAATTTCGTTTCAAAGGCGAGGGCAGCCGCTGTAGTGGTGATCTTTCCCGTGTCTCTGTCCATATTAGTACCGACGCCGAACAAGAGTAACCCCATATCTCTGTTCAATGCTATCTCCTCAGCTCTCGGAAAATCAGCCATAGGAAGAGGACCTCCTTCACCACCACCCCCATGGAGTCGTCTCCACCTATCAAGAGCTCTCTCAACTGCTGTGATCCTATTAGCCCTACCTACAACCTTTAAAGGCATTGCTGCGATCTCCTCGTACTCCAAAAGCTCCAACCTACGATACTGTCTCCTGGCAATGTCACGTTCAGCATTCCTATCTACCTCCTCTAATGTTTCTAGGTTAGAGTGTAACGTCCTGATTCTATCGTGACAGTCACGTAGTGTAGCTTGAATAGCGTCCGGTGAATAAGCTGTGATCACTGATCTTAAGTCGTACAAGCTTAGATGTTCTGATATCTGCGTAGCCCTTAAGTCTAGTTCTACCCATTCAGCAGCACGCCTGGCAATGCTGATACAATGTCCCCTTTGATGATACCAGCCTACGCGAGCCTGTATTAGTGCGCGAGATTTGATAACAGGGAATCTCTCCATCTTAAATGTTTTGCAAGTGTTGAGCCTCAGTTTGGTGCGGTATGTATACGGTCCCTGGAGCCTCATGCGCTCGCTGTATGGACAACTCGGCCAATGCCCTAGGCGTATCAGTAGGTACTATACGCCAAACGGATGTTTCCGTTTAGTGCGTGTTGCTCCCTGATATGACGCTTCGCCAACTCATCTAAAGCCCGTGCGCTCTGGCCCAAGTTGATCAACCTTAATATTTCCGATGGCTCAGTCATTGGTCCCTCTCCGCTTGTTATACCTAAAACACCATGAGTATCACTGCCTCCCAAGTGGGCCAGCACGCATATCGGACAGCACTTCTCAGCGAAGAGGAGGGAAGACACCTTCTTGTTAAAAATTAGGGCCTCCACCCCACTAAGAAGGACCGGACCTACAACTGCCGGCACCACCTCTATTACCTCTGCCTCTGCTGGGGTAGGATTGGCCTCCTGTAACGGATCCTCCTCCTCCAAACTATCATGCCTAGTTATCGAGGCTCGCCCTGCCCAAGCAACTGTGTTCAATTTCAGTTGTATAACCTCTGAGGGCTCGCTCAAACCTGCCGTCATTCTAGCGTCGTTCCAGTTTTCTAGTACTTTCTTCGCCGCAAACGCCGCAAATTTAGGTCGTTTATAGCCCGCTGCTAGGAAACCCTGTCAATTTCTTCACAGGAAATTTTCCACCAGAGCAGGCCTTCAATGAACGTCCACATGAACATAGCCGATATCGTATACTCCTATACCATAGAAGCCGCCTTGTAGATGTAGGGCATAGCTTCGATCCCTGTCAAGCGTACTTCATTAGGGGTTGGAATGGTTCTCTTGTAAAGGGTTGCTGAGCTTTTCAATGAAAAGTACCGTGCGGATGAATTGACGCATCCAGTACCTTGGAAGATTTTTAAACTTTTCCTTTTCAAGGATTGCAATTGTTGTATATAAAAATAATAAATCTTTATCACTAGAATCCAAGACCACATTATATACCTCTAAAATCAACACCACACTCTTTTTTAGTAAAAAAATCTTTAAACATGTTAAACTTGTTGCAAAACATTAGGAATTAATATTGTTGGTCTAACATGTTGTGGTTTTACTTGTTGTGGTTTTACTTGTTGTTAGGTTGTGCAAACAAAGTTTAGATATATTCGTGTTGTAAAAACTTAGTCTCAAAACATGTTTTTGTGTCGATTTTATGTCAGTGCAAACCCATAGTATGATAAGTTGTAACAAAAGGTTCAACAGTAGCACAAACATTCGAGCTCCTTGCAGTATTCCACTAGCTAACAGAAAAATTTTGTCCATACCAGCACGTATTGTCAGTTTCGTAGTGGTAGTTTACACCAGTCACTGAGGCCCAGTTAAAAATATGGGAAGAAGACAGCCGATACAGCTGTCTAATGGGGATCTTGTTCGCAAATCGCGTCGAAACAGGAAATTTTCCGCAAGAGCAGGCCTTCAATGAACATCCACGTAAACATAGTCGATATCGTATACTCCAATAGCATAGAAGCCGCCTTGTAGATGTAGGGCATAGCTTCGATCCCTGTCAAGCGTACTTCATTAAGGGTTGAATGGTTCTCTTGTGAAGGGTTGCTCAGGTTTTCAATGTAAGGTATACGCGGATGAATTAACGCATCCAGTACCTTGGAGGATTTGTAAACTTTTCCTTTTCTAGGATTGCAATTGTTTTAGATAAAAATAATAAATCTTCATCACTAGTACATATACTACACCACACACAGTCACAAATACTACACCACACTCTTTTTAGCTAACAAACCTTTTACAGGTTAAACTCCATGTTCAAGATATTTAATTATGAAGAAATTTATGATCACCCCTTTACTATCCCAGATAAAAAAGCTCATGATCTTTCCGGCCCAACGCCTATTCTTAAATTTCAAAGGGGGTTAGAGATGATGGTCTTCATAGACTGTAATTTTGTGTCTGGATCATAATGGTGAAGCCAAGTTTCATCCATTGATAATATTAATCGAGCTAATCAGTATATTGTTGCAACAGTTCCAAAGAAGCCTCAGTTTTCGTGCATCGGTAAGCGTTCTGGGAACCAGCGTGCGTTAACTATTTTTATGTCTAAGCGTTCATGTATTTTTTCCGGATACAAAACGTATTGTGTAACGACGAGATCCTATAACGATTTTTTTTACTTTTATAACAATTTCTTCGGTCATACCATTGTTGGGCGACCCGAGCGAGGTTCATCATGTTCTTCCACGTTATTCGGCGCACCGACGTACGACTGTAGAATACGGTGGACCATTTGCTTCTCATCTATCCTGTAAATCTTAATTATCTTTTTCCGTAATGTAATTTTATTTACTCATAATCATTGTATTTTCCCGCATCAACTGCAGCAATCAGGCCTTCGCCCGTTGGATCCGCAGCTACGAAGTGCTTGGTTATTACTGTCACTTGACCCGTGAGGAGGTACCGTCTTCATCGGTCGTGGCCTGCGAAAGCCAGCGTACACTGAATGCATATATTTTTGAAAAAAATTAAATAGTTGTAGCTTTGAAGGCAGGCGTCACTCATAGCTGCAGCAGATGAGTTGTACTTTGAGTAAATTACCAGTTTTATATCAGCAGAGAATTCCTTTGTCACAAAAGGGGACATAAATATGAACACACGACTTTATATACAACAAGTGTTTAATGAATTAAATTTATTTAAATTTTATATAAAAATAATGATATTGTGCACAATAAAAAAAAAGGTTTGTAACAAAGTAAAAATTAAAATTAAATAAAAAAAAGAGATAATCAAAGAAAATGAAGAAATCAGTAAGTTTGGTCAATTCTACCCTTTCTGGTAAAGAGTAATGTTTTCCTTAACTTGAGTCCAGATGCGGGGCGTAGCGGTGCGTGTGTTCTCCAACTTCCCTCTGGATTCTCGTTCTTGAAGGTGTACCCGTTGTCGGTACCAGAAAGGGGATGATCTAGGTGTAGATGATGTGGTCCACGTGGCGCGAATGAGTGGCGTGGGTAACAGATGTGAAGGCGTAGACTTTTGAATATTTAATAATGTAGCCGAGGCACGAAGAACCTTGATGAAGGATCCAGAACGTAGAACGTAGAACGCAGTTTAAGAACGTGGAGTAAGAACGTGGCATAAGAACCCTGGAACAAAGGTCGGTATTAGAATCCCGTAGGAAACTAATCTCGACCTTTGCCACGATCTGCTTTCCTTCTATTGCCCTGCCTAAAACACTGGCCTCCAGGAAAAGCAGAAAGTGAGCAAAGGTTGAGACAAAGGGAAGCTGAAAAAATAAATTTGCACACAAAAAAAAATATAAAAATAAGGTTAAGAAGGAAAAGGCGGAGCGTGTGTGTATGTAGAACTTACCCAGATTTGGGGTTCAAGAATTTATATGATTAAAATATTTTTGGAGCGACGTGCTCGCTTCCAACTAATTTTTTGAGTGCCTCGAACCAGGGGGCGCAACTGGTTTTGTTGAACCGGTGACGCCTTGTAGCAAAAAAATATGTCTAACTGGTGTGAGTGCCGAAGAAAGTCGAGGTTAGACGATTTGCGGCGCTCGCTACCATATAAGGTATTGAAGAAGTTAAAAAAGGAATTAAAATAACGTTGTGTGAGTGGATGACATAGTATGACGTGTAAAACTAAAGTGTGGCAATAGCTAAATGCTATGCTTAAAATAAGGGTAATTTTTGGATAGTAGGTAAAGGGTATTGTGGAGTTTGTAAGTGTGAAATATTAATTAAATAAATACTTTATAACAAAAATTAATGAATAAATAATCGGTGGTTTCCTCGAATTGTAAAGAAAAGTATGTACTTTCCATAATATCATGTTTAAGTTTATCTGCCATGTCCTGACACATGACTTCAACACGCCTTGTGACAGTTGGACGAGATAACTGAAGTTCTTTAATAGCAGACATACTCTCTTTTTATTTTTAAAATAAACAAATAATGTCTCACCCGCTTCAATAAATGCTTCCTTTATAATCGATCTATCTTCAATTGGTTTCTTGTGTTTCGCCAATATATAAGATATTTAGCTTCTGATTAATTGGCTGGTCTTGTGAACATGGTTTGTTCTTTTTTCAAACAAGTGGTCAAATGAGACATACTTTTCGTTTTTTCAATTCACTTGAGTGAAAATCCTTTTCATACAAAGAGCCAGTAGAAATTACTCCATGTTCAAGATATTTAATTATAACCACACCTTTGCTATCTTAAAAAAAAGCCCATGATCTTACCGCCCGTACGACTCGATTTAAATTTCAAAGGGGTTAGAGATGATGGTCTAGACTGTAATTTTGTGTCTGGATCATCATGGTGAAGCCACGTATCAGCCATTGATATTATTAATCGAACTCATCAGGATATTGTTGTAAAAGTTCCAAAGAAGCCTCATTGGTTTTTGTGCATCGGTAAGCATTCTGGGAACCAGCGCGCGGTAACTATTTTTATTAAAGATGCAACGGTTATTCGGTTGCTATCCGGTATCCGGCCACAATTTTACTATCCGGCGGGATACCTAATAGTGATTATGTTTGGTATTTAACTTTGACTAAAATGGTTAGTATACAAAAAAACAACAACAAATTATCAATATTCGTTTATTAGTATTATCTTCAACGTACAATTTAAACTTATCAAAAAGCCCTATTTAAAGTAGTTAAGAAATCCTATGATCAGTATAAGTATTCATTCAACCAATCGTAGCGTATCGTATGTTAATTCTTAGTCAAATAAAATAAGTGTTACCAAATAAATAAAAAGAGAGTTTAATATTCATAATTAACTAACGGCAAATTGTGGTGAATAAAAACGAGATTCTCTGCATTATTGGGTAACAGACGATTCCTCCTATTTTCATAAAAAAGTACTGCCTCTGAAAAAAGTCTTTCGCTATTAACACTGCTACATGGTGGGGACAGATATCTATGTGAAAATTTTATTATTATTGAGAATTAATTGGCGTTTGCTATCCACCATGCATAAGGGTCACTCTGTCGATCAACTCGGACCATTTTCAAGTAAAAGTCAAGCTCGTTGGCTATAGCACTATTTGTCGTATCTTCGGTTTGACTAATATCTTCAGCGACTTCGTTGAAGCAATCCCAATATGTTTCATGAACAACAGTTGCGCCATCGCCTGCCCTTCTTTTCATTGAAGGCGAATCACGTTCACTACTATTTGAATCGTCTCCGCTACAACTCATTTTTAGGCCCTCCAGAAGCAGCTTTTGTCTAGCTTCTTCTGTTTTTATTATCCCAAAAAACTGGTTTTGAATCTGGGATCCAATAAAGTATCCAGGAAATATTTTGAATCTTCATCAAGATATTGTACAAGTTGCTCTATTTCAGTTTTCAGAGACATCAAAACAAGCAACAAATTCGGTACTTTCCGCGCAGTTTCTTCTTTTTGAAGGTACCTCATGAACGTAGCCACGTGTGTTATGACTTCGGTAGGCTGAGTTCCAACGTGTACTGACATCTTGCACCAACTGATGTTCCGGTAACTTCAGCTCCTTTGGAATGGCCTTCAGTTTTTCAAGCGCTAGTCCTGAGTGATTGAAATGGGTTACAGTACGCCTAGAAGCAGCCAACATATCCATTAAATCAGGCTGACATTTAAGTGATTCAGTGATGACTCTTTGGAGTGAGTAAAGCAGTGAGCAGAATCGTATTCAGCCACCCGAACTCCTTTTACCATATTAGCCCCACTATCGTGCACAGCAAAATGTATTTTATTCAGAGGAATTTAACAGCGTGCGGCAATAACGTTCAGTTCGTTCGCTATATTCTCCCCGGTATGAGATCCTGAAAAGGGTTTGATTGCCAATACGCCATGTTCCAGTTTGAAATCAGGAGATAGCCAGTGGGCTGTAAAACTTAAAAAGCTTTCATTATTGTGGTCGCAAGTCCGTATATCTGACGTAACAGACACCACGGCAGCTTTTGAAATATTTTCCATAATTTTTTTTATTGATTCGTTCATAAATGTTGGGTACTATTTTTTCAGTCATAAATGTACGACTGGGGATCTTGAACCGAGTAACTGCTTTATGCTTAAGCCTGTTGAAACCAACTCTTGCTACAATTGATTGTGGTTCATTATCTAACGCAATCATTTCACCAATTAAATAAACATATTCGTTAGATTTTGGGTCATTAATACCCCAATACTGTTTTCTTTCTACTATCTCTGCCAAATTTAATTGTTTATGTGTAGCCGGCTGAGCGGGAGCGCTCGTACTTGCAAATGAACTCGTAGAAGGAAAAGTTCTGCTTTCGCCGCATGTAGTTGAAGCTGGACCACCGTAAGTTACGGAAAAAATTGTCGGGATGCTTGCTTTGCAAATGGTTTTTCATAGAAGTCCCTGCTTTCTTCCCTTCGCCACCACGAGATAATTTTAATGTGCAAATTAAACACATTACGTACTTTGCATCGTCTTTTTCTGTTTCAAAATAGTTCCACAACGGAGATCGTTTATTTGCCATTTTTTTAGACACATAAAATAAATACAGAATGAAGTACGAGTTCACAATTACGTATACACTACTATACATATTAAACAAATAAAAAACTTATCTATTCATAGGCGGGCGCACGTGTACTGCATACGAAATAGTTTCGTACACTGACCTAATAAACTCGTTTCTTGCCTAGAAAGCGGTCCGCGCGAACCTACAATACGTAACTGGTTGAAATCTGCACGACGCGCCCGCCGCCAAACTTAAATGTAGGTATCGTTTGGCCGGTGATCAGGCCGAATATCCGGTATTCGGCCAAACAACTATATTTGCATCTCTAATTTTTATTTCTAAGCGTTCATATATTTTTTCGGATATAAAACTTATTGTGAAACGACGATCTGCTATAACTATTTTTTTTTTAACTTTTTAAACAATTTCTTCTCACTACCATAATTGGGCGACCCGAGCGAGGTTTATGTTTGGTGGATGTTCTACCACGTTATTTGGCGCACCGGCGTGCGACTGTAGAGTACGGTGGACTTGTCAAGGGTTGTTGTCTGTTCAATATTAAGTACCATGCGGATAAGTATCTGTAATTCCATGGCTATGAACACATATGAATTCCTGTTTGAGAGTTCCAAAGTCTCCTGAAGCATTTAAAAATAAGGATGGCACCGAATAGTGAAAAAGAGACGACGTGAAAACCGATCTCTAAGTAGCGA
This sequence comes from Apoda limacodes, assembly GCA_946406115.1. Taxonomy (NCBI): domain Eukaryota; kingdom Metazoa; phylum Arthropoda; class Insecta; order Lepidoptera; family Limacodidae; genus Apoda; species Apoda limacodes. The sequence continues at coordinate 17,301,976 of OX291564.1, read as the reverse complement.
GTGTACTCCAGGATTAGAATTTTTGCCTCATAATCATTGTTTTTTCCCGCATCAACTGCAGCAATCAGGCCTTCGCCCATTGGATCCGGCAGCTACGAAGTGCTTGGTTATTATTGTCACTTGACCCGTGAGGAGGTACCGTCTTCATCAGTCGTGACCTGCGAAAGCCATCGCACACTGAATGCATAAATTTTCGAAAAAGTTTGAATAGTTGTAGCTTTGAAGGCAGGCGTCGCTCATGGCTTCAGCAGATGAGTTGTACTTTGAGCAAATTACCAGTTTCCTTTGTCTAATTTTTGCAGAGCCAGAAAACGAAATAAAAAATCTTTTTTATTCCCTATTGTCAATCGGTCAAAAGCGCAAACAGAAGAAGAAAACTTGTCTGAAAAATAATTTAAACTAGGCTACGTTAGACTACGGTCGATCGACTCTGAGAAGCCGCAAGTATATGTGATACAGGATTGTCTTCTAGGTAGGGTACGTACGTATGCATTTTTTAGTCAGGTAAGTATAGGTCTGCTGTAAAATATCAATGACAAACCTCTTAATTATTCGAAATTGCGAGTTTATTGGGTGTTACAAAACAAAAGAGTTCTAGTATTTAACTGTAAAGAGTAACTTTGGATGTTGAAGCGTGGCACTGCATGACCTCAGCATACTTTTCATATGATGAAACGTAATTGCCGAGTGCTAATCGCGAGCATTATGACAAATGTTCGTTAGTTAATCGATTGCGATATTTTGACTTAATTCTTTATATCAGAAAATGCAGACTCGCACAAGTAATTTGACTTAAACATTGCCAACAGTTGAAGGGCGATCTTCAGATATAAAAGACCAGAATTTTGTATCAGATGCTGTGGCTTTGAAATGTAAATCTGTTGAAATCTGCAATAACTCATTTTCAACAGAACATCAGTCAATGTTAAATTGACTTGTTATTTCAGTGGCTAATTCCTCAATGTTTTTACACGAAAATGAATAACTCATAAATGATGTGATATTTGCCAATTTACTGAAATCATAAAAACGTGTTTCGAATTGACCGAAAATATTTGATAATTCTGCCTCATACATATGATAATTTGACTGAGGAATCCTTGCTTTCAAAGACAGAAAATATTTCAGATCCTTTCTTTTTATTTGATATATCATAAATTGCAACTTACTTTTGAAAGTGTTTATTGCGCTGATCATCTCAATAATAGTTTTTCCTTTACCTTGAAGCTCGAAGTTAATAGTGTTTAAATGCATTGTTATGTCCGTCAAAAATGCCAAATCTAAATTACATCGAAATCGATTGCGGGATTAGGCGTGAAAGCGTCACTTTGTTCGGATATTCGAACTTTCAGCCCCTATTCCATCCCCACACAGGTCGAAATTTTAAAAATTCTAGAATAAATGTTTATTTTTTTTTTTATCAATTGCCTAAATACAAAGTTTTATGTTTTTATCTTCGACAATGACGAATTTCCATACAAACTTTCATCTCTTATTACAACCCCTTCTAGCCTTTTTTTTGCAATTAAAGGTAGCCTATGTCTTTTTCTCAGGTCTAGGTTATCTCTGTACTAAATTTTATCTAAATCGGCTCAGTGGTTTAAGCGTGAAAGCGTAACAGACAGACAGAGTTACTTTCTTCGAGTTATTTATAATATTAGTAGGGAAGTAGGGATAGGGAAAGGATTGTGGATCGCTTTATAGGCTTTGTTAGGTCTGTTAGTTACCTGTAGTTATTTTTAGACGAGCATATAGTTTCACACTACGCCATTATAAGGCTATAATAGTAGTAAGTTAAATTCAGTGACAGTACTATCAGAGTGCTATAAGGAAAAAAAAAAACGATTATAAAGTGGGCACTTTTCCGAGGCTAGCAAGCTCTTATAAAACCGTTATAAGTATGATATTGGTGACGATTGGCAACCCTTGCGCGTTTGAGCCATATCGTTTAACTACCTTCACGGCGACAGCGAGCCTGATAATGTTAGGTACTACTGTTTATTGTTATGGTTTGGTTTTACTTTCACGTGTCATCCACTGAGACTCTTAGTACTCATTGAAGCGGTCGTTAAACGGAAGGCCTTCGGTGCGTGCTATGTCGCGCACTATGCCGCGCACTTCCGTCAGGCCTAGGGGAACGCGCGTGGCGGGTAGCAACGCCAGCGACCCGTACAGCTGTACCAGGCGCCAGCCAGCGCTGTTGCGCCTCACTTGCAGTCCCAGGTGACGCGCCTGACGCACCAAGGCCTGCTTATAATGAAACATGCAACCTTGAGTTGCAACGCCCTGTATGAGCAGACCGAAGTGCCTGCTCATAATCTGTGATTATGTGGGATGGTCGGGGATTGCCAGCTGCTTGCCAGATTCTTGTGAAAACCGCCTCGTAATGACCACGGCGGCGGTTTTACATCAAGACGATCACAGGACGAAAGAAGTGGCCAGCTATAACTCCATGAAGAGCTTAAATTTGGTAGACTGGCAAACCCGCAGGAACAGTCGCGGAGGTAACGTTCAAAGCCAGGCATGACAAGAATAATTGCGGTTGGCCCGGCCACCGACGCTGTAGCCAAGAGCCATGAGTTTAGCTGCGGATGTCCCTGCAGTGCTGTTTAATATTCTTGGAAGGTGTGCGGCACAGCTGGCTGTGCACTCCTCCTCCACTTCCGCATTGACGACACAACCGACTCGAAGAGCAGATGCGACGCAGCATCTGGATACCTGAAATTGTATTTAAAAAAAAAAATCATTATATAACAGAATTTTAAACAAAACCAAAGTTTGTTTAACTTTAGTACAACTCCATCTAGTGGTGAACATCTTGTGTTATAATTGGACATTTTTGAATTTCGCCATCATATATATAATTTCCAAAAACTGAATTGATTTAAAAATTCCGGTTGGGGTGCAAAAAAGGGGCGCTGAGGAAAAAGGACTTTCCATTGTTACTCATGACATGATATAAACTTAAATCAAATAAAAAATTTATTAATGCATATCTAGCAGCTTCTGTCTCGTAAATTGCATTCAGAGAATTATTCTCCAAAGTCGATCTTCGTCACAGTGCCTGGAACATGGCATTCCTGTAATTTAAATAATAATAAAATAAATCATCTTTTTCCTTTATTATTATTTTTGTTTATGTTTGTGGACACTAATTCTTAAAAGTGATAGATGAATAGATGGATTTGATATTTTAACCTCCTGGATCCCAACCAAAAAAATTGTATGCTGTCATAAAAGCCGAATGTACTTTATAAAGAATCTATCTCAGAGTCCTGAATCTTGTATCGTTTGTATTAAGGTCTAAAATGAATATGACCATTTTTTGTTGGAACAAAGTTTATTGTATACTCTATAAGGAATACGTAAAGCTTTCTTTTCATTGCAAATTATTTGTACTTTATGAATCCATCTCGGCTTTTATAGTAAACAAAACGCGTATTTTTGTAGATTATTTCGTGTCATTTTGTATGAAATCTAACGTCTATTTTATAAAGTAAATAAAATAAAAAACTTATCAAAATAATGTTTAATGAAAAACGAACACCCCCACCACCCTGTGTTCTAACGCGACCAAATCCACGAGCGCTTCCCCTAGTGCGGGGTCTGCTTCCACGAGGTCATCCTCTTACCCGCGAGCGACTTGGTCTCTCAGGAACATGCTGTTCATCCTGATTTTCATCCTCTGAGCTTGAAGAGTCTCCGCCGGATAGGTCAGGTTCAACATATTCAGGGTCATTATCTGAGAACTCATCTTCGAAGTCTGAATTGTTTAATATCAGACTAATATCCTCTTGCCTCAGAGCTAAAATAAAACAAAACACGATTATTAACTCAATAATTTAAATTTATAGTATAACGATACGATAAATGCCGAAAGTACTTTATAAAGTACAAATTCAAGAAATACTTACAATATTGCAACATGTGCAACGAAAATATTAATGATACGTTAAAGAACACTCTCTATTCTCATTACAAACATAAAAATATGATCAAGAATGTAGCAGATTGATTAGAAAATATGTGATTAAACTTACCTCCACCTGCACGACGCGGCATCTTGTACAACATGTGACGTCGAACTGAATAGAATATACGTTTTTACTATTAAATGGTCCTTGATAAAGAGAGACAGATATATTTCGGATCAGCGATCAGCGATTGGTTCTCCGGATCACGCCACTATATATATTTTTAACGGCAAATATTTAGTTCTTTATGAAGTACGCCCGGTATATTAAGGCTAAGTTTATTTACATAATGTCAGGACTTAAGGTGGGTGTCCATTTAGTTCTTTATAAAGACCACAGGGATCCAGGAGGTTAAGGGCTTTGTTGCTAAACCCAGCCCTAGAGTACCACTTGGAGTCCCTTTTGTAGGAGAGGATTTCGGTTAAATCCTCAACTACAAAAAGTTCTAGAGGCGCTCTAGACTCTAATGGCTCCATTTTTCTGAAAAAATAAGCAAAAAAATTAATTGTCACAAACAAATTTCTCTTAATCGTTTGACCAACAGACGTAAGCCAAACGATGATGATGATGATTATTTGGTTTATCCTTTCGGAAAGGCCAGGGACTGAGCCATACAGCCATGTCGTCAATATTATATTGTCAAAAATTATTTTCTATATTTTCAACCGTGTTCTGGATGTAGAGATACAAACTTTTGTAGGTTAAAGGATTAATCAAAATTTCATTTAGTGAGCGGGGAATATTAATTGGGTTCTTGTAAAATTCTAGTAGATTTATTCTGAGGGCAAATCTTTGGGTAGTAAAAGTTGGGCAATCAAAGAAAATATGTTCTAGTGTCTGTGGAATATCAGAGTTACAGTGTTCGCAAGATGCAGATTTTCAGTTTGTGAAAATGTGAATTTATCTTGCAATTTCCAAGGCGGAGGCGGCAAATTGACGTATTGTTCTTTGTCAAACCAAGATGTGCAGATTTTGAGACTCTCTTCTCCACTCTTCTTTTAATCTTAACTACAAATTGAGTTTATATTCTTTGACCGGAATAGAGAAGTTTGAGTTTGCTAATCTGTGATTTTCAGAAGTTTCAGTTGATGTTTTGGTAATGTGCTATTAAATCGGCTGCGTTGCCTATCACACCAATGTGTGATGGAGTCCATATAAATATTACCTCTTTATTCGCATTGGTCAGTCTAAATATATGTTCCCTTATTTCATAAATCAAATAAGAAGTTTTAGCATGTAAGGTTAAGTGTTTCATTGATTTCAGTACGCTCATGTTATCGGTTACAACGATCCATTTTGAATTTCAGACGAAGCAATATATTGTAAAAATTATCTTGTGGCTAAATAAGCCGAACGAATACGAGATGTAATGACCGCGAAACGAAAATGTCCGTTAAGAATTAAAAAAAAAAATAGATGGCGGCAGTGTTGCCAGATAAACATCTGCTAAGTAGCGTACGATCGCTTATTATAAAACATCATATTCCTTCCGAAGAAGAGAATAAGAAAATCGTGCCGTGAAATACTCCAACTTTGGGTTCTAGGTTAACTTTGGCAACTTGGAAAATGACTTTAAAAATTTGTAGCTCAGAAACGAATTCAGATGGGATTTTTATTTAAACAATAGCAAAAAAAGCCTATATTTCTGGCATAGTCATGAACTACTTTAATAATTTTTGGATTTTTTTTGGAATACATGTTTGTTTTATTTCGCATCTCTGTAAAAATGGCCGCTATTAGCTGAAATCTTAACTAAAAGCTCACAAATAAACAAGAAATAGATAATATCTAATTGCGGCTAGTTGGCTACTAAAGGCCAATTATGAGAATAATGTAGTTGGAAATATTATGTGACTAAGGTGTCAAACAAGCTAACGGTCCGCCTGATCTTAAGTGGTCACCGTAGCCTATGGATGCTTGCAACAAGGGGGGCATATAAAAGTCTTATAAATTGTCTTGACAAATCCCATACGTACAGCAGTTCTTTTACGTTCTACGGTGTGATGATAAATTTCCTGCAAAACAATAAAATGAAAAAACTTTAAAGACAAATAGGATTTGAAAACTGGATATCAGTGCGACATATATGGCACGTGTTAGAATTGACTGATAATTGGTCATAGCAGGATCAGCACAGCGTATGACCACAGGGGATTAAAACTACTTGTGGCGGATTTTCCAAGCAGATGACTCAATGTGGAAGCTGGGGTTGCTCGCGACCGGCATTGTTGGCAAGAGGAGACGCGGGCCTAATGTTAAGGGGCACAGGAGGTCGATCTTGAAACTCCAAGATCACTTCTGGCGCTTGGACATCCAAGACGGCTTCTCGCTCCACCTAAGTCGTCAATAACGACTTCTTCTCCTACTTCTGGGGCATCTACAACGACCCCAACTCCCAAATCCATCATCCGGCTAGTCGCCACAAGGCACTCTCGAATTACTTGTCAGCACAGTAGCCCTAATGTACTGGCTCTCACTGTTGCGACGAGGAAGGGCTCCTCTGCGCTGGGCTTCCAGTCGCGCAGAACTCACGGTGAGCTTTCTTGCTATGACCTCTAAAAACAACAATTTTTTTTATTTATATCAAATGACATTATTTTTTTTATTTCAAAACAAATACTCTAGCACAACGTAGTGAAGTTGTGGCTCCTTCGGGAAAACTTCACGTATCCGGATGACGTCACTCGTTGTGATATTACTCGGCGAAGGTGATGATTGGACCAGGATTGAGTTAAATGAAATTATGAATAAATATGCGTAAATCTTGCATTATTGAAAGTTGCGTAATATAAATCCTCCCCCTTTAAGAGAAAAATTATCTATCATAGATAATTTTTTGAAACAATTTTTATTATAATTATTGTTAGTATTAATGCTAAGCTTAATATTAAATACATTATGTTATCCTTTAATGTCTTATTATTTTCATTTCCTAACACACTTCACTTATTACTGGGATACATCTTTAAACGTCACTACTTTCATACACGTTAAGTTTGGTTCACGTTCATTTGTTCCGCTTTGTTTCTCATCATTATCACGTCCAAATTTGCTGCAAGCAGGATAGTGGTGAGAGATCAGCAAAAAGTCACAAAACATCTACTCCACAGGCATGGAAAGTTTGTGCGTGTTATTACTGAGAATCACACATCCTTTTCTTAATTCGTTATGGTGAAAGATTTTTTTTTTCTTTTTACACCTCAACTTCTCAAGCGAATCAGATTTAAATGCGTCCTTACAGTTTTTATCATTTTAAAGTTCAATGAGTCCTTCCTGGATTTCTTCTGTAATTTCACCAGCATCTATGCTAAAAGTATTGCGAATCAGTTTTTGATCAATTTAAGCTTCTGTTTCGGAGTATACTGGTTTAAAAAAAATCATACACTTTCTAAAATCTGATAAATCTTCATCATAAGAATCCATGACCACGTTAAATACCCCTAATCTTTTAACATGTTATGAAAACATGTTGTGGTCTAACTTGTTGTTAGACTATGCAAACAAAGTTAAGATATATTCGTATTGTAAAAACTTAGTCTCAAAACATGTTTTTGAGTTGATTTTATGTCATTGAAATCCATAGTTAGTAATGTCTTCCATACAGCGTGTATTGTCAATTTCGTTGTGGAAGTTTACACCAGTCACTGAAGCCCAGTTGCAAATATGAGTAGAAGGCAGCCGATACAGCTGTAGAGTAAATGGGGATCTTGTTCGCATATCGCGTCGAAACATGAAATTTTCCGCAAGAACAGGCCTTCAATCAACGTCCACATGAACATTGCCGATATTGTATACTCGAACAGCATAGAAGCCGCCTTGTAGATGTAGGGCATAGCTTCGATACCTGTCAAGCGTACTTCCTTAAGGGTGGAATAGTTCTCTTGTAAAGGGTTGCTGAGCTTTTCAATGTAAGGTACCATGCGGATGAATTAACGTATCCTGTACCTTGGAGGATTTTTAAACTCTTCCTTTTCTAGGATTGCAATTGTTGTAGATAAAAATAATAAATCTTTGTCACTATAATCCAGGACCACGTTAAATACCTCTAAAATCAACACCACACTCTTTTTAGTTAACAAAATTTTAAACATGTTGCAAAACATTAGGAATTAATATTGTTGGTCTAACATGTTGTGGTTTTACTTGTTATTAGGCTGTGCAAACAAAGTTTAGATATATTCGTATTGTAAAAACTTAGTCTCAAAACAAGTTTTTGAGTGGATTTTATGCCAGTGTAAACCTATAGTTAGTATGATAAGTTGTAACTAAAGGTTTAACAGTTTCACAAACATACGAGGTCATTGAAGTATCCAGTAGTTTACTGAAAAATATTGTCTATACCAGCATGTATTGTCAGTTTCGTTGTGGTAGTTTACACCAGTCACTGATGCCCAGTTGCAAATATGGGTAGCAGGCAGCCGATACATGTGTAGAGTAAATGGGGATCTTTTTCGCATATTTTTATTTATTTTATTTTATTTATTGAAAGGTAACCTTACAGCTTAAAAACAAATATAAATTGTTAACAATAAACATATCAAATACGCCAATTACAAGGTACACAAATTAACTATTAAATTAGTAACAAGTGGGACTAAAAAGATAATTATAATAACACATTTTTTTTAACAAAATATTAGATATTGTACATATATGGTTGAGTTCTGAATAATATATTTATGGAGAAAGGTATAGATTATAGATACTTATAAAAATAAGGTTTAATAAAATATTCATTATAAATTAATATTATTTGTAATTATAGTAGATTGTACGTCGTATGCATATAAGTGGAAAAGGATGAGGTAGGCAGTGTAGTGATTAGTTAGTCTCTTGGTAGTTTTAATGCTAAAACTATCAGCAAACAAATCTGGGTTTATTTATGAATTATTTAGTTAATTTATTAATATTTTTGTCAGTCGTTGTTGTTGCGAGATTCATAACATATTTGTACAATACTATTTCGAAATTTGGATCTAGACATAGCAAAAGGGTCGATGTTGGAAAATTTTTTGTTATATATATCAGGAATTCTAATAAGAGGAGAGTTTTCTGTATATTTACTTGAGGTTTGAGGAATATTAAATAAATACATACATTCAATAAAATTGCACGCGTGGGTTCGGATCCCATCCTCGTCGCCAGACCCTTTATGGCGTGTTGTCCTTAGCCTATCACCGAGTCCCATTCCCTTGAATAGATAGTCCTGTCCGGTGCCACGCAATACGCACGTCCCTAGCAACGGTAATTACTTTCCTAGCGGGTAGAGGATCCCGAGATTCGCATGCAGACATAGCCCCTGCTGCCAACCCAATGGTCCTAAACTCACCCTCAGCCACGCTTTAAGGTGGGCCCTCAAACCCCCAGTGTTGGCTCGAATTGGTGCCGCCCCCGCCACGAAACCCTGAACCATGCCCCGCCACCCCAGATCGTAGGCAAGATACGTGAATGCCCCGCTCGCAATCCTTACTGGACACTCCTCAACTGGTACCATGTCCACACGTCAGGCGTATTGTATCTGGTCCACCGCTAGTGGTTAGATGTCTAACCTTTCCAGTTTTGGCGCCATTTCCAGAGGCCCGGTCTGCGTTACGCGTCCATCATACCAGGCGCCACCTACCCCTGTGACCTTTTCAAACCCCTCCTCGCATGGGATTATGACTTGACCTACGTCCCAACATGAGTCTATCCACATAGGCACATTCGTTCTGATGCCCGTGAACGTGGACAAGACCTCGTGAGCCCTGTTGACTTGCCAGGAGAGTTTTGTCCCAGGGAAGAGGTTGGCTATGTCTGTACATACTCCACGCACTGTGTCCCCTTCTTTTGAATTAGTCGATCTCTCTATCATCTGCAACCAGAAACCCTGCATTTGCGGCAGGAGGTTGGGCGTCAATGCGGCATCCGTATTTCCCGACGCCATTTAAAGTTCCTCGTAAGCCCACCTCATGGAAAGATTTCTGTGTACACAGTCTACTGGGGTAGTTAGATATTTATCCCTGGATAGTGGCGCAGTCATCTCTCCCTCCCTCGAATAAAGTCCATACCATAGTCCTGTGATCAATTCCACTTCAACCGTCCAAGTCCCCAAGAACAAAGATGGATTGGCCTGGGCCACGTCCACAGGCGCAAAAACGGTATCAAAACCATTCACACAGTCTGTATGGAAGTAGTGGTCGAATTCCTGGTCTATTATTGCTGGAGGCTACTATATTATCTCTTATATATGTACCTGGAATCTACAAGCTAGACCTCTCCCCTCGTGCGTCTTGTAACATCTCAGGCTGGGGGGGATACCTGACTGTACCTATTGAAGCCATGATGTCTACTTCGGCCCAATCAACTGCCTTGCCCACTACCCGTCTGTCAATCCATGGCTGCAACGTATGAGTTAGGGGGACACTCATCGACAAAAGCCTTCTCAGCGAGCTATCTATTATTCCTGTCATATCAAAAATTTCAGTAACATAGGTTCCGTCCGCTTTCATATTCACTACCGGCACTTGTTCCTCTCTTATCTCGACCTCCCTCCTCTGACTGGTAACCACGTATATTATCTTCCTAACCTGACTGGGAATTGTTACCAGTCCCTCGGTTCTGTTAAACACTTGTACCTCAATATCATCAGGGCCTCCTACACTTGTGATACCGAAAATTTCTACCCCGCCTATGAGTGGGTACGGCAAGGTTATGACTGTCTGTAGAACCCACAGGGCATTTAATGCAGTACCCACCTCTTCTAGTACTATCACAGCGATTTCAGGCGAGTTCAGAGCCCATACTAGTAGTATAATATTGGGCACTCTAGACCACCTCCGTGTCATCAGGCTCACTCCGTTCGCCTGCACTCCGGTGGCTTAGCGTGCCCAATATTATGTTTTTGAGATCAGTCATCGTTCGCCTTTTGAAACACGTTGTCCTTAACACGATTACAGAGAGCCCGTGGTAAGATCACTCTGTGAACCGTGTATATCCTAAACCTTTCAGTTGGAAGACCCGTGGTAAGTTCTTCCTGGGGTGCCCGTGGTAAGATCAACCCCACCGAAAGGAATTCCTAACACGTTCAACTTGGAGCCCATGGTAAGATCACCTTATTGAACGCGATACCTAAAACACGATTACAGAGAGCCCGTGGTAAGATCACTCTGTGAACCGTGTATATCCTAAACCTTTCAGTTGGAAGACCCGTGGTAAGTTCTTCCTGGGGTGCCCGTGGTAAGATCAACCCCACCGAAAGGAATTCCTAACGCGTTCAACTTGGAGCCCATGGTAAGATCACCTTATTGAACGCGATACCTAAAACACGATTACAGAGAGCCCGTGGTAAGATCACTCTGTGAACCGTGTATATCCTTAACCTTTCAGTTGGAAGACCCGTGGTAAGTTCTTCCTGGGGTGCCCGTGGTAAGATCAACCCCACCAAAAGGAATTCCTAACACGTTCCACTTGGAGCCTATGGTAAGATCACCTTATTGAACGCGACACCTAAAACACGATTACAGAGAGCCCGTGGTAAGATCACTCTGTGAACCGTGTATATCCTAAACCTTTCAGTTGGAAGACCCGTGGTAAGTTCTTCCTGGGGTGCCCGTGGTAAGATCAACCCCACCGAAAGGAATTCCTAACACGTTCGACTTGGAGCCCATGGTAAGATCACCTTATTGAACGCGATACCTAAAACACGATTACAGAGAGCCCGTGGTAAGATCACTCTGTGAACCGTGTATATCCTAAACCTTTCAGTTGGAAGACCCGTGGTAAGTTCTTCCTGGGGTGCCCGTGGTAAGATCAACCCCACCGAAAGGAATTCCTAACACGTTCAACTTGGAGCCCATGGTAAGATCACCTTATTGAACGCGACACCTAAAACACGATTACAGAGAGCCCGTGGTAAGATCACTCTGTGAACCGTGTATGTCCTAAACCTTTCAGTTGGAAGACCCGTGGTAAGTTCTTCCTGGGGTGCCCGTGGTAAGATCAACCCCACCGAAAGGAATTCCTAACACGTTCAACTTGGAGCCCATGGTAAGATCACCTTATTGAACGCGATACCTAAAACACGATTACAGAGAGCCCGTGGTAAGATCACTCTGTGAACCGTGTATATCCTAAACCTTTCAGTTGGAAGACCCGTGGTAAGTTCTTCCTGGGGTGCCCGTGGTAAGATCAACCCCACCGAAAGGAATTCCTAACACGTTCAACTTGGAGCCCATGGTAAGATCACCTTATTGAACGTGATACCTAAACACGATTACAGAGAGCCCGTGGTAAGATCACTCTGTAAACCGTGTATATTCTAAACCTTTCAGTTGGAAGACCCGTGGTAAGTTCTTCCTGGGGTGCCCGTGGTAAGATCAACCCCACCGAAAGGAATTCCTAACACGTTCAACTTGGAGCCCATGGTAAGATCACCTTATTGAACGCGACACCTAAAACACGATTACAGAGAGCCCGTGGTAAGATCACTCTGTGAACCGTGTATATCCTAAACCTTTCAGTTGGAAGACCCGTGGTAAGTTCTTCCTGGGGAGCCCGTGGTAAGATCAACCCCGCTGAAAGGAATTCCTAACACAATCGCAATTGGTTGACAGACCCATGGTAAGATTCCGCCCGGGGAGCCCGTGGTAAGATCACCCCACGCCAACCGCGATTGTTTAATGTTCCAAATTAGTGAACAGATCGAACGATCGAATTCATAATAAATAAAAGAAAAAAATTAAAAAAAAAAAAAAAATCACCTTTACCTTTTGAAAAACCAAATACCTTTTACCATTTACCTTTTACCATTTTACCATAGAAGAATTACCTGCAGGTGTATAAAAAATAAAACAATGTTGGAAATAAAACAATGTGGAAATATCTACAGCTCAATCAAAGTTCATTACTGCTTTGAGTGAACTATAGAGTTTTGGTAGGATAGGTTTTTTTTAATTTGAACAGGTTACAAAAGTAAATACTTTTCTTTATAGTGTAGTGAAGTCTGGTCTGGTAAGAAGCATAGTACCTGCGAACAATAAAATATATTAGCACTGACAAGGTTCTTTTACAGTTATTAAAAATATTGAAAACCAGCGAGTTACCTGAATGTCCCATGTAGGTACTTGGGTCTTAAATACTTGAAAGCTGACAGTTCTTAAAGTCGCAGCACTGTCTTCTCTGTAAACAATTTAAAAAAATATAATTATTATAGTTTTACGGTGTTTTTCTATACAAATTTTATACCTTGAACACAGGTACCTACAGTTTTGACTAATAAAAAGGAAACTAGCAGTAAGATAACAGGGATTTTTATTTTTAAGATGAAATAATAAATTAGATTAAGGCATTGAATCCGTACTAAGGAAGATCTAGTGCAGATCTAAAAAAAATATAAAAAAAAATAAACTGTTGCATTAATTAAATATAAATAAAATCATGATAATTGCAACAGTGTTATAATACTGAGAGCTGAGCTGAGCAAAAACCATTGTGAAAACGTTAATTACATGTCTAATAATTTTATCAGCATATTTTTTATTTTATCCTAATATAATCAGAATATTTCCAATGAGCAATAAAATGTTACATTAAAAAAATCTCTATTTACTTGACAAAATGAACAACTAAAAATTATATATTATTTATTTTTAATTTTACAATAAATAAATAAGTAACACACTTTACTTACAGTATATAAATAAGTAAGTACTGCTTGATCACTTTTCTTGATTTTGGTAATTGCACTTTCACTAATTAAAGTTTTGAGACGTGTTCACAGCGCTACAAGTTTCTATGAGAAATGAGTTATAATAATTATTATAGAAATAATTCTCACGGTTTGCTTATACTCCGACCAATGAATCTTGAACACTTCGGAATTTAGAGCAATTCAATCGTGTTTAGTATACGTTTTAACACCAGTATCTTATTGTTTTGTAGTATAATATCTAGGTTATATTAATATATTCTCACATACTTACAAATATGAGTGATTAATTTAACTGAAAAAAAAACAATTTGTTTTCACATTCATTGAGAAAATAAGTTTTATTATTTTTAAGCAAATTTTATATTATGCAAAATTTTAGATGATTTGTTCATAATAGCGAATTTAGGTTATTTGTCCCTACCACAGAAGCAAAGCCTTCGTTAGATAAAGGAGGCTTAGGCTATTGGCCACCGAACCGGCCGGCCGCAAATTGGTGGATTAATTTAAGTACATAAATATATTATAAATACATTTTAGTTAATATAGTTCTATGTGGGTTCGTAACCGATTTGTCTTTTTTATAATTTGGTATTTCATTAATGTAATATTTTAAAGTATCATGTATAGTTCAGCGACAAACACATAAACAAAGAGCCTTGCAAGCATAAAATAGTATCACGAACATAATATGAGAAGTTCATCTATTGCGAAATGTTACAGTCAAGTTAAAAAACATACGATAGTAAATATATCCGTATTGCTTATTTTTATATAAAGTTTTTGTAATCTTTGTTGTATAGCGAGTCATATAAGAAAAGTACTACTTAGTGTTTTTTTCCCTCTTTTTATGAAAAAAATCATACAACGTCTCAAAATTAAATTATTGAAGTTATAAGTACAATAACTAACGAATCCAGTTTTCGAAAACATAAGTTTAAATCTAAGTTTTTGTTTATGATTTTTAAGTGTGGTATTTTGCCGAAATATGTGTTGAGAGGGGTGCAATTCGCGAAGCATTAATTTTATTTGACAATTAGTATTTTATAATATATGAAGGAGTTAATAAAGGATAATTTTAATAAGAAATGTAACTTAGATTTTTAACCATTTGGTCAAATGTCTACAGTGCGACATTTTCAACATTTTACCGCGACCTAATATCAATTTACTACACATCCTTTGACGCAAGGCGACAAAGAATACCTAAGCGTGATAATTGCAAAGTATGCAATATTATTGATTTAGGGTTCGATTGGGTTCAATTTAAAAAAATCAAACGGTACATTTTATCTAGTCATGAGCTGTTTGAGTAAAATTGAAAACTTCGTTATAGACGTTATTAACTTTAGACATATTTCAATTTTAAACAACTGAATAGTATAGAGAAGGTATAAAGTTATGTGTTAAGATGATTTTTAATGTTTGTCTACGTGTAATTACATCTGCAGGAATTATTTGTAATTATTACCTAGTACATGTCAAATTATTTCAAACCTCTAATGATAAAAAATAGGAGTTTTAAAAGGTAGATATCGTAGTAATAAAAATTAGGTGTTGTTATGACTCGCTCTTGACCGGTTTTTCTATTTTTGCTGACGAATCTATATTCAATAGCTTATAAGCTCACACAGGCTACAAGTAATTACATATTTTTTTGAAAATTTGTGCATTAAATACAGTTGCTTCCGGTGTTAAATCCAGTTATTCTGATATTGAAAAATGTAAGTAAGTACCTACTTATAACAAAAAATTTTTTTTGTTTTTAAATGTTTTTTTCTTATAGTTGATTTTATTATTTCTATTTATTTCACAGGTCTGACTCAGAGTTCGAATCCAGCCAAGAAATCCTTGCGGTGGCGCCTACACCTCCGGTGTCTTCTAGAAAACTCTGCACATCCTCAATCGGTGCAAAAGCAGTGAAACCCAAAAACATCGCCTCATCCCGTAAGCGCCTTACATCGGATACGCTAAACGAAAAGACAAGGTACTTATATAGTTGTGTTTCTATTTTAAAAATCTTTTGCTAAACTTAATGTAAAATTTGAAATAGGTATACATATACTTTACCTTTTCTGTGGTGTTTGCTTTGTAGTAGCACGAGCGATGATGTGACGTATGTGATGATTCATCATATCATAACGCGTGCAGGCAAATACATGTTTGATGATCGTATATAATTTGTATAATAGATTGTTATCAAAATAGATTATTTTTTTAAAATGTTTTTATTATTTGTTATATTAAATTGTTTTTATGATAGTACCTATTCATTACCGATTGATAGAATGTGACCCTTATTACGCAACCATAAATAATGCTATTTTATTTTATTTCTTTTTGCACCACCAAGGTGGCAAACAAGCTTACGGTCCACCTAATCTTAAGTAGTTACTTCATGTCAATAAGAAGATAACTTTATTTGTTGTTTTGTTCCCAGTTCAAAAAAGAAGAACCGAAAAGACCTCTTCACAATTTTAAATTTTGAGGAAAAAGCATCGAGCAGCAAGAAGAGTGTTCACAGTACAACATCCTCTTTTACATCGCGCGTTTCAACAGGTCAGACTCGTCGCGTTGGGAACTTTCAAGGAGACTTCTTCATTGATTTGAAGATTTACAACACGGGTGACGTTCAGGACGCTCCACCAGAGGAACGGTACAAGAAAGCCCTCGCAGCGGTAAAGCTACAGTGTGAGAGCTCTTCCAATGAATGGGGGGCTATACAGGAATTTCTCGCTATAGCCTTCAACTTGTTTAAGGATAGTGAGCCTACGCATTTTAATAATAAGTTAAAATTTACCTAAAAAATATATTAACAATGGATTTATCTACATTATTTTATTTTTGAACTCACGCATTATACATTAAATATTCATGAGGTTAATATAAGTATTTCATAACAACTTTCTGATATTTTGGTTTTCGTTAATTCATTAAAAAATGCCTTTCTGTTCTGTTTGTAGCGTATCTGTCAATAATAAGTCATGGACTGGTCACGTAAGGAGCAATACTCATAAAAAAAATGATAAAACTCAACGCCATAGCGATGGGGTTGAAATTATTAGCTCGGCGTTTCGTCGACGCATTATTTCCTATAGACTAGTGGCTTTTGAACCTATTCCAAATAATTTATCTATGTTTTTAAACTCTCTTCGTAGTAAAATAATGTTACTTTTGAGTGAAAACTTACAAAAACATACCTGTCTAAAGGTAAATTTGGAGTTATTTTCAATTTTTGTTTTGTTTAAAAATAACAAGCAAGAAATTAAGTCCTTCAGTACAAAAAACATACCAATTTATTATAATTACGATTTTAATAAGTTTTTTTCAAAAGTTGTTAATACTTTAACAAAGAAAGTTGAAGAGTTTGAGCAACGTGAAAGCGGTTGGGCCTTCCTAAGTGCTTCACATTTGGAGGTAAATGTAAACCGTTACCAACCGTTGCGGGGTGGGGAGGGGTCCACATTTATACAACTGCCGAGAGTCATAAAGAATAAAAAGGCTTGTCTTAACATTCAGAATAACGATGAGTTTTGTTTTTTATGGAGTGTTATGGCAAACCTTTACCCAGCAAAATATCATTCTGAAAGAGTAACATCTTATCCTCATTTTCGTGATGTTTTGAACATAGATGGCATGTCTTTTCCCGTTACGTTTACAGATATCCACATTTTTGAAAAAAATAATCCACAGCTTAAATTCATAATTTTTGGTTTGCAAAACAATAAGACCATAACGGGACCATTGTATAAGTCTGAAAATATAAGTAATAAAAAAATCATACATTTGTTGTTTTTTGAAAATAATGGTAAATCGCATTACTGTCTCATTAAGGATTTGTCACGGCTTGTTCGTAAACAAATAACAAACCATCACGGGAAACTGTATTTTTGCGACACGTGTTTAGTATTTTTTAAAACACAAATCGAAGTTGATAATCACGTTTGTGGTGGAATAGTGACTTTATTACCGGAAAAGGGTTCAGTAATCAAATTCAAAAATTATGACCGTAAACAAAATGTCCCCGTCGTAATTTACGCGGACATGGAAACTTTATTGAAGCCGTGCTATAAAGAACCATCAGGCACTTCGAATACAGAAACGTTACAACATCATATTCCAGCAGCGTTTGCTTATCAAATTGTTTGTACAGCGGACCCGAACCATAATCGATATGTGTCTTACCGCGGCGTTGACTGTATTGAAACATTTATCGATTATCTTTATAGAGACGCGCGTAAAATACACCAAATTCTATCTCAAAATGTTCCTATTATTTTTAATGAAAATGATGCAAAAGATTTTAAAAATGCTACCCTTTGCCATATTTGCCGGAATTTTTTATTTGGTGACAAAGTGAAAGATCATTGTCATATATCAGGCCGTTATCGTGGTGCAGCTCATAACTATTGTAATTTACAATACAAAATTCCCAAATTTGTACCGATATTTTTCCACAATCTGGCAGGCTATGACAGCCATCTGTTTATCAAAAATCTAGGAGAAGCTCCAGGAGCGATAAAAATCATTCCTAAAACTAAAGAGAACTATATCTCATTTACTAAATTCATTCCAGTTTCCGATGAAGAATTCATTCAGCTACGATTTGTAGATTCTTATAAATTTTTAGGCACCAGTTTAGAAAAGTTGGCTAAAACTTTAAAAAAAGAACATTTTATACATCTTCGTAGATGTTTTTTAAATCCAACTCAATTCGATTTAGTTACACGTAAAGGAGTTTATCCTTACGAATATATGGATAAATGGGATCGTTACAATGAACAGAAACTTCCTAAAAAAGAATGTTTTTACAGTTCTCTTACTAATGAAACTATTTCGGATGAGGATTACGAACACGCGCAAACAGTTTGGCGCGCATTTGATATTTTAAATCTCGGTCAGTACACTGATTTATATTTGCAAATTGATGTGCTTTTGCTGACGGATATTTTCGAAAATTTTAGGCAAACATGCAAACGTCACTATCTTCTCGATCCAGCATATTACTTAACAGCAAGTAGCTTATCATGGGATAGCATGCTTTTTAAAACAGGTGTCGAGCTTGAACTCATTGGAGATTTAGAAATAATTAGAATGATTCAAGCCGGTATAAGGGGCGGTGTTTGTATGTGTTCGCACAGATATGCAGAAGCTAACAATAAACACGTTTTACACTATGATCCTTTGTTAACTGACTCATATATAGTCTACATAGATTGTAATAATCTTTATGGATACAGCATGTGCCAAGCTTTGCCTTTTTCAAACTTTCGTTTTTTGAGTCAATCTGAAATAGTTAATTTTAATGTTAACAATGTATCAAATGATGCTGATTACGGGTTTATACTCGAAGTCGATTTGATTTATCCTAAAGAATTGCATGGAAAACATAACGAGTTACCGTTTTGTCCAGAAAAAAGTATTCCTCCCGGAGGGAAAACTTCTAAACTTATTCCGAATTTATTCGACAAATATTTTTACGTAATTCACTATGTGAATTTAAAAACTTGTATAAAACACGGTTTAATCCTTGAAAAAGTGCATCGCGTTATTACGTTTAGGCAGAGCTCTTACCTAAAACAATACATCGATCTAAATACAAGTTTAAGACAAAACGCAAAATCGGAATTTGAACAAGACTTTTTTAAATTGTTAAACAATAGTATCTTTGGTAAAACATTAGAAAACAACGAACGAAGGGTTAAGGTACAGTTAGTGAATCAATGGTCTGACACCCAAAATAAAACTAAAAAGAAAAATAGCGCAGACAAATTAATAGCAAGTCCGAGTTTTCATAGTGTTTCAGTCTTTACTGAAAATTTGGTTGCTATACAAACCAAGCCTGAACAGATAATTTTAGATAAGCCTCTATACATAGGGTTTACAGTGCTCGAGCTATCTAAAGCTCACATGTACGATTTTCATTACTCTATTGTTCAACCATTTTATGGTAAACGCGTACGCATGTGCTATACTGATACAGACAGTTTCATATATCACATAAAAACACATGACTTTTATAAAGACCTAAAAAAACATTTTATACAGTACTTCGATACTAGCAATTATGGTTTACAAAATGACTATGACTTGCCACTAATAAATAAAAAAGTTCCAGGTCTTTTTAAAGACGAAATGGGAGGGGATATTATTACAAAGTTTGTAGGCCTACGTTCTAAATTGTACTGCGTTAAAACTGCAAACAGTATTATTAAAAAAGCTAAAGGTGTAAAGACATGTGTTGTACGAAATTTAAGTTTTTCAAATTATAGAAAAACATTGTTTAAAGGCGGTGTCATAAAAAAAAAAAATATTTTATTCAAATCTATAAAACACGAAGTGTTCACGCGTAGCGTTAAAAAGATTGCCTTGTCAAGCAACGACGATAAGCGATTGGTGTCAGGAGATAAAGTGTCTACGACAGCATGGGGTCACGTGTCTATTTTAGGGGTATAAGTTACTTGTCAACCATATGTGTCTTAAAACATACATACGAATATAACGGTCTACAGTTAATAATTGCACTATGGGGCGACATCGATTTCAAACCAAAAGTCAAGATATTGCAAAGTGATTGTGAAATAGTAACATTAACCTCAAGTGATTTTGGTTATATTAAAAATATTCTAAATTTAAATACTTGTGATATGCATGAATTATATGTCTTTTTATACTGTGTAAAACTGTGTGATTACGAAATTGTTACAAAAGTACTAGGTATCTTAAAAAAATTTTACCGTTGTATGTGTATATATTTCGATTATCTTTTAAGTTTAGATGAATATGTGTCTGAATGCATTACACGTTTTAAAAAAATTATTAAACAAGACACACTTTCTTCCGTTGAAAACATTTACTATAGACTATTGTGTAATTGTAATACCGAGTCTTTGGTTGAAAATGAAATAGTGACTATTGGGTTTGATTATTTTTTACCTTTTGTAATTTTCAACTTATAAATATTTTAAAAAATTGTTTAATAATTGTATAGTGCATGATTATTGAAAATAAATTTATGTATGTAGAATTTGTATTTTTTATTTATTTTCTACCACTATACTTGGAAGATACCATTATACCTGCTATTAGTCTATCTAGAGCAACAATTAACCAGTCCAGACATGATTTTTAATGACGCATGCGTATTACGTTGCATTGTTGCATAGCGTGCGAGCGCGGGGAGCGGGGCGCGTTGTCTAGTATATGGTGCATGGCATATGCCTAGCTCTTAGCTCATTACGTTCTTCGCGTTAAGTGCGGTCACATCTATATCAGTATACACGAAATCATGTCTGAAGTTCGATCAATGCAAGCTAGTATGGTGGCAGTTATGGACTCAAAAATACCAAAGTATTTAGTAAAAGTTGAAATTTTTGATGCAGTTGATAAAGCAAATGATGTGCATTTACGATCACGTATTAAAACTCAATATATAGTTTATGATGAAAAGGATAATATTCTATACAAGGCATCCCAATTAATATACCAAATAACGTCTGAGCTAGGAGAGCGCAACGAAAATCTGTGCAACGTAAATCTTTTCAGGTATGTAGATATGTTTTTATATAATAGCTAATTTTTACTTCTCCTTACTTTTAAGTCTTTGAAATGGTATTATTTCCTTTTACAGAAGCAATACACTAATCATTTTTTGTTTTGTTACAGATAATAACGCTTTGTTTCATGTCAAGACAAGATACGGATGTCAAAATAGCCTGCGCTGCGACAATATCTTAGTAGATAAATATGAAATCTATTTAGAAATATAAAATGTACAAATTGAAAATAAAAAAGTATATTTAAAAAAAGTGTATTATTTAAAGTCTCACTCACATTTCATTATTAGCATTTTACTCTGTAGATGTCCACCCCATAGTTAAAATTATCCTTTCACATTACCTTTCTTGTATCCGTTTCATAAATATAATAAAATTATAAGTGATGGATTGGTTAAGGTTCAAAAATAATACAAAAAAATATTAAACTATTTATTTATTTAGTAAACAAGTAAAAAATTTACACATTTTCAAAGTACCATTTCTTAATACATAAAACATTTTTTAAAGCGCATTCTTTTTTATGATTTTTACAACTTGTTACAGAACCTACACTACTATATTTATCGTACAGATTACCAAAGCTAGGACAACCTATCTCCTCAATATTTGAAGACTGACACTTTTCACAGAGTAAATTAATCCATTTTTTCTTTTCGTCTCCTTTCGTTATGACTTCCTTATTTTTCAAAAATGATTTCATTAGTCTTAAGAATTTATAATAATCTATGTAACCTTCGCTCCAATAGATACCTCTGTTTCGTTCAATCCATGATACTGTTTTCTTTTCTTCATCAGTTAATTTCGTGTACGGGTAAGGAGGCTTAATCAAAAATACCCGAGTGTTGTTATATTTGTCAGAAATTGCAAATTCTTTTATGATAAAATCATTTTTGTAATTTTTAAATCCTTGAACATCGACAAAATAAGAATTCATGATATTTTACGAACGATGTTACTTAAAGGTTTATATTCAACTATACAATCGTTTAGTATTAAACAGTAAGCAGATGTCTGATCAGGAATTTCTACATCACTTTCTAACTCTAATCGAATGTTTACTACAGGCCCACTCTTTAGTGATTCTGGCTGACGAGCACAATCAATGACAAATAGCGGCGCTTTTTCTTTAAATTCTTTCGTGCTTAGCAACGGTTCAGCTCTACGACCATAATAAGACTGTTGAAACTTAACGTATTGTTCATATATTAAAACAAATCTATCTTCAGAAAAGTTTGCATTTAGACATTCATAAGGAAAATATGTTGAATTCAGAAAAACTTTAACATCACGTAAATTACAATGATCAAAGTGCGACATATCTTTCAAAGCATCATTTTTTCTACCAGTTTGCAAGCCTACAATAACATATCTAGGTTTTTCTATTTGAGATGAAGTTTTGATGGTCCAGGTATGCTTGGTGGTTTTAGCTAACGTATTTTCATATAGGTCCCAATTTCTAAACGTTAATTGAATGGTGCGATCCTTTTCTAATAGTTTAAGAAAATTTATTCGTTCTCGGTCGGAGACCTTAATATGCGGAACACGCCAGATTATTTTATGTATTTCAATATCGTCTATAACTTCTCCAGTATTTAATTTGACCGCGTTTAGATTTGTGTTACTGCGCAACATGACAAGTTCATGTTTACAATTAATTACAACTTTCTTGTAATCCTCAGCAAAACCTAAAATATTGCTCAACGGTATAGATGCTGAAAATCTTCCACCATGCATATTTTTTGTACCATCAATGTCCCAACCCCAAGCTTTTGAAATTTTTGATTCAGTTTCATTCATTGATAATAAACTTTTCATTGTTGTGGTAACGCCAGCATTTTTCACTTTATCAATTTCGACTCCATTTAATTCATATCGAATATCTTGAAATAAATATAGAAGGGGATTGTTTGTAAATTGAACACTAGATACTTTTTCTTTTGTATCTCTTTTTATTACATTTACTATTCCTTCTAAGTACAAGGTACTTGCGGAGGGCAATATGTATACATCTTGCTGATTAATCGGAATTCTAATTTCATCGTTTTTGTTAAAACTTGTGACATAAGGTTTATACGAATGAGTTTCGATAGCCTCGATAGAATTATCGTGAACAGGAGGATTGATAATGTTTAAAATACTCATTTTAATAGGCCAACTAATTTTAAAAAGTTTATGTTTTCAACGCTTAATTTTTTTTTCTTGGTATGTGTTGTTTTACGAACACCACTATTATTACTACGCGTTTTAACTGGACGTTGTTCGTTTTTATAGTAATCAATCATTTCTTCTTGATATGTAAATACAACTGAATTTCTTCACCTCTTAAATTTATCAAGTTATTCTTTATATCCAATATTCTTATGTCTATATTGTTAATGGTATTCCTATTTACAGGAAAATAAATAATGTTTTTTGGTATTTCTATTATTCTATAACCTGGAGGAACATTCGGAGAAAACTCGTGGATGATGTGACTGGAAACTCCGTTTATGTATGAACCACTGACTATGTCACATTCGACTCTGATCACAGTTGTTGATAAAATGTTAACTGGAAAGCGGGACTCGTGCAATTTATTAGCTTTTAACAATACTTCACCAAAACCTAACAGGTTACCAAGTGATGACCGTTTTTCAAAATGAATATCTTTAGTACAAAATATTGTTGTCTTTAAAGTGTTATTGTTACAATATAATTTTAAGTCACATTTTTTTATTTTCGATTTTAAATAGTCACAAATATCTTGAAGTTCGTATGCACCTTCAGGGATTTCTATTAGTTCATTAGTCCCATAATGAAATTTATTATTTCTGCCATCAATATTCGGTAAGGAATTAAATGTAGATAAATGTAGCAAGGCACACTCATATTCACCATCAAGTTGTAATGTAGGAAAATAGTTCGTCGTCAGAACAGAGGTGTTACCTGTTATAGACAGCGTGAAGGACATATTGCTATTGGTAACAGCAGAACTAATCAGTCCGAATTTATACTACCGTTTTTACCTTTATCGTACATTGTTTCCAGAAATTGTGCAAAAACTTTAAACATAGATGTCCGCAATTATATGAATTAAATTTTTGGAACTTTGTGTAATTGTAAGTTATATTGTTTGTGTCTAAATATTTTACTAATTCAATCGGTGGTTTTAAATCTCCAAAACTGTCAAAATACTGACAATATTTATCAATCTTTGCATAGGCTACCCAATGAGTTCCTTGATTCTTGTAACTATCCAAATTAACTATGCCACATTCAACTTTTTTCACCTTTCCAGGTAATCTGTCTTTCATATATACTCCTCTAAACTCTGGTATTTTTGTTTTTTTGGCATGTTCTAAGATGTCATAATTTGTAAGTGCTCTCTCAGGCAGCCTGGTTCTCAGTTTTTTGATGAATTTAAAAATATGCCATTGCCTTTTTTATATGGTTTAATATACAATCCTTTACCTAATGCTACAGATTCCATAATTTTATTATGTCGTTCAGACTCCTTAAAATTTTGTTGAGCCATTTTATAATCATTTATTGATTTAGCTATACCTGCCGCACCTCCAGCTAAACTACCTAAGGCTGACAGCCCCGCAAATATTGGGATCAAAGGTAGAATGCCTCCTGATTTCGGAAGTGGTATAATACGTGGTAAGTGCACACGGCATTTTTTAGGAAATAATTTCTTGGCTGCTAAATATGCATATTTAATAGCAGTATTACTATCTTTATGTTTAAATTTCTTAATTTTTGATCGTATTTTGGATATAATTTTTTTGAACTTCTTGACTCCTGCACCTGTTTTAATTTTGGCTTTCATAACTTTGCTAACAAGCCATGATGCAAGTTTTTCACCTTTTCCAGAGTCTTTTGATTTGAGACGTTTTCTTGCCATATTTAGTAATTGATTATCTGCTTTGTGCCGGTTCGACAGATCTGAGAAATTAGAGTATGCAATATCGTGATGCATACAAGCTTCATCTAATTTGTTTACCCCCTTATCACCCTTTAATAACCGTTCTCTTAGTCGTGTTCCCGGACCGCAATAGTTATATCCTGGTAAATGTAACTCAAAAGGAAGATTATTAATTAAATTATTTACAAGTCCTTCTCCTTTCATTTCTGAAAAGAAAGTGATAAGTACCGAAAACTGTAGATAGTATAAGTACGTTAAATTATTTAACAAGTTCATTTCTTCTAATCCAGCAATTTTCGTTATCATTAAGACCCAACCATTTAACAAACAACTTATCTCTGTTTTTTCTAATAACTTTTTCTACTAAATACACGTTAGGACAGTTTGTTTTTTGAAGTTCTTGCTCATAAAATGATCCCATTATTATTTGTTTTTTGCAATCTTCAATAAGATAAGTTGGTGGGTTAGTGTTATTAACTTTTCTAATAACAAAAAGTTCAGTAGTCCAGTTAGGAGTATATCCCTTTTGAAATATTGTTTTATATTTACTAATGCGAACAATATCTCCTACTTGAAATTTATTTTTATACGACGTAAATGACTGTTTCTGGGACTTGTTGATATTATTTAAAACCATCATTTCATTTTCTTTGTCAACTTCGCATGGTTTATATTGGGTGATGCGATGTTTGGTATTATTATATGAAAGCATAACGTCTTTTATAGTATTTCCAATCCATCTTTTATTTCCATTGAAAGTAAAACATTTAAATAACTGATTTTTAATAGTTTTAATCAGTCTTTCGACAATAGAAGCTTTTTTAACTGAATATGATGAATAATGATTTATTTTAAAAGCATTCATAACTTTTTTGAAAGATTCATTGTAAAATTCTGAACCCATATCAGTTTGTAAATTATTTGGACAACGACCACTTAAACGTAAAATGTTTTCAAAGGCTGTACTGACCTCTTTCTTACTTTTCGTTTTTAATGGTACAGACCAAGCATACTTCGAAAAACAATCAATAATAATCAAAATAAAACTGTAGCACTTATTATATTTTTTAAGATTATTAAAATCTATGAGATCTGCTTGCCATAAATCATCAATCCTTCTTAAAATAACGTGACGCCGAGGAAAATTTTTTCGTGCTGGTTTGTGGATTTCATTTACCACTTGATGTTTGCTCATTTTTAATCTTAATTACTATTTTATCCAAGTAGTCTTTCGTACAAAACCTTTCTTCAAACTGTTTTAAATACATTTTTATATCGGTTTTTAAAGTTTCTGTAAGAGTTTCAAAATCTTTCTTGCTACAAAAATTTTTACATGTGTGATCTACATATTCCTTGTTGACAGCATCATCAGACTTTATAGGTGACTTCACACCTACTAGTCTTGCTGATTGTAAGTCAAAACTCCCACTATCTGACTTTAACAGTGCTTTATCAGCAAATTCAAATATTTCTGAAAAACGCATTCTTTTATGCACATGGTGACCAAATTTATCAATATTCATTATGAAATATAGAACGTTGCTTTTATGTTGAAAGGTAAACGTAAAGTAATAAAAACCAATACATATTTATCTAATTTATAATACCACTTTCTCGCAATTCTTCTATAATAGATATTATTTCGTTATCCAAACCCGAATTTCCAGCATTTCTAGAAGCTGTCAATAACTTTAGTCTATCAACTAATTCATTAGGATCGTCCCAGTAAACATAATCAGTATTCTTTTTTAATCTTTTCATCAATGGCAACCCTTGTCCGACAAAATCTTCGTCAATATTGTCATCAGTACTGACGGATTGTTTTCGTAATTTGAACAATGGTTTTATAACAGTTAGATATTTTCGTCCTTTGTTTGATTTTAATGGCTTATGGGGATCAAAGTCCCTACGATGAGCATTTGTGTTCAGAAGCATTGATTTATAATTTTGCAAATCTTCACTTGTCACTAAATCTAAATCAGGCATTTTCTTGAAAAGTAACTCTACCAACCCTGGTGTAGAACTATATACTCTTCCAGCAACTGAAATCTCTCTATCGGTAACATTTATGCGAACTGATCCCATCATAAGTTTTCCGCGCTCTCTTCGAACACCGAAGGGGACATCGCAAAAGGCTTCTGAAGATAGGGACCATGATGATGTATTCTGTTCAGGAGTTGATACTGATTCAATTGTTTTAAAGGATTCATCGCCCTCATCGGAAATGTTATTAATGTCGGAACTATCGTCTTCATCAGATGAGCGTTTAGGTGTTGAGACCATAGAATTTCTATTTACAACAGTTTTATCCATTATTGTTGATTGCGGAGATGCATTGATACCAATTATATTATTATAACTATTTTCTAATGTATCATTAGCTAAATTTAGTTTTTCACTCCCTATCATTTTATTAAGCGGATTGATGATAGGTTTGAAAACTGTTTGTAAAATTTCATGGTTATCAGTCTCCATTGTACACATATTTTTTACTTTCCGCTTAACTGCTTCCGCTGCTTTTACGATTTGTGTTTTTAATTCCTTTTCCATATTAATGTTGTCTGTATACTTATATATTATATCTCTCAATAGTTTACGTATATAACCTTCAATAGTAAGTAGCAATGAAATAATGAATATAAAATACAATTTTATAGACATTTATAATATCACTAATCAAATATTACAAAGGTATCAAATTTTTTTCTATAACACCCGTTACTTTTTGAACAATCTTTGTTTATAACTAGATAGTTATACGCTTCACTCCATATTTTGGAACACATTTCACGAAATTCAATCCACTTCATATCTGTGTTGACGTGCTCATCATATATGTGTCTTAAGTTGATATCATCCTGCTTAAATAAAACTAAAAGATTTGCATTGTCTCGAATAAGCTGTTTAGGAATTTTGCTATACGTTTGATTTAAATAAAAACAATCTATATTCTTATGACGACCCATAGCAAAATAATCTCGAATGTTTGTTTGACTTTCGCATGCTACGTCATCAAATATTATTACCGAATTCGGTTTTGCGTCCTGAGGACTAAGCACATCTTCATTATCACTGTATTTTGCGTAAGACACGGCTGGAACAAGATGCAAAACTCTTTCTAAGAAGACATATTTCGGTTGATGAAGTGTTTTCGAATAGACATATACGTTTTTAAAACGTAAACCATTTTGATGTAATAGAAGACCGATAACCAAATTAGTTTTTCCACTATTTGACGGTCCACAAATTATACAACGAACGGTATCAGGTAAGAGATTTCCATGGCGATGAGTTGTGTTTATAGTATCTGGACAAATTTTGTCGAGCTGCAGGGATTGACTTTGTTTAACAAACTTCATTGTGAACTAAATCAACAGAGCATTTTGCCTTGAATGACATTAATGAAAGCACTCTTTTCGTTTTATAGCAGAAAATAACAAAACAACTCCAGTCACTCAAGGTAAACAGAAGATCTCAAAAACATAATATTGGGCACGCTAAGCCACCGGAGTGCAGGCGAACGGAGTGAGCCTGATGACACGGAGGTGGTCTAGAGTGCCCAATATTATACTACTCATACTTGCCCTCCTACTGTTAGCAACCCAGCATCGTAACAGGCCTGGTCAAACACCTTAACGTCCACCACTACCCCAGCGTAGTCCCAAGCCTCGTGAGCTGGCCTATGTATAGTAGATTCTGGCGACAGTCGGATTGGTACTCCCCACGGCGTGCCTGTAATGAGGTCCCGCCTGACGCAAGTGTTCGTATAATCTCGTCTTTAATAATAAATGTTTCCTTATATCTGCCCTGGAGAATTGGGTGGTTGTAGCCATTGCTGACTGTAGGTTTAAATTTCCAGAGAGATATTTCCAAGTGTTGAAGCTTCTTGCCGGATTACTGGTGTTGTCTCTTACGTCACTTTGCTCAAATTTCGTTTCAAAGGCGAGGGCAGCCGCTGTAGTGGTGATCTTTCCCGTGTCTCTGTCCATATTAGTACCGACGCCGAACAAGAGTAACCCCATATCTCTGTTCAATGCTATCTCCTCAGCTCTCGGAAAATCAGCCATAGGAAGAGGACCTCCTTCACCACCACCCCCATGGAGTCGTCTCCACCTATCAAGAGCTCTCTCAACTGCTGTGATCCTATTAGCCCTACCTACAACCTTTAAAGGCATTGCTGCGATCTCCTCGTACTCCAAAAGCTCCAACCTACGATACTGTCTCCTGGCAATGTCACGTTCAGCATTCCTATCTACCTCCTCTAATGTTTCTAGGTTAGAGTGTAACGTCCTGATTCTATCGTGACAGTCACGTAGTGTAGCTTGAATAGCGTCCGGTGAATAAGCTGTGATCACTGATCTTAAGTCGTACAAGCTTAGATGTTCTGATATCTGCGTAGCCCTTAAGTCTAGTTCTACCCATTCAGCAGCACGCCTGGCAATGCTGATACAATGTCCCCTTTGATGATACCAGCCTACGCGAGCCTGTATTAGTGCGCGAGATTTGATAACAGGGAATCTCTCCATCTTAAATGTTTTGCAAGTGTTGAGCCTCAGTTTGGTGCGGTATGTATACGGTCCCTGGAGCCTCATGCGCTCGCTGTATGGACAACTCGGCCAATGCCCTAGGCGTATCAGTAGGTACTATACGCCAAACGGATGTTTCCGTTTAGTGCGTGTTGCTCCCTGATATGACGCTTCGCCAACTCATCTAAAGCCCGTGCGCTCTGGCCCAAGTTGATCAACCTTAATATTTCCGATGGCTCAGTCATTGGTCCCTCTCCGCTTGTTATACCTAAAACACCATGAGTATCACTGCCTCCCAAGTGGGCCAGCACGCATATCGGACAGCACTTCTCAGCGAAGAGGAGGGAAGACACCTTCTTGTTAAAAATTAGGGCCTCCACCCCACTAAGAAGGACCGGACCTACAACTGCCGGCACCACCTCTATTACCTCTGCCTCTGCTGGGGTAGGATTGGCCTCCTGTAACGGATCCTCCTCCTCCAAACTATCATGCCTAGTTATCGAGGCTCGCCCTGCCCAAGCAACTGTGTTCAATTTCAGTTGTATAACCTCTGAGGGCTCGCTCAAACCTGCCGTCATTCTAGCGTCGTTCCAGTTTTCTAGTACTTTCTTCGCCGCAAACGCCGCAAATTTAGGTCGTTTATAGCCCGCTGCTAGGAAACCCTGTCAATTTCTTCACAGGAAATTTTCCACCAGAGCAGGCCTTCAATGAACGTCCACATGAACATAGCCGATATCGTATACTCCTATACCATAGAAGCCGCCTTGTAGATGTAGGGCATAGCTTCGATCCCTGTCAAGCGTACTTCATTAGGGGTTGGAATGGTTCTCTTGTAAAGGGTTGCTGAGCTTTTCAATGAAAAGTACCGTGCGGATGAATTGACGCATCCAGTACCTTGGAAGATTTTTAAACTTTTCCTTTTCAAGGATTGCAATTGTTGTATATAAAAATAATAAATCTTTATCACTAGAATCCAAGACCACATTATATACCTCTAAAATCAACACCACACTCTTTCTCTCCGCTACAACTCATTTTTAGGCCCTCCAGAAGCAGCTTTTGTCTAGCTTCTTCTGTTTTTATTATCCCAAAAAACTGGTTTTGAATCTGGGATCCAATAAAGTATCCAGGAAATATTTTGGATCTTCATCAAGATATTGTACAAGTTGCTCTATTTCAGTTTTCAGAGACATCAAAACAAGCAACAAATTCGGTACTTTCCGCGCAGTTTCTTCTTTTTGAAGGTACCTCATGAACGTAGCCACGTGTGTTATGACTTCGGTAGGCTGAGTTCCAACGTGTACTGACATCTTGCACCAACTGATGTTCCGGTAACTTCAGCTCCTTTGGAATGGCCTTCAGTTTTTCAAGCGCTAGTCCTGAGTGATTGAAATGGGTTACAGTACGCCTAGAAGCAGCCAACATATCCATTAAATCAGGCTGACATTTAAGTGATTCAGTGATGACTCTTTGGAGTGAGTAAAGCAGTGAGCAGAATCGTATTCAGCCACCCGAACTCCTTTTACCATATTAGCCCCACTATCGTGCACAGCAAAATGTATTTTATTCAGAGGAATTTAACAGCGTGCGGCAATAACGTTCAGTTCGTTCGCTATATTCTCCCCGGTATGAGATCCTGAAAAGGGTTTGATTGCCAATACGCCATGTTCCAGTTTGAAATCAGGAGATAGCCAGTGGGCTGTAAAACTTAAAAAGCTTTCATTATTGTGGTCGCAAGTCCGTATATCTGACGTAACAGACACCACGGCAGCTTTTGAAATATTTTCCATAATTTTTTTTATTGATTCGTTCATAAATGTTGGGTACTATTTTTTCAGTCATAAATGTACGACTGGGGATCTTGAACCGAGTAACTGCTTTATGCATAAGCCTGTTGAAACCAACTCTTGCTACAATTGATAGTGGTTCATTATCTAACGCAATCATTTCACCAATTAAATAAACATATTCGTTAGATTTTGGGTCATTAATACCCCAATACTGTTTTCTTTCTACTATCTCTGCCAAATTTAATTGTTTATGTGTAGCCGGCTGAGCGGGAGCGCTCGTACTTGCAAATGAACTCGTAGAAGGAAAAGTTCTGCTTCCGCCGCATGTAGTTGAAGATGGACCACCGTAAGTTACGGAAAAAATTGTCGGGATGCTTGCTTTGCAAATGGTTTTTCATAGAAGTCCCTGCTTTCTTCCCTTCGCCACCACGAGATAATTTTAATGTGCAAATTAAACACATTACGTGCTTTGCATCGTCTTTTTCTGTTTCAAAATAGTTCCACAACGGAGATCGTTTATTTGCCATTTTTTTAGACACATAAAATAAATACAGAATGAAGTACGAGTTCACAATTACGTATACACTACTATACATATTAAACAAATAAAAAACTTATCTATTCATAGGCGGGCGCACGTGTACTGCATACGAAATAGTTTCGTACACTGACCTAATAAACTCGTTTCTTGCCTAGAAAGCGGTCCGCGCGAACCTACAATACGTAACAGGTTGAAATCTGCACGACGCGCCCGCCGCCAAACTTAAATGTAGGTATCGTTTGGCCGGTGATCAGGCCGAATATCCGGTATTCGGCCAAACAACTATATTTGCATCTCTAATTTTTATTTCTAAGCGTTCATATATTTTTTCGGATATAAAACTTATTGTGAAACGACGATCTGCTATAACTATTTTTTTTAACTTTTTAAACAATTTCTTCTCACTACCATAATTGGGCGACCCGAGCGAGGTTTATGTTTGGTGGATGTTCTACCACGTTATTTGGCGCACCGGCGTGCGACTGTAGAGTACGGTGGACTTGTCAAGGGTTGTTGTCTGTTCAATGTTAAGTACCATGCGGATAAGTATCTGTAATTCCATGGCTATGAACACATATGAATTCCTGTTTGAGAGTTCCAAAGTCTCCTGAAGCATTTAAAAATAAGGATGGCACCGAATAGTGAAAAAGAGACGACGTGAAAACCGATCTCTAAGTAGCGAGTGTACTCCAGGATTAGAATTTTTGCCTCATAATCATTGTTTTTCCCGCATCAACTGCAGCAATCAGGCCTTCGCCCATTGGATCCGGCAGCTACGAAGTGCTTGGTTATTATTGTCACTTGACCCGTGAGGAGGTACCGTCTTCATCAGTCGTGACCTGCGAAAGCCATCGCACACTGAATGCATAAATTTTCGAAAAAGTTTGAATAGTTGTAGCTTTGAAGGCAGGCGTCGCTCATGGCTTCAGCAGATGAGTTGTACTTTGAGCAAATTACCAGTTTCCTTTGTCTAATTTTTGCAGAGCCAGAAAACGAAGTAAAAAATCTTTTTTATTCCCTATTGTCAATCGGTCAAAAGCGCAAACAGAAGAAGAAAACTTGTCTGAAAAATAATTTAAACTAGGCTACGTTAGACTACGGTCGATCGACTCTGAGAAGCCGCAAGTATATGTGATGCAGGATTGTCTTCTAGGTAGGGTGCGTACTGTTATATATATTTATAGTATACATTATTGCCTAAGCGGCTTGCCCCTCTGGCAAACCTCATCATCAGCATATCTTGCAGTCCCATGTCACCATGGACGCATCAGTTAGTTCATCACGCGTCTCTACCCAGTCGACACCTGCCAGATACCATTTTTATTTGTATTTAATAATTCTATTTTTTTTTATTAAACTCACTTTTATTTTATTCTTTGACTTTTGTTTAAATTCCTTTTTTTAAAAACTCATTAAGAAAAGACTTTATAACAAATGGTGGCAGCGTTAAGGGATAATCAAAAAATATCCCCGGTTCGTCTCCGAAGTTTTATAGTGCTTAGAACTCTAAAAGTGGTATACCAAGTAAAACTATATTTACGTAAAGCAAGTGTCGTAAAAACTTAAGTGTTGAACTCACCCTTCCAAGTGTCGTCATCATTGTCTCGTTCCTGAACAATAAAATAAAAATCTTCGTCATCGCCGTCTCGTTCCTGAAAAAAAAGAAATAATAATTCGACATTACTTACCTTGTTCCTGCACACTGTTGTGACGTCACCGTAGTCGCCACATCACCGTCGTCGCCACGCCGCCGAGAGCCGCCGTCCCTACAAAGAAAAAAAATCGTAACACCAACCCCAGACTGACTTCAATTATTTCAAGATCCAGGAGTACATCCGACTCACATCACCGGAAGTAGTATGTTGATCCTGTACTATTTCTCCATATTCCTGTAAGTGACTTTCCTATAACTATTGTGTGTAAAGTGTTTTTGTGTGAGAAGATCCTATTCAAGAACATTTCAAAATATTTCATAGTCATAATTAATTCATCATTAATATTCAAGCCAAAGTTCCTAGAAATAAGCAGATGATAAATGTGTTATTATTAAGTTCGCTTTGTTATTACAACTAGAAGATAAGGTAGCACCGTCGCGACCATATCCTATCTCAACTCGCTTATATCTCGTCACGCACATAATTTCACCTGGCTGCCTGTTACACCGTATCGTAATTTGAATCGAACACTTTTTACTTCATCTTATTTTCTGTTCGTTTAAAATTTTACAATGACTTCAAAAGATGAAATTAAAACGCGATCAATGACCGAAAGCAGCGAAAAAGCAGATATAAACATTTTACTTAAATTTATCAAACCTTTTGACGGATCTCGTGATAAAATAAACTCATTTATCTCAAATTGTAACAATGCTCTTTCCCTAGCTTCAGATTCACAAAAAGACTTACTTTTAAAATATATATTAAGCCAATTAAATGGGAAGGCAGAAACAGCTTGCGCAATAAAAGAGTTTGACTCATGGGAACAGCTTGGTGATTTCTTAATAGCGCAGTTTGGCGAAAGAAAACACTATGCTCACCTTCTTTCCGACTTACAAGAATGTCGTCAGTCACTTAACGAGCCAGTTAGTCAGTTCGCACTCCGAATAGAAATACATCTGTCAAAATTACTTACCGAAATCACACTGTCAAATAAGAAGAAAACAGAATTGGCTGGCCGGACTGCCGCAATGGAAGAGCTCGCTCTTCACACCTTTTTGTTAGGACTGCTACCTAGAATTTCAAACCTTGTACGAGTCAAAAGTCCATCCACCCTTAATGAGGCTATAAACCTAGCCACATCAGAAGAAAAGATTCTATTACTGCAACAAAAACGTAGTTTTCCACCAACAGGTGCAAATTCAGTCTCGCCGCGTCCATACCGAAGGACAGAACCCTTTCGACCTACAGTACACAACGTCGATTCTAGGCCTCAAGTGTCCAGTAGACCACCTCAGTCAGACCCCAACTTGTTTTGCCGATATTGCAAAGCTCTAGGTCACACTATTGACGTTTGCAAAAAACGTGAATACAACAATAGAAATCGGATGCTACAACCACCCACACAATTTCATCCAAGGCCTAATCCACGACCTTTTCCAAATCAGAACTTTGCAAGACCTCAACAAGCTAGAGTACATTTTGTAGAAGACAATAACGCTCACTACCCATCAGAATATGACAACAATCAACCCCTATACACCAACGAAACAACCCACTCTCAAGACCATTTAAACGCCTAATGGGCTCACGGAGGTGTCTCGTGAGACCCAAAACACTTAACTTAACTATCCCAAACGGTAATAAGGACACCCACTCTGTTTCCAATGATCACACGGGTAACCAGCCCCAAACAAGCATCCAATCCACTGTTTCCAATGATCACACGGGTAACCAGCCCCAAACAAGCATCCAATCCACTGTTTCCAAGGGTCACACGGGTAACCAGCCCCAAGCAAGCATCCAATCTACTGTCTTGAAGGAAGACACGGGTAACCAACCCCAAATAAGCGACCAGTCCACTGTTTCCAAAGGTTTTCGATTTTCTCAAATTACCTATCAAAAAAAAAAAAATCACTTACCTGAAGATCAGCCTGTAGTACCTGTAACAAATACTGTATCCGATCCAACTCCTATAAATGAAACTATTTACGAAGTCTCTTGTGACCCGACTAAACTATCCTTACCTTACGTAAATGTTCAAACCTCTGTATCAGATAAACCGTTATCCTTCCTTGTAGACACAGGATCCTCGATCTGCCTTATCAAAAAATCTTCCATCCAATCCTACAACGGCATAACACTAACTGACCGTAAACTAAAACTAAAGGGCATAAACAACGAT
This sequence comes from Apoda limacodes, assembly GCA_946406115.1. Taxonomy (NCBI): domain Eukaryota; kingdom Metazoa; phylum Arthropoda; class Insecta; order Lepidoptera; family Limacodidae; genus Apoda; species Apoda limacodes. The sequence goes on along the minus strand of OX291564.1, from coordinate 17,266,154 downwards.
AAAAAAACTACATCCACTCTAGGTGACTTCGAAATGAAAATACTGTTTTCTAAAGAATCCCTTCTATTTACATTCCATGTTGTTGATGACATAAACCTATCCTATGACGGAATTATAGGACACAACCTACTTACCCACTTCCAATGTAACATAGACTACAACAGAAATATACTTAACATTGACAAAAACAAATTAAATCTCCTGTTTTCCAAACCTACTTACAATATTCCTCCTCGTACAGAACTCATGATTGAATGTTCCATCAAAAATTCTAAACTAAAAGAAGGTGTTATAATCGACCAACATATCTCCGATTCATTACTTATTGCAAACTGTATAGTGAAAGTCAAAGACAACAACAGAGTAAACATAACTGTTGCCAATGTATCCGAAAACCCAATACCACTGTCTTCAGATCTTCAACTCACACTTCACCCTCTCGATCACGAATCCCAATGCTTAACTAAATCCAGTCAAAAAAGCATTGACAGAACACAACAAGTTCTAAGTCTCCTTCGTGTTTCACACCTGAATAGCGAAGAACTTGAAGCACTCTATGATGTGTGTTCACGATACTCGGATATCTTCCACCTCCCAAATGATCAATTAACTTCTACAGATGCCATTCAACATGAAATAAGAACGTCCTCCTCCCAGCCTATTAATGTCAAGTCCTATAGATTCCCCGAAGTCCATAAACAAGAAGTGCAAACTCAAATCCAAAAAATGCTTGATCAAAATATAATTGAACCTTCTATGTCCCCTTGGTCTTCTCCGATTTGGATCGTGCCTAAAAAGATAGACGCATCTGGTCAAAAGAAATGGCGCATTGTTATTGATTACAGGAGGTTGAATGACATAACCATTGGAGAATCCTACCCTATTCCTAACATTACAGAGATCTTGGACCAGTTGGGAAATTCGAAGTACTTCTCCACTTTAGATTTAGCGTCCGGATTCCATCAGATAAGAATGAAGCCAGAAGATTCAGCTAAGACAGGGTTTAGTGTGCCCCAAGGTCACTTCAATTTCTGTAGAATGCCCTTCGGTTTGAAAAATGCGCCGTCTACATTCCAGAGGCTCATGAATAACGTCCTCACCGGTCTCCAAGGAGAGCGCTGCTTCGTATATTTAGATGATATCGTAACCTATTCGTTTGACCTATCATCTCACATTGAAAACCTCTCTCTCGTGTTCCAAAAGCTCAGGTCCTATAACCTGAAATTACAACCCGACAAATGCGAGTTTCTAAGAAAGGAAGTCGGATACCTTGGCCACGTAATTACAGAACAAGGTGTCAAACCAGATCCTAACAAAATAACATCTGTCCAAAACTTCCCCATTCCCAGATGTCCGAAAGACATTAAATCCTTTTTGGGTTTAGTGTCATATTATCGCCGTTTCATACCCGATTTCTCCAAAATCTCTAAGCCACTCACGCTCCTACTCAAGAAAGATATTCCATTCCTCTGGCAGAACGAACAACAACTTGCTTTTGAACAACTGAAAGACAAACTCCTAACCGCACCTGTCCTCATCTATCCTGACTTTTCAAACCCCTTTATCCTTACCTGTGACGCTTCAAACTACGCAATTTCAGCCATCCTTTCTCAAGGTACAGTCGGCAAGGATCACCCTATAGCCTTTGCATCTCGTACATTAAATAAAAACGAAATCAATTACAGCACCACCGAAAAGGAACTACTGGCCATCGTCTTTGGCTGTAAAACCTTTAGGCCCTACCTGTTCGGCAGGAAATTCTCGATTGTAACTGATCACCGACCTTTGAAATGGCTCTTTAACCATACTGATCCTAGCAGTAAACTGCAACGTTGGCGCTTAAAACTAGAAGAGTATGAGTATGAGATTATTTACCGCAAGGGTAAGCTTAATTCCGCTGCTGATGCTCTTTCTAGGTTCCCTATCCAAAACCCCGTTTCCATTAATCCCGTAGATATAGACGCTGGTCCTTCTAACGCAGATCAAAATCCCTATCCACTAACTACCAATGAAAATACATCACAAAATCTAAGCCCTCCTATACCTGAAATCCAACCATCCACTAGTAACCAAGACTCTATGATTCCGAACCCTACACTCAGCCCATTCCTTTCCGAAGACGCGTTGGACGACTCCTATTCCAAATTCCTGAAATCAATCCCTCATACTAATTACACTACTAAAATTATCGAACACAATGACAGCCTAACAAAAAGCCATCACAAACTGTTTATTGTGCCTACTTCCCTAGATCTGGACGAGTCCATGCCCTATGTACAAGAAATCTTGTGCAATTCCCCAGAGTCCGAAAACTTCCTGCAATCTGAAAAGACGTTACATTCCTACAAGTCCCTCAAAATTAAAGACAAAACTTACCTCTTCTTGTTCACCAAAGTCCATCATTTTGATGACTGCTCATACGCCGATATTTTCGAATCCCTGAAAAATGTAAGAAATGAACTTTTACTACTGTGGGAAGAGACTCCAACTGAACTCAGCATAACTGATTTTAAAACTCCCTTTGACAGACACTCTTATCCGAAACTCTATAGTATTATTTCTTACCTATTTAATAACACAGAAATCGAAATACACATCTATAAGAACAAAATATTCTACCCGACACTAACCGAAACCAAGACCATATTAAAAGAAAACCATGACAGTCCTGTCGCCGGACATCTTGGTGCTAATAGAATGTTCGATAAAATACGTGAACAGTTTTATTGGAAGAACATGCGCAGTGACATCGAGAATTATGTCAAAACGTGTCAATCATGTCAAACCAATAAGGCTTTAAGACAGATTAACCGATCCCCTATGCAGATCACCAGCACATCTACTAGCCCATTTGAGAGAGTCTCCTTGGATATTGTCGGTCCACTCCCTGAATCTGGTCCTGGCAAGTTAAGGTTTATCTTAACCCTTCAAGATGACCTGACTAAGTTCTCAACAGGGTACCCTCTCAGGAACACCACTGCCGAAGAAACAAGTGAGTGCCTTTTACACTTCATTTCCTTATTTGGCATACCCAAATATATTCTCACTGACCAAGGCACAAATTTCACAGCAGAATTATTTAAACAAACCTGCTCATTCCTTAAGATAAAACAACTTTGGTCCTCTCCATACCATCCCCAAACCCAAGGAGCTCTTGAAAGGAGTCATTCCACTTTGAAGGAGTATCTTAAATCTTACATCTGTGAATCACAAGATAACTGGCCCAGATACGTGTACACAGCTATGTTAGCTTATAACACAGCAGTTCATAGTACAACCAACTTCACTCCATACGAGTTACTCTTCGGCCATAAACCTTTTATCCCCAACTCCGTATACACTCCATTGGAAGATGCGACCTATTTAGACTACGTTAAGATGCTCCAACACAGACTCCAATATTCTCGCGATAAAGCTAGAGAAAACATTCAAAGGTCCAAAGAATGTTCTAAGGTCTATTATGACTCTCATACACGACCTGTTAATTACAAAGTTGGTGACTACGTCTACCTTAGAAACCACCTCAGGTTGCGTAAATCCCTTTCACCAATCTGGAAAGGACCTTACAAGGTAATGAAGATAAACGGCAGAAATACTCTGACTCTCTTAATAAACCGCCGTCATGTAGTACACCACTACGACCAGGTAAAACTTGCACGCGGTGAATCTTAATGTAATAAAATATTAATAAAAGTACCTAATAAATAAAGTTTTTGAATTTAATTTTTTTTACATTTTTACTATATATAATTATATATATATTAGGTTAGCTTTATTATACATACCTTTTAGATTTTATTACATGTTAGTTTTAAGAAGGTATTTTTATGTTTACCTTACTTTTATTCTTTTTACTTTAATTGCAGTGCCCAGTCCTTGGCACAGGAACAATATATTCAACCTGTTACAAATTATCCTGGTATATATTTCGACCCAGTTGGCTCACTGAAGGTAATTGACGGATATTTAAACGTAATTATACCTACGGACATTTCATTTATTAAACCGCACATAGAAAACATAAACGGTGTGATAGGCACCTCGCGGTACTTGTGCAAACTAAGTGACGTATACAATGACTCCGAATGTCATAACATGTTCTTACCATTGTCAACACGATATAATGATATTGTCCGAGATTTTGATTCCATCTCACATTTGCTCTCGAAACATTCGAAAAGATCTGCATGGTTTGGTGGAATTGGAACCGTTTTCAAGCACCTGTTTGGGACAATGGATCAAAATGACGCTATTAAGTACAGCACCGCTATACAGACTGTCGAAACCGACCAAAAAGAATTATCAAAATTAATGAAAGAAAATATTTTAGTAACCACATCTACAATTAACTCATTTAAAGAAATCATTAACAAAATCAGCGTCAACGAACAACGTCTGAATAGCGCTGTTGAAAACTTGTCATCAAAATTACAGAATGTGTCCATTTTAACTGATAATTTGTATGTAAAATCTAAACTGTTCGAGTTATTAAACATTTTAGAAAACAGTTTGTTAACCTTGTCATTTAAATTAGAAGATGTACTGAATGCAGTAATGTTTAGCAAATCAAATATACTACACCCCTCCATAATCACCCCAAAAGACTTGTTTCTTGACCTTGTAGAAACCTTGAGTCATATTCCACTATAGTCCCTTCTGTTAAATATATAGGTATAAGTAGAGATAAGTCATATTACTGTAAGATAGAAGATATAAAGATATGTAAAATCCTATATAACCAATTTTTTATATGTGAAATATCAGATGTATACTCTAGTACCGCAGTTCCGATATGTGAAACGGAAATACTAACAAAGGCCTTGAATTCAGTTCCCGAAATTTGTAAAACTAAATTTATTCAAGGTCATCTTGAACTCTGGCAAAGCATTCAAAATAATAAATGGATCTATATCATGTCTCAAAAATCTAAATTATCTATTGATTGTCATAAGTCTAACCTATTTGAAACCTACATTGTGGGTGCCGGCACGCTAAGCCTGCCAAGCAACTGTGTTGCTTATTGTGGAGAAATGAAACTGTCCCCGAAACATAGCATAAATTTAGAATTAAAACCTGTAAAACCAAACTTTGAAATAGTAAATGACTCATGCTGTAATATAGCTAAGTTTCAGAATCTAAAGTTTAACCTGCCAAACTTAAAATTAAAAAATGTTAATTTTGACTCTGTTTTACTAAACCACGGTGAAATTAGTAACGATATTGTTAGAAAATTAGATAAAATTATTGAAAAACCTCATATTGTAACCTACGGTAATTATTACTCATTTAGCACAATAGTTATTATTATAGTTATAACACTATATATAGTATACATCATTTGTAAATCTGGCATATGTCTTCGAGTTATTCGATTTTTATTTCCTCACAAGAGAGAAATCGAAATTGCTCAGGAACTCTCTGAAATTATAGAAACCACCCCTAATATTCCGGGACCCAGAATTAAAACCACTATTACATAAACTTCACCCTTAAGGTGGAAGTTCAGTCTCAACCGGGGGGCTGTTATATATATTTATAGTATACATTATTGCCTAAGCGGCTTGCCCCTCTGGCAAACCTCATCATCAGCATATCTTGCAGTCCCATGTCACCATGGACGCATCAGTTAGTTCATCACGCGTCTCTACCCAGTCGACACCTGCCAGATACCATTTTTATTTGTATTTAATAATTCTATTTTTTTTTATTAAACTCACTTTTATTTTATTCTTTGACTTTTGTTTAAATTCCTTTTTTTAAAAACTCATTAAGAAAAGACTTTATAACAGTACGTATGCATTTTTTAGTCAGGTAAGTAAGTATAGGTCTGCTGTAAAATATCAATGACAAACCTCTTAATTATTCGAAATTGCGAGTTTATTGGGTGTTACAAAACAAAAGAGTTCTAGTATTTAACTGTAAAGAGTAACTTTGGATGTTGAAGCGTGGCACTGCATGACCTCAGCATACTTTTCATATGATGAAACGTAATTGCCGAGTGCTAATCGCGAGCATTATGACAAATGTTCGTTAGTTAATCGATTGCGATATTTTGACTTAATTCTTTATATCAGAAAATGCAGACTCGCACAAGTAATTTGACTTAAACATTGCCAACAGTTGAAGGGCGATCTTCAGATATAAAAGACCAGAATTTTGTATCAGATGCTGTGGCTTTGAAATGTAAATCTGTTGAAATCTGCAATAACTCATTTTCAACAGAACATCAGTCAATGTTAAATTGACTTGTTATTTCAGTGGCTAATTCCTCAATGTTTTTACACGAAAATGAATAACTCATAAATGATGTGATATTTGCCAATTTACTGAAATCATAAAAACGTGTTTCGAATTGACCGAAAATATTTGATAATTCTGCCTCATACATATGATAATTTGACTGAGGAATCCTTGCTTTCAAAGACAGAAAATATTTCAGATCCTTTCTTTTTATTTGATATATCATAAATTGCAACTTACTTTTGAAAGTGTTTATTGCGCTGATCATCTCAATAATAGTTTTTCCTTTACCTTGAAGCTCGAAGTTAATAGTGTTTAAATGCATTGTTATGTCCGTCAAAAATGCCAAATCTAAATTACATCGAAATCGATTGCGGGATTAGGCGTGAAAGCGTCACTTTGTTCGGATATTCGAACTTTCAGCCCCTATTCCATCCCCACACAGGTCGAAATTTTAAAAATTCTAAAATAAATGTTTATTTTTTTTTTTATCAATTGCCTAAATACAAAGTTTTATGTTTTTATCTTCGACAATGACGAATTTCCATACAAACTTTCATCTCTTATTACAACCCCTTCTAGCCTTTTTTTTGCAATTAAAGGTAGCCTATGTCTTTTTCTCAGGTCTAGGTTATCTCTGTACTAAATTTTATCAAAATCGGCTCAGTGGTTTAAGCGTGAAAGCGTAACAGACAGACAGAGTTACTTTCTTCGAGTTATTTATAATATTAGTAGGGAAGTAGGGATAGGGAAAGGATTGTGGATCGCTTTATAGGCTTTGTTAGGTCTGTTAGTTACCTGTAGTTATTTTTAGACGAGCATATAGTTTCACACTACGCCATTATAAGGCTATAATAGTAGTAAGTTAAATTCAGTGACAGTACTATCAGAGTGCTATAAGGAAAAAAAAAACGATTATAAAGTGGGCACTTTTCCGAGGCTAGCAAGCTCTTATAAAACCGTTATAAGTATGATATTGGTGACGATTGGCAACCCTTGCGCGTTTGAGCCATATCGTTTAACTACCTTCACGGCGACAGCGAGCCTGATAATGTTAGGTACTACTGTTTATTGTTATGGTTTGGTTTTACTTTCACGTGTCATCCACTGAGACTCTTAGTACTCATTGAAGCGGTCGTTAAACGGAAGGCCTTCGGTGCGTGCTATGTCGCGCACTATGCCGCGCACTTCCGTCAGGCCTAGGGGAACGCGCGTGGCGGGTAGCAACGCCAGCGACCCGTACAGCTGTACCAGGCGCCAGCCAGCGCTGTTGCGCCTCACTTGCAGTCCCAGGTGACGCGCCTGACGCACCAAGGCCTGCTTATAATGAAACATGCAACCTTGAGTTGCAACGCCCTGTATGAGCAGACCGAAGTGCCTGCTCATAATCTGTGATTATGTGGGATGGTCGGGGATTGCCAGCTGCTTGCCAGATTCTTGTGAAAACCGCCTCGTAATGACCACGGCGGCGGTTTTACATCAAGACGATCACAGGACGAAAGAAGTGGCCAGCTATAACTCCATGAAGAGCTTAAATTTGGTAGACTGGCAAACCCGCAGGAACAGTCGCGGAGGTAACGTTCAAAGCCAGGCATGACAAGAATAATTGCGGTTGGCCCGGCCACCGACGCTGTAGCCAAGAGCCATGAGTTTAGCTGCGGATGTCCCTGCAGTGCTGTTTAATATTCTTGGAAGGTGTGCGGCACAGCTGGCTGTGCACTCCTCCTCCACTTCCGCATTGACGACACCACCGACTCGAAGAGCAGATGCGACGCAGCATCTGGATACCTGAAATTGTATTTAAAAAAAAAAATCATTATATACCTGCATACAATTTTGCAAAACAAACTATACCAAACTTTATATTTAAACAGAATTTTAAACAAAACCAAAGTTTGTTTAACTTTAGTACAACTCCATCTAGTGGTGAACATCTTGTGTTATAATTGGACATTTTTGAATTTCGCCATCATATATATAATTTCCAAAAACTGAATTGATTTAAAAATTCCGGTTGGGGTGCAAAAAAGGGGCGCTGAGGAAAAAGGACTTTCCATTGTTACTCATGACATGATATAAACTTAAATCAAATAAAAAATTTATTAATGCATATCTAGCAGCTTCTGTCTCGTAAATTGCATTCAGAGAATTATTCTCCAAAGTCGATCTTCGTCACAGTGCCTGGAACATGGCATTCCTGTAATTTAAATAATAATAAAATAAATCATCTTTTTCCTTTATTATTATTTTTGTTTATGTTTGTGGACACTAATTCTTAAAAGTGATAGATGAATAGATGGATTTGATATTTTAACCTCCTGGATCCCAACCAAAAAAATTGTATGCTGCCATAAAAGCCGAATGTACTTTATAAAGAATCTATCTCAGAGTCCTGAATCTTGTATCGTTTGTATTAAGGTCTAAAATGAATATGACCATTTTTTGTTGGAACAAAGTTTATTGTATACTCTATAAGGAATACGTAAAGCTTTCTTTTCATTGCAAATTATTTGTACTTTATGAATCCATCTCGGCTTTCATAGTAAACAAAACGCGTATTTTTGTAGATTATTTCGTGTCATTTTGTATGAAATCTAACGTCTATTTTATAAAGTAAATAAAACAAAAAACTTATCAAAATAATGTTTAATGAAAAACGAACACCCCCACCACCCTGTGTTCTAACGCGACCAAATCCACGAGCGCTTCCCCTAGTGCGGGGTCTGCTTCCACGAGGTCATCCTCTTACCCGTGAGCGACTTGGTCTCTCAGGAAAATGCTGTTCATCCTGATTTTCATCCTCTGAGCTTGAAGAGTCTCCGCCGGATAGGTCAGGTTCAACATATTCAGGGTCTGGGTCATTATCTGAGAACTCATCTTCGAAGTCTGAATTGTTTAATATCAGACTAATATCCTCTTGCCTCAGAGCTAAAATAAAACAAAACACGATTATTAACTCAATAATTTAAATTTGTAGTATAACGATACGATAAATGCCGAAAGTACTTTATAAAGTACAAATTCAAGAAATACTTACAATATTGCAACATGTGCAACGAAAATATTAATGATACGTTAAAGAACACTCTCTATTCTCATTACAATCATAAAAATATGATCGAGAATGTAGCAGATTGATTAGAAAATATGAGATTAAACTTACCTCCACCTGCACGACGCGGCATCTTGTACAACATGTAACGTCGAACTGAATAGAATATACGTTTTTACTATTAAATGGTCCTTGATAAAGAGAGACAGATATATTTCGGATCAGCGATCAGCGATTGGTTCTCCGGATCACGCCACTATATATATTTTTAACGGCAAATATTTAGTTCTTTATGAAGTACGCCCGGTATATTAAGGCTAAGTTCATTTACATAATGTCAGGACTTAAGGTGGGTGTCCATTTAGTTCTTTATAAAGACCACAGGGATCCAGGAGGTTAAGGGCTTTGTTGCTAAACCCAGCCCTAGAGTACCACTTGAAGTCCCTTTTGTAGGAGAGGATTTCGGTTAAATCCTCAACTACAAAAAGTTCCAGAGGCGCTCTAGGCTCTAATGGGTCCATTTTTCTGAAAAAATAAGCAAAAAAATTAATTGTCACAAACAAATTTCACTTAATCGTTTGACCAACAGACGTAAGCCAAACGATGATGATGATGATTATTTGGTTTATCCTTTCGGAAAGGCCAGGGACTGAGCCATACAGCCATGTCGTTAATATTATATTGTCAAAAATTATTTTAAATATTTTCAACCGTGTTCTGGATGTAGAGATACAAACTTTTGTAGGTTAAAGGATTAATCAAAATTTCATTTAGTGAGCGGGGAATATTAATTGGGTTCTTGTAAAATTCTAGTAGATTTATTCTGAGGGCAAGTCTCTGGGTAGTAAAAGTTGGGCAATCAAAGAAAATATGTTCTAGTGTCTGTGGAATATCAGAGTTACAGTGTTCGCAAGATGCAGATTTTCAGTTTGTGAAAATGTGAGTTTATCTTGCAATTTCCAAGGCGGAGGCGGCAAATTGACGTATTGTTCTTTGTCAAACCAAGATGTGCAGATTTTGAGACTCTCTTCTCCAAATGTCTGTCCACTCTTCTTTTAATCTTAACTACAAATTGAGTTTATATTCTTTGATCGGAATAGAGAAGTTTGAGTCTGAGAAATCTGTGATTTTCAGAAGTTTCAGTTGATGTTTTGGTAAAGTGCTATTAAATCGGCTGCGTTGCCTATCACACCAATGTGTGATGGAGTCCATATAAATATTACCTCTTTATTCGCATTGGTCAGTCTAAATATATGTTCCCTTATTTCATAAATCAAATAAGAAGTTTTAGCATGTAAGGTTAAGTGTTTCATTGATTTCAGTACGCTCATGTTATCGGTTACAACGATCCACTTTTGAATTTCAGACGAAGCAATATATTGTAAAAATTATCTTGTGGCTAAATAAGCCGAACGAATACGAGATGTAATGACCGCGAAACGAAAATGTCCGTTAAGAATTAAAAAAAAAAATAGATGGCGGCAGTGTTGCCAGATAAACATCTGCTAAGTAGCGTACGATCGCTTATTATAAAACATCATATTCCTTACGAAGAAGAGAATAAGAAAATCGTACCGTGAAATACTCCAACTTTGGGTTCTAGGTTAACTTTGGCAACTTGGAAAATGACTTTAAAAATTTGTAGCTCAGAAACGAATTCAGATGGGATTTTTATTTAAACAATAGCAAAAAAAGCCTATATTTCTGGCATAGTCATGAACTACTTTAATAATTATTGGATTTTTTTTGGAATACATGTTAGTTTTATTTCGCATCTCTGTAAAAATGGCCGCTATTAGCTGAAATCTTAACTAAAAGCTCACAAATAAACAAGAAATAGATAATATCTAATTGCGGCTAGTTGGCTACTAAAGGCCAATTATGAGAATAATGTAGTTGGAAATATTATATGACTAAGGTGTCACACAAGCTAACGGTCCGCCTGATCTTAAGTGGTCACCGTAGCCTATATGGATATGGATGCTTGCAACAAGGGGGGCATATAAAAGTCTTATAAATTGTCTTGACAAATCCCATAGGGAGCGTTCAAGTATTACGTAACGCAATTTTTGAAGATTTTTGACCCCCCCTCCCCCCACTGTAACGCTCCGTAACGTTTTTCTGTACCCCCCCACCCCCCTCTCTAAAGGTTACGTAACACTCAAGTCATCATTTTTACCCTGAAGTCGCAAAAAGTTGTTATAGTTTTTATCCTTCGTATAGTTTTAATTGCCTTATAATAAAACAAGAGATTTTTAATTCGCAACACCTGCGTATTTTGTTTATTTTTTTATAAATTTTTGGCTTTACAAAACACAATTGTTTTTCTCCTTCATTCTCCTAAGTATTTTAGCTTTTTTACTTATAAATTCTTCAAATAAAATAACATATTTATTTTAACCTTTGGCAATGCAATTATAAACAGAAACCCAACTGAAATTAAACATTTTACTCGAAATAAAATCGTATTCTTAACAAAATCAAAAAATAATCAACTATTAACCAAGTATCTAAGTAGGTCTATAAAAACCATTCGATTGAAATTACTGCTCCTCTGTCCACGGGTTTGCTAGCCACTTAGATTCTTTCATCACTGGCACCTGGAGTGCAGACGAAGACGGTTCTGGAATTGTTAAGCCACTTGCATCAACTTCGTCTTCGTCGAGCCAGTCAGCATCCTCAGACGATGTTTCATAACGACGCACAATGCAGAGAAGCTCATTTGCCCTTCTGGCAGCAAGGCGCTGTGGCCGTACTCTTGTTTCACAATGGTCTTGGACAGTCTTGCCATGCACGTAACGACAGTGCATTTGAACACTCCTGTGAGATGTGAAATAGATCCCACAGGTTGGACATACTTTTTTCTTTAGGTCGGATTGTACAGATGGACAAAAGAAATCGTAAGGCATCTGCTTAAACCCTTCTAGAGGAGGTGACAGATTAACGGACAACCTTACAAGAAGTGGCGAAAACTTGGATTTTCCTTTGTCTAACAAACTGGGTACTACGAGCTTGCTTGGGGTTTGAAGTATTGGGCAAGGTGGCGGCATGAAAGTATCCGTAAACACAGATTTCAATGCACTTCTCGGTGGTGAACAGCAGGATTCATCTGCGCATTTTATAACCTGTAAGAAATATTGCGATTCACGGACGTGAACGCTATACCACGCCAGATTTGGTTCTGCTGGATCCTGCATGCTATCTTCGGGCTGTCTATACTCCGCCGAAACGTCATAATTATCAATTTTCATTTCTCTCCACACTTCTGCAAGTGTTTCCCCAGCGTGCTGAAAATTGCGTTTTTCCAAATCATCATCCGTAGTCATTCCTTTGTCGTCGAGATGAGAACCAAAATGTTCATGAGGCAAAATGACGCCTGCCAGTCGTTTGCTGAGGGGAGCCATGCGACGCTCAACTCGGTTATATGCGCTCCGCCCAGGAGCATTAGTCGCTATAAACAGGGCGTCCAGGTTGTATTTTTTAAAGTGTTCAATCGCAAAGTTCTTGACTTTGCGATAACGCGGGTTTTCGTCCGGCCCACCATCTACAAAGATGATGATTACTGGCTTCACGGTGTTCGATTCTGTCATCATTAAGGATTTGAATGAAGGTATTGATAAAAGTGATTCGAAATCATAAGCGTGGGTGTTCGCTGTGGAGGATGAGTGTTTCCCGCTCCTTATGGATATGTGTGTCGGCCCGCTGTACCCAACAGCTTCTTCCCTACCGAAATTGTTAGGTTCTACGTTGACGCCGGCGTATACAGAAGGAATAAGTTTGTGCCGCTCTGCCACGACCCAGTCATGATCAGGTAAAAGTATTCTGTATTCCATATGCATTAAAAGAGGGCTCTGACTTTTTACTGCCGGTAAACCTATCGGTACACGTGCCTTATCGTCTTGTGAGAGAACGAATACTTGCTGCGGTCCCAGAAGCGAAGCGAGAGATTCCAATGACCTGATTGTAGCAGTGCAAAATTCCCCGTCCTCGTGTTTTTTGTGCATCTCGGGCTGTGGTCTTGCTAACTTTACGGGTACAGTACGTACGTGTCTTCTTCCCTCTTGTGTGTTAGAAATGAAGATATGTGCCGCTTCGAGAAATTTGGAATCCCATTAACAACAGCCTTTCATGCAGGTCGGACAGAGTGAGACAACTCCTAATCATCTCTGTTCGGCGGCGTTCATCAGCAGCGCTGCCATGAATGGCAATATTAATTATGGTCTCTAGGAGAGCAGGTTGCGAGTCAACTAAAGAGGGCTGTCCAGGGCCAGTTCGAGGTTGTGCTGCAGCAGGATTGTTTCTCTGACGTTCAGTTTTCTCCAGTTTTTCTTTGGCTCGAAATTTTTTTGCACGCTTAGCAGAGTCTCTTTTTTTCTTCAAACATTTCTCTTCTTCTTTCAACTCTTTGCGTAGCTTTTTTATTTCGTCATGAACATCATCTTTGGCTATACCAGTGTCCCTTGCTTCAGTGAGAACATTTATTTTTTGTTGCAGTAGACCAATTTTCTTCATAAGAGTTTCTTGAGCCGGTTTGCTTGGAACATTTTTAGTGATGACCGAATCAACCAAAGTCTTGTCTGGTTCCGTAGACGATGTCTCCACAGTTTCCCCATCAGTATTCTGACTTTGCTCCTCGTGGATATCGCTCATCTTTCGTTTGACGGCAGTGCTTTCATGTCCAGCGACTGCGACAATCGATTCCATGAGAGATGAACACGTGGATGAAGCTACAACATTCGAATCCTATAGGCCAAGAGAAAATTAATTAAGAATAGGTATTATTGACACATGCGATAAAAAAGAACATAATATACAACACATATAAGCAGATGCACCTGTTTTTGTTGAGGAGCACGCGAAGTCGAGGGAGCATTGGGCCATAGTGTTGCTGGCGTGCTTGATGTTTGCATAGGTAGCTAGAAATATAAAATACTTATGACCAGTTCTTTTATGAAAAATCAAGTTTTGGACTAAATATAATACTTATGTCATTATTACATTTTAGTAGTAAACTTACTTGTGTAAAATAACTAAGCATTGTTGCTTTCTTCTTCGTGGCCTTCACCTTCAACTCTCGTATAACATCATTTATATGTTCTATAAACTTTTCTTTGTTTTTTAGTTTTTCTTTAGCCGTTTTCCAAATTTCATTGGCATTTTTTTGACATACTTGCGCTGGCAAGTCAGCATGAGAGCCTTTATAGGCCAAGAACAGCTGATGATACAAATCTCCTTCTTTTGAGGACATTACAGTATGAACACTATGAACTCACTTTAATAACAGCGACTACAGCAATTTGCTTCTGCATAAACACTAACGAATACTGACAACAAAAACAACATTAAATGACGTACAATACAATCTAGGGATTCCCCGTGAAATATAAACGAAAAGGTTTACCAACATGCGAGAACAAATTAAAAATGGCGACCAGACTAATACAATCGAGAGATTCCCCGTAAACGAAAAGGGTTGCCAATTTGGGAGTTTTATTTCCCTATTTTTTTATATAAAAAAAGAAATAATGTGACGTAACGTGTTGTAAGAAGGACCCCCTCCCGCCCGTGTAACGCATCGTAACGTTTTACGAGACCCCCCCGCCCCCCCAAATTGCGTTACGTAATACTTGAACGCTCCCATACGTACAGCAGTCCTTTTACGTTCTACGGTGTGATGATAAATTTCCTGCAAAACAATAAAATGAAAAAACTTTAAAGACAAATAGGATTTGAAAACTGGATATCAGTGCGACATATATGGCACGTGTTAGAATTGACTGATAATTGGTCATAGCAGGATCAGCACAGCTTATGACCACAGGGGATTAAAACTACTTGTGGCGGATTTTCCAAGCAGATAACGCAATGTGGAAGCTGGGGTTGCTCGCGACCGGCATTGTTGGCAAGAGGAGACGCGGGCCTAATGTTAAGGGGCACAGGAGGTCGATCTTGAAACTCCAAGATCACTTCTGGCGCTTGGACATCCAAGACGGCTTCTCGCTCCACCTAAGTCGTCAATAACGACTTCTTCTCCTACTTCTGGGGCATCTACAACGACCCCAACTCCCAAATCCATCATCCGGCTGGTCGCCACAAGGCACTCTCGAATTACTTGTCAGCACAGTAGCCCTAATGTACTGGCTCTCACTGTTGCGACGAGGAAGGGCTCCTCTGCGCTGGGCTTCCAGTCGCGCAGAACTCACGGTGAGCTTTCTTGCTATGACCTCTAAAAACAACAATTTTTTTTATTTATATTAAATGACATTATTTTTTTTATTTCAAAACAAATACTCTAGCACAACGTAGTGAAGTTGTGGCTCCTTCGGGAAAACTTCACGTATCCGGATGACGTCACTCGTTGAGATATTACTCGGCGAAGGTGATGATTGGACCAGGATTGAGTTAAATGAAATTATGAATAAATATGCGTAAATCTTGCATTATTGAAAGTTGCGTAATATAAATCCTCCCCCTTTAAGAGAAAAATTATCTATCATAGATTATTTTTTGAAACAATTTTTATTATAATTATTGTTAGTATTAATGCTAAGCTTAATATTAAATACATTATGTTATCCTTTAATGTCTTATTATTTTCATTTCCTAACACACTTCACTTATTACTGGGATACATCTTTAAACGTCACTACTTTCATACACGTTAAGTTTGGTTCACGTTCATTTGTTCCGCTTTGTTTCTCATCATTATCACGTCCAAATTTGCTGCAAGCAGGATAGTGGTGAGAGATCAGCAAAAAGTCACAAAACATCTACTCCACAGGCATGGAAAGTTTGTGCGTGTTATTACTGAGAATCACACATCCTTTTCTTAATTTGTTATGGTGAAAGTTTTTTTTTTTCTTTTTACACCTCAACTTCTCAAGCGAATCAGATTTAAATGCGTCCTTACAGTTTTTATCATTTTAAAGTTCAATGAGTCCTTCCTGGATTTCTTCTGTAATTTCACCAGCATCTATGCTAAAAGTGTTGCGAATCAGTTTTTGATCAATTTAAGCTTCTGTTTCGGAGTATACTGGTTTAAAAAAAATCATACACTTTCTAAAATCTGATAAATCTTCATCATAAGAATCCATGACCACGTTAAATACCCCTAATCTTTTAACATGTTATGAAAACATGTTGTGGTCTAACTTGTTGTTAGACTATGCAAACAAAGTTAAGATATATTCGTATTGTAAAAACTTAGTCTCAAAACATGTTTTTGAGTTGATTTTATGTCATTGAAATCCATAGTTAGTAATGTCTTCCATACAGCGTGTATTGTCAATTTCGTTGTGGAAGTTTACACCAGTCACTGAAGCCCAGTTGCAA
Organism: Apoda limacodes; assembly: GCA_946406115.1. Taxonomy (NCBI): domain Eukaryota; kingdom Metazoa; phylum Arthropoda; class Insecta; order Lepidoptera; family Limacodidae; genus Apoda; species Apoda limacodes. Next base: position 17,249,530 of record OX291564.1, on the reverse strand, counting down.
ATATGAGTAGAAGGCAGCCGATACAGCTGTAGAGTAAATGGGGATCTTGTTCGCATATCGCGTCGAAACATGAAATTTTCCGCAAGAACAGGCCTTCAATCAACGTCCACATGAACATTGCCGATATTGTATACTCGAACAGCATAGAAGCCGCCTTGTAGATGTAGGGCATAGCTTCGATACCTGTCAAGCGTACTTCCTTAAGGGTGGAATGATTCTCTTGTAAAGGGTTGCTGAGCTTTTCAATGTAAGGTACCATGCGGATGAATTAACGTATCCTGTACCTTGGAGGATTTTTAAACTCTTCCTTTTCTAGGATTGCAATTGTTGTAGATAAAAATAATAAATCTTTGTCACTATAATCCAGGACCACGTTAAATACCTCTAAAATCAACACCACACTCTTTTTAGTTAACAAATCTTTTAACATTTTAAACATGTTGCAAAACATTAGGAATTAATATTGTTGGTCTAACATGTTGTGGTTTTACTTGTTATTAGGCTGTGCAAACAAAGTTTAGATATATTCGTATTGTAAAAACTTAGTCTCAAAACAAGTTTTTGAGTGGATTTTATGCCAGTGTAAACCTATAGTTAGTATGATAAGTTGTAACTAAAGGTTTAACAGTTTCACAAACATACGAGGTCATTGAAGTATCCAGTAGCTTACTGAAAAATATTGTCTATACCAGCATGTATTGTCAGTTTCGTTGTGGTAGTTTACACCAGTCACTGATGTCCAGTTGCAAATATGGGTAGCAGGCAGCCGATACATGTGTAGAGTAAATGGGGATCTTTTTCGCATATTTTTATTTATTTTATTTTATTTATTGAAAGGTAACCTTACAGCTTAAAAACAAATATAAATTGTTAACAATAAACATATCAAATACGCCAATTACAAGGTACACAAATTAACTATTAAATTAGTAACAAGTGGGACTAAAAAGATAATTATAATAACACATTTTTTTTAACAAAATATTAGATATTGTACATATATGGTTGAGTTCTGAATAATATATTTATGGAGAAAGGTATAGATTATAGATACTTATAAAAATAAGGTTTAATAAAATATTCATTATAAATTAATATTATTTGTAATTATAGTAGATTGTACGTCGTATGCATATAAGTGGAAAAGGATGAGGTAGGCAGTGTAGTGATTAGTTAGTCTCTTGGTAGTTTTAATGCTTAAACTATCAGCAAACAAATCTGGGTTTATTTATGAATTATTTAGTTAATTTATTAATATTTTTGTCAGTCGTTGTTGTTGCGAGAATTATAACATATTTGTACAATACTATTTCGAAATTTGGATCTAGACATAGCAAAAGGGTCGATGTTGGAAATTTTTTTGTTATATATACCAGGAATTCTAATAAGAGGAGAGTTTTCTGTATATTTACTTGAGGTTTGAGGAATATTAAAAAAATACATACATTCAATAAAATTGCACGCGTGGGTTCGGATCCCATCCTCGTCGCCAGACCCTTTATGGCGTGTTGTCCTTAGCCTATCACCGAGTCCCATTCCCTTGAATAGATAGTCCTGTCCGGTGCCACGCATACGCACGTCCCTAGCAACGGTAATTACTTTCCTAGCGGGTAGAGGATCCCGAGATTCGCATGCAGACATAGCCCCTGCTGCCAACCCAATGGTCCTAAACTCACCCTCAGCCACGCTTTAAGGTGGGCCCTCAAACCCCCAGTGTTGGCTCGAATTGGTTCCGCCCCCGCCACGAAACCCTGAACCATGCCCCGCCACCCCAGATCGTAGGCAAGATACGTGAATGCCCCGCTCGCAATCCTTACTGGACACTCCTCAACTGGTACCATGTCCACACGTCAGGCGTATTGTATCTGGTCCACCGCTAGTGGTTAGATGTCTAACCTTTCCAGTTTTGGCGCCATTTCCAGAGGCCCGGTCTGCGTTACGCGTCCATCATACCAGGCGCCACCTACCCCTGTGACCTTTTCAAACCCCTCCTCGCATGGGATTATGACTTGACCTACGTCCCAACATGAGTCTATCCACATAGGCACATTCGTTCTGATGCCCGTGAACGTGGACAAGACCTCGTGAGCCCTGTTGACTTGCCAGGAGAGTTTTGTCCCAGGGAAGAGGTTGGCTATGTCTGTACATACTCCGCGCACTGTGTCCCCTTCTTTTGAATTAGTCGATCTCTCTATCATCTGCAACCAGAAACCCTGCATTTGCTGCAGGAGGTTGGGCGTCAATGCGGCATCCGTATTTCCCGACGCCATTTAAAGTTCCTCGTAAGCCCGCCTCATGGAAAGATTTCTGTGTACACAGTCTACTGGGGTAGTTAGATATTTATCCCTGGATAGTGGCGCAGTCATCTCTCCCTCCCTCGAATAAAGTCCATACCATAGTCCTGTGATCAATTCCACTTCAACCGTCCAAGTCCCCAAGAACAAAGATGGATTGGCCTGGGCCACGTCCACAGGCGCAAAAACGGTATCAAAGCAATTCACACAGTCTGTATGGAAGTAGTGGTCGAATTCCTGGTCTATTATTGCTGGAGGCAACTATATTATCTCTTATATATGTACCTGGAATCCACAAGCTAGACCTCTCTCCTCGTGCGTCTTGTAACATCTCAGGCTGGGGGGGATACCTGACTGTAGCTATTGAAGCCATGATGTCTACTTCGGCCCAATCAACTGCCTTGCCCACTACTCGTCTGTCAATCCATGGCTGCAACGTATGAGTTAGGGGGACACTCATCGACAAAAGCCTTCTCAGCGAGCTATCTATTATTCCTGTCATAGCAAAAATTTCAGCCACATAGGTTCCGTCCGCTTTCATAGTCACTACCGGCACTTGTTCCTCTCTTATCTCGACCTCCCTCCTCTGACAGGTAACCACGTATATTATCTTCCTAACCTGACTGGGAATTGTTACCAGTCCCTCGGTTCTGTTAAACACTTGTACCTCAATATCATCAGGGCCTCCTACACTTGTGATACCGAAAATTTCTACCCCGCCTATGAGTGGGTACGGCAAGGTTATGACTGTCTGTAGAACCCACAGGGCATTTAATGCAGTACCCACCTCTTCTAGTACTATCACAGCGATTTCAGGCGAGTTCAGAGCCCATACTTGCCCTCCTACTGTTAACAACCCAGCATCGTAACAGGCCTGGTCTAACACCTTAACGTCCACCACTACCCCAGCGTAGTCCCAAGCCTCGTGAGCTGGCCTATGTATAGTAGATTCTGGCGACAGTCGGATTGGTACTCCCCACGGCGTGCCTGTAGGAAGTGTTCGTATAATCTCGTCTTTAATAATAAATGTTTCCTTATATCTGCCCTGGAGAATTGGGTGGTTGTAGCCATTGCTGACTGTAGGTTTAAATTTCCAGAGAGATATTTCCAAGTGTTGAAGCTTCTTGCCGGATTACTGGTGTTGTCTCTTACGTCACTTTGCTCAAATTTCGTTTCAAAGGCGAGGGCAGCCGCTGTAGTGGTGAGCTTTCCCGTGTCTCTGTCCATATTAGTACCGACGCCGAACCAGAGTAACCCCATATCTCTGTTCAATGCTATCTCCTCAGCTCCCGGAAAATCAGCCATAGGAAGAGGACCTCCTTCACCACCACCCCCATGGAGTCGTCTCCACCTATCAAGAGCTCTCTCAACTGCTGTGATCCTATTAGCCCTACCTACAACCTTTAAAGGCATTGCTGCGATCTCCTCGTACTCCAAATGCTCCAACCTACGATACTGTCTCCTGGCAATGTCACGTTCAGCATTCCTATCTACCTCCTCTAATGTTTCTAGGTTTAGAGCGTAACGTCATGATTCTATCGTGACAGTCACGTAGTGTAGCTTGAATAGCGTACGGTGAATAAGCTGTGATCACTGATCTTAAGTCGTACAAGCTAAGATGTTCTGATATCTGCGTAGCCCTTAAGTCTAGTTTCACCCATTCAGCAGCACGCCTGGCAATGCTGATACAATGTCCCCTTTGATGATACCAGCCTACGCGAGCCTGTATTAGTGCGCGAGATTTGATAACAGGGAATCTCTCCATCTTCAATGTTTTGCAAGTGTTGAGCCTCAGTTTGGTGCGGTATGTATACGGTCCCTGGAGCCTCATGCGCTCGCTGTATCGACAACTCGGCCAATGCCCTAGGCGTATCAGTAGGTACTTTACGCCAAACGAATGTTTCCGTTTAGTGCGTGTTGCTCCCTGATATGACGCTTCGCCAACTCATATAAAGCCCGTGCTCTCTAGCCCAAGTTGATCAACCTTAATATTTCCGATGGCTCAGTCATTGGTCCCTCTCCGCTTGTTATACCTAAAACACCATTAGTATCACTGCCTCCCAAGTGGGCCAGCACGCATATCGGACAGCACTTCTCAGCGAAGAGGAGGGAAGACACATTCTTGTTAAAATTAGGGCCTCCACCCCACTAAGAAGGACCGGACCTACAACTGCCGGCACCACCTCTATTACCTCTGCCTCTGCTGGGGTAGGATTGGCCTCCTGTAACGGATCCTCCTCCTCCAAACTATAATGCCTAGTTATCGAGGCTCGCCCTGCCCAAGCAACTGTGTTCAATTTCAGTTGTATAACCTCTGAGGGCTCGCTCAAACCTGCCATCATTCTAGCGTCGTTCCAGTTTTCTAGTACTTTCTTCGCCGCAAACGCCGCAAATTTAGGTCGTTTATAGCCCGCTGCTAGGAAACCCTGCCAACTTCTTCACAGGAAATTTTCCACAAGAGCAGGCCTTCAATGAACGTCCACATGAACATAGCCGATATCGTATACTCCTATACCATAGAAGCCGCCTTGTAGATGTAGGGCATAGCTTCGATCCCTGTCAAGCGTACTTCATTAGGGGTTGGAATGGTTCTCTTGTAAAGGGTTGCTGAGCTTTTCAATGAAAAGTACCGTGCGGATGAATTGACGCATCCAGTACCTTGGAAGATTTTTAAACTTTTCCTTTTCTAGGATTGCAATTGTTGTATATAAAAATAATAAATCTTTATCACTAGAATCCAAGACCACATTATTTACCTCTAAAATCAACACCACACTCTTTTTTAGTAAAAAAATCTTTAAACATGTTAAACTTGTTGCAAAACATTAGGAATTAATATTGTTGGTCTAACATGTTGTGGTTTTACTTGTTGTGGTTTTACTTGTTGTTAGGTTGTGCAAACAAAGTTTAGATATATTCGTGTTGTAAAAACTTAGTCTCAAAACATGTTTTTGTGTCGATTTTATGTCAGTGCAAACCCATAGTTAGTATGATAAGTTGTAACAAAAGGTTCAACAGTAGCACAAACATTCGAGCTCCTTGCAGTAAGTATTCCACTAGCTAACAGAAAAATTTTGTCCATACCAGCACGTATTGTCAGTTTCGTTGTGGTAGTTTACACCAGTCACTGAGGCCCAGTTGAAAATATGGGAAGAAGGCAGCCGATACAGCTGTCTAATGGGGATCTTGTTCGCAAATCGCGTCGAAACAGGAAATTTTCCGCAAGAGCAGGCCTTCAATGAACATCCACGTAAACATAGTCGATATCGTATACTCCAATAGCATAGAAGCCGCCTTGTAGATGTAGGGCATAGCTTCGATCCCTGTCAAGCGTACTTCATTAAGGGTTGAATGGTTCTCTTGTGAAGGGTTGCTCAGGTTTTCAATGTAAGGTATACGCGGATGAATTAACGCATCCAGTACCTTGGAGGATTTGTAAACTTTTCCTTTTCTAGGATTGCAATTGTTTTAGATAAAAATAATAAATCTTCATCACTAGTACATATACTACACCATACACATTCACAAATACTACACCACACTCTTTTTAGCTAACAAACCTTTTACAGGTTAAACACCATGTTCAAGATATTTAATTATGAAGAAATTTATGATCACCCCTTTACTATCCCAGATAAAAAAGCTCATGATCTTTCCGGCCCAACGCCTATTCTTAAATTTCAAAGGGGTTAGAGATGATGATCTTCATAGACTGTAATTTTGTGTCTGGATCATAATGGTGAAGCCAAGTTTCACCCATTGATGGTATTAAACGAGCTAATCAGTATATTGTTGCAACAGTTCCAAAGAAGCCTCAGTTTTCGTGCATCGGTAAGCGTTCTGGGAACCAGCGTGCGTTAACTATTTTTATGTCTAAGCGTTCATGTATTTTTTCCGGATACAAAACGTATTGTGTAACGACGATCTCCTATAACCATTTTTTTTACTTTTATAACAATTTCTTCGGTCATACCATTGTTGGGCGACCCGAGCGAGGTTCATCATGTTCTTCCTCGTTATTCGGCGCACCGACGTACGACTGTAGAATACCGTGGACCATTTGCTTCTCATCTATCCTGTAAATCTTAATTATCTTTTTCCGTAATGTAATTTTATTTACTTACGTGCAAGCGTTCTTTATCGGGGGTGGAATGGTTCTTTTGTCAAGTGTTGTTGGCTGTTCAATGTCAAGTACCATGCGGATGAGTATCTGTGATTCCATGGCTATGAACAGGTTTGTATGAATTCGCATTTGAGAGTTCCAAAGTCTTCCGAAGCATTTAAAAATAAGGATGGCACCGAATAGGCTTAAAAAAGAGACGACATGAAAACCGATCTCTAAGTACCGAGTGTACTCCAGGATTAGAATTTTTGCCTCATAATCATTGTATTTTCCCGCATCAACTGCAGCAATCAGGCCTTCGCCCATTGGATCCGGCAGCTACGAAGTGGCCATACAGCCATGTCGTCAATATTATATTGTCAAAAATTATTTTAAATATTTTCAACCGTGTTCTGGATGTAGAGATACAAACTTTTGTAGGTTAAAGGATTAATCAAAATTTCATTAAGTGAGCGGGGAATATTAATTGGGTTCTTGTAAAATAATAATAAATTTATTCTGAGGGCAAGTCTCTGGGTAGTAAAAGTTGGGCAATCAAAGAAAATATGTTCTAGTGTCTGTGGAATATCAGAGTTACAGTGTTCGCAAGATGCAGATTTTCAGTTTGTGAAAATGTGAGTTTATCTTGCAATTTCCAAGGCGGAGGCGGCAAATTGACGTATTGTTCTTTGTCAAACCAAGATGTGCAGATTTTGAGACTCTCTTACCATGCGGATAAGTATCTGTAATTCTATGGCTATGAACAGTTTTGTATGAATTCGCGTTTGAGAGTTCTTAAGTCCCCTTAAGTATTTAAAAATAAGGATGGCACCGAATAGTGAAAAAGAGACGACGTGAAAACCGATCTCTACGTAGAGAGTGTATTCCAGGATTAGAATTTTTGCCTCATAATCATTGTATTTTCCCGCATCAACTGCAGCAATCCGGCCTTCGCCCATTGGATCCGGCAGCTACGAAGTGCTTGGTTATTACTGTCACTTGACCCGTGAGGAGGTACCGTCTTCATCGGTCGTGACCTGCGAAAGCCATCGTACACTGAATGCATAAATTTTCGAAAAAATTTGAATAGTTGTAGCTTTGAAGGCAGGCGTCGCTCATGGCTTCAGCAGATGAGTTGTACTTTGAGCAAATTACCAGTTTCCTTTGTCTAATTTTTGCAGAGCCAGAAAACGAAATAAAAAATCTTTTTTATTCCCTATTGTCAATCGGTCAAAAGCGCAAACAGATGAAGAAAACTTGTCTGAATAATAATTTAAACTAGGCTACGTTAGACTACGATCGATCGACTCTGAGAAGCCGCAAGTATATGTGATACAGGATTGTCTTCTAGGTAGGGTACGTACGTATGCATTTTTTAGTCAGGTAAGTATAGGTCTGCTGTAAAATATCAATGACAAACCTCTTAATTATTTGAAATTGCAAGTTTATTGGGTGTTACAAAACAAAAGAGTTCTAGTATTAAACTGTAAAGAGTAACTTTGGATGTTGAAGCGTGGCACTGCATGACCTCACCATACTTTTCATATGATGAAACGTAATTGCCGAGTGCTAATCGCGAGCATGATGACAAATGTTCGTTAGTTAATCGATTGCGATATTTTGACTTAATTCTTTATATCAGAAAATGCAGACTCGCACAAGTAATTTGACTTAAACATTGCCAACAGTTGAAGGGCGATTTGCCTTAGATTCGGATATTTATCTTCAGATATAAAAGACCAGAATTTTGTATCAGATGCTGTGGCTTTGAAATGTAAATCTGTTGAAATCTGCAATAACTCATTTTCAACAGAACATGAGTCAATGTTAAATTGACTTGTTATTTCAGTGGCTAATTCCTCAATGTTTTTACACGAAAATGAATAACTCATAAATGATGTGATATTTGCCAATTTACTGAAATCATAAAAACGTGTTTCGAATTGACCGAAAATATTTGATAATTCTGCAAATTGTTTGCAATTGATTTTCTGAAAATGTATGAGACATATGATAATTTGACTGAGGAATTCTTGCTTTCAAAGATAGAAAATATTTCAGATCCTTTCTTTTTATTTGATATATCATAAATTGCAACTTACTTTTGAAAGTGTTTATTGCGCTGATCATCTCAATAATAGTTTTTCCTTTACCTTGAAGCTCGAAGTTAATAGTGTTTAAATGCATTGTTATGTCCGTCAAAAATGCCAAATCTAAATTACATCGAAATCGATTGCGGGATTAGGCGTGAAAGCGTCACTTTGTTCGGATATTCGAACTTTCAGCCCCTATTCCATCCCCACACAGGTCGAAATTTTAAAAATTCTAAAATAAATGTTTATTTTTTTTTTTATCAATTGCCTAAATACAAAGTTTTATGTTTTTATCTTCGACAATGACGAATTTCCATACAAACTTTCATCTCTTATTACAACCCCTTCTAGCCTTTTTTTTGCAATTAAAGGTAGCCTATGTCTTTTTCTCAGGTCTAGGTTATCTCTGTACTAAATTTTATCAAAATCGGCTCAGTGGTTTAAGCGTGAAAGCGTAACAGACAGACAGAGTTACTTTCTTCGAGTTATTTATAATATTAGTAGGGAAGTAGGGATAGGGAAAGGATTGTGGATCGCTTTATAGGCTTTGTTAGGTCTGTTAGTTACCTGTAGTTATTTTTAGACGAGCATATAGTTTCACACTACGCCATCATAAGGCTATAATAGTAGTAAGTTAAATTCAGTGACAGTACTATCAGAGTGCTATAAGGAAAAAAAAAACGATTATAAAGTGGGCACTTTTCCGAGGCTAGCAAGCTCTTATAAAACCGTTATAAGTATGATATTGGTGACGATTGGCAACCCTTGCGCGTTTGAGCCATATCGTTTAACTACCTTCACGGCGACAGCGAGCCTGATAATGTTAGGTACTACTGTTTATTGTTATGGTTTGGTTTTACTTTCACGTGTCATCCACTGAGACCCTTAGTACTCATTGAAGCGGTCGTTAAACGGAAGGCCCTCGGTGCGTGCTATGTCGCGCACTATGCCGCGCACTTCCGTCAGGCCTAGGGGAACGCGCGTGGCGGGTAGCAACGCCAGCGACCCGTACAGCTGTACCAGGCGCCAGCCAGCGCTGTTGCGCCTCACTTGCAGTCCCAGGTGACGCGCCTGACGCACCAAGGCCTGCTTATAATGAAACATGCAACCTTGAGTTGCAACGCCCTGTATGAGCAGACCGAAGTGCCTGCTTATAATCTGTGATTATGTGGGATGGTCGGGGAGTGCCAGCTGCTTGCCAGATTCTTGTGAAAACCGCCTCGTAATGACCGCGGCGGCGGTTTTACATCAAGACGATCACAGGACGAAAGAAGTGGCCAGCTATAACTCCATGAAGAGCTTAAATTTGGTAGGCTGGCAAACCCGCAGGAGCAGTCGCGGAGGTAACGTTCAAAGCCAGGCATAACAAGAATAATTAAATATAATTTCCAAAAACTGAATTGATTTAAAAATTCCGGTTGGGGTGCAAAAAAGGGGCGCTGAGGAAAAAGGACTTTCCATTGTTACTCATGACATGATATAAACTTAAATCAAATAAAAAATTTATTAATGCATATCTAGCAGCTTCTGTCTCGTAAATTGCATTCAGAGAATTATTCTCCAAAGTCGATCTTCGTCACAGTGCCTGGAACATGGCATTCCTGTAATTTCAATAATAATAAAATAAATCATCTTTTTCCTTTATTATTATTTTTGTTTATGTTTATGGACACTAATTCTTAAAAGTGATAGATGAATAGATGGATTTGATATTTTAACCTCCTGGATCCCAACCAAAAAAATTGTATGCTGCCATAAAAGCCGAATGTACTTTATAAAGAATCTATCTCAGAGTCCTGAATCTTGTATCGTTTGTATTAAGGTCTAAAATGAATATGACCATTTTTTGTTAGAACAAAGTTTATTGTATACTCTATAAGGAATACGTAAAGCTTTCTTTTCATTGCAAATTATTTGTACTTTATGAATCCATCTCGGCTTTTATAGTAAACAAAACGCTTATTTTTGTAGAATATTTCGTGTCATTTTGTATGAAATCTAACGTCTATTTTATAAAGGAAATAAAACAAAAAACTTATCAAAATAATGTTTAATGAAAAACGAACACCCCCACCACCCTGTGTTCTAACGCGACCAAATCCACGAGCGCTTCCCCTAGTGCGGGGTCTGCTTCCACGAGGTCATCCTCTTACCCGTGAGCGACTTGGTCTCTCAGGAAAATGCTGTTCATCCTGATTTTCATCCTCTGAGCTTGAAGAGTCTCCGCCGGATAGGTCAGGTTCAACATATTCAGGGTCTGGGTCATTATCTGAGAACTCATCTTCGAAGTCTGAATTGTTTAATATCAGACTAATATCCTCTTGCCTCAGAGCTAAAATAAAACAAAACACGATTATTAACTCAATAATTTAAATTTGTAGTATAACGATACGATAAATGCCGAAAGTACTTTATAAAGTACAAATTCAAGAAATACTTACAATATTGCAACATGTGCAACGAAAATATTAATGATACGTTAAAGAACACTCTCTATTCTTATTACAATCATAAAAATATGATCGAGAATGTAGCAGATTGATTAGAAAATATGAGATTAAACTTACCTCCACCTGCACGACGCGGCATCTTGTACAACATGTAACGTCGAACTGAATAGAATATACGTTTTTACTATTAAATGGTCCTTGATAAAGAGAGACAGATATATTTCGGATCAGCGATCAGCGATTGGTTCTCCGGATCACGCCACTATATATATTTTTAACGGCAAATATTTAGTTCTTTATGAAGTACGCCCGGTATATTAAGGCTAAGTTCATTTACATAATGTCAGGACTTAAGGTGGGTGTCCATTTAGTTCTTTATAAAGACCACAGGGATCCAGGAGGTTAAGGGCTTTGTTGCTAAACCCAGCCCTAGAGTACCACTTGAAGTCCCTTTTGTAGGAGAGGATTTCGGTTAAATCCTCAACTACAAAAAGTTCCAGAGGCGCTCTAGGCTCTAATGGGTCCATTTTTCTGAAAAAATAAGCAAAAAAATTAATTGTCACAAACAAATTTCACTTAATCGTTTGACCAACAGACGTAAGCCAAACGATGATGATGATGATTATTTGGTTTATCCTTTCGGAAAGGCCAGGGACTGAGCCATACAGCCATGTCGTTAATATTATATTGTCAAAAATTATTTTAAATATTTTCAACCGTGTTCTGGATGTAGAGATACAAACTTTTGTAGGTTAAAGGATTAATCAAAATTTCATTTAGTGAGCGGGGAATATTAATTGGGTTCTTGTAAAATTCTAGTAGATTTATTCTGAGGGCAAGTCTCTGGGTAGTAAAAGTTGGGCAATCAAAGAAAATATGTTCTAGTGTCTGTGGAATATCAGAGTTACAGTGTTCGCAAGATGCAGATTTTCAGTTTGTGAAAATGTGAGTTTATCTTGCAATTTCCAAGGCGGAGGCGGCAAATTGACGTATTGTTCTTTGTCAAACCAAGATGTGCAGATTTTGAGACTCTCTTCTCCAAATGTCTGTCCACTCTTCTTTTAATCTTAACTACAAATTGAGTTTATATTCTTTGACCGGAATAGAGAAGTTTGAGTCTGAGAAATCTGTGATTTTCAGAAGTTTCAGTTGATGTTTTGGTAAAGTGCTATTAAATCGGCTGCGTTGCCTATCACACCAATGTGTGATGGAGTCCATATAAATATTACCTCTTTATTCGCATTGGTCAGTCTAAATATATGTTCCCTTATTTCATAAATCAAATAAGAAGTTTTAGCATGTAAGGTTAAGTGTTTCATTGATTTCAGTACGCTCATGTTATCGGTTACAACGATCCACTTTTGAATTTCAGACGAAGCAATATATTGTAAAAATTATCTTGTGGCTAAATAAGCCGAACGAATACGAGATGTAATGACCGCGAAACGAAAATGTCCGTTAAGAATTAAAAAAAAAAATAGATGGCGGCAGTGTTGCCAGATAAACATCTGCTAAGTAGCGTACGATCGCTTATTATAAAACATCATATTCCTTACGAAGAAGAGAATAAGAAAATCGTACCGTGAAATACTCCAACTTTGGGTTCTAGGTTAACTTTGGCAACTTGGAAAATGACTTTAAAAATTTGTAGCTCAGAAACGAATTCAGATGGGATTTTTATTTAAACAATAGCAAAAAAAGCCTATATTTCTGGCATAGTCATGAACTACTTTAATAATTATTGGATTTTTTTTGGAATACATGTTAGTTTTATTTCGCATCTCTGTAAAAATGGCCGCTATTAGCTGAAATCTTAACTAAAAGCTCACAAATAAACAAGAAATAGATAATATCTAATTGCGGCTAGTTGGCTACTAAAGGCCAATTATGAGAATAATGTAGTTGGAAATATTATATGACTAAGGTGTCACACAAGCTAACGGTCCGCCTGATCTTAAGTGGTCACCGTAGCCTATATGGATATGGATGCTTGCAACAAGGGGGGCATATAAAAGTCTTATAAATTGTCTTGACAAATCCCATACGTACAGCAGTCCTTTTACGTTCTACGGTGTGATGATAAATTTCCTGCAAAACAATAAAATGAAAAAACTTTTAAGACAAATAGGATTTGAAAACTGGATATCAGTGCGACATATATGGCACGTGTTAGAATTGACTGATTATTGGTCATAGCAGGATCAGCACAGCGTATGACCACAGGGGATTAAAACTACTTGTGGCGGATTTTCCAAGCAGATGACGCAATGTGGAAGCTGGGGTTGCTCGCGACCGGCATTGTTGGCAAGAGGAGACGCGGGCCTAATGTTAAGGGGCACAGGAGGTCGATCTTGAAACTCCAAGATCACTTCTGGCGCTTGGAAATCCAAGACGGCTTCTCGCTCCACCTAAGTCGTCAATAACGACTTCTTCTCCTACTTCTGGGGCATCTACAACGACCCCAACTCCCAAATCCATCATCCGGCTGGTCGCCACAAGGCACTCTCGAATTACTTGTCAGCACAGTAGCCCTAATGTACTGGCTCTCACTGTTGCGACGAGGAAGGGCTCCTCTGCGCTGGGCTTCCAGTCGCGCAGAACTCACGGTGAGCTTTCTTGCTATGACCTCTAAAAACAACAATTTTTTTTATTTATATCAAATGACATTATTTTTTTTATTTCAAAACAAATACTCTAGCACAACGTAGTGAAGTTGTGGCTCCTTCGGGAAAACTTCACAAATCCGGATGACGTCACTCGTTGAGATATTACTCGGCGAAGGTGACGATTGGACCAGGATTGAGTTAAATGAAATTATGAATAAATATGCGTAAATCTTGCATTATTGAAAGTTGCGTAATATAAATCCTCCCCCTTTAAGAGAAAAATTATCTATCATAGATAATTTTTTGAAACAATTTTTATTATAATTATTGTTAGTATTAATGCTAAGCTTAATATTAAATACATTATGTTATCCTTTAATGTCTTATTATTTTCATTTCCTAACACACTTCACTTATTACTGGGATACATCTTCTTTAAACATCACTACTTTCATAAACGTTAAGTTTGGTTCACGTTCATTTGTTCCGCTTTGTTTCTCATCATTATCACGTCCAAATTTGCTGCAAGCAGGATAGTGGTGAGAGATCAGCAAAAAGTCACAAAACATCTACTCCACAGGCATGGAAAGTTTGTGCGTGTTATTACTGAGAATCACACATCCTTTTCTTAATTCGTTATGGTGAAAGATTTTTTTTTTCTTTTTACACCTCAACTTCTCAAGCGAATCAGATTTAAATGCGTCCTTACAGTTTTTATCATTTTAAAGTTCAATGAGTCCTTTCTGGATTTCTTCTGTAATTTCACCAGCATCTATGCTAAAAGTGTTGCGAATCAGTTTTTGATCAATTTAAGCTTCTGTTTCGGAGTATACTGGTTTAAAAAAAATCATACACTTTCTAAAATCTGATAAATCTTCATCATAAGAATCCATGACCACGTAAAATACCCCTAATCTTTTAACATGTTATGAAAACATGTTGTGGTCTAACTTGTTGTTAGACTATGCAAACAAAGTTAAGATATATTCGTATTGTAAAAACTTAGTCTCAAAACATGTTTTTGAGTTGATTTTATGTCATTGAAATCCATAGTTAGTAATGTCTTCCATACAGCGTGTATTGTCAATTTCGTTGTGGAAGTTTACACCAGTCACTGAAGCCCAGTTGCAAATATGAGTAGAAGGCAGCCGATACAGCTGTAGAGTAAATGGGGATCTTGTTCGCATATCGCGTCGAAACATGAAATTTTCCGCAAGAACAGGCCTTCAATCAACGTCCACATGAACATTGCCGATATTGTATACTCGAACAGCATAGAAGCCGCCTTGTAGATGTAGGGCATAGCTTCGATACCTGTCAAGCGTACTTCCTTAAGGGTGGAATGGTTCTCTTGTAAAGGGTTGCTGAGCTTTTCAATGTAAGGTACCATGCGGATGAATTAACGTATCCTGTACCTTGGAGGATTTTTAAACTCTTCCTTTTCTAGGATTGCAATTGTTGTAGATAAAAATAATAAATCTTTGTCACTATAATCCAGGACCACGTTAAATACCTCTAAAATCAACACCACACTCTTTTTAGTTAACAAATCTTTTAACATTTTAAACATGTTGCAAAACATTAGGAATTAATATTGTTGGTCTAACATGTTGTGGTTTTACTTGTTATTAGGCTGTGCAAACAAAGTTTAGATATATTCGTATTGTAAAAACTTAGTCTCAAAACAAGTTTTTGAGTGGATTTTATGCCAGTGTAAACCTATAGTTAGTATGATAAGTTGTAACTAAAGGTTTAACAGTTTCACAAACATACGAGGTCATTGAAGTATCCAGTAGCTTACTGAAAAATATTGTCTATACCAGCATGTATTGTCAGTTTCGTTGTGGTAGTTTACACCAGTCACTGATGCCCAGTTGCAAATATGGGTAGCAGGCAGCCGATACATGTGTAGAGTAAATGGGGATCTTTTTCGCATATTTTTATTTATTTTATTTTATTTATTGAAAGGTAACCTTACAGCTTAAAAACAAATATAAATTGTTAACAATAAACATATCAAATACGCCAATTACAAGGTACACAAATTAACTATTAAATTAGTAACAAGTGGGACTAAAAAGATAATTATAATAACACATTTTTTTTAACAAAATATTAGATATTGTACATATATGGTTGAGTTCTGAATAATATATTTATGGAGAAAGGTATAGATTATAGATACTTATAAAAATAAGGTTTAATAAAATATTCATTATAAATTAATATTATTTGTAATTATAGTAGATTGTACGTCGTATGCATATAAGTGGAAAAGGATGAGGTAGGCAGTGTAGTGATTAGTTAGTCTCTTGGTAGTTTTAATGCTAAAACTATCAGCAAACAAATCTGGGTTTATTTATGAATTATTTAGTTAAGTTATTAATATTTTTGTCAGTCGTTGTTGTTGCGAGATTCATAACATATTTGTACAATACTATTTCGAAATTTGGATCTAGACATAGCAAAAGGGTCGATGTTGGAAAAATTTTTGTTATATATACCAGGAATTCTAATAAGAGGAGAGTTTTCTGTATATTTACTTGAGGTTTGAGGAATATTAAAAAAATACATACATTCAATAAAATTGCACGCGTGGGTTCGGATCCCATCCTCGTCGCCAGACCCTTTATGGCGTGTTGTCCTTAGCCTATCACCGAGTCCCATTCCCTTGAATAGATAGTCCTGTCCGGTGCCACGCATACGCACGTCCCTAGCAACGGTAATTACTTTCCTAGCGGGTAGAGGATCCCGAGATTCGCATGCAGACATAGCCCCTGCTGCCAACCCAATGGTCCTAAACTCACCCTCAGCCACGCTTTAAGGTGGGCCCTCAAACCCCCAGTGTTGGCTCGAATTGGTTCCGCCCCCGCCACGAAACCCTGAACCATGCCCCGCCACCCCAGATCGTAGGCAAGATACGTGAATGCCCCGCTCGCAATCCTTACTGGACACTCCTCAACTGGTACCATGTCCACACGTCAGGCGTATTGTATCTGGTCCACCGCTAGTGGTTAGATGTCTAACCTTTCCAGTTTTGGCGCCATTTCCAGAGGCCCGGTCTGCGTTACGCGTCCATCATACCAGGCGCCACCTACCCCTGTGACCTTTTCAAACCCCTCCTCGCATGGGATTATGACTTGACCTACGTCCCAACATGAGTCTATCCACATAGGCACATTCGTTCTGATGCCCGTGAACGTGGACAAGACCTCGTGAGCCCTGTTGACTTGCCAGGAGAGTTTTGTCCCAGGGAAAAGGTTGGCTATGTCTGTACATACTCCGCGCACTGTGTCCCCTTCTTTTGAATTAGTCGATCTCTCTATCATCTGCAACCAGAAACCCTGCATTTGCTGCAGGAGGTTGGGCGTCAATGCGGCATCCGTATTTCCCGACGCCATTTAAAGTTCCTCGTAAGCCCGCCTCATGGAAAGATTTCTGTGTACACAGTCTACTGGGGTAGTTAGATATTTATCCCTGGATAGTGGCGCAGTCATCTCTCCCTCCCTCGAATAAAGTCCATACCATAGTCCTGTGATCAATTCCACTTCAACCGTCCAAGTCCCCAAGAACAAAGATGGATTGGCCTGGGCCACGTCCACAGGCGCAAAAACGGTATCAAAGCAATTCACACAGTCTGTATGGAAGTAGTGGTCGAATTCCTGGTCTATTATTGCTGGAGGCAACTATATTATCTCTTATATATGTACCTGGAATCCACAAGCTAGACCTCTCCCCTCGTGCGTCTTGTAACATCTCCGGCTGGGGGGGATACCTGACTGTACCTATTGAAGCCATGATGTCTACTTCGGCCCAATCAACTGCCTTGCCCACTACTCGTCTGTCAATCCATGGCTGCAACTTATGAGTTAGGGGGACACTCATCGACAAAAGCCTTCTCAGCGAGCTATCTATTATTCCTGTCATAGCAAAAATTTCAGCCACATAGGTTCCGTCCGCTTTCATAGTCACTACCGGCACTTGTTCCTCTCTTATCTCGACCTCCCTCCTCTGACAGGTAACCACGTATATTATCTTCCTAACCTGACTGGGAATTGTTACCAGTCCCTCGGTTCTGTTAAACACTTGTACCTCAATATCATCAGGGCCTCCTACACTTGTGATACCGAAAATTTCTACCCCGCCTATGAGTGGGTACGGCAAGGTTATGACTGTCTGTAGAACCCACAGGGCATTTAATGCAGTACCCACCTCTTCTAGTACTATCACAGCGATTTCAGGCGAGTTCAGAGTCCATACTTGCCCTCCTACTGTTAACAACCCAGCATCGTAACAGGCCTGGTCTAACACCTTAACGTCCACCACTACCCCAGCGTAGTCCCAAGCCTCGTGAGCTGGCCTATGTATAGTAGATTCTGGCGACAGTCGGATTGGTACTCCCCACGGCGTGCCTGTAGGAAGTGTTCGTATAATCTCGTCTTTAATAATAAATGTTTCCTTATATCTGCCCTGGAGAATTGGGTGGTTGTAGCCATTGCTGACTGTAGGTTTAAATTTCCAGAGAGATATTTCCAAGTGTTGAAGCTTCTTGCCGGATTACTGGTGTTGTCTCTTACGTCACTTTGCTCAAATTTCGTTTCAAAGGCGAGGGCAGCCGCTGTAGTGGTGATCTTTCCCGTGTCTCTGTCCATATTAGTACCGACGCCGAACCAGAGTAACCCCATATCTCTGTTCAATGCTATCTCCTCAGCTCCCGGAAAATCAGCCATAGGAAGAGGACCTCCTTCACCACCACCCCCATGGAGTCGTCTCCACCTATCAAGAGCTCTCTCAACTGCTGTGATCCTATTAGCCCTACCTACAACCTTTAAAGGCATTGCTGCGATCTCCTCGTACTCCAAAAGCTCCAACCTACGATACTGTCTCCTGGCAATGTCACGTTCAGCATTCCTATCTACCTCCTCTCATGTTTCTAGGTTAGAGCGTAACGTCCTGATTCTATCGTGACAGTCACGTAGTGTAGCTTGAATAGCGTACGGTGAATAAGCTGTGATCACTGATCTTAAGTCGTACAAGCTAAGATGTTCTGATATCTGCGTAGCCCTTAAGTCTAGTTTCACCCATTCAGCAGCACGCCTGGCAATGCTGATACAATGTCCCCTTTGATGATACCAGCCTACGCGAGCCTGTATTAGTGCGCGAGATTTGATAACAGGGAATCTCTCCATCTTCAATGTTTTGCAAGTGTTGAGCCTCAGTTTGGTGCGGTATGTATACGGTCCCTGGAGCCTCATGCGCTCGCTGTATCGACAACTCGGCCAATGCCCTAGGCGTATCAGTAGGTACTTTACGCCAAACGAATGTTTCCGTTTAGTGCGTGTTGCTCCCTGATATGACGCTTCGCCAACTCATATAAAGCCCGTGCGCTCTGGCCCAAGTTGATCAACCTTAATATTTCCGATGGCTCAGTCATTGGTCCCTCTCCGCTTGTTATACCTAAAACACCATTAGTATCACTGCCTCCCAAGTGGGCCAGCACGCATATCGGACAGCACTTCTCAGCGAAGAGGAGGGAAGACACATTCTTGTTAAAAATTAGGGCCTCCACCCCACTAAGAAGGACCGGACCTACAACTGCCGGCACCACCTCTATTACCTCTGCCTCTGCTGGGGTAGGATTGGCCTCCTGTAACGGATCCTCCTCCTCCAAACTATAATGCCTAGTTATCGAGGCTCGCCCTGCCCAAGCAACTGTGTTCAATTTCAGTTGTATAACCTCTGAGGGCTCGCTCAAACCTGCCATCATTCTAGCGTCGTTCCAGTTTTCTAGTACTTTCTTCGCCGCAAACGCCGCAAATTTAGGTCGTTTATAGCCCGCTGCTAGGAAACCCTGCCAACTTCTTCACAGGAAATTTTCCACAAGAGCAGGCCTTCAATGAACGTCCACATGAACATAGCCGATATCGTATACTCCTATACCATAGAAGCCGCCTTGTAGATGTAGGGCATAGCTTCGATCCCTGTCAAGCGTACTTCATTAGGGGTTGGAATGGTTCTCTTGTAAAGGGTTGCTGAGCTTTTCAATGAAAAGTACCGTGCGGATGAATTGACGCATCCAGTACCTTGGAAGATTTTTAAACTTTTCCTTTTCTAGGATTGCAATTGTTGTATATAAAAATAATAAATCTTTATCACTAGAATCCAAGACCACATTATTTACCTCTAAAATCAACACCACACTCTTTTTTAGTAAAAAAATCTTTAAACATGTTAAACTTGTTGCAAAACATTAGGAATTAATATTGTTGGTCTAACATGTTGTGGTTTTACTTGTTGTGGTTTTACTTGTTGTTAGGTTGTGCAAACAAAGTTTAGATATAGTCGTGTTGTAAAAACTTAGTCTCAAAACATGTTTTTGTGTCGATTTTATGTCAGTGCAAACCCATAGTTAGTATGATAAGTTGTAACAAAAGGTTCAACAGTAGCACAAACATTCGAGCTCCTTGCAGTAAGTATTCCACTAGCTAACAGAAAAATTTTGTCCATACCAGCACGTATTGTCAGTTTCGTTGTGGTAGTTTACACCAGTCACTGAGGCCCAGTTGAAAATATGGGAAGAAGGCAGCCGATACAGCTGTCTAATGGGGATCTTGTTCGCAAATCGCGTCGAAACAGGAAATTTTCCGCAAGAGCAGGCCTTCAATGAACATCCACGTAAACATAGTCGATATCGTATACTCCAATAGCATAGAAGCCGCCTTGTAGATGTAGGGCATAGCTTCGATCCCTGTCAAGCGTACTTCATTAAGGGTTGAATGGTTCTCTTGTGAAGGGTTGCTCAGGTTTTCAATGTAAGGTATACGCGGATGAATTAACGCATCCAGTACCTTGGAGGATTTGTAAACTTTTCCTTTTCTAGGATTGCAATTGTTTTAGATAAAGATAATAAATCTTCATCACTAGTACATATACTACACCATACACATTCACAAATACTACACCACACTCTTTTTAGCTAACAAACCTTTTACAGGTTAAACACCATGTTCAAGATATTTAATTATGAAGAAATTTATGATCACCCCTTTACTATCCCAGATAAAAAAGCTCATGATCTTTCCGGCCCAACGCCTATTCTTAAATTTCAAAGGGGTTAGAGATGATGATCTTCATAGACTGTAATTTTGTGTCTGGATCATAATGGTGAAGCCAAGTTTCACCCATTGATGGTATTAAACGAGCTAATCAGTATATTGTTGCAACAGTTCCATTTCTTTTGGGAATATCGGTAATTATGGCCTTCTGGTATTTTGGTTTATCCTTGGCTAATCTTATATTAACCATTTTGGTATAAACCTCATCATCTTTCTGGAAATTATGGCTACATGAAGCAATATATTCTAGGCTTTGCTTCTTAGTTTCCTTAAATTTGATCATTTTGTCAGATATATATCTGTATAATATTTTCTCTTTTCATGTTCTTTAATCAACTGTTGCATATAATGATGATTAAAGTTGATGTCAAAAACGGTTCTCATGTCTGTATGTCCAAATATTACTTCGAATGGCGTAAATCCAGTCATCGAATTAATACTATTATTATAAGACATTATGGCGTATGTCATAACGTTTGCAGCATCTGTCATTTTTCTTTTATATTTGGCTAGTCTATAGATTTCTATGAGAGTGCTATGAAATCTTTCAACGATTCCTATTGATTGAGGATTGTTTGGGGTTCCAATGTGCAAGTAAATTTTGTAAAAGCTAAGTAAATCTTTTATTAAGACGTTTTTAAATTCTGATCCGGAATCACAACTAATTTTTAAGGGTTACTCGTAAAGTGTAAAATACTTGATCAATGCTTTAACTACCTTGTTTGTAGATCTATTCTGAATAGGAAGAGATTGGCAGAATTTACTAAACGCATCTACTTATGTTAAGAAGATAATTCCATCGATCTTGAATAAATCAATAAAAATCTCTTCTTAAGGTTTATTTTGCGTTTGAGTTAGTTCAATTACAGGTTTCAAGGGTTTGCGGTCGTATTTCATTCGTTAACAGGAATCGCATCCGTTGATTATGACTGTAAAAATTTCTTTAATTTTCGGCCAGTAGTAATTCCTTCTTAATTTATTATAGGTTTCATTTATACCACGATGACAAGTTTTACCATCGTGATATTTAAGTACAATATCTTTTTGTTCACTTTAATTGGTCAATACTGTCAGTCTTTTTGTACATTCTATTAATGGAATGGAGTTGGTTTCAAATAATTCTAATACAGTTTGATAAAATAATTCTTAATATATCTAAATTAAAGAAAATAATATACTTTTTTACAATATCTTCTAGAATAATTTTTTTAATGATAGTTGGTTTTAATGTTAAGAATGTCTCTAAAATCTTGCCATTTGATTTTTTTTTATTATCTTACTCTCGTTTCTATACCAAAGATGGAATATAAGTTGATTTGACTTTATGTCTACTGCTTCGTGTAAAATGGAAATAATAGAGTTGTCTTGTGGTTCGCTCTCAAAATCTCTAATATCCATAGATTCATCTTCAGAAGCACTCATCGTTACTTCTGAGAAGTCATCACTATTGTCTATAGGCTTTGATATAGAAGATGTTAAGTCGATTATGTTATCGTACGTGTGGTCCACTTCTTCAGGATCGCTAATATCATTTTCGTTTAATGTATTTAATTGTGTTCTATAAAGGGCAACAGCATTTTTATTCTGTTTGCCTTTCTTATATATGATGTCAAAATTATATTCTTGTAATCTAAGTCTTCAACGAGGCAATTTGCTGTTGGGTTCTTTAAGAGAGTGAAGCCATGCTAGAGGTCTATGGTCTGTATAAATTGTAAACTTTTTTCCGTAAAGATAGGGTCTGAAATGTTTAACAGCCCAAATTACAGCTAGTAATTCCCTTTCAATCGTGCTATACTTTTGTTCAGCAGGATTTAAAGTCCTACTAGCGTATGCTACAGGTTTATCGCCATCTATTAATCCTTTGGATAATACTGCTCCTAATGCTACATTTGAAGCATCAGTTGAAACTATAAATGGTTTTTCGAAATTTGGATACTGTAAAAGTGGTGCATTTATTAATAAACTTTTATATGACTCGGATGCTTCCGTAAATTCTTTAGTTAAGTAAAATTTTTGTCCTTTCTTTAATAAAGTGGTCATTGGTTTGGTTAATTTTGCGAAATCAGGTATAAAACGTCTATAATAACCTATTAGACCTAAGAATGATTTGATTTCTTTAGTGGTTTTTGGAATAGGATAATTTAGAACTGCTTCAATTTATTCATCATTTGGCTTAAGACCTTCTTTTGTTATAGTCTCCAAGATATAACACTTATTTTCTTAAGAATTTTTATTTATCAAGTTGGATTTTTAGATTTGCTTGTCTCAAAGTTTCAATGACTCGTTTATGCTTGTTAATGTGGTCAGACAGATTAGCTGAGAATACAATGATATCATCTACGTATATAACATAGTGTAATCCTTGTAGTCCTTTAAGGATGCTATCCATTGCTCTCTGGAACGTTGCTGGTGCTGTTTTCAGGCCAAAGGGCATTCCGTGCTGAGTACTGAATGCTGTCTTTTGTTGGTCTGCTTCATTGACTTCTATCTGATGGTTACCAGATGCTACATCAAGAGTAGTAATATACATACTGTTTCCCAATTTGTCAAATATATCCGTAGTGTTTGGTTAGAGATATTTATCTTTTTTAGAATGATATGGACTGGAGCACTCCATATTATTCTGCATAAGTTTGTCGACTGGTGTCTTGATTTCAGCACTTTGAGATGGACACTGGCTATATTGTTTGACATAAATAGGATTTGAATCTTTTGTCCGAATATAATGTTTAATTTCGTGAGTAAAAGTTAAAGGAATATCTTCGTGATAAAATATGTCACGGTATTCATAGCATATTTAAGAAATTGCTTCCCTCTCTTCTTCATTCATGTCATTTGTTTCTAATTTTTCTAAATTTTGAATTCAAAGGTTATCATCAGATACCCAATTCATATTAAAATTTATATTACTATCACATTATTTTTCTTTAAATGGCGAGATTTCTTCGCTGGTTGAATTTAGAATTGTAGTTTGAGCGTTTCCGTTTTCACAATGAATAAGAGCACAAAGCAGCTTTTTAGCTCTGTTGGTATGATAATTCTTTGCTCTGTTCGAGCTTTAATAATTAATGTGAGGATAGGGACCTTTACCGAAGTAGTTTTAGATAAATATAAAGGTATTTCGACGTTTGGTGTAGTTAATATTTGTTTTTCGAGATTAATTGTAACGTTAAGTTTCTTTAACAAATCTGTTCCTATAAGTCCGTCATAAGTTTCGTCTATGTCATACATATAAATTTATGAAAAAAATCTTCTTTGAATACTTCAAAAAGAAGAATGTGAATGACTTCGTTATGAGAGCTTATCGCATGTGTTGTAATAACATGGAAGGGCTCTATGCGTTTATAATCATTACAATATTGATTAGTAAGTCTGTTACTTAAAAACGAACGTGTACTTCCCGTATCTAAAAGTAACTTTGCGCTTATATTCGGGACGTTTATAAATGGTAAGTAGTTTATTTTCTCTGTGAGTTCTGTGAGTCTTCCACTTGAAAATTTCGATCAACAGCTTGTGAAGTCTTTGGTTCTTCCCTTCTTTGAGAGGTGTCCGAAGGTGTTTGACGCGAAACAGATCGTCTGTGGTGAGCATGATTATTCACTTGTTATTAGAACGACTTGATTGAGAGTTAACACGATTACCTTGAGTTCTAGTGCTCTGCCAGTTATTTGGTCGATTGTTTCGAGGGACGAATGGTGGAGTATTCCGCGGTTGATAATAATTTTGCTGGCTAAAAGGTTGTACGTTACGCGGTTGATAATAATTTTGCTGGCCTAAAGGTTTGTACGTTACGCGGTTGATAATAATTTTGAGGTTGACCCCTATTTCTTTAATTATCGGCTTGATTTATCGGGGTGCTAGGAAATCCTTGGAAGTTCTGTCGCGGTAAGACTCGATTTGCCGGTCTTCGGAATTTCCTATTTTGATTTTGAGAGGATGGAATATTCAAATTCCGGTTTCTAGACTGAGGGTTCAATTCATTACGAAGTTTGTATTGCTTATCGAAGTTAATTTCTTCCGTCACAATCTCTAATGCTTCCTTTAAAGTTCCAGGATTTTTAAGTCGTACAATTCTCAACAAATTTTGTGGGAGATAAAGCACAAGTAGAGGGAAGGTTTATTATGTTTTTCTCAATATACATGCCTACAGACTGTTCTGACCATTTATTAGAGTTCTCTGAATGTATAAGTAAAGTAAACGCAATTATATAGAGTAGCTGTGTGGAATTAGTAGTTGTGATGGGTGATTTTAACGCACATCCAAATACATTATTTTTTAATGAACTTAATACCTAGTAAATACTAGAAGTAAAAATAAGCTGTTGGTGCATGATACACGTCTACACAAAATAAGTAACTCTTTTATGGGGCAATGTATACACTTTTACAACAAAGTTCCCAATAAAATTCAAAATCTATCAATAAGTAAATTTAAATCTTTTATCAAGCAGGTACTTTGTAAAAAGGCATATTACAATATTTCAGACTATGTTAATGATAAAAATCCTTGGGACTGATGATGATCAATTACAGGATGCATAGGTATCATAAAATTGTACGACTAAAAATCTTTTATTTAAAACATTAATCCTATTTTAGTTTATTTAAGTGTTTTTAAAAGAGTAACTATCGAGTTTCTTGCCGGATTCTTCTCGGTAGAAATCAACAACATTGTGAACCGGCGGGAAGGTGGGAGGGTTCAAAAATAATATTTTATAACTTTGACGATTCAAAAGTGATTGTAAAATCCTTATTTGAATAAACCATTTTGACTTTGACTTTGACTTTGACCTATAGTTGTGAACATCAATAGATATTGGCCGACGTAGAATTATTAGGTAAAGACTCTGGCGCATTTAGCTTTATTAGTGACTGTAATAGCTCATTAAGATGGTTAGACCACTGTTTGGTCACCGAAGCAGCCTGGAAGGCAGTTGTAAATGCTACTATACATTATGATGTTTTTTGGTCGGATCATTTTCCCCTGGAGATACAATTAGACTTTAATTGTATCATAAGAAAAAAGTTCTCACCTGTGAAACTGTCACTTAAAAACCAGGTCAGATGGGGGGGAAAAGACACAGTATCAATTAGATTGGTACAGTAAGCTGTGTCATGATAAATTACGGCTAATTGAGTTTCCGGCGGAGATGAGAGACTGTTGTGATAAGACTTGTGCGAATACAGAACATAAAAATATCATTAATATTATGTATAAACAAATTGTAATTATCCTAAGAGAGGCAGCAAAAAATACCTATGAATGTAAAAGGGGGGCAATAAAAAACGTATTACTGGATGGTATAAATATGTCAAGAAAGCTCATGGGGATGCTCGATCGGCCTTTCTAAAGTGGGTGAGTAGTGGTAGGCAACCGATAGGACAGTATTTTAAGGACATGAAAAATAAAAGGCGTATTTTTAAACAAAAATTAAAGTGGTGCCAAGATAATGAAAAACAAATACAGATAGACATACTGGCCACATATCATAGCATAAAAGACTTCAAACAGTTTTGGAAAGAGACAAACACTCTGAACCCAAAATCAAGTGTCCCCACGAGCATAGAGGGAATCTGTAAACCTGAACAAATATCCAATTTATTTAAAGCACATTTTAAAGTAGAATCAATCTTGGGATCGCGGTCCTCGGTGCTCGAGGAAGAGGTAGGGCAAGAAGTACCTATGTATTTTAAGGCTAAAGACGTAAGTGAGGTGATACATTCTATGTCACGTGGGAAGTCACCGGGTCATGACGCCCTCACTATCGAGCACCTGAGATTTGCGGGTGCACACCTACCTAGAGTTCTAAATTTGCTGTTTTCTTTATGTATTCAGTGCTAGATAAACAAATAGGTTTTGTCTAGTACAGAATAATATTTATTTTTAATTTGTAATCTGTAATTTGACTACTAACATACTTCTAAGATTGTATAAATACTAACAATATATGGAGATAATCTGAAATAAATGAATAATAATAAAAAAAAACATAGAAAAACGTTTAACGCGGTATGAACATATATTGACATTTTTGTTTTCCTAAATGGACTCGCATGATTTGCCACTACTTCTGAAAACAAGTGACTCTTAATCGATCTAATTCGAGCACAGAATTCTAAATATGTTTCCTCGCGTCGAATGTTCATCGATTCAAGTTCCAATATTAAACATTTTTCTGATTTTTGTTTACCAAAATGTTGTTTCGATAAGTTTTTAATGAGATTCCAGTCATGTAACACGTAATCGTTCTCACTTATTAAGGCGGCCGCATTTCCTACTAATCTTGAGGTAATAACTTGAAGGATGTGTTCATACCAATCTGACGAATCAGAGTGATTTCGAATAAAAAATTCGCATTTCTTAAGAAATAGATTTATTTGCTTACTATCGCCATCGTATGTGGGTATTAAGTCAGATATTTCCCTAAGGCTAGTCCTAGGATTTGGATTCGCGGGTGCAGGCATTTGCGGATATGCCACGGGTTGAAACGCGGTACTAGGACCTTATTGAATCCTAGGTATTTCGGAATAAGCTGGTGGACGATTTTCATCATCCTGAGAATCAGTTGGAGACTACGTTATTATCATCTTCAGCATAACCGTGCTGTTCTAAAGGATCCGGCGCTTTTATAGTTTTGCAATGTTCCCCTAGTGCTGGCATTGTCAGATTGAGCTAAGTCAGCCGCTTGTGTTATATAATTCATTTTAAAAGTAAAGTTATACCCGTTGCCGAAATTTAATATTTTCAATAAATGTACAGACCAACAAACTCAAGTATGTTAGATCTCACGAATGCTCAATTTGAATAAAATCAATAGAATCAGAGTCAACAACCGAGACGCAACGAGACTCCGTTACAAACATTAATAAACGCGGTTAATATTAACTTCAGCGTTATTAATAAAATATTAATCCCCTTTTAATATTTGCGCGCTTTTACGACTTTGCGTAAATGACAATTTGATCTAACACTTTAAAACGTATAAATCCTTAAATTGATCAATAACTATAAAATTTTTACAAGCTCTTAATTTGATTAACACAGTATCACACAATCACACAATGAAATAGTAAAGTTCTTAACCTAAGGATGGATAGAGTTTGATAAGGAAGGAAGGGTGATTATCTTTACACTATGGATCCTCCCGATCTGTCAGATCTCCTCTCATGTTGAATTGTTTTTTAAAAATAATAAATACTTGTGTTGTCTCAATAAAATAATGCCTTTCCGGATATTAAATTTTTTGCAGATTCGCTCTTCTGATAAATCATGAAAGAACAGGAATCACAGGACAAACAGTAGAAAATTGTCACTAACTTTTTATTCTTTAGTCACCTGTATTGATTTCCTTCCGACGGATCCTACCGGCTGCGCCAGTGAAGTTGTTGCTCCTTTGGGAAACCTTCACGTATCCGGATGACGTCACTCGTTGAGATATTACTCGGTGATGGTGATGATTCAAATTTCAGTAGTTGGAGTACAATAAAATATATTTGAAGTAAAATGTAATTTTATAATAATGCTCTTCAGGGAGAGAATACTCTTTAGAGAGGAGGGTTGACAGAATGAATTGTTGGAGACGCAGCTCCAGTTTAAATACTCATGTCGCCAAGGTTTCCGATATTATTCATATTGTTCATAAAATATCTAATTCTTAACCTAAGGATGGATAGAGTTTGATAAGGAAGGAAGGGTGATTATCTTTACACTATGGATCCTCCCGATCTGTCAGATCTCCTCTCATGTTGAATTGTTTTTTAAAAATAATTAATACTTGTGTTGTCTCAATAAAATAATGCCTTTCCGGATATTAAATTTTTTGCAGAATCGTTCCTCTGATAAATCTTGAATCCCATTCCAATGGTTATTGAAATCCTAAAACCAACTTATATTTGTTCTAATAGGGTGTACTATTCTGTCCCTTGGTGTTTTATTTAATAATAATAATAATAATAATAAAATTCTTTATTGCACTAATTTTGTACATAGGCGCACTTAATGCCTTCAGGCATTTTCTACCAGTTAACTATTGGTAATGTAGTGTTTAACACATAAAATCAACTCTGAGCTTAGAAAAAACAAACAGATACACTATTTACAACACACAAAAAAAACCAATAAATTTACAACACACAAAAAAAACAATAAACCACATTAAAAAATGAAAAAACAAAATAAAAATAATACTTAAACACAAAAAAAACGAGAATTACATAAAAAAATCACTTCTAACATACACAAAAAAGGAATACATAAAAAACACTATTTACAACAGACAAAAAATACAAAAAGAAAAGAAATAAATCACATTCAATTCTAAAAGACAAAATATAAAATTATACTATATATACTAAATACAAGAATTACATAGAAAACATACAAAAAAAATCACTTCTAATACACAAAAAAAGGATAACCTAAAAATAACACTGTTAACAAAAGCTCATGACGCAGATAGGAACTAATCAGCGACATCATTTCATACTTTTATTTTCTTTTTGTACAAACCGTATTTCAAAAATGTTTAAAACAAAAAAAAATGTAAAGATAGTGATAATCTATTTTTTGAACGTTATATATTGTTTGAAGAAAATATCTGCGAATTTCAAAAAAATACAACTCGCAGATACATTCTGCAAAAAAACCAATAACATTCTACAAATAGCTTATTCACTATCTTTATTTTATTTTTATTTTTTTATTTAACATTCTTGAAATACGGTTTGTACAAAACGAAAATACAAAATATAAAATGGTGGCGCTAGTTAGGTCCTATCTGCCTCCATTAGACCGTGTCAGGAAAGAGTAGGCGAAAGGGAGTTGGCTGAACGACCAGTGAAACACTGTAAAAAGACTACAATGCATCGGAATGATGGACAACAGTAGGTACAATGCGTTTATATTCACACGATTGAACGGACAGCTCAGCAGAAAACCTGCGTAAAATGTGGAATGCGATGAAAAAACGTACGTACAGTCATTTGCTAAAGTCCATGCATAGTGTAAAGGTTATAATTGCGTGGAGCCATTCTGTGAATCTCGCACTCACACATTAACATTATCAGAACTGTCAATAATATTAACCTTAAATCGACGAAATTAGGTTTAGTTTTCTTTATACTAACCAGTTTATTTAAACCGTTCGTATATCTTTTGGTTTCTTAACCTAACAAATTAATTAGGTGTAAACAGCAGTGTTGTTCTACATAAGTATTGTTTATTTCGCATTAAATGTTGTCTGCCCCGTGGCCCCGTGGTGTGATCCATAGACGCTGCGACTTTATTTGGCGAGCCAATGGTTTGCTACTTCCGTATTGAGTATTTTTGTTAGGAATTACTTTTTTTTTTATGTTTTGACATCTAGTTCTCTCTGAAGAGGACCAATTGGTATGAGAACTTTTTTTGTTTGCAAAAATTAAAACACATGCAATCTAGTAGAAATAGTTTTTATTAAAATTTTATAAATAATGTTTTTGATAAATGTCTCTTTTCTATATATATATTTCCTATGGTTATAGCTTAAGTATTCGTTTTCGTAATGAAAAGAAAATTGAAACTTTACCATAAGAATAAAAAACATACAAGTCACCATTCTTTCGGTAACGGTGCTTTATTTTGAAAAACAACAAAGCAAAAAAAATATGTTATGTCTTAGATATATTGAAATGTTAAAAAATATCTATAAGAGAAATAGTACTTTATTTTTAGGGTTCCGTATAAATGTCTCTTTTTCTATTTATGTATTTCCTATGGTTATAGCTTAAGTATTCGTTTTCGTAATGAAAAGAAAATTGAAACTTAACCATAAGAATAAAAAAAATACAAGTCACCATTCATTCGGTAACGCTGCTATATTTTGAAAAACAACAAAGTAAATAAAAAAATGTTATGCCTTAAATATATTGAAATGTAAAATAATATCTGTAAGAAAAATAGTACTTTATTTTTAGGGTTCCGTACCCAAAGGGTAATTAGCGGAACTCTATTACTAAGGCTACGGCTGTATCTCATGAACCGTGATAGACAGTTGAAATTTTCACAGAAGATATATTTCTGTTGCCGCTATTACAAAAAATACTAAAAAACAAAATAAAATAAATATTTAAGGGGGCTCCCGTACAACAAACGTGATTTTTTTGCTCAATTTTGCTCGATATTGATAACGGCAACAGATAGACGCCTAAAATATTTACAAAATATTTAGTTATATAGTTACTTTAAAAATAAATAATTAAATTAAAATAAAACAAAAATTTAAGGGGGGCTCCGATACAACAAACGTGATTTTTTTGCCGCTTTTATAGGTAATGGTAAGGCACCCTTCGTGCGCGAGTCCGACTCGCACTTGGCCGATTTTTTAGTATTTAATATAACCTCCATTATTTTCAATCACAGCAAGCAAGCGCCGCCGCATAGCTCCGACTATATTAGAACAGATATCTGTTCCTCTAATATTATTCCAAATTTCTAAACAGTGAGCCTCTAATGACTCTGTAGTTCTTTCATTTCGCATCTTTGCACCATCAAACCCCATAGGTTTTCTATGGGATTTAAATCTGGTGATTTTGCAGACCAAGGAATAACATTAATATCCGGGTGTTGAGTAAACTATGCGCTCGATGCACAGGACAGTTATCATGCATAAACTGTATTTGTGGCATATCAACTAATGGATAAACACACCGCGCTGTTGGCAACATGATCTCGTCTAACACTTCCACATAATGTGAAGCTCTAGCGCGCCCTGCTATCGAGATTAATTCACCAGGACCAGCCGCAGTCATCCACCCCCACATATTTAGTGATATCCGTCCAGATTCCATATTTGGGACAACATTTTGTTCTGCATAATGGGTTCCATTTCTGCGCCACAAATGAAGCCTCCCGTTTTCAAATGATACGAACAATGAGTGGAAATCTAAATACTCCCTTGCAAAGAACAATCTATTTGTTTATGGGTATTAGTTAAATATGGTTTCTTAGCTGGCTTTCTATGATGCAATCCGTCAATATGCAGAGCTCGACGAACTGTGTGTGTAGATGTATGAAACATGTGGCCAAACACAGCAGTCGGTATGAAACCATTGTTCTCGTATTGTTCCACCATGAATCTTCTTTGAGTCGCATCAATGTGCCTCGGGCGTCCACTTCGAGGTCGAGTTAATAAACTCCCCTCCTTTTGGTTGTGCGAGACCCAACGCTTTACGGTAATCCATTAAAAACCAAATAGCCAGATTAAAATAAACATTTTTCAAACTACTGAAATTATATTTTAATTTTTTTTTAGAAATTTACTTACAAAAAAGTGTGGTATTAAAAAATTATGATAAAACATTAACATCAAATAAAATACTTACGGTAAAACCAGTCTCATTGCAAATTTGAGATATATTGTAACCCATATTATGTAGTTCTATAATACGCATTCTCTCTTGAATATTAATATTGGCCTGCATATTATTTTTAGCAAAGAAATTTAATAAAACACATAACAACTTTATCAACACAAGTACCTACAGTAACTCATCCGCAACGACAAAAAAAAAATGGCTACTTAAGTAATTACCGCATCTAACTTAATAGCTAAATGATAATATCAAACAACCTTGTCAGCACATACCCCCAGAAACAAATCGGCAACGAACGAGAAACAATAAATGTCTACCTACGTAGTATCCGCATCTAACTTAATAGCTATTAGAAAATTGGTCTAAGCTGTTCAACTAAACGAGATATTCATAATTCGTAAAATATAACAAAAACAAAAAGAAAGGCATAAGGTGAGATTCGAATCCACAACCACTGAGTACACGTATTATGATCTGATACGTCTATCCACTAAGCTACGGATACGATAATTTTCTTGGTGAAATTATTATATACAATATTAAATGAAACTAATATTACTCAGGTTCTACAAGAAATATTACTTTATTTCTTTAAGTGTGTGAGTGACTACGCCGCGCTGCCATTCTATTTGCTTTGAAATTCTATATGCAGTTCTGCAACTGACCGTACATACCTTAAAAAAGCATACATACATACCTTGAAAAAACATACATACATACATACCTAACATAAGAAACTCTCAACGGAGATGAGAGCGCTACGAATTTTGCCTAGTAAGAACCATTAACCCAATATAAATATTTGGTTTCACAATGCAGTTTCCTGACAATTTTCCTTTTACTGAAAGAAGATAGTTAGGATATTGAGCCAAAACATCAAACACATGACACCAAACAAATCTCGCTAATATACACACATTCACACAATGGCATTAAAAAATAACGCTTATAGTCCACGCCGGCCACCGACACGAGTTCTTACATCCCATCAATTCCCTGGGCAGAAAAACTCGACGCAACCGGAGCACCAGATATTCGTCTTTTCTTTTTTGCCATTCCGACGACAGATGTGGCTATACCTTCTCTTACTGTGACTGGCTCTTTGAACAACGTGCCTCACGTCACTGATTAGCCTCGCAACACCCCGAATAGGCACTCGGCGAGCTCTATGCGGAAGTTGCGATGCGACAGCAGAGGCTTGTTGCGATGCGACAGCAGAGGCTTGTTGCGATGTTTCAACGAATCGGACAGCATTATGAAAGCATTGAGCACGCTGGTATTCAGCAATCTTCTAAACATTTTCATATACGATTTCACGCATCGCTTTCTTTCTATTAAATACATTGAGAGTTTTTGATCTTTTAGATCAACACCTTCCGTGGTATTGTTGTAATCTCGTACAGCCACGGGCTTTAAGAGATTTTGACCTGCCTTTCTTCTTACGAAGGTCTCCGGAGGGTGGTAGTTAGAAATCATACACACCAATTTGGATTCCTTCCATGCAATGCACGAAACGTCTCCAGAATGGCGTGCGACGATAGTCCCCTCCGGCACATCCTTTGGAGCCTTCGCAATTTCCACAGGCACATGTCCCCAAGCAATCGAATCCCAAACTCTTTATGTACCTTGCCAGCGCAGAAAAATTATAGAAATTGTCCATGGTAACAAGGTGCCCACGATTTTTGAGATGTTTCAGTAAATCGAGTACCACTACGGTACTCTTGCCGGCTAAGTCCACACTAGGAGCGGTATTATTTTCACGCTCAGAATTCTTCTTGCCCGTATATATCTCGAATTTCCACAAATATCCAGTCTTCGATTTGCACAACTCGTAGGACTTTATGCCAAAACGCGCAGCCTTTGACCGGATTGCCTGGACCCAGGACAAGCGACCCTTGAAGAAGGTCAATGACTCGTCAATTGCAACATCTTGTTGCAAATTATATAATATGTAAGACAAAAGCTTTCTGAAATAGGGCATTTCCAGCATCGATTTTGTCTTCCAGTATTCGTGCTGCGATGACCGTGGACACAGAACACATATACCCATAAAGGGAAGAATGTGAAGTACATACGATAAAGATGCAAACAAGAGCGACACAAGCGCTCCATTGTCAGTCCATACAAAGTAATTAAATGGCGGGACTTTTTAAAAGTACTCTGCTACCATATAATATTTAGTTCTGCTTCTTGCACGAACTGATTATTATAAATTCAACTTTAGACAGAAGCAGAACTAAAGTTTTTAATATTGTCATGAGGATAAGGATAAGGAAACATAAGATAAAAACCCATTTTTTTATTTCTGTTTTATTAGGATCCTGTTAGGTACATAATATTCATTGCTTATTTCTATAAAATTGAAGGTGTTTCTAACTGTCTTAAAACTAAGATATGTTTGTAACAAATAAATTTAACATTTTAAAGGTAGTCTACCAACAGGTCTTCTATAACTTATATTTTCGAGTAGGTACAACTTAAATTATAATCTTATCCCAAAAAATACTTCTATTGATTGTAATATACATTAAAAAAAAAAGGAATTGCTATTTCTTTTAATATTCTTAAAAATGATCATCAATGGTAGGGTACCACGTAGTGTATATAATGATACTTCACTACACGTCATTTTTGTCACAATCTTATTTGAAAAATTAGTTGCATAAAAGCGAAAGTCTATAACTAGTGTGTTACTGGTGATGGATTAACTTACGGCACCTAAATACTACTACGCAAACGTAGTTTTTAACAAGTGGCCTCATGAACAAGCTTAAACCATAGCTGTGCAAGGTGTTTTCTAGTGTGATAAGAGTCGGTAGTTAGGAAATTCACCGAAGAAATTGTCACCGTCATAGCTCGAATAGTTGCTAAGCTAAAATGGCAATACGCAGACCACATCACCTGTCAAATCAATAACCTATAAGGTATAGTAAAATGGTTATACTAGGGAATTTAATCAATAAAGTCTGTATAGGACCCACTGAGGCAAGGGTAATAGAAATGTCGTAGCCACCTGGTTAAATATGCCAGGTAATTGGTCGCCTAGGCAGATCGTTAAGTATGAAAAAAAATCATATAACCGAACAGATTATCAAATTAAAAGACGGAACGCTTCGCTCGCTTCACTTAATACGCATCTACGATAACAATAGAGAACCGAACCTAACCCAACATACATGACTGATACAGTGCAATTTCTGTTCCTTTCTTTTCCATACTTGACGATCTGCCTAGACGTCTAATTAAATGGCTAATTTAACCAGATGGCTGCGACTACTAAATACATTTTGTAGGGACATTTTAATAATTATTTATTCTGGGCTAATGCCTTACAGAAAAGGCAACTAATACTAACAACGTGTACAATCAAAATAAGCAGAGGAATTTTCATAATTCAATTGAAGAAATATATACTATATATTGAGTCAGTTATGAATATTTGGAATTTCATTATTATTTCTATGGACATGATCCAATGACCTCTTTTTAATTTTTCAAGAAGATTATTAAGATTTCTTATAAAAA
Organism: Apoda limacodes; assembly: GCA_946406115.1. Classification (NCBI taxonomy): domain Eukaryota; kingdom Metazoa; phylum Arthropoda; class Insecta; order Lepidoptera; family Limacodidae; genus Apoda; species Apoda limacodes. The sequence continues at coordinate 17,213,996 of OX291564.1, read as the reverse complement.
TGCAAGTTTATAACTTAGTACTTGAGTCGGAATAACACCCATTTTCCAATATGACTAATTCTGAACTGATCACCATTTTCTGAAACAAAACTGGGTTTTTAATATTTTTAATTTTTAACCTGTTAATATAATGTGATAATGATGTAGATATGTTAGTAAACTGCCAATATTTCTGTTCTCTATTAATTTTTATAAAAGCTGCCCATATAAAATATATACCCTATACAAACAATCGTAATATCAATACATTTTTAGTTTTCAGCCACAGAGTTCTGGTCCAGCTTCAGCCCATTTTTAAATTTAAAACTATTGTAATACATAAAGGATTATTTTTATAAGTGCTTATTTTTAATATTAATTTATATATCACATCATTATAATAATCTGATATATTTTAATAAAAAACAGATTTTTTTATTTTATTTTGACTATATTATAAAGTCGTGATCAGTCAAAAAAAGTATTTTTTGAAGTGTATTAAAAATAAGCAATTTTATAGATTATCCCTGCACCTTACAACCTAACATATGAATAAGTTATAACTCAAATCGAGACCATGCTGTCTTTGGTGTCTTACTGGGGACAGGTAAACTTGGTACGATTCAACCCCACAAAGACACAAGTCTGCGCGTTCACTGCTAAGAAAACCCCATTCACTGTAGTCCCACAATTCCAGAACACTCCCCTCTCCATCTCCAAGAGCATTGGGATCCTTGGCGTTGACATCTCCAGCAATGTTCAGTTCCGAGATCATTTGCAAACCAAGGTGAAGCTGGCATCCAAAAAAATAGGTGTCTGCTTTACAAGTCACAAGTTCGGCACCATATTGAGTACTGCTGCCATCTCTGAGAGGGTGCTTTGCCACTTTAGTGGTATAAAAAAAAAACTCTTGCAACACTTATACATGCTTTAAAGTAACTATTTTACGTTTTAAAGCGCGTCTAGAAGCTTCTTCTATAAATTCCCTATTTCGTAGAGTACAGTATCTACGGACACATATCATGAATGCAAAAACAATAATGTGATTTACATTTTTATTAAAATGATCATTGCATGCCTTCAGCCAATTAAAATCAATTGTCTTCTTTATATGTGTTTTAATTTGTGTTCGTTTATTTTGTTGGTGAGAGTTTTCTTTTAAAAATGTATTTACGAGTATATATGAGGCACACAATTTTATAGTTTTGACTAAATTGTCGCTGGCATAAATTAAACTTTGTTTTGTGACGTCATACTCCTTAAAAGTCACAAATAAGTGTTGTGGTTCTATTCTTTGAGCATAAATACATTGCTTACATGTTTGACAAGCTAAATTAAGCTTCTTTAGTTCAAACCCACTAACATATGAGCAGGCTTGTATTTCACTTAAATCTTCTTCCAGTGTTTCATTTAAGTCACTTACTGCTATGCTTAAGGTTACATTAACTTCCTCATCTTCATTTGGGTTATGTTTTTGCATTAAAAAGGTTTTTAAATTACTCAACACGTTTGTCTACCTGTGAGTAACAGATTGCTTATAACTGAGTTTTCAAGGCTGCTACAAATTGGACAGAATTGGGATTTGGGTTGCATCCACAATTGTTTCGGATGCAACCAAATCAATTTTCTAATGGGTCTTGGTTTAACCTTCTGGTTGAAACACTACTAATTTTTTTTTTAAATTATCATGGACTCTCTCTAAAGCGTTCATGGTTCTTATCCAACCCTCTTGAGATGGAGGTTGGCCTCTAGCACCAATAAATTTCATTTCTTAAAAAAATTGTTTCATTTCTTGGAAGTATTTGTAGAGTATGCTATTGTTGGTAAAATTCGTCAGAAATTTTTTCCTCTTTTGCTTCTTGTGGAAGTTGATCTGGAAAAAGTCAAAATGTGTAATTACTACACTAAGGTGGCAATCAAGCTAACGGTCTGCCGGATGTAAAGCGGTCACTGCAACCTATAGTAGCTTGCGACAGTAAGGGCATTACTCGAGCGTTGCCGACCATTTTTTCGTGATTTACTATGTTATGCGAAAATATATAACTGACTGCTTTATCTAAATGATTTTCATTTAATGTAATCCTAATACCTGAATAAAAAAAATCTGGGCAAAGACATTTACTAACACACAGTTTCTGTTTTATGATTACAATATTAAGTATAAAAATATCCATGTCAGATAGTAGCATGGAATATACACCCCCAAATATTACAGAAAGAGTTAGTAATCATCTGTTTTCCGTCAAGTCCAGGCATTTATATGATATATATTTATTTTTCTGAACAAAAATATTTTCATCATAACAATTGTTTTAACATCTTGTAGGCAACTGCACGAAATAGGTATTTTAAAACTCGCGTCACTCCTATTAAAATACCTTTATTTTGTGGCAGATGCATAAATAGCTATTTCCTTAACAGTTTCATTTTTTGACGTGAATTTGTTGTTTTGTTCTTTAAACTGAAATCTGGGTATTTTACAATAAGTAGCGACATGCGTTCATAATTTACGGGTAGTAAGTGTAAATGTGTACGTACTACACGCGCGTGGCGTATAACATCTCGAAAACTATAAAAGAAACATTTACGAATTCCCAAACTTAAGAGGCCGTGGTGCCGACACAGCCCACCCCCGTTTTTTTTTAATTCATTAACTTTATACACGAAACAACATTTACATTTTGGTTAAAGTAAAAGTAAACCTTATTGCTGGCTGCCTGATTTGTAAACTCTAGTAATATTAATAAACATGGTTTGATTGAAATTAACCAAACAGTTAGTTCTACTTACTTTGGCTTATTCTTGCCAGAATCCCTGCTGCAACAGAGTGACTTAAAACTTGTGCTGCTAATTTCACCTTCATTTTTTGTTTGCCATTAGGTGTTAAATGCTGTTTAGTCAAAGCTGGGGCAAAAACAAAGTTAGGATTGGTATTGTCAATTAGGTAAAACTCTTCAATATGGCTCCATTTTGCAATACCTGGAATTACAAAAAATATGACTTTTAACAAAAATCAAACCGATAAAAAAAAACTGAAGTGTGATAATTAAAATGAACAGTAACTAATTAACTATTACAGTTAAATATAACAGTAACAATAACTAATTAACTATTAAAAGGTTTTTTTTGTGGATATCCATTATGTTGTAATGTGTCATCAGAACAACATATGTGTACCAAGTATCAGCAGAGTCACTCTACAGAAGGAAATTCAATAGGTCATAAATCAAACATCTTCTATGTGTTACCCTGCGGGTTTTTTTTTTATTCAAATTAAAATAGGACCAGCTTGGAGGTATATCCCATCCAACAAAAAAAATATCATGAAAATCAGACTGCTCTGTACAAAGTTATGCAAGTTATCCATAAAAAAAAAATATATACAGTCGAATTGAAAACACCTTTCATTATTTTTCGTCGGTAAAAAATGAGTTTGTCTCTCCTTTTTTGAAACAAAGATAGTTGAAGAGACGGAAAAGGACATAGGCTTCTTTTAATACCAATAAATTTAGAAGTTCCAACACGAACAACTATAACTAAATTTCACGTGGAAAATTTACAGCTGCAGCCTAAAGCTCGCTATAGCAAACTTAATTACCATTGTAGTCAAAGGGTAGTTTAACCCAATTTAGCGCAACCTAATACTCTCGCTGCGGAGTTGCATGCGTTTACTTACGAACATAACTGATGTCATTGTGATATAATTCACTATACCACCAAGGTGGCAAGAAACCCATAGCCCGACTGATGCTAAGCGACCACCGTACACTCCCATGGTAGGCTCCTACTGAAAATCAGTACGATGTCTTCGACACTGACACTGCTTATGGTGATTCGGAGACATTTTTTAGCCTCGTATAATTTATAAAAAAAAAATTATATATACTTATTTCAGGTACCTATATATTTTTGTTGTAATCATATTCTTTTTGAGTGTGGGCTAAATAAAATGTATTTCTTTCTTGCATGCCTATGCAACAGCATTCATGGTTTTCTTCCATTATTATTCCACTATTTTTATAAATGCCAATCCTTATAGATCCTAGATGAAAACTAATTATTAACTTTCATTTGTAGAAAAATCCTTATCAGCCTCAGACGTGACTACTCTTGGAAGACGGCCTACCGCCTATGGGGTGATTTGGGCTATAGTCCATAGGCTCAGTGCGGGTTTTGGACTTCACATATGTCTTTTTTTTATAAATATGAAGGTTTCAACAGGTTTTCCTTCACCGTTTAGCCAGTGGTGTAACAATCAATATACTTGAAAAATTATAAAAAAAAAGACATTGTAACATGCGCGCTCGAACCTTCGTCACTCAAGACGCAAGTTGAAATCGAGACCCCTCGCCTTTGTAGAACAGTATCTAGTTAATAAATATATTTAAAAATTACCTTTAATCGGTTTTCCATCAATTGTTAGTTCCTGAGAGCATTCAATATTATATTTTAGGAACATATTTCGGAAGCACTTGAGTAAATGGGGCGGATCCAGTCACTATAGTCACTATCTCATGTCCATCAAAACAAAAATAGGGTTTATCGGTGGTAGATCCTAGACAATTAATGGCTTTTATATTAACTCCATCCAGATCGCAAACGGTGCCACAGATAGTAAGCCCCACTCGGAAACATTCACCGATCACCTGCAAAATAAATTTATTGTGAAATAGAATTTAGTTACACTTAAACAAAGACCTCATCTGTGCTATTTTTTACATTGGCAGTTTGAGTTTGGAAACGAAAAAACTTTATCAATTAGTTTATAGCTCTATAATATAGAATTTTATTTTACAGCCAAAAAAGACAATGTTAAGATATCATTAATAGTGTTATAAGGGTTAATTTAGGTATATTTAATTTAAAGTCGTCGATATTTTACCGTATAGGATGCTCCGTGGCTCTGTTGGTAGTAAAACTGTGTAAAATAAACATGCTCTACTTTAATTAATTGCACGTTTTTACCAAAAGTTTGGAATATTTACGTACCTCTTTTACGAGAACAGTGAGTCTATCAGCAGTAACTGAATCTCCAGAAAAGTAGAAAGCTACAGGCTGCTTCCACTTTTTTCTGATCCCTATCACCATGAATACCAATGCATGTGATGCTATTTCGCAAGTTCTTCCTTGGAGAGCGTGGTCTTGAAACCCATCAATTCTGTCCATTTTTATATTGTAGTTAAGATTTTTTCTAATTGACATTTCGTCAAAAGCCAGTATACATAAATTTTCGTCTAGGCTACGTTTTTGGGTAATGTCCTTGAGGGTTTGAAATATCTGGTTATTTAGACCACACTCCATGGCGACTCTATTTAGAAGGCCTTTTAATGTGCTTTCACTTGGCAAACAGAATAATCTGCGTAGTAATTTATTGCATACACTTGATCTTTTGTATAGACTTAAAGCCATTACTTTGTATATTTACACTATACAATAAGAGTCGATTTCTCAGTTTTTACCACATAGGTAACTAGCCACATTAGTACTTTAAATAAGAGTCAACATCTCACATGGCGGAATAACACTTGATTTCTGTGACAACTATATAACACTTATTAATAAGTTCCATGGAAAACAAACTCAAATAATTTAAAACAAGTATAGCACAGAAACAAAAAAGAACATTTGTTTTGTTAATTTTCTCCATGTTTTTTTTTAATAGTTGCCAGAGGTAAAAAACAATATCAGTTTTAATCGTCGATCGAAAAAAGGTATTATTTTTTTAATTTATACTCTATAAGTCTCAGACAATATAATAAACATATATTTATAATATAAAATTTAGAAAAGCATGTAGTTTCAAAAAAAAAGTGATAATTAATTATATGAAATTTAATTTTTTTGCTTGGTAATACTACAGTCATCTTTCTCCTTTCCATATATAGAGTTAGCTTTTTCTTCCAAAACCAGTCCAGCTGTTAGCACATGCTTCTATGAAAGTTACCTCCCCCTGACCGTGGAGCCTATCCCATTAATATATACACGCAAAAGAACACATACATATCGTTTATATTGGTGCTCACCCACCGATTTAAGCGAGATGACCGTCCTATTGTACTTGCTGCTTTAGCCGCGTCGATCGTCTGATTAGCATATTTGTTGGTTTCCTGCACGATATGCCCATGAAGTCCTTACTCCAAAAAGCCATAAAAGCTTTATATGGAGTATAGATAGGTACAGGAGAGGGACCCGAAAAAACTTAACTTACACCCAAGAACGTATCAAAATTATTTAGCCAAGTGAAATCAACCGATTCGTTAGGCAGGCGATCAGTGACCTCATCCATTGCTGTGGTAAAAACATTTACAGCCATCACTTCCCGTTCAGTCAAATCCGTATCTTCCGGAAGATCCCGGTTTGCACCAAAGTTGGCAGCAATTGTCTCAAAATCAAACTCGTCTTCAAAATCCGAGTCCAATTTGCTGCTTATGTCATCAAGTGCCGCAGTAGGCCTTGACGGTCCGCGTATCCCCGATATTGGATGAACGGACATCATCGACTACAGGAACTGCCAGTGGAAAGTTATATGAAAGTTATAAGTTTTTAAATTTACGCGTTCCATTACTAATTTAAAAATAATAAAACAGGACTAAACGCGATGCCACTTTCCCGTAATTTTCGTCTTCTTGTTATGCATCTTTCGTATAAATTTATAAATAATAAAACGGGATTAAACGCGTCATTTTGCAAAAAAGTGACCAAGGCTGGTGTAACCCAGCTGAAACGTCGGGAAAAAGGTATTTTGCCAAATGACGCGGTTAATCCCGTTTTATTATTTTTAAATTAGTAATGGAACGCGTAAATTTAAAAACTTATAACTTTCATATAACTTTCCACTGGCAGTTTTCTTACTAACGTTATCTTTAACTGACGCATAGGCTGAAAAGTACACAGACACACTTTCTTTGGGGAATATTTCGACTATTTATGTAGCTGAACGATAAAATTCTTCAGTTGAAATTTTATTTGTTGAACTTTTTTCTAGTATGTGATGTGTCATCAACTGACTTAGTTTTATTCTTGACCCTTAAGTAATCCTTCTGCTTCACCTTCCTTCAAAATAGCTCTGCCATTTAACTTTTCTAAAATATAAACACCAATACAATTAGTCATGAGTCAATAGAGATAAACGGGCTTAATTATAAACAAAAACTTATTAAACTGCTAGATAATCATAACTTGCTACTATGTATAGGAGGTACTACAGTATTTTCAACATATAATACAAAATTTATTATAATTTATGCAACTAGTTTAACCACCTACAATTTTATATCTTTTCATTTCTAGAGTAGGTTAAAATAAAAAAAAAGTCATTTTATTTTTACATTTAACATGGATCAAATTTGTGTTTGCCCTGTCTCACGTGTTGCGAAACTGTAAGTGGGGTAGGTGTCTGTCTAATAAATAAATAAATTGCAAAATACAAGCAAATAGGTAGGTACTTACATTTTCTGCTAGCTATATATTACAAATATCTACACTACATTATAATTATTTTCAAGCAAACAGGGTTTGAAAATATCCGATACTCATAAATATTTATGTATATCAGATATATATAAAGTTTGATATATATCGATTTCGTATGAAAGCGATATTATTTTATTGTCTTATTTAACATACTAAAATTATTAACAAAAAAAACTTAAATGTTTTTAATGTTTAATTTATTTAGGTACTTAAAATCAGACAAATGAATTCTTTTAGGTAAGGCAAAATCAACTAAAAAACATTAAATCTTTTATATTAAAAATATACTCAAAAACATAATATCTTTATGTTACATTAGGTATCAAAACATTACATTACAAATAATAACTCTAGAATATAATCAATTAAGTCTTTTAGTTTTCAAATCGGTCATCAGTCATTCGTTATAAAAGGTTAAATAATCAATAAATGCGGTATTCATAATTGTGCTTAGTTTGACTGCAGGGAAGATAAAGGTAGGTCAGTATGTTTTAACTCTACACCCACGCCATCTACATTTGGGAAGTAGAAATACAGTAACAAACGCTGAAAATTTCTTTATAATTTTATTTTTTGAAACTATTTTTGTATTGCAATATATTATTTAAAAAACATTTGATATATATCGTTGGTTCCAGTTTGATATATATCCTCGAACCCTGATAGCAAACATGACATGACTACTAATATAAAATTTAAATTACACTGATTAATTTGAATACCTGCAACAAAAAGAAATATGGTATATCAGGCAAGTATAAATAGTATCTAGTACAAATAACCACAAAAAAAATTTAAGCCAAAATAAGAACTATTTATTTTAAACATAAAATTAGTAATTGATTACGTCTATATGTCGCAGGCAATTTGTATAATTCGGCAGTAAACACAAATAGTTATATTATATGCTGAAATATATCAGTTTCTAAAATATATTAATTTTATAATTTACTGCAATCCATAAGTAAAGCCGTTTAGAAATTGCCGTGTGGCAACTTATACGAATTAGTTCTTAATTTTACCACACATGACGCTGCATGTCAAAACAATAAAACTGGTGGACATAAATATAATACTTTATACTCAGTGAAACGCAAAACAATTAAGAAACTAGTAATTTTAAGAACAGATATTATAGTGAAATATCAAAATTAAGTCGAAATGTAGTGAAAACATCATGGACTTAAAGCTGCGACATATTTTTAATCCAGCAATAACGGCTTTTGTTTTTATCTTCAAAATATAACAAATTCACGTGTTGATTGTTAATTTCAGATGAGATGTGCAGTGGTACAATAGTTTTTTTTTTATGTATGCCATACACATGCACGCTAATGTTATTAAGAATGCAAATTTTTTTAATATCCTTCATAGTCAGTGGATGTTGAATGCCCTCCGTTCTTAATACGCTCCTAAAGTCTGAATAAGATGAGACATTATATCTATATGGATGCGGGGTATAGAGCGCTTACTACAGCCCAAAAGAAACAGTTGTCATCAGCACATTTCACATTAACACAAGCTTTTTTGATTTGTATCCATTGAGGTAGATGCATATATCTTGCACCTCTAAGCGGTGAATAAAGATTAATGTTAACCTCCAAGAACTAAATTTTTTCTAAAGCTTGTAATGTTTAAAAAAAAAGGCAAAAGAAATATAGTTTTGTCAGGAGGACAAAACTAAAAATAAAGTTAAGGAAAATTGTAAATAAGAAAATGAAGAAGCTAAGTTAAATAAAGAAAGGGGATGGTACTGGGTTCATACCGAGAGAAAGCGGCTAAAAAGAGGAAAATTTAATACAAATCGGGCGCCTGGGTCTGCTGCGTTCCCAGTCCAATGGCTGTATGATAGGGGAAAATACCTCGGATGGCTCCTACTTGTCGGTAGTGCGTTGGACCTTCTGTGTCTTAAAGGTATGTAACGGAGGTTAAAAACATACGTTACAAGCCCACCCGCGGTCTCGCTCTTGAAATGTATACTTTGTTAGTATCCGATGTTGTGCACAAAATTACATTTTTCGGATGGAAAGACTTTGATCCCTTTTTACACCTCCTTCTTCAGTTTTAATGTAGGAAATGAACAATTGTAAATTTGTTTTTATGTTTTTGTTCTGCTTTATTTCCAACTCGAATAACTTAATCACTTTTTTCTGTATGTTAAACTGCCGGAGTTAAAAATTATTTATTTATCCCGCTCACATGATACGTTATGAGTCTGCACTTGAATGCAGATGAGGCCACGCAACAATTAAAATCTTCATCTGGAGTCTGTTGTCATAATAACTAATCATTCTACTTGAAGGAACTACCTTATTTGAAGATAACAATATTGTAGACTAGCAGTTGAGTGAGTGACGTTGTACTATCTGCATGATAACACTAATAAAACGTTTTATATATAGAAACCCTCATAATGAGTGCATGTGTACCCTGGAACGAAAAGATGACTAATATAGCACATATGGGTGATCGTTGGGCATCCTTTGGATATTGGCCTTACAATAATTTAGCCTTAAAATAGCAGGATTTTTCTACGTGGGAGAAGGTGACAAGACTATATGTTTTTATTGTGGAGGAGGATTAAAGGATTGGACAACAGAAGATGATACTTTTGAAAAACATGCTCGATGGTTTAGTAGGTGGCCCTTCATCTTAACTATGCGGTACGAGTTCGCGAAAAATGTAGTAGAGATATAAAACATTTTGTACCTTTTCAATATTTGAATAAATTAAATAGATAATTAATTGCAAAATGTCCTTTCTCACAATCTACAACTGATTTCTTATCTAAAAGGTTGTATATAAACGATTGAGAATCGTAGAAACCGGTGGGCTGCCACATTTGTAATTGACGTTTTATAAAGTTTAACCTGTTATCATATGTTGCTCGTAGTTTTGAAAGATTAGTGATCTGTGCATTAATACAGTCTAGGAAACTGAGAATGTACCACCAGTCTTCTTCCATAAGAAATACATAGCTTCCATATAGTGTTGGTGAATGTAAACTTATAACTTATTCCCATGTTCAGTTTTCATAAAAGATGTGCTGTCTTCAACGTTAACTTGATATGATTGTTCTGCTGAATTTCTGAAGAAGTTTGATATCCTTTCTTCATTATTCACAATTAAAGCGTACTACTCTTCTTTATTTATTGTTATTCTTCCTCCAAGGTCAATCGATAAATCCTTTAAGCTTCAAGTTTGAGCAGATATGTAAATCAGCACATTCATAGTAACATTTTGCAAATTTACATTTAAATATATCATGAGAAATTGAAGGACTATAAAACGAAGACGGCGGATCCATCTTGTCTGCACGAAATCTTAATGCGTACTTTTATGTCATGTCACTTAAGTTACTTTAGGCTATAAGCATCGAAGTCACCATGAAAGCGCTCTAAAAACTCAGTCCTGATTGCGCTTACTTGACTAATAAGAGAGGTAGGGCACTGCGAGTATTCGCTCAAATGAGCCATAAAAACATAGCATAGCGAATACTCGCTCGAATGCAGCAGCCCGAACTGGGAAAAGACCTCCGCCTTACAGAAGATCGCGGCGCAATGGCACTAACATTGAGTAGTGTCATGTTTCTTAGCGGTGTGTAAGGTTTCCAGAGCTCATAGGATCCGTTGCGCAGACAGTGGGGGGCTGGTTGTCCTCATAACTGTCTGCGCAGTGGATCCCCAACAAAAAGGTCGGCAACGCGCTAGTGATACCTTTTGTGTTACTAGACCTTTGGTGTTACTAGCATCAATAGGTTACGGTTACCACTTATCATCATGTGGTCCGCATGTTTGTTTGTCACCTTGGTAGTATAAAACAAAAAAAAAATTTACACAATTTTTCTTACAAAATTTGAGACAATGTTATATTCAAACCTAGAGTCGTTAATTATTAGACAGTACGCAGTAGTATTGTTTGGTAGGTTTTCTTTAAATTCCATTTCCAATTTTATATCCACAGAGCCAGTGTAATAGGTGTCATTTTGACGGGAACAGTCAAGAGTTTTGAAAGAACCCACGGGAATCTGTACATTTGAGCTCTGTTTATCATAATATGATTGTTGAAAATTTAAAAATGCGTCTTATAAAACTGAGTATTTGCCATTTGTAAAGTCTACGGCGAATGAATCATATGAGTAATATTGATAATTGAGAAACAATCGAACGTTGTAAAAGTTACAATAATCAAAGAGACTCATATCCTTCGATTCATCATTTTTTCTTCCAGTTTGAAATCCAATTATAGCATTTCTTGGTTTTTCCAAGTGTGCTGCGGTTTTTATGTTCCAAACGTGTTTAGTAGTTGAAGGTAGCAATAGATATTTGTATAAATCCCAAGTTCTGGAAGCTATTTAAATTGGCACATTATTCTCGATGTATTGAATTAAATTAAATTTCTCCTCGTCAGATAATTTTGCGATGGGCACCCGCCAAACTAACTATTCACATGTTTAGTGGCATCTTTAGGCATAGCACAGTTTACATCGGTATTGGAGCGGATTAAAATCAGTTCATGTTTTGAATTTATTATTACTTTCCTGTAGTCTTCTGCAAAACCGAGTAGGTAAGATACAAGTATAGTAAAATTTAAAAAAAAAATCATCTTTCGGAGTCCCAAGATTCCATCCACTGTTTTCCAAAGAGTTTTTTATCTCAGTACTGTATGAAACAAGTCTCTTTTTTGTAGTTGTAACACCGCAATTCTAAGTACTATGTATTTTCACTCCGTTTAAATCATAGCGGATGCTATCAAAAAGAAAGGTGGCTCTATTATTAATGAAATTGCTATCTTTAATTTCGCCCTCTATTAAAAGTTGGCTCACACGTGGCAACACTATGAGGTCTTGACTGTTGATACAAATGCGAATTTCATCATTATTTCTGTAGGACTCATTATAGGGCTTGAATTGATGGTACTCCACACTCTCCAATGACTCATCGAAAACCACCTTATCTTGAATTTTTAGTGTTGATGATGAGGACATATTTTAAATCCTAAAGATTAAAGATATATAACGTTATCGTTCCTTATCTTGCTGTTCTTATGGAGTGATTGCTCGCACATAGGTAACGGTACGGATTCACCAACAGGTTGAATGTAACTAACGTTAGAATCTGCAGATCTATCTGTTTTATATATTATTATTTTGCAGATTTCCTTATATGTAATCGAATGGATATATTTTCCCCTCTAAAGTTAGGTTTAGTTAATGTTTCTGTTTTGTGACTTTGATGGATGTTCCCATGTTTTGGAACTTAGCTGTAAAGCGGTTCGTGGTACGGCGTGGTGTCCAGTTTCCACCTGGTCCGGCTTATAATCCGACCGCATCATGAGGTGTGAAGAACTTTTGAAAACATATACGTCTCTAGGTGGTCCGGTTTTATATAAAGAAGGCATTGCAATGAGAATTTTCGATGTATTCTACTAATACTGCCATGTCATCAGCGCTGTTGGGTATGAACCTCGTTCTAGACACCCATATTTTAAAACCCCGCCAAGGTTTTTAAAAGCACTACAGGTGTTTATATAGGATGTAATGATTTCGGCCATGACCTCTCTTAAAATTTGCGTTACTAATAACAATTTTTAGCAAGTATAAATAAAACAAAACACCTCACTCCTTTTGAGCGATTGGAAGTCATGGCACAGACAGACAATAAATATCTATCATTATTCTATATAGAAATGCATTGCTAACACAAAAATTAATTTTTAAAAAAAGCTAACAACTCGTTTTGTAGTAGAACTTCAGTTAAATGGAATTTGGGATTAAATAGATACATAATATAAAAATAATTGTTTGTAAAAATATATACATATAGTTAATTAGTTGGGTAATGTGGCTATGAGTACTTACCCCCTTTTCGGGAAACACAAAATAATAATTAAAGAAGACGGAAGCGATTACATATTATCTGGGGCTTGAATGTAAAGACATTAAAATGGTGTGAAAAAATAAATTCAGACATATTAGTTCCACGCTGAAAATTCTGTGAGTTTAGACAATCTGAGAGCAGAGTTATTAGATATTTAGTAAAAGTAAGGTTATGTTAGAATCTTCAGCAACAGCCGATTGCTGAGGGTCAAGCACGTTAATTTAACGGTTAAGGAGCTTGTGGAGCTTTCGTCTATCGGAAACGATATGCAAGTTAAGCAACGTCGAGTGTGGTCAATTCTTGGATGAGTGACTGCTAGGCACACTTTTCCGAGCTGCAAAGGAGCTTCGGAGACAATGCTAAACCATCGGTCCTGGCTGTTGTCATATGACAGTCGAGTGGCCACTAGCTCGACAACGTCCGCACTCTAAGCCCCCTTCTCCAAGGAGTGATGTGCCCCTGCAGTGATGCGTGTAACGGTTGAAGGCACATACTAGGCAGGCACTACATAAAAAAATACAACGAAAAAAGTCCCGACACTAACAATGAAAACAACATTTTTTTAGCACAGCTAAGGTACCATATAATGCACATGACGTGAGCGCTGCAGCTTACAGTTCATCTGCCAACAATACAGTTACAATAATGCGCTAGAATAGCCTACCTTCCTCTACGAGAGCTGTCGGCTACAATAGAAATAAAATAAGTTTGTCGACTTGATAGTATGCAACCCCTAAGTAGCCAGGAAGAGTTGGAAGCCGACAGCTCTCGAAAAACGCTACTGCTGACCTCCCTGCACACCTCTCTAACTAAACCATCATTTCCTCTTACATGTTCACCATAGTAAAAACGTGCCTGCTTGATTTGGTATATTCCTTTAGAAATCAGTACTAGTTCACTATCGGAGAGCTGTGGAAAATCATGTAGATTATCATTATGTACTGTGATAGTTAAAAAGTTAGACGCCTATCATAATTATTTCTTGTATTAAAATCTGCTAAATATAGGGTGAAACTTATTTTAAAGGGCAGCAGCCACCTCAAAATCTTTCATGAAACTTTTACTGGCTACATTGAAATTATTTGAAGTCTCGTTTGAATCTCCCGTTGACAACTTTAACCACCCAACGGCATATGGCGACTGCTCCTGATTTATTTCCTTCACTAGTTGATAGCTGCGTTTCACCATCCTCTAACGAAGCAGGCAGGTATGTCCTATATCCACATTGGTGCAACAAAGGTAATAAGTCACGAAAGCCTAATCTAATATAAATGCATCACCTTGACGAAAATGTTCGCGTAAAGGTCTCCGATCCGCAAATACGTATTCCATTCATTCATCATTAGAAGTTGCGGCTGGGTATGCCCAGATATATATATATATATATATATATATATATCAGTGCTAACAATATGTTTCATTAAAAATGAATATTGGTGTATTAACTCCCCCAAAGCTTCCGAATAATTAATTAGGTATGGCAAAATTTCTTTCTACCATTTGATGTCTGATTAAGCTATTTAAACCAAGATTTCTAGGTACAAAATACTCTGTGAGTAAATCTCTCACTTGGTGTATGAACTTTTCTACAGTTGGCCTAGACACTTTTAATATAGATGCCAACCTTTCATAGGAGTCCCCAGTTCTGAGTTTTAAAAGATAGGCGGCCACAGATTTAAGGACATCATGTCCTGAATATGTTTTGCAGTAAAAGAATGAACATAATTGGATCTCAAACTGTCTAGAAAATCCCATGCTTTAATAACCAAATGTAGATCACTAAGATAGTTATTTTCAGGGATGTTATATTTATATTGATTAAGCAACATTTTTCTAGTAAAAAATGAAACTCTGTATTTTTTGGTTCTCCGGCATCCTCCAATGAAGTACCTACTTTCAGTTTCAAAAGTTTGCATGTATTCCGGCAAAACAATAGTAGTATCTGGTTGGTTGCTTCCAACTCTTTTCATTTGGAGACACAGTA
Organism: Apoda limacodes; assembly: GCA_946406115.1. Taxonomy (NCBI): domain Eukaryota; kingdom Metazoa; phylum Arthropoda; class Insecta; order Lepidoptera; family Limacodidae; genus Apoda; species Apoda limacodes. The sequence goes on along the minus strand of OX291564.1, from coordinate 17,198,681 downwards.
GGAACATCTTATGCCTGTGGTAGTATTTCTTGAGGGTTGTCTTGTTAGAACGAAGTTGATGGGCCTGGGACTAAATGGATAGCAGCTCTGTCTGCAGCCACCCAACAAGCTAGGCATATGTAACATGCTGCTTGTTAAGTAACAGACATACAAAAATCGCTTTGTCGCTCTAAAAAAATGAAATTCACCGTGCGAAAGCGCTCCAACATCGTTTCACAAAAATTTTTGGGACAAAGACAGTCACTTTCTTTCAGTTTTTGAACGATTTGAATTTCAAAAGAATGGAACTTTAGATCCTTTTTCAAAATTTTGTGAATGATGGCTCTTGGATGTCCCAATGAGGCCGCCCTTTTCCGTATTGAAAGTCATGGATTTTAATGTAAACTCCTTTCGACCACTTCAATGTTATCAGGGGTCCTTGGAGATCGACTAGGCACTGGCCGTGGGGTGTTCAAAGCCGAAGCAGTTGCGCGGAACCTCTGCACCCAGGAACGAATTAAATTTACACTCAGTCCGTCACTCATCCACCGAACGTCGCCTCCCAGGTCGCCTGTAGACCCGACCCCTTCGGTCGCTGTCGTGGAGACACGTTCTGCACTCCTCGGAGAACAGGACTCTCATCCATTGCTCAACCTCCCATTCAAGATAGGAGCGAGGAAATTGAAGGCGAGCTTTTCGGTGACCTGCCGTCAGCTTCGGGCCTGTGGCAGGCCTTTTTGGAGTCGAATTAGCTTGCTTAAGTCTTCGACGAACTGTCCACTCACTGGCAGCTATTCCACGAACATTTTGGAGCCCCTGTTGGACGTCGACACCAGTCATACCGATTTCGGAGAGAGGTTGACACGATAAAACGGTCATCCCTCTCCGATGTGCACCGGCGCCGTCCAGATCTTGGTCTCGGGATAAAGCCACCAGTCTCCCGAAAGAGTTTATAAACTTGAAACACAGGACTGGCTTATATGACGTGCGACAGCCCGCTGGCTAAGCCCTTCTTGCAATAGGACGACGATTTGTGCTGCTTCTGTAGGTGAGCTGTCCATGGTCGTCCAAGTTCAAGGGTAGCGGATATGTGTACCGGTCATCGTATGAAAGCCGACTGATAAAGAAAATCCGATAACACGTGCGTTTATAGGGGGTCAATAGGCCGCAACTCGCGACGTATCAATCAATAGGAACATATCTTTTTCCTTACTCATTCACTTAATCCGGGATAGCTCCTTAAATACTAATATGATTTAAATGAATTTGGTATCAATTTAAAGTTAACAGTTTAACCTTCAAAATGGTACCAATTATATTATTTTTAACTAGTTAATAATAAGTTTTATTTGTATCGGGATATTTTAATATTACAACCTTTAAAAATAACTCTTTAATTTTGTCGAACTGAATTTGTTGTTCAGTTCCCCATTGCCACTTAATTCCCTTTTTAAGTAATTTGCATAAAGGTTTTATTGTATCACCATATTTATTTATAAAGCGTTTATAGTAATTACATAAACCAAGAAATGCTCTAAGATGTTTTATTTTCTTAGGTACTGGAAAATTCTTAATAGACTCGACCTTTTCTTTATCCATTTCTATAACGCTCGAAGAAATTATATGTCCTAACATCTTTACCTTTTGTTTTAATAACTGATACTTTGTCAAATTACAGGTTAAGCCCGCCTTTTTAAATCTTTCTAAAACTTTATTTAAGTGTTCCATATGTAAAATTAAATCTCCTTTTGTAAAACAAACGACATCATCTAAATAATTTGTACAAAACGCGAGTTTCCTCATAATATCCATGGCTCTAGTAAATCGAGACACGCTAGTCTTTAAGCCTTGTGGTAAACGTAAATAAATAAAACTTTTATTGTTAAAAATGAAGCCTGTATACTTAGTACTATTAGGACTTAACCTAATCTGAAAATAGGCATTATTTAAATCAAGAGAAGATATATAATTCACCCCATTAAACTGCTGTAAAATATCTGAAATTATATGTTGTTTTTCAGTTTCACCTTCCATTTTTAAATTTAATTCGCGCGCGTCTAAAAGTATTCTGATAGAGTTGTATTTTTAATAGTGTAAGTTAATGGGCTTGAATAAGGTGTAGCAGCTCTTTTAATGACACCTTGTTGTTCTAACTCTCGTAATTTTTCTTCTACCCTTTCCCTATATGCAAACGGAACCGAATGACACTTTATAAAAGGTTTTTCATCAATCATTTTAATATCGTGTTCGTATAAATCAGTACATCCTTACTTATCGGAAAAAACTTTTCGTATAATAAAAACTTTTAATAATGCCTCTTTCTCTACTTTACTAATTTCCAATGATTGTAGATAATTTTCAAGATTTATTTCAGGATTTTCCTTTATAAAATTCACTGAATTACAGGAAACAATATTAGACACAATTTCCTTTTGTTTCAAATTCGTAATATAGTTTCATCGCGGATACTACCGATTGTAAGTTTATTTTCTTCATTACAATAGATCGTTACTCTATTTTCCATCAACCAATTGTAACCTAAAATAATTGGTTTAATCAGCTATTCTACTACCAAACATGGCGTATTTAACAATTGATTATTAATTCAAATAGGTACCAAGACAAGTTTATTTCTTTTTGCCGACTTTTGTCCTATAGCACCTTTCAGCTGTAAATTTGCTACGTTCACTACTGAAAAAGAAAATTTCAAAGATTCTAACTCATCTAAAAATTCTTTAGAAATAGCGGTAATTTGAGAGTTGTGTCAATTAAACAATAAACATCTAATGTTTGTTTCAGGAAGTGTAGGAATAGAATTTCCTATTACCACTTCTTCATACTCAATATCTTCAAAAATTTACGATAAACATAATTTACCCCCCTTTGAGATACTATTATTAGGACTTATAAATATTCTGAATTTTATAAATATAACATAAATCTATCTTAAACTTTCATAATGCAACCTCTGCCTGAAGAGTATAAACCTGGGCCAATTCTTTTCCTGGTTTTGCAGTCCCCAGCGAATTTAATTCAATATTCAATATAATTTTTATTCAGATTAGGCTACAATAATTGAGCACTTATGAATGTCACTACGCCATCGGTTCGTAAGTCTACAGGGCGGGAGACCTTGTACTGAGAAGAACCGGCAAGAAACTCAGCAAGGGCATTTCTTTTCTCCCTTTCTTTTACAGCGTCCAATTAAAATATTGGAAAATGCCCTCCCTATCATAAAAGGACACTTTCCATTACAAACATAAAAACACATGAAATATAAAGCACAAGCAAAACATAAAAAAGTATCTAATATAAACAAGACAGTTTATGTATTCATCACTAAGAAATAATCAATGTCTTACAGTATTAATAAACAAAACAAAAAAGTAAGACTAAATACTAAGAATACAAAGAAGTTTGCAAGAGCAGACCAGCCTCCACAGGCGGCACCCGTTCACGAGTATGACACATGAATCAGCCATCGCTTCGCTCAACCATGTTTTAGGGAACTTAACGACCCGACACACACGCCACCACCGCAGAGACACTTTGAGAGAGCATGACACACTCAAGCAACTCCAATAAAACTTCGATTGTACTAGTTACAATGTGTGTAGTAAAGGAACAAAATATAAGAGGAGAAGATTGGAAGGTTCGCAATGCTTTACTACCGAGCAGCAACGGCAATAAACTCACTAGTTAATCTTTTATACATCATATAAAAATACAATATAGCCTTACACTAGGTAATAACATAATATACAATGTTTTAAATTTAAAAAAAAATAATGTTTCAAATGCCCCAATACAAATCAATTAAGTTCTAATTTTTCCAAGCATTTTTATCATTTATGTATTCATCAACTTTGTAATAGCTTTTTTTCATTAAAATATCTTTGACATATATTTTAAATTTATTTGAGGGTAAATTAACCACATGTTCTGGAATTTTATTGTAGAAAAATATACTTTGTATTGCGAAAGAGCTATGTACCTTCTGAAGACGACATTTTGGAACTACCAATTTATCCTTATTCCTTGTATTAACACTGTGGAGGTCACTATTTTTTGCAAATAAGTGACAATTTTGGCGTACATACATTATACAAGCAAAGATATATTGGCAAGGAACAGTTAAAATATCAATTTCCCTAAATAGTTCCCTAAGAGAAATTCGAGGTCCTAATTTATAAATTGACCGTACTGCTCTCTTTTGCAAAATAAAGACTGTATCAATATCAGCTGCCTTACCCCAAAGCAAAATGCCATAAGACATGACGGAATGGAAATAGCTAAAGTAGACCAAGCGAGCAGTGTCAACATCTGTAAGCTGCCTAACTTTCCTAACTGCATAGGCAGCTGAACTGAGTTTTCCTGCAAGAACTGAAATATGAGGGTTCCACTGAAGCCTATTGTCTAATGTAATACCTAGAAACACTGTTGAGTCTAATAGTTCTATTTCTTCTCCGTTTAGGGATAATTTTGTACTTATGTTTCTGACATTTGGCATCATAAATTTTAAACACTTAGTCTTTTTCGCATTAAGAAGTAAATTATTTGCCGTAAACCACTGAAGAACCTGAGAAAGCGCACTACTTACGTCGTCAAAGTTAGTTTTATTTCTGTCAACTTTAAATAAAAGAGATGTGTCATCAGCAAATAGTACAATCTTGCACAGCTTCTCCACAAAGAAAGGCAAGTCATTTATGTAAATTAAAAATAGAAAAGGACCTAAAATAGAACCTTGAGGAACTCCTAATTTTACTTCAGAGCCATTGGATTTTACTTTATTGATTTGAACCTTCTGCATTCTACTACTCAAATATGAGCGGATAAGCTCAAGAGCCAAATCTGCAATACCATAATGACTCAGTTTCCTTATAAGAGTTTCATGTTGCACGCAGTCGAATGCCTTTGATAGATCACAGAAGATACCAATAGCATTTTGTGACTGTTCCCAAGCAGCAAATATATGCTGTATAAGGGCAACACCTGCGTCAGTTGTGGAACGCCCTTTTGTAAAACCAAACTGTTGAGGATGAAGTAATCCATTTAAGTTAAAATGTTTAAGCATCTGATTGAACATAATTTTTTCAAAAATTTTGCTTAAGGCAGGCAGTATAGAGATAGGTCTAAAATTATTAGGATCATCTTTATTTCCACTTTTAAAAAGTGGTATTATTTTACTATATTTCATTAAGTCTGGGAATATCCCTTCGTCAACACACTTATTAAATATTATGGCTAAGATTGGTGCTATAATATCAATAATTCCGCTAAGGACTTTGACTGATATACCCCATAGGTCACAAGTTTTTTTCTGAGTTAGTAATTTAAATGTCTTTATGATGTCTTCAGAGGTAACATGCTCAAATTAAAATAAAGCCTAGCATTTATTTACATTACATTTTAAAAGTAACTCTGATTCTAATGGAGAGGAATTTAATGCATTAGTTGTAATTGTAGGCATTTCAGTAAAATATTTCTCAAAAGAGTTAGCGACATCAAGATCTGAATCAATTATTTTTGAATTTACAGTAAGTGAATAATGATTGTCACGCAGTTTTATTTTTCCTGTTTCACTATTTATTACATTCCATGTGGCCTTTATTTTATTTTCAGAATTTTTAATTTTATTACTTAAATGTATTGATTTTGCAACCCTGCATACTTTTTTAAATATTTTTGAACACATTTTGACATAGTTGGTGAATGTGGGACTGTGGTTATATTGTTTCATTTCATACAACTCATACAACCTAGTACGACTTCGGTGTATTCCGACAGTAGCCCAGTCCTTGAATTTCATTTTATTATTTGGCCCAAAATTTTTTACTTTAAACACTTGCTCGAACTCATTACTTAAGAAATCAAAAAAAATATTATAAAGATTATTAGCATTATCATTCATGAAATGTAAATATGGAATTTTCTTTTCAATATTAACTTTAAAATTGTTTAATCGAGCAGTGGTCACAGGTCTACAAGTTACTAGTTGAGATTTCTTTTTATAGTTGTGTAGAATTTTTATTATTTGACCACAGTGATCGGACGGCAAATTGTTAATAATAGATTTATCTTTTACTTCAACGTTACAGAAAATATTATCTAAACATGTAGCTGAAGTCGATGTAATTCTAGTTGGTTCCAGAAACAAGTAATTTAAGTCAAAATTTGTAAATAAGTTAATAAATCTATCTCTTGTTTGGGAACTCTCTAAAAGATCAATATTAAAATCACCACAAACAATAACTGACTTTTTAGAATGACAAATTTTTTTCAGAACTTGTTCCATTACAGGCTCAAAAGAATTATAATTTGCAGAAGGGGGGCGATACACACAAAGTATAATATAATTCTTAAGTTCTATACAAGACAATTCTATTATGCGTTCAAGTGAGAAGCTAACTATATCCTTCCGGTCTTTACACTGTATATTATTATTAACAATTATTAATGAACCCCCTCGAATAGCATTTTTTCGTATAAAGGCACTGGACAAATAATGATTGGGGAAACTAAACATTAATTCATGTTTACTTAGCCAATGCTCAGTTACACACAACATATGTATATTATGACTTTTTAAAAATAATTCTATTTCCAATTCCTTGCCAGAAATGCCTTGTATATTTTGATGAACAATGTTAAAAAAATAGGCATTGTCTGTTGTCAAAGAACTCAGTTTAAAGTATGATCTAAATCGCATCCGCTCCACAATCGCGCAGAAACTGCTCGGGCCTCTTTGGACCTCACTCTTCCAAGAGCAAGTTCTCGATTGCGTTCGAGAAATTCCAGGAGCACTTCAAGCTGCCTAACAGTGGTGACCCGACGTCGTTCATCCATTTCCTAAAATAGCTACACAAAGAATGTTCTTTACTGTATGGCAAACTAAATTCAAAGTAAAACAAATTAAGTCACTCAGTAATTCAAACAATCGTTATAACAGGCTGAATTTTTGTGATTTCCAGCATGGTATATGTCTACTTGAGGGCTTTAGCCTAATAACAAAAACAACTAATACGATAATCGAAATGTTAGTATCCAACCAAGTATGTAAGTTGCACATTACTTGGCGAAGTTAAACATTAAAGATGACTTCTTTACTCGGTCGGGTATCTGCGTTTCTATGAACGCTATAATTTTTATGCTCACATATCTAAAGCCCCAAGAGAACAAGTTAGAACTGCTTTGCTCGTTATTTCTTCTCGTCGTAAAGTCAAGTTAGAAAGGGCCTTGAAAACTAACAGTCGAGGGGCCACAAGCTCGACAAACGGCTCCAATTTGCTCTAGGCTAACGCGCTGGCTATGGGCTAAGCCTCCTCCATTCATGCCCCTGCAGTCAGGCGTATAATAGCTGTGGTGAAGGATTATAAATAAAATATCATCAAAATAAGTGCCCTCCCTCTGGCTTGGGCATGCGCTGGAACATGAAAGCTCGCCAAGTCCAGTATGTTTTTTGTTGTACTCAACATTCTTCGTAATGATGGCAGATTTCTGTTACGATATGTACGCCGCCATCTTCGCTGCGTTCTACGTAAACTCCTTGTTTGGTAGTACCATACAACCATGTGTAGAAGTTGTAGGTTGGTAAACAAGACTGTATTTTATCTCGTCCTAGTCATCTTTCTTAATAACTGACACCCACACACACACACACACACACACACACACACACACACACACACACACACACACACACACACACACACGCACACACACACACACACACACACAATGAATCGTTATCAATCATTGATCGATGACGTAAGCGCGGCGCGACCGTGACCGACTTTTGAGAAAGTTTTCGCACGACTGCTTAATTGTTTGTTTTGGTTTTTGTAAATGCGCGGGCGCGCGGGTGTGCGGGTGTGCGAGTGGAGGGTACAGGGTGACCGGCCGAGATTTTAGAGACAATGCGGTTTGACAAAGTTTTTAGGTACCTAATTTATTTAGATAAGCGAATGACCTCAAATACGCGTTGCCAATCTTGCAATAGTTCTGTCTATGAGCATAAAATTGCTTGATACTTTAAATGTTTTATTTATTTTTTACGATTGTAGTCATATTTTATTTTTATGTATCATTGAAATTTTGAATTTGCCTAAGCACAATGAGTTGGCTTTTATCGGTTTAGTCGATAGCGTCAGTTTTTCTTTCATAATAGAAAAAAATAAAAGGAGGCAAATTTTTTATGTGCAATGTATTACATCCGTCACGCATAAATTAATCGCAACAAGTTAGGCAGCATGATATAAGACCTTAGCTTAACCTTAGAAACAAAACAAAAGATACATATAAGAAGTCAAACCAAGAACAACAACAAACAAATCTAACCTCAAATTTTTAAACAATTTTTTTCTACTGTATAAATGTGGTGTGACTAATAAAATAAAGAAAGGAAGATGAGGGTAGATATATTTTATAAGCGATTACTACTCACTCGAAGGTTTTAACAACACTGCGCAGCGTACAGCATTCGAACTATTTTTTGACATGCTTAGGTCTGGAATTTTTGTCTTCAACAGCTTTAACCGCGATTGACGACTGTTTATTTGGTTCGTTTGGTGTCGAAGAAGAAGGGATACGATTTAAATCGGCCATAGTTTGGATTTGGTGTCGCTTTCCATCGGCTCCAATCACAATGATAATGCCGCCTTTGGTCCAGCATTTAGTAACACCAAAGCCCACACGTGCAGCTAAAAAAGTCGTATGTCGAACTTTGGTCAAGAATTCGGAAAATGTGACACCTGAACCTTTAAGAGATGTCTTCGTAAAACCACACTTATTATATTTAGTAGGTAGCCATCTTGGGTTGTTCATAAAATTTAATAATCTGGCTTTTTGCGACTTCATATAGTGTCGAATAAAGACGAAAAAAATAAATACGAAAAAAATAAAGACGACCACGAAAAAGCATTAGGGATTCATCCAAGAATAAATTTTTCTAAAGTTCAGAGTGAGCATATTAATAAATTTTGTGAGCATATTAATAAATTTTGTGTGTAAGCGCTTTTATTGCGTCAATTTATTGAAATCATTTTTTGCATACAGTACTTTTTTTTGTTTATGACACTGAAAACTGTTTGAGGTTTGGAATACAAAGGGCATAAAATTTTGAGCAAAGCACAATTTAAATCAATATACACTAGTGCAATTAGCAAGTGCAAAACACATTTCCAATGAAATACGGGTTTGAGGTCATTTCGAATTATTCGAATTTGATAATGTTTTTCCCCTCCAGGGGCGGGTCTTATAATTTTTTAGGGGTCAACTGAGGCCGCAACCAAATTATTTAAGCCGCGGGCTCAGACGACCACTAAAGAAATAGTAAGGGGCCAACTGGACCCGCGGGCTAAGTGAACTCTAACATTATTGTGAAATATTCTTTTCTAAAGGATAATGCAACTTTTCACTTGTGTTCTGGCCTCATTTTTATTACATGCTGCCCAAACATAAAACCTTTACCAAATAGTAGATATGATTAATTCTAATAACTTTCGGTATGACGTCTTAAGAATCGCACCACGGAATGTTTTTTTTTTAGGTATACATTAATGTACAAATGTCGAATTTAGAAAATTATAATTGACCATTTACAAATGTTTTTTTACAAATGAATTTAAAAAAAAAATGCAGACAAGTACAACTACTTAAGTTAGTAGTAGTAGTATATAGATGCAATTAACATAATACGTATACATAATACAATACAAATTTTATCTGTAATATGTTGCATGAATATTATCAATACTTTTATGTAATATATATACAATTACTTTTAAATATTTTAAAGATTACATTTTATATGTGCTTGCTGATGAGTTAATTATGTCTATGTGATTGAATTTGATATTGTAAGAGTTAACTATTCGCTGTAAGGGTGCGCGTACACTAGCATTAGTGACAGCAAGTGAACAGTTCATGTGGACAAGCTTTTCGTTGCCCTGCTGCGCTGTGAGGAATTTTGTTAGCTAGTTTATTGTGAATTTCCATGCAATCATACTTGTTATGACAAATATTGTATAAAATCATTGTGTCGAGGAGCAATCTCCTAGGCTGTAATGACATTAATAAGAAATTCTCCAATAGCTGATCGTAAGATAAAGCGGTGGAATAATCTTTGACTGAGCTGACATCTAGCAAAGTATCACATAGAGAATAGTTAAACTTAATGACTTTTTTCTTCTTGGTGATTTGCAATTTTGGAAGGCTTAAATAGAGCTCATTGCATATACAGTAATTGGTGAGAGAATCATCCAAAGTACGAATTGAGCAGAATGCTTTGAGGTCGTCAGCATAAAGTTGAAATCTATAGTGCTTAAAGCATTCTGCGATATCATTTTTGTAAATAATAATAAAACAAATGGTCCTACAATAGATTCACGAGGGATTCCTGATGTTGTGTTTATTATCTTTGATTCGTATCCCCTTATTACAATTTTTTGTGTCATGTTAGATATATAAGATTAAAACCAGCGAAGCAGACTGACTACCCCTAATTCCAATAAAGACAATTTTTTCTAGTAATATGACATGATCTATGTTGTCGAATGCTTTTTGAAAGTCGGTATATACTACAGTAGAATCCCGATTATCCGGATCAATTAAAACCAGGGGTATTCCGTATAATCTGGATAACCGATTTCAAAGCAAATCAAATAATATTTAAGTTATAATAATTTTTTATTATGTAATGGGTTTTACTTAGATAATACGATATATAAAAAACGAGCTATAACGATAGATAATGAATTACATAATACCTATGTAATTTAAAATTTTGGTTGGAAATAACTTGTCATAGATTTTTGACGTAATGAATCACATCTTTTTCTCGCAGCCAAGTCCCTGATGCGCTTCAGTTGTAACAACTGAAAACTGAATCCGATTCGTCCTGTCTTTCAAACCACTTAAAAGCAACATCTAGAGCTTCAAAAGCTTCTGCGTGAGATGGTACTTGACATACATCCCCAGTTTCAGTCTCTTCTTCATCTTCTCTCTCGTTACTGTTTAAATCCTCAATGATTTCTTCATCAGTTAATATTTGGAATCCAGGGTCTTCACTATCGCAGTTCAGCCACTCCATAATATTCTCTTCATCGCACCCTTCACCAATGCTAAGAATTTTCATTGCTTCGGTTATTTCTTTAAAATCGTCGTGCGGTTTAATTGAAGTATCAGATAGAGTTAATTTTAATAATTTATTCCATGCCCTTTTTAATGTTTGCAATTCCACAGAATTCCACGCTTCTACCAGCATATAACAACAATCTTTTAAATTAATTTCTTTAAAAAACTTTAACAACGTTTCTATTTCACTGTCGTCTGCTGATAAAAGACGACGCAGTAGCTGCTTTCTGTATAAACGTTTTAAAGTTTCAATGACACTTTGGTCCATAGGTTGCAATATCGATGTTACTTTAGGGGGCAAAAACTTAACCGTGAACTTCCCATTTTCTCGATTTAGTGTTTCAGCGGGAGGGTGCGTTGGCGCATTATCTAATAACAACAATACATCGCCCTCTTTTCCCACGTCCTTTTGAAATTTCTTCACCTCAGGAATAAACGTATTTTCATACCAAGTAAGAAAAATATCTGTGTTCATCCACGCTTTTTGTTGGTTAGCGTAAATTAAGGGTATTTTAACATTTTTGAAACAGCGCGGATTTTTTGATTTACCAATAAGTAGCAGCGGCAATCGATGTGTTCCTTTAGCGTTTGCGCAAACCATAACTGTAACTCTGTCCTTACTCACTTTGTGCCCCGGTGCTGCATTTTCACGTCGCGATGCTAATGATCTGCTTGGTAGAGCTTTCCAATTAAGACCTGTTTCGTCCGCATTGTATACAAAATCTAAATCGTATTTTTTTTCATCTAGAAATTCTTTTAACTCGTTTACAAAAAATTCGGCTGATGCAACGTTAGCAGACAGTTTTCTCCTTGAATCTCCAGTTCTCGAATTCCATGTCTGGATTTGAATCTTGCTAACCATCCACAGCTCGCCTTGAAAGAAGTATCACCACCAAGTTTTTGATTAAAATCCAATGCTTTTGACATAACAGAGGTCCAGATATGGGCTGACCGCATGCTCTCTTTTGTAAGATCCAAGTAAAAACTGCATTCTCCAGAATTTCATTTTTTCATGACTTTACGTTGTGAACTTCCATCTTCTTGCTCAAGCGCGCAGGTGAATTTCATTATGGAATTAGAATTCTTTTTAATGTCTGATATCGTAGAAGTTCCGACACCATATATTTGTGCCAACTTACTGCCAGATTCACCATTTTTTATACTCTCAATTATCTTCATTTTGTCTTTAAGAGACAACACTACTCTTTTTCGCTTGGACATTTTAAATTTCCAACACAAAACGTAAACAAAAATAAAAGACAACCTTTCAGTTGAACGCTATCAAAGGAAATGAAACAACAACAAACACTATCCCGCAAACAAATGAGAGCGGGAGTACACCGTCGGAGGCGGGAATAAACTTGTCGTAACATGTCTCGTTGCGCCGTCAAAACATTTTTAAATTAATAATTAGAGCCGAGACGAATGAGTCCGGATAATCGGATGTTCGGATAATGGATGTTCGGATAATCGGGATTCTACTGTACATCTACTTGTGTGGTATTGTCTATTGATTCGAATAAATTACCTTTATTATTTCTTTTAATTTCCTTAATATTTTTAATAAGGAGATTGAGAATACTTTGGGGTCTCCTTTTTTCCCTTTTTTATATTTTTCTCTAACAACGTCAGTAATCCAATAGGTACCAACACGAGAGCTAGGAGAATGTAAAATAGAACATAAACCACGTTCTCACATTAATAAACATGTATTTAATTTTAATTTAAAAAAATCATTAAAAGTTGTAACAAACAGCATAATGCTGATCTTTCTACAACATTTTTAAATAAACAACTAAACACAAAGAAAACCCTCATTTCCAATACCCAATCACTTCTTTAAATTTCCCTTTTATTTCCTTTGTGAATGGATCCATTAGAACGTACACATTAGGAAAAGGTACAACTGCCACTACAGAGGGTCCTTCTTATAACAGTGAAAATTTCTTTATTTGTTTTCGTGAGGCTATAGATTTATTAACCTTAAGTACTTTTACCATATCTCCTAGCTGAAAATGAACTAACCTATGAATCTTGTCATAATACATATTCCTCTTTTCAATAAACTCCTTTAACCTCTTTATCGCATCCTTTCTCATTTCGATTTAATCTACATCATTCGTTACTATTTCAACCCTCTCATCCAAAGTTAGGTTACTTGTTTTCCCATAAACTAATTCATTGGGAGTGTATCCAGTACTAAAATGACAAGTAATTATATAATCCCTCTATTTTATCCCCCGCGCGATCCGCGCATCGCCCTGTACAACACTTTGTTGCTATCCCGCATCCCGCTGTTGCCGCCCCGCACGTCCCGCGTCGGCCGACTGCCACCGCCGCTGCGCCTCAGTGCGTGCACTGGCGCCGCCGCCATCTTGCCCGCGTCCGTATGCTCCTCCAGCGCGACCGCGTTCCGCTCCGCCACCTCCAGAGAACTCGCCAATTTAACAGCCTTCCTGTAGGTTAACGCCTCATCCTCCGCGAAAAGCCGCTGCCGAATAACATCACTGCTTAAGCCACAAACGAACTGATCCGGTTGATAACGGTTCTCGTTAAAGTTTGCCTGAAACTTGTAGTAACGAGTCAACTTCTTCAGTTCGGCTACGTAACTGGCAATATTTTCTTCGCTGGCTTGCCTTCTCTGCCTAAACCGATACCGTTCAGCCAGTATCGACGGTGATGGTTGTTAGTGATCTTGCATCAATTTAACCGCCACATCATAAGCCAGCTCCGCCGGTTTTTTGTACTAGGTAAGTTAGATAAAAGCTCATAGGCTTCGTCCCCATCACAGCTATCTTATTTTTATTTGGAGTTTTATTTAATTTCCATAAAATTGAGCTAGTTTACTTAGTCTCAATTATTATCTTGGCGTATTTTTAACAATTCCGGTTTTTCCGTCAAATTTTTGAAATTTTAAAAACCCTAACTTTGTAAGGCTGCTGTTTCCGTGCTAGTCGTATTATGGGCACCAGTTGACTATGTAAATGTCCCTTTGCCCATGGCGAAAGCTATAGCGCTATGCGCAGAATCGCCTTCACTTTGGCCATAAATCGGACAGAAAAATCTCAGTGAAATTTCTTCAATAGATTGAAAATTCGTTATCAAATATTATAACATCTTGTCATAATGGAGTTTTTTTTTTGTCTTTAGCAACCGTAACTAAATAGAAACACTTGTTTTACCCCTTGTTTGTCACATTCGATTTAGTAATCATACAAAGCCGTGCATATTTCTAATGACCCACGTCTACTTATGGTTTCATTCTATAAATTACAGACACAATGCTCAGACGCAAGATCGTAAATAGTAAAATTATAGTTTGACCCCATTTATTTATTAAACAGTAAACTTTCATTGCATTTCGATAAATAAATAATCTGTTGTAAATCGAATGACGCACAGTGTATAGTTTCATCTTTGATAGCTTCTTTTTTACACTCTTCTTTTAACATTCTTTCACATTTTTTTATTTTTTCAGTAAGATGCTGCATGTACTTGTCTCGAAGATTTATTTTCACTTGCTCGAATCCTCTCCTATATGAATTACATAGACTACATTGGTCTATGTACCTTTTCGGCTTGTGAAATGATAAATCCATTGATTTAAAAACATTTCCATACAAAGTAAAGCTTACTTTTTCTCGGTAAAAATCGGTCTCCTCTAAAAACATATTGTAAATTTTTTGGAGGCTCAGTTCTGAATGCAGATATTTTTTTTACTATCTTTTCTGCAATAATGAGATTCAACTCGCGGAATTCTATTTATGTGTTGTGTAATCAAAGATCGCATTAACGAATCTCTTTCTTAATACTTTTTGTCTACCTCATCTTTTGTCTTTTTCTATCAATCCAGTACTTTGTGTTTTTTTATTGTTGTACGCAGCGTTGCCAACCTGCCTCTCTTTGTCCACTTGAATGCCCATACCTGTGGGGTTTATGCCCCTCTTTAGTCCCGATTTATTGCCTCCGCAGTTTTCAGGATTTCCTGCTGCTCTTCAACTAGGTAAAAAGCTAGCACGGGGCCGGCCTTACTGGTTAGAGGGATGTGTTTCGCGTTTTTAGGGAGTCTCAGCGCTGCGGCATAGCTGGCTGGGCGGGTGGCGGCGGGGGCGAGTGGGGCAGTGTTGCTGCCTGCTGGTGCGCTCTCCAAATAGGCGGTGCGCTGAGTCGCACATTTCAGCTCGATTTGACTGATATTTTGCTCACGAATCAGCCATGCGCAGGTTTAGGGTAGCTACCACTGATCCGAAAGTGATTCCGATGCGGAGGACGCCGAAGTCTTTTTGGATTTTGAAGACGAGCGAGAGCGCGAACGCGGTGGGCCGAACGGGCGCGTGGGTGGTTCCCAAAGCCTTGTTAATGCAGGCTGCTCGGAGCCATTGCGAATGAGAACTTCGATGATGGCTCCTTGCTGCATAAACAACATTTTTCTGTTACTTTCTGGATACTGCAAGGACCTCGTATGTATATGCTACTGTGAAACCTTTTGTTACAACTTATCATTGCTATGCGGCAGACGGATGCTTAAGGCACGTGTTGGCGAGAAGTAGCAGAGAATTTGGCGCAGGTGAGGGGCGCGGGGGTTGCGGGATGTCCCGGGACATTTTCCTGCGTCAACTAGCGCAGGAGTTCGGCTCCAGGCGTTGACCGTAGGGAGGAGAGCAAGCACAAAGGGTGCCTGTTCCCGGGGGCCGGAGGGGCGCGATTTACCCTTTTTTTTTTTTTGCGTTTTTAGTCTTAGAGCTTTGGGGCACCCGCCCTAGTTTGCAGTGTGGCCCTCGCTTCCACAGAGAACGCAAGCGACTGGGTCAGTTGCGTTATTGCGGACGCGATCACAATCCGCAGTGGCGTGCATTTCATGCAGCGCGGCCTGCGTTTGCAGTTGCGCTGTGCGTGGCCATAAAATTGGCACCTGTGGCGTTGCCCGGGGGGGGGGCCGTTTATGCGGGGTTTGACCGCGGACACCTTTGAGGCTGCACAAATCTTTGATGAGATGGCTTTGCCTTCTTTTGTGAGGTTGAGTACTACGAGCAGCATGTCGTAGCAATCTGCTCGGAGTGGGTGCGGAGACCCAAAGAGTCCGGGAAGCAAGACGCGGGCCGCGAGGACGCGGGTCGCGGCAGAGCGAGCGCGTGCGGGGAGAGCGCGAACGCGTTGGGACGGACGGGCGATGTCGCTTGGCCCCAAACCTTGGTAATGTAGGCTTGGGCCATCTCGGAGCCATCGCGAATGAGAGTTTTGATGATACTAAGTGTGACTTAACGCTCCGCAGTGCTACGGATTGTTTATTTGAGTACCTAAAGACCTACGCCTATGGCTGGGTTCGTTGTCACCGTTAGGTTTCCCCCCCAGCAATGAGACGTTAAACCACGAAACAATTAGGTAGCTAGTATCTGAAAAGAGCTATACGATCTCACCCACCAGTCCGGAGCACTGGGAACTGGGTTTCTTACAAACTAATTGACGCAATCGACACTTTAAACGCAAAAATGCGCGGAGTTGTGAGAGCACTAGAGCGCTTAAGAACACGACCGCACAACACGAGAGTAGAATCGGGAAAGTAATTCAGTGTACGATGGTTTTCGCAGCCCACCACCTAACGGGTCAATTTACACATAACTAAGCATTTCGTAGCTGCAGGTTTATTGCGCAGTGGGAATGTTCTCGCTGGGTTAGATGAATTACACTCCGTGTTATTCGCCTGAAATTAAAGGCCTGATTGCTGCAGTTGATGCGGAAAAATACAATAATAAATTTTTGAATACAGCCGCTACTTAGAGATCGATTTTTACGTCCTCGCTTTTTTTAAACCTACTCGTCGCCATCCTAATTTTTTAATGCTTCAGGAGACTTCGATTTCTGTGGTTGTTTGTGCGTGCGCGTGTGTGTATGTGTATGTGTGTCTGTGTGCGTTTAGGTGTGCGTGTGTATAATAGTACATAGCTGCATGCAATTCTATTCCTAACTGTATTCACTGTTAATATAACACGAGAACTACTGCCGACAAACTGTTGCACAGTTTGGCAGAATATATCTATATGTACTGTACTTGTTAGGGTAAATAAATTAAAAAAAAAGTCCTTTATTCAGCAGAAATCTCAAACGCAACTTCTGTATGAACAGAATAGCATTTATTTATTAAACAGTAAACTTTCATTGCATTTCGATAAATAAATAATCTGTTGTAAATCGAATGACGCACAATGTATAGTTTCATTTTTGATAGCTTCTTTTTACACTCTTCTTTTTTTCATTCTTTCATATATTTTTTTTCAGTAAGATGCTGCATGTACTTTTCTCTAATTATTTTCACTTGCTCGAATCCTCTCCTATATGTATTACATAGACTACATTGGTCTATGTACCTTTTCGGCTTGTGAAATGATAAATCCATTGATTTAAAAACATTTCCATACAAAGTAAAGCTTACTTTTTCTCGGTAAAAATCGGTCTCCTCTAAAAACATATTGTAAATTTTTTGGAGGCTCAGTTCTGAATGCAGATATTTTTTTTACTATCTTTTCTGCAAAAATTAGATTCAACTCGCGGAATTCTATTTATGTGTTGTGTAATCAAAGATCGCATTAACGAATCTCTTTCTTAATACTTTTTGTCTACCTCATCTTTTGTCTTTTTCTATCAATCCAGTACTTTGTGTTTTTTTTAATGTTGTACGCAGCGTTGCCAACCTGCCTCACTTTGTCCACTTGAATGCCCATAGCTGTCGGGTTTATGCCCCTCTTTAGTCCCGTATTTGTTGCCTCCGCAGTTTTCAGGATTTTCTGCTGCTCTTCAACTAGGTAAAAAGCTAGCACGGCGCCGGCCTTACTGGTTAGAGGGATGTGTTTCGCGTTTTTAGGGAGTCTCAGCGCTGCGGCATAGCTGGCTGGGCGGGTGGCGGCGGGGGCGAGTGGGGCAGTGTTGCTGCCTGCTGGTGCGCTCTCCAAATAGGAGGTGCGCTCAGTCGCACATTTCAGCTCGATTTGACTGATTTTTTGCTCACGAATCAGCCATGCGCAGGTTTAGGACAGCTACCACTGATCCGAAAGTGATTCCGATGCGGAGGACGCCGAAGTCTTTTTGGATTTTGAAGACGAGCGAGAGCGCGAACGCGGTGGGACGAACGGGCGCGTGGGTGGTTCCCAAAGCATTGTTAATGCAGGCTGCTCGGAGCCATTGCGAATGAGAACTTCGATGATGGCTCCTTGCTGCATAAACAACATTTTTCTGTTACTTTCTGGATACTGCAAGGACCTCGTATGTATGTATATGCTACTGTGAAACCTTTTGTTACAACTTATCATTGCTATGCGGCAGACGGATGCTTTAGGCACGTGTTGGCGAGAAGTAGCAGAGAATTTGGCGCAGGTGAGGGGCGCGGGGGTTGCGGGATGTCCCGGGACATTTTCCTGCGTCAACTAGCGCAGGAGTTCGGCTCCAGGCGTTGACCGTAGGGAGGAGAGCAAGCACAAAGGGTGCCTGTTTCCGGTGGCCGGAGGGGCGCGATTTACCCTTTTTTTTTTTTTTGCGTTTTTTGTCTTAGTGTGGCCCTCGCTTCCACAGAGAACGCAAGCGACTGGGTCAGTTGCGTTATTGCGGACGCGATCACAATCCGCAGTGGCGTGCATTTCATGCAGCGCGGCCTGCGTTTGCAGTTGCGCTGTGCGTGGCGATAAAATTGGCTCCTGTGGCGTTGCCTGGGGGGGGGCGTTTATGCGGGGTTTGACCGCGGACACCTTTGAGGCTGCACAAATCTTTGATGAGATGGCTTTGCCTTCTTTTGTGAGGTTGAGTACTACGAGCAGCATGTCGTAGCAAGCTGCTCGGAGTGGGTGCGGAGACCCAAAGAGTCCGGGAAGCAAGACGCGGGCCGCGAGGACGCGGGTCGCGGCAGAGCGAGCGCGTGCGGGGAGAGCGCGAACGCGTTGGGACGGACGGGCGATGTCGCTTGGCCCCAAACCTTGGTAATGCAGGCTTGGGCCATCTTGGAGCCATCGCGAATGAGTGTTTTGATAATACTAAGTGTGACTTAACGCTCCGCAGTGCTACGGATTGTTTATTTGAGTACCTAAAGACCTACGCCTATGGCTGGGTTCGTTGTCACCGTTAGGTTTCCCCGCAAGCAATGAGACGTTAAACCACGAAACAATTAGGTAGCTAGTATCTGAAAAGAGCTATACGATCTCGCCCACCAGTCCGGAGCACTGGGAACTGGGTTTCTTACAAAATAATTGACGCAATCGACACTTTAAACGCGAAAATGCGCGGAGTTGTGAGAGCACTAGAGCGCTTAAGAACACGACCGCACAACACGAGAGTAGAATCAAGAAAGTAATTCAGTGTACGATGGTTTTCGCAGCTCACCACCTAACGGGTCAATTTACACTTATAACTAAGCACTTCGTAGCTGCGGGTTTATTGCGCAGTGGGAATGTCCTCGCTGGGTTAGATTAATTACACTCCGTGTTATTCGCCTGAAATTAAAGGCCTGATTGCTGCAGTTGATGCGGAAAAATACAATAATAAATTTTTGAATACACCCGCTACTTAGAGATCGATTTTTACGTCCTCCCTTTTTAAACCTACTCGTCGCCATCCTAATTTTTTAATGCTTCAGGAGACTTCGATTTCTGTGGTTGTTTGTGCGTGCGCGTGTGTGTATGTGTATGTGTGTCTGTGTGTGTTTAGGTCTGCGTGTGTATAATAGTACATAGCTGCATGCAATTCTATTCCTAACTGTATTCACTGTTAATATAACACGAGAACTACTGCCGACAAACTGTTGCACAGTTTGGCAGAATATATCTATATGTATTGTACTTGTTACGGTAAATAAATTAAAAAAAAGTCCTTTATTCAGCAGAAATCTCAAACGCAACTTCTGTATGAACCTGTTCATAGCCATGGAACAACAGATACTTATCATCCCATCAAGCCCTTGGTCAGTGTCTACTATCACACTGTATATGTGTCTGGGGTTGTGCAAGTAAAACATACATTTCAGAAGTGCAAAAAGCACAAAGAGCAGTACTAAAAGTACTACTCTGCTTACCTCGTTTGTATCCAACTTTTTGTTTTTCAATGTTTGAAAAGGTATCATACTAAGTACGTTCCGTTGCTACCACAATTTTCTAAATGAGTACAGAAGTGTCCTCTACATAGTGTCAGATCTGCATTTGCTGCAAGACATCAACTTAATCTCCCTCATTTTTGATAATAAACTGTCGAAAGATCATAAATATGTTAAAGATTATACTCTAAGGCAATAGACTGTTTTCTGTTTGACTGGATCTGTATTCTGAGTTATAATAAAACCGAAACACTGTATCTTCTTAGGTCCCCATCCCAAAGAGATTGAGGAGGAGCTTGGATATGACCCTGAGTACGTCAAGCATATCCGGACCAGGAAGTATCGCCAAGGCTGTATCTTCTTCGGCTAGACCCGACGCTCAGCCATAGCATCAAAGATCTTCCAGATTACGATACTGCTGTGCATGCCTCGCATCGTGATTGAAGCCTGGCGCGGCAAAAAGGCCCAGCACAGTGCCACTGATCCACAGATGCCAGGGTTTTCGCTACTCCTCCTCCGGCTGCCAACGTACGCAGGCGTGCGTCAGATATGGTGAAGAGCATGTCCAGCAATTGCGAGCGGCCCCTTGACGCTCCTACCACCTGCGTGAACTGAGGAGCAACCCTTGCTACTAACAACTTCTCGTGCCCAGTCTTCAAAAAGGAGGCGCGAAAAAAAAATGCTGGCACGGTAGCTCGTACCGGCCTTCCAAATATTCCGGCCCACAGTAATACTGTGGAAGCACAAGCAGGCAGTACCACACTCATGGCACCCGCAAACCTGCCCACTGACGCCGGTGCCATAAAGAAGAGGCCAAGAAGGAGAAATAAAAAAGTCGCTACGGCCGCATCTGCCGTGCCTGTAACTGCCGCCACCTCCACCGCTCCCGCAGCACCCCCTGCCCCGACTGTGCAGATGTGTAACGCGCACCCCTGCGCCCATCCAACCACTCTTAGCCGACGATGGGACACTTCGCTACCGTGCAGCAGACCGTGCGGAGATCTTAGCCGAGTATCTCGAACGCCAGTTCAAGCTGAACCCCGCGTCAGATCTAGACCATGTCGCAGCAGTCGAGCAACACCTTAGAGACTACTTTGTAACGTGAAAGCCACGTCTAACTTGTTCTCTCCAGGAAAAGTTAGGCGTGGCTTTCTCAGGACCAAACCCCGTAAAGCTCCAGGTGCAAACCGCATTACAAACACAGCATTGCGTCATCTCCCGCCAAAATCTGTGGCAGCAGATATGAGAATACCACTTGCTTGCTTGCATGGCTTGACAGGGATCGAAGCTATGCGCTACATCTACATACAAAGCGGCTTCTATGCTGTTCAAGATTCGATATCGCCTATGTTCATGTGGACGTTCATTGAAGGTCTGCTCTTTTCCTGTTTCGACGCTTTTTATTTATTGATTACGAAACTTACAGTTATATAGAATACATATTACATAAGTTTGTATGTTTATATTAAGACCTATAGTTTCATAAATTGCAGTTAAGCGAGTAGTTAGTAAATATTTAAAAATAATAAAACGGAATTTAACGCGTCATTTGGCAAAATACCTTTTTCCCGACGTTTCGGCTGGGTTACACTAGCCTTGGTCACGGGTAGACCGGCGGTGCGCGGCGTCGTCGGCTTCGAGTGTAGACGTCCTGTTGAACTACCCTCACCTTGTCTCTATTATTGTCAAAATCACTACACACAACACTAACGGTGTCCTCGGTTGCGTTCGTTGGTAAAACTCGAGAGCTGTATTTTCCTATGACTGGATTCCATGCAGGCAGCAAATGACGCGTTTAATCCCGTTTTATTATTTTTAAATTAGTAATGGAACGCGTAAATTTAACTTACTATTATTTATTCATACTTATAGTTAGTAGACCTTATTTTTGATATGTCATCATCATTTTTATAAGTAGTTAAATACTTTAATAATTTAAATTGGTTTCATTTGATTAGTTTAATATTTACAATTAAACAAGAAGTATACTGAGGAAAAGAAATATGCTTACTCTTATTTCTTTGTTAGGAAAGTAGGTATTAGCAATATTTGCTTAAATATATAATTAAAGAACTATTTATATTTTAGTCATAAGCAGTATAGTTATATTATTATTTTGTATTCAATACATAAGTGCTTAACAGGTGATAAAGAAAAATATTATAATATAAAATGAGTATTTATTTTTACATAAAATGAAATTTGATATTCGTTATAAATTTCAATTTGGTATTCGTTATTAGTCGTGAATGATGGAATAATATATTACTGATCCGTCTTTTAAAAGCAGGTAATGAGCAATTAAATATGTTGATGGATCGATCGCCAGTTTCCAGAAAGTAGGCTTGTATGAACATTAATATACTATACGCCTACTCATTCCAGACGTCCATTCTTCAAAAAAAAAGTGTAAATCTATAGTCTTCGTTCTTTAGCTTTCGAAGATCTTCTTTCACTTTCATTTTGAGTGTCATACCATAATTCATCACAATTAATTTTATAGTGTTTGGTGAAGAAGGCAATTTATAATTGTTACCTTTTGAAGCAAAAAGATTCTTTATGTCCTCGGACGTGCAGAAAACTCGAAAAGGCAGTCCATCTTCGCTACCATTCGAGAAATCATTTTTTCTTTAGTGACGTCGCAGTCGGATTGAAAGTAATCACTGATTTTCTTCTTTTTAGGGGGCGTTTGGCATTCACTATTTTCTTAAGCCTCTTTGTCTATAGTTGATGGTGGCACTGACGACATTGTAGTAGACGCTGACGACGACGACGCATCACCAAGTTGTAGAGTGGTTGATGTTCTTCGAACTCCCACATCCAATGTTTTTGTAGAAATTTTGTGAAATGACTTCATATGGATATGTTATCCTTTTGTGGAACTGGCTGTAATTTTCAGAATAGCTTTACATATTTTGCACTGGGCAGTCAAATTATTCACTCTTTCTTAAGATATCTCCATACCGGTAACGAACTATTAAAATCCATGTAAGGTTCATTTTGATTGTTTGTCGACATTATAAAAGTATTAATAGTCTAGCTCTTGCGCAACAAAATAAAACAAATTTTCATTCAATTAACATATAAAAACACGTAATTTAAGCACACCATGACAGGAACTGCACAACCAAAACAATTGTAAACAAACAAGTACATGCACGTACTCGAATATCTTCAGCTCACTTACTCTCGTCAGAACTACATCACTTATTATTTTCTAATCCGCTCGCCCAAAATCGTGAATAGTCGGGAATAGTCGGGATAGTTTGCGTATGCACTCCGACACTTTCCTTCGCTAGGCTGCAACTCGCTCGCGCGCAGGGAACACGCGTCATGCGTCGCTGACTACTGCCGCTCGATCTCGTTAATCTCGGCCGAGATCTCGTCATTTTATGCTTCGAGATTGATCTCGAAAAATGAGACGAGATCTCGGATGATCGGGATCTCGCGAGATCGAGATTGCATACCCTAATACGGACCTAAATACAGGTGACCAGTTTTTTACCTGTATAATTTTTTAACAATAATTTATCACCTGGTTTCTAAATAACTGAGTCAATATACCTATCATCATATGTTTTTGAAATTTGTTTCTTTTTTTATTAAATAATTTCGAGCATCCTTTTGAGATAATTGTATCTTGTACTTTAATTCTGAAGAATATCTGTCAAAATTATAAAGAGGATCTACTTAATTTCCAACTAAATGTGATGGTAAAGGATATTTTTTTTTTTTTCAAAGATAAGCTCAAACGGTGTATGTTGTGTATCTGTGTGTACTGTGGTATTAAAAAAAAAACTCCAAAAATTTACCAAATGGCTCCAATCCTCTTTATGGTTTCCTGTTAGTATGCGTAAGTATGCTCCTACATTTTCGTGCGAGTTTTCAAGGCTTCTTATGGACTGATGCTTGTAGGTTGTGGACTATTGGAGTATTTCTATACCTAAAATTTTACATACCTCCTTGAAAATACTGGAACAGAACTCACTGCCCCTGTCTGACGTAACTGTCCTAGGTAGACCATATTTTAAGATGAAGTTATTTAACTACTATTTAATAAATACTATTTAAAATAAATTATAAAATGAGTTTCAATGTATTTACAAATCATGCGTGCCTACTAATTTTGCATTTGCATCATCAATTTATACTAATATTGTAAATGCGAAAGTGTTTACCTTTTCACGACTAAACCAATTTTGATGGAATTTGGCAATTGCACCTTTTAGCCTTTTAGGTGTAAAGTGTTGTCAATTAGGCGGGCTGAGCCGGTGGGAAAGCTAGTAATATAATGAATGCGACGAATTGGATGATGTTTCGGTTTGTCCTCATATAATTCAGTGCCATTAGTTTTGGAGTTTTCACCAGGGATAGTTTTTTTGCCCATTTGGCACAAATATAGTTGAAGGTATATGAATTGATATAGGATACTTTTTTACCCGATCTAAAGTACCCACAGGAACGCGGGGCAGTTGATCGATTGTTACGTTTTCATGCTTCATAGACTGGAAATAGAAGACAATTTTGGGTGCTAAAAAAATTGGCTACTTGCAGTTATATATAGGTCCTAGGTCATAGGGTTACCAATGAATTAACCAAAAATTAGGTATACACGTAATATTTATTAAACTAGTAGGTACAATCGCGTGCCAAATCTTTGTCATACTATTATTGCTATTACTAAAGTGACATTGAAGGTGAAACTGAAAAACCACTTATATTATTGATACATATCTGAATTACAATAAGGTATATTATTCTGTCTCTTGGTATTTTCTTTTACACATAAAATCAACTCTGAGCTTAGCAAAAAACAAACAGATACCCTATTAGAACGAATAAAAGTTGTTTTTAGGATTCCAATGGTTATTGAAATCCTAAAAACAACTTATATTTGTTCTAATAGGGTATATTACACATAAAATTAACTCTAAGCTTAGAAAAAACAAACACTATTTTTTCTAAGCTTAGCGTTGATTTTAAGCTTAGAAAATACAACACACAAAAAAATACAAAAAAAAGGATTACAAAAAAACACTTATAATACACAAAAAAAAGGATTACATAAAAACACTATTTACAAAAGCTTAAGACGCAGATAGGAACTAACTAGCGACACCATTTCATACTTTTTATTTTCTTTTTGTACAAACCGTTTCAAAAATGTTAAAAATAAAAAAAAAAAAAGCTAGTGAAAATCTATTTTTAGCATGTCCCGGCGACGCTAAGTCACCTAACCATTTCCTTACGTGGTCCAAATTGCGAACGACCGCCGTAGCCCCCTCCTCTTCATCCAATCCCATCTCAGCAGCACGCTCCACTGGTGCTGCACTGCAAAGAGAAATATACCTATTATGCCTACCCTAAATGCACATATTTACTTTTACAGGTAAGTAGATTACGTTCTGCCTTATAAAAATTATTCAAATCGGTCCAGCCGTTTAGGAGGAGTTCAGTGACATACACACATACAGTAGAATTATATATATATATAAAAATAATTGTACCTAAGAGACAAAAAGTATTGTGGATCAATATAGCACTTACTGGATGGAGTGTTGAAGCGCCGTCTTCACCGGCAGGGTACGGCGTGTAGGGCGTATGCCACTGGGGGCCAGAAAGTCAGGCTCACCGGGAGTTTCCGACACAGGGAAGCCAATCGTCCCTTAGCTTATAACACCGCCTAAGTCATTTTTATCAACTTAACAGGAGACGTAAAAAACTGTCTATTTTAAAAAATCTGGGGATTATTCCTGTCATAACTTAATACATACTGTAGTTAGCGGTTAAGAAATGATTATTTATATTTATTTTGACAATTTACTTTATTTTAACTTGTTTTTTATGACTTGAGCTGTGTTGACTAATATTTTATTAGATTTAGGTGGTGTTGTTTGCGGAAATGTTAGGGATTAAGATATTAAAGAAAAGATGATTTCCAAAGAAAAGCTTTTATTAGGAAATATTTCAAGAAAATTAACAAATCTTTATAACATTAGGTATCTATAACTTAAATCTTAAGAATCACATTGTTGATATAAATTACTTAAAGTTGTTTGGTAACAGAGGAACTTCTAGTTAGTGCGAAAATGCAATTATATTTTTTTATTATTATAGGTAAATATTTTGAATTATTAGTTTTAGTCTTTAATAAACTCCAAAGAAACAAGATATAAATAGTATTAATAAAATTATAAAAATAATAAAGAATAACTCGAAATCTCTAGTCTAATCTAAGTTTCATTCTTTAGCGATTGCTGTGCGGAAGGTTATCATAAAAAGAATGGCAACTAGGTGGTAATACACTTTTTAGGTCTTGCAAATCTTGATACTTCCGCTTTGTAATTGGTATTCTAGCTGCGTACAATTTCTGCAGGCCATTTATTTGTTTAATGTTGTTAATTGGCGTGGGACGATGTGGTAACGGCTGTAGCTCGTTCATCATCAAAATCAACTTTGTACCAAATTGTGCCATTTGGTCTGTATTCTAGCATACGTATATCTGTGACGACTGGGTCACCTGTTTTTTTACCAGGACGTATAGATTTATAAATGAATTCTTTCGAAAAGTCTGTGAAAAAGTTATAGTCCAAATAACGAGCTTCGTAAGGCATAGGATCACTCCTAGCAATTTTACTTATTGCCATGTATTGTTGTGGAAGGAAAATTTCTTTACCTTTCAATTTGCACTCTATTGCACTGTGTACCGAGTCACATTCCATGTGAGTATGGCCTTTTTCCAGATACCTTTGAGTAATCACAATATTTTTTTCAATCGCTAAACGTAATAAAGCATTACTTAAGGTAGCATTGCGATTTTGAGCGCAACAGCCATCGGAATATAAAATCACAGGCAATAATTTCTGACTCAAAACCTTCTCTAAATGGTCTACTAAGCATGAAGCAAACACAGAGGCTTCAAGCGTGCTATTTGACTCATCGAACCAATAACACATTACTTCCTTAGTTGCTATATTGTATAGTGTAAAATTATGGACGCATAATTTAGTTTTATAGTAAACTGCACTAGCTTGAAGATACGGGGCCAATTTTACCGATTCAACATCCTGTGTGAACACGTGACAAGCTCCGGACTGTGCAATTCCTTTGTCAGTATCTTTCTCTGTCCTAGCTCGATCTTTCTTCAGAACATGTTTAGCGTGTTTTTCATCCGTAATGTTTCCAGTTTTATGACTGCAACAAACATCGCATTGATCTTTCTTTGGGTGGAATAGGCTCAGATTGAGTTTCAAAAATATTTTGTCAAATAATTTACGGCCAGGGCATTCTCTACCCTCTAATTCACAATTCTCTTTATATGTCTTATAAAGCTGTGTCATGTTCGTGAAAACTGGTTCTAAATATTCTCGTGATGTTTTAGCACGACAATAATGCGACGGCATCTTTGGAAGATCTGCTAAAAACTTTTCAATATATTTGTGGTCTTCAATTTTCTCTGGATTTCTGCGATTACTGGTTGAAGTAGATGAATCGGGAGGCATAGCACAATCGGTTTTTGTCAACCAATATCTGATAAACCGATCTTTAATTCCAAGAGTGGCCAAGAACATTTTTTTGCAGACTTGGTGACGTACGTTATCAATCGTCAAAACGTAAGTTCGACTATCAGTTCTTTTGGATGATTCTGGATTTTTAGTAATTTTCTTTGGTATTTTGTTAACGTGTGAAGTTATAAATGATCTTCGCTGCTCCCAGTTCATATTCTGCCAGAAATTTTCAAACAAATGTTTTCGCTGTTCTTCATGTATGTTGTCACATGACCTGAGTTTAGATTTCTTGCAAAACGCAGAAGTGCACGGTGGTTTCATGGATCTTGCAGGCTTAAATACGTCTTGTTTCACTTTAAATGTTTCATTAATCTTTGCTTTTTTGTATCCCAAATAATTTTCACCTTTCATCCGTAATTCTTTAGTAATATTGCGTTTATATTTCTTTGGGTCTTTTGACGCCTTGTTCTGTCGTTTTTTATGACTTAACAAATCACCGTGATAGGGAACATCACTGAGTATGACCACTTTTGAAGAACACGATGGAGTAGCAGAGACATTGGATTGCTGCATATTGTTTTGGGTTGTATTATTTTTATCTGTACATTGAGTATTGTTTGTGACTATATCAGAAACTGGGTCTTGAGTATTCGTAGATACGAGAATATATTGGTTTGAAGTAGGGAAAGATTTAACAGAATTTATATTAAGGACAGCATTTCCTAGTTCTTGTACAACGTTCTCATTTTCTACCGTGATATTGGCTACATCCAATACAGAAGACTCAAGATACTCGATGGCCACCGTAGCAAATTCGGGTGGTTACTGTTGCAGATCAATGAAATCATTACCAACTTTTTCTATAACTTGTAGATTGTTAATGTCAATGTTTTCAATATCCAAGTCCATGTTTTGATCTAATATTGAGATTACATTGTCCTGGCTACTTAAAATACTTTTTATGGACTCCCCGAAGTTTTGATCATTTATTGGTGTTGCAATAATTTCGTATTTAGTAGGAGAATTGCATGCTTTGGTATCAGAAGAACTAGTGTTATCTTTTTGCTTCAAATCTAAAACAAATAATAGGAATTATTGCACTAAAAATGTAAATAACAAGAAATGAATGCGGACCTCAAAACAAACCTTCAATAATAACCTAGTTTAATTCTTTTTTTATCTTCTTTGCAACTTAGATTACGCCGTTTATGTTTTGACATCAGTCCTGATTCTTGTAATTGTAAATGTAATTGGGCACATAACAATTCATCACCTTAACTCAGATTACTCCAGGAATCAATTTCTTCTTCATCCATAGTGTATTTTTTAATTATTGAGTATCCTAAAAAAAAAAAATACATTTTGAAACACCGCCTAAGTTAAATTGTTAGTAAACACCGCGTAAGTAGTGAACATATTCTATTATCATTTTGTTTCTATATTAATAAGCGTAAATCAATAAACATTACTTTATTCTATAGCTTACCTCTTAATCTTCCATTAAAACTTCTTGCATGGACCTTTCAGCGATAAAATTCACACAAAAATTGAATAATCACGGAGCGTCAAGAACTTACGCGCGCAAAGTTTGACAGACTAACGACTTGTGCGGTGTTGCGAGGTCAACCGACTTGAGCGCTGTCACTATTTTTTAAATTACGGCTTCTGATTGGCTGAAATCTCTATCAAGTGACCAATGGTTCGACGCCTATTACGCAGCTACATCCAATGGCATTCAAATGTAAAAACCGCCATTTTCGACTTGAGCGGTGTTGTAAGCTAAGGGACGCAATAGACCTTGAATAAAATTATACAATACCTGAGTATAATAATTTGAGTGCCTTTTTATTTTAGCTGGTTTATTTTTTATTTTTATTTATTTATTTGCCTGAATAAGGAACAGATTATTGTTGTACATGTTTCTCTTATACTACCCCATCAGGGTGTGCAAATTTTACAATGGAATAGTTAATGGAATTCTGAAATGTCAGCAATGATAAAAATTCTTTAACATCTATCAACAGAATCAATGTAAATACAAGATAAAATATCAAGATAATAGATATCTAAGAAAAAAAATTACAATAGCCACATGTCATATTACAATTTTTTTCAAAAATTACAATACCTACATGTCATATTACAAATTTTTCAATTTTTTTTTTGCAGCAATTGATTGATTGATTAACTAATATACCTGCAGATATATATACACTAACCCAACTGAATACTTACACATTGGGCTTCCACTGCCTGGGCTCCTCGTCGTCTTCCCTCGTCGTCTTCCCTCGGCGGCCGGACCGGCCCACTCGCCACCATTTTTAGCAGGATTGATCGCCTGGCACCCGCACCCGCATCTCTCCTGCTAGATTGTCCCGGTCCCGGAGTGACCGATCTCGACCTAGACCTGGACCGGGACATCGCCGCACGGGCTCTTGATTGTCTAAAAAAACATCATTGGTTTTACGAATAATGATGACGGACAGACAAACAGACAGACAGACGGACGGACGGACGGGATTGTGGGTTATGACCCTTGTCGCCGTCTTGGAAAAAGGGGTGAAAGACATGCGAGCAAATAGAACTTGTTAATTCAACAGTGTTACTTGGCATAACGCTGGACTCCAAACTTCAATGGGGTCCTCATATTCATAACCTAGCCAAAAAACTTAGTAAACTGGTATCTTTTTGTGGGGTAGCGCTGCTGATGCAAACACAATATTTTTGTTACAAAAACGGGCAATTTGTGCTATTTATAAATAAGGATTTAAGATATCTCTGAGAGATAGGTTTAGGGAAGTAAAAATTTTAGCGTCGCAGTACATTTATGAAAATCTTTTATATGTATGTACATAAAAATATCAATAGTTTCAGCAAGAAAAGTGACAAAGTAAACACTAGAAGTAAAAATAAGCTGTTGGTGCATGATACACGTCTACACAAAATAAGTAACTCTTTTATGGGGCAATGTATACACTTTTACAACAAAGTTCTCAAAAATATTCAAACGCTATCATATCAAACAACTACTTTTAGCATATTACAATGTTTCAGACTATGTATTTGATAAAAATCCTTGGGACTGAAGATGCTCAAATACAGGATGCATAGGTAAACCAATTTTCTCCAAGTCAACCTTTGTGCTATACCATCGGTAAAAGGTAAACGTTGTGAGTTCTGTTTGTTTGCCACAAGTCCTTAAGGAATAGCTATCGTCATACGTTTTTAGTTACTCGCCCCCTTTTAGTTACTCCAAATATGTTTATGTAACAAAATTTCCTAAGTCTGGTCATTTTTTCCATTGCGCCTAGAAGGGCGCCTAGAACTAAAGGGGGCCTTTTAGTTACTCTGACCAAAAACACTTTTTTCTCAATATCTCAGAAACTATGCGACTTACAAAAAATTCGTAAGGACATAATTTGTAGCAAATTGTTTTGCCTACACATATGTTTATATAAATGTTTGCCCTAAACTAAAAATTAAAGAAGTTATAAGCAAAAAAGGGGTGAAAACACTTTTTTCGCTATATCTCGGAAACTATGCGTCTTACAAAAAATTCGTAAAGACATAATTCGTAGCAAATTGTTTTGCCTACAAATATGTTTATATAACTTTTTGCCCTAAATTAAAAATTAAAGAAGTTATAAGCAAAAAAGAGAAAAAAAAGTTATAAGTAGACATCTTACGTAGAAGTAAATCATTTTTTTTGAGTTTTGTTGAGATTTGTTTTTGCTAACGGTACATTTGCCAAAAATTATAACTAAACAAACAAATTTTGAAATTTTACTAAATACTTAGTGTTTTGGACAAAACCACTTCTAAAAATAAATTCCGTGATAAATTTGTAATAAACTAATCTATTTCTCACAATGATTTGAACAACAAACTATATAAATTTACTCAAAAATGGCTAACAGACATTTACAAAATTATTGCGTCATAAAAGTTCTATCGTTTTTTCATTATCATATTTTACATTTCGGCTAAAACAAAAGCATGAATCACATTGTACAATTCATTGTTAGTATATTGATATATAATACATAATCCAAAAACTTACTGTCTGAAAGATTTCGACATATTTCCAATATCATAAATTTAGTTCACACAGCACTTGGAAACCAAAGCAAAACAATGGCCGGCCAATTTGATTCGACCGAACACAATTTTTATTTTTATATTGGTTATCTGTAATATTTTGTCCACCCAAAAAATACTAGAACGTTGGACAGGCTATTGGCTTCACATCCAATTAGCCTGCCAGACGAAAGTCGTTAGAATAAGTCAGAAAAAAATTGTGCAAAACTTCCCGCCGCAACACGAATGCTTAGAGACCACTGTGGGCTCTAGGGCGCGACCGGTACAACGCGCTTAGAGGCCACTGTGGTCTCTTGGACGCGTGACGGGTTAAAAAAACATTTGTTATTTCATTGCTGGTTTTTGTTAACTCACATTGAATTGTTAAAATATAACTAAAATTATCATTATCTCTATCTATAGGTCCAACTACATCCATATGTGTATCAGTTATCAGTGTCTGCATATAATAGTTGGTCTGTGTATCAGTTTGATGTGTGTAATGCCTTTTTAAATGTTGAAATGAAAAGTTTAGTGTTTATAATGCTACCAAAAGTCATTGTTGTCTATCAGGTGTCAGACTGGTGGAATCATCTGCTCCAATGCATGCTTCTATAAGGAAGCGAACTGGGAAGAAGGCTCTCTGAGCATTTCTTGATCCAGCTAAAAGTATTACGTCAGCCAATGAATTTATATTTTATTATTTCCGGAGTTCTTTTGCTGTATTTAGCATCCTGCATACTGCTTGTAGGATGTATGGAACATGACTTAAATCTCTTTTCACTCTTTCAACCCACTTGTTCCTATAAGGATTAGAAGATTTATAACTACACAATGTTAGAGGACCTAAGGTTTGGACCATTGAAAGCCTCCTCTCTGGTTTGTAAGTGCTACCTTCCATCAAAACAAGGTGAGCGGATTGAATCCCATATCTTGCTACATACACATAATCTGTGTCACCCCTCTTGGCTACAGCTCCCAATCTTACCTCATCAAACCTCATCTTGAATGCACCTAGGATGGGGAACAATGGGTTTGCAACTCCATACCAGTGGTACTCCTGTAACATATTTGATTTGGTGTACTGCAAACCACACACATCAGCCTGGGTCTTCATTAAGGTAATAATATCTGAATGTTTGATGTTATGTATATTCCCTTTACATGTGACTGTGGCATTAACAGAGAAATGTTTGGGGTTTGTATTTCCACTGTTTGCCATTCTACTCATCAAGTTGTTGGCTGTCTGAACAATGCGCATGACCTGATGACACACTTTTATGTTCAGGGCCTCATTCTGCACTTAGAGGTAACCAAGAATATTAGGATTTGATAGGCAAATGCATCTCAGAACTCTTGCCTTAACATCGTTATTTAGATTTATCCTTGGTCATTTTGGATCAGGAGCTCCCAAAATCTGGTTGTCAGTGTCAACCATTCTCTTTCGGGGGTTTTGCAAGCTACATGTTTCCATAGAAACAGCTAGTGGTTCATTGGAGGACCCTCTTGTGGTATTGGATTCATGTTGTTGTTTAATATTTAGAGTCTATTAATACCGAGAAGCATCACAGACCTAACTCCCAAAAACTGCGAACTTGATGAGGCAGCACACCACGAAGCTTAGCACTTCAATTTTATTATTAGAGCAAATTTGTTTAACTTTTATTTTGTATACACACACAGAGGACAAGGTTACTTTTTATTTCCCATAAATTAGAAACTAAGATACAGATTGATATTTTGCACATGAGAAAATTACATATTTATTTTGTATTATTACAAATGTACCCACTGCTGCTTCCATTACACGAGCAACTGTTGACCAGGGTAGTCAAAATCAGTTAGCAATTTCAAGAAGAATGTCTCGAAATGTTTTACGGAACTTTATATCCCAACATTTCTAAAATGTTGATTTAATATTTCTTGGCTGTATTCGCATCATTTGCTATTCATTTATTAGGCATTTAAATTCATAATTTAGGAAATTAAAGTAGTTCGTTATTTGTAATATTAAGTAAATAAAACATTGAATTTAGTTATTTTTGGATTTATAATATAAAGGTTTTTGGAGCAAAACTTCATGCTTTAAATCTAAATTTCTTGATTTCCTTGTTTTATTCTCCATCTGCGCCAAATGTAGTTCTTTCCGACATTTCATTTCTACTTCTGTAATGGGTACAACTCATTCATTAGCGGGCACTGGTTGAGACAGTGACAATTTCTGGTTCTTAGTTTTCTATAAAAAAAAAATATGTATAATATGATACAAAAAAACTCAGGAGTTTTGTATCAAGTTGGGATTTGCAAGTTGTACACAGTGCGACTGGTCTAGATTTACATATAGGAAACTTTTTGCCCAGTTAAGAACCCCTACTGGTATATGTTCGTATGCAAGAAAACCATTAGGCAAAACAAGTAAAAATAAAAGTACCATATGCTACAGATCTTTGGCTAAACCAGAACCAGAAGCGTTGATTGACCTAGATGAAATCTAAGTATAGCGCTTTGTCATATTAATCAAACCTTTTTTATTTGTTCTTTGTCTTCAAATTTGGCTCTCAGTCATCACTATCATTTTGGTGTCTATTTTTCTTAAAAAAAATAATCAGTTTGTGAATAAACATAATAATCCAAATGTGTCAAGTCTATTTCAATAAAACATTATATACTCACATCAACTTTTTTCAATTGGCTTTTGTTCTGACATATCAATAATTTTAACATGAATCTGTAATATTTTTTTTTTAATACATAAATCAAACTGTTTGATTAGGGTAGGTAGATAAATGTGTTTACTTTCCAATGAGTCCACTTACATTTTCGTTAGTAATTTGCTGGAATTCATTTTCTTCCTGAGATATCTGAAAATAATATATAAATTACATACTTTACCTTACAATCATAGTGCTTTGAAAGTCGAATAAATTCTTTTGATTTTATTTACATGTTTAACAATGACATTCTGTGAAAGTCTAGGTGCTTGTGCCTCTTCTGCTGGCGATATGCTGCCTGTAGTTGGCAAAAGGGTAAGATTGTCGGTGGTAGTCCTCTATCTATAGATATGATATTATTAATGTGATATGAATTATAATAGTAGTTAATACCTCTATTTGTTAAGTGTAACATACCGGTATTAATTATTGCTTGCC
Source organism: Apoda limacodes (assembly GCA_946406115.1). NCBI lineage: Eukaryota > Metazoa > Arthropoda > Insecta > Lepidoptera > Limacodidae > Apoda > Apoda limacodes. Next base: position 17,163,765 of record OX291564.1, on the reverse strand, counting down.
TTTCTGCTGCCTTTTCTTTCTTTGCACCCATTTTTACAACCATTGTTATTTAAGCTGTAATGTAGTGCGCTGGCACCCTTACACATCAAATTAAAGCTGAAATAGATTAATTCTCTTAAAAGCAGTTTATAATACAATAAAGAGGTGAAATATGTCATAATTTGTAGCGGCGAATTTATATCAAACATGTAAATTCACTAACTTTTATTATAAATCAGCCCAAGCTTCTTGTTTTTTCTGGTTAGTGTCTGTGTTTTTATTAGGGTTCCGTACCCAAAGGGCCGTCCGTCTGTCCAGGCTCTATCTCATGAACCGTGTTAGTTAGACCGTTGAAATTTTCACACAAGATGTATTTCCGTGGCCGCTATAACAAAAAATTCTAAAAAACAGAATAAAATTAATATTGAAGGGGGCCCCCCATACAACAAACGTAATTTTTTTGCTCGATATAGATAACGGCAACAGGTAGACGCTTAAAATATTCACAGAGAATATTTAATTATATTGTCATTTTAAAAATAAATAATTAAATCAAAATAACACAAATATTTAAGGAGCCCCTTCATAGAACAAACGTAATTTTTTTTATGGTGATAATGGTACGGAACACTTCGTGCGCAAGTCCCCGATTTCTATTTTCAATGGCTTGCACTCTTTCCTTAACCAATTCCTTTAACAAATACTGAAATAAGAAATAAAATTATTTGCAATGGTACGAACCGGTATTGTAGCAACTTGTAAATCAAACGGAAGAATATAATACACTGTTGTAAATACCAATACAACATGACAAAAAAATATATGTGAACAAACAAACCTTATCTTTTTCGAGCTAATTGTCAGTGCAGTGTCAGTTTTTCTTTAAATTAAGCTAAAATAAATATTAACTAAACAACAAAATACTTAATTTGACATAAACAAATCAAACAGCTGCGCGCGCACAATTCTATGATCTGACGAAAAAGTTAGACAAAGATTTCTTTCATACGGCAATACAAATTAAACCACATTATTTCGGTTGGATTACCATAGCTGTAGACAAAATTTTATTGTTTATTGTTTAGTTTACAAGTGACGCAATAGTCAACCACTGCATCACGCTTATAGCGGCGTATTAGTTAACGTTGACATAAAGAGCGTTTATTAATAACATTTCTTACGAAAGGTCTAATAGGCTTATTGGGCATTTTAACTAAAGAACGTTTTAAGCCTATCATAAGATTTTTTTATGAATAAGACTGTTAAGTTCTAATATTCTTATGTGGCTAATGTTTAATTAATTCTAACCATTTATGTGTATACTTAACACTAATTTTTTTTTATCTCTTTACTACACGTACTAAAATGACAAAGAATTTGGTAGTAGTGCTAAATTCCTAATTTAAATTTTACTGAAAACAGTAACTATTCAACATCAAAGGTTTCTTTAGTGATGTCATTCAACTAGATTGCCCCTTCGTAGCCCCAGTCGGTAGAACGCCCGGCTGTAAACGGCGCGGGTTCGATTCCCGCCTAAACAAATATTTATGTCAAGGGCGTACCCAGGATTTCAGCTAGGGGGGGGCAGCTCATACCTGTTTCGAGAAGATGGTTGGTCGGGTATATTGAAACAAAAAATCATGAAAATTGACTTCTATTAATTAGTTTGATAATGGCACAAAACAAAATATTATACATATATAAGGTGCTACAAAATTAACTACAGATATTTTAAGAGATGAAATAGATTGTGATTCTAAGCAACTTTTGTCAAATAAACTTTTCTCGAAAATGAAAAAAACTTTTCGACTTTCCATACAGAACTTTCCAAATATAACTATAAAATCTGCTTAGAGTATGACAAGTCAAAAAAAAATTTTCATTTCCGAGAAAAGTTTATTTGACAAAAGTTGCTTAGAATCACCATATATTTCATCTCTTAAAGTATCTGTAGCTAATTTTGTAGCACCTTATACAATAATCATAATATATATATTAATTTTACAGTAATCTTCATGGATTTGCCGAAAATTTGTCTATGACAGTCTTTTGAATAAACTCACTGTTTTCTTTTAAATAATTGCGATGTACGCTCATCAGACATAAACCCGTAAGCCTTTCTTCACCCATGGTGCTTCTAAGCCACGTTTTAACTCTTCGAAGCGTACTGAAGGACCGTTCTACGGTCGCCGTGGTGCATGGGATAGTGCTTTAAATAATCAATGCCTTTCTGACAGCAGGGTAAAAAATGTTGGCTTCGTTGAACAGATCAACTACTTCTATGTCCCTTAATTGATCTGATAAAGATTTCTTCACCCATAAATTATGCCAAAGGTTCAGTTCTCCAGTGATATCCAGGTTATAAAATTTTTGGAATGATTCTGCGTTCTTCTGTAAGTCTGTTATGCTGGTTTTGGTCATATACAAGGGATGTAGATTACTTAAAGCAAACGCCGGAGTATTTTTTTGGGAGAATCGAATATTCAACGATGAAATGAGTGAATCAATGTATGGTATAATCAAGGAACGCCGCCAATATTCGTTATCATTATCTGATGGCGGATTACTTCTATGTGTTTGCTTGTGAGCAAGACGTGGAACCGAAATTTCTATGTTCAAATCCATTGCAACAGCTCGCGCTTTTTGAAGCATTTCATTACTTATTTTATCAGGAAACTCGCGGTCATTTCTGAGAATTTCTTTGATATTTTTTGATGTGTTCCCCCACCGAGATCATGTCGATCGATTTAGCTTGCAGTGCATTAACTACTGGTTCTAAAACTGCTGAATATTTGGCTATTGTTTGTAGAGCAACAATAAACACTGGTTTTGTTACGGCTGAATGCAACTGATATGCAGATTTTCTGGTGGCATAATTTCCCTCTACGGATAACGTTTCTAGAGATTTCACAAGCTCTGGGAAATGTTGAGAAAACTTTCTGATTGATTTATATTTTTCGGACCATCTCGTCTCACACAATGGTGATAGGTTTGGAGCGTAGTTTCGACGAGTAGTCGATTCTCTAAAAAACGTTATAACATCCTTTACAGTGGCGACAGTATTTCTAATTTCTGGCACTGCGTTCGCATCATTCACAAAAAGGTTGAGTTTGTGACTTGAGCAATGAAAATATAAAGCACGAGTATATTTTTTTCTCAAAATGGCTTGTACGCCACCTTCTTTCCCTGCCATTGTAGAACAGCCATCGAATCCAAACCCTACGCAATCTTCGGTTGGGAGGTTAGAACTAATCAAGAAATTGTCAATTGCTTCGGCAATTTTTAGTTCAACGAACCCTACAAATTCTTCTCTGATTTTCCTTTTGCTTGCGTCGTAGAACCGCACGCCTATTGATAGCTGTTCTTTCCCAGCTACGTCTGCTGTTTCATCAGCTAAGACTGCGTAAGCCATGGTCTTCTGAACCTCACTTATTATATTCTCCTTAATAACTTCGCCACATAAATTAATCAATTCGTTTTGTATTTTGGGCGATGTGTAAACTGCATTGCGACGGCACTTTTCCAGGTGACTCTTTAATTTGTCGTCGCCTGAATCGATTCTCAACTTCAATAAATCTAATAAAACACCCTCATCTGCTTGTTTTCCCCTAAGAGGCATATCATGTGTACCGCAAAATACTATACAAGAAATAATTGATGACAATATTTGTCTGTTTTCATCGATTGCTTTTCGGTGTCCACTTTGCAGTTGGATGTCTACAGGAACGTTTTCAAGAAAATTTTTTGCAGCATTTGTCGCTGTTAGGTGAAGGTTGGTCGTTACATGCTTTCGGCAGTCTTAATGCATATTTTTGAACTTTATAAATGGCCTGACCATAAATGATCCCAAAATTCCTCTCACAGTGCTGATGGGCGGAGGGAACAAAACACAATGCTTACAAAGAGCGCCTTTTAGTCGCTTGGAATATACTAGCCATGGTGCATATTGATCCAACCAAGCATGATTAAATTTTCTTTTCAAATGGCTTGCATCACTTTCAAAATCATAACTTCTGGGCGGGATCCAAGGATTTTGTAACAACTCCCTCTTATTTTCCGTCGATAGCTGAGTAGCCAACCCAACATAACGACCCAGATCATTTTCATGACAGTCACGTCATAAGTTTGTTGGGATGTCGATGGAGAAGAATAGTCGGCAACAGATATATTTACAGGTTCTGTGGAGAATGTGACACTTGTGCAATGTTAGCATGCAATGATCTTGGCATTACATGAGTTTTATCATGGTTTTCATTTTCATCGCTTCCACTGCTGCTTTCCCGACCTTGACCTTTTTTTCTTTTTTCGCGTGTTGTACCTAAAAAAAGGATACACAAACATAATTATTCTTACGCTGTTTAGGAATTGAACGAAAAAAAAATTTAATATAAGTACCACGTTTATAATATAACGGACTAAAAAGTATAAAATAACGGACTAAAAAATAATGGACGTTATTGTAACGGACTTAAAAGTATAAAATAATATTATTCTGACCTACAGTCAAAATTTCAAGTCTCTAGCTCATCTGGAAATCGGGAAGTTAGTTAAAAATTAATTGCCAGATTTGTACCGAACAGACAAGCAGACAGACAAGAAAGCTACCTAATAAAAACTTGGTAATAAATAAACATAAAATTAAAAATTAAAAAAAACCCCGACACAAAAAAAACACTAATAAGTAAAAAAAAATCAGATCCAAAACACCATAAGAACATCCGTTAACCCGTTTAAGAGCTAGGGTGCCACAGACAGGCGCACACACACACACAGACACGTCAAACTTATAACACTCCTCTCATTGCGTCGGGGTTAAAAACATCACATTCAAATATCATTTACTTCCTATACCTACACTTACAAGAGAGAACACTTTAAGGGGTTAAACAAATCAAATAATCATATTAGGTACATATGTGTTTTGTTTTGACTCACCTCTTCCAAAGAATTTCCTGATATCCATTTGACGGAGTAATGTTTCCAGTTGTTGCGCAGTTAACGTAAAGCTCGTATCACCGCAACTAAACTATAAGACACTATTATGGCGCATGAAATATTTCTCTTTACTGGAAAAAGTATTGTCGAGTGACGAGTGTCGTCCGTGACTAGATAGCGCTAGCGCTAAATGTTGTTTTCTCCAAATGATATTCGGCTTTAATCCTAGATGGCTCTGATTATCTCGTCGGGAGCGAAAACTACGAGATGCGTGATGCGACGGTTTCGCGGGAGATTTAAATTACATTGCGTCGCTAACAGTATACTATATCGAATGTTGTAGAATATTTAATTATAGATAAAAAATATTAAATCAAAATAAAATATCTGACTGAAAAGATGTTTTGTTTCCAATACTTCATTTTGCGCAGAGTAGGTAGGTAACACGTTTTTAAATCGCACTTGCCAGGAAAATTGACGTCTATTTTATCTTCTACCTGGGTACGCCCTTGATTTATGTGATGAACATTTGTGTTTGTCTTGAGTCTGGGTGTTTATGTATAATATGTATGTATTTACAAAAACAGTAAATAAGTGTTTGTATCCAATGTCTCGTTTTCATAGTACAAACTTTGCTTAGTTTGGGACTTGTGGCGTTGTGTGATTTGTCCAAAAATATTACTATAATATTATTTGATTAATAGAGTATCAAACCACTGCACAAGGTTGTAGGCAAACAACAAAATAGACAATGGCAGTATTAGATGCACCGAAGACCTGAAATAAAGTAGGCGAGGAAATACTTAGATGAGAATAGTAAAAGGATTGAGTGTACTAAAGTGTGTTTAAGTTTAAGAAGATCTATGTTACGCAGTGAATGTTAATATTCTTATGATTTCAAATCAGAGTTCCTAGCAGGAGTTTCTACATATTCCTATAGTTGTAGGGAAGATCATGGACATCGTCAATTCTTTATTGGACATCACAACAGTAGACAATATAACGAAAGGAAATGTCTACATAGCATATAAACTAACATAGGCCAATTAGTGAGTAACTACACAGTTTACCAAATACGAGTATCATAAAGGAACCTACGATTATAAAAAAAAACAGAAGTAGCGGATACTATATAATGTATGCTTCGCAATGTAGATAGTTTTTTTTCGACCCTCATGTGACGCTATTATTTTCATAAAGAGTTTTTTACTTCACGAATACGATAGAAACTCGTTCTAACAAGATCTCGTAACTTTATACTAAGAAGCTTTGCTAAGAATACTTGTAAGCAGTTTAAAACTAAGGGTTTACTTACGAACTTCAAAATACATATATCTTTATGTCGCTGCTGATATCACTATTAGTTACATAATTTTATTACAGTTTATATTACATTTAAACAATGTTATATATTACACACATAATACAACATTATTAAAATATTAAATATTACTATCAGTTTCATCGATTTTTTTAACAATACTTTGTATTAAATTTTCAGTTCGATTCAAAAATTTTCAACAACACTGTCTTCAACCACGTAGGTAACTATTGCTCACTAACTACATTACAGTCGTTGTATTCACAGTTAATTTAGTCCTTCATGTTATGAATGACAAGCGCTTCCATTATATAATAATCAACTTATATAATATAAATAATAATAACGGTTTAACGTACATAACGCTTAACTTGAAATGTAAGACATTCAAAAAAAAAAAACGCTTCGTTGTGTATTCAATGAAGATATTTACAATTAAAAAAAAATCTTTATCTTTATCTCAGTACAAATTTTGTATTTTTGTCAGTTTTTGTGTTCTATTTATTTTGAATAGATTATTCATGTAAAAAAGGTCTTTATCGTAATTATTGCTTTAAGTGGCCACTTTAATCAATAATTATAAGTTTGATACTTAAAATTATTGCTAAAAGTAGCCCGATAACAGTATGTGGAATATGCTGGGTGCAGGTGTGTACCATACATCACAAAAACGGGTGTTAGGCCCCCTGGAATTCGTAATTATGATAAACAAACTACCAGAGATGATCCAGGAAGCGCGCTGTTTATTGTTCGCGGACGATCTTAAGCTACTTTTAGCAGTCAGGGTCAACGATTGTCAGCGGTTGCAGGAGAAAATTAACAGGGTGGTCGAGTGGAGTAAAAAAAACAAACTCCAGCTCAATATCTCGAAATGCTCAGTGATCTAATTTTCAAGGTCCAGTAGACCACTCCACTTTGAGTACAACGTCGGTGGTGAGGTCTGAAAGCGTGTGGGGACAGTCAGAGATCTCGGAGTTATAATCTGACATTTAGAAATCACTTAGTTAACATTTGTAAAAAAGCGTACAGGAGGCTGTGTTTTGTATTGCGGTGGACCGTAGGGTTTAAAAATATAAAGGTGATATCAGCGCTGTACGACTATCAGAAGCCAACTAGAATACAACTCTGCTATTTGGGCTCCTCATGAGCAGAAATATATTACAATGTTAGAGCGGATCCAAAACTTAGTACTGCAGATTTTTGTACCAGCGACTGTATGAAATCTATCCCATCTATCCTCTAATGTATCCGACCCTGTTCGTTCTAGGCATGGTCGGTTACAACTGAAAGTTGACATTTGACATAGCATGTTTTTAATTTTTACATTTTAATTTTTATTCTTTGACATTTGACCTAATACGATATTGCATGTTTTTAAGTTTAACTTTTAATTTTAATTCTACTGATTTTTTGTTTATTTTTTTGTTGTCTTACACTATCGAATTGGGTTTGCTGTAATTATAGTTGTAATTGTGTAAAATAAATTAAATTAAATTTTTGAAGAAGGATTCGCATTCTTTTTTTCGGATTCGTGTACTAATTCAAAAAACAGGCAATGGTTCTACAAAATGATTTAAAACATATTTTGTAGCCTTGATTTTTGGAACCTCCAGCCCATGAACATTTAGTCATGAATTGCCTTGCAACTGTAATATTAGACAATGTATACGCGTTATTAAAACCTAGACCTTTTCCTTTTTCACAAACACATGATAGGTGTTGTTTTGATTCTGCCCAAAACGCTACATTCACTTAATTTTGTTCAAATTGTTGCACAGCCAACAGAACACAAAACGTTGCCCATTATTTTATATATTTGTGTATAGATGGCAACACTGCCACTCTTGGTCTATGATTTTTGTATTCTTACTGTGCAATCGTTTGTTTCTTTAAATAAAACAAATTAAGTGGATTTTCTCAGTTTTGTTTATCAAAAAGCCCTAATCTTAATTGGTTATGGGCCCAGGAAGCTCTGAAAACTGAAGAATTAAGAAAACAGTAAAGAAGAAGTCATATTTTGCATTTTCGAATAAACCACACCGCATAACCTCAAAATGGAACGAACTTTGAGTGTGGATAAATTCGACGGAAAAAACTTCAGGGAATGGAAATTCCAGATAAAATGTGCCCTGAAAGCGAAAGGAATCGATATTTCGATACAAAGAACAGAAGCAAATGCGAATGCATGGCTAAGAAATAACGGCGTGGCTATGTACAATATCACGTTGTCGATGGATTTAAATCAAATAACCCTAATAGAAAACTGTGAAACCGCTTTGGAAATTATGTCGAAATTAGAATCCATGTATGAACAAAAAAGTGAATTGAACAAAATGTTAATTCATGAACGGTTTTACCAGTACAAAATGTCACCAAGTGACAGTGTGGCAAAACATATTGCAAAGGTTGAGAATCTAAAGGTGATATCAGCGCTGTACGACTATCAGAAGCCAACTAGAATACAACTCTGCTATTTGGGCTCCTCATGAGCAGAAATATATTACAATGTTAGAGCGGATCCAAAACTTAGTACTGCAGATTTTTGTACCAGCGACTGTATGAAATCTATCCCATCTATCCTCTAATGTATCCGACCCTGTTCGTTCTAGGCATGGTCGGTTACAACTGAAAGTTGACATTTGACATAGCATGTTTTTAATTTTTACATTTTAATTTTTATTCTTTGACATTTGACCTAATACGATATTGCATGTTTTTAAGTTTAACTTTTAATTTTAATTCTACTGATTTTTTGTTTATTTTTTTGTTGTCTTACACTATCGAATTGGGTTTGCTGTAATTATAGTTGTAATTGTGTAAAATAAATTAAATTAAATTTTTGAAGAAGGATTCGCATTCTTTTTTTCGGATTCGTGTACTAATTCAAAAAACAGGCAATGGTTCTACAAAATGATTTAAAACATATTTTGTAGCCTTGATTTTTGGAACCTCCAGCCCATGAACATTTAGTCATGAATTGCCTTGCAACTGTAATATTAGACAATGTATACGCGTTATTAAAACCTAGACCTTTTCCTTTTTCACAAACACATGATAGGTGTTGTTTTGATTCTGCCCAAAACGCTACATTCACTTAATTTTGTTCAAATTGTTGCACAGCCAACAGAACACAAAACGTTGCCCATTATTTTATATATTTGTGTATAGATGGCAACACTGCCACTCTTGGTCTATGATTTTTGTATTCTTACTGTGCAATCGTTTGTTTCTTTAAATAAAACAAATTAAGTGGATTTTCTCAGTTTTGTTTATCAAAAAGCCCTAATCTTAATTGGTTATGGGCCCAGGAAGCTCTGAAAACTGAAGAATTAAGAAAACAGTAAAGAAGAAGTCATATTTTGCATTTTCGAATAAACCACACCGCATAACCTCAAAATGGAACGAACTTTGAGTGTGGATAAATTCGACGGAAAAAACTTCAGGGAATGGAAATTCCAGATAAAATGTGCCCTGAAAGCGAAAGGAATCGATATTTCGATACAAAGAACAGAAGCAAATGCGAATGCATGGCTAAGAAATAACGGCGTGGCTATGTACAATATCACGTTGTCGATGGATTTAAATCAAATAACCCTAATAGAAAACTGTGAAACCGCTTTGGAAATTATGTCGAAATTAGAATCCATGTATGAACAAAAAAGTGAATTGAACAAAATGTTAATTCATGAACGGTTTTACCAGTACAAAATGTCACCAAGTGACAGTGTGGCAAAACATATTGCAAAGGTTGAGAATCTCGCCAAACAGCTTTTGGAAAGTGATGAAAGCATCAGTGACACTGCTATAATCACAAAAATATTGGAAAACCCTGCCTCCCAAATATAGATCACTTAGCGTGGATGTCGCTGGATTCTGAAAAACAAAACTTGAATAACTTAACGGCAAGACTACTCGATGAGGAAGCTAATATTACTTGTGAAGAAGAACAAGAAATGGCTTTTTTGGTTGCTAACACTAAACTAAAAAAAAATCAACAAGAAATGAACCTAGTACAAGTAGTAAGGACAAAGAGAAACCTGCAAAGCATCGTTTTGAATGTTACAACTTCGGAATAAGGGGGCATTTTGCCAGAGAATGTCGTGCACCAAATAAAATGCTTAAGAAACCAGCTCAAGATAATATCATGCTAGCTTTTAATGTAGCTGATGACTCAAATATATGCAGTGGTACAGAAAAAGACACCTGGATCTTGGAAAGTGGCGCTTTGGCCCATATGACATATAGAAAAGAATTTTTTGAAGAATATACAGCAAACAAAGAGTCCATAGAAGTATGTGGAATTGGAAAAATTTTAATAAAAAGATGTGTCAATGGACAGTGGGAGCTAAGCATGTTACATGGAGTATTGCATGAGCCTAACTTAAGAAGAAATTTATTTTCTGAAGGCATGATTACAAGAAAAGGTTATTCCATAGTGAAGAAAGACAGTAGTGCTCTAGTTTACAATGGTGATGCAATTGTGATGTGTGCAAAAATGAAGTTGAACAATTTATATGAACTGGACATTAAAACAGTTGTTCCTGACACATGCAACTTAGTGCAAAAAAAAAACAAAAGTAATATTAAAAAGTGGCACAAGAGATTAGGTCATTTAAACTTTAAAGAAATAAAAAAAAATGAGCGTGAACAAAATAGTTGAAGGTTTAAATATTGAGAAAAGTAATGAAACTGACCTAATGTGTGAAGCATGTATTTATGGAAAACAATCTAGGTTCCCATTCCAGACATCAAGGCGGGCAGAACTACAACCTGGTGACCTAGCATATAGTGACTTCTGTGGTCCAATTAGTCATGCATCAATTCAAGGTATGAGATATTTTTTATTATTTAAAGATGCGGCAACCAGCTATAGACATGTGTATTTTATTCTTGAATATTTCAAGAAGTATAATGCTATTGTAAAAAACAAATACATGCACAGTGTAAAAGCCTTGCATACAGATAACGGACGTGAATACATTAATGATGCATTTAAAGACTACTTAGATAAAGAAGGAATCGTTCATGAATGTACTGCTCCATATACCCCAGAGCAAAATGGGCGTGCAGAAAGAGAAATCAGAACAATCGTAGAAAGTGCTCGATCCATGCTGTATGCACGTGATGTTTCTTTGGATTTATGGGCAGAAGCCATAAATTTTGCAGTTTATTTGCTTTATAGAACCTCCTCTAGCCAAACATCAGACAGGACGCCATCAGAGTTGTGGAATAGAGTCAAACCAATTTTGGAGCATGTAAGAGTATTTGGTAGTGAAGGGTATGTACATATTCCTGATCAGTTGCGGACCAAATTTGACAAAAAGAGTGAAAAGATGATATTGGTTAGATATGATAATACCAATAACAGAATGTTCAACATGAAAACAAAACGAATTAAAGTATCAAGAAATGTTGTTTTTGATGAAAATAAATGTCCTGAACAAAGACAGAATATAGCAAAAATATTCATAGAAGAAAGTGATAAAAATTTTCAACAGGATAACTCTGAAGTCATATTAGAAACCGATCCTGCATTGAGTAACAATTCTTTAAATGAAAACTCACTGAATGAGAATGAGGAAAGTATGCTCAGTAGCAACACTGATGATCCTGATTATGAACCATCACAGATCCTCGATGATTCTCCACGTGAACCTATAAATCTGAGACCGAGGAGAAATTTGAATTTAGAAGCCAATTTAGTGGAATTTGTATTACCATCATCCTTTGATGAGGCAATGAAGAGTTCACAGAAGAATGAATGGTTGCAAGCCGTTACAGAAGAACTAAATGCTCATGATGAGAATCAGACTTGGACCCCAGTGAAGCGAGCTGGACAGAGAACACTCACAGCCAAGTGGGTATTTTCCATTAAGAGGGGTGATAATGGAAAAGTAAACCGTTACAAGGCTCGATTATGTGCAAGAGGGTTCAATCAAGTCCCTGGTATTTATTACCAGCAAATATTCTCCCCTACTACAAGGTATGATTCAATTAGAATTATTTTTAGCATTGCAGCTAAGTATAACTTAAAAATCCAACAATTTGATGTCAAAACAGCCTTTTTGAATGGGGACCTTGAAGAAGAAATTTATTTAGAAATTCCTGATGGTGTGATTGTTGACAAAAGTAATATATTAAAATTGAATAGTTCACTCTATTGGTTAAAACAGGCATCAAAGTGTTGGAACAAAAAGTTTACTGGATTTTCTAAATCATATGGTTTTGTTCAGTCACAAGCTGACTACTGTGTATATGTTAGAAATGTTGATAGTATCAAGGTTATACTGATAATATATGTTGATGATGCTCTTCATCAAGTAGAAACATATTCAAAGATATAATTAATTTCTTGAAACAAGCATTTAAAATTAAGGAATTGAATTTGTCATATTTTGTAGGCATAGAAGTGTTAAAGTCTTATAACTGTAGATGTTTACATCAGCGAGAATACATAGATCAAATTGTTAAAACTTTTAATATGAGTGAATGCAATCATGCATCAACTCCTGCTGATCCGAATAATGTTATTTGTAAAAATCTTGAGGAAACTGCTGTGCAGTTCCCTTATAGGGAAGCTATTGGTTCACTGTTGTTTCTATGCTCAGTGTCCAGACCTGATATTTCATATACGGTGAACATGTTGAGTCGGTATATTAATAATCCTAGTCAACAACATGATTAATGCAGTCAAGCGTGTGATTAGATATTTAGTTAATACAAAAAATGTATCCATTAGGTATGGAGAAAGCAATGATCTTATCAGATACTCTGATGCTGATTTTGCAGGTGACCTGGATACTCGAAAGTCCACTACTGGATATATATTCTTAATGAATGGAGGGCCAGTAACATGGTCCAGCCAAAAGCAAAAGACCATAAAATTTATTTTTATCCTGGCTGAATAGCCACAGGGTCGTTGCCCATTATTTTACATATTTGTGTATAGATGGCAACACTCTTGGTCTATGATTTTTGTATTCTTACTGTGCAATCGTTTGTTTCTTTAAATAAAACAAATTAAGTGGTTTTCTCAGTTTTGTTTATCAAAAAGTCCTAATCTTAATTTTGTCTGACTCCATTATATACATATTATCTGAAAAAACATATGTTTTTTTTTTTTAATAATCAATTTATATAACTATATTTATTTCTTGTTCGAACTTGTAATTGCTAACTGAAATCAGTTCGTTGGTCTTTAATATTTATCTTCAATTGACAAGATATAAAATAATTTTACCACTAACTTAGATTCTTTTAACAAAATTAGTGAAAATAATTAGAATGAAATGAAAATAAAAATAGAAAAATATAAAATTGTTTATACCTTTTGTATGACGTCATATTGTTTTAAGCATCGCTTTTTGCGTTACAACTGGCTACCTCCCTGCGTAACCATTTTCGTACATTTTTCTTGCACCAGGACCATATACCATACGCAATTATGGTAGTCAGTATTGCTACCACTACTATCAGTGCTATGCCGTACCGTTTAATTGCCTGACTGTTTATCACGGCGTTTTGGGCTATAACTAGCTCGTTGTTTTTTTTTTTTATACCACTAGGGTGGCAAACAAGCTTACAGCCCGCCTGATGGTAAGCGGTCACCGTAGCCTATGGACGCTTGCAACACCAGGGGTATCACTTGCGCGTTGCCGACCCTTCAGAAATCTAATAACTTCTTTCTTGAAGAACTCCATACTGTAGTCCTTGCAGAAAACCTTGGCAGGGAGCTCATTCCACAACTTAAGCGTTCGCGGGAGGAAGTTTCTCTGAAACCGCACTGTACGCGACCATTTAGGTTCTAAAGTGTGAGAATGAATTCCCTGCCGATGGCGAGCGGTGCGATGGTAGAAAGTAGCCGTGGGCATCATTTCGAACAATTCCTCAGAACACAACCCATTGTACAAGCGGTAGAACACACACAGTGAGGCAAAGTCTCTCCTCAGACTTAAGGGCTCGATACCGCAAGTGAGTTTGGAATCGTCGACAATTCTCACAGCCCGTCGTTGAACCGAGTCAAAAGGGCCAAGCTGGTATCCGGGTGCACCTGCCCAGAGATGGCAGCAGTACTCCATATGGGGCCGAACTTGCGACTTGTAGAGTAACAACCTTTGCCCCGACGTGAAGTACTGCTTCGCTCTGTTGAGTACACCAAGTTTTTTGGACGCCAGCTTCACCCTATCTTGTAAATGATCTCGGAACTGAACGTCGCTGGAGATGTCGACACCAAGGATCCCAATGCTCTTGGAGATGGAGAGGGGAGTGTTCTGGAATTGTGGGACCACAGTGAATGGAGTTTTCTTAGCGGTAAACGCGCACACTTGTGTCTTTGTAGGGTTGAATCGGACCAAGTTTACCCGTCCCCAGTCAGAGACCTGGGACAGTGTGGTCTCGATTTGAGACACAAGTTCTCCGCGGTTTTCCTCCACAACGGAACGAGGGATGTTTGCACGACCCGTGTAACAAGCGTCTCCAGTACTGTCATCTGCATAGCAATGTATGTTGTTGATGTCCAACATGTCATTGATATGCAGTAGAAACAGCGTAGGAGACAGCACAGAGCCTTGCGGGACACCAGCATTAATGTCCATGCTATCAGAGCAACTACCGTCAACTACGGTTCGTATGCGTCTGCCGGACAAAAAGCTAGCCACCCATTTGCACAAACCCTCGGGCACTCCGTAAGATGGCAACTTCGATAGGCGACCGCGGTGCCAGACCCGATCGAACGCCTTCGCTATGTCCAGGCTACATGCCAACGCCTCCCCCTGACTCTCAATGGCTAGTGCCCATCGGTGTGTGAGATACACTAGAAGGTCACCAGTCGAGCGACCGTGGCGAAAGCCATATTGACGGTCACTGACCAGATCGTGTACTTCTAGGTATCTTAGAAGCTGTGTGTTAATCACACGCTCCATCACCTTAGAGAGGAGAGAGGTAATAGCGATAGGCCTGTAATTCGATGGATCTGATCTATCGCCCTTTTTGGGCACCGGGTGCACATTCGCAGTCTTCCATGAAGACGGAAATTGCCTAGTGTGGTAGGAAAGCGCGAAGAGGCGCGTGAGTACAGGACATAACTCAGGAGCACACTGCTTAAGCACCACTGCTGGTATACCGTCTGGCCCACTCGACTTATGAACGTCTAGAGAAAGCAACGCCCGCCTGACCTCCCGCTGCGTTATGGAGATTTCCGGCATGGTCTTACCGCACCACGGTATAGTAGGTGGTACAGCGCCTTCATCGTTCATATTCGAGTTCGAGGCAAAGAGACTGCCCAGTAGATCGGCTTTCTCTTTAGCACTATGGGCCAAGTCACCATTCGCATTCTTTATAACTTCTTTTTTACAAATAATTGAATAAAATGATTGCAACAATGATTTGTTGTGACTGCACAGTTACAATATTAAAATGATAGATTTTATATATCGTTACTGTTTATAATGTAACTTTCTGTACTTTTAAGTAAAATCCTACTTTAATTAAGTAGGTTAAGATAATGTAAATATGTACAGTTTGCTTAAATGATGACAGTTATTTTTTTGTTACATTTATTGGTTGCGAAACAGAGTTGGTTTCGTAACTCGCCTGCCACTGCTGGTATAGGCTAAGGATGATCCTTGATTGCCATCTTGTATGGCTGGCTTATTACTACTTAACAACTTCCCTGTCCAATGAGTCATATATGACTCACAGGAACGTATTAGAATAAGTTCATGAGTCACAGCTGACTCATGTCTCGAAACAATTTCAAGCACATTTATTGGCATGAACGTGATGTGATAATATTGCAAATCAAGCGTGGACGTATGGTTAAAAACCTAATGTTTACAATGACGAAAGAAAATTTCGCAATTTTTTTTTATGTTTCCTTAAAAACTATAATACTGGAATGTAAGGTTTTTATTAAAAGAAAATATTATAAATTCAAGCATGTTTTTCATTGTAACATTCTAAACAAAATGCTTTTGCACACTTTTTGCACTCAGTGTGCACTTGCTTTGCTTTTCTTGCCAATAATCCTTCATTTTTCAATTTGAGATAGCACCCAGTGCAACTTTTTCGGACGAGTTTATTTTTTGTGTTTCGAGGTATTTCTTGTAGAGAATGTCCAGAATTGCTAGAAGAGGCTATTGAAGGTCTAGGAGAGCTACAGGAGGTTGAAGATTTTTGAGGTTGATTAGTTTCTGTGGTTGATGCTGCAGGTCCAAGGAAATGTCGGACTAGATGTTCTTGGACTTGTAAAACAGTCAACTTAGGACCGTCTGCAAACTCGTTGTAGATACATCTGGCATTGATAATGGCGACTTGAAATAGCAAATCTATTGCTATCTTTTTATACCACGTAAAACTTTTACGTAACGGCCAATGAAAGGAACCAAGTTGGTCTGAAATATCAATGCCTTTTTTGGCTTCATTGTAATCTATGATGTCATCAGGTTTCATAACGTCGCCGCGTTTGGTAGTGACGTTAGATAGACATACTGTCTCCATGGCAGGTTGGGATCATAAGGACGTCGCGCTTCTCATGCCATTTTAGTACAGTATAGAGGTTGTCCTTTTGTCTAGCTCCCCGTCTAAGCTTTGCTTTGACTACTTCTTCTGGCAAATTTCTTTTATTTTTACGTAATGTGCCGCATAAATCAGTATTGCGACCTTTTAGATATTCAGCCAATGGCAAACTAGTATAATAGTTGTCAGCGACAATAATACGACCTGCATCTAAAAGCGGCTCTGTGAGCTGTACCACTGTAGAACCAGGTTTATCAAGACCTAATTGATGCGAAATCCCGGAATAAATTTGGTAGGACCATGTGTAGCTATTTATTGTGCAGGCCTTATATATTTTCATACCGTATTTGGCGGTTTATAAGTTCTTATTAGCACCTTCCATGAAATTTGACCATGAACTCATCAACAACAATAATATCGGACGGTAAATACAGATTACGAAAATTGTTTACCACTTTTTGTACGAGTGGATCTATTTTATGAGTCCTTTGTTTTCCAATGACACCTATTTGGACTTCTATGAAGTGCCAGCATCTTAGAATGGAGCTGAACCTATTATACGACATGTTTATTCTGTGCATAAGAGGATTATAGTAAAGCACGTCTAACTTCCAGTAATGTTCGATTGACGGCTTAGGGTTGTGACCCACGTAGATTATTACACCAAAAAATGTTTTCAATTCCTGTCTAGTGACATCATGCTATCTCGTCATTCGACTAAATCGTGCAGTTCGTAGTTCTTTCAATAACTGTGCGTAATATTTTGTATGAATGACCATTTCGTCAATTAAATCATCGGGAACAAAATAAGCATAAATTTTGATCAAACTAACTCGCCCATCTTCAGTAATTGCGTCGATATTCTGTAAACCGTGATTGCCTGTAAAAGTTTCCCTCCCTATAGGCAAAACATCACTTTTCCATTCGGCATCAGATGGATTGAATGACGAACTTGCTGGTGTGGGTGACGACCTCTCAGGACTTCTGCCTGCACTACTAGCTATATAATCTGCAATTACCTCGGTATCCTCGCTTTCTTCATCTTCATAATTCGGCTGAAATTCTTCGTCACTTCCACCACTAAATGGTTCTTCATCTGAATCTTTTAAATACCGCAATAATTGTTCAAATATCAATTTATAAGAACAAATAGACGTTTTTATAACCTAAAATGAACATTCAACTTTCTAATCACAGAGATGTGGATTTAAAAAAAAAAAACAGTAACAATTGTTGGCTTGGGCATGGCCTACAAAGCACTTTATACCCATAATACGAGGATTATCCAAAAATAAAAGTTAACAACTAATAAAAAACATCTTAAATAGTATCTTTACTTACGTAAGATTAGGTATAACCCATATAGGTTTATCAAATGTGTTCAGAGCTACCACGTTTGGTTTTATTGCATGTCTTTGGTCCTGGCAATTTAGTGTTGATGTCGTCTAGTGGGACACTAGCTATGTCATCTACTTCAGACAAAAAAGGAGTTTCTTATCTTACTCAGCCTAATAAACTCATAAAACTTGATCTAGGGATTTGATATTTATTAGCTGTTGTTTTTATTTTGATCATTTTGATTCCTCTTCTATGGCTCGTATTATCAAATCTTTAAGAAATTTGAACAGCATCTTTCTGTTATATCAAAAATACTTAAATAGTTTAATTAAAGCAGGTAATAAGAATTTAAAAAAAACCTCCTATACTTAAAATTTAGGAGAGCATTGGGCATGCCCAAATCTCCCTCACATCAGAATGCCCATTACTGTATACATTTTCAACATAAGTAACCGGTATTTTTTTATTTAGGTATTTAAGCGTGAATTTCAGTTTAATTTATAAATTAGTAAATTTACAATAGATAAAAAAAATAGACATACTTTTCGTTAGTTGTCTCAATATTACGATCCGAAACTACAACAAAATATTCACTTTTACTAGCGCATGACCTTCAAACGTGTCTGTGTTTAACAACGGACAGAAATCACATATAGTCAAATGACCAAATAATAAAACAAACATTAACATAAAGATTATTTTGTGATTGGGAAGTCAGCGGTCGCTTGTCTTGTTTATCATTCTCTTTTATAAATATAATTATACCTATTGGATACTTCGTTGATGACACTAGCTGCTGAAGCTTTAGCTATGATACAATTTACGTAGTTTTTAATATACTTGGGTCGATGCCGGTTTGGTTTCATTAGGTATTGGTGAGGTCTGCCAATGTTTCCATGGTTTTATACACTCGATTCTTCAAGGCCATCTTGATGTTGTATTCCAGGTTGGTGTTAGGACTTGTAGTGCCATGTTTTAAGAACCGTCTTGTGGTGCTGTCAGTGCTGTCCGTGTAGAAAGTGCATGTGGTTGTATGTTTTGGTATTGCGACTACTGCATGAGGTACACTGTCGTGTAATTGGCGTTTCCTTGGGGACATCTGGATATAAATTAATACGTCGTCGTAAGTCAGTCCCTTTGCTTTATGTACTGTTAGGACGCTTGAGTTTGCGGCTTTTCCATACCCTAAACTTTTGAGAAGTGCCTTATCCTTTTGGGTGAAGACGAGGTAGATGTGACGATTTTTTTCGACGAGCAGTTGCCACTGTAAACTTCATGAAGGGCAAAAGCGACATCTATTGGGTTCCTGTTTGTACATAATACTTCCTGGGTGACTAAAGCCATATGTGTTGGTCTGTTGTATTCCATGGTAAAGAGATTTTGTCTGTCAATATAGGGCAGTTGGTTTATATCTCCACTGCGAAGGATTTCCTTTGCCCCAGTAATTAACGTTGTTATTACCACTGCTCCGAAGTTCATTAGGGCTTTTCATTCGTCGACTATTAGTCTCTTGCAGTTAGTCTTTTCTGTGGATTTGACACCGTTGACTAAGATCGAGGCCATGGTGCGAACTTTCCTGTTTGTTTTGATGTTGTATTTACCTTCGATCTTTGCTCGCAGGTCTTTTGCGGCTTCGGAGGTTGTTGTAGTTATAACGTCTTCTTCAGTGTCAAAGTTGTTCATGTTGTCTTTCCGCAGCCGGGGACTCCATTTACCCATTTGATGTTTAGTAGTGACCAGTTGTCAAAGGATGGATCTACTGTAGTGGTGGTGGATATGGTATTTGCCATTTCCAAGATTTTGTCTATGAGCCACACTTTAGTGTCTTTAGTTGTCACTACTAATGGGTCCTTTTCGTTGCCTTGAAGGTGATGTTGCCAGTTTTCTCTGACTCGTCTTTGTCTGCTTCGACAAAGCCTTCCGATAAGTTGTAGGCTGCCATGTGTGTGGTAATTGGCTTTCCTTTGATGGTTTGGGAAGTGTTGTTATCATAGATTGTTTTAGATATTCTTCACTTTCCCTATTTGCTTCTAGGATATCAATGCATACTTTGCGGCACACAATCTTTGATGCTAGTAAGGCTTTGTATTCTAGAAAGGCGTTGATGAAGTGGTATTTAGTTGAGTCGGCTTTCCTGAGGCTTTGAGGTGTCACTATCCCCTGGTCGGCTAGTGTTGTTGGTTTGGACAGCTTCTTTTTTTTTCTTTGTTTGATTTTTAATGAATGTGAGCGCTGCTGTGCCCTGGTTGTCGTCATTTTTGAGTTTCCTCATTTTTTTGGCTAGTATGTGGGCCATGGATGTTGCTGCGGCACAAATGGATTGAAGTATTGTTTTTTGATGTTCTTTATTCATTGTGGGGCCCTTCGACGTTCCCTGTGCGGCTTTGGGGTACTTTGCCTGGAGTCTTTTTGAGCCGCTTGTGGTGTCGTCTACTGGGTGCCCCCAGCAGTCTGTTGGTTGTGTACGGGACGGGTTTGGAGACCTTAGATGGTTAAGGTTTTCTTCCCTGTCCTCGTATATGACGAACTCATGGTGGTGTGAGGCTTTGATACATCCGACATAGTTTTTTGAATGGCCTTTAATCATAATGGTGGTCATGGAGTCTATGCTTATTTTCCGTGGGGTGAAGGTGTTTTTAAATTCACTTAAGTCGGTAAGTATAGCATAGGCTTTTTGGAATTGGTCTGTTTCATTGTGTGCTTCGAGTAGTATTATTGTTTTGTTCTGTACTCGAAGTATTTTGCAGACTTGATTTGATATGATTGTGTCGGGTTGGGTATTATTATTTGTCAGTTTTGCCAGGCCGGTGAGATGGCGACTACCTTTGATGAGGTTGTTTGACAGAAACTTATACCTAGTTTTACAGAGTTGCAGTCCATAAATAGTGCCACTCTTTTATTTTGATTCCTGGGCTCCCAGTCTCGCCGCTCATTAGGAGTGCCTGTAATGTGACGATTTTGGGAAATTGGTTATCAGGTACGGTGGAGATTGTCTGATGGGCAGTGGTGGTGCCCTGCACCGTTGGTGGTGGAGTAGTAGGTGTGATATTCCTTGCTGCAACTGAGAAGATGGGGTTGTTTTGGATTTTTCTAATCTTGTTGACTATGGATTGGGCGACTGCACTGGCTGTCTGTTTGAAAGTTTTTGGTTGGTATCCCTTTGTTGAGTTTGGGTGTGGAGTGCAGTGAAGGTTGTTTAATGGGCAGTAGCTGTGCCCTGCACCGTTTATGGTGGAGGGGTTGGTGTGCTGTCGGTCGTAAATTCTTTTAGGTTATTTTCTGTGAGTTTGGTATTGGTTTTGATTTCTAAGTCCAGTCTTTTGACGAATCTGGGGCAGCCGTAAATTATGTGCCACACAAATTCTGTGATGATTGATTAATTTGTTTCCTCTTTGTCACTGAAGTCAGTTTAAAGCATTAAGAGCCACCTTACTATTAGTAACACTACTAACAGCATCATTATTATCCAAGTAGATATCTACAGAAGAGTTAAAAATATTATACGCTAACAAAGTCGTTGCTCACAATACTTAGATAGATAAAATTTACCTTTAGTCAATATTAAACTAGATATAAACTTATTTATGTCAAACAAATAAAAAGTATCATTTCTACATGTCAAATTGTACAAGACATTATTTAATTTATGTATATGTTGGTTTTGTTTATGTGACAGTCTTTTTGAAAAAGGAAAAGTGCAAATAACAGTTTTTTTTCTCCTAAATTTGACAGTAAATCATAAGATTTAATTAAGTCCCGCTTAGTAACTCCAAAACTATTGCCTACGAATAAAATAATAGTACAGTCTTTATCATATTTTCTGCCAGCTATTGAGTTCACAATTCGCCTGTATGTAGTATCGGGGTTATATCGTATCGATATACATATGTTTATCACAGTATGGTTCGATTTATTATTCAAAATATGACCTAACCCTATACCAACTCTATCGGAGAACATTATGGTTTTTTCATTTTCATTGTAACCGTTACCGTCCACGCAAGGGGCTTTGCGGGGGCGTGTAGGTCTTTGATGACCTGTTTGACCTCTTCGACCGTAACGGGGGGCTGTAGATCCTGCAGGGGCAGAGATGCTCTACGCTCCACTTCACTATCTACCTCTCGCACGTGATCGTGATCGACTGGTTGTGTGCTTAAGACAGTTATCAGCATACCAATATTGTATATATTTTTCAGGATCTTTGCAACTTTGAATTAGAGGTAATATCACAACTGCATACATTAACATTGCGTAAGGGTCGCCTTGTGTAGCTCCTTTCTTGCTGTGTATGAAATCTTTAGAGCCCGATAAACAAATTACTGCATAACCTCTGTATGTGTTGAACAGGAATTTTGCACAATAAGATCTGAGCTAAATTTTTATTTAAATTTCTAAGTGTAAATTTTTGTTTTAATTTTTATATTTATTTTTCTTTTAAGGGCTGATAAAGATGATTCTTCGGAGAACTTTCTGTTTTTAAAATGCAAAATCTTTTGATGCATATGTGAAAAACACTTGCAATTATATAATTTTCTGTATCTCTTTGATGTGTTTCACAGTTCTGTAAAAAGTCAAAATTAACTGATTTCTCTAACAATTCTGTAACCCTTTGTTTTAAGTTTAGCTTGTAGACATTCGAACTGATATACTGATTGATAAGAGTTGCACAAGACTACACAGTAAATTAATTCCTGCGATGCATACTTCAAGTTTTTTTTTATTTTGTCATACTCTTTGTAATCCGTGAATATATGAGATTTTATGATCTTCTTACAAGTATTTTTTAATATTTTTAATATAAAGCCACATACGTATGCTAATGCTCTTATTTCTTCACTTGTTTCGTCAATGCTGATATCAAAAGTATTATCTACTAGCTATTGCCAGCAGTTTCGCTCGCCCTAAATTTCGTTATCGGCGTAGGTTCTAGCGGCAGCTCCTCAATTTCAAAAAATAAAAAAAAAAAAATATCAAATCTTTCCTCTTTAATGGCATAATACATTCGTGTCTGTGAAACCATGGAAATATTCGTACAAAATTTCGACCCAATCGGTCAAGCCGTTTAGTAGTTGACACACCGACAGCAGCGCCGCCTACCGGGTCCAATTTTATTTTTAAATCATCCAGGAAATCATCGAAATACCCATATAAAATTTCAACCCAATCGGTTACGTCGTTTAGAAGTTATGTAAGAAAGATAAATACGGAAGGACAATTCTTACTACCCGTTAGGACTGAATTATTTTCCCGGGGTAAAAAGTAGACTATGTTCATCAGGAATAATGTCGGCTTCTAATGGTAAAAGATTTTTTCAAATTGGTCCAGTAGTTTCGGAGCCTATTCAATACAAACAAACAAACAATCAAATCTTTCCTCTTTATAATATTAGTATAGAAGTATAGATTGTACTTTGAAAATCTAAATAGTTTCGTCCGTTTTGGGTAATACTCAGCAGATGATAAAAATGTTTTAATATTGTCAAAAATAACTTCATTGTTGTCAAATTCACAATGTGGGACAGATTAGAGAGAATCGACGTTTTTATGCTTGTAACAAACTGGCCTACTGTAGGATTAGTATTTGCCCCACAGTTGCCACGAATGTAACTAAATAATTTTTCTAATGAGTTTGTTGCAATCTAGGGGAAGCTTTCTATATCATTATGTTTGCTTTTTAAATTTCGCCAAAGTCGTTCAACACCATTGCAAGGTGCACATTTACAATTAATAAATTTCATTATCTTAAAACATTTTTTCATTTCTTTCAAATATTTCAAATGTGGTGTTTTAGCCGTTAGGTTTGTTGCATGCTGATTTCCTAATAATTATAATTATTCCATGCTGGACAAAACATTTGCTGTTATAGTAGCTTCAGCCGATAGTTCACCTAAATTGTTAGAAGCAACAATTAGAACACATCAGATCATTAAGTTCCTTATAGTGTGTTATTCATATGTTCCGGTTCTGTGAATTAAGAAATTAATGATACATCAAAGTGTGTGAAAATGAAGGGCTGTGAACTTAAATATTACTTAAATGTATTCTTAGCATACCAATTTGATCACAATAATTTTTTTTTTCTTTTTCTCTATTCCACAAACAAAATTCGTTACAATATGTATTATTCTGCCAAACTTCGAAGCAATTTGTCGGCCGTAATTGTCGTAGTTCGCACACCATCGTTCATGTTTTAACAATAGTTTAATAGGTACCTATATATTTATACATACATACACACACACTCATAGATATATATATGCATATCATATTTACTAATTTGGTTAAGTATAAAATTACAACTATATCTCTATCCATATTCCACATAAACCAACAAACAAAAAAAAAAAAAGATATAAGCGCACTTACATTATTATTAACTATACTTATACAACCAAATATTGCTATATAATAATTTTAACACATCTATTTATGTAATTAAGTAGGTTTTCTTTTATTTTATTACTTTTTGATTTTACAAATAATCTTACTTCTCTATCTTATATATATAAAATTATGTGTCAGCACGTTGTTTGTCCGCGATGGACTCCTAAACTACTGAACCGATTTTGATCCAACTTCGTCACGAAATGCTCACGTCTTAGTCGATTGTATATCTACGCTGCATTCTGGCAGCATCATTCCTTTGTTTTTATTTTTATCTAATTTTTCGCCCCCGACCCCAACAATCTCGCAGGTAGAATTGGTTTTATTTTTTTCATGCTATTCCCACGAGTACCGGAAAAATATTCGGTCCATCGTGACAGAGATCCGGTGATGTCCTGATAACCCTAATACGCCTGGGAAGACGGACTGTAACGTCAAGAATTGAGGATTTATTAAAGAGGTTTTCTCCTCGCGGGCCGGCCAATTAAGGCGTTCCCGCCTAACTAGACCGCTAGAAATGTTCAACGACACCTAGCGACGGGGTTACGATACGACGGTGGCAAAAGCCTGTCCAGTTGCATAGCAAAGTGCCCGCCTGACCCGTCCATGATGCATCCGCCATGGTCTCTAAGGACAGAGTCTACCGTAGCAACCCATCAGAGCAGTCTGGCCCTAAAGGCTCCGCTCTATCAACAACCGACAGAATGTCGGCGTGATCCACAGTATGTGTCTCTTAGTTTCACGCCGGAATGGATTGTCTCAGCCCCCCCACCACGACAAGGCGGACACCACTCTAGGAGGATCTAACCTAACCTTTTTTTTTACGAAGAGAAATCCCTTTACAGACTATCTGCAACTGGATGGGCTGCAGACGCGTGTGGGATTCACCCAGAATCGCGAGACGCTGGGAGTACCCACTAAAACTCTCCGGTTTCCAACTAAACCCTTGGTGGGGGCAAAGTGGGGTCCTGATGTGGTCCCGTGTGTATTTTCCCTATGGAAAGTTTTGACGATAGGCACCCTGCTTCCTCGGCCAGGGCGACACATAGTTCATCGCCGACTGCCGACTTGGACGGGCGAGTCATTTCGGCCAGTGTGTCAGCCTGAGATGACGCGGCACCCTGGGAAGCTCGATTAATCGAGCCCCCGTGATTATGGTCCGAGCTTTGCCGGACCAATCCCTAACTCTGTCAGGACTACCGCCTGGGTTTTTGGCATCTTGAGCGCCTGGACAGTAACAAATCGCCTTGGTTGCTGCTGGGGTTTTGGAGCGGATATAGTGGCCACTGCCTTCTGTGCTGCTGGGTTCTTTTTAGCCCCTTTTTGGTAACTGTGTACTACTTCTTGTGATTACAGTTGGCGGGATGCCAGTTGTGGCAGGCTGCTTCTCCCTCGAAGCGTCTGCTGGCAGTACATCTTTTTTTCCTTTTGAGGGACCCCCCTAGTTTACGCTCGCCGCTCTTGGTAAGTTTGCAGGTGACATAAGAATAGTTGGGGCTACCACCCCAGAGGCAACCGCAGGAGTTTTTGCCCGCTTCGCGACAGCCGTAAAGGCGGTCGGCGGATTTTAGACAGCAGAAGTCGCGCGTCTACTTCGAGGCCGTCAAGTCGGGCCGCAACCAAGTCACCTATTTGGTGAACCTACTGGCTCTGGAGCCCCCCAATCTCCTGCAGAAATTCAGCCCTCGTTAGAACGGCGGCCTCCTGAGTTCCTTCCTCGGGCCCTTTCGAGAAAGCACGTCGTATGGCCGACACCTCGATCTGAAGCGCACCAAGTTGCCAGTAGTCGTCTTTTGTTGTCGACTTGAAGCCGACGCACTTCATCAGTGGCCGACTTAACTGCCAACTTCTTTACGACGTCTAGGTGAGACGCCGTTGACTCCTGAATAATTTTGACGTAAGTGCCTTTGAGGTTACCTGATTTTTTAGCGACCTCCGTCAGGGCCTCTGCGTTTTTCTCCGCTGCCTTAATAAGTGTCGGCGTGCTTGGGACAGCCCCGAGTAGTGGGCTCATCTGCCCTCCTTGAATTTAAAAATTTGACGGCTGGTGGCTGGTGGAGCAAGAGTTTTGTCCGTAAAGAGCGGCGTTCCCGATCGCTTTCTATTTTTTTTTTTTTATTTGACATCCTTCTTTGGAGGGACGCTGGTGTCTGGCGTTTCTACGCCTGAAGACCCATCTCAGATATCTCCGACATGGAACTGTAATGGGCTCTCCCTAAAATTATGGCCGTCGGCGAAAACACAATGCTAGAAATAGATGCCTGGTTCCAATCACCGCCGACTAACGGCAATTTCCTTAAAATAACAGATGGCAATCTTAAATTACGATCGCAAGTAGAAGATCACGAGACCGGAACCAATCGCAAAGGGCCCGAGCTAGCCTTTCTTCACACAGAAACACCTAAAGATGTTGCTGCAGCAATTCGAGTTATGGTACAAAATGTTCCCAAAATTCAAATGCGAAAACTGGCTTTCCGTTGTTTAAAAATAGATATAAAAAATCAGGAGTGTGAGGATTTAGAAAATTCCACTTTGGCAAAGGTTAATCAAATCTTTATATTTATTACGACTGATAAGAAGGTTTCCAGTATAGGCTTGCTTGATTTGAAAGTCACGGGAAAGTCTTTCTGCGTTTCTAATACCAGTATAACAGGATAGGATAGAGTAGGAGTATCCTGTTATCGAATGCACCGGCTAGGTGCTCAGGAGATAGAGAATAAGGTTCAGAGGCAAGTAAAGAAAATACTTTTCAAGGGTAAGGCAGGTTCTCTATACTAATCTATACTAATGTTATAAAGAGGAAAGATTTGTTTGTAAGTATTTTTGTATTTAATAGGCTCCGAAACTACTGGACCCATTTGAAAAATTCTATTACCATTAGAAGCTGACATTATCCCTGATAAACATAGGCTACTTTTTACCGCGGGAAAATGCTTCATTCCTACGGGAAAACGGGTAATAGGACAACGGGTAGTAAGAATTCTCTTTCCGTACTTATCTTTTTCACATAACTTCTGAACGGCTTGACAGATTGTGGTGGGTATTTCGATGGCTTCGCAGACACGAATGTTAATATGCCATTAAGGAGGAAATATTTGATAGTTTGTTTTTTTTTCTATAATTGAGAAGCTGCCGTAAGAACCTACGCCGATAACGAAATTTAGCGCGGGCAAAGCCGCTGGCAGAAGCTAGTAATGTATACTCTTTCACGGTTTATAATAACAATATTTAATGGTCCTAACGTCTAATATGTTTAACTTTCTGTTCAACCAGTTGAACATATTAGACGATTTTCGTCCATTTTTTTCAACTTTCAAATTAGTTGAACTACTTGGAAATAAAAGTGCAAATATTTCAATTGTAATTTATTATAATAATTATAAGGTTCATTGTAACATTTTATCTACACACATTATAAAAGGTATTTGTTTGCACTTATTTCACCCTTAACCAATAATACATTCAATACCTGTGTAAAAGTAACTTTTTTTTTCTATTTTGCATGCAAGAGTATTGTATCATGTTTACGTTTTAATTTTTCCGCAAGTGTTTTGAGAATTTCATTTTCTGTTTCGCACTTCTTTTAATAATGTTTCTGTTTATTTTTGGGCGAGGTGTTTCCGCATTATTAGTTTCATATTCAGGAGCACCTTCGGTAGACGGCCTTACTTCTTTTAAGGAATTTAAAAAAGATAGTTGATTGAAATATATGTATTGTTTAGTGCTTGTTGCTACCGAACCACTCGCAACTTTCTTGTTTTTTGCATTTTCCCTAATTAAACTGTCACGAAGACTCTTCCATTTCCTATGTAATTTATTTACTGTAACAATAATAAAAAAATTAAGTAAAAGGATGAACACTTAAATTGCTGAACAAAACCTTCTACTTCATTGTTTCAGGTATCTAGGAACTGGATGCTCGTTTGAGGATTTTGAACTCTCTTATCACCGTGGAGCGTCTACAGCAAGGAAAATTGTACAAGAAACATGTCAACTATTAAAAGCTGTTTATATTCCAGAACCGACCCAAGACATGTGGAATGAAATTGCCGATGGATTTCTTAAAAATACCAATTTTCCTAATTGTTAAGGCGCCATAGATGGCAAGCATATAAGAATTACTCATCCATTCGATACGGGTTCTTTGTACTTTAACTATAAAAAATATTATTCAATAGTACTTCTAGCAACATGCGACTCGAATTTACTTTTTACGTTCGTGGATGTAGGGGCATACGGCAAAGCGTCTGATTCTACAATATTCAAAGAAAGTGAACTGTTTAAAAAATAATACAGAAAGACATTAAATATCCCATCACCACGACAGGTAGGTAATCGTCAACCATTGAACTATACATTTGTTGGTGATGAAGCATTTGGTCTCAGTGAAAATATGATGAGGCCTTATGCTGGAAAATATTTGGGATTTAGAAAAAAAAGTTTTCAATTATAGGTTAAGCCGTGCCAGACGTTGCATTGAGTGTACTTTCGGTGTACTAGCGAACAAATGGAGAATATTACATCGCCCATTAAACACGTCTGTTCCTTTTTAGAAGACATTGTGAAAGCTTGTTGCATTTCGCACAACTTCGTTCGCAAAAAAGAAGGTTTAAATTTTGATTCCACTTTAAAAATAGTCGGGCTCGAAAATATACAAAATACAGGCTGGCCAGTATCACGAGCTTCTACTGCAAGAGATACGCTAAAAGATTATTTTATGAATGAAGGAGCAATACCTTGGCAAGAAAATAGTCTATGAAAAAAATAAAGATTAAATAATAAATAAAAACTTACCTTTAATGTTCTTTTCTTTGGTAGTTTTATTCGAAAAAATTGTCACAAACAATTCACAGATTTGTTCCCAGGCCTTTACTTTTTCTCCCCTATTACTGTAAATATCACTTTTTGAATCCCAAATGGCAGGACGGGATTCAATCTCTGATATAAATAATTCTGTATCCATATTTATTTCTCGACAACAGACTACGTACGTGCCTTTCCTTCGACTTGAACAGGTTAACTGATGTAAAGGGAGAGAGGGGTGGGGACTCGCGCGATTGGCGTGTGGTTGCGTTTTGTATCCGCGTTTAGTGACCTCTGCGGGCCACAAGAAGCGAGCAACGACGATTTGTAGCGTGTAGCGGCCACGTGCGTCAACCGTGTGCGGCGAGTCTATATAAAATGTATGGAAACTACAGGAAATATGCCGGTGGCGGCGTTTTGTGGTTGTGGCCGGTGGCTCGTGTGCGGGAACCCTTAGGTGACAACTTTCGACACTATTAGTGGTTCCGTGGCGTTTGCCATAAACGCACCAAGTATCGATAAAATCGGAGGGCAAGATCTAAATGTACCGTCTCCTAAAATGTGTTCATTAGTTTTTGTTTTTTTTTATGTCTTCGGAACATAATACAATTATCCGAACTCCGTTACAATTATAATTTCTCATTAAAAAGGCACGACCGCCGGATTCACAAAACAGGATTAAGGCATACCTACAGCTTGATTTTTACATTATTTTTTAAATGATGTATTTTTATAGAGGTAAATACTGAATCCGTCGAAGCCTAAATCTTTTATGGATTTAACATTTTTTTTTTTTTTTTACATTCTTCAATCTTTTTTTCCACTTCAATTTTGTATTTTAAATTTTAAAATCTTATCGTTCAAGAAAAGAAAGTTAAATTAATAACCAACTAAGTGCGTGTTATAACATGCATTAAAGTCCTACCATTTAATAAAAAAATCTGTATAGTGGTTTACAAAAACACCTTTTTGCTAAATAAGAATAGAAGATCCAACACATATTTTCATTACGATAGTATCGAAACCCGAAGTGGCCCAGCACTACACCTCTACCTTTTTTAAAAAACACAACTCTTCATCAATTGCCTCCATATGTTAATAAATGAAGTCAAATCAATCGTTAGTGGCTAGTAATTGTAACTATGTACTTTTATTTAATTTTTTATTTCCTATTATTTCCAAGTAGTTCATGTTATTTAAAGTTGAAAAAAATGGACGATAATTGTCCAGTATGTTCAACTGGTTGAACAGAAAGTTGAACATATTGGACGTAACTTTTAATGGTCAGTAGTAACTTAATCACATAAGGTGATTCTTAACCCTTAATATATATAAATAATAGCTAACTATTTATCTTAAAGATAGAGAAACCGTAAGCCTGCCTACACAGATTTCTAAGTATGCGGTTTTCAAGTATATATTTAGGATAGATTATACAATAGTTTCTTTGGCCTAGAGCCCGATCAGCGATCTTCCACGTCGATTACACCCCGCAGGTCTCTGCCGCCAAAGTAGGTAGACGCGGACGGGACTGACTTACCGTGACCTAACGACGTGTAGTGAGTAGTGTACGGCCAAGACTAAGCCTGCAGAATGCTATGCCGCACGATACTAAACAGCACGTGGCAGAAGTTCGCCCAGGCTGATGCACTGCCACCGTGCAGTCCGAGGATTTGGAGTATAGAGCACTCCAGGAAGGCCGAGAATTTGGAGTATAGAGCACTCTAAGGCCTCCCTCAGTGCTGCATTGGGATCCTTGGTGTTGACATCTTCAGCGATGTTCAGGTCCGAGATCATTTGCTAGACAAGATAAAGCTGGCGTCCAAAAAACTTGGTGTCCTCAACAGAGCGAAGTAGTACTTCACGTCGGGGCAAAGGTTGCTGCTTTACAAGTCGCAAGTGCACCAGGATACCGGTTTGGCCCTTTTGACGCGGTTCAACGACGCGCTGTGAGAATTGTCGACGATCCAAAACTCACTTGCGGTATCGAGCTCTTAAGTCTGAGGAGAGACTTTGCCTCCATGTGTGTGTTCTACCGCTTGTACAATGGGATGTGTTCTGAGGAATTGATCGGAATGATGCCCACGGCTACTTTCTACCATCGCACCGCTAGCCATCGGCAGGGAATTCATTCTCACACTTTAGAACCAAAATGGTCGCGTACAGTGCGGTTTCAGAGTGCGGTTTCAGAGAAACTTCCTCCCGCTAACGCTTGTGTTGTGGAATGAGCTCCCTGCCAAGGTTTTCTCTAAGGACTACAGTTTGGGGTTCTTCAAAAAAGAAGTCATTAGATTTCTGAAGGGTCTGCAACGCGCGAGTGATGCCCCTTGTGTTGCAAGCGTCCATAGGCTACGGCGACCGCTTACCATCAGGCGGACCTTAGGCTTGATTGCCACCTTAGTGGTGTAAAAAAATAAAAAACGTCTGACGCGCACCGGGCCTCGCCGCAGTTGAGAAGAGTAGTCTTCTCTCAGACCTCAGTTACGGCACAGAGCTGAAAGGTGACGGTTTAGCAGTAGCTAAATAAAACCGTGTTGCCTGAACAAAAAGTATGATGATTAGTGACTTACCAATAATACATTGTCTGTGGTTTTTTGTCCAATTTTTATTAACTAGCAAAGACTTGGAATGAAATATATCGGAAGTTGTCATCTCTTTTACTGTATAAGGACTACCTTTAACTTAAGCCCAACGAACGAGACAATACCATTCTTCTGGTGCATAAATGAGCTTTCGGTCGCTAGCACGCCTAATAGTTGAATGCACGCTGTCACCTTCGTTCTGGGTATGACCCTTTTTCATAAATCTGTGGGTAATTGTCACCCCAAATTCTTTTGCAGCTAGAAGGTAAAGAGCAAAAACTATACGACTCCTGTTTTGCCCGGCGCAGTTATCACACCAGAATCTAAATGAGTTTACTTCGTTTTGTAAAGCTTTTAGTTTTATAAATTCATACAAACAACTTGAGACCTCATTTGCATCTCCTTTTGCGATTGCTTCGTGCCACATAAAACAAGTGGCTTCTTTTGTAGCTAACTCATATAAGGTGAAGTTAAGTGTAGATTTTTTTTTCTTTTGTAGTAAAATACGCTAAAGTTTCCGTGAGGTGTTACCAAAACCTTTTCAAAATCGAATGTAGCATCATCAACCTCTTTGTTTAATTGGGGCTCAGTTTTGTCCAGTTGTTTTAGATGACGCGCAGCTTTTTTTGCAGCTTGATGTTTTTTACGCAGTCTTTTCTTCTTCTGTCGGAATGGTCTTATTATTTATTATAAACGTGACAAACATCGCAGAGATCTTTCTTAGGTTTATGAAATCCTATGTTAAAATTTGAATTCAATATATCGCGATATTGCCGTTTGGTTAATGCTTTGCTACCATATTTGTCCTTATGGAACCAATCGCAATACAAGGAAAACGTCCGAGATAAACTTTTCACTCCTTCCACCAAAAACAATGATTTGACGTGATCACACACGCTTTTGATCATGTTATCATCTATGACGCTTTTTTTGTGCTAATATTTTCCACGTTTGTCTTCTACATTATTTATTTCCTCATCATACTTTTTCCATGTCGAAGATATAACTCGTTCTCCCGTAGATATTGTGTTCAGGAACAATGTCTTGCATACTTTTGTTTTTTGTTTCTGCTCATTCGAAAGAAAATAGCGGCACGTATTTTGCCGATCGTGTTTAGTTACCTCCGTTGTTTGACGGCGTTTGGGTATTTTTTCTGTATACTGAATGTCGAATTGCCATTGCCGTTGTCGATTACCGAGCTTCCAGAACTTTTCGAAAATCTTATAACGCTGCCTTTCACTAAATTTAGTATAACATTTCAAACTACATTTCTCATTGCACGCTTCTTTTAACTTTTTTTCCTGTACTTGTTTCCCTTTATAATTAGTAAAACTCTTTCCTTGATTCTTTAAAGTTTTTCTCTTATTTACTATCCATTCCTCTTTATGCGGTAGTCCTTTCTTACCTTTATCTTTATTAAAACTGGACTGACAAGTTTGAACTCTTTTAGTGAAGGTCGGCGTATAAACACAATGGAAGTCATAGAAGGTGTACGTAGGTTTCCATACAAGTCATCGTTAGTCAAGATTGGTGGGTTTCGTTCTCTCGTGTCTACTTGGCGCGACAGTTTGCCGCCCGTCGTCTAGAGTAACGGAGAGTGTTGTTGCAGTGTGTGATGTGTGCCTGCTCCGCATCCGGCGCACGAAGTGCCGCAAGTGTCCGCCTCCTCCTACGTCCCCGTCTTGCCGGTCTAGCACTAGAGACCGTGGCTACCAATGGCCTCGGGGAGGCAATCGTCTCGTCCGTAGGTGGCGCGTCGGTAACGCCATTACGTTCAGTATAACGCTCAGTGCGCAAGGCAGAACGCAGCGCAGCGCGCGGCAGCTCTGGTGGCGCAGCACGCGTGACCTGGATGGGCGGCGGCGGTGACTGCGGGGCGTGGTGGATAGGTGCTCCTCCAAGGCCCCGAGGCGCTCACCCATCGTGGCTAACACGGAGCGGCATACCTCCTCAGTTATGGTGCGGCTAAGTGCCTGCATATCGAACGCGGAAGATGTGGCGGGCGGGATGGGTCGCATGGCCTCCATTCTCAGTGCCCTTATCTCCGATATCGGCTCGCTTGTTTGTTCGCGCAGGCGGGACGTTGTCCTCCTGGAATTTGCGGACTTCCGCCTTCTACGGGTCTCCTGAGAGGCCGTCATTTCGCCGAGTTTGCCACGGCCTCGGCGATTCCCGCGGTGGCTTTCTTCATCCCGCCGTTCCCCCTTTAGATTTTTGGACTTTCGTCCCACCTCGCCAACCACCCACCCACCATGAGCTGCGCTGCCAAGAGCTCACCTGTCGACTCGCCGTGGGTCAAAACAGCCAATGGTCGCGGCGTGTTGCACCTCCTTCTGCTTCGCCTCATTAAATTCTGCTCGCCAGTGGTCGGGAGCCTACCACGCTCGCGTGCGCATTTATCGTGGCTGGCCCTTCTTCCTTCCTCCGTGGCACTCACAATCACTAAGTGCCGCTTACCCGCCATAGCGAGGAATGTACTCCCCGAAGCCACCTCCAATGTTTTTGTTTTATTTTTACCGCTCATGCTGCCAGAGGGGCTGGCTAGCAAGGCAGGCACAAATGGTTAGTTCATACACACACAGTATAATATAAACAATCACTAAAAACGCAAAGCCGGCCGAAGCAGGCCGAAGCTGCCTGACAGCTTGCCCTAAGTTGACCCCGCTTCGCGATTTGTTGTCCCCCCGGTTATTCCGGTCCCGGTACTCCGGACGTACTACGTCGGGAGTCGCCTTAAGGTCCATCCACAACTTAATCAACACAATTAGCATAGAAAAGTAGTTACAATTATACGCTTTTAATCACAAAACAGACCGGCGTTGACGTAACGCTGCTCCGTGTTGCCATGCAGCAGGTGGCACTACGTTTCGTCTTACGGTCCCTCCACAGCACTGCGAACACACACTACACACTAAAAATCCTTAACACTAATTTCGACGAAGCTGTCTGACAGCTCAAACCTAACCTAATAAAATTATTTTTTTTTAAAATATCCTCTTATACACCAGGCAAGGATAATTTATTTTTAATACAGGTCCAATTGATAGTAGCTGCATGGTACTTGGTACAGGTACCATATTTAATTCTGTAGATGTCAGGTCAGTTGTATGCTAAGCTTCACTACAGGTATTTAATACTATTGATTCTGTTATATCCGGTGTAACGGAAGGTACACAGTTAATACCGCGAATGACTTGAAAAGTTACAGGAGCTCGTGAAGTATGAAACTTTCAAATGTTGGCGGTTGAAATTCTTTTTGCCTACTAGAGCCTTGCAATTTGTCTTCATGTGTCTTTTAAGTAAAGAGTTGGATAAATAAGTGCCTCGGCAGCCATAGCAAGAAAACATCTTTAAGATTAAGACAACTCCAAATTAACCGACAAAATTTTTTTAGTGTCAAAGTTTACTGTGATTTAAAACCGCTGAAAATGTTGCGACACAGTAGTTATGCTAGATGGTACGTTCCTTACATATACGCTAAATTCAGAATTACAATACATAATGTACTTATATATAACTTAACATGAAGTGAAGTTGTCATAATCAAAATTAAAATAGAATATTGAAATGGGTCAGCAAATGTTTCATAGATTGTGATAACCTATCAAATCGTATGGTGAATTTGTAAAATGCTCTTTGGATGAAAAGCCACAGTTCCGCTGCTTCCTCATGATATAAAGCGCCTGTTGCGTGTAAAATCCTAAATGCTGCGTCTACCGCCTCTACTGGGCATAAAAAGCAGTATATTTTATTATCAATTAACAACTGATTTTGAATTTTTTTGTAATCATGGGTCAGCTATCAATCTGTGTTCTTATTTAAGTACTTATTATGTACTTATTATTATTATTTACTTAATATGTACTAATTTTTTCGCGCCTCAATTGTAGGTAAGATATCTGCTTCAGAAACCAAACGAGTAATGAAGGCGTCTCTTACTTATGTTTGTGAAGGTTTCCAGACCAGTTTACCTGGTTTGTTGTAAAACTGCTGGTGCACGCAAGAGGTATGGTAGTAACGATAGTGTGGCTGCGCTTTCAGCAACAGGTTCTGGAACTTTTACATACCAGCTGCCGCCGTTAAATATTCATCGACTTGGTTTTTGTAGGTTATATCTTTAAAAGTTGTTCTACATTCTATTGCCAGTTTTATGATTAGATCTTTGATAATATTATGCTATTATATATGCTGTGTTTTACCGTTGGATATCGTACATAAAAATCATATAATAACTGTAAAAAAGGCATTGTATGCATAATCCGGTTTTTTTTTCGTTACTTTCAGTCGAAAATGTGCAGTGCTATAGGCTTGTTATGTTATCATAAGGTTGAAAGGAGAGGCGGGATATGAGTTGTGTTGTTGGGCATTATAATATATTAAAATAATAATGGAAGGTAGTTAAAATAATAATATGTAGTAATAGAAGGTATATAGAAAATAAAGTAATGTAATAAATAGAATTATAAGGAGATATTATGATTAATATATTGTATACTGAAAGGGTTAATTTTAGTTTATCACTTGTTTTTTTTTTCTCTTATTTCTTTCTTTTTGTTTTAGGTTAAGTAGGGCGAAGGATAATACTTATGCAGCTGTTTTTCTTTTTGTTTTATGTAGATTATTTATTTTGTATTTAAAATGTCAGAAAGTTTGAAAGGAGAGGCGGGATATGAGTTGTGTTGTTGGGCATTATAATATATAAAAATAATAATGGAAGGTAGTTAAAATAATAAAATGTAGTAATAGAAGGTATATAGAAAATAAAGTTATGTAATAAATAGAATTATAAGGAGATATTATGATTAATGTATTGTATACTGAAAGGGTTAATTTTAGTTTATCACTTGTTTGTTTTTTTTTTCTCTTATTTCTGTCTTTTTGTTTTAGGTTAAGTAGGGCGAAGGCTAATACTTATGCAGCTGTTTTTCTTTTTGTTTTATGTAGATTATTTATTTTGTATTTAAAATGTCAGTAAGTGTAGTTAGTTAACTGTAATTACTAATAATTAAGTATCTTTTTATTTCCTATTGTCAAACGAGTCGCAAACGAAAGGTTCTCACTGAAAATCAGTGTTGTGACCATTTGGTCACAGCTTAATGCTGGGTGAGAAACCTTTTTGGCGCACAACTCAAATTAAGTACCTAAATAGTGTTAACATTTAGTTTTTTTTTTGTTCCTGTTATTTATACAACCTGTATTGTCCAAATAAAATGTTTTTTTCTTTCTTTTTTTCTTCAATTAAGAATAATTTTGAATTATACACTATTGAAAATTGGGTCAAAGTTGTTTAAATCTTCCATAGCATTTACCGCTTCCAAAGCTTCAAACTCTAAAGGATTGTCGGGTCTTTCATCTACTATGTTTTCCCTTTCTTCGTTTAGTTCTGCTACTTTTTCTTCTACCTTTTCAAAAGCTGTTTATAAAATATTTCGTAATTCAGTCCGTAAATTTCCGTAGCGTAACGCTTCTTGTAAATCGTCCTTTACAGCATTAAATGCTTCTGTGTATGTCTCATGTTGCATATTTAGGTCATCTAGTATTCTCCAAGGTTGAAATAATAACAAGGAAAGTAAATATTTTTCTAGCATTTGCTCTACATCATACAGGTAATGGTTAATTAGATAGTTAACGAGGTTAACTATCTCGTTTTTTTAGTATTTTTTATTTGCTTAAACATAATACTCTTTTTCTTTTATTTAAAACAGGCCGTGTATTATCTATAAATTAACTCTTGTAATTCGTCAGGTCTGGCAGGGTAAACGTTGTCTATCCAAGAATCTTAATATATGTCAGTGGAATTCGGGTCCAGTGCAGTCATTTCAGATTCGATTTAACCCTGCGATTACGATGAATGTTTACGTCTAACCATCTTATTGTTGTTTGTGGGTCCGTGCCGTAAAGTGGTATTCCCAATAATGTATCGCTGGCTTCTAAAGCTCCACATTCTCGATTCGATAACACTCTGAGACCAATATTATATATATATACTAGCTGTCCCGGCGAACGTTGTTCCGCTGCCGTCCCTCTGTACCCGGCGAAAGTTGGTTTTTACCTTTAGTGCCCGAGTCCGGCTCGCACTTGACATATCGAGATAAAAACTATCCTATCTTTTAAGTTGGATCAAATAACAGATATTTACGAAGTTTGATCAAAATCGGTTCAGTAGTTTAGGAGTCCATTGAGGACAAACATTGTAACACGAGATTTATATATATATATATATATATCTATGTACAACGCTTACTTTAAATTTCAAGCGCAAGCATGTATTAAGGTCATTTGTATAGTCTGAGGACGAGTCTCAAACAAATCATGTGTACAACAGATAGTATGGGGTACCAAATTTTTTATATATATAAATATACATCATTTTACTAATCGTTTACTTTGAAGCTTTTAATTTTTATACGCAAAAATTTATACATACTGTATGAGAGTGTGCGTGTCCTCAAACTTTATATATACGATATATTCTTTGGTAGTTTTAATTGATAGATGGCGCTGTTCACACTTCCACTAGGTATTTGATGTGGTCCCCAAACTTTATATAACGATGTATAAATTTTAATTTGCAGTTGTAATTGATAGATTGCGCTGTTCACATTTCAACTAGGCAAATACGTTATTAAAAAGTAGGTGTAGGTACCTACTTACATACCAAAAGTGTAATGTATAGACCACAATCAGTTTTTAGTACCTATAGGTAGGTATACTATGTATAAGGTACTCAATCACTGATCGTAGATACCTAAACTAGGCTACCTAGTTTATGGCAGTATGTAATTACTTTGTAGATGACCAATACCAAAAACATCAAAATTGAAATGTTGCACAGAAATGATACTGACTTTTCTCGTTTTTAACCGACTTCAAAAAAGGAGGAGGTTCTTTATTCGTCGATAGGTTTTTCTTTTCAAATGTACTTATGTTCGCCGATTACTGGTCTGATTTGGAAAATTCTTTTGTTTGTACCTACTTTTCAGTTGGTTCCATTTGAGTCGATATAATGTCGACGCGCACGCGCAGCGCCGAGAACAGCAACATTGTTTATTCATTTTTCGCCCGTAAACTAACAAATGTTGATCGCGAATTTACAAGTGGCCTCGAAACATTAAGAGAGACTGCCTCCCTGTGTTCTAGGTTCTAGCGTCTGTGTAACTATAATGATCTGTATTCTGAGTACCTAGTTGTTTGAAATTAGCCCAGGGCAAAGTACTTTGAGTGCGCGCCCTCTGTAAGTAAGTCATCTTCCTAACAAGCGGTGGTTCATGAAATTTAAGGCAAAAATCAGATAGGGTTGTCGATAACACTGACTCATTTAGTACCTACCAAGATTTTAAGGATATTAATATTACAGGTTGTTGTAGAAAAGACTGTGAATACTAAAAAAACTACGTGCACCTAGTTAGGTATTTACTATTATGTCAACCCCGCTCCTCAAAATGCTAAGCCGTCGTCGAAACCACTGGGACACTACACCACCGATCGCCACTAATGTGGAGATACCTATATGTATTTTTGTTTAAATACCTACCTATATCTGAGTTAACTCTACTGTTTAGGTACGCAGTTTAGGTAATTTCATTATAAATGCATGTTCTAATTAATTTTAACTTTCTGCTACGAATTACCCACCTACTTCACAAATTTCTGTAATCACTTACAAACTATTGATACCTATACCGCAATTTTACTATTCAATCGAAGTAACGTAAATTAATCATACCCGTTACGTTTTTGGTTTGTTAATAATCGTTTTGAAATGGTTAGAAATAGTTACTAGGTATGTATAAATTAACAACTATGTTTAGGGCGTTCCTTCTGAGCCGCGTTGAAATTTAGTAATAAAACCTCATTTTAGCACCAACTACCCGTTCCGTCTAAGCGAATCTAATTTCAGCGGTGCTATAATTGTCGAAACGAAACGCGTTTCGCGTCATTTTTTGACAGTTTTTGTACATAATAACAAACATATATAGTTCATAATGCAAAAATCTTTTTTTCTTAAAAAAAACGTTAAAACTATTTTTCTCAAAGGATTCACTTTCACATTTGACAGCTGTCAAAAAGTAGCGCAAAATACCCACCTCCCGACATAGGCTTTTGGTAGCAACATTTCGTAGCAAAACCGCTCAAACGAAACGCTAAAAGTCAACATTGGTTTTTGCTATGATTTTGCTACCAAAAGCAAAGCGTTTCAGCAAACCGCTAACAATTTCTGCTAAAAAGTGGCCAAATGGAACGCCCTAGTTGATAAACATTTTCCGCTAGGAATTAAAAGCAAATAATAGGAGTTGGGTGCCCTAAAATTACGCTAGATCTAGCGCTTGTTTGCAACCTCATAACAAAATGCCGACCCACGTAGTTAGTGCAAAATGATGGTGCTGCAAATCACGCACCAACTATATACTTAATTTACAAATAGAAAATGCTGTTTTAAGTTGAGCAATGTCACTCTTATTCAACACAAGCAGAGCTAGCTAGGTAGGTCTTCTACCATTAACAGTACATGCAGCTATACAAAAAACCTTATACTAAACCTAAAAAGTTATAAAATCTATTTTCCCACATGTGTCAAATAAATTCCTCTTAATTGATTAAACTACATGTATTTTCTCTCTGAGTATGTATTCTTACGTATAAACTAAGTCCTATTATGGGCATCTCGGCCGCGGCGAACCACTAGCGCCGTTGGATATTTTTAATTTACTCTTCGCAGAAGAGTACATACATACTTTTGTATTTTTTCTAGAATGTATATGAGTTCTTGATAGCATAACTGCTAAAAGTGGTCACATCTAGCAGATATGCTATTTAAAACTCACAGGTATATTCCAGAAAAACCACAAACCGTTTTAAAACTAGCTTATGACTAGTTTTATATATAGTAAAATCAAGTTATTAAAATACGCTTTTTTCAAAGGAAATTAAAAAAATTAATGACGGCGCTAGTGGTCCGCCAGGATGCCCTTAACTATCGGTGTGAGAGTTAAAATAATTTCATATCAATATACTAATTAATATCAGATTAATTTTAGAAACACACTAATATTATAAAAGCAAAAGTTTGTGTGTGTGTCAGTGTTACTTCTTCACATTCACACGACTGGACCAATTTTAATGAAGTTTGCTATGGAGGTAGCCGACACCCTAGATGTTTAACACATAGGCATAGACTTTTTATCCCAACCGAATCAATTTTACGCGGGAACAACACAATTGCAAAATAAACTAGCAGAATATAAGAAATTAACTTTATTAGACCAAAAAAACAAAAAATTCAATAAATAAATTCTGATTAGGATTAATACACTTGTACATATCGTCTTTGTGGAGCAGCATTCCGTGAGCGCCGTTTCCTGCAAGTGAACATGGCTGTTAGTGAAGTATATATTAATAGTTTTTATATTTTATAGATATGTATGAATGAACACCCCGCACAGGTATCCTCCAGGGATCACACGCTCCATCACCTTAGAGAGGAGAGAGGTAATAGCGATAGGCCTGTAATTCGATGGATCTGATCTATCGCCCTTTTTGGGCACCGGGTGCACATTCGCAGTCTTCCATGAAGACGGAAATTGCCTAGTGTGGTAGGAAAGCGCGAAGAGGCGCTTGAGTACAGGACATAACTCAGGAGCACACTGCTTAAGCACCACTGCTGGTATACCGTCTGGCCCACTCGACTTATGAACGTCTAGAGAAAGCAACGCCCGCCTGACCTCCCGCTGCGTTATGGAGATTTCCGGCATGGTTTTACCGCACCACGGTATAGTAGGTCAGAGCAAATTCATGAGTTGATATCCCAGCATAGTTATTGGTTCGAGAACTGAGCCACTTGCGATGGTGGGCGTTAAAGTCTCCCAAAATAACTAGTTCTTCTGTGGGATATTGCTCTAGAACTTTGTCAGTCGTCAACGTATGTTCCAGGAGATCAAATTTTGAAAATAGGGTTACTAACTAGGTACCTATGGCAAGTGAGGTTTCATATGAGCAGGCTTTGTTTGTAGAAACTTTTTTAATGGTATGTGACAATAGCTGTTACCCCAGTTTCTCACAAGACTGCTCAGCCACCTGTCAGAATAAAAAATAACCTATAGCAGTCAGGGATAGGTAATGTAGCGTGGCGACGAACTACTTTACATTTCGAAAGACGTTGGACAGTTACATGTATGAACTATCAATAAAAGATAAATAAAAAAATTACTTAGATTTCGTTTGTAAATTTTTATTTGTGTTATGTTAATAGTTGTAAATAGAGTTCAAGTTTTTCTTCATTGTATAAAGAAGCCTGGACCGGCCCAATCACTTCAATAGCTTATTATCAATGAAATAAGTTTTTGAAATCGAGTCAGTAATTTCAGAGATTAACCCCTACAAACTTACACATTATAGGCTATTAAATTAAAACATCAGTGAAAGTAAAATTATCCTCTGCCCCCCTTTCTTTTGTAATATTAATATTTAAAGGTTTGGTGCTTACTACCTTATTTAAAGTGAACAAAAACGCTCCATATTAATATTAAAAGTAACGGCCAGTGGCGTCACTATCGCTGGGTTCGTAATTAATTTGTTTGGCAGGTGGTTGAAGTATTGTATATGAGAAAAAAATACTTACAATGTTTTCAAGTAGCTAAGAATTTATGATTTCCGTGATTTACGTTTATAACTCTCCATGCGGGTTTTAACTTTCCTTTGATTATCAATCCATGTTTTAATTTGTTGTGGTGTTCTTCTATATAATGCCTTATATTTTCTTGAGGCTTTAAAACATTGATCTAGAGATGGCAATTTGGAGCATTTGGTAGGATCACCAAAATAATCAGCTATTGCTGCTTTTTCCTTGGGGTTCCACCTAACACGCTTTGTTTTACCGAAAGGGGATGCTGCAAAAACCAACAATTATTACAATTAAAATAATTGGTTAAATCAACATTGTTACCATTGTTAAGATTTCTGGTAACATAAAAATGTAGCTGAAAAATCTAAGATAGTTTAAAATGGTGTACAGAAATTGTTATATTTATCATCATCATCATATCAGCCCATTGACGTCCACTGCTGGACATAGGCCCCACCTAACTTTCTCCACAGCGTGCGACTCTGTGCTGCCTGTAACCAACAGTTATAGCACAAAAAAAGGGACATATTTCCAAAACTGATTACAGTTGCATTGAACTATGTTTTTTTTATAAATCGCATACTCTGACTAGATACTTGATGGTGGGCACAGGCATCCCCTTAGAGTAGGAGGCTTAGGCTTGGCTTGTCAAGTTAGTGACCACAGGAATATCAAGTGTATCCGAGTTTCAAACCGCCCATTAACATAGCTTAAAGACTGCTGTCACATGAGATAAACAATATTTCTAATGATAATAAAATAGATTAAAAACTTACTACTGCGACGATGCGGAGATTCATCTTTGAAGCTATCAGAAGATAATTTACCATTTTCTCTAAGTTCATTGGTTTTGGGTTCACTTGAATTGGAATTTTCAAAGGTGGAATGGCTTATAGGTGTTTTTATAGGTTCATTTTCTGCTAGAGTGGCTAATCTGCTACTTGCAGGGCAATCTGAAACTTTAACATTGTTAGATTTATCTTCATTATCATTACCTATGGCATTTTCTAAAATTCTTGACACATTAGCCAGATCTCGCAATGGTACTGGAACTCTGTAAACATTTTTATGGATATCTTTGTGGTGTCCCATGAAACTCGCTAGATCTGAAACTTCATTCTCTTCCATGCCCAGCATTGCACTGTCAGTTGCTACATGTTTTCTAAGTGTAGTTCCTCGAAGAGTGCAAGGCATTTTGGCACCACACTGCTCCGAAAATTTACGCATTAAAGGGCAAGCCCGTAGATATTTTTTTTTGTTGCCGTCTTTGGCTGGCACTGCAAACACATACTCATTTTCGGAACTTATCCCTGCTTTACTACGGAATG
The DNA here is from genome assembly GCA_946406115.1 of Apoda limacodes. Lineage (NCBI taxonomy): Eukaryota > Metazoa > Arthropoda > Insecta > Lepidoptera > Limacodidae > Apoda > Apoda limacodes. The sequence goes on along the minus strand of OX291564.1, from coordinate 17,119,960 downwards.
CAATAATCATATCTATGGATTTTACGATGAATGTATCTAGTAAAACTGGCACAATCCTACCAAGCTTCCCACGTATGGTAATCCTTATAAATTTTTTAGCGTGATTACGAGACTCTGGAGATAAGTTATTATATAAGTCAGAATTTAAATTGTTTTCAACACTTTCTTGGTTATTGTAATCAGATATTAGAAGTCTTTCAATTTCCCCAGCTCTGCGTCTATTGAATGTTTGAAGTAATACTAATGTACATTCTGCTAGAACGTTATATGCTTCTGAATTAAATTTTCTTTCTATCACCTCACGGGCTTCTAATATCCTGTGTTTTAAAAAGGAGTATAGACAAGATATGTCACTCTTAGTTGGAAGTCGAACTATCTTATTTCTTTTATTTTTTAGTTGGTCTTCAAAAACTTTCCTGTTTATAGTGGTTGGTATATCTTCCTCAAATAAAATCAGAAAATCCTCTGCAGCCTTTTTTGCAATCACATTTTGAGTCTTGATGCACTCTGACATGTGCATTTTCAGGCATTTCTTTAGCAATGTTCCTATTGTCGTCGCAACGGATGGTGCTCCAAACATCCTTTTTTCTGAGTTATAGCTACCACATGTTTTTATGCCTTCTAATACAGTATCAAAAAATTTTGGCTGAAATACTGAGGATAAATTGTCAATGTTGCTATCTTTTTCTTTCAGAGCTTTTAAAAAGCGTCCCAAGAGCCTGAGATTACTTCTAATCATATCATGTTGGTGTTCCAAAGTATACTTTTCACATAATTTATTTCCAAAAATAATAATCAATTCATCATATTTTATCAGTCTTGTTATTAAATCATCCCGTAACACTGGAAATACCTTCCGTCGAAGAGTTATATTAGCTCGTGGGTGTATGTATCCTGCTAGTTTCCTTCCCATTACCATCATCTGCTTAGACCCTTTTGTATGACCCTTTTTGCAGCAGGTCCGATAATGTAGTCGCAGCGTTCTTTTCGAAAAAAAACCTTTGCAGCTTTTACAGCATACATAGTCTTCTGCAGAATTTTTGTTATTAACTTGTTGTCTACAAGTAATTAATATTCCTGTGTTATGTTCTGGTTGAGTGTTATGAATATAGTTTCCATATTTGCGAATGGTTTCTATAATTTGCCTTCGTTCCAAATTTCTCTTTGGTAGATTTATAAACTTTTGGACTTCAGTTTCAGAATCATGCATATGTTCTAGATGTCTAGCAAATTTACTTTGCAGTTTATTACAAAATGGGCAGAAATATTTCTTTAGTATTCTTTTATCAAACGTCTTTGACTGAGGAACTGTAATTTTTCTGATATCTGAAGGTTGACAGTTGTCCAGCGTTTCTGATTTTAGTGAAGTATGGGAAATATCATTGAAGGAGTGTGTAGACTGATCCGGTACATAAGTTAAATCACTTGCATTAGTTACAGTTAAGGTTACATTTTCATTAGAATACCTAGCTCCATCACACATATTAGTGTTTGTTTCAGATTCTACAAGAAATGGACAAACTATATCAGGGTTAAAGTCATTAAAAACTAGTGATGAAGTAGACTTGCAAATTGTTTTGGAGTCACTCAAATCATATTTTTCAATAAATTGAATAGGCAAATCTGTGGAACAGTTGTGTTTCTCACAGTCTACACTGTTTACAGGTAGAATATCATTGGTATTTAGGATCTTGTTTTGAGTATTTGTTTTTGAAACTATTTCATTAGATATTACTATAATATTATCTGAACTGTTTTTGGCTTTGGTAACATCAAGGCAATTATTGAGGTTTATTCTGTGATGATTTTTTATTCTTTTTTCCTTTGTCATTACTTTGTCTTGATGAGTTTGAATTATATCAGGGTTAAAGTCATTGAAAATTGGTGATGAAGTAGACTTGCAAATTGTTTTGGAGTCACTCAAATCATATTTTTCAATAAATTGAATAGGCAAATCTGTGGAACAGTTGTGTTTCTCACAGTCTACACTGTTTACAGGTAGAATATCATTGGTATTTAGGATATTGTTTTGAGTATTTGTTTTTGAAACTATTTCATTAGATATTACTATTATATTATCTGATCTGTTTTTGGCTTTGGTAACATCAAGGCGATCACTGAGGTTTATTCTGTGAAGATTTTTATTATTTTTTTCTTTGTAATTTCTTTGTCTTGATGAGTTTTAATAATATTTTGTTTCACATTGTAGAACCCAATTTTATTTTCTAGTTTTTGTTTTGAATCTGAAAAATCAAATATGTATATTAACTTATTATCATATTGGCACACCTAATTAAGCATAAAACATACTATGCAGTTGGTACAACAGCTGCCTGCTGAGCAGTGGGCGCAGGTTCAATTCCTACCCCAAAACATTTGAGTTTGTCTTGAGTCTGGGTGTTTATTAAATCAGATGTATATATTTACAACAAAAAGGACCTATCTGGTTTCCATAATACAAACTTTGCTTAGTTTGGGACCTGATGGCCTTGTGTGATTTGACCAGAAATTCTTATTATTCTTTTAGTTATATACAATACAATAAGACAGTTATTTACAATACAATAAGTTATTTTTTACACTCGTTTCTGTTCTCTTTCTGTGGTTTATTAAGTTAGTATTACAAAGTTGTAACATCTGTTTTGGTTAAGGCGTAAAAAAGTTATGGTGGAAAATAGAAACTTTTTGTATTGTTACCAGGCAATAGCTATTGATTAAATAACTAAAATTGAAAAAAAATAAAATCCCTGACCAATGCTCTTCATTATTGAAGAGTTCTGTTGACTAAGTTAATTTGGTTTTCATGATACATTTGTCCACAATTAGCTTATTCTATTAATGAACATTGCGACCAAAAATGAGTCCAAACATGATATATCAGCTGTCTAGGAGTTAGATAAATCTAAAAGTCTAGTTGCAGCAATAAATCAAGGTTGTCATTTCAATACAGTGCCCTCTATCTGTGTAGGTACTTTGCATATCAAATTCTCTGTGGATCTGACGATTGGGAGTTATACCAATGGTTATACCTATAAAAATGAATCATAAAGCTGAGATTTGAACGGAAAGAACTGATAATCTTGGAAAACACTGACTGGATTTTTACAAAACAAAGCTAAGATTCATCGCTATTAGACTGGTTTTAAACAATATAAACTGCATTTAAATTGGTTAACCCGTCTTGTTGCTACGATGTGTAGACAGATACCTACACATATACACATGTTCAACTAATGAAACACCTGTTTGCTTCAGGTGTTAAATTATAAAAATTATAGGTAAACTTGTAGAATCCAGGATTCACTCATTTTTACTTTACTCAAATTTTAATCAATAAAAAGCACATTTATATACACATATGAAATTAATATAAGTTTACCATTTTAATACATAAGTACCCTATTTAAGATACGTAAAACTGGATTAACGTATTGCTAACATACTGGGCATGATTTTTTAGCTGTTACGATTGCATTTGCTTTCGTGCTGTCTCTTACTGTTTTATTGAAAACTATTTGCTATCCTGCTGTCAATTGCCAAATTTGCTAAATTTGCCAAAAAGTGCAAGCTAAAAAAACAGTAGGGCTAAATACTAAAAATACTACATTCTCGTAGGTACCTAATTATAAAAGAAATGGAAAACGTACCATGTGTACTCAGTACCACTGCACAGTATTTTGCTCCTTTACAGTTCACTGTGCATTGTCTGTCCTGCCCAATTTTGATACGTTTAGTAGGTACTATTTGATGTTCGTCGTTGTCATATTTCACTATAGCATACATTGTTTCTGTAACAAAAACGTCAAAATAATCACAACAGTGAACAGAAAGACGCAGCCATGTTTAATTTGCATCCAAAACAGTTTTCTCGCTGAATTTACCAGTGTAGAAGACAGATAATCGACAAACAAGTTGCAGTCTTGTTCAGAGTAACTAAAAAGGGGTGTAAGGGAAAAAAACGGGTTGCACTCCGAGAGTGCCGACAGAAGTGAAAACACACAACCTGGATGTAACATTTTAACATGTGTAATCCGCACTTTTATCTTTTCATCAACCCAATTTCCTCTTACTTTTTATACGAATAAAACTTACTTACCTTTTAATTTTTTTGTGCTGGTCCCAACTTTTACCAAGTAAAACACTATCACTTTCATTTGTTTCAATTTCAGTAACTGTAACCACCTTACTGACTGACATAGGAGTGATCAAAGAGAATATAATATACGAGTACCACGTAAGATACTTATCGGTAACAATTACTGCGTAAGACTGACTGATACGAAATTCCGTATCGGCTGCCAAGCGCCACCGCGGGCGCAGAAGTGTCATAGATTAAAAAATCACAGACATACAAAATCTTTATGCTGTGAAACATTCAACTTAAACTCAAAATGATTTCATTTAAATACGTTGCACTAAACTAGATTACTTTTGAATAGTCGCGTCAAGAAGATAAAATAAAACATATAATCTTAGACATCAACTAATTAATAAATATTTGTATTACGAAGCTTACAAACAAGATTTACAATTTAAAGCCGCGTACTTATTAGCAAGCTGTAACTAGGCTTGCCAATTGTCCTGGGACCTTATTGGGAACAGTCTCGAGCTATTCGGACTCTGGAATTCTAGAGAAAAGTGTATACAAGTAAATTTTTTAGTCACGAATTCCAGAGTCCGAATAACTCGAGACTGTTCCCAATAAGCTCCCAGATTTTAGGCGTCCCAGGTCCCGACCATAGTAATAGCAGAACGCTAACTGTCCTGATTATTAGGTACCATACACTATTTTTTTTTAATAACACCGACCATTTTGCTGTTGATGTTTCCTCAATATTCGACAATTCGGGCGTGGGTGTCGGGACCAATACGTAAATAAAAGTAAAAATCTTTTGAAATGCACCAAATACCAAAATAAATATCCTTTTAGGAACAAAAAATAAACGCATTGTATTGCATAATTTTCCACTGGATATTTATGCAATAAAATATTTTAAAAATATTTTTTGAGAAGTCCTATTTTTATATTTTGCGTCCCCATTTTTGTTTCCGAAATATTTATTGGGTGAGTTGGTAACCCCAGCTGTAACTGTAACCGTCGCGCGTTTTTTATATTTATTAATTCAGTAAGTAGGCCCTAAAAAGGTGCTTTTGCTTTTCAATTTTTAAATAAAAGTATATGTATTTTTAAATAAAGTTATGTACTTAAAAAGAAAAAACAATACAATTTAATTTGACAACAATGAATCATATTAATAAGTCCCCGCTGCACAAAATTAGCGCCATTTCAACGAGCAAACCTTATCGTGCTATCCATCAATTTCTATAATTAAAATATATATAGGTATTACTCAATCGAATTTGATGGCTCAGCGACAGGTTTTATTTTTGACTTTTAAAATATACATTTCTCTTTTTTAGGTTGGGAGTTTTTAAAAATTTTTTAGTCTTTGACATTTTGTATTTCAAGCTTTCCATCGATACATATCGATGTTCCGATCCTGCTCTGTTTGTCATTTGTTTATAAAGAAAGCAAGAAAGGAGATATAGGAGTCCTCAAAATATACCTTCAGCTGCTTTGTAATATTTGATGTCCAGAACAAAGTAGCCTAACTTATGTTTTCTTAAAAATGAGTTTTGTTCACACAAGTTGAAATACCTACCTATGGATAGATAAGCTAGCCTCTAATGTAAAAGGAGATAGCTAGCTATCAATACCTTGTATGTGACTATGCCTTGATTAACTTACCTACTATTTTGCAAAAGATAAAAATGTGTTTATCACGGAAGATATCTAAATGCAGGTACTGCTGACGGAGAATATTTGTCAACATTACGGCATGCGACGACATAGGACCCACCCCGGCATGCTGTGTGTTGGAACACAGTAGGCCCCGCAAACAATGGCGTCTAGTGTTTATTAATATATTATTACTAACGGAAGTGCGCTAAATTGACTACAAAAAAGTGCGCTAGTAAAAAAAGGATTAGTAACTAAAAGCTTTTTTTAAAAAAAAACGGCTTAAAAAAATGCGCTAAAATGGTAAAAATAATAACTTATTGCTAAAAATCAGATCAGAATCACAGTTTGAAGTTGGTGTCTATGTACTTAACAGTTAATAGGTAACACACTTCACTTGCATTCATAATAAGCCTAGTTTATTTCATTAAAATAAATCCTGATATTTCTAACAACTTAGTAGGTAGGGACACATATATTAGGTACATACATAGGGGACTTAAATCCGCCATGAGTTTACATGTTTAGACTGAAAATAGCGAGTGGCCGATCTGCCGTCAACAATAAAAATCTATGATATTTTTAGCTGAAAACAGTGATTTGTAGACAAAATAAAAAAAGTAAAAGGTAGTTGTCCTTTACACAATTTTGACTGTCCCCCACTAACCCTAAAAGTTGTAATGAGATGAGCATGCTTATGCGTCCGAGGCAGGACTCTACATGTAGGTAGATAGTCATAGCATTTATTTAAATAAATGATATCTTAATTTTAACTGTGGTAATATTTAGCAATTGGGTCAACCCAATATCAAACCCCAAAAAAATTATTATAAGTAGGTAATTTCTCTATTACAGGTAGGTAATTTAGATATTATAGGTAGGTAATTTGGCTATTATAGGTACGTAATTTGGCTAATAAAGGTAGGTAAATTGGGCTACTATAAGTACCTACTTAGTAAGAAACCTAGACATCGACAAAAACATTAAACATTGACACACTAAAGAATTGTTTAAAAATATTTTAAAATGTCAGTTATCGGTTTTTTACGAAATCTTTTTTTTGATTTTTAGCAGTTCGTGACGCTGTGATTACTGTAGTAGTGCAGCATAGTGTAGTTGTGTGTGTAATTACGCGCATGCCTACGTATTCAATAAAACCCGTATAGGTTAACTTTTATTTACATAATATTTAATACCTAAATAATATACAATATAGGTATGTCGAATGTACCTACGAAAAAAAATAATTCATTTACTAACAATATCAACATAATATTACAATCGTAATATAATCTATCTATATGTAAGTAGCTTGTGGATGATGTGGCATTCGTCAATCGGAAACGATACCTATTCGATTCTATAATTATGCACGCCTCACCCCACGGCCTCACCCATCTGGAGTAATAGCGGCTGGAAACTGTCATTCGAGTGGCCACTAGCTCGACAAAATCCGCTAACGCGCCCAAGGCCAGCCCGGCGTGGTTGACTATGGCTTAAACCTCTTTCATCAAGCCTCTGCATTCTCGTAAAATAAGTTTCGTTTTGAAATTATAGATTGTCTGTCAGTGATGTAACTCCTATGAATATCGCAACAAGAAGCAAACTAGGTTACTTAGCGGTCAAGACTGCACATATATTGAATTTACTAATTTACAGAACTAAATACAGAATTTTTGTGTTTTAATTTACCAACATGAAATAAATGATTGTATTTCCTCGCAAAATGCATTGAAAAACGTTGTATGATACGTGAGCGGTTTTGGCACTTACCTATTAGTTACCTACCTACTTACCTTTATATTTTTACCTATGTAAAAATAACCTATTTTCCGCACAGTACCTATCATCACAACTAATATATTGTAGGTACCTATACCTAAGCAATTTGAATTAAAAATAATTCTTCATTTTTTATTTCGTCTTAAAACTATAGTAAATTGACATAAGGAAATACTAAAAATATCGAAAATATCTAGGTAATTTAGGTGCATTCTACTGAACGCATAGACATTGAAGGAGTCTCAGCCCATATAGCGCCTAACGCTCAAGGGCTCCCCGCGGAGGAAGCCTCGGCTTGGGTTGTCGCTCTTGGGGACGTCCCTTCGACCAGCGTGAGCCTCGAACCCGAAGGTGAGTCAGCGCCAGGAGAGAAGTTCCCCGTAACGCAGTTGCGATTGCGAGTGAGTGGGGGCGAGTAAAGTGCGTTCGCCGACGAACCCGGGGTCTTCGACGTCTAGGGGACTACTAGGGGAGGTCGACGAGACTTGTCTCGCTATATCAGGGGCCGTTAGTATGTGCCGTGGCCGCCTAGCAATGGTTTTTAGAACCATGCCGAGGTCGGTCGGGGGGAACTAAGAAGTACTGGCAACGTCGCTTTTATACTCGCCGCATGTGAAAGCGATGTTGCCACTTAGTAGTTTAGTACAGTTCTCGCTCCTTACAGGGTTCCATTAAGGAATTAAAATATTTCACGACAGGGACTCCTATAGGGTGCCAAAAGGTAGTTAAAATTTTCTATGAAAATTCTAATTTCCTACACTACGTTTGCCGCCGGTACTTAGAGAACTATGCATTCTATACTCTATGATCCAATACAATATTAAATTCACTCATTCTTATTCTTATGCTGACATTCATTCTTATGCCGACATACTTAGGGCGAGTTGTAAGTTTCTCACAACTCGTCCATAAACCGAGTCAAAAGGTTAGCCCAACCTGGTATCCAGGTGTACCTGCCCGGACTTGCTACTTGTACATAGCTACGTAATTTAGACGCGTCGCGCCCCGCTCTGCTGCTATATGCCTAGTGCGGACTTACCTTAAATATACGGAACTCTTGGTGCGCAAGTCCGACTCGCACTTGACCCGTTTTTGACATCTCAAACTTATTGCAAAATCTAGTCCTTTCAAAAAATTAGGTCACTCCGTTAATTCGTGGCAGCGTAAACGAATAGTAGGTACCCCACGAAATCCCAGTAAAATCTTTTCCCGTGAGATTATAAGGTCAGGATAAAAAGTAGGTATGTTGTTCTCGCTTATCTTAGTTTGACGATTTTTGGAGGTCCAGTCCCACTGTACCCAAAGCGCAATCTGCAGCACTGGAGGGCTGTACTGGAGTGGAGCACACGGTAGTTAGACGTGACGGGTAGCTATAAAGGTCCGTTTATATCTAAAGACATTGAGCGTGTCAGACACGTGGCTTGGCAGACAAAACAAAATTCTTTTATAATAGACACTTCTATTAACGTATTTATATCTATCGTTACACGGCCGCGCAGGCCCCGGAACGTCTGGCACGCTCAATGCCTGAAGATATAAACGGACCTTAACTTTCAACATCTCAACTTTTGCCACTGTTATGGTTACTTTGTAATGAAGCGTTCGGGACATTGATTCTGCTAAAGAAACGGTTTACGTGAATCCGTTAAAAAAAACCTTTTTCCAAGGGAACTCTCGATCGGTATAAAAGGCATCTTGTTTTTTTTTATTTTTCTTACTACTGTCTACTGTTGTTGGCCGCAGATGGCCTTTACAACTACACGCGGACTAACTTTTGCTACGGTGCTGCTTGCACTCTTCAGCGAAAAGTTGGGGCGGTTTGCGCAAGGGTGTCCTGGACACGAACCTCGGCTTGGGCAACCGCTCTTAAAAACTAAATTTGTATCTGACTAAAATTTACCGCCGTTTCGGAAAATAGAAAAGGCGTTCTGAAGATAAGAAACGGCAAGAAACTCTTCAGCCCTCGCCTATTATTATTTAAATCTAACTAGTCGAAGCGCCCGGATATACTAGTGAATCTAGTATACCCGCGCGCTTGAGTGTGTGTGTGTGTGTGTGTGTGAAAATTAAACTGTCTAGTGTTCCGTCGCCGCCGGCGGCGACGTATTCTGTATATATTTGAGTAAGGAGTAAGTCCTAAGGCCCCCTCTATTGGGGGCGTAGTTAATAGATTGCCTAATTAGGGGATTGAGGTGGAGGGCTGCCGACTCATAGTAGCGTTTAGACGCATCTTTGATGAAGGCTTTTATGGTCGGAAGCTCGAATCGCTATGGAGATCGATGTTACGCATATAGTACGGGGCGCCGACTGCGCCTCGCAAAAAGCGATTTTGTATGACTTGAAGGAAGTAGTGTTGGTGTGACCAAACGCTACGCTCGCATATGTGAGTATGGGCCGAATACAAGTTTTGTCAAGCGTCACCTTATTTCTAAGAGACATTTTACTGTACTTGTTTAACATTGGCTTAAGGCGACCGAGAACGAAGGCTGCTCGATCTCTTACTCTTTTAATGTGGGCTCTGAAATTAAGACGAGAGTCTAAAGTGACCCCTAGGTATTTGACCTTTTTAACCCACGGAATGGGTTGGTCATATAGGAGGACTGGGGTGAGTTGCCTTGTGGCCTTCACCGATTTTTTGCCCCGGGCGAAGTGCACTGCTGCACTTTTCTCGGGGTAAACCTTGATTCTCCATTTCCGAAACCAATCGCCTAAGGCGTTGGCGGCAGACTGGAGGGCCAGGCTTATTCGACGGACGTGTCGGTGAGAACAGTAGAGCGCCGTATCGTCCGCGAAGAGCGCCACATTGACGTTAGAGGGACGAGGTATGTCGTTAGTGAACAGAGAATAGAGTAAAGGGGAAAGCACGGAGCCCTTGGGGACACCTGCACCTATGGGGTGCAAGGCATCATGTGTCCCTCCGCATAATATATATATGCCAATCCCCACTTTGTATCGAGATCCTATAGGTATCTTTTCCCGTCCTAACAATCTGTGTGTCAAAATCAATTAGGTTGCTTTGTACCTACAAAAATGTATAACAAACGAATAAATAAACAGACCTTTGCATTTGTGTAAGTAACTACGAAATAAACGAAAATAATGATGTCTTATAGCCAAGTAGGTACTCGAATGCACCCTGAAATTGACCGTGAATGATAAATTAGAATACCTACGTAGAGAAGTTCAGAGAACGATACCTACCTACAGTTTAATAATATTTTCAGTTGATTATTTCAAAAGGTACAAAATGTTTGTTTGAATTATTTACAAACCTAGTTTACTTTAATATCCACAATATTTTTAATAACCGGCCAAGTGCGATTCAGACCGAAGCCGCGCACCGAACGTTCCTTACAAATTTGTTAGGTATTTTTTGTGATGTAGGTACCTAACTATAAATTTACGGTTTCAGTTTTTTCCATTTATTTGTACTATACTAAGTAATTGCTTCTCGCCAAATCTCATGTTTCTAGGTCAACGGAAAGGTTGGTACCTAGGTTTTTGTTTTTGTGTCAAAATACCTTATGCAGAATATATAGGTATACATATATAGACAGACACACAGACAACGAATTGATCTTAAAAATCGGAAAAGGTTACAGGGATGGGGAAGGGAAGGGAAACAAATCGGCAGCTTTTCCACTCCAGTCCTGTAAGTACAATCCGCGGTGCGGGAGTCCGACTTTGTACCTACCTATTTACTTAACCGACGCATTATTAAACACACCGCACGTTTAAGGCAGTACACTCCACTAGAGGGTGACTTTGGTTGCTCAATACATAAAATCTATGCAGTATTTTTAAACGTAATGTGCATTTTTTATACAATGATAATGTCTTTAACGGATGTTCGAAAAAAATTTGTAAAAATATGTCATTTTTGCGTCTAAATAAAGTAGCAAAATCAACAATTTTTCATTGATCGAGCCCTGTTTGGTTGGTTATAATTATAACAACAAAAACACGGTATTTCATTAAATTCGATTAAAATCATATAATAACAGAAGATTGTTTAATTGTTTTGTTTTCAATAAGAAATATGAACTAAAGATTAAAAATTTCCCCCATAGAGCCCTCATGAGGCATGGTGCCCAAAATAGAGGCAGCGTTGCCACGCTGTATAGCCAGGCTTATCTTTTGAGCAAAATAGCTACCAGCCCTGTGATCTTTAGTCTCCTGAATGAGACGTTTACTTAATTCGTGGAAGAAATCTTTAGTTCCAGACCCCCACGGACCCAGCGTTTCAACCGCAAAAGGCACAAACAAGAAAGCATCACTGAGGCCCACGAATTTGCGCCGTTTGCGGTCTTCGGCACCAATAGCAGCAGCTCCAAACTTTTTCGCGGTTGCTGAAAGATAGGTCGGGGCCAAAGTATCTACACAAGTGGCGTCCCATACAAGAATTCGACCCATCTTCCAGGCAACTAAAGACATCCCGTCAGGCCTCTTGCCATCGTCACGAAGTATGCCAACTGGTTCTAAAATAGCTGGAACGTTGGCAGTAACAAGAGCCCGACGGATAATGTCATTGATATTACTATGCCTTGAAAAGCGGCCTGCGCTTCGGGCACAAGACAGTCCGTGGTGTCCTAAATTGTCCACCATCTCGCCACAGTGGCAACGATGGGGGAAATTTGTAAAAGCGCCCAAACGCAAACATGATGAAAGGCGGAATGTATTGTTGTCCAGAAGTGTGCCGATTCTGACAGAAGGTAGGGCTTGTAGCCACAAACCTGACTCCCACACAGAAACAGCACGGAGACGAGCCTGATCTGCCGTACTGGTAGATGTGTATAATAAACTGTTCCACTCCAGACGGCAAAGAGGCTCATCCCATAGTCTCTGTGATGCAGGAATCCTTGGTAGTTCTAAGTTTGGGCAGGCAATCAACCAAGTGTTCTTAGCTTCACTCGCATACGATATTTCAAAATTTCCAGAGGATGAAGCAAGTATTTTTCCAATAAGATCGTGTGTGCTGTGAACTGAAGACAAGAACGCTGGGAGAGCCACACTAGATATTTTCCTTATTCCCAAACCTCCAAACCTAATTGGTAAAGAGGCTTGAGACCAAGAATTTTCTTCTAAATTTGTGTTTAAAAGTTTTATTAAAGTATTTTTAATAATAACATCAAAACTATTTAAAAGATTAGGAAATTTCCAAAAATGACACGAACGCAAAAAATAATTAAATTTTGGGACAAAAAGACAATGACGAATAATAAAAAAAGCTACATGAGTGTCAATTTTAAATAAACGGTCTAACACGTTATTAAAATTATTAATTTTTTCGTCAACAAAAAAGGGGATGGAATCGTCTAAAATAGGAGATCCTAAGAGTCTAAGTGAGCTCTTATCAACAAATCTTATATTCGGTGCTATTGATAAAAAATTAGAAATCACTTTAGATTCAGATTTCATACTTTCTGGTAAAAAAATTTCACATTTCGAAGAATTTAAATCTAAACCAATATCATGAAGTGACTTCTGAAGAAATATAAAATCATTAAAAACTGTATCTGCGTCGCCTGCCAGAGTTCCATCATCCAAATACCAGACGTTAAATTTAGAATTTAAATTTTTGAGTACTGTGTGAATCGCAAGACTAAAAATTGCCGGCCCAAGAGGGTCGCCCTGTTGACAGCCTACCTCAGATGATAAAAGGTTATTATTGTAAACTAATTTTGACGGTGTACTATAACATTGCCAAAGAAATTTATAAACTGTGGGAATGTTTCCCTTGATTTGTGTCAACAGGACACCCCTATCGACAGAGTTAAATGCATTTTTAACATCCACCTTTACTACTATATCATCTACATGCATGTGAATGTAAGAACGTAAGGAATGAACTGCTGCCTCGCAGCCACCATTAGAGCCAAAGCCTAGCTGAATGGGTTGGAAATACTCACGTAGTGTATCCTTTATGTTGTGACAGCAGACTTTGGCTGTAAGGCGACGATATGTAGTTCCTACAGCTATTGGCCGTATACCACCATCCTTTTTTAAAAGTGCGCAAAGATTAGCTCCATACAAAATGCTAGTGATATCATGAGGGACGCTTCCTTCTAACATTATGTTAGTGAGTGCCGTGAGGTCATTTAAAAGGATCTGTCCTATTTCACCACATCCGCCACATAAAAGATCTTTCAAATGTTGGGCTGTTAAAGCAACTAGCCCCCCACATGAACCACTGCGAAAGGACATTACAGCATTAAAAACATCTTCCAAAGAAGCCTGGGTATGTATGTCAACTGTTTGTGGTGGGTCAGGAAGGCATACAGTAGTTGAAGAAGGTGGATGTTTGATTCTCAAAGAGTTTAAAGTATCTATACAATCTGAAGCTATCGTGTCACTAGAAAAAAGAAGACGGGCAGCTCCAGTGATATCTCCATCTCCAAGTTTATTTTCAACTTGCCGAAAATGATTATAATTAGACCTACTTTCCTTATTTGGTTGATCGAAATCAAAATTTTGTGTTGTACTACAATTTTTTTTGATTCTATTAGTTAATGATGATTTATTGCTAGTTTCCCTCGGAACATGAAGAACTCTATAAGCAAAGGTCAACAAATGTTCCCAAGCATTTACTGTATTTTTTGCTATAACTGCTTTTAAATCTGAAGAAAGTGACTGAGCAACAGTTATTCTGGCACCACGAGGGATTCTCTTCAAAACTGGTTTAGTCTTTTTTAATTTTGACAAAATTTGCCAAAAGGGTTCACTATTATGGTCAATAATAGAATTTATAGTTAAAATTGGGTCTGAAGGACATGTAGGGTTAAATTCAGCGTTTTTATGGACTTTACCTAAGTGTATTTTTAGTCCTCTTTGTGTTTTGAAAAAACGTGCTTGGGAACATTTTGGACATTGTATTTGTTCTAGTGACACGATATTTGGAGAAACAGCATCATTCAACAGCACATTCTGCATATTTGCATTTGGTGAGGTATTATTCATTTACAATGTTATAAATATAGTACTCCACTAAATTACTTATGAAATAAATACTAAAAAAATAATAATTAGATAAATATTTAAATAATAAATAAATAGCGAAAGTCAAAGCCTAGTCGTAAAAATACATATTTAAACATGAATTTTGAAAATAAAAACTAATTTGAAGTATCACAATTTCCTGCACTTGAAAACTGACTGCCAAAAGTTCGTTCGAAGGTTACACCAAACGCATAAGCACGATTGTAAACAGGAAATATTTCTTTTTGAAATTTTCTTGAAAACTGGATATCGTCAAAAGCTCATTCAAATTTTCTATGGAATATAACGTAGAAAGAAAATTGCGTTCGCCCTGAAGAAAACAGAATCACGCAGATTTTGCGTGTTTATTTACAAAAATTTTGCTGTCATGGGTTGACGTTGTTTACAAAAGTGACATGTATCTCCGGCAAAAATTTTTTTGTTGTAAAAATTAAGATTGGTTGCACAAATACTGGTCAACAGACTGAAACGTGGACATTTATTTCAGGAACACTTTAA
Organism: Apoda limacodes; assembly: GCA_946406115.1. Lineage (NCBI taxonomy): Eukaryota > Metazoa > Arthropoda > Insecta > Lepidoptera > Limacodidae > Apoda > Apoda limacodes. The sequence goes on along the minus strand of OX291564.1, from coordinate 17,104,944 downwards.
AATATATGCATGGGCTAAAAAAATAGTGAAACAATACCAAATGAAATATAATAACCAAATAGTATACTAATGATGTTCGTTAACTATTTTTCAATAAAGTGACCTATAGATTTTAATAATAAATTATTTAAATCAGCGAAATTTCGCCAGTTTTTCCCATACAAATTAATATGGCGGAACTACTAGAACAACAACTAGAATATATACTATACTAGATTTTGCCAGCGGCTCCGCCCGCACTAAATTTGGTTATCGGCGTGGGATTCTTACGTCAATTCCTTGATTTTACTAAAGGAGTTTGTTATAGCAAGGTTCGTTCGTGAAATTCGGTTATAGTTACTCCTATTCCAGGACCTAGCCTATATGTATGCCAAGTTTCACCACGATCCGTCCATTGGTTGAAGCGTGATTGAGTAACAAACAAACAAACATCGAAACTTTATATTTATTATAATATTAATGGGATAGCTGGTAAGTAATTAATGAGTTTTGCCAGCAGCTCTACCCGCCCAAATTGGTTATCGGCGTGCGATTCTTAAGTCAACTCGTTAACTATACCTACTCGTACTAATGAAGTTTGCTATAGCAAGCTATAGTTCGTTTAACTCTGTTATAGTTATTCCCGCGGGAACTTTTGAATTTTTCGGGATAAAAAGTAGCCCTTATGCTATTCCAGGACCTAAACTATATGTTTGCCAAGTTTTATCCTGATCCGTCCAGTGGTTGGAGCGTGATTGAGTAACAAACATCCATCCATACAGACAAACTTTCACATTTCATTTTAGTAATAATATTATTAGGATGTGTCGTCGCAAATTGAAGAAGTAGATTTTGTCTAAATTATTTCGATCATTACATGCATAAACTATCGCTTGAAACTTATTATTGATCTCCTATACCTAACAAGCATGGTGATAACGTCATCAGTGGAGTGTAAACCGGACTCGGAATCTATTTGCAATTTGGGTAAACTAAAATGACCTTGACCCGCGTCTTTCGCTTTGTTAGTCTATGCAACATATACATAAATATGTATAATATTGCTCATCGTAAATTTGGAATTTTGTTTATTTTAGGTTTAATCAGTATCGTGATTTGAAAACCAGTTAAAGAATGTGACAATAAAGGTAATCATGTTAGTATTTTAATGATTTACGATTAAATTACCAGAAAAACATTAAGTGAAGTTAGGTTATATTATAGGAGTCAGGTTTACTGCCTTAAAAATGCGCAAACATTACGAGAAATTTCCGAAAATAAAATTCTAGTGCGCGCCGGAGGCGCACTCCGTGCATACATTTTGTACTCAACCCCGCAGACTAAGAAATTTCTCGCGTCGCGTCGACCGCTCGGTGCCGATGCACGCCGGATCGCACCTGTGCCGGACGCGAGAATTATTTCTCGAGAGCCGCGCCTGCCATACATTTTGTACTAGACCCCGCAGACTTTCGGAAATTCGTATCAGTCTGAAAGACAGTTTTCATTTATAATATTTTAAGCCCCATAGCTTACTGGGTAGTGACCCGACTGTTTATTCGAGAGGCATGGGTTCGATTCCCGCACCAGACTATCATTTGTTATTATTATATACATATATTACACGAGGCAACACGAATTTGGTGCCTGAGTTCTGTGTACCCGATTATCATTTCTTATAACAAATTTATACACGGAATAATATTTTTATCTCATAAAGTTTGCTTATTAAAGCATAACTCTACTCTAAGCATTTGGCAAAATCGTGTATTTTTATTCATCATCGTATTAAGTACAAAAGCAAACTTTTTTTTTTATTAATTGAGTTTTTGGTTATTTTTTAATGTAAAAAATCAGACAGTAGTCATTAAATAACAAACACAAAATAAAAGTTTCTTTTTTGTTGACTTGTGTTATATATATGTCCAAAAATATTTATTATTAGTAGGTAGAGTACTACATCTGTCTATTTCAGCTCAATCGAATGCTCCGTTGCGGAGTAATTAAGTGACGAACAAACAATCCTAATAGCTTTCACCTTTATAATAATTTGTAGAATAGAAACTATAGTGCCAGTAACAATAACGCGTTGTCTGTCATTCATTACGTTGTGCGTGCGTGAAGACGAGAGACGTATAACGTAGCGGCGCGGTAAGACACAACTGGATACCTAATCGTCGACCGGACCAGTGTGCGGGGTCGGCCCTGCGCGCGCGAGAATTCTTCTATCGGACATTTCTCGCAATGTGGTGGGTCTAATTGCTCTGATCTTATTATGCGCACCGAATGCGGTACCATCAGCGTTGCCAACTTAGTGGTTTCACTACTAGATCTGGTGGTTTGGGACCCCCTGCTGGTGGGCAAAATGTGTATCTGTTGGCTAGTTGATTTTTAGTGGGCAATTTTAGGTTGATAGTTATCAAAAACAAAGAAAAATTTAATACTCAATAAAGACAATATTGTACTCGGTAAGTATAGTTACCTACTCATAACATATAGGAAAAGGAAAATTTACTATCATTGAATATTGACTCAATATTCCTTTATTTTTTATAAAAAATAACTTTTCATACAAATTTATAATTTAGTGGTTTGTTTTAGTGGTTACATACTATACACTAATAAATGCGGTGGTTTTCTGGTAGTTTAGGTACTACATCTAGTAGGCTTTCAAAAGTTTTCTGGCAACACTGGGTACCATATTCCGCACGGACTACAGGCAAGGTGAACAAACCATAGCTTGATGACCAAACGCTAGGCGAGCAGAGCCGCGGGTAGGTGCTAGTATAAAATAACAAAATGTATCTATATCTATATTTATCTATGCTATCTATAATTCAAGGTACGAATCGAACTGTAGGCATATGACGTGTTTAGGTCGGTAATCTATGCATAGATAGGCCAATTAACCACTTAACATCAGGTAGGCTGTTATGCTATTAAAAAATGACGTGGGCGATAATATTGCAACATAATTTGGTACATATGTCGTTTGTGACCTAACTAAGAACAGTTAACGTCATCTGTTATTTTCTCTTCGAAAACTTTTGGCATATTGTCTTCATATTACACGCTAGAACTAAAACAGTTGACGGCATAGATAAATCTATGGTTGTCGATGTATAGCGCCATCTATTTTTTTTCTGAGAAAAACTTCTGGCATCTGATTCCTATAAGTCTACGGCTGACGGTGTAAAACGCCATGTATTTTTTTCCTTAGTAAAACTTCTGGCATCTTGTCTTCATAATAAACGCTAGATATCAGAAATGCATGTGTGTGCGTGTGTTTTATTTGTCTAACGAATAATTTAAGGACACAGAATTGTCGCAGACCTCAAAAGAAACGTTGCTTCTACGAAGTTTCATAAAATACTTTGTATACCAAAACAACCATAACTTCTCGAAATGTATCATATAAATGAAAATACCGATATACTCCTACTTAGGGGGTTGCAGGCTTTCAAATTACCACCCCTAATTAACCTGTCCCAAACCATGCCTTTTACATAGATATATATATATATATATATATATATAAGGCTTCTAAGACCTTTTGTAGAGTTAATATCGTTAAACATGTCGGTTGCATGGATCTTTTCACTTTTAGTAGTATACTTACAACAAATCAGAAATACCGATAATATTTAGACTAAAACAATAATAACCTATATCTTTAAGACTTCTTTGGTCTTAATAAAAAAAAAAACTCAAAATATTACTCAGAATACTTAATCTATAAAAACTATAAGCAAAACGTTAACTCTTAATGATTAGACAAGTGTCAGTATAAATAATTATCAATGAACTTTCTACCAAAGGTATTACCTACCTAGTACTGAAATACAGCTAAATTAATGAAATTTTTTAACGAAACGTAGTAACATCTAACTAAATAAACTAAACCTAGAATACTAGAAAAGTACTTACTTATAAACTCGAACGCGATTCGAAGTACTGCCTAACTGTCAATTAAACCTGAAAACTAAGAATACTAAACAACTAACAATTAAATAAAGTATTCAATTAAAACTTCTTTTAAATCTAATAATTAAGTAATAATTAGTTATCCGTCACTAATCATAAAATTCTTAACCTATCCAAATCTTCAAATTATTATAATAACAACCTACTAATTAACCTTAGCAAACCTCACGAAATAATAAGCGAAATCAACGAAATGCAAATAATCCATCCTAATCCCTAGCAAACGTTTTCAAGCGCAGTAGAAGAATGTCGTTAACGACTGTAACGCGGCCGGTTCGCCATATAAGGTTATCGGAAAAACAAAGGTAAGCGCGTTTTAAAATACAGTCAGCGCCATCTAGCGACGTGTGCGGGTATCACCGCCACTCTTAGTCCAATGCATTATATTTTGTCCAAATTTTGAGCGAAATTAATATCTTAGTGTAATTTGTTTATTTAATTTATGTAATGTTCGAGTAGAATAAAGTTAATCGTTTGACTATTTCTTCTTGTAAGCTTGTAAGTATAAATATAAAAGCCAGTCTAGTCTTATCCAGAGTTTTCCTTTAATTTTATTTATATGCGTATTAAAAGCAGAAGGGGAGGCATTCGCCCAGCAATGGGACGCTATAGGCTAGATTAAATTAGACGATGTGTCCCACTACGCTGGATTTTTGCAATGACAGTCGATTTTTTTATGTACCAATAGTAGAACGCATTACCATATCTCTAATACAGCTGAGACCAGCTCAGGGTTCTTCATCAGATACTTCAGACCTTCGATTTTTGACATCAAATGAAGCGACCGACCAAGTTGAATATTTTTGTAAAGGCGGTATGTCGATCGATCTCTAATAGTTTGGTTGGACTCTTGTGTTTTCTAATCAGGGTCACCAGGTACTCCAGATCTTCGATTATCCGATTTTTCATAGTTTTCCCTTTATGTGGCCATTAAACCCTAACTCTGTACCAAATTTCATCTCTCTGAGTTTATGGGAAGTACTAGTTCTATTCTGATGATCATGAGTGAGTGAGTGAGTGTCATAAATACGAAACTTTGCTTTCGCTTAACTTCGGAACTAAATTACCTACAGACTTGAAATTTTGGATTTTAAGTATGTGATTATAGCTTAATGGATGACGAAAATTTCTGCGTTCTGGTCTTATCCAGAGGTTCTTAAATAGGGGCCTGAAAATGCGGCGAAATGGTTCCAGTAAAGGATGGTACGGCAGTGTTTGCTTCGAGCTCGACTTGGCGGGGGCACTGCCGTGCCCCCCGATTAATGGAAACTAAAAGAGGTGGTTGTTTGAAAACTACTTTTGAAAATACTTTAAGGGCATCAAGTATTTTTTTCTTTAAAATATATTTGTGAGTTTTCCATGCTATCTACAAGTAAATTTAAATTCAAATTTTAAAATTTACGCGTTCCATTTCTAATTACTATTTTAAACTAATGAATATGAAAGTTTTCTAGAAAAATACAAAATGTTCTAAAAATTGCTTGACACATTTTTGACATACGCTTTACACGAAGATTAAATTAAAATATTCAGTCCGTTAAAATAAAATACCAAATTATTTCCTTCTATGATGTCGGTGTCCGTGGTATCACTATCAATTCCTGAAGAAGTACTTGAATGCGATACATTTGAAGCGCTCGAACAGCTCCTGACATCAAGAACTCTCAACTTTCGTCTTGAAATGCAGGCTTCGTAAAGGATTCCGCTAGCATTTTTTTTTTTTTTTGAAATTTAGTGGCACTAATAGATGATGTTAAATACAAGGCAGCAACTTTCTTCGAAAAAATTTGAAATTTGTCCAGAAATGTTAAAAAATTGGCTACTTTGTATTTTTTGATTTGGATTCTTCAATAGTTAATTATTTATAATTTACCTAACTGTTTTCTGCGGGACTCACATATGAGTCCTGTGCCTTACTTATCCGCAGCTAAGATGCCACGGCTATCTATAGATTCTTCTAGTACTCTTGATACCTTATACAATATGTAACGGAATACCCCCAAATCCCTTAAAGGGGTTGTAGGGTATCAAGTACATAAGCATTTAGTAATGGGCCCAAGGGTGAAATCATTAACCTGAAGCATCCGCAGCTTTCATAAATTTGTTGAAAGCTTGAAAAGAACTTCTCCTTAAACTCAGCTGTGTGGGGGTCGATAACCGGTCATTTTGTCAAAATTTGTGATGAAATATCTGAATCTCTGTGAGGCTAATTTAATAAAAAAAAAGTAGTTCAAGATCTTTTGCTTTAACTTTTTATTTTTAAATTTATGAGTGATATGACAAGAAAATTATTTCCAAATAATTTATACATCGTAAAATGTTCTTTATCGCTAATAAAGATACATGTTTCGTGATTTTAATTTATTAATACGCTTGTTCAATTTAGAATATTAGTGCAGACCGGTCTAGTAATTACTAGCCACGTAACATGCAACATGTTAATATTGTGTATTAATAAATTTTAATTACAATAAAAACTTAGTCAACGTCGCTACTGCGATTCGTTGTTCTTTGAAGAACCCGGACATCATAAAATTGTGCAGAGTGAGAAGGAAGATTTTTCTCTTTTCTGCACATATTTTATCTAAAGGGTTCTTCATAAATAATTATTTGTTTTTCGTAATTAACGAAAAATTGGTTTAAATTTTACAATAGTGAAAAGATTCCATCGGATTCTTTTTACAGAATATAAATTAAATAAAAATAAAAATAAAGTAATTAAAATTTTAATTAAAAAAATATCAGAAGGCTCAGCTCTTGTATACGTTTTGAGTGAAATAATAAAATAATTTCTACTAGATCATATCTCATAATTTTGTACCCATTACACCTAAGCTATTAGGGCAATTGAGTTCATTAAAATTGTCAAAGCAGACGTTTTTTATGTGAGATTCTAAATTCCATGTACCAGGATTTCATAGTACACTGTTAGCATTTCGGACAAAGTTGATAAAAGAACAAAACGGTACCCCAATTTTCGTAATGAAGAATTCGCGCTAATAATTTGCTCTACGACGATTGGTCAATATATGGTAAACGCCCACCTGAAGCCTGGGTTGTTTGGGAATTCTCGGCAAAACTACCATACAATTGGGAATTATGATCACATTAGTAATCACAAGAATTTCACTTTGTAATTTTTGCAAAATAAGTAATAGCTACTTCTTAGTTTTTAATAGTCGTATTACAGAAAATGAAACAACTATAATGTCACGTTCCCGTATTCACACATTAATTTTCAGGTTAATATTATTAAATTACTTTTTGCCTGTCGATCGTAATCATGATTTGTTAAAATGAATAGATGATGATAAAGAAAACAAACTTAAGCCCCTCGGAGTACCTAGGATAGGATTTTGTTACCTTTGTATAGTCGACACAGATAACAGAATACCTACCTACTAACCGCGCCACAAAAAATCATACCTACTTTTAATGACGTATCCAGGGATCAAATCAAATAATAATTATTTGAATTAGTAGGTTGCTGAGAACACTTTTGAATCTTCGATACAATCTATTTAACAACGTGAATTTGTGCCGAAAAGAGCCGGCAAGATTCTTAATTATTATTATTAAAAGTAATTATACAATACTTTGATAATCAACTAACAAGTAGGTATACAATGTGTACTGAAGCACATCAGGATGATACTAATTCTATCGCAATGTCTTATCTACAGATGGTACAAAAAAAACTCTGTATGGCAAGCTTTTTAGTTTAAAACGTAATAGCACAATCTGGACAATAGGTCATGTACCTACATACTACATTCACTTTAGCTATCGATCAAAATCTTCAGTCAAAAGCCGACGGCACGCGACTTGACGCGACGTCATTGTTTTCTTTGAATTAAATGAGTGAAATTCGTTATTTAAGTTGTTTTTTTAATAAAATGGGTGAATTTCATTAGCAAATACAAGATCATTCTGTGTGTTGGAGTCTTTGAAAATAACGATTTGAGTCAAGGGCAAGATATGTATGTAGAGCTTTTTATCAACGGGAGACCATCGCAAGCATCAAAGGTTTCCGTCATATGATGCCTGCAGAAGCATGTCACTGCGGCTACAAATACTATTATCTGTGCTGCGGCTGTGCTGTGGCTGGCACATGCTACTCTTACGGTGTGAAAAAGAGGATAACAGTCGCGTTTAACTTCATAACATTGGAAATGCTACGAAATATGTGTTGCGGCGCGTCTCTTTGTTAACAACAATGGAGGCAACTTTGAATCATTTTTGTAAATGTTACGTACCTACGGGAAGGAAGCAAATGTTTTAAATAGAAGTTAAAATACTCAAAAGTTTTTTTTTTGTTTAGTGTTCAGTTCACTTTGAACCGCTTTTGTGAAAACGTACGAGCGTACGTACCTAGCTAATTTTTAAAATGGGAAGTTATATAGGGTTTTAATTCAGTGTTTTAGTAAGTGAAGGTTACTTTGAATCATTTTTGTGAATTAAGATAGGTACCTATATAGGTAGTTAATGTTTGAAAAAGAAGATAAGTCCAGTGTTAGTGAATTAAAGAAGTAAGCTGCTGCTGAAGCTTTTTCGTTAAGTAGGTAGCTTTTAGCCATCCTGTTTTTATTTCTGCGTAGCGTCGCACAAATTCGCGTTTCTACGCCGAAAAAAGTACCAGGAACACATAAACGACAGGAACGTACACCTTGTAGGTAGATAATTGTGTAACTGGAGTCGTACGAATTCAAAAGTACTACATTCTCATAAATTAGCGGGTGGCATATTCTAAAGTTCATTAAACTTTATGGTCAAGTCAGAAACGTAAAATTATTTTATAAAATTAGTATGAAAAACTGAAATGCCGTGAAACTTTGAATAGTGATTGCTGAGTAGGTGCACTCTTGCCCCCTTTAGGGATTTGGGGCATTTTCGTTACACTCTGTATATACTTATACAGTGCGATAATTTAAGGTGATGTTATAATGAAAATTTTATCGACAAAAACGCCCCCATATGTACAACGGGGGTCCCTTCTCTTGAAATGAGGGGCCTTAATTTTTAAATTTATTTTAATGTGACTACACAGAAATTGATTTTTTTTTTCATATGTACCATGTGTATGTTAGTTTTTGCAAAAAAAAAAACCAAAAATATAATGTTGAAATTATTTAAAAACAATTAATGTTTTTTCGATAAAATTGTCATTATAACATCGCCTTTAATTTTTGCTACTCTATTATAAACACACTGTATACTTACATAAAACAGGTATGCCTAGCAAATGTAATCACTATTATAGCTTAAAAGTAAACTTAACAGATTCACGTTGGTACACGTACCACGCGATAAAATATTTAATTACGAATAAACCAGTTGTACACTCAGATGTTGATTATTTATGTGACAACTCAAACGCAAAAATTCAGAGATACCCTGTTGACCTGACAACAAATTGTTATCGTGCAAGATTGTTTAATAAAAAGAATTTTACAAAACACCGAATCAATCTAATTTTGTACAATACAAACATACTAAATGTTTATTATGCCCTAAGCATCATCATACATGAAACTTACATGAAAGATGAAACCAGATATGCCAAACAAATGTAGGTCCAGTTCGCGGCACGTTAGTTGAACCAAAATGGCCGTCGTCTGCGCAGGTACAGTTCGGACAAATGTACGAACGAACCGAAAATGTGTTACTGCGCACTTTTAATTTACGTGCCGCGATTTATACCTATGTTACATAAATAATCTTATAATAACAACTGTTTAATCAGCAGTAATCCTAAAGTTAACTACACAAGTAGGGAGACCGGGGCTACAATTAACAAAAAAATATTTTTAGTTGTAGCGTAGGAATTATAAAACATTTAGACTTGAGTTAAGGATACATGATGCTTCAATCATACAGGTAGTATGTAATTATCTCAAAACAAACACAATAGAAATGATGCCGTAGATAGAACGCTTTTTCTTAAAAAATGGCAGGTGGTAATTGTTACCTCTAATTTGGGGCTAGAATTAACAGGTGTGGGGCTACGCATTAACGAACAAAAGTGATAAAAATTAACATATAATGTAAATTTACTAACTGATATAAAGAAAAATAAATATATGTAAGTAGGTGTTTATTGGGCATTCTGGATCACTTTCCGCAACGCAGATGCTGGCGCATCTTCACTGTTCCAATTGAGTTAGAATGCCCAATAAACATTTTGGAATTGATAACGTGCATCTGCGCTGCGGAAAGTGAGCCAGAATGCCCAATAAACATTTTGGAATTGATTACGTAAAGTTTTCAATTTGGGTGAATGTAAATAGATTAACGTATTTTATAACGACCAACCTTCTTCTAGCTCTATGCACAAGGTATTTTTGAGAGCATCACCCGTTTTACGAGAGAAGAAGGGATAAACTTACAAATATATACAAACCGTTCTGTTCTGTTCTAGTGGAAAAATGTTTTACCCTATTACAACTGTCGGGCAAAGTATTTCTTAAGTCTATTAATGAAGATTTAGACTTAATATCAGCAAGTATAAAAGGACTCAAAACACCTCAGCTACCTGACGAAGCCGTCAATGAGCAGTATGTTAATAATGCACTAAAAGAATATTGTGAAAAACAATCTTTCCTGCTCGAAATAAAGGCTATAAAAAGCCTGATTCAAACTTTAAAAAATCAGTTGCTGGATATTAAATCAGAATTAAAAAAAGTTGTATCACAGAAAACCGCACCTAAACATTTATGAACAGAGAAGACATAGTTGGTGAACTTAACAAATCAGCTAGAAAACACTTCATTCGTAGGGCGGTAATATTAAAAGGGATTGATAATTTATGGCAAGCTGATTTAATTGATATGCAGAAAATGGAAAAAGTGAACAAAGGTTTTAAATATATTTTAGTTGTTATAGACTGCTTTTCAAAATTCGCGTGGGGAGTTCCTCTGAAAACGAAAACAAAACGCGACGTAGGAAACGCTTTTCAGAAAATTTTGGATTGTGGTCGAATTCCTATTAACCTTCAGAAAGATATGGGAAAAGAATTTTACAATGAAGTGTTTAAGAAAATAAAAACAACTTTTAATATAAATCACTATTCTACATATTCTGTGAAAAAGGCGTCATTTGTTGAAAGATTTATAAGAACACTGAAATCAAAATTATATAAATATTTTACTTTAATTGGAAATAACAAAGGATCGGATCACCTTTGAACGATGCTTTGTCATCATATAATGATACTGTCCATCGAACCATAAAATTTAAACCAATAAATGTAACATGTGATAACCAAACCGTCGTTATGAATAACATAAAGAGGAATGAAACACCTCAGTACTTAAGAAAATCAAAATTAAAAGTAGGTGACTGTGTTCGGATTAGCAAATATAAAGAAAATTTCAAAAAGGGGTATACACCTAACTGGTCTTCTGAACTATTTACCATAACAAAAGTTAATAATATTTACCCAGTAACTTATCACATTCATGATCAAAGAAATCAAATAATACTCGGATCCTTTTACGAACAAGAGTTGCAAAAACCTAAACATCCAAACATTTATTTAATTGAAAGAGTGATAAGAAAGAAAGGAAATAAACTATTTGTAAAATGGTTAGGACTCAATGAAAAGGAAAATAGTTGGATTAACAAAATGTCTATTGTATAGTGTTTACTTTTAACTTATAAATACTTTATAATTGTAAGATATTCAACCATGTATTCATTTTAAATTCAGTGATGAACGGTGGAGGACTTGTTAATAATATAGTAAACAATTTACCATTTAAACTTCATTTACCAGGATATAATTATTGTGGTCCTGGTACAAGACTACAAGAAAGATTGGCTCGAGGTGACAAAGGGATAAACGAATTAGACGAGGCTTGTAAGCGTCACAATATAGCATATTCCAAACATCGTAATTTAGAAGATCGTCATAAAGCTGACTTTGCGCTTCTGAATATGGCAAAACAAAGAATGAAGTCAAAAAATACTAGAACCGGAGAAAAATTAGCGTCTTGGCTCGTAAGCAAAGTTATGAAAACTAAATTAAAAAATGGTGCTGGAGTTAAATCTTTTAAGTCAGTCGTGTCTAATATCCGTCATTATATGAAAAACCGCAAGCCAAAAGATAACAATACTGCTATAAAGATTGCCTACTTGACTGCAAAAAAAATATTTAAAAATAAAAATGTTTGCTTACCCCGTCTTATACCAATACCAAAAACTGGAGGGATTCTACCACTTTTTGCTGGCTTATCTGCATTGGGGTCTTTAACTGGAGGAGCTGCAGGTATTGCTAAAGCAGTGAATAGCTATAAATCAGCAAAAGAAAACCTGGAAGAGTCACAGCGTCATAACAAAATGATGGAATCTATTGCGTTAGAAAAAGGTCTCTACATTAAACCTTATAAAGGTAACGGATTATGTTTAAAATCAGCAAAAAACTAACTAGAAGGCTACCTAGACGTGCTTTAACGAATGTAGATATTTTAAAGCACACTAATGATATACCGTATTTTCGAGGAGTATTCATGAAAGATGCTTTATCAAAAAAACCTAAAGATATTGAGTGTGCGATTGTCAATTTAGATAACTCTAAGAATCCTGGAACGCACTGGGTAGCCTATATAAAAATTAACAACTACTGTGAGTACTTCAATAGTTTTGGAAATCTAAGACCACCTCAAGAGTTACTGTCCTATTTAAATTTGTCTAATGTTTATTACAATTACAATGTATATCAGAACTTTAATACTGTTATTTGTGGTCACTTGTGTATAAAATATTTGAACAATTTTTGGCATTCAAAAGAATAAATTAAGATAATTCAATAAAATAAACCATTTTAATCATGTCTTTCACGCTGTCAATATCTGGGTTCACATCAAGCTTAAATACTTGTTATTCTCCTGCTTTACAGTTAGACGGAGATTACGAATGTGGTCTTTTATACTTTTCTACTTTTAACTCTATTCCAAACGTTGAAAGTAAAAATAATAAATTTCATTATGGTGATAATGAAGTGATTGAAATTCCTGAAGGATCTTATGAACTACAGGAAATTTGTGACTATATAAAAGAAAACATTAGAAGCAGCACCTTTAGTTTAACTTGTAACAATAATACTTTACGTACTGTAATTTTTTGCTCTAAAGACATTCATTTTGAAAAAGAAAATTCTATTGGGAGTATTCTCGGATTCAATAAAAAAACATTACAAAAGAATAAATTTCATGAATCACAGATCCCAGTCAGTCTTTCTACCACTGTTGTCCGAGTTGAATGTGATATTGTCTGTGGATCCTTCATTAATGGAATTTCAAGCCACATAATCCATGAATTTGCAACTAATGTTCCGCCTGGATATAGAATTATTGAGGTACCAAAGAATATAATATATTTCCGATTAATCAAAAGACTATCAGTAGTGTAAATATAAAAATTTTAGATTCACAGAACAAGTTAGTTAATTTTCGGGGAGAAGAGGTACTACTGTAGTTACATCTAAAGAAAAAATGATAGACTTTCACCAAATTAATATAAATTCTTTTTCACGACCAAACAAGCTCAGAAAAATACAGGTAATTCGCAAAGAGCACCTGTGTCACTAACATCTACTAACTTTAAAAAAATAATTAAGTGTTGAAAATAAAGACTTTTTAAAATTAATTGGATTACTAAAATGAGTGTATTAAACGTAGCGCAACCTATTGTATTTGATAATACTATAGAAAGCGTGGAAATTCATTCGTATAAGCCATATATCACTACTTTTAATAAAAATGATGAAATAAGAATACCTATCAACCAACAAGACTTGTACGTATTGCCATCAGCGAGTACAATATACCTAGAAGGAATGGTCATCGTTAAAAAAGGAGATCTAAAAGATGTTGCCACTAGCGTTAATTTTACAACCCCATTTTATTTCTGTTTCAAGATGTTCGCTATGAACTTAACAGAGTTGAAATAGATAGAATTAAAAATGCTGGTATAACAACAACAATAAAATCATTTTTGTCTATGAATGAAAATGAATCAAAAATTTCGAAAGCATGGGATTGGGATACAGATGGAACAAAAAATACAAGATCAGGGAATTTTGCAGTATCTATACCACTGACCAAAATGCTTGGATTTGCTGAGGATTATAATAAAATTATAATGAATTGTACACATGAGCTGATACTTTTACGCAGCAATACTAATCTAAACGCAATAAAACTAAACACTGGAGAAGTAATAGATGACATCATACTTAAAAAAATTGTTTGGCGTGTTCCACACGTAAAAGTTTCCGATCGAGAAAAACTAAATCTATTAAAATATCTAGAAAAAGATCGTTCAATCAACTTTTTATTCCGAAACTGGGACTTGTATGAATATCCCTTATTACCAAAAACAACAAAACATACATGGGTAATTAAAACGTCTTCACAAATAGAAAAACCGAGATATGCTGTTATTGCATTTCAGACAGACCGAAAAAATAAATCAGAAAAAGACATGTCACACTTCGATCACTGCAATATAAGAGAAGTTAAAGTATTTTTGAATTCAGTGTATTTTCCCTATGAGGGTCTTAATGTTCGATTTGATGAGGATAAATTTGCTTTATTATATGAACAATACACTAGATTCCAACAGTCTTACTACGGGCGACGTCCTGAACCCTTGCTAAGTTATAAAGAATTTAGAGATAAAGTAACGAGTAACGATACACTTTAAACTGGCCCAGTTGATGTTCGTATCGAAATAGAGAGTGATAAAGATATACCAAATCTAACTTCTGCGTATTGTTTGTTAGTAAACGATTGCATATTTGAATACAAACCCTTAAGCGGTATAGTGAAAAAAATATCATGAATATTACCGGACCTATTTTCGAAAACTTGCAAGGCTTTAAGGATTCTCATAATAAATTTATTGTAAAAGAATTGGCTTGGCTACCTCAGAATACACTCAAGTATTTCTAATATAACCACCATATCCATTTTCTTATTTGACTAAGGAAGAAAAAAGAAATATATCTTGGTTAGAAAGTAATCGCGGTATTTATTGGAGTGACGGTTACATAGATTATCAAGAATTTAGAAAACTTATCAAACTAATTTTAAAACACCAATATTTGTTTTTGAAGGGTAGAGAAAAAATCCGATGGATTAATGAACTTTGTACAGAATGTAATGTTGAAGATATTGCAGAAAAGGGATGCCCTAATTTTTCTAATTTGTACAGCACCTATTCTAAAGGGAAAAAAAACAAATGTTTTAATCATAGAAAATATTGTGCTCTGGAAAATGTTATTTGTATTAAGAAATGGTGCAATGAAAATGTGGACGTTAAAAATAAAATACTTAAATTAGTTTAAAATATAATAGTTTAGTTTTTTTCATTTGTGTACAAATGTATATTATAAGTATTAAGTATTAAAATATATTAACTAAGTATAAGTATTTTGCTTAGCTAAGTTTAAGTATTTTATAAAGAAAATTCAATAAATGTTATAACAATAAAACATTTTTTATTTAATTTCTATTCCTAAAGAGACATTACATATCTAAATGTTTGTACAAGACAAATTCGTTTATTTACAAAACAAAAAAATAAGACAAATAAGTTTTGAATGAAATCTCCACGGAGGAAACCTCTTCCTCTGCTACTGCTACAGATATTCTTTGCCTCAAGTAAATCTGAAAGACAAGGAAAATAATAAGAGTTTCTGTAAATTTTGAAAGTAAAGGCAAAAATAGGAAAGTTTGTACATACCTCTGCTCATTAAATGTTCTCAGTTTGTTTTCCCAACTCTGTCGAAATAAGGAAAAGGGAATGCAGTACAGAATTCATCACTGGGTCATTTTCACTTTCTGCATGATAACTTGTTTTTACAATTGTTCTGCTTTCCACAACGTTTGGTAGTTCTTGTTAATTGACTGATACTGATGACTTGATTTTGACCACATACTTTAAAACTTTGCCTACTGAAAAAGCGATATAATTTGCCTTTTGGTAATTAGACATATTATAAAATTATAATAAAGACGTGTTAACGAATCGACACCTTTCAATCATATGATTTATTTTTCATATAATGCAACAATCTATTTGCGTCATACAGGTTTCAAATAAAAACTTGTTGGTTCATGTATGTTAGATATCGTATGACCGGCTGCCTACACCGAAGACATCTTGAATATCGAAATGTATCTGAATCAGCATAAATTTTCTTTTCTAACGTTCGTAATAAAATAGTTAAAGTTTTTTTGTTTGTCTGCGTGTTACAAATGCTAATTATATTTAACAAAATTCTTTATCTAAAGGTTTACACTAGAGTTGGACTTAGATTAATAAAACAACATTTTCAATTAGGTACATTTAATTGTTATTATAATAAAAAACACAAAATTATAAAAAACACAAAATCCAAAAAAAAATTAACAACAAGTCAAATAGTTATAAAAATATGAACTACCAAAAAGTTCTTGCACAGCTAAAACGTTAGATTTACTTTTATAAAAATAAAGTACCATTTCAATTTGACTGACAGTTAGGGTATTATAACAAGCTAAATTATTTTTTATATTATGTACAAAATGAATAACTATTACATATTCATGCTTAAGTAAATAGTTTAATCTTAATTCTACACACTGACAAAATGTACTATAAGCACCACAAATTAAAGAAATCACATTTTCAGGACAACGTTTTTCACAAAAAAGAAGTTAGTATAGAATAGTCATGTTGTCTATACATTTCGAGTTGATTTCAATGTAAATTCTGTGCCATTCCTTAGTAGTAATAAATAAATCATAATTCTCGCTATTGACAAGGATATGAATTTGTGGTAAAAAATTATTGACTGCCTATAATCCTGTAGTTATATAAATATTATTTGAATATACATAATTATGTTTTGAAATAATAATATCGGTTAGATAACTTTCTGCCATCTTCGCAAGAGTGATATTCAGAAAAATTAGCAGTGTCCCCAAGCAAACGTTTTTATGTTGTCTTCTATTATTCGACGTTTTTCGTCATTGGAAGACAAAGCTACTTTGTTAACAGACCTTATAAATATTTCATGTTTAAGAGACTTAAAAAAAACATTATTTCTTCGTAGGATTTTGTCTTTTTTCTTCAAAGACTTATAATAGTCATTGAAATGAACACCATTTAAAACATATTTTTGAACACCTTTAGCCTTTTTTATTTCGCACGATTCCGATCTAATACAATATAACTTAGATCGCAACCCAACAAACTCTACAATATTTTGACCTCCTAATTCATCTTTAAACAAACCTGGCACTTTTTGTTGACGCGTTCAATTTGATATTTATTTGGCTCCGAGTAGTTACTTGTATCAAAATAGTGCTTTAAATTTAGCTTTAAATGTTTATAGAAGTCTTTTGTTTCTATTAAATATAAAAATCTATCAATATCGGTATAACACATTTTTAAATTAGAGCCGTAAAAAGGTTTCATAATAGTATAGTGAAAATTGTACATATGGCTTTTGGATAGACTGAAACCTATGTATATAGGTTTATCAAGGTCTACTTTTTCTGGTTTCAATTGAACAGCTACACAATTTTCTGTAAATGTAGTTGAACTATGAAAGTTAGGTCTAGATATTAACTGCTTGTTTTTATCATCACTCCATTGATTTACTATTTTAACGTCTTATCTATTCTCTGTGTTTTCCAAAGTTTTTCCAAATATGCTGTTATTCATTAGTTTGAAAAAGTCTTGTTCAAAAACAGATTTAGCTTGTTGCCTTAGTTTAGTGTTTAGGTCAATATAGTCTTTTAGGTAAGGGCCTTGTTTGAATTTTATTACTCGATGCACGGTAGTCAACTTAAGTCCCGCTTTTAAACACAGTTTCAAATGGACGTAATGAATAACGTAAAAAAATTTGTCGTATAAATTAGGAATCAATTTTGATGTTTTTGAACCGGGTGGAACACATTTTTCAGGACAGAACGGTAAATCAATGTGTGAATCATGAAGTTCTTCTGGATATTCGATATCTACTTCTAAAATGTATCCAAATTCGTTTTCGTCTGGTATTTTGCAAACGTTTAATTCATCGATTTCTCGTCTATCTAATAGTCTAAAATCAGAATATGGTAAGTATGCGCACATAGCGTAACCATATAAATTGTTACAATCAATGTAAATAAGGTACTTCTCAGGTTCAGCAGGGTTATAATTTGCGAACCGCGTAGAACATAAGCACACTCCTCCCCGTATTCCTTTTTGAAGCATTCGAATGATTTCTAGATTATTAATAAGTTCTAATTTAATATTAGTTTTTAATAACATGCTGTCCCAGCTCAAAGCAGGAGCTGTCAAATAATAAGCAGCAACGACTTCGAAATTTAACCTACAAGTAGCTCGAAATTTTTGAAAAACATCGGCTAATAATAAAATATCCGTCAGTAGGTACAGATCTGTGTATTTCCCTAAATTTTGAACCTTAAACGTATTCCAAACGTTAAGGGCGTGATTATAGTCCTCTTTAGAGATATTTTGATTTGTTAGTGTACTAAAAAAGGACGGTAAGTTAGTTTCGTCATACGAATTCCAGCTTTTCATATATTCATATGGATATACTCCTTTGCGTCTCAACAATTTAAACTTTGTTTTATTCGTAAAAAACTTAGACAAGTTGACCAAATCTTTGGTAATTAAATTTTCTGCTATATTTTGTAAACTAGCACCTAAAAATTTAAATGAATCTACAAAACGGAATGGAACAAAGCTTCCTTCTTCGGTTGAAAAAAACTTTGTAAATGAAATGTAATTTTCTTTAGTTTTAGCTATAACTTTTATTTTGCCACGGATATCTCCCAGCTCACGTATAAATAAATTTGCATCGTTGCCTGAAAGGTCGTGAAAAAACACTGGAATGGATTTTGGTACCTGAACGTCGCGAACTTTAGAACGTCGCGTTGAAGATATTCCATAAATTTCTCAACACAGTTTGGACCCCGATATGACACATATTTATTTAAAGAAGTATCGTACGAGCATACAATGTAATACCCAAACGCGGCAGGAACATGTTTTTGCAAGTCTGACGTAAAACCACCATTCTTAAAAGTTTGATTTGTTTGGCATGGTTCTAAAAAACATTCGAAATCTGCATAAATGACAAAGGGTACAAAATGCGTAAACTGTAAAATTGAGCCTTTATTAGGCAATTTGGTCGATACCCCTCCACATAAATGCTCATCAAAATTAGTTTTACAATTAAAAAAAAGCAAGCAGTCATCACAAAAAAAGATTATCCCATGATGTTTAGTAGTTTGGGATCTAATCAATCGTTCCAAGTTTTTAATTAGACAGTAATGACTACGGGACTTATTTTGCAAGAATAGAAGATTGACATGACGCTTTTTTCTATGTGTTGTTCTATACAATGGTCCAATTAATTTATTATTGGAATACAAGCCGTAAACGTTGACACTAATTCTGTAATGATTTTTTTCAAATATTTTAATGTTCGAGAATGTCGCCGGAAATACCATATTTTTGGTGTTAAGTACATCTTCGAAGGATAAGACGTAGTTCTGTCTGCGTTTGATTTAGCAGGGAACAATGCTGCAGTTATACTCCACAAAAAACAATAATTATCGTTATTTTTTACATTTATACAAGCTTTTTTTTTTTTTAAACATTTAGGCAATTCAATAAAACTCGAAGCTCTTAAAGGTGAATACCGATTTAAATTAATTTCTATATACAGGCTTTTTAAAAATGACCACCCATTATCCTTCTCTTGGAATTCGCTAATTGTTTTGTTTATTTTTGACACAAGATCAGAATACAAGTGGTTAAAATTGTAATTTTGATAAATAATTACATTTTCTGTTGCAAAAGATTTAATTTCAATATAGTCATTTTTCGGTAAAATGAACTCTCCAAAAAATTCAAAATTTACTTTTAAATTAACATGTTGTGCTAATTTAACATCGATAAGCTGTCGTACAGCACGACGCAAAGGTATTCGAGATAAGAACGTGTGAGGTGTAAGCAGATACGAATTTGCTGAGCTGTTACTTGATGGCGACCTCGAGGCATTGCTAGTGGGGCAATGCACCCTGTAACTAGAAATACGGTTTCTGAATGCTGAACTAATTTTTTCTACACATTCATTGATCTCAATAGCGCTATTATTCTTATGAATATTACTATGAAGATGGGCAGAAAATATCCTACTCGAAACATCTTGTTCGCAAACAGTACAAAAAACTTTTTTACTCTTCATATTTACATAGATCAGTAGTATGGCTCTTAGGAGTTGTCAGTGTGGTCATATATTTATTGTCGGAAAATCTAAATTTCTATAAACAAAAAAAAAACAAAATTAAAAAAAGTATTCGTATTTTAAGCACATTAAGGAAGTTGTTAATAAAATTACTAATTTAGGTTATCTACTTTTTATCCCAGGAAAAAATTAGTAATTTATCTGGTATTATATGTAATCAAAATTATACTTCATATGTTACTAAAATTATTTGTATGATAAAAAAACTAAGTACAGTATCTACCTATTTAGTTACTTTTATTATTACTAATAAAAAAAATTATACACAGAAAGTTTCATTCTTTTTTATTAGAGTAAAACTTGCCTTTTTGGACAAATTTTAGCTTTGCTTTTCTGAGAAAAATTCTTAGTTCCTCCAAATCGGTTGACGACGCTTGAAAGCGTAACGCAACTTGGGCTTTCTCCAAACGCTCTTTCCACCCAGTAGCAGCGATAACGTCTTTGGTGTTGTAAACTCTCAGCTCGATGAAAGTATCGCCGTCGAGTTCCGCGGTCCGACGCAGCACACCGTCCGCCACTCGCCGGGTCAGAGACGACGTATGCCCCTGCTGAGCGGCAGCACGAGCAGACCGAGAAGCTTCAAGTTCGTCTTCACTGTCCGAAGACAGGAGTCTGTAGCTCGAGGACCGTTTTCGTGATGATTGCGGACAATGAGCGCTCAGCGATGCAGTCACAGTTCCTCGCGCCTTCCCTTCCACTTTCTTGCGCGGTTTTTTTACTTTTGGCTCTGCCTTAACAGAACTTGCTTCGATCCTGTGTATCAAAAATATAAGAAGTCAATATTTATTTCCATAAAGAAATTTTTTACTGCACGCACAGTATTCTTAATACTACCAGTAATAAATAGGCCTCAGTATTCTTATTTAAAGTACTAATTTATGTTTAAAAATAAAACAATGGCTTTACTATCCTCTTAAATCATTATGGTTTGTTATTTAATTTGAATACAGTAAACTTAATAAGTAATGAAACTATTAGAAGCGTAAGACAAAATTAATCTCTTACAACACACCTTCAACAATCCGACTCTAGATACTTCGGACACTTGTTATAAACACTTTTACTAACTACGTCTTTAATCCGAACATAATACAAAAAAAAAAAAGTGTGCAGTCAACAAGGCAAGTAAGATAAGTTCGGATTAAATAGTTAGGAATAGTTGGTAGGAGTGTTTATATCAAGTGTCCCAAAGTATCTAGATTCGGATTATGGAGGGTGTGTTGCATGAGAGATATGACAAAACTAGAAATTCTGAGGTCAGCTTTTTGAGTTATAAAAAGATTTATGTAAATTACATTTTTCAACAAAAATAATTGAGTTTTCCATATTAAACTAACCTAGTCTCGCAGTCGTCTGAATTGGAAAAGGAAAAGCAGGTGGTTCCCTCTTTTCCAACCTTCCTCTTCTGTTTGAATTCAAACTCCGACCTGTAAAACTATAGTAGTTAGAAAGATCTTGACTTCTCATTATATTTATAGGCGTATTTACCTAAAAATGATTCGCATTATTTAGAAAAGTAACAAGAACAGGGCCTTTATTCAATTACGAACAAATCATATGATTTCGAGATGATTTTGACCTACGCTGCCGCTTTACATCGTTAGTCTTTTCTTTCATGTTTCAGTACGTTAAGCCAAAGAGTAATGTAGATCATAATCATCTCGAAACAAGATGGATTTCACAGAGTTAAATAAAAGCCTGTTATAAAATTAACATAACAGATTTATGTACAGATTATACTAAGTTTAAAACTTTATTAAATTTATATAAATAATTAAACACACAGATTACTTCAAAGTTAAAACTTACGAACATGATTTTTGATGCTTTGATCCTCAGCTTGAAAATTAGAATTTCACCAATAGCAGCTTCACAGCTTGGTAGTTTAGCAGCACTTATTCACACCCAAGAGTGTCGGAAATTGTGTATATTTTTAACCGGAAAATAAGGCTTAAAAAGGGAAAAGTCAGAGATCTGCAACCTTTTATTACAGTTAACTATAATCAGAAGAAATTAAAAACGTATACACTGGTTTCCTACGTAATCAGCTGACACCGAGCGAGAGCAAATTAGATTTGGATTTGGTTTGGGGTTTCAATGTTGAATATAAGAATGGTTCTACTCAGTGTCCGCGAATATAAATTACTTATATGTTATAATTAATTGTTTTGGCATACCTTATTTATGTTTGTAAGGAAAAATAAGATAAAGGTAAAACTAGTAAAATAAAAAGTCTTATGCTTTAATGTTAAAACAAGTTACCTACTCGAATATATATTTTTCAATTACCTTAATTACTTATAGTTTTTTAATTTTTAAACCACAAAAGGCTCGCTTAAAATTTTATGTTTGTTTTCTTAATCATATTATTTTGCTCTAAGTATATAGTACCCAATAGAAATAACAAAACTAATCCATAAATAATTAAACAGGTACGTAAGGAACCCAGAGCAGATTATGCCGCTTAGATATCGTAACACAAAGAAAGCCGCATTAATGTTTCTTTCCATAAGATTTGTAGAATAGGTAGCTACTTGGTTTACGCTGCACAGCAGACACGTTTTGTTGGATTTGCAATAAAACTGGGGACTTACCACGAAAACTTTTATGAAATCGAGTGTTTTGAAAAATTATTAGTGAAATTTTACATATATTCAGGCTTAAGGTTTCATTAGATTAAAAACAAATATTATGTACAAAAGCCTAACTTTCATTTTAGAAATTCTTCATTTATATTTTTACAATTAAATTTAATTATGGTAAAAGATATTTTAAGACTTGTCCTATTTGCTATAACCCTTTGTATAACTAAACGTAAGTTTGATTTTAAAAACACTGTGTAACGAAAATATCTTTCGTTATCGCTGACCGATTAAGATGTTTGATCGACAGTGTTAATGGTGAAGCGCCTGATTTATGGGAACAGTTTTCATTTCAAACAATTGTTCTTATATGTGCGTACGTCATTCTATTAAATGTAAAATTATATGTTTAGTAAAAAACATTTAAATCTGATTTAAGATATGTAGATACCCAAATAAAATTTTGGAGTTTAATTTGTTCTGTTTTAGAAGAAGCCTGTGTAATAATAGATCATATAGTTTACTGCAATAACGAAAGTTTTAACTTTAAAAATCATGTGCTTAGAGTTAGATAAGTTTAGTGTGTTAAGTTATCCCTCTCTGTATCCTAAAACGGAACGATACGGCCTAAACACCTTGTGCATAGAGCTAGAAGAAGGTTGGCGATGTCAAGTACGTTATCCTTTCCTGTTGCTTTGTTTTGAAAAATATGGCCTAAACGCCTTGTGCATAGAGCTAGTAGAAGGTTCGTCGGTATCTGTGTCAAAACATATTTTCTCTCCTATATCCTAATACGGAACGATACGGCCAGGGAGAGTACACTCCATACAATCAATATTTTTGTAAAACAGAACCATCTCTTGCTTTGTCTCAGCAACTTTTACTTTCTAAGAGATGTAATAACGACCTAACAGATGTCACTGTTGCAGGAAATAACTGTGTTGCCATTATATACATTTAACTACTTTTATTAAACTTTATAGTGCATTATAATCGATTTTAAATATAATCGATATTTCTAAACGACGTAAAAGTTTACTCGCGGCAACTATTATAAATGGTATGCTCGATTATTAGCGTACATTATATAGAAACAGTGTTGTATGGTACCGTTTAGAATATAGGTACCTAGTACAAACTGTAGCTTCTTGTAAAATCGATGAATTCAAAAATTAAATATATATGTGTCTAATGAAGTTATTTAATGGTCCAATTTTTTTTTAAATATAGACATTATAATATGAGTGCGTATACTATTCTTTACTCCCTCTCATAACTCCCTCGCAGCCTAGCTCGTAGTGTGGCCAGCTGCTGTGCAGAGGGTGTTCAATAACCGCACTGGACAAACATTTGTGTTTGTCTTGAGTCTGGGTGTATTCATGTATGATATGTATGTATGTACAAAAAACAGTATGTAAATATTTGTATCCGTTGTGTAGTTTTCATAATACAAGCTTTGCTTAGGTTGGGACCAGATGGCGCTATGTAATATGCCCAAAATTTTTATAATTATTATTCTTTTGCACAACATATATGAGTATACAATTTACCACTTTAATGCGAACTGATTATTTTTTAATGTTTATTGCTAGCTAACGGATTAAATGCATATTGCATATTTTAGCAAAAACTTTGAAATCAAGCATATTTACGCTCCATCTCGATCTCATTCATCGTTCAGATGTTTCATACAGTGACAACAGAAATTCCGAGCGCTAAGCACGCCGCTTAAAACGCTTGAAACTCATAGATTGGCGTTGATCAATTCAGCTCACGAAGAAAATTCCTTTTATGAACTTCTCACACAAATGTATGCAATTGTAGACACAGTTTATCTACAGAACACTTAAAATAGCACTTATTCTTATACATTTTTAAAGGTAAATTGTAAATTTCATTGTTAAATATATTTTGTAATTGTAATATATTTTGGAAGTTATTAAGATAGAAAATGTCGTCATAATTTTACCAAAATATTTATGATAATGTGAGATTTAACTTTTCAACCATGAGCTCTAAAAATATCAATATAATAAATAAAATTTTATCAAAAAATATAATTCAAAAAAAATTAAGTAATAGAACTTTATATTTTGAAGAAAAATAATTTAAAATAAAAATTGTCCTTAAATTTTTCAAGTACCTTGGTATCATTTGGTATCGTACCTGAGTCGGTTTAAAATTTAAACAGGGCGTGCTTTATAAAAGAATATTTGAAAAACTTTTCAACAGATTTTGTTTCATTCTATTACTGGTTTTTTTTTTAATTTTAAGAACTCATAGTATGAGGATAAATCCTTCGTCCATCTCTTATTAAAATTCATATAAGAATCTCTGATGAGGATAATCCCACATCCACATTATGGGTGTGAAAAAAAATCTTTCACTCTTTTTTATAGGCTCTATTCTTAAAATATAAATATTTATGTACCCCAACCAAAATATTTCCGATTTAAAACACCCAACATATTCAAAGAAGAATTTTAAAAAATATTGAAATCAGAACTGTTTTAGAGAATTAAGAAGTTTACCGATTTCACAGACCATATAATACTTTAGGTGATTTTCTGTTTTCATTGACCAAGCTTTTAAATAAAAATAATAAAAAGACATGTCGCAGTGATAACCTACGGCGTAAATTGTAAATCTGTTTGCCTCATCAAACATACCAATTTAATCCATTTTGAAATAATATTTTTTAGTGAATAAAATATATATTAACAAATTATTTTAGTTACCTGCCTTTTAAACAAACGAACTTGGTATAACTGCATCATGTTATTTTAATGCCAACTAATATTCTGTACCAACACATACTTTGATCTCTGTAATCCATTCCATAGCCTGCGCAATAGCCTCACAAAATTCACCACTGCTTAGAAAGAGATAAAGCAATAATGTGGCAAGTACTGCCACAGTGTCAAAGTCACTTAATCTCTTTCATTCACATCGGCCATTTTTACTTTACAGCTGGATATGGATCGCGCACTCATCTCTTTTGTCGATGTTCCGTAACTATATCGATGTTCTTTCTTTATATTTGTGTCTAATGTTTATAAGAAATTACAAAAAACAAGAAGGTGAAAGCGGTTGCGTTAAAGCGGTTTTTTTTTATACCACTAAGGTAAACAAGCTTACGGTCCACCTGATGGTAAGCGGTCACCGTAGCCTATGGACTTATATTGAATGAGTTTGATATTCGGTTATACGAGTATCTGCAGCACAGCAGACTCCTTACACCACTTCTCGTAATACTCATCTTTTGAATATTAAACACATATACATCCTTAAGTTCTGCTATACCATGACAGGTATTACCAACGATCGATTAATCGTATAAAAAAAGTGGCAACCCTTATATTTGAAAATGGCTATGGTAGAAAACCTTTTTATTTTCCTTCAATTTCGTTTCAATGTCCGTTGAATTTGAAGTGCTTCTGTTTTAGTTATTTTGTTACCTACTTGTTTTGTTATATTTTTTGGTTGTTACGGTTTTGTTATATTTTGGAGTTCTTTCTGTTTTGTTATATGTATTAGTTGTTACTTCGTTTTTCTTACATATTGTTTTCGTTACGTTTGAGTCACCATGAGTTACCGAAATAAGCCTTGTGTTTTCGGTTGCTCTGATCTTGGTAAGTAAACTTTTATTTAACTATTACGTCGTTATATTGACATATGCCATGTCAAGACGCCTAAGTTCTTCGTTGCAATTAGAAATTCACCCTAGAACCTACATGAAAACGTAAATCTAGCCGGTATTTCACAAAAATATATAATATACTTATAGTTACAAGAGTTATTATTCAAAAACTTTCTTTACTTTTAAGACTGCTTGAAACTGTACTTAAACTCAAAGTTGTTTCTCGAACAGCCCTTGAAAGAACTTGAAAGTGATATCATTAATTTTATAACTATGCCTAGCTTCCCAGTGGTTTTACCCACAATAATTTTCTGCTCTACTCCTAAATACTGTTATTTAAAGTTATATGGGCTATAGCATTCCTCAAGTATTGGTCTATCAAAGAATTTTTCAAATCTGACTGATAGTTCCAGAGACTAACATCTTCAATCTATATATCTATATATAATCTGTACTAACACACTTCTTTCTTTCTTTCTTTCTTTTCTTTCTGGATGTTGCAGGTGTGTATCTGCATACTTTTCCAAACCCGGAAAAGAAACCTGAGTTG
The DNA here is from genome assembly GCA_946406115.1 of Apoda limacodes. Lineage (NCBI taxonomy): Eukaryota > Metazoa > Arthropoda > Insecta > Lepidoptera > Limacodidae > Apoda > Apoda limacodes. The sequence goes on along the minus strand of OX291564.1, from coordinate 17,077,900 downwards.
TTTTCTGCATGGGTGTCTATTGTAGGTGACAAATTAAAAGAAAGGGATCCTGTTAATATTTACAGACTTAAACGTGTTTGTGACTATCATTTTGAACCCATGGATAAGACAAGTGGTCATCGCCTGGCTGTTTCTGCTATCCCAAAACTTTACCTGCAAGGTCAGTCAACTTGACTACTATTTTTAATGTCTGAACCAGTAAAATCGGTACATTTGGAACTCAAACTTGTTCAGAACCCTTGCTCAGATCTATAACCTAAGTTACTCCTACATAAGTATTCTTCTTTTTAAATGCTTTTACTTTACTTGGCTGTAAAGTAAATGCCTCCTTTCTTCCCTCTGTTTCACATTTATTATTGTATGTACAAAATCATAAAAAATTTAAGAAATCATAATATGTTTAAGAAATAATTATAAAGTATTAAATAATTATATAGTAAAATGTTTTAGGTATTGTTAAGACTCAATTCCCCAGGGGAAGATAAATGAAAAGATAGGTTCGTTAATACAATTTATTTTTAGTTTTATATACAATCACTAATTCACAAATAAACAATTTGAAAGTCTATAATTCCATAATAAATTCAGTTTCCGAATTTATCTGTTTTGCCGTCTTTTTCCTATCTAGACGATGGTATCGTAATTTTTCCTTCGGGTCGACTGTATTGTCGAAAATATCAATTAATCGTAATATGATGTAATTTTCACCAAATTGTCAGCAATCTATGCCATTACCATTCTTTTCAGATTGAGAAATTAAAAATCAATATGGCGAAAAAAAGCCAATCCGCAGAATCAATATAGCAATAATCACCTATCCAAATAAATGCACTTAGGTACCTGATGGGAGGGTTTATGGTAGAACCCACAACCTTGAGATATTTTATCGAGAAAATCAAACCTTCTCTTATTAAAGCTCGTGCGGTAAATTCCTCTTGTAATTTACATCTCCTTAGTTCCTGCTTCTCTCAGAACTTGATGCACTCCAAAAAGATTAATTCCTATTTATTTTAGGTAAAAATTGCAAATTTTGGTTTTAAACATCTATCTTTGAGAAAATCTCCAAAAGACTTCTTTGAATATTTTTCCATCTGTCATCTTTTTAAAAATCAGATTTAAAAGACTGTTGACGTAAATGAGTATGGCATTCCATGCCTGTATGGATATAGAATTTTACAATGATTTTGACATAACACGCAAAAGGGTAATTTAAAGCTAATTACACACTACATATACAAAATAAAATACTTCACTCGCTACAGTATGTTTAAGTCTGGATTGGCCATGATTCAATTAGAGCATAATTATTGTGTGCCGAGAATGTCTGGGACATCAAGCGATGCAACTGCTACATGTTCAACGGCTTTTTCAGGTGTGTATGTAATTAAATTAAATTTTGGTAAATATAAGAGAACAATCTTGTTAAAAAAATACTATTATACAACCTAAAATATTATTTGCCAACTGCTGCATTCGCATAATAATTTCGTTAAAAAAATGGCCAAAGTTAAAAGTATGTTTTCTATTACAGACAGCACCTCTGCTGCAGTTGTTGAAAGTCGAGTTCCTCCGGTCCCTGCAGAACACATACTTCCAATTGTTTCACAACCAACAACATTGTGTCTACAAGAATCTACAGAAGTTATAATTCATTCAAAAAAGGCTTCTATCTCCAAAGGTACTTGCTACATTGCTATTGGAAAAAAATTGTTTAGCTTTCAATGATTCCTAATTATGCAAAACAACTATACATATATAACATCACATGTGTTGCCAGAAGGGATAGGCAGATACTGGAGAGTTAAAATCGCTACAATCCTGACATAACTATTTTTGCTTCATCTATTCACATCATCAATGCTTTCATACACGTTCGCTGGTTTAGAACTCCCTTGACCTGGCCTTTTCTGAGATGGTGTCAATTTGTTCAAGATACAATACTAACTCATCTATATACTTTTTCCTCATACATTTATATTAAGCATTTTTTTGACTATCCTCTCAACACGTCCAAACCATCTTAACATATTTTTCTCCATCTTTTTACTTCACAATGCTTCTGTATCTCACTATTTCTTATTTTGTCATTGAGGAAACACCACACATACTTCTCAATGATCTTATTTCCACAGCATATATTCTACTTACATGCTTTGTTTGCCATTCCCAACATTTACTTAACTATTTACTGTTGGACCCAATGCTCCCTTATGACAATAATTGATAGATGGCGTTGTATCTGTAATTTTAAATGGTAAATGACTCGGCCTCATCTTACACTTAGCCGGTTCTTATAATTTGTTGTTATAGTTTAGAACTCACACTATTTATCACTGCTAGTTTGGAGTTTGTATATATTACTGTTTTTAACTGACTTAGTTCGGGCATAACTCCTTCATATACAGACCGATTTGCAAAATTTTTTTTTTTATTTAAAAGGGTAGACTTCTTAGGTGGTCCCATATTAATGTAGTGAATTTAAAACTTAAAAAATAATATGTATTAATTTAGAACTAGTGAAACGCCTTTTATGTTGATGATTGTATAAAATTTTGTTACGAGTATGGATGGCTACATAAATATGGTATTAGAGGCAAAGCTCACGACCTTTTGACCTCCTATATGAGTAGGAGACCACACAAAATAGATGTCAACGGTGAAAGATCTCCGGGATCAGCAGTCACTATGGGAGTCACTCAGGGCTCACTTTTAGGTCCTTTTCTATCTCTTATTTACATTAATGATCTCTCATGTCATGTAAAAAACCATGACATTGTCTTATTTGCTTATGACACCTCTTTGCTTTCTAAAGTTGAGAGACGACAGACATGTTATGATGAATTAAATAATGCCCTTCTTAAAATTGTAAATTGGTTTAACGCTAATAACACTACTCAACAAATTTTCAACTTTTGATTTTATCTGAGGTCGCATTATGTGATTACTATTTCTTGCCACTAAAGTAATAAAAATATGCAAATATACACACACCATCACATCTCAATGTCCAGATAAACATCCATGTCCGAAATCACGAATTTTCCATAATTTTATTCTAATTTTAATTGAAATGGCGTAGTTTTTTTGGAGTGGCTGGCTTTTCTCTTGTACTCAGTAGCAGGGGTCTATCTAATAAGGCTCCAACAGTAATCCGCGAGCATAGCAGGCTCCCATCTGCCTTGAAATCGCTTTTCAAATGCAACAACATCTTGGTGAAAGCGTTCGCCATGTTCGTCACTGACTGATCCAATATTTTCAGGGAAAAAGTCCAAATGCGAGTGAAGAAAATACAACTTAAGTGACATATTGCATCCCATTTTATAATAGCAGTCCAATAAAACTTTTATTTTTTCGCGAAAATCTTCAGATTTCTTGTTACCAAGGAAATTGTTAGTGACATCGACAAAAGCGTTCCATGCTTGTTTTTCAATATTATTGAGAGCAGATATAAAAGATGGATCTTGAATCAGCTTTTTTATGTCTGGACCTACGAAAACACCCTCTTTAATTTTCGCGTCACTAAGCTTGGGAAACTTTTGCTTGAGAAACTGGAACAAAATTTTTTATGAGCCCCAGTTTGATGTGCAATGCCGGCAAAATAATTATATCTTGCTCAACCAATGGTTCAAATTTTACGTTTTTCTGGCCCACTACTAGAGAGTGACGTAATGGCCAATCTTTTTTAATAAAATGTTGAGCTCGAGCTCGGCTATCCCACTCGCAAAGAAAACAACAATATTTTGTATAGCCTGACTGCAAGCCTGTTAACAAAGCAACCACTTTAAGATCTGCACAAACTGGCCATTTATGATCTCTGTATTTAATTTTTTCTAATAAAAGTTTCATAACGTCATTAGTTTCTTTCAAATTAGCACTATAAGCGAGGGGCAAGGACGGTAACTCATTTCCATTATGCAACAATACTGCTTTCAAGCTACTTTTTGAGGAATCAATAAATAAACGCCATTCAGCAGCTACATGATTTTGCCCAAGCTGTGCCATTAATCCATTTACATCATTGCAAAAAACTAAGCCATCTTCTTTAGAATAGTACGGAACCAGTGAGCTATGTCGTTTACGATAAAAATATACCTTCACCTCTGATTCACATAGATTCCATTGCTGTTATCTGGATGTCAATAATTCTGCCTTATCAATGGGTAAATTTAATTCTCTTATTAAGTCATTAAGCCTAGTTTGATTCAATAAAAGTGGCTCAGCTGCACATTTTGGGACATATTGGGGGTCCTCGCTATTTTCACTATCCGTCGAACTCGAGTCGACTTCAACTGTCTGAATTAAATTCACTGGGCACTCTGGAACAGGTAACTCGTCAGAATGTGGCTGAGGTTTTATTACCGATGACACGTTGGCATACTTAATACTTCGTTTTGATTTTTCAGAAAACCCCTTTAATTGCGTTAAACAAAAATAACAATCGACGGCATGATTCGTTGGCTCCATCCACACCATTGGCGTACCAAATGGCATTTTTTTAGTTGTTCCCTTACACCAACCATTGAGATATGTATAAAGCAGCACACTTTAGGAACCCATGACTTGTCTTGATTCCTTACGACACGGTTAAAATAAGCTTGATAGCACTGTTTAATTCAGTCAGAAAGTGGTTTTTTTTTCGATTTCGGCGTAAACTCGCCACAAATATAGCAAAATAAATCAGGACTGTAGTGTGTAGTGTAAAATTTGTTACTTAATATAAAAAAACCAAATGTGTTATATTTACATTACCAAATGTTAGTCAGATTTAGAAATGTATTAATATTTATGGCGAGCAATTAGAACTTGTTAAGTCAACAGTCTTTCTTGGCATAACGCTGGACTCCAAACTTCAATGGGGTCCTCATATTCATAACCTAGCCAAAAAAACTTAGCTCTGCTGTGTATGCAATCAAGAAAATAAGACAATTGACCGATGTCGACATTGCAAAAATAGTATATTTTAGCTATTTCCATAGTTTAATGACATATGATATCCTATTGTGGGGTAGCGCTGCTGATGTAAATACAATATTTTTGTTACAAAAAAGGGTAGTTTGTGCTTTTTATAAATTAGGATCTAGGATATCTCTGAGGGATAGGTTTAGGAAAGTAAAAATTTTGACTTTAGAGTCGCAGTACATATATGAATTTTTTTTATATGTACATAAAAATATCAATAGTTTCAGCAAGAAAAGTGACGTTCACAAAGTAAATACTAGAAGTAAAAATAAGCTGTTGGTGCATGATACACGTCTACACAAAATAAGTAACTCTTTTATGGGGCAATGTATAAACTTTTACAACAAAGCTCCCAATAATATTCAAAAGCTATCAATAAGTAAATTTAAATCTTTTATCAAACAAGTACTTTGTAAAAAAGCATACTAGAATATTTCAGACTATGTAAATGATAAAAATCCTTGGGACTGAAGATGCTCAATTACAGGATGCATAGGTAAACCAAATTAAAATGGACATAATATAAAATTGTACGGCTTAAATTTTTTATTTAAAACATTGATTGTATTTTTAGTTTTTATAATGTTTTTTATAAGAGTAACTATCGAGTTTCTTGCCGGATTCTCTCGGTAGAAATCAACAACATTGTGAACCGGAGAAAAGGTGGAAGGGGGTTCAAAAAATAGTATTTCATAACTTTGACGATTCAAAAGTGATTGTTAAATCCTAATTTGAATAAAATATTTTGACTTTGATGTTTATGGAGTACGAAAAAAGCAATTCGTCACTCAAAAGTAAAAAATAAAAACTTTTTAACAAAAAAAACAACCGGCTTTAAAAAGATGCACTTTCAAAGAGAACTTTTTGAAGCCGGTTGTTTCTTTTATTAAATAGTTTTTTAGTACAGAGCAAAAACAACGCAAATCTATTTCTTGTATGGGGATCCCCTTAAATTTTTACTTTTTAATATTTTTATTATTTGTTAAATAATTCCCCATTATAACACATATTCTGTGACAATTTGTGCTTCTACCTGTTACGTTCTAAAAGATAGAGCTCTCTAATGGTCAGACAGACAGTGTAGGCTTAGTAATAGGGCTCCGTTGGCACCTATTGGTGCCCAACAACAACAGTCAGGACTGATCATCTGCTTATTCAGAAAAAATGTTCTTAAAACGAGCTGCTTCATTTCCATACATTTATTTTGTTGACTTGAACTTGATCATAGAATTAATAACTCAAAAAACTCTTTTTTATCACAGTAATGACTGTCTGTGTGTGTTGTGCATGGCCATCGAAAACATATATCATAAAACAGCCAAAGGATTTAGATATTGCCGTGTCTTATGTAAAAGTTTGTTTATTAGTTTCTTTGACTCTGTACCTAATCGTCGTGATTTGTTGTATAGACAGACATATTTTAGGGGCCTAAGAGTTACATTATTTATTGGTTATTTTTTTGTAGGTGCAACCGCGGGGTGCACAGTTAGTTATATATTGCAATAAAACAAAATATTCAAAAAAGTAAAAGTATTAATTTTTTATTTATAATGCTTTCTGGGAAAAAACGCGTTCACTGCCAGACGAAGAGAAGCATAAGACACTTGCAAAATGAAATATGCAGATTGAGGACAAAAGGCAAAATTTTCAAAGACAGATTAAAAAATGCTGAGAAAATTGCCAATAACTTCACTACTCATAAATTGGTCAAAAATATGACTGACCCTGCTAAGCTATTCACCCGTATACAGGTGCAAGAAACTAAGAAAAAAGCGAAAGGAAGAAGATATACAATTGACGAAAAAATTTTGGCCTTGTCCCTGTTTAAAAAAAGTCCTAAAACATATAAGTTGCTTCACAAATTATTTACACTGCCATCAAAAAAATCATTAAAGGCATTGTTGGCACAAATAAAATTAAAGGCTGGCATAAATGATGCTATTTTTGATGAGCTTCAAAATTATGAAAAAATGAGCAAAGAAAAAAGATTAGTAACCCTTGTGTTTGACGAAATGTCTTTGACACCTAATGTTCATTACAATTCTAATTTGGATGAATTAGTTGGATTTGAAAATGATGGAATGCAAAAAAGTTGCAAATTGGCTGACCATGTGTTAGTTTTTATGGTAAAGGGTATTAAGGCCAACTTTAAACAACCGGTTGCTTACTATTTTACCCAGAATATGAAGCATACCCAACTAAAAGATATAGTCAAAACAGTTATTGCAAAAGTTCAAAAAGCAAATCTTGAAATTGTTGCTACAGTTTGTGATCAAAGTACATTAAATGTGAGTACCATAAATGGACTTGTCAATGACACCAAAGAACAATATTTAAAAGAAGGGAAAGAATGGCGCAAAGAAATTTTTTTGGTTAATAAAAAGGAAATAATCCCACTTTTCGATGTCCCACATTTGATTAAAGGATTAAGGAATAATTTACTAAATAAAGATTTGCATTATGTTGATGACAAAGGGGTTAAAAGGATTTTGAAGTGGGATTATTTTCAAAAAGTTTACGAAGCTGATGTGAATTTAGGAGAGTTGCGGTACCTATATAAAATAACAAATGAACACATAGACCCATCAAAAATAAAAAAAATGAGAGTGAAAAATGCTGCTCAACTTTTTAGTCACAGTATGGCCGTAGCCACTGATCACTTGGTATCTAGAGGGGATATTGAAAATGATTGCAAAGATTTGATTCCTTTTGTTTTAACAATAGATAAACTCTTTGGCAGCTTGAATAGTTCATCATTCCATATACCAAATGATAAAATCTATAAAGGACCTGTACGGCGTAACTCTTCACACCACACTCTTTGGCAAAATGCTTTGAAACTCTTAAAGTCAATCAAGTTTATACAAAAAAAATCTAATGGAGACTCTGTTGAAAAATCTGTTCTAACTGTAAAAAAATTTATAAGAACCATTGAGGGATTTCAATCACTTTGGAAATTATTGCATAACAAATATCTTTTTGATTGCATTCTCACTAGAAATTTTAATCAGGACCCACTAGAGAATTTTTTTGGAAGCATTAGGAGTATTGGTGCTAGAAAAAAAAAATTGTATGGGGTTTAAGGGAGCGTTTAAAACTCTCTAATTAAATAATTTTAGTTCAACACATTCATTTAATGCAAATTGTGAAGAAGACTTTAATAACTGTCTACACAGCTATTTATTTTTTATTGAAAATAAAACGAAATATAATAATGTTCCTTCGTCACCCCATGCAATTGACAATCCAATAGATATTGTTAATTCTAATGCAGATTTGTCTACGGATGGCATCCAAAAAGGCAATTATGTTTGTGGCTGGATACTATCAAAATGTTTAAAAAACGTTGTCAAAAATTGCAAAGTTTGTCGAAAGGCGCTATGTGGGGATGCAAAATTAAAAGATAATGCTTTCATAGCATTGAAGGAATATAATAAAAATAAAAAGTGGTTGAGTTATCCTTCGGAAAGAATGGCGAGTTGTTTCCGTGAAAGTCAAAACTTAATAATTTCTTTTTTAAAGAAAGACTGCCATGTGCCAGGAATCAGAGATAGAATTAAAATATTTGTGAATATATTTAACGATTTTAATTTTTTGCAATGTGTTGTACACAAAGAAAGGCTTCAGAACTACATGATTGATGTAACAATAAATATAATTATAAACAGTTGGTGCAGGTCAGTCAACAGAATATTGTCTGGTAAAATTACATATGAAAATGGTGATGATAAGGTGAAAATAGCTGCCCAAAAATATCATCTCAAACATAAACATAAATAAGTAATAGAATGGAAGTGTATACAGTGCCGCTAAGGACAATGTATAGCTATCAATTTGGGAAGAACCGTAGCCTACGCGTCATAATAGTGGCGCCATCTAGTTTGCACGGTGTTTACGGCAAAATAACATGACCGTTTAAAGTACTGTAATGTAGTATCTTTCGAAATGTATAGCGATGTCGTTTGTAATATCTTTATATTGTTAAGTATACTTTGCTGAAATTAGATTTGTCATAGACTTTGGGCGGTTTAAGCACCGTATCACATTGTGTTCCTACAGGAAATCATTGGTGGATCAGGATATTCTGTCTTTCTAGCTATCCCCAGCTAAAAATAAAGTCACCCCTTTGCACAGTTGCAACTTTATGAGTTTTATCGAGATAAAGTATTCTTTATCCTTCTCTATCCCTACAGCTATAATAAGTACGAGAGAAGATGAGCATTTCTGAGCTTGAGACTAGAGAGACACCATCATGTCGCCAGAGATTGGAGTAGGTAAAACTGTTTAGGGGCAATGATCTGAAACATATGTAAATATCGAGATGGACATACCTACTGATTTTAAAAGAAAGCGACTTTAGCATATTGTAGAAAATTTGTTTAGTAATGATTTCTGTGTATGTAAAAATTTGTTTATCCGATGAAAAACGATCATATGTTAGTACTTGTCAAAAATTGTTAATTTTGGACGTACGTTAACTGTATAGGTATACATACAAACAATTGAATCAGTCTTATGTAAATGTACTTATATCACTAACTTCATTATATTTAGTCCATTCCCAAGTAATCCGAAATTTATCAAAACCGGTTTTAAGAAACTGCATAACCATGTTATGAAAGCATGATGCAAGTACCAAAAATAGCTTTGCCTACTCCGATCACTGCCTTTCACAAAGTGGTATATTAAGAGAAGACCAGTATCCATATCTTTTACGGCAAACTAGGAAGCGCAACTATTATGCCTCAGAACCTACGGTTCCTTAACTGAAAGCGATACAGTTAAGCGCTTGCGGCACTCTATACACTTCCAAAATGTTTTTTTAAAACAAATGTTTCTATTTAATTATTGTAAGTTTTAGGCTTTTTCAAGATATCAGATCAGTTTTTAAAGATATATCAACTTTTTAATGGTTTATATAAAGATGGTAAGGTGGGCCAGAGAGAGCTAGATTCTGTATTACTAACGATTTGCATAAATATGTGTTACAGCTAATGTCCGAAGTGCAGCTTTAAATTTTAATTTAAGCCGGCTTAAGTTAGGTAAGGCTAGGCTTGTGTTATGTAAGAAACACCCAGATCAAGGTGTCTTATAGCCGCACTCGGAAATTAGTCATAACATATATACTTAAAATCAATACACAATGTCGTGCACATTATGATGAGTTACATACTTTATATACTAATAATAAACTTAGTTTTCTGTATTGTAATTGCGTTAAGCTTTGGAGTTATGTATGTTTGTACTGTTATATGTCTAATGATTTTACTGACGATAATTACAACCTAATGCTTGTATTGGGTTAACTTTTTAACTAATACAATAAACTAACATAACTCAAAGAGCTAACACATTAAAGTCAATCTTGGCACTTATACTTTTAAATTTTTTAAATGCTATAAAATTTTCACAAACATTTCGTGATTGCGCGATCTAGCCTTTATCGCCCTCCTGAAACAATTAATCAAAACGTAATCGGAGTAATTTCTAGCTTTGTATTAAAGATTTTTTTTAAGGACCATTTGAAAGCTTGATATTCTCCACTAAAATAATACGGTGTGAGCGTATAGTTGATAAAACTGCTGTGCAATATTAACGTAACTAAAAAAAGGTATTAACACTAGAAATAACGATAAAAGATGTCTACATATAAATTTACTAATAATAATATAAAACCTTGTACTTATTCTGCAATTTTTCTCAATCAAAACATATGAGCTTCCAAAGTTCTTGCTCTTGTTTATTTCAAATATACCCTCACTTACCCGACCTGCAAAAGTATATTCATGTTTATTAATTTATTTGTTTGTAGTAAGAAAAAACAACTGCGAAAACTCGAATAATTTTTAGTACATGTCATCATTAACACCTAACATTTAAGTCGTTGTAGAAAGTTATTACTGAATAAATGACTATAATTTAATTTCGTTTTTAATTTTATTTACTCTATTTTTCTGCAAAACGTAAACTTTAAAGTAAACAAAATATATAACAACTAACTTTAAATGGCGATTAAACATTTATAATTTTTCAGAAGTAATTATGAATTGATCTAATTTTCCAATAGATGTTTTATTTAACTAGGGGTTTGTTCAGTTTTTCAATGTAAGTTTTTTTAATCAAGCCCAGTATAAGACTGACAACCGTTCAGTTATTTTACCTCTGGTTAAATCAATTGGTAAGCTGTTTTAATTTACTTTTGGCATTATTAATATATCACATTGATGATAATTTTATTTTAATCATGCCAAAAATGAATTAAAATAGCTTATCAATGGATTTAACTAGAGGTAAAATAACAACAGGCCATTTGCATGTGTGTGTAAGTACGTACTTTCACAGTACTTACACATACATTATATTTGTTCTGATTTAATACGACAGATAGAGCTACTTTCCATACATGCATTTTATCGCCGTGAGAGGTCACTCTTTTCCTTTTGGTATAATTATAATACTCTTTGAATATGGCCTAAACACCTTGTGCATAGAGCTAGAAGAAGGTTGGTCATGTCAAGTACGTTATCCTTTCCTGTTGCTTTGTTTTGAAAAATATGGCCTAAACGCCTTGTGCTTAGAGTTAGTAGAAGGTTCGTCTGTATCTGTGTCAAAACATATTTTCTCTCCTATATCCTAATACGGAACGATACGGCCTTAACACCTTGTGCATAGAGCTAGAAGAAGGTTGGTCATGTCAAGTACGTTATCCTTTCCTGTTGCCTTGTTTTGAAAAATACGGCCTAAACGCCTTGTGCATAGAGCTAGTAGAAGGTTGGCGGTGTCAAGTACGTTATCCTTTCCCGATGCCTTGTTTTGAAAAATATGACGTAAACGCCTTGTACATAGAGCTAGTAGAAGGTTCGTCTGTATCTGTAACAAAACATATTTTCTGTCCTATATCCTAATACGGAACGATACGGTCTAAACACCTTGTGCATAGAGCTAGAAGAAGGTTGGTCTGTATCTAATCTATGTTAAAACTTTTTTCTTTCCTGTAAAATATGAGACCGATCTGCTCGGAGCACATGTTTTCCTTTGTCATTGCAGTAAACTAGGATCTTACCTAGAACAAAATGGTTCAATTCCATTTAGTTGTTCTTCTATTTATTTTGTTTATCTTCAGACATATAATTTTAAGAATTAAACTAATTACAAAATGTTTATCTAAATGTCATAAATATGGGTTTAGGATTTAAACAAAATCTAGTGTTATAGTGTGCAAGTGGAAGTGATGAAAAATATTTATTGGTAAGTTTTTATTAGTAAATGAATCATTCTCTGTGGTTATTTAAAAAACTATTTCGTGTCGTTTACATCACCCAAATTGAAAACTTTACGTAATCAATTCCAAAATGTTTATTGGGCAATTGGAGCAGTGAAGATGCGCCAGCATCTGCGCTGCGGAAAGTGAGCCAGAATGCCCAATAAACACCTACTTATGTACATAATTTTTTATTAATACAGCCTTGCATTGAACACGTTTTCTTATAAAATAATGATAATAAAATCACAAAATATCCTAATATAAACGAAAACTCTTAATATGTTGAAATGGTTCAACATTTTATAGTACTTCTTTGTCAATAATAACTATTAATCATTCATAAACTGGTCATAATTTTATATTTAAACTCAACCAAACAAATTATTTAAACAACATCATACGATGAGTACATTTTTTTAATGTTAAAAGTTAAGTAAGGAGTCTTTAATAAACATCTTCTTTTAACTTACCATCATGTTTAGACTTAAACAAGGTGCATAAAATGTAGTTTAATACTAAATCAACAAACATATCAAACATTAGGAACTATATTAGATACCTAGGAACTAAAAGAGTGTCTATCTATATTTATCGTCTGAATTACAATTTAAACAACAGAATGATGTAATATCACCTTTGATACATCCTGCTTGGGCCCAGTCCTTGCAAGAAATACATTGGATCCATTCACAACCTTATGGATCTTCATTATAGGAGGCACCGCAGATATAAAAACGCGTAGACTTGTTACCTCAGGATTGAATCATGTGAACCGTACTCGACGTGGGTTCAACGGTGCTGGCCACAGAGTACATAAATATATTGGCGTTTGGCATCCTTTTTTGCTCCAGCCGACCGAGTTTGTTGTTTTATTTAGGGGAAACCGAGGAGAGTTGTGACAATTTTTAATTTTAAGGGAATATTTCGCTCCAGAAACATTTCACAGTTACGACCTATGTGAATTAATGTACCGAGTAAAGTTGTGACAGCTATGTACTCGTATTTAGACTGTTTGAGTACTAAAAATTACCATTACACATGTTATAAATAAATGAAACATGTTTTTTTTGGTAAAGTAGTCTAATCATCTTTTACATCAAGTACCAACAAACACAACGTATAACCTTTCCATAACAAGTAATTATATCTGATAAATAATTATGGCATCGCTTTGAGATCCATCATGTTATAATCAGTCAAAAATTAAAATTTTAATTTGATAGGCAATTATGGCAAACGTATTGCAGCTCGCCTCCAGTACAATCTTCGTGTGACAAGCCCTTGCATTTTAGGCATTGCACGCACTCCTCATTCGATCTGCTGTTTGAATAGGCTTCAAGGCAAAACAAGCAAAAACATTTTTTTTTCTCTCCTTCGTCATCCCCTGTTTTTCTCTTCTTATTTGTCTTCTTGGCTTTTTTAGGTTTCTTCTCATCTTCACTTAAGACGACTTTTCTGCTTCTATAGCAGCTATTTCGTCCTTAGTAGGTGGGTCAGTAAGCACATCAGATTTGATTTTGCGTCTGTTCGGTTTACTTATTTTTCTTGGCGGAGCTTTTGGCAATGGCCTAACTTTCTGGCGAGAACACATTAGAAACAGTGGCAAGAGGACTGTGGGCTGTAAACGGGGAGGCAACAGGTTCATTTGCATCAATGTTCAAGACTGGGCTATGGGCTGAAGATCTGGAGGCAACAGGTTCTTGAGCATTGTTGTTCACAATTGTGCTACAGGCTGTAGACGTGGATGGATCAGGTTGAATGGCATTATTATTCTGAACCAGGGTATGGGCTGAAGACGTGGAGGCAACAGGTTCATTGGCATTATTGTTCACAGTGAATAAATTTCTAGATGACATGGTATGTTCTATAGATGAACCTGGAGTAATGGCTCTTGCTTCAACGTTATCAACTGTGCCGGTGTTGAGACAAAGCTACGAACAAATCTTAAAAGTTTACAATATTTGATTTTGTTAGAATGAAGCAAATATCATTATTGTCGTTTAAAATACTAATGCTGAAGGCGTTTTGATTACTCTGAACGTTAAAAGTAAATATAGATAGCTATATCTAAGATAGTAATGTATGTATAAGTATTTCACGGTTTTATTCCCGAAGGGTGTCACGGTTCTGTTTGGGATTCGAACCCAAGCCTCGGCCAGCTATCACTTATTCAGCATGACTCAACCCCATGGCCGTCAAATTTGAATATAGGGATGAGATAATAGGGGGTTCGATTCTCACCTATACTCAATTTGTTAACATTTTGGAACAAACACTTTATAAAACCATTCTTTAGGTAAAATAATATTTATAAGATGTTTTCAAAATAACAAATTTATCTGAAATATAATTCTATTATACGACCTAGATTAAAATTAACACATTACAATAGTTTATTAATTTTTTATATTCACTGTATACCTAACGACACTGTTACTTTTTTGTTTCGCACACACTGTAGATTGGAGCCTTAGGTCAGCCTAGGTTATATCTTGTCGGGACGAATCGAAGAATTGCCACCCAGGCAAAGTAGATGTTCGAGCCCATGTTCAGGGCTATCATAGCCAGCTGATCAGGGTTACGCCTGGAAATCAGGGTCGTCGTCTTCCACTGCCAGCTGATGATCCGTGTAAGGTTGTTGACCTCTGATTTTTCATTTGGGCAGAGTGAGACCACTTTCTACTATTTGAAGTTTCCGGGTAGACGATTTCAAAAATACTGCGATATACTATTTCCGCTTTGCGACGTGTCTTTGGCTTGGCCAATCCATGGCGTTTGCAATTTCGAGTTCGCCGATTGATCGAGCCGATCTTCAAAATTTCCAGGAATTTAAAAATTTTGCCTTTGGAGTTTTTGACTGGTCCAATCGCCTCAGTTACATTGACTTCGCCCTTATTCTAGAAGTTTCTCGTAAATTAAATAGTGATGTAACTGCCCATCGTAAACTTCGTCTATTTGTACTTATATACGTGTTAGATGTCGAGCAGTGCCGTTGAATGTAATAACACTACATGGGGTTAATCAGTGGCTCGAAACAGCCACATTATAATGTGACACCCGCTTTTCACTAACCACTTCAGTTCTGCGTGACTGGTGGTGAGCTTATCGCCACAACACTGCTTCTGATAGCTATATACTAAGATGGTTGTATATGTAGGTCCTATTAGTCATAAATACTAACTAGTTATAGGCAGTAAAATAAAAGACCAAGACCAGAATAATATACCTCTTTGCCAATTCTAGACAAACTATAAGAAGTTATTTAGGACTGGACATTGGCATAGTTTCCACAGTATTAAAGTTTCAAAACATAGTTACAGATGCAAATGGAGAGAGCAACGCCAGGAACTACTTAATGATATTAATGTGTCAAGGCCTATTTTCCACATTTCCAGAATGGAAACAAGACTCTATTAGAAGTGAATTGGAAATAAACATCCCATCTTTGTAAGTAATTGAAGTAGCGTCTTATTCTTCTTTTGTTGTGAAGTAGGCACATAATAGTTATAGTTTTACTTTGAAAATAGGTGTTTCTTTGGAAGGGTTTGGAATAAATAGTTAGTTGCATGGGGTTTCTAGTGACCCCAAACAAAATAAAAATAAATAAAAGAATATTTATAAGAAATAAATAAAAAAACTATTTATTATGAAATGTATCAAGATAGAATATTATAAAAACTAAAATAAATCATTAATCAAATAATTCACTCTAAGGGAGTAGCTGCCATACGTGAATAGGCAAGTACATATGCAGATACTGCTTAAAATACTGCATTAAAGTGTGAATTTCGTTGGATAGAAATGTCTTGTGCACTAATATTGCAAGATAAACACCATAACTAGTATTTGTAAAATTAGTAAATTTAGTAAGGCTCTGGTCATTTAATAATTTACTAGCATTCCATGACTATATACTATTTGTGACTATGGTTAATAGCAATATATGATAATGATGCATTTTAAGTAGCAAAATGTTAATAAATAAGATTACATCACCTTAATAAAAGCAGCATTATCATAAGTGAAATGTATCACATGTGGTAACATTATACTAAAAGAAATGCACTGATGTAAGTTTATAATATATTACAGAGAAATGGAGTATGTCTTGGCCCAGGACAAATCAAATATACAACAGGAGCTACAAACAGATCCATTACAAAGTCAGTTTGAAGTATCAGATGAACACAATTATTCCAGTAGTAGTCGACAAACAGCAGTTATGCAATTGATACAGACTCAAAATCAGTTTCATGATCGGACACCTAATATAACTGGTTTGTAAAAGACTGCAATGCAGTATTGTTTTCTGACAATGTTATTGTTTTATATTGTTTTAATTTAACGTCAACCAGCCAAGCTGTACACAGTTACACGGTAAAAACTCCCTCTAAAACCTCAACAAGTGTCTCAAATTGGTGGAAGACATGTCTTATCATAAAGTAATCAATTTTTTGGGTTAACTAGTCAAACAAGTAGTTTCAACATAACTGAAAAATAAAATAAACATACATTTTCTTGGCAAGTGAGAATTAAAAAAGGTGTTTCTCTGCTGCCCCCCTCTAGCTCAAATCCTGGGACCGCCCTTGGTTACAGCCTCTTTATTTAGAGTCTAGAAAGGCGATAAAGGTAGATACAGGCTTCCAAAGTTCATCTTTTTTGTGGTCTCACAAAATGTAGTGACGGGCTACAGAACCTGACACAAATTTTGGCACTTTTTTATTGGTATTAATAAATCTCACTTTATATTACAATTTTGTTTTTAATAGAACAGTGGAAACAATTTCAGCCACAATTTATAAATTCCACTGTAAGAAAAGCTGCAAATATTACTCAAAACGGCTTTGGATTTCCTACTGCATGCCAGGTAGAAAAATAAATGGAAAAAGTTAAAGACAATAGAGGTCCTAACAGAAGTGGGGCTCCAACTTTAAAGTTTAAGTACTTTGATGAAATGGACGAAATTTTGTCTCAAAGTCCTATTATAGCCTCATCTTCAAGAGATAATAGTGCTATGATAAATCCCGAATGTGAACCAAATGTTTCTCAAGGAAGTTCCAGGAAAAGAAAAATTGAAGATTATTATAAAGGCATTGTAAATGAACAGAAAATCCGAACAGAAATTTTAAAAGATTTAAGAAATTCAGCCAATGCCAGTTGAAAAATTGAAAAAAACTCATAGAAAAGAAAACTTAGGTTTTAAGTTAATGTAGGATAACTTAACACTGGTCACCAGAGATTAGCACTACAGCATAAAATACATGTATACCTATTGCAAGCTGATTATCTTCTTCAGCTAATATTTATAACAATTTCAATAGCAATCTGTGATTGGTTTATATACAACCCTTAAGGTTTTTTTGTATAAAATAGTATACACATAGTATTTAATTAAACCTTAAAGCTTAAGTAACACATTTTCTTAAAAAATTATCAAACACAAACGCCGTTTGAACGCAAACAAAAAACGCAAACTTGTTGCTAATTTGTGGCGCTAATTTGTTTGTCTATCATCATAAATATTAAACCATGCGGCGGACTCGCACGCAGTAAATGTAAAAAAAAATCTATTGTATTACCCACATTTAAATTTTGTTTTGTGTGCTGTGGAATTGCTTCACTGGTGTATTTCTCTAACACATGTGATAAAAAAATCAACTGATTCATTTATTTTACTGTGTTTCGGTGACTTCGACATAGATGTTATATAATACTATACATTGCTACTTTCCCCGAAATCAGCCCCGAATAAAATCAGCTTCATTTCATAAGTATAGTATAATATATATTGACACTGTTTGTGCAATATATTTTTTTTGAGCTTCTTTATCATCATTAGTTTAACCATCCTCAGTTATTTCATTTACAATGAGAAACGCTCAAACCGTTGACTTATTAAAAAAGTTGATTAATCAAGGCATTGAAGAGTTACAAAACTCCACTCAGTTAAATTTTCCTGATGCTATAATGCAATTATAACGCTATACCTTCAATTTCTTCGATACCTTCATTACCATCACTTCAACCGTCACTTATCAAATCAAACAAATCAACACGACTCCAAAGAAAACGCAAAGAATCAACTGTTGTTGCCAATAAGATAAACATACGAAACACAAAAGTTTCGACTGACGTGTCAGTGGGAAAGACAAGGTTCAGCCATTCAGGTTCAAACATTCAGCTCTAATTTCAGACAATACCTTTAGTGAAAAAATACTATCTGACTGGTCAGCTCTAGACTACTTTTATTACTTTTTTCCGAAAATCCTTATGGAAGAAATGGTAACCAATACCAATCTATATAGTGTTCAAGAAATAGTAAAGTCAATAAAAGTAACAAGAGAGGAAATGACTGATTTTTTGGCCATAAACATACTAATGGGAGTTTGAGAGCCCTCCTATAAAGACTACTAGTTTCCGTTACGCCAAAATGCCAGAACTTATGCCACTAAAGCATTATTTTTAACAAATTAGACGGTATATGTCATAAAAAAACAAAATACGCCCTCTTCTGGAGCATGTAAGAGGTTAATGCCCCAACTGTTTAACCTTGCTATACCCGCGCCAATATTTGTAACACATATACCCGCGCACGATCTGACAGACCGAAAGTTCGGAAAGTTTCCAAACAAAGGTATTTTTTGCAAGTAGCGCGGTTGTAACGTGTTTTGCGGTTTATTATTGATGAGCAATATTCACAGCTACCAATTTTGTTGTTGTCGGATGTTACATGTCGCACATCTTGTCCACAATATCAACTCCATGTCAAATCAGTCTCTTCTTCTGGTGAAATAAGGTTTTATTCAATGTATTTATACATTCGTGTACATTACAACCCGACTTATAATAGCCTTTGGGAACAATAACTTCAATATCTCACCTTGTTCCTTCAAATTTTTGGCTTCTCCTTTAGCACCTGGCAGTGGAGTGCCTATGTTCCTAGCACGCCGCCTCACTGCAGTTGAGGGTGGAGTTTTGATCTTTTTCCATCCTTTGCCAGGTATGAGTCTTGAGAACTATCATGATTTTCTACTTTCTTGCTCAATATTGTATGTTTCTTCTTGTGTCTCAAGAAAATCTTCCACCTCGCTATTATTTTCGTCTTTGTAGCTTTAGACCGAGTTTTCTTCCTCTTACAACAAACTGATCTGCTCTTCATTCATCTTGATATGAAATATAAACTAAAATAAAGTAAATTTGCAATATAAATACATACACACAGCAAATAATGTCAAAAAAGAATATAATAAAACAACTTTATACTTATAAAAAATTGCACTTATACCCGCGTCGGTCTCACAGACCAATTGGCGCCAAGTGCGACCACACGTACGTACGCTACGAATACGCGGGTCACACTGAAATGAAGCTAGCAAGAAATGCGACAGCTAGCAAAAGTATCAAGTACTCAGCATTTCTAGGAAAAAAAATAAACACGAAAACGTATTTCGTCGGTCTCACAGACCAATGCGCGGGTATTGGAAGGTTAAGAGGAAAATACCTTCAGTATTGACGAGATGGTAATTCCATATAAAGGCAAAAAAGCTAGTTCCCGCCGACAGTACAATCCAAACTAACCATCTTAATGGGGCTTCAAAAATTTCGTTCTAGCTGGAGTATCTGGCCTTATCTACGACTTTATGTTAAATGCAGGCGACGATACATTTAGAGGTATTCAGTTACAAACTGAAGAAGATAATTTGGTCATAGGAATTAAAACAGTATTGGCTTTATGTAAGACAATAAAAAAAAACGAGCTTGTGTAGTTTATATTGTTAACTGGTTTTCATCTTTAATTGACCTATATTTTGAGAGAAAATTACGGGATATTACCGTATAGGTACCATCAAAGAAAAAAGGCTTTGAGATGGTAATGCCTTATTACTTACTGACAAGGTAATGCAGAAAAAGGGACGAGGTACCTACTGTCAAGCAATTTGCAATGACAAAAAACTTGCACTCGTAGAATGGTTTGACAACAAGTCAGTAACACTAATCAGTTCCTACGTAGTCTTACCCTGTTGACAAAGTAAAAAGATTTGTCAAGGAATCTCAGGAACGCGTAGATATTCCTTGTCCTCAGATTGTCAAACATTATAATCGGCACATGGGTAGGGTAGATTTGGCTGATATGTTGATATCATTATATAGAACTGGACTGAAGACTCATAGATGGTATTTCAACATATTTTCCCAAATACTAGACATCTGCGTCAATAACGGCTGGCTTCTACGTTGCAGGCATTATAAATCCAGCAACAATATCAAAAAAGATCATCTAAAACAATCCAGATATGAGATATATGCGGGGCTTATAAACCACAATAGGGCACAACGATAAATATTCAGGATTCTGCAAAGGAAAACCAGAAAATTAAGAAACCTATAGCCGAAAGGCTAGTCAGTATATTGTGTCAGGTATGACAAATTTGACCATTGGCCAGAACATACAGAGCAGTACCAGCGTTGCAAACATTGCAAAAAAGGCCAAACCAATACTCGTTGCACAAAATGTAACATAGCATAGGTACAACTACCATAAAACATGATTGTGAGAGATTCAGCGATGTATGATTTATTTACAGGCTTATGCCTAACTAAGAATTTGAAAGTAAATTTTCCAATGTAAGCAAGCATTCCAAAATTATTATTATTATTTTTGTTTATCTTCTTCCTAATAATAACATTATTATTACTAAAAACTATACTCAACTGAAACTCACTCACTAACTCACGTTGTTCAAGCACTTAATTATGACTGAGTGTGATAAAATTTTCAAATACAAATACAAAAACATTTATTTATGAATATGGGTACAATTTACAATATAATGAAATAACTAATTATATAATGAATTAACTAATTATATATAATTATGTTCACACATTTTTCTACAACTTATCATTCAAGTACTCTCTGATTGTGTAGTAAGTTTTCTCTACTAGGAAATTACGCAATCTATTTTTAAACTCTTTAACATTACTTACGTCACGAATACCTTTTGGTAGCTTATTATAGATCATTGGAGCCATATAAACAACACTATTTTGTAAAAAACTAGTTGTAGCTTGTGGTAATTTCAATTTACCCGGAAATCTATTATTTGTACCAGACTTGAATAGATGCGGATTCGTTTTTACAAATACAGAAATTTCAAAAATATATAGTGATGGAAGAGTTAGTATACCAAGTTCTTTAAAATGTGGTTTGCAACTTTTAGTTTGCTTAATACCGCAGATTGCTCGAACACATCGTTTTTGAGATTTAAATACTAATTCTTTGTCTGTAGAATTTCCCCAAAATATAACACCATACCTGAGACTAGAGGCTACATATGCATAATATGCTGTAATAACTACCGATTTATGTACAACTTTACTAAGCATATACAAAGCATAACAGAATTTATTTACTTTTTTACACACGGAATCCACATGCTGTTTCCACGTAAGTTTGTTATCAATTTACATTCCTAAAAACTTTTTTGTGTCAGTCTCATTAATCTTACTACCGGAATAGGTGATGTCTAGTGCTTTATTATGCTCGCGTCTTATTGTAAAATGTAAGATTTGTGTTTTTTCCAAGTTAATTGTAAGACTATTTAATTGTAACCATTCTATTATTAGTTTCAAACTGTGATTGATATCAGTTTCTATGGTATTTTTGCTACTATTGCTATAAGTTACTGTACTATCGTCCGCAAATAAAATCATTGGTAAAGTTGTGCAACTTGGAAAATCATTTATATAAATAGAAAACAAAAGAGGCCCGAGAACACTGCCTTGCGGTACACCAGTTCTAATTCGACGCAAAGTAGATTCAAATGTTATTTCGTCCTTCAACGTAGAAGAGATATTATTTATTCGAGTAACTTGACTCCTATCACTTAAATATGATTTGATAAGTTTTAACGTAACACCTCTTATTCCGTAGTTGTGTAACTTTTGCAATAGAATATTATGATCTACAAATTCAAAAGCCCTGGTGAGATCCATAAATAATGCAGCCACAGGTAATTTGGCATCTAAGTTTGTTACCACCAATTGAATTAACTTAAATACAGCCATATTTATTGTTTTGTTTTTCCTAAATCCAAGTTGTTCTTGTGTGTGATTTTTTAAAAAAAAATTATAAAAATTGTTGTAAATCACCTTTTCCAATATCTTTGAAAAGATTGGTGGCAACGCAACTCCTCTATTGTTTGTTAAACTTTCTACATCACCCTTTTTATGAATTGGTTTTATAATCGATGTCTTAAGTTTAAAGGGGTAAGTTCCATATTCAATGCATAAATTGAAAATATGGCATAGAATTGGGGCAATTATTTTAGAAACGTATTTAAAAACATTAGTAGAGATTTCATCGATACCTGTGCTTGAAGATTTCTTTAAGGAGATTATAATTTTTAATATATCATCTGGTGTGCAAGGTTGCATAAATATAGAATTATTGTAATTTATGGCACTAGTTCTCCTTTTCTTTGTATTATTTGAATATTTTTTACATTCTGGTAGATCTGTGAAATAATCATTAAAGACATTACAAATATCCTTTGGTTTTTCATAAAACTTGTCTTTATAACTAACTTTACTAATATGTTCCTTAGGGTATTGTGATTTAGAATTGGTTATGACTTTCCACGGCCTTAGGTTTGTTTTTGGACTGTTGAATAAAATAGTTGTTTTGTGCTTTTTGTGTTAGTTTGATAATCCGATTATATTTTTTAGAGTACGACTTTAGCGTATTTTTGTTTTCATGATTAGGTAATTTTCTATATCTCCAGAGTAATTCCCTTTTTCGTTTACTGCAAAGTTTTATACCCTTTGTTGACCACTTTGGCTTTATTCTAGTAGTTATTTTATGTTTTATATAGGGAAAACAAAGGACATATAATAGTTTAAAGTCTTCATAAAAAGAATTGTACCCTTTTTCCAAATCATAGTCATTATTGAATATGTCATTAAAACTGAGTGCTCCGATGCAATCTCTGATTTTTTTAGCTTTTCCATGCAAAAGTCACGTCTCTTAATAAACCAATAGTCAATTGAACAGGTTTTTTTAACTGGAAATTTTATTATTTGCGCAGTGTGGTCTGAAAGTGCAAGGTCAAGGACTTCAGTTTTACATTTTGTGCCGATAGTAAATGCTATATTATCGATACAAGCACCACTTATTATTCTTGTAGTTTGTATAATGCTTAACTTAAGATTATGTCTAAGTAATAATTGTTCTAACATTGATGAAATTGTTGATTTTTTTAAAACATCGATATTGAAATCACCACAAACCAAAATTTTCCTATTGTTTTTGTAACTAAACATAGATAGCATTAAGTCTAACTTGTTAAAAAATATGTCAGCTGACTGAGAGTCTGATCTGGGCACTCTGTATATTCACATTACAACAATCGAATGTTCAGTGAGTTCTATCGCACAACATTCAAGTATATTGAGACCGAGAGAGATGTTACTTGAGACAGTACTTTGTACTTAAGATTATTTCTTATTAAAATACAAGAACCCCCGTTTCTGTTTTCCCTTGAAAAGTATGAAGCTAATATAAAATCTCGTATTTTTAATTGATTTGTGTCACTTGAGATCATATTATGTTCAGTTATACATATTAAATCAATTCTTTTTCCTTTATTTAATAATTCATGTATATTAACGTATAGCATATCTGACTTATGTAACAATCCATTATTATTTTGATGTAATACATGGATATATTAATACACGAAAAAAACTATTATTACACTTTTTGTCAACAGAATGTTTAATACTACTTCTATCTGACACAGATTCGGTTTCAACTTGTATAGTAGCACTGTTATTAAAAACACAAGTTAACAAATTTTCAACTTTTGATTTTATCTGAGGTCGCATTATGTGATTACTATTTCTTGCCACTAAAGTAATAAAAATATGCAAATATACACACACCATCACATCTCAATGTCCAGATAAACATCCATGTCCGAAATCACGAATTTTCCATAATTTTATTCTAATTTTAATTGAAATGGCGTAGTTTTTTTGGAGTGGCTGGCTTTTCTCTTGTACTCAGTAGCAGGGGTCTCTCTAATTAGGCTCCAACAGTAATCCGCGAGCATAGCAGGCTCCCATCTGCCTTGAAATCGCTTTTCAAATGCAACAACATCTTGGTGAAAGCGTTCGCCATATTCGTCACTGACTGATCCCATATTTTCAGGAAAAAAGTCCAAATGCGAGTGAAGAAAATGCAACTTAAGTGACATATTGCAT
Organism: Apoda limacodes; assembly: GCA_946406115.1. Taxonomy (NCBI): domain Eukaryota; kingdom Metazoa; phylum Arthropoda; class Insecta; order Lepidoptera; family Limacodidae; genus Apoda; species Apoda limacodes. The sequence goes on along the minus strand of OX291564.1, from coordinate 17,053,413 downwards.
CCCATTTTATAGTAGCAGTCCAATAAAACTTTTATTTTTTCGCGAAAATCTTCAGATTTCTTGTTACCAAGGAAATTGTTAGTGACATCGACAAAAGCGTTCCATGCTTGTTTTTCAATATTATTGAGAGCAGATATAAAAGATGGATCTTGAATCAGCTTTTTTATGTCTGGACCTACGAAAACACCCTCTTTAATTTTCGCGTCACTAAGCTTGGGAAACTTTTGCTTGAGAAACTGGAAAGCCCCTTCTTTGCTTATTTTTTTCACAAAATTTTTTATGAGCCCCAGTTTGATTTGCAATGCCGGCAAAATAATTTTATCTTGCTCAACCAATGGTTCAAATTTTACGTTTTTCTGGCCCACTACTAGAGAGTGACGTAATGGCCAATCTTTTTTAATAAAATGTTGAGCTCGAGCTCGGCTATCCCACTCGCAAAGAAAACAACAATATTTTGTATAGCCTGACTGCAAGCCTGTTAACAAAGCAACCACTTTAAGATCTGCACAAACTGGCCATTTATGATCTCTGTATTTAATTTTTTCTAATAAAAGTTTCATAACGTCATTAGTTTCTTTCAAATTAGCACTATAAGCGAGGGGCAAGGACGGTAACTCATTTCCATTATGCAACAATACTGCTTTCAAGCTACTTTTTGAGGAATCAATAAATAAACGCCATTCAGCAGCTACATGATTTTGCCCAAGCTGTGCCATTAATCCATTAACATCATTGCAAAAAACTAAGCCATCTTCTTTAGAATAGTACGGAACCAGTGAGCTATGTCGTTTACGATAAAAAGATACCTTCACATCTGATTCACATAGATTCCATTGCTGTAATCTGGATGTCAATAATTCTGCCTTATCAATGGGTAAATTTAATTCTCTTATTAAGTCATTAAGCCTAGTTTGATTCAATAAAAGTGGCTCAGCTGCACATTTTGGGACCCCCATCCTCGCTATTTTCACTATCCGTCGAACTCGAGTCGACTTCAACTGTCTGAATTAAATTCACTGGGCACTCAGGAACAGGTAACTCGTCAGAATGTGGCAGAGGTTTTATTACCGATGACACGTTGGCATACTTAATACTTCGTTTTTTTTTTCAGAAAACCCCTTTAATTGCGTTAAACAAAAATAACAATCGACGGCATGATTCGTTGGCTCCATCCACACCATTGGCGTACCAAATGGCATTTTTTTAGTTGGTACCTTACACCAACCATTGAGATATGTATAACATCTTAAGCAGCACACTTTAGGAACCCATGACTTGTCTTGATTCCTTACGACACGGTTAAAGTAAGCTTGATAGCACTGTTTAATTAAGTCAGAAAGTGGTTTTTTTTTCGATTTCGGCGTAAACTCGCCACAAATATAGCAAAATAAATCAGGACTGTTAACACACACTCGCGACATTTTAGAAGTCAGTTAATATACTACCAAATGCACTATGTTCCATTTGCAAAAGTAATAAGTTTCCGGACTACCCGCATTTTAACTTTTGTAGGTAGGTAAAAAAATAAAAAAATATTTATCCCTATAACCAGATGTGATATCGAAATAAAATGCATACAGTATTTTTATATTGGTCAAGCTTATTATGAAATAATATGAATTGGGTCAGATATTTTTTAAGTGTTGAGTAGTGAAATATGAACGTTATTGTTCAGTTTGAGTAAATTTATTTAACAATTTTTTTTTTAGGTTTATTAAATGCCAGTAGTTTGTGACGGTACTTAAAAATTTTAAACTTATAGTCAATGTGCAAAATTTCCCTCAAAAGTAACCTACTCAAATTTACAATAAAATAATTTTCTGGAATAAAGCTGCTATAATTTAAATCTAAGAAAGTTGCATTTTCATACTTATCACAAATATATTTCAGTTCATAATTAAGCTTTTTTCGTATAAGCATCTATTAAATGGAATTTCACATGCTATAACATTTGTGTGTGTAACAGAATTAAACCACATCAATAAATTCGACTTAAATTCATAAGGTTTAGTGTCATTAGAACCACCTATGAATATACAATAATCACTCATAGACAGATTTGATATTTCGTCTTTTACTGATTTCATCACTTCCTTAACGCACTATGTTTCCAAAAACTCTTCACTATATAATCTTCACCTAATTTTTTTTGTAGTGATTGGCGGACACCACGCCCGCCTTCATCGGTAATTATAACGACTTTCTTTTTTTGTCTTAAAAAATCCTAACTTATTTACTCCTTTTGGCAATCAATAGGAATATTACATTCACATGTCGAAGCCATAGGAACTATTCTTTCAGGTGTGTTTTCCATACTTACAGTTTCCATTTGTTCTATACTAAAAGTTTCTGGATTATTTTTCACCGATTCTTCTGTCTGAATCTGTGTAGAATGTTCATTTATATTTATATTTTTCTGAGAGATAGGTGAATCCATAGGAGAAATGTTGGATGTAGGAGTAAAAAATATTTCTGTAAATAAGTCTGGTAAATGTCGCTTAAAGACTGGGTTTGTTTTGTCTTACGTAAGGTTATATTTTTATGTGGTTCCATTACTAAGTTTCAGCTATTATATTAAGATACGAATATATAGATGCACTTTGTACTTTCCAAAAGTTGTCCAAGAGCTATGTTACTTAGTGGTTGTATACTTATCGTATTGTAGTAGGTAGTTGTCACGTAAATTTCACCGTTGTAAAGCTATTCTTCACCAGCGCACACAACCCTTACTGACCACAAATAAATAATTATATACTAATCAAAAACCCAGTACACAACACAATATTTTTATAACAAACATAAGTCCACGTAATTCTTCAAATCAGCAACACACATCATTATATTTTATGCCACTTAAAATAATTACGTAAACATTCTAATTGGCTATGACTCATCACAAAAAACACACTTAACGGATATTCAGAAATGTATATTCATGTATTTCCGTTACTTTATTCACAAAATCAATCAAAACAAATGGTTGTGTTAACTAAATTAGTTTTTCGAGTAATTACACTTCCATTTAGATCATATTGATGTACACAAAAAACAACCAAGCGACGGGATGCGCGCGCGCGACCTTTCACTCAGACTTACAGCTGACTAAAAAATATATCTGCTATATTCAGTGTTTACCTGCGTACTATGTTATTTATGAAGGTGTTTTTGACATTCAATTTTATTGTTAAACTTAGAAAGATACTTTTCGTTAGGTTGGCCAATCGATAAATGTCACGATGAAATGAATTGGGGAAGAAATGACTGAACTCATCAGTAAGGTATCACAAATGTTTTGATATTTTTTTCTTAGTTTCAGCATCTTGAAAAACCTCCATTAAGCGCGTTTTTTCTGATACACAGTATAATTTGGGAAAACATACGTAATTTGATGGCTCTGCTAATACCTTGCGATCCCAAAGTTGTAATAAGGTGCTAACATCCGCCCACTGAGGAAATAATATGTTCTTGACAGGCGTCAATCTCAGATCTAAAGGAATGCAGATCTATTGCTTCAGAGCAGTTAACCCTACCTCCATACGGGCCTAATGCATAATTTTAGGAGTTCGTATCTCACAAGGAAAAAATTGTAGTATTTTAATAGTTAATTCTGTTGTACGTCTACCGCCTAGCGCAAACCTTTCTCTTAGACACTTACAAACCTAAGAAACTTGCAGTCTCTTTTTTTAGGGTTCCGCAGCAAAAGGCTGCCAATTGAGCCTTATTACTAAGCCTACGATGTCTGTCTGTCCGCCCATTAAAGGGCTCTATCTTTTAGATTGAAGTTGGCAGAAGCTTAAACTTTGCACAGAAAATTAATTAAAACTGAGCTGAGATTTAATAAATGATAAAAACCGGTCAAGTGTACTAGGGCCACTACTATTTTGGATTGCGATGTAAGCGCCATATAGCGAGAATAGTCCAGATGATTAAGAGAAACAGTTACACATTTGTTTATTCGAAACTATAGGTATCTGAAGTACAACAACGCCAGTCTTGGATGGATTAATTACTCACAATAAAACTATTTTTTATAATTATAATAAAACACACCGTGCCCGCCCCTATCAATACTCCCGACACTCACAGCACCCATGGCCTCAACGCATGAGCGTGTTTGGAGAGTAAATGGGAAATCTTCATATTGTGCAAGAAAAATAAAAGCGAGTTAGCTTCTAGGGTTCGAAATTATGTTTACAATATTGCATAAGTATGTTCTCTTTAAGGTTCCATCTGATGGCTGTGGTCATCCACCCTGTGCTCTAGGTAAACTATCTGTTGGATTCAAATTACTGTCAACATATTGTGTTATATCTTCACCGATATTCAGACATATATTGTAAAGCACGTATGCGGCTAAATTATAAAAAGGCGCTTGATCCACTCTTATTATTTTCATGGCCTTCAACCGTCTAAATCTGACTTTTAGCAGAGCCAAAGCTCTTTCTATAAGGACACGAGCTCTTGAGTGGATAAAATTATATCTTCTCTGGTCTTGAAATTATGAATGATATAGTCGTACTCTACTCTTAACATTCAATTGCGGTTGGTCATTACTAAAGCTGTAACCTTGTAGAGGATGAATATCATCATCATCAACCTGATAATCTCCTTATCAGCCTCATACATCTCCACTGTTGGACGCATGCACGGCCTAACCTCACCAAGGTTAATAAGGGCCATAGTCCACATGCGGGCCCAGTGCGGATTTTGGACTTCTACGTCTTTTTTTTGACGTATGCAAGTTTCTGCACTATGTTTTCCTTCACCGAAAAGCCAGTGTTGTTAATAATCAATTTACTTAAAATATCAAGAAAAAGACTCATTCGTACACTATTGGTAGAATCAGGCGTTACTTTGCGGAAATTCATATTTATGATAAAATATTATTACCTTGCAAATCCGCAAAAAATAATTCAGTAGCACTCACGTTCAGAAGTACACCATCCACATATGTAGGAGTGCACCTCCCTCCCTCCCTCCTTATGTGGACGAACATCACAACTACACATTCTTTTTTTTCTTTCCTGTGGCAACCCATGAAGTAACAGCTGACCAAAAGTTGTCGTAATTTTATTTAATTGTTTTTCAGTAAATTGTACCTTTTTAATATAAATTCACGCAAAACATTACAAATAACTAGTTATATATTTAGAATAATGGTTTAAATGTACATAAATAAGTGCGAGATAACATTTTTTTTTCAAGTGTTACTGCGATCTATCCGTTATAAAGTTCAAATTTTTCAATCATATTTTGTATATTATTTAGTTGTGATTGTGAGTTTTACTATTATTTATCAGTATTGTATTCATAAAAGATCACAGTTATTAGGCAAAGTAACCAATTAAGAAGCAAATTGTCAACAAACCATCTCTTTCGTTACGCTGTCAAGCTATTCCTTGGTAAGTTTTAACCTCTCTCTTTTGTATTTATTACGCTCAAACAGCCTTAAAATGATGACTCGCAAGGCATCTGCTCGCCAGGAAGAGTCCAAACTTCAACTGGCTTTGCAGGAACTTAAGATTTCCAAGGAAAAGTGTGATCAGCTATACAGTGAAAGGGATGATAACGAAAGAGAACTCTTAGAAATATTAAACAAAAATAGTAGCCTCCGCAATGAGTTGTCAGTGTTGCACACTCAATATGGTACTGTCCTAGAAGAGCGGGACCAATTTCAGAAAATTGTAGAAACGTTTGACAGCTGTAGTGAGGAGTATGTGGTGGCCCTTAATAAGATCTCATATCTTGAAGAGGAACTACGCGAGGCCCATCAACAGATCTCACAACTTGAAGAGGCCACCCATTCTTACACACAGCATCAAACTCAAAATCTTTTTGACGAATTATGTAGTAAGGCCCCTAATCTTGTTTCTGCTGCAACTAGCAATACCACCACTATAGATCTTACAGGTGATGACACCATTAATTCTTCTAAACCAGTGAGGCTTGCTAAGTGCAGTAGAAACCAGATAAAAAAATACATCAAACATTTATAAAAAAAAATGAAAAAATGATCAAAAAGCAAAAAATATTTAGTAGAAATGTAAATTACTGCAAAGAAAAATTACAGTTAGTGGAACATCTGGAAGTATGTAAGTTGCAATTAGAAAACAGTAGGCTACAACATAAAACTGATACACATTTACTCGACTTGCAAATAAAAGATTTACATACATCCTTGCAGATGATGACCTGCAAGTATGAATAGTCTCTGAGAGAGATGGAGGAGCACACACTGGCTATGAATGAGCTAATTGAATTGAGTAATTATAATGCAGAGCGTTTTGAATCATTACAACTCAATCACAGTATGTGTGATTGTAAACGCCTCAGCGATTCACAGCCGGATTGTGCAGCCTCGTTACTACTTTTACCAACACCCCAGTCATCAATGTGTGTCAGTTTGGAATCCGAGCAACAATCATATGCTCACAACAGTTCTCACTCAACTAGTGTTTCACAAAAATGTAATGTTGATGACAATATAGTAATGTTTTGCGATGAAATGGGAAAAGGTTTTGGACACTTTCTCAGCTCAAGTGTAGGACAACCAGTTTTAAATAATTGTATGCCAAATGCCAATTATGTTAATATAATGAGAAGTTTAATTAAGTCTGACAAAATCACTCCATCCTCTACATTAGTAATATTTATCGGTAACAGGGGTAATGTAAATAAAAGTGAATTAAGACAATATTATAATAGTATAAGCGCACTTAAAGTAAAAAAAATTGTAATGTTTACATTTCCCTATTGTAAGGGTTTGCCACAGGAGGAAAACAACCTTAGATGTGAGTTAAATTTAGCTTTGCATACTATGTCTAGCAATAACAATAACTTTCATGTGATAGATACTAACAGTATTTTTAGACATAACTATATAAGGACAAGACATAAATATTATCTCACACACCATTGTACCAGAGTGTTAGCCTTGTCGCTATCATTTTATATTAATACCACAGCCAATAATTTGGCTAAACAATCTGCTTTTATTGAGCAGTGTAATTATAGTAGTGTAATTGACATTTCAGCTAAGTATTTGGCTAAACAACCTGCTTCTATTGAGCAGTGCAATTATAATAGTGTAATTGACATTTCAGCTAGTCATTTAGCTAAACAACCTGCTTCTATTGAGCAGTATAATAATTTGACATGTAATAATTTAAATTAAATTTTCAGACAACAAAGGACCACTTTGGCATATTATATAATTCCAACATTAATAATGATTATATTAAACAATCTATGTCTACTCAAGTTTTATGCAAACAGAAACAAAACAATAAACTTTGTCATACTAAAAATAATATTCCATTGAACCTGGTGCATCAGAATATACAAGGAATGTCTCAGAAAGAACTAGAAATTGAATTGTTCATGAACTGCCAAAAGATTGACATTTTATGTATCACTGAACACTGGCTACGCAGCCATCAGTTGATGTTCAATTTCACTAATCACCAGGTGGGAAGTTCGTTCAGCCGAGTAAATGCTATCCATGGTGGCTCTTTAATTTTAGTTAATAAACAGCTAAAGTTTAAGGAACGTAAAGACATTGTGAGCCTCTCAGTTGAGCGAACTGCCGAGCTGTCCTGTATAGAAGTTGAGCATCTCATTGTTGTGAGTGTATACAAGCCGCCTTGTGCAATTTATGATAATTTTGAATTAGTTATGGAAGAAGTGCTGAATAAAATCAGCAATTCTAATAAACAAATCATTGTTTGTGGAGACTTCAATATAAACATTTTGGAAAATAGCTCATTAAGCACCAGATTGCTTGCCTTATTTCAGTCTTTTAATTTAAATAATTTGTTTTGTGAACCAACTAGAATTGCTGTATCCAGTGCCACTTGCATCGACAATATATTTACTGACATAAAACCAATTCAAAAATCAATTATAAGCAATCTAGAGTCAGATCATTGTGGACAGTTAGTGGTTTTAGAAAGAAAGAATAGTATTAGTAAAAAGGAAATTAAATTTATACCGATAACAACTAAACGGGTTGAATCATTTAAATCTAACTTAATGCATAAACTTCCAGATTTGCTTTATAATGGCAACCCAAATGATATGTACAATACTGTTCTTGACACTATTACTACAGAGTATAATAAAATATTTACTGCAAAAAAGAAACTTATTTCCAGTCGCTTTAGTTTTAGTGAATGGGCTACCCCAGGTATTCATAAAAGTAGGCGTAAACTGTATGAATTATATAAAGAAAAAACATATAATAATAGCCAAATATTTAGGGAATATTTAAAAAAATACTCAAAAACCTTTAAAAAGGTCTGTCTTGTTGCAAAAGCAATTCACCTCAGACATAAAGTAAAAAATTCAACAAATAAAATAAAAACTACATGGAACATAATAAATAATGAAACTTGTAAAGCTAGGAATTCTTGTCAGGACTTTGAGTTGATTGTAGATGATGCTAGTTTTAAAACAAATTCTGAGGTAGCAGTTGCCTTTGAACAGTTTTTTAGGAATATCCCATTCAAAACAACTGAACATCTAAACTCAAGTCCAATCTTAGCAGAAAAATTATTAAAAGCTAGTGTTCCTGAATGTAACGTTCCCTTTGTATTTAAAAACATTAGTCCTACAGATATCATTAATACATTTAAAACATTAGAAATTAAAAACACCACAGACCTTTGGGGACTTTCTGTAAAAACTATAAATTCAATTATTCATGTTATAGCACAACCCTTAGCCATTATATTTAATAGTTGTGTTGATAGTGGTGTGTTTCCTGATGAGATGAAACTTAGCAAAGTTATACCTCTTTTTAAATCAGGTAGTTCAACAGATCCTAATAATTTTCGGCCTATTTCAATACTACCTATACTCAGTAAAGTTTTTGAAAAAATCATACTTTGTCAAATGTTAAGCCATTTCTGTATTAATGAGCTACTTAGTAGTAAACAGTTTGGCTTTATGAAAGGCCGTTCCACAACCGATGCAGGAGTGGCACTATTAAAAAATATATATAACGCCTGGGAGGATTCGCATGACGCCCTTGGAGTGTTTTGTGATTTATCTAAGGCATTTGACTGTGTTCAACATGAAAATCTCATCAGGAAGCTACATCACTATGGTATTAGAGGCAAAGCTCTCGACCTTTTGACATCCTATATGAGTAGGAGAGTACAGAAAATAGATGTCAACGGTGAAAGATCTCCGGGATCAGCAGTCACTATAGGAGTCCCTCAGGGCTCAATTTTAGGTCCTTTTCTATTTCTTATTTACATTAACGATCTCCCATATAATATAAAAAACCATGACATTGTCTTATTTGCTGATGACACCTCTTTGCTTTTTAAAGTTAAGAGACGACAGACATGTTATAATGAATTAAATGATGCCCTTTCTAAAATTGTAAATTGGTTTAACGCTAATAATTTGTTACTTAATGAAAAAAAAACCAAATGTGTTAAATTTACATTACCAAATGTTAGTCAGAGACAGACATGTATTAATATTAATGGCGAGCAATTAGAACTTGTTTATTCAACAGTCTTTCTTGGCATAACGCTGGACTCCAAACTTCAATGGGGTCCTCATATTCATAACCTAGCCAAAAAACTTAGCTCTGCTGTGTATGCGATCAAGAAAATAAGACAATTGACCGATGTCGACACTGCAAAAATAGTATATTTTAGCTATTTCCATAGTTTAATGACATATGGTATCCTATTGTGGGGTAGCGCTGCTGATGTAAATACAATATTTTTGTTACAAAAAAGGGCAATTCGTGCTATTTATAAATTAGGATCTAGGATATCTCTGAGGGATTTTAACTTTAGTGTCGCAGTACATATATGAAAATCTTTTATATGTACATAAAAATATCAATAGTTTCAGCAAGAAAAGTGACGTTCACAAAGTAAATACTAGAAGTAAAAATAAGCTGCTGGTGCATGATACACGTCTACACAAAATAAGTAACTCTTTTATGGGGCAATGTATACACTTTTACAACAAAGTTCCCAATAAAATTCAAAATCTATCAATAAGTAAATTTAAATCTTTTATCAAGCAGGTACTTTGTAAAAAGGCATATTACAATATTTCAGACTATGTTAATGATAAAAATCCTTGGGACTGATGATGCTCAATTACAGGATGCATAGGTATCATAAAATTGTACGACTAAAAATATTTTATTTAAAACATTAATTGTATTTTAGTTTATTTAAGTGTTTTTAAAAGAGTAACTATCGAGTTTCTTGCCGGATTCTTCTCGGTAGAAATCAACAACATTGTGAACCGGCGGGAAGGTGGGAGGGTTCAAAAAATAATATTTTATAACTTTGACGATTCAAAAGTGATTGTAAAATCCTTATTTGAATAAACCATTTTGACTTTGACTTTGACTTTACACCACAAAATAGATATCAAAACTCGACACTTGTTTCGCCTCAACACGAGGCATCTTCAGGAGACGCAAGTTGTTCGTGCGCTATACCTTCACCAGTGAAGGTATTAGCGTCAGCGAATTTGCAAGGTAATAATATTTTATCATCATTCCTACACGCTGTGTTCGAACCTCCGCCACCACCGACTGACCTGACTATGTCTACTATTAAACGCAGGCATTTTCATTCAAGTCACTTTCACATACAGCATATGGGGAAATGCCCTGTATTCATCTTAAATATACTTACCCGTGTGGAAATGTGCAATAGAAACAAACATATTAACTCGTTTACTGCAGTGAGCCGACCATTGTTCTTAAATGGAGTAATGCACCATTCCGGTAAAGAATATGCTTTATCCCGTAATAAATGCTCATTATTTGGGAAGAACTGCTGCTTGTTTCTATATTGAAGTACAATATGTCACTATTTCTGAAAGTCCGAAAGTCTCCAACACATCCAGGATAAACAGCAAAAGTCCCTGATACCTATTTCACCATCTGTTTGGCCAAACTTTCTTTTAAAAGGTTTCTTTTCTTTTGAATTCACATTAAATTTAAATTTGAAGTTATCCCGTTGTGGTTTCTTAACCATAAGTCAAAGTATTCCTTGAAGGACCTGGTTATTCATGACCGGTAATGTGCAAGGTCTCCGTGGTATATGGAGTACCACCTCCCTCACTCAAACCATGTTGCTGAGTTAACCTCTTCGCTTCTTCTTTCGTAGAGATAATCAAAGAAAATTGTTCCAGGATTTTATCCACACACTGTGTATCATCAGATCCAAGCCTCATTTTGGTTTCATAGATCATATCAGCAGGAATTTTTTCCATGACCAAGAATCTCATTTGATTTGTGTCAGTGTTCTCTCCCATGGACTGGAGTACTCTTAAATGTCGCTGAAGTTCATCTAAAGTGGTCCTGCAATCTTCTTAGATTTCCGCTCGTTTAACCTTGTTCAAGGAAGAAGAAAAAAAAAGAAAAACATTTTATTTGGACAACACAACCTATAAATAACAGGAACATAAAAAACGAAATGTTAACACTATTAACTTAATTTGAGTTGTGCGCCAAAAAGGTTTCTCACTCAGCATTACGCTGTGACCAAATGGTCACAACACTGATTTTCAGTGAGAACCTTTCGTTTGCGACTCGTTTGACAATAGCAAATAAAAAGATGCTTAATTATTTATAATTACAGTTAACTAACTACACTTACTACAATTATAAATACAAAATAAATAATCTACATAAAACAGCTGCATAAGTATTATCCTTCCTTAAAAAGTGATAAACCAAAATTAACCCTTTAGTATACAATATATTAATCATAATATCTCCTTATAATTACATTTATTACATTACTTTATTTTCTATATACCTACCTTCTATTACTACCTATTATTATTTTAACTATATATTATAATATATATATTATAATGCCCAACAACACAACTCATATCCCGCTTCTAATAACAAGCCTATAGCACTGAACATTTTTGACTGAAAGCAACGAAAAAAAAAAAAACGGATTATGGCAATAAATGGTCTTCACCTTTTTGAAGAGGAACGAATTGCCAGTTTGGAAAAAAGAAGAATATATTAATCTATGACATAACCTATCATTCTTAGAATTATTTATTGTCTGTACATATTGGTAATTTATAATATATTGACATAAACTTACATAATTATGAATGAAAAGTTTCCATTCTCAATCTAATAAACATTAGGTGAGCTAGCTTTTTTAAATTTATTTCTCCATTACATATTAGCGTATACTACTTGCTCTTTAAGGAGGAAAGCTTTCATGTTTTTCATAAAAACAGTTTTAGATTTGGCAGTTCGAAGTGGCGGTGGTAAATCATTCCAGCAACGGCTGGCAGCGAATTTAAAACTGCCTCTAAAGGATGCTGACCTATGTCGTGGGCAATTGATTAAATACGAAGAAGCACGAGTTTCATATTTGTTTCTATCTCGGGCCCACGATAATTTTTCATATAAATAGCTTGGCTTTTGTGTTTTGATAACACCAAACAATAAAACTGAAAAGTGCAGTTTCCTGCGAGCTTCCATTTTAAGCAACTTATAGTTATTAAGATAAGGAGTCACATGGGTCCTTGGTGGAATGGGAAAACAGAAACGGGCACATGAATTTTGCAATCTTTGTATGAGATGTTTGGAGCGTGCTAGAAGACATGGCCCATACACTGTGTCAGCGTAATTTAATTTAGACAAAACAAGGGACTCACATAGCTGAATTCTTAAATCCACGCTAAGGTAAGGCCTCATTCTGAACAGTAATCTTAGGCGGTAGAAACAATTTCGTACTGCATCTAAAACATGAGACTCAAATTTCAGGTTGCTATCAAGCCCCAGGTTTCTACTCTCAGAAACACACTGAATTTGTTTACCAGCAATATTGATGTTTGGCTGGTGTTGAGAAATCATATTTACTTGTTTTTTTGAACCTAGGATCATACAAGTAGATTTTGTTGGATTTAGCACTAAACAATATCTGTCTGGACCATAATGCTATCCAATTAAGATCCTCATTTATTAATTTTATAGATTAAAGAGTGTTTTGTGGCTGCGTTGACATATAAATCTGAAGGTCATCAGCGTAAAGATGATAGTTACAGTTGTGTATGCATGAGGTGATGTCTGCAATATACAGAACAAACAGAAGAAGCCCTGAAATAGAGCCCTGTGGTACTCCTCTTTCTACATGCTGTGCTGATGAGACCTTCTTTATACCATCATTCCCAGAAATTTCTACATATTGATATCTGTTTTCAAGATAGCTACTAAACCATGCCACTGTAGAAGGAACAAGACCGTAATATGACAGTTTAGACAATAGAAGTGGAATATTTATTGAGTCAAATGCTCGAGAAAAATCTAGCAGCACTAATATTGAGCCCATGCTATTATCCTGTGAATGCAATATATTGTCAATAACATCAGTTAGAGCAGTTGCTGTGCTAAATCCTTTCCGAAAACCTGACTGGGCCTTCGGAGGTATATCATTTTGCTCTAAGTAACCTGAAGGTTGCATACTAACTACTTTTTCCAGAACCTTGGAAGCACAGGACAAAATATTTATTGACCGTAGGTCTTTTTCGCTCATTGGATTAGGCTTTTTAGGAATAGGTTTTACTACTGCCACCTTCCACAAATCAGGGTAAACAGAGCTTTTTAATGACTTATTTACTATAGAAGTATAGAAGTAATAAGGTTTCAGGGAGAGTCATGATCAACATCTTTAACGATATATGATCATTTCCTTCAGCATTAGAATGCAACCCCTTAATAATATTTGCAACAACCTCTGTGCCTACTGGGCTTAGTTGGAATGTTTTAGAACCAAACCTGTGAAATTCATAGAATGACAGAGTTGAAATGTCTGCATGTACTCTTGCTGGTATATTCAAAAAGTGATATTTTAGAGTGTTGGGATCTGAGCATATACAATGAATATTCATGTTTGAGCTTTTTTCAGTAAGGAATTGTTTTTGAGATTTTTCCATAACTTTTTAGGATCATTCATTTTTGAATTGATGTGCTGCTCAAAATAGGCCTTTTTTTCATTGTGAATAGCAGAATTAACTACAGATTCTGATTTAGTAGCTTGATAACGGGTATAACTTCTATTTCGGATTTAAATCATTTCCTTTATAGTGGGGGTTAGCCAAGGATATGTGTGTTCTTTGTCGATTATAGATTTTATTGGAGCATGGAGATCAAATAATGCTAACAAAATATTTGTAAATACTATAACCATCTCATTCACATGTTCTAATTCTTCAATTTTGCCCCAGCTTATATGGTTTAAATCTTTAATAAAATTGTCTAATTTTATGTCCTTTAAGGGCCTATAATGAATTTTATGTGCTATTAATTTTGGTTTTTTAAGATTAAGATCCATGGACACCATTGCATGATTTCCGAGATCGGGTATATGTGTGACACATAATTTGTGTACCGAAGCATTAGTACAGATAAGATCAATTAATGTCTCACTGTTTGGTGTAAAATGAGTCGGTTTATCAACATATTGTGTCAAGTTGAGTGTCTGCAAAAATTCCTGTAAAAGTTTGTTTTTATTACCACCTCTGTTTAATATATTAATATTAAAATCTCCTAATAATATTACATAATCTGCCCAAGCAAAATAAGCTACAGACATGGTGATGGCTTCGACAAACTGGTTCACATCTAACCAGGGAGGGCGATATGCTGTGCCAATTATAACCTTCAAAGTATTAACCTTAGTTGATATCCACATTTGCTCAACATTGGCAGTGACTGGGTGGGGACAAGTACGGGCATATATTCCTTTCTTGATATAAAAACCTACTCCACCACCTTGACCACATCAAATATTTTTTAGTCGTGGTATATGCCGCAGACGGTACCCAGGGACTACAGGAGCACGACCTTCCTCCCCCTCTCTAATTCAGGTCTCGTTAATTGCAAGCAGATCTGGAGATAAGTTCTCTATTGCCACTATGAGTTCATTTTGTTGTGTACCTAATGAGCCTGCATTGAACAAACTGACTCTTAAGTTTTTAGTCTTGTATTCTACTGTTAAGATATAATTGTCTATGTATTATAAATATGATACCTACACATATATAGGACTGTATAAAAAATGTTATTGTATATAAAAATGTTATAAACATTTTAGTGATTATGTACAAGTATTCAATTATTATTGTAGTAGTTATACGAGTAAACAGGACGGCATAGACGACAAAAAATGATTTTGCATAAAAGGTTAACAGATAGCTTTCTAAAAATTTACAATTTATATCCAAACAGTCAGATACTTTTAGTTGCTTTCTAAAGGCATTGTAAATATATTTAAAACTTAGTAAATTTGTTATATACATACACACGTATGCATTGACAATTAACAATTTATATTTTTGTGTATAACAGAGATATTTTCTGGTTAATAGATATAGGTAACAAAAACGATTATTTATCAGCATGTACTTTGTAACAATGTAATGAGATATTTTTAGTTGCTTTCTAAAGGCATTGTAAATATATTTAAAACTTAGTAAATTTGTTATATACATACACACGTAAGCATTTACAATTAGCAATTTATATTTTTGTGTAAAACAGAGATATTTTCTGGTTAATAGATATAGGTAACAAAAACAATTATTTATCAGCATGTACTTTGTAACAATGTAATGATTATTATTACTTGTTGAGCTCAAAATAAGACCAATATTGAAGCGTAAATAGAGTATATAAATTTCTAACTGTAGTTCTAACCGTCTTGCCTCCTGTTTAAGACCCATCTCTGCAGTGGTTGCACCACGCCGCACGCGAGCGCTGCGTAAAAGCTCATCGCGAAGGGTGCGGCGACTGAGCCGCACTACTAGGGGACGGGGGCGCGTGCGTCCCGTGGAGTCGTTCCCACCACCTTCACCTCCCATCTTTTGTGGGCCCATACGTACCGCGCAAACGATATCCCGCTCTTCTACGACAACTCCAAGCTTTGCCGCAACTAGAGTAACAAGATGTACCGAATTTTCCCCCTTTTCTTCTGGCAGATTTGCTAATTCGATGTCATTTTGCAAAAGCTCTTGGTCGCGGTCATTAAGCTCGGCTTGAAGTTTTGATACGGCGGCTACCAACTCTGAAGTTTGGGAATTGCACTCGTCTCCAGATGAGTCTTTTATATTTTTTTCAACTGCTTCAATACGCTTCTCCAGGTTGTCCAGGCGATTCTCACATACCGAGACACTAGCACGCAGTCTCCCAATTTCTCCCCGGAAGTCAACTATTTCCTCTCTCAGCAATTTCATCTGCAGGGCTAAATCAAGTGCATCCTCAGAGGAAGGTGTCTCAGACACTGTATTGTCTTCGGTTACATCCGTTTTTGAACTCACCCCTTTTACAGGTGTGTCTGCATTATTGTCTCGCAGAACCTTGCTAGTGCAGGCCGGGCATACCCAGGCAGTAGCGATTCGACCGGTTGCAGGCAGAGCCACGCACTGTCGATCATATAATATTATGCATTTACTGCACTTAACGCCCTCTGTCGGCGAAACAAATTTACCACATGCACCACACTTAGGCATGATTCTGTAGTTAGCTACCGGACACCAGATGACACTGTTTACAACTATTTCACGTAGGTGCTTGTAAAAATTACGATTGATATGAATCGAAGGTAGATAATTTCAACTGAACTAGCAATCAAGATTAATTTATTTACTTATAAGTTCCCACAATTACGACACTTGGCGAAGAAAACACTATATATGCTAGTAAGTACAACAGTCATTAATATTTTATGATTTCTAAATAAAGAACTTCACCTATTTAATTTTATTTAAATAAACAAAGAGTAACACAGTGCACTCTCAAACAAGTCACAAACAACCAACCAAGGCTTGGTGATGGGCGTGGATCACCTCATGTTCTTTGCCATACATGGCTTTCAAGGTGTCTATGGCAAGTTGATAGCTTCTATTGGTAGTGTTAAAACCATCTACCAACCTAGCTGCGCCACCCTTTAGAGAACTTTTAAGATATAATAGCTTGTCAACATCATTTAAATTTCTTCGACTAATATTTGAGTGAAACATATCCCAAAACTGGTGCCAGTCTAATAGGTCACCACTAAACTGGGGCAAGTTCAGATCTGGCAGCTTGCGAGGATTGTCCAGCTACCGCTGTGTTTGGGTTGTTGTTCATATCTGGTCCTTATTTTAGTGTCAAGTTCTGCTAAATTTTCTTCACCTTGCAGCTGTTGGGTAGTAAAATTTGATATTTCGTCTGGGTCTGGATTTTTGCAGATGTTGAAGTAATTATACAGTTCAGATGAGAAACGAGTTAATATAGATTTTAATTTTGCTGATATAATTTTAGCCTTTTCCAAGTTGTCATTATTTAAACTATTACTGATGTCATAAGCTTGGGCAGATAAAGATTTAATTTACTCAATAAATTCTGAGAACCTATTAATGAGTATAATTTCCATGATTAATAACTTGTTCTGAAATTAAAAAGTTAAATATATCTATTATAACTATATATGTCTATATATATATATGTATGTGTCTATTATATATGTCCATATATATATGTATGTGTATATATATGTCTATTTCCCATGCAAGAAATCTCAACATAGTCCAAACTGTGAAAGTGAATACTTAAGTTATTTATGAGATTTCATAAATTAGCACAAAAGCTACTCATATCATGTACTAAATATATAAAATTAATAAACTGGCAAGATATAATTTATTTCCTTACTTGTATTTTATAGCCACTGATATATAGATATCAGAACCCTAGGCAACAGCTTCTAAATGAGAAGCAGTAGGATTCAGGTGAGCTGTAATGATTACATAATGGGATGAACATAGTATCAGTATTTCACTGTGATACTATTAGTATATGTATTAGATGGGTAATTTAAAGCGAAATAAAAGGTAACAAAGTTCTTTCTGACCCTTAGTTAATCAAAAGTTATTATTAATTTTACTGCATATAGTAGCTCAAAATGTAAAGTAATTACTTTACTTTCATAGATATAGATCATATTAAAATATTTAGTTTTAGGTAAATGACTAAAATTATGTTGTAGCTGATATGCAAACAAAAATGTTGTCTTAATATCTCTTATTTATTTACTCCTTTATTACTCTATTTTCTTCTGTAAAATCACAACGCTTTGTACTTCACCTGTGGTATGTACAGTTGGCAACAGGTCAGGATACAAACCACCAGTATAAGTAGACCCAACATGGCAAAGCGATCATTCATCATATTCGGTTTAGAGTTTTAAAGAGTTACCTTGTCCTTGTTTGACAGTAGCTTGGCCCTCATGAAATTTGGTAATAAAGCGGCACCTTAATCGACTCCACGCGAGCGAAGCCGCCGGCGAACATCTAGTCACTTACAATATACTCACGTTTGTTTACTTTAATTCACAATTAACTATTTCAATCGATTGACATACAAGAGACCGGTCTATGGTAAGTACCTATTTATCTACCAAACGAAAGTAATTGGCAATTTTGTAGTGAGTAGATGCGTGGGTAGGTGCACCAGTAAGTACTTCTTTCCCAGAACAAAATTGTAAGTTAGTACAAGAATTTTATAAACCTACCCCTGTTTTTTTTAAAAAAAAAGGATATCCTTCGTAGTTCAATTACATTATTAATGATTTCAAGATGTAATATACCAAAATAAAACACAGAATTCCGAATTAGCCGACAAATCATCCTCAACTTTGTCACGCATAAATCTTTCGAAAAATACACAAATTTGTATCAAACCATTTTTCAATGATACTCACATAATTGTGTTCTCTTCTTTCAAATAATTCTACCTTGGATTAGATTAATCTATTTCAAGATTAAAAAACTTGCACCTCAAAAATTGTAAGTAACTAATCCACAATTTAAAGAATATGTCACAGCATATAAGCAGTTTCTTCAGTGTTGCCGTTTTATAACTTTAAAAACGTATGTGGGTACTTATAAATCATTTATTTCTCATGCCACTAAATAAAAACTAAAGAAAAACAGATTTACAGAAATTATTAGGTATTTCTACTGGACACAGAGGGCACCATTATTATGAGTCACAACCAATATTGCAAAGCATCACTCATTTTATGGATTCTTTGTTCTAAAATCCCAGCATCTCCACCATGTCGCGATGTGTACCATCTGGCGAAAAGGTGACGTTGATGCTCTGCCTTACTCATATTATAAACCTGTTAAGTTGTGAGTTGTGACCCATTACTTCACAGTAGGTAGGTAGGTAGTAGATCTGCTTTGCTGTTATGGCCGTCTGTGTCCAGAACTGATACTCTAGATTAATCTCTTGCTAGCCTTGTCACTCTGACCGCACCACCTATGGGATAAATAAGAATTGATTCCTCTACACAAAGAACCCTAAGTGTCCTAGGTTGCATATATATATATATATATATATTATAGGACCTTTATTTCGTGTCACTCTATTTGTGACCAGGCTAAGTGCTATCGGCACTGCGGAGAGGGGCCCATTCTTCCCCCAACCGCGCTCCCCGTATTACTACATACGTCCACCGTCACATCAACATACATGTCGCTATGGGTAAATGGGCTTTACATAAGAGCATTTGGCATAAGAGCCCTATAAATCGGTTACCTAAATTAAGCGACCAAAGTCCACCGCCGCCCCGAAGGGCACATCATATCATATCACACCTAGCTCCCAGACGGGGGGCTCAAAGGAGTTGAATTAATATCATTCACAACACGAATAGGAATGGCAACCCTAAAACACTTAGCTTTCAAATGCAGGCTCCTCACGAAATGCCTCCTCAATAACTGCCGCTCCCTCACAATTCACATTGTTCACACTATCATTAAGAGTTTGGTGTTAACTCAACTGAACAACTTCTGCAAATGATACAAAGATAAAACTGTAGTGAAAATGGCGCGCGAGTGACAAGACTTACGTGATTGGCTAGTCAGTATTACTTACCACAGACTCAGTGTTGCTATGTACAATATTTACATTTCGCGAGAGTGTCGCGACAGATGTACAGCATAACTCATTAATTATTAACAGCCTCTATTTATTTTGTTCACTTTGAAATTTTGAAACTTTCGTTTAAAACTAGCTATTCTCATCAGCTAACAACGCCACCTCGCCAAATTCAGGCGGCTGGCACGGCGATGGCGCTATCTTATTTGATAAATTTGTTACTTAGGTCTTTGAGTAATGCTCTTAAGTTAAAAAAATGTTTAGTAGAATAAAAAAAGCAATATATAAAAAAATATATTAAAAAAGAATACTTTATTTTTTGGAATCTATTATAGATACTTAAGATTTTTTTACACCCTGTATACAAGGTAAAATTTGATTCGTTTTGAACCCTGAGGGGGTGAAAGTGCTCGTGAAACTGAACAACTTTCCCCACGGAACATTGGCCGAAATATGAAAAAAAAAAATTTGACCTTCCATACAAAATTGACAATTAGATGATTGATTTACTATGGGAGCTCAACAATTTTTTCCATATTTCGATCTATGTTCCTTGGGGAAAGTTGTTCAGTTTCATGGGCACATTGACCTCCTTGAGGGTTTAAAACGAATGAAATTTCACCGTGTATAACACTGTTAACGTTCACGTGCATATAAAACAGAAACAGTAACATCTCTCCACATTTCATATTTTTTTAAATTTTAATTTTAGCCGCCTATATATACAGATTTAACAGACTTAGATAGTGTGTGTAAAGGAGTCACTAAGTTCTGGGCAATGCGAGTATTACAGTGGTGGATCTCTTAATGGGTTTGGAATTCATCAATGTTGCTCCTAAAAGTAGCTACATTAAATATGTATTGACAGGTAACTGTCAAAATTTGACAGTTTTTAACGAGAGGATGCAGTCCTTCGCTAAATAATCTAACTTTATGCACAGCATCGAAATAGATGAAAGCGAATATCATGACTTGATAAATCTAAGAAACAATATTAAATGATAGAAAAGAAAAATAAAATACAAAGGAAAGATCCAAAGCCAAAACTTACATTCACTTATTCTTTTGAAGACAGTATGTCGCAAGAGTTAACTGAAAGCAATGAAAATGATGGTTTTTATGACGAAGAACGTAATAAACAGTTTGAAGAAAATGAAAGACAGAAAAAAACGCTTAATGACGAAGCAGAGAGAGAAATAAACAGAAAATGTTGAGGTAGAAGATATAGAAGAAGAGAGAGAGAAAAAAACAGAAAGTGTTGAGTTGGAAGATGTAGAATAAGAGAAAAAGGAACAGGAAATGCTGGAGAGGTAGATGAAGAAGAGAGAGAGGGAGAAACAGGAAATGCTGAAGAGGAAGATGAAGATGCAGAGAGAGAGGAAGAAACGGATAATACTGAGGAGGAAGATGAAGAGGAGGAAAGTGGTGACACAGGTGATAATGAGAGTGATGAATACTCTGCAAGTGAAGTTGTATCGGATATAGATAACCTTTAACTGACGTGACAAATTCATATCACTATAAGGGACGTGACGCCTCACAGGCTACTACTTTGAATGTAAAATTTTGTCATAAAATGCATTTTGAAAGTTTAAAGTTGTATTGATATTTAACTATTTGAATGTAATAAAACAATTATTAATCATATTAAACTGTTTTTTATAATTACTTTAGGAGAAAAACACATTTAACACTAATATGCACTTTTTATCCTTAATTGACAAGAGATCCATTTTTGGTATTTTAATAAACTTAAAATCAATAATTTGACATAATTACGACTTTTTACTTAAAATCTACATAATAATAAAACAATCAAACGTAAAAGATACCCCTGAAAACAAAAAATAAAAATTCTGACAACTACAACATTTTGGCATAATATCATTGGCAATTTTTGCACAAGGGGCGAGAACATTTCAAACATATGGGATTGTCGCACCCGACACACGTGTATGTTGACATTCGATGTAGTTTAGGTGGACAAATACTGCATGCCCTTCGCTTGCCCTGACTATTTCCAGGATTTTGGACGTCTTCTTCGATCATGTCGTCACCCAGAACTCGCTTTAGCACTAGCCGTAACTTCCTTGGTAATTGACTGCAAACTACACGTCTTTGCATTTGAGGTAGCACTAACGAACGGGCTAATGACTTCAGAAAATCTCCTCTGTCTGTTATCTTGGGCTGATGCATACTGTACAGTATATAAGCATTCATGGCGCTCAAGTCCACAACGCGATAGAAAACTACCATTGGCCATCTTCTCGTTCGGCGGCTGCTGGAATAAATGGAGCATTTATTATCCGCCTCATCAACGCCTCCTTTAGTCGTGTTATAATAGAGTATAACCTCAGGCTTTTTAGTATCTTCGTCTACTTTGTTATTATGATGCATTGAGGATACAAGTATCACAGCTCGATTTTTCTTAGGCACATATGAGCACATCGTATTTTTGTTTGTAAAACCAAACAAAGTGGACTGGATTTCTCGATTTTTGTGTGGTTGAAATTCGCTAGGTATCTCGCGCTTGTTTTTTTTCATAGTACCCACATAAGTTAGCTTCCGTTTCGATAGTTCATCTATTAGTTCCATAGATGAGAACCAATTATCAGCAGTCACATTTCGGTTGCTTCCTTCAATTGGTTGTATCAACCGTAGGACACACTGAGTGGGCACAAGAAGTGTTTTGTCTTGTGTAATCAATCCATGACCATCAGAGCCTTTTCCGGTATAAATATATCCATTATAAAAATATGCATTTTTTGCATTACATAACGCTCGTATCACTAGTCCATATTTACCGGGTTTCTTCGGCATATACGAAATCATGTGACTTCTACCTCGAAACTTTACTAACATCTCATCAACGGTGACGCATTCGCTCAATTCGTACAGTTGTTGAGAATTGTTGACAAACTTCTTGAAAATAAAGGATACAGCTGCTAACTTATCATCTTTCAGCCTTTCAGCGCGATCATCTGGATTATCGAATCGCATGCAAAGTAACAAAATGACAAATCTATTTTCAGACATGCCGCATCGAAATATTTCACATCCTGTACTGTCCCTAGCAAATAAGTAACTTGTTCGTTTATGGTTCGATTTCAAGACAGCTGAATATATCAAAAGACTCACAAAAGCCTTTAGCTCAGTCATATCCAATTCTTTTAGCTCAGGTTTATCCTGACGAGCAAACTTTGCCCTATAAATGCATATTTTTTTGTTGGTCCATGTCAAAATCTGTAGGAGCATTTCTTCGTCGAATAATTTATTCCATTTGATGAAATGGTCTTTTGCATCCTCACCTGACAATTTAGAGGCACAAGCACGAGTAATTATGTTATGACTAGGAGTGCGAACCCTAGTAGTAGGAGGGGTCTTTGACCATTTACAGCGATTTTTTCCGTAATAAAAATTCGATCTTCGTAATTCCGAAAGAGGCGCGTCTTCATCAGAACTATCGGTACTAACTTCATCTTGAATGATCCCATCATTGCTGCCGTAATTTGCTGGTATGTTCTCCCCTAGATCTTCATCTGGATCACTTTCATGAAGCTGCAAAAATTCATGGTCTGAAACCAAAAACTCTTCAATGTTTCCTTCACTATCAGATTGGTCTGAAGCCAGTAAGAGGGCATTGACCCCCTCTTCAAACGATGGACTGTCTGTTCGTAATATCTTATTCTTTGATGAACTCGTTGGCTGAGATTGACGTTTTCTACCGTTGTTTGCCATTTCTCACTAAAAATAATAAAAATGTCAAAAAACTATTTATATGAGAACTAGGGACATGTAGCCTGACAGGCTACGACCGATTTTCTTATGAGTATTCCTTACGTTTTAAACAATCTATGACACGTCCGCCTTCTTCCCCGGTCGTTTTAGCACTAAAGCAAAAGCTACTAAGACGCAGGGGTGCGGCAAGCGGGGGGAAGTGGTCAATTCTAAGAATTCGTATAACACGCGACGCCTGTGATGCTACACGTCACTGGTTAAAAGATAATGATGATTTAGAGGAAGAGGGAGATGCACAGGATAATAGTGTCAATGAATGGAATGCTATCACAGATTTGACCCCTGAGTTGGAAGCGTGTACTTTAAATGAAAGCACTTTTAATATTCCTATAGAAGATATATCTCCTGCTAGTATTTTTTCCTTATTTGTAACTGATAAAATAATAGATAAAATGGTTACATAAACTAATAAATATGCGTTAAAATACATCCCAGAAAAGCAAAATAATAACGAAATAAAAACAAAATCTCAGTTATTATCATGGAAAGCTACGAAAATTAAAGAAATGCGAAAGTTTCTGGGGGTAGGGGAACAGAAGGCAGAACGGACCACTTAAGGAAAAACGCATTTAGAAAAAAAAATGTTATATTTATGTAAACCTTTTATCAGTACAACTAATCAACACTTTAATCTTTATCTTACTTATTAATCAGACTTTAATCAAATCACAATTTGTGAAGATATTAGATGATTTCTAATAACTCACTTTGGTCCGTTTTACCTTCATGCAGAAGGTAAAATGGACCACCCTTAAGGGCAAAACGGACTATCACTAATCAGAGCATCTTTCGCACACAAATATGACTTCATCATCGTTGTCGTCTACTCCAGCGCAATCGCAATGTGCCCATGATTGGCAATCTTGTCATTGCACCTACCCATCTGTTTATTCCGAATACATGTGGCCACAGTAAAGGCATTCCGCATCATCATCTTCGGAGGAACTGTCACTTCTGTTCTTTTTAGTTGCCTTTATATCACTTTTTTTACTAGCTTTGCCTTTCGATGATATTTGTATGGTGTCGTTCTTATATTTTGTCATTTTCTTCTTCGATCCCTTTACTAAAGACTTCTTTCCTTTGGTTGCTGTTTTTCTTTTCTTCGGTGTTTCGTCATCTCTAAATAGTCCTTTTTCACCTGATCAGCTTTTTTATTTTGAGAAGTTTCTAATTCTAGACGGTACGGTGATGAAGTGATTATTGCTGTTTTACCACGTCTGATGTTGGCCCTTTTAGTCTTTGTTGTTTTTGGAATTGGCGTTATATCTTTAGGTCCGACCAGAAACGCACTTTTTTTAACAACATTTTTTGTGGCCATTGATGTAGAAGGTTGGGGCTCATCTACAATGTCTATTGCATATAATATTGCACTTGCCGTGAGTGACGTAGAACATAGGTTTTCATGATGGCTATCATCCAACATGGAGGGCGATGATACTGTTATGTCAGGGTCTTTAGCAGTCAGTCTTGTTGCATTGGTATCTTCCAATGGTTGGGTTTCATTAATGTTTGTGGCCAATACATTGTCTGCTCTTGAAGTTGATGGCTGAGGTCTTTGGATACTTGAATTATTATCTTCTTGGCGGGTATCAGAAGTAGACGCTACTGAACTATCACACGCAACTGCAATGTCGGTGGCTGCTGCTGCTAAAAAGTCAGCTTCAGTGAAAATGTCACGATTCAGAGGCCAAATTCCTGTAGCGCGAAAAGCATTAAATGCTGTTGACATCGTAGCAGCCTTTTGAAATGCTTTATCAACCAATTCTGGAATCTGAAACTGTGTTGTGATCCGACCACAGTTGGACTTCAACCAGTTTTGTGACGCTTCTGTATTATATGTTAACAAAGGTTTCATAAAACCCACATCTAACGGCTGCAGTCGGTGAGTGCAATGTGGAGGAGTTGCTAAAATATTTCACCATGTTCTCGCCCCAAATCAAAGATATCCAAGTTCTTGGCTGGCATGACCGTCTAGACTCAAAAGCACTGGCTTTTCCTTTGAAGCTCTACTGAAAACTATGAATTTTCTGAACCAAGAGGTGAATATTTCTTTCTGAATCCATCCCGATTCATGGCACTCGGCCCAAGAACCACGGGGTGCATTAATCATCAATTCGGGCTCATTCTCTTCCTCGGGAAGATGAATAACGGGTGCATGTAAGAACCATCTGCCCCTAAACAAAACACGACGGTCACTAACTGGCCACGTTCAGCAGAAGTTAATAACCCAACTTGTTTTTTCCCTTTGGCTCCGATTATTTTGGGCATAGTCTTCGGAACGGTCGTCATGCCTGTTTCATCTACGTTGAAAATTCGGTCAGGAGTCAGTTGGTGAGTTTCTATAGCCTGTTCCAGCAAATCAATGAATTTATCTACAGAAACTTTGTTGAAACCGGATGCTCGGGCTGCGGAGGTTGCTTCGGGCTTACGAAGGCTGAGATCTGGGTTACGCTTGAGAAAATTTTCAAGCCATATTCTGCCTGCCATTTTCTTGCTTGTTTCAAAGTTATGACTAATGTCATTCTTTTCCGCCAAATCATATGCTAATATCCGCATATCTTTGGTTGTTAGTCCAAAAAATTTGCTTTCCATATCTTTGGCATAAGAAGCTAATTCAAATTCTTGCTCTTTACTAAATACTTGTTTAAACCTGCCCAACTTCTTCTCTGTAGCTCTATCCATATAAGGGTAGTCATATATTTCTCCAACCTACGTTTTAATGTTGTTTTTGGCACATTAAACTCAGTAGAAGCCTTGTTAAGCCCCATTTCTTTGGATATGACTTTCTCAATAGCTTTTTTCATGTTAGTCTCGTTCCATGAATTCCGATTAGACGTTCTTCTATAATTATTAACCATCTAAAACAAGAAATACTATCATATGTAACAAAACAAAACCACAAAACAAAAAAAAAATATATACCAAGAACACATTTATATTGAAGGTAAAACGGCACCCCGGTCCGTTTTGCCTGGGGCCGTTTTGCCTTTTAGGTGTTATTAACACAACAAAACAATTTTGAGGTTATGTCGCATGTAATGGCCCTCATAATTAAATATTAGGTCAATAATAAAACATTCTAACCATGGAATCCAATGGGACACGTTATCATAAACCAAACGAAACTGGAGGCCAGTCAAAAAACCAAAATTTTACATCAAAATCTAAAAAAACAAACTTACCTCGCTGTAATTGTGTGCATGCGGGCGATGTCATTGGGCACACTGACCGAGAGAAATGACATGACTGCCTATTAAATGGCACAACTCATTCATAGATGGAGCTACTGGTTCCGTTTTGCCCACAGGGTCCGTTTTGCCTTCTGTTCCCCTACTACTCGCAATGGGTCTGAACAAAGTGCCTCATATAAATGACTATTGGTCAAAAAAATCAATATATCGAAGCGAATATATTGTATCTGTAATGACTCGGGACAGATTTCTGCTATTATTAAAATTCTGGCATTTTTGTGATGATTCGTCAGCCATCCACAATACAAATAAGTTGAAGAAAATCCATGATTTGGCTGATATGCTCAACAGCAGATTCCAAGAAGTATTACCGCTCGGTAAATTCGTTGTTATAGATGAATCAATGATACCATGGCGTGGCAAGCTGAAATTCAAACAATACATTAAAAAAAATCACATAAGTATGGTGTCAAAATTAACAAGCTATGCACTCCAGAAGGGTATACATATAATTCAATAATTTATTCTGGAAAGGTAGAAAATGGTCGTGAACAAAATCATGGTAAAGTCGCCGTACTGAAACTCATTCAAGGGCTGGAGAACAAATGTCGTGTAGTAAGTGCAGACAATTTCTCCTATTCAACTGAATTTGTGGAAGTACTCCTATCTCACAAAACCCGTTATTGCGGTACCCTAAGATCAAATCGAAGGGGATTACCTAAGGAGATAGTGTCACTAAAGTTGAAGAAGGGCGAAATCAAAGGAGCTATGAATAAAAATGGAGTTAAAGTTATTAAATGGGTTGACAAAAGGCAACTTCTAATGGTATCTACTCTCAAAGAGGACAAAGATGTGCTTGTTAACACTGGCAAAAAAATAAGAAGACGAATGAAGATATAAAAAAGCCTACATGTGTCTTAGTTGACTTCAGCGACCAAATGTCTTCATACTATTCTACATTAAAAAGAGGGCTCAAATGGTTCAGAAAAGTGGGTATGGAATATTTGTTTGGCATTGCGTTAGTAAACGCGTGGATCACATACAACATGAAATATGATTAGAAGGTTTCAAAAAAAGAATTTACACAGGCATTAATGCAATCATTAACTGGAAAAAGTATATGCCCTGATAGTATGTATAATGACGTGTAACATCACTATAGGCATATGTAGATCATTGTTGAAGGCGATTCCTACATTTCCGTGTATCAACATCGTCAGACGTTCTACATCTGCAACAGGTAACTATGGTGCCTGGTGGCTGCGCATGATCTTCGTGCATGAGCTTTGTGCTGACTCCGCTATTATTCTACGACCAATGTGTGGCGTTTTATGCACTACTGCTTCTATTATGGTATGTTATGGCACTGTTTACTTACTCAATAACACATGATGCGGGTCAGTGAGCTGCATTTATCATAAAAATAACGCTTTACGTGGTCTACCTGATTGCACAAAATAGACATTAGGCCCTGTAACCACTATATTATACACCATATATACATAATTATATACCTATATATAAAGGGTGTTAGGGTTATCACCGTTGTCCTTCAAGGAGGTAACTCAGTATCGTTTATACAACAACTATCCCTATGGGACTCATGTCGTAATCTCCAAAAAATATTTTGGCTTGCCATACTAACTGATCCGATCAACTGATTAAAAATTGTATTTGAGCAATAAACTATCTGGACTCTGAATCAGATTTTTTTGTATCAATTTCTCATTTTGTATGAAAAACCAAATTTTTTTTGACGAATTCCAAAAGTCGTAGAACAAAAGTTGTTCAGTTACATGGGCTGAGTTACCCCACGAGAGATTTGGGCATTTGAATTACACGTTGTATAAAGTCATTTTAAATTAAGCAAACATTTTAAGGGTGTGCTCTACACATGAAACTGATCAACTTTCCCCAAGGAAAATGGGTCAAATATGAAAAAAAAAAATTGGGCCTCCCATACAAAATTGCCGACCGAAAATTCCTACCATGTATCCATACATTGGTGCCTCACCTGATGGTCTTATAGGTGAGCAAACTGTTCTTGAAGTGAAGTGTCCTTACAAAAGCTAATTGACAAGTTCAAGAATTGGTCTGAAAACACAACTGAATTTGCTGCTCCCGAGTTCACACGCAAGTTGAATCACCAAGATCTTATAAAAATAAGAGTGTTCCAATACCCTACTTCTCAGATATGTTTTCTATTGAAATTTTCAACATTATAGCCGCTAATACTAATGCATATGCAACATCAATACACTCTCTGAACTGGACTCCATATTTGCCTGCCTGCATCCTCTGGCCAGAACTAGAATAAATTGGTCTTCAGTTCCCATTAATCACAACCCTGTCAACAAGTGTCATAACTGACTTGCAAGCGTTTTACAAACTTACAGAAAATTTGCAATTCAGTGACAAGGCCACTAAAATACCCCGGACTCCAACCAGGATATGATAAGTTATGCAAAATTTAACCAATAATGGATATTTTGAACAAAAGTTTCCAAGACAATTGTACTGGATCCCATACTCGTTAATCGATGAGAGAGTATGGTTAAATACAAAGGCAGAAGCACAATAAGGCAATTTATGCCCCAAAACCAATTAAAAGAGGGTACAAAGTCTGGGCTAGGTGTGATTCAAATTTCGGATATTTATATCAGATCAATGTATTTTACGGCGGGAGTGGAACTACTGAAGATAGTGACATAGGACTTGAATAAAAAGTTGTAATAGATTTTTTTAGAAACGTTTAGTGAGGTACCATAGTAGCAATTGATAACTTTTTTGCAAGCCTTCTCTTATTAGAGATGCTGCATCTGAAAAACATTTTTTCAACCACACAAGAAGCCCCTTTGACATGTCCACTGGCAATTGAACAATATATCAATTGTATGGGCGGTGTTGACAGGCTCGACCACTTCAGATCTTTTTATTCTATAGGCAAAAATCAACTAAGAAAAATTGGATTTGCCTGTTCTGGTTTATGCTAGAAGTAGCCTGTGTAAAAGAAAAGCAGCAGCCACCGAGATTTAAGACTGAAAATTAGTCTGAAGCCTAATCGACAACTTTACTACTCGAGTTAGAGAACCACCTTCAAAAATAAAAAAATCGGCCATGTGCGAGTCGGACTCGTTACGAAGGGTTCCGTACCATTATCTATAAAAACGGCAAAAAAATCACGTTTGTTGTATGGGAGCCCCCCCTGAAATATTTGTTTTATTTTAATTTAAATATTTTTAAAGTGACTATATAACTTAATATTCTGCGAAAATTTTAAGCGTCTAACTGTTGCCGTTATCAATATCGAACGAAATCGAGGAAAAGTTTCCAAGATCTGGATTCCATACTCAGTCAATCGATGAGAGTATGGTTAAATTCAAAGGAAGAAGCACAATGAGGCAATTTAGGCCCCAAATACCAATTAAAAGAGGGTACAAAGTCTGAGCTTGAGCAAATAGATTTTAATCTATTTGAAAATATTGCATATAAAGTTTAAATCAATTATGCAGAAAAATGCAGCTGAATTTTGTTATCTTATAAAAACCAGTAGATATTGTAATTATTATGGAATAGACCACTAGGCATATAAAAGTATCTAGCGAAATAATAGAAATAAATATCGAAATCTGCATTGAAAATTAAAATTGATTTTCAAAAATGTATGATTATTCATAGTCAATTATCAGCACAGATCATAAAATTCTAATAAAAAAAGAAGAAAATAATAATAATATTTGAGCCGTCAATTTTTTTTATGGTATTAAGCACTGACCATTGGTTCATCTGCCTAAAGATATACGCTCCGTTTCGTAATTCTACGTTCCGTTTTACGTTAAATTATTGCCGATTTTCTGTGAATTGCAGGTCTAAAAAAAAAGAGTTATTATTTCAGTTTTAGTTTTTAAGTGTTCTTTAGAAATATATACTCCTAAGCTGGTTAATTTTTAAATTTATTTTAATACCAAAACGGAACAACTCCGTTGAGTACTATATTCTTTTATTTCAAATAATAGAAATGGTATGCCGTCCTTCTTTGGTTCTCTTATACAAATTAAAAAATGTGCCACAAAAACTAGTTGTTCACCTGTGATAAGTATATTATTCCGCTCCTTTGAGTCATAGTGTGGAGTTAAATAGGCCTAACCTTCCTCAATAAATGGTCAGTGTAACACAAAAAAAAATTTTGTAATTGTAATGGTTATTTCTCTTTTAAGCCAAACTATAAAGTCAGACCATAGCTCATAGAGACATAATGGAAATGTATTACTTACATTTTTCAAAATTTCAGATCAACATGTTAGTTCCATGACAACTAAAGAAGTGAAGTTTAAAAAAAGTATCTAAGACAGCCACACACGCACACATATTAAAAAAATTAAGAACAATAAAGAAATTTCACCAACCAACAGCATATGAAACTGTTACCAAAAATTTTCTCCGGCAGCAAAAACTGTTTGTAAATGGAACTGAAGCAGAGCTGTAAACGTCTAAAGCTCGTCACTTTACCCTAGATAAAAAAAAATGGCTCTATTTAGATAAGCCAAGTCCAAAGGCATACCGTATTTTAAGCCTAATTTGTGGCCTAAATTACCTAAAAAGACCAAACTAAATAAACTGCTCAGAAGAGAGACCTTAATGCCCGGTATTAAAAAGTAATATTTGAAAACTTAAAAATGCGTGTTGCGAGAATTTCAAAATTCCACAGATATTGCACACTGGTGTTTGATGAAATGACACCTAGTCTCGCCTATGATAGTCTGAAGTATAAAATTTTAGCGTGATAACGGTACAAATCAAGTACAACATTTTTGTACTTGTATTTATGGTAAAAATATTTAAAAAAAATATAAACAAACAATATCTTACAGCTTCTGTTCTGGAAGCACAAAAAAACCAAAATTTAAATGCAAATTATTGGTTTTAAAGTAATATCAACTACCTGCGATAAAGGAGCTGGCAATATGGCCGCAATAAACTCTTTAAATAATGATACGGAAGAAATTAACTTCGTAAGGGAAGATATTGGCTTTTTAGAGATAGGTGGAAAACAATTTTTTCCCATATTTGATCCAGCACACTTACTATACTAAAAAAAATCCAAAATTCCTCGCAAAAGATTTAGAATTTATTGTGGATGGTAAGCAGCATGTTACAAAATGGGCACTTTTATTAGATTTATATAAAAGAGGACCGGGTTACAAAGGTCGCACTCCTAAGTGCGAAAATTAACAGCTTGCACATTATACCGAAGCAGGGTTCTTTGGAAGAACAGCCAAAGTAAAAAAAAAAAAAAAAAGATTATGCATTTGCTCTGACCTATGGATTCTCTCAGCTGGTACTTTCTCCAACGAGAATACCAAATATAGAGGACCATACAAGCTCCTTACAGGCCCTTCTGCTGACTACACGTCCGGACGGATATTCCGTCTCAGTGGATGCGCCTTTAGGCTCCTCGGACCACTGTCTCGTTCGGACTCAAGTGTCATGCACACAACCCGATCGAAAGTTACAATGGATCAACGGCAGGAGATATTTGAATCTTTTTATCGTAATGCGATGAAAGACGACCAGGATGGTTATCTCGCAGGATTAATACCTTATCAACCAGTGAAACAAAGGAGGCCTAGACTTGAACGCAATAATGAAGATGATGTTAGCTTTTTTATCAAGTTTCTTTTTCATACAAAGTGCGCGTTATTCATGAAGAAATACAAATATGTATGAAGGCGTTTATGAACATACATGGCATAACTAGGGGGCGGCTACGGACATTGCAAAATAAAATTTTAATAAACACGAAGACATTACCGAATGATGGCAGAGGAAAACATGCTAGCAGGCCACATGCCTCCCTACCCAATTCTTGAATTAATAAAATGTCATATTAAATCTTTTAAAGCCAAGCAATCCCATTACTCTTTGCGGGATAACCCAAACGTAATGATCTTCTTGAAACTTTAACCAGTCGTAAAATGCATTAATTTTATTTTATATATATGCGTATAATGTATTTACCAAGGATTTCAATATAAAACTGATGAGTTAAATTTAAAAATTCAATCATCTGTCGATAATGCTACAAAAAAATTCATTAAATGTGCAAAAATGCTACATTTGAGCAAAACAAAAAAATTCAGGTAACTTAAAAATATTCATAAAGAGAAGACAAGACAGGGTGAATGCATTGTACTATCCTCTAACTATATACAAAAAAGCCTGGTGATGTATTTTATTCTAGACAAATGTGGTACTGTGTATTTGGTATCCACAACTTAGCAGATGACAGTGTATCTTTATATGTTTATCCAGAGACTATTAGAAGAAAGGGGGCTTCAGACGTTACTTTTTTGATTCTCCACTATATTAACAATAAAGAAATACAGTGTGATCATCATGCGCTCTTAAGTGATGGGTGCAGTGGGCAAAATAGAAACCATGTGATGGTTTATTTCAAATATATCTTAGTTCATTTATTGAAACTATTCAAAAAAAATACCCACATATATCCAATCAGAGGTCACACATATCTACTGAATGATGAAGATTTTGCACTGATTGCTAAAAAAAACGTCTGTTTTCCCCTGAGGTACCGACGCATTGGGATAAAATTATCCTAACTGCCACAAAACATCCCAGCCCATTTAAGCTTACTTGTTTGATATAAAACCTGGAGACGAGGCATCCTCAGTCGTATCTGGTCCTGGAGGCCTACAACTGATATCAGTTTCAATCCAATTTCGTGGCAAGCTTAAACTCGATCTCCATCGGTACTCCTAAACCAAATTGCGATTGGATTGAAATTGGGATTGCACACATTTCAAAATCACAAATCACCAAATATAAAAACAATACTGAAACTAATAAAAAATTAAAGTGAAAGTTAAATCTTCGTAGCGATAGTTTTGTTTTGTTTATTTAGAACTTTGACATTTCTTTTCACAGATCATCATACCTAATTTAACTCTCGATCCGATGGCTCAAAGAGTATCGATTCTTAATATTTGTATAGGATTTTAGTTAAATTGGCCACTAAATTCCGTTCTCGATTGAGCGCTACAACATCGTTCAAGACTACCAATTTAGTAGATTTCTCGATCGCCGTAGGATTTTACGATTGCAACTAATATCAGTTGTAGCCCTCCAGATTCGAGGGCGCGCGCTTTCACCTTTTGTTTATCTATAGTATTCCTTTAGTGTAACTATAATGTAACGCCGTGTACAGTGTACAAATAAAGAAAGGTAATTCTACAAATTTAGTTGTATCATTTATAAATTCAACCTAATCTTGGAGTCAAATAACAGAGGCTTACCAAGTGATGGGTCGAATAGAGTGCGTTGTATAATAGTCCCCCACCTACTGGTGACCCCGACGAACGAACAGGAAGAGCTTGGCCTTGGTGCTCATAGTACTAGTGCCCCGACTGAAAAACCGAAACGTGATCGAAGGCATATACCGCCAAAGAAAGAATACGACGGACTGCCGAGGAGAGACGACTCGCCGCCGGCATACCCGACGGCAATTTTACAGCTATATTTATTTATTAATATTGATTAAAGAATGGAACCTATATCTATGTCTACCTACGAGGATACCAAATTTTCGGAGAGATATGCCCAGAGTGTGGTTTGCCCGTTTTGAATTCCAAGCCAATCCCAAGGCTTCAAGACTTCTTCACATTTGGGCTAGCAGCTGAGATTTATTTTATAAAATTAGACTTAACTACGCTAATCATTTTATCCCTGTTGCTCCTATTAGAAAAATGGTTGAAGGACGCAATTTCACCATTTTTACAGACCATAAGCCGCTTACACACTTGTTTACAAAATTAGATACGTATAAAGAAAATCCGAGAAGGACTAGGCTCTTACTGTTTATTAGCGAGTTTACAAACAAAATTACCTATGTCAGATTAGATTTTTTATGCAAGGCCGTTCCACAACCGATGCAGTGGCATTATTAAAAAACATGCGATGTGAGCTTTTCCAAAGTCTAGAAGTTCAAGTTTTCACCCGTTTGCCAAGCATGAAAGATTGAAAGTACCGCAACATGAAAGCAGCGATAAAAAACTAGGTTAACTAACAGCACTGCATGGGATAATGAATTGCCTTCATTAATGCTAGGTCAGCATTTTGAAGCGACACAGGCGTAAGCGCGGCCGAGATGACTCTAGGCCAAACTTTACGTTTATCAGGCGATTTTTTTAATGTAAGGTTTCGGTTAAGCGAACCGCTTGTAACTTACTATAGAATGTTTCGATAAGTAATTAAAATTTTTAGTTCATGTTATATTTGAAGGAATATAAATATGTTCATTTATTGTAAATTTTTGTCGTTAGAAATCATACAGTGTCGACGATTTTGTGTATATTGTTAACTGATCAAAATTATTTTTAAAATAGGAAAAAATTACAGTATTAATAAAGAAGTCGTTATAACTCAAAATGGGGCTAATGTAGAGTTGCTATAAGTCTGAGGACTCAGACCGGGACATTTCAATAAAAAATAGTGGAAGTAGAAAAAAAGGAACTTTTATTACAACAATAGGTTTAGTCCGTGCCTTAACACAAAACAACTAACTAACACAGCCATTCAACGCCAGCGACCCGGGACTTTTGCGGGCTACCTCAGCTAATTCACTTGAGAGCGAAAGAGAAGAGAAATATCGTATAGCGTTTTCCGGTAGACCTGTTTGTTGGCGCTTTTCGCTACAAAGGCGAAAATGCTCGTTATTGGCTACGAACGCAGCGTCTGCCGCTGAATGTGTTAGTTTGTAGTAAGCTATCACCAGTTCTCTAGTTTGCCCTTAAGCGAAGGTATGAACTTATAACAATATATATATATAAGGCATTAAGGAGACAAGTGGACCTATTAAGTACATAGATAAATTATTAGCAGAATCGTTATCGATCCCTTAAGTGAAGTTATAAAATTGTAATGTAATATGAACGGTCACCGTACGTATGAACTAACAGATTGGATATATATAGATAATACACGAATATACTCGCTGGCTGCCCCTTAAGTAAATTACAAAACCATCATAATAACACTTAAAAGTGCACCCACGGACGGACCGACAGGTTTAGTAGTTGCATAAATAATCTGTTGACGACCCGTTAACGACCCCCTAAGTGAAATTAAAAAATCGTAATGGTATTCGAGAAGCCACCCCAAAAGCGAATAGACAATCTAAGTATATAAAGTGCCTACCGCTATCCTTACTAGCTTCTCTTAGCTGAATTTATAAACTTATAAAGATATATGGAGAATCGCCGTAAATACGAACTAACAAATTAGAAATAAATGTAAATCTGAAGTACAACTACAACCTACCCTTTAAGTAAAGTTATAACCTAGTCCTAAGCGTATCTGGAAATCCTCATACATTTATGATTATTATTTTACCACTGTGACTCACGCCAACTGTGTAATAATCGTAGAATTACTCGGTCGATCGATAGCTTAGCTAGCTGTCTAATAATCTTGGAGATATTGAAAAGGTCTTATAGAGGGCGCTATTGACAGACAATTTAGTATGGAAGTCTATTTAAATCTACTAATCCTAGTTTCCAGGTCGTCTACGTGTAACCCTAACTGGGAATCGTCCAGGAAAATTCACATATATAACCATTCTTTAAGGGTTCGTAAATTGTTCTATCCAGAATTGGTGGGCCCGCCACCGAATTATCCCTTCGGCCGATTAATGACTAAACAGTCAGACTTTTCATACATTTGTCTGTGCATCGAAGTGCCCAGCTGGCGTCTCGTGGTCACGTGGGTGCGCAGAGTTCACATATTAGCCTTCTGCGCCGATACAGAGTCTAATCGTGTTACTCGACCATCCTTCGACTAATTTACGTTGGTTCGGTTTTGTTTTTGTATCTCGCAACCCGGTCGATACGAATTTCGCTATTAGATCTAAAATTGGATTTATGTTGACCAACTATGGGGATTATCTACACTCGGATATAAGAGTTTATGGAAATCAATACTATAAAATCGAGACGAAACCTAAAGTTCGCCCAACTTATGTACTAGACTGTTAAAAAAACCTTATCGCCAAACTGAATATTGAAAATAAATTATTTATAATTTGATTTTGAATCGCCCTAAAGACCTTGGGTACCGTCCGGCCTTAAGCGGTTATCAAATGTATCGTACCTATTATCTGACTAACGCCTTGGAACCTTTAACAAGGAAGGTATATAACAACCAACTCCGAACAGACTTGTAGATAGGTTCAATCAGACTAGCTTACCTTGTGGCTTCGCCTTCCTGTCGTTTAGTAATTGAGTGGGTTTATAAACGTTGGTCTTTCGTACACCGTACCCTTAACTGTTCTTTAGGATAGATAAGTAGTGCTCACCACCAACTCCTACATTTATAACACTGAGGAGGTGGCAAACAAACAGACGACCATATATTTATCCTTACTACGGTGACTAACTACGGAACTAAGGGGAACATTTCTTTATTATTTGAATACAGCCTACGATCGGGGCGGTTCGAACCCGAGGCTCCTTAGGTTTAAATCGCCGCTAGTCCGGAGAGGCTATACTCGCCTGAAACATATCGTGCACGCTAAGATCACAAGAAATATTAAAATAGGTGTGCAATTACGCACATGGTTAGGTGGTAAATTGTTCATCAGAGTAATTAAGGCGACAGAACGCCTAATTTAACACACAATAAGTATGTTTAAGGTGGTTTGTAAGGGAGACATATCTACACTCAGGACCTGGCGCATTAGCCAGATCAAGTAAGGGCTAGCCCTTTTCTGAGTGTTTAGAACTTAACGTTTTGGCCATCCATACAACAATTCCGAGCCTCATCAGTTAGTAGAGAATTGTGTATGGTTATACTAATACGTCTTCAACGGGGTGATTCATGGTGAAGAATAGAACAAATCCTGACCCACTAACGTCACCTCATATCGTGCATATATATGTATGAATATGTAATCCTTGTGTAGACCTTGTTGCGCATGTATGTGTATGAGTTTGGATATCCTCACTGGTTAAAACCCTACGCGAGTCCTTGAGCAGCGGTTACTCGCACTGATCTGAGTCGGAGGTGAAGGGACTTCCCCATACGGCTCGCTGGGGTAATCCTTGTGTGGCCCTTGCTGTGCATATATATGTATGAGTAGGTAATCCTTCTGTGAACCTTGTCCTAAATTCCTATTAAAGAAAACCCTACACGATTTAGTAGGTGCTCATTAAAGTTATACGAGTTTGTTGCAAGTAATTGACAATTATGTTAATGATATCTCTATATTCACTATTTACTATCATAACAATTTATTACGATATCATGCTGCTTTGCAGTATGGTGACCCCCAAAGCAAGCAGACCCTCGGTAGATAGAGGTAGGCGAGGACGGGCAGTCACAGTAGGGGTTCTTCAAGCGGGGTCTGGCTTGTTATAAGATTAGGGAAGATCGGGGCTTAATGTTAGAGATATGCTAGATTAACTGCAGGTTTCGGGAATCTAAGGGTGTGAGGGGGCTGACTAAACCTAGATCTAGGTTGGCTCCAGTTCCACCCTTCACCGGCGTCGAGTGATGAAGCTGAACTGGTAGGGAAATCTGACCCGGATCTAAAGGGAACATATATATATTTCGTATGGGTTATGTGTCATCTCATTGATCTAACAAGATAGGGAAGTTATTTAAATAGCAAAATTGTTTGTGTGAGATCCGGGTTAGATTCCAGGTAGTTAGTATGTTTAAGGTGGTTTGTAAGGGAGACATATCTACACTCAGGACCTGGCGCATTAGCCAGATCAAGTAAGGGCTAGCCCTTTTCTGAGTGTTTAGAACTTAACGTTTTGGCCATCCATACAACAATTCCGAGCCTCATCAGTTAGTAGAGAATTGTGTATGGTTATACTAATACGTCTTCAACGGGGTGATTCATGGTGAAGAATAGAACAAATCCTGACCCACTAACGTCACCTCATAGCCTGTTAATAAAGTTTGGTCTAGGTTGCGGTTCTGTCATTTCTATCTTAAACGGTTCCGTTAACGACTCAAATTAAACAGTATAAAGCAATAAAATAAAGCCTAGATAGTCTAATTAAAAATTAGACACGTTAGATTAATATCGCGGCCATGAAATACATAGGAGGTTTACGTTTATTTTTACACAGGAAACAAATATTTAAATAAGAACACAATAATAATTAGCTTTCTAAATCTATCCGTCGCAGCAATGGGTGGGGTGGAGGGTTTTTTAATATTTATCCATAAATTCCTTTAGGAGATTGGGTCAAAAATGCCACATTAAATTTTAGTCACCCATTACCCAAACGGAATCTAACCCGGATCTCACACAAACAATTTTGCTATTTAAATAACTTCCCTATCTTGTTAGATCAATGAGATGACACATAACCCATACGAAATATATATATGTTCCCTTTAGATCCGGGTCAGATTTCCCTACCAGTTCAGCTTCATCACTCGACGCCGGTGAAGGGTGGAACTGGAGCCAACCTAGATCTAGGTTTAGTCAGCCCCCTCACACCCTTAGATTCCCGAAACCTGCAGTTAATCTAGCATATCTCTAACATTAAGCCCCGATCTTCCCTAATCTTATAACAAGCCAGACCCCGCTTGAAGAACCCCTACTGTGACTGCCCGTCCTCGCCTACCTCTATCTACCGAGGGTCTGCTTGCTTTGGGGGTCACCATACTGCAAAGCAGCATGATATCGTAATAAATTGTTATGATAGTAAATAGTGAATATAGAGATATCATTAACATAATTGTCAATTACTTGCAACAAACTCGTATAACTTTAATGAGCACCTACTAAATCGTGTAGGGTTTTCTTTAATAGGAATTTAGGACAAGGTTCACAGAAGGATTACCTACTCATACATATATATGCACAGCAAGGGCCACACAAGGATTACCCCAGCGAGCCGTATGGGGAAGTCCCTTCACCTCCGACTCAGATCAGTGCGAGTAACCGCTGCTCAAGGACTCGCGTAGGGTTTTAACCAGTGAGGATATCCAAACTCATACACATACATGCGCAACAAGGTCTACACAAGGATTACATATTCATACATATATATGCACAGCAAGGGCCACACAAGGATTACCCCGGCGAGCCGTATGGGGAAGTCCCTTCACCTCCGACTCAGATCAGTGCGAGTAACCGCTGCCAAAGGACTCGCGTAGGGTTTTATCCAGTGAGGATATCCAAACTCATACATATACATGCGCAACAAGGTCTACACAAGAATTACCCTAGTCTTAGCCCTAAGCTTAATCGATTTCCTATCTAATCAGATCAGGGCTTAATTACGGAGTTTCCCTATCACAAGGTATCACAAAGTTTACAACATCATGTTAAAAGACACCGATCCCTGCAGGAACCTTTTACTCCACTAAATTTTCTACAGAAATCGGCAGTGCCCTTTCCTTAGAGAGTACATAGCCAACAATGTCAGCAAATCACCTTTGCACTTTTAATTTGTAATAATTTTTTTATTACCCGAAATTTACAACTAAGATCCCGGACGAAACCCCAATCCAAAAGTCAATCATTTTAAATCTCCCCCTACCAATCCTTTACTTTAACCAAAGTGGCATCCTACATGGTCCCTTAGACAATCCTTACATAATCGCATAAAGAAAATCCCTCACAAAGCCCCATAGTACAAAACCATCAATAATAAACTGACATTGCTAGCCTCAGTTCTCACAAAAAAGAAACTTACTATTATTTGATGTAGGCGAAACGTGCACGGTGACGGTATTAAATTTCTTCAAATCTTTGTGCGTCCTGTCCTTTCCACTTCCTCAGGAACCCGAACACAGCCAGCCTCTCGGCACGACGACAGTGAAAAAGGGTGCCGCAACTGACGCCTATCGCTTATAACCGTTTTCCCCTCCCCCACGATGGACGCGGCCTGAACACGTAGCGTGTCTAGAAATCTTGGCGCCAGTCAATTTCTTCTTTATTTTACTTCCACGTGTACACGCGTGCTTCGCATTTCAGTGGCCAGTTACTTTATAGTAAAATATCGAAATCGCAAACCGATTCTACTAAATTCTTTATCTGTTAATCTAGCTTCTCCGCTTTTTCGTGGCTCGATTATACAGCTTTGATTAGTTTACACATTGAAGGCTCGTCGTAAGCGGCGCGGAGCCTACTCTACTATCCCTCTCGCACCCTACAACGTTTATTTAAATTAACTGAGAATAATCGATTCATATTCTTCATATATTTTAACCTACTGGTTATCTGCTACTTTACGAATCGGTCGTATTTAACGAGTAATTATTTTTTGCGTTGATGATTTTAGGATCCTACCGCGATTTACGCCTTATGACGTAGGTATAAACATATTAATCGAAGACCGGTGAGGACATCCGGGCCACTCACTTACTTCATACTTCATTGATCTCGTTTCTATCCATTTATTAGGAGTATTCGATTGGTATGAATTACGAAGGTGATTAATCTAATTTATATTTATTATTGATGAATTCCATCTTTAATTTACCTGCTCTCTTAAAACTTAAATTAGCATGTCAACACCGTGTCGTGGGGTCCAGATTACTACAATTCTCTATTAACGGCTTGGATCCACTACAATCCTCCCCAACAAGTCATAAATGTACACTTATCAGTTGTGACTTGTTTCTTAATTAACCACTGGATCTCTACACCAAAGTTTTAAGACCTAGACTTACAAATCGAACCTAATTCAATAATAGCATATAATTTATTCTAGACTTAATCCAACCTTAATTCAACCATAACGCTAACCTTAACCTAAAAATCCCTACATAAACCATAAACCTAAATCCAACAAACCTCATGTTCACCTAACCCTAATAAACCTTATGTTAACCTAAACCTAATCTTAGTCCTGCCGTCAGTAAAAGAGAAATCGCATCGAAATTTCCCGTAATCCTCTCCGAGATCGGTATTGCGACTAATACACAAGGGCCCTTATACAACAATGAAAACTTTTTAATCCACTTCACCCTCACACTTGAGTTATCATTCCTACGCGCTTTCATCAAATTCCCTGACTAACATTGTTCCTTTCAATGTGTCTTCTCATACGGATCATCCTTCTTTTGACTGCACTTCACCCATTCAGTCCTAGCCTTATCCTTCATTTCCTCAAACTCCCTCTCGCTTATGATCGATGGTTTTCCGTCCATTTCCCTGTCATAAAATCAACTTAGTTCACCCTACAACATAATCATACGTTCACCCTATTAAAACTAGCAACAGCACCTAAAGCTTAAATCGGTGTCTCGACACCACTGATTTCTAACTAATCAACTTAATGGACATCTCCCATCCTTTAATCACCCTCAACTCCAAGGTTATCTCATCGTTCAAGGTCTGCTTCCATTTAGATATTAATGAATCTCATACTATAGTTCCGTACTCAGACGATGACTAATCAAACCTGGTTTAGCCTGGTACTAATTGTCTCATCATGTTCCTCACTAATGTAAACTGGTTAAAAGGGCTGTACCCAATAAGCTACGATCATCAGCAAGAGCTTTCTTATTTAATAATAAATGACACGTCATAACAATTACTCGAAATAGAACGTAAGAGTTTATTAAAAAGAAATGATAGTGCTTAAAATTGTGCTCTACTCAAACGGAGATCTTTAAGCACCAGATAACTATGACAAACACAGCTTCAGTTAAGGACCACGGGCCTCACTCAACCTCAGCCCGCGGCTACTCAGGGACACACCCTGTCGAAACAAAGTCAGTCCCCCGCAGCTCTACAATAGGAAACAACAGATATAATAGATAGTTATGAAGAATATAGTTGTTCGAAAATGTTAACGATGGTTGGAAGCAACCAGTCGAGTTGGTCCATTATTAGTCGTAGGTAATCATGACGGATATGCTTCGGTTAAGGGCCTCACTCAATCTAGGCTCGTTATAATATATATGCTTCGATTAAGGACCAAGGGCCTCACTCAACCTCGGCTCGTCATGATAGATATAGTAGTTTTAATATGGCGATTATGTTTGGACGCAAACAGTTGAGTTTGTCCATTAGATGACGTTCGGAAACAACCAGTTGAGTTTGTCCATTTTTAGCCGCAGATAATTATGATAGATATAGTAGTCTGAATATGGCGATGATGTTTGGACGCCAAAAATTGGGTTTGTTCATTTGATGACATTCGGAAGCAACCAGTTGAGTTTGTCAATTTTTTAGCCTTAGGTAATTGTGATAGATATATTAGTTTGAATATGGC
The DNA here is from genome assembly GCA_946406115.1 of Apoda limacodes. Classification (NCBI taxonomy): domain Eukaryota; kingdom Metazoa; phylum Arthropoda; class Insecta; order Lepidoptera; family Limacodidae; genus Apoda; species Apoda limacodes. The sequence continues at coordinate 17,010,217 of OX291564.1, read as the reverse complement.
GATGATATTTGAATGCAAACAGTTGAGTTTGTTCATTTCACGATATTCGGAAGCAAACAGTTGAGTTTGTCCATTTGATGATAATCCGGAACAAACAGTTGAGTTTGTCCTCTATTTGCTGTAGGTAATTATGATGGATATAGTAATTTGAATTTGGCGACGACGTTTGGAAACAAACACTCGAGTTTGCCCATTTGATAATGTTCGGAAGCAGACAGTTGAGTTTGTCCCTTATTGGCTGTAGATAATTATGATGGATATATTAATTAGAATATGGCCATGATGTTTGGACGCAAACAGTTGAGTTTGCCCACTACCAGCAGTAGGTAATTAGAACCGATATGACGAACGTGCTTCGGTTAAGGACCAAGGGCCTCACTCAACCTAGGCTCATTATGATGTATATGCTTCGATTAAGGACCAAGAGCCTATCTCAACCTCGGCTCGTCATGATAGATATAGTAGTTTCAATATGGCGATCATGTTTGAACGCAAACTGTTAGGTTTGCCCGTTTGATAACGTTCGGAAGCAAACAGTTGAGTTTGTCCATCATTAGCGGCAAAAATCACAAGGGCTACACTAACCATGTATTAAATTCCAACATCATTTCAATTCAGGCCCTAACAACTTACAATCTTTACTCGCGACGATTTAAACACATCCTCAGCATAACCCCTTTCGCTCTTTCAGTTAAGGACCTGACTCTCCCACCATTAAGGCAGGGCCCGACCTCAACTTCGACACATATACACATGTATGCATACTGCTATGTATAGACATGCACCGCCCGCGGTCACTCAGGGATCGTACCTGCCGAAACATTACGACCCCCTGCAACTCACACGGCAAAAATCACAAAGGCTACACTAACCATGTATAAAAATCCAACATCATTACTGGTTCCTCGTTCAAAATTAAATAATTACCTTGTCCAACTCGGCTGGGTTTAATAACTTTGCTCAAATTTCCAATCCACATGGCAAGTAATAGTATCTATCCACAGTCTAGCTCACTCCTAATCCTACACTGAACCTAATTTATATATATATTTTCATGCGAATCCTGATTCTGAATAATCGTTATTGCAGTTTAATAAACATTTATCATGTAGACCCCTCCCCTTACAACTCAACCATTTATCCTGTGGAACCCTCCCCTCCTGTAATGTACATTTTATTTCTAACTGCCCTTAACATGACTACACTAACAAAACCGGTCCCTGACCTACGCCAATGTTTTTAATCCCCGACATCAACCTCATTTCTCAATTGCTACAAATCGCCTACTCGACAGAACCCTTTGAACAGATAATACCTATTAACAATAACCTATTTAGTTCAAAAGGAACATGCTACCAGGCATAGCCGACCGGAACACCACCTAATACCTGCCATTATCCTATCTTACCTTTAAGTACATTAAATTTCCTAATCAGAGATGTATATATTCATATACATCGTAAGTGCACTTCTCGTTTACACCCGAGTATCTCCACACTGTCAATCTATCACTTTCATAAATGGTACCACAATAGGTTAAAACCGTTTGACATTACCGGTCCGCCTAGTTATAAAATATTTATCGACAATCAAAATGTAATATAATTTTACAAGCAAGGACATGAGCCAAAAGTATCCTAAAATTTGAATCTAATAGCCCTAATAAAAAAGATGATTAAACCTAACGTCTACATTCGATCGCACAGAATCGCCCCAGACAGCTCCGTTGACCAACCACCCCACGCTCGCGCCAAGACCTCGAGAAACTCCGAGTTTAAATCCCCGCTCGAGCGGACACTTTTTCTTCTTTAGTTTATATTATTTGTTATAAATTTTCCTTTTACAAAATTATATCACTAAACTAACAACTCACAAAGTACATATAGTCCTTTTAACATCTACTGTTTACTTTGTTAAGATTACCTTTTACCAGTCATGTATCTTCCCGTTGGAGGGCTTAACCGACGTCACCGTCAAGTGAAACAGTTATTAGATGTTCGTACCTTGGAACAACCTTTTAACTAAAACTTATAACCCGATAATCAGTGAAGGTGCGGCCTGCGTGGGGCTCGGTTGTGTGTTCGGTTCTAGAAATTATTATATTTTTTTAAATCTTGTCTAATAAATTGTCATTGGCTGTTGACATTTTTTTCGTTTTCTTGTCACTCTTGTGTTGTGCTTATGAGATTGCTCCTCCTAGTGGGAGGAACTAGAGTGAAATAGCATATTTTTTCGTATTTCCTTGAAAGGCCTTGAAATATTGTTGCGGTACCGAGGACTTGAACCTAGGTGCTTAAAAGTGAGTGGGTGTGTAGCTGACACAGCCATCGAGGTGAGGTAACAGTGGTGCGAATATACGCACCGCTAGCTGCTTAAGGCGACGGCATCGAAACCGGATTGCAAGTTATCACTGCGATAAGCTAATTTGCGCTTTCTGTCTAACATACACGCTGCAATGTCAAAGTGCGCTGCCTGCGGAAGGTTTGTGGGTCCAACTGAGAGTGTTAAATGTACAGGATGCAGTAATATTTACGACAAAATTTGCCTAAAAATTCCTAAAAATTCCAAATTGCCGCTAAAATGGTTGTGTCCTGAGTGCACAACTAAACAACCCCGCAAGGATAATAGCGAGACGCCGATTAAGTCTCACTCAGACCTAAATGTGAGCGGAAGCCAGGAGTTATTGTTAGCAACTGAATGTAACAGCGATAACATTACACAGGTTCTAAAAGAAATCAAGTTAGAAACTGCCGCCATGCGCCAGGAATTGGCTAGTTTTGGATCCAAATTTGACCGGCTTTTTGCCGCGGTCGAAAGCTTGAGTACACGAGTAGATGAGATTGAGGTCAGAGTGGTGGCGCTAGAACAGAAATCGCAATTAAATCCAGCTGAAAAATGTGAAAGTAGTGAGCTAGTCGATATGATTGAGCGCTTAAAACTGGAATTAAATGATCGCGATCAGGACCTTCTACACACCGATGTAGAAATTTCATGTATACCGGAGGTAAAAGGTGAGAACCCAGTACACTTAGTTTCTCTGATAGCCGGCAAATTGGACGTGAATGTCGAGGAAAGGGACATTGTAAGTGTGGAGCGGTGTGGTCCCCCGCGCCCGTATGTTGAGGGAGAGGGTGCCCCGAGGCCACGACCGATCGCAGTGCGGCTCGCGCGGCGTGGACTGCGCGACCAGCTGATGCGGAACGCGCGTGTACGTCGCGGCGCCGATACCGACGGTTTTAATTTGCCGGGTCCGACGCGTAAGTTTTATGTCAATGAGCGTCTCACACCCTCAAATCGTTAGTTATTTTACAAGGCGCGTCAGGAAGCTGTAAAACATAACTGGAGATACGTCTGGTCACGCGACGGTCGTATCTACGCACGCCTCCGACAGGACACCGAAGCTCGACGCATAAGATCCGATACAGACTTGACTAAGGTTTTTGTTTAATTTTTTTGTTGGCTAAATGTTTGTCTCTTGTGTTTGTTAAGTACTTGGAGTGCAAAATAAAATTCCATAGCTTCGCTTATGCTTTTGATTTGCTTATTTTGTTAGTCATGTTGTTGTGGCTGGTAAATAAAATTGTACAAGTTTTTATGTTTGTACTAATGTTGTTTGTAGTATCTTGTATGCTTATAATCATGTTTTATGTCAGTGCTCTGGTGCTAAACGTTAAACAAATTGCACATATTGCTGTTACCACCAATTCACTTTTAATATATTTATTTCGATTTTATATTCTTAAATTTATTTATTTTCTTATGACAATTACTACATCATATAGTCATTTTAAATTTTACGGTTCAACATGTTCAAGTGGCATAAAATTTATAATTATTTTTATACAATTAATCAATATACGTATTATTTTTAAGATAATTGTGCTATGCTATAATATGGCTTCAGGTTGGCCGGGTTGCGCAAATTTTATTTATTTATTACAGCAGAATAATAAGCAAGTATTTTATTTTAATCTTCAATATGACTTCTAAAAAACTTAAGCTAAAAATTGGATTTCTTAACCCGGGCTCATTGGGCACAAAACATGACGAATTTATTGTAGCAATGGAACAACACAATGTAGACATAATGGGTCTGAACGAGACATGGCTTCGCGAGGGCGAGGATGGTCGTGCACCCACGGTGCCCGGCTACCGACTGCGTCACGTGCCCCGCGCGAGCGGACAGCGCATGCGCGGCGGCGGTGTGGGATTCTATGTGCGTCGCGGCGTTGCAGTGCGAGTGTGTGCGCACCCAACTGCACCGCCCGTCGAACAAATGTGGCTTAGGCTGATCGTGAATGGTACGCGCCTTGTTATAGGTACCGCTTATCGCCCGCCATGGCTTAATGTTGACACTTTTTTTGACGCACTGACTGAACCAAAAACGTCCTTTATAAACGTTGATCATATCATTTTATTAGGAGATTTTAATATTAATTTATTGAATAAAGATTCAAATTTTTCTAAATTTAATAATTTTATGCAATGTTGTGAATTAACACAACAAGTGAAACAGCCGACGCATTTGACTGAGCGTAGCCAGACTTTAATAGATGTCATCTGTAGTGATTTATCGTTAATAAATGTAACTGTTAATCATATTCCTTATCTTAGCAGACGCCTATTTGACGTGTGAATTAAATATAAAAAAAACCAAAACTGAACCAGCGTAAATTTATCTTTCGTCCAATAAAAGATATTGAACTGAGCCTTTTTCAATGTGCGCTTGATTCTATTGAATGGAAAACAATTTTAAATTTGCCTGACGTGAACACAATGGTGTCTGCACTCAACAGTACCATAGTATCTCTTTTTGACATTTTTGCACCTTATAAAACTGTGACCACTAAAGAAAATTCCCACCCTTGGATTACCTATACGGTACGAGAAATGATGCAACTGCGAAATGAAGCTCACGAGCGTTTAACGCGAAACCGGCTTAAGCCAACACAGGAAGTATTACAAAGAGCTCAAGAGATTGGTTAATTCCGCCATTTTTAATGAGAAACGGGCATATTTCAACCAACATGTAAATTGTAACCTTAACAACTCTCGAGCTCTATGGAATAACCTGAAACGCACCATAAATGTCTCTGACAAGAACCATGATGCTGAAATTCCAGATCATTTAAAATGCCCAGATAAAATTAATACACATTTTTGTTCTGTGCCAGGGAGTAGCGATGCATTATTTTCAGACATGAACATCCAACATTTCTTTCCGATAGACTAAAGTGGCGAAGAGAAGACGATACTCGGTATATGAGAGTTTTAAACAGTGCTTTGAAAATACCACAACATCGAACTGCCGCTTTTCGAGGAAGTTTCAGATATGCGGCTACCAAATGTTGGAACAACATACCTCCTCCTATACGTGAACTTAGTAATGTCCAAAATTTTAAATTTAAACTAAAGAATTACTTTTTAACAGTCCAAAAGCAAAATGAGTCGCGCGCGACACAAACAAAACTCTGGAATGATGTGCAACAAACTTTATTTTTTATTTTATTTTTTAGCATATTAATAATGTTAATGATTTTTATATGAGTTTATTGTATTTATATTTTACAAATTTTGCCTGCATATACATTTATATTTACCTTATTTATTATTTAATATATACCTTATATATACTTATACCTATTTACCTTAAACTTGAACACATAACCGGTGCCTCACGGGCACACCTTTTATTAAGGGCGACGCTGAAAATCAGCGCTGCAGCACCTTGTTGCAGCATACGCTGAGTCGATGTCCTGTTTGGCATCACAGCACCCATATTTAAATATGTCTAGTTAGATCCGTATATTTTTGTTTTGTTTTATATTTTCGTTTTTAAGTGTTTTTTGTTTTCTTATTTTTATTTCCATTATTTTGGTGTACCTTTATGTAAACGTGTATGTAACAGTATGGGTGAAATGATGCTAAATAAATGTCTGTCTATGTCTATAATTATACATATACACAGATATGTCTAAATGGCTCATGGGGATGATCCCAACTTACTAAGTCAGCGCTACTTAAGTAGTATAACATTAAAGAACTGAGATGGACGAGGGCCTACTTCAGCTAATATCTTAGTGACTTTATGACCTTACTTCTGCATTATCATTCCAAATGCTCGCTATCCCGCCTTTCAATGCATTCCCTAATCATAAATTAACTCACTCTAATTCTTCAATAGTAAGGTGATACATTAAGGCTGCACTCTACTTCAATGTACAGTTTTCTGCTCGGCTTTAAAATCGATTCCACTGTTCTATGGCAAGTTCCAAACTGAAAATAACATAGCCTTCTACATTCTTTGACTAGCAGATTACTGTATTAGGTTTACGGTTTCTGTCCAAAACATTTTTTTTTTAAGAAAATTACGGGCGAAGTTCTCGTCCCTCTATTTTTAATTCGTAACTCACTATCAACAAGTAGCGAGAACACAATTTATTTCATGACATGTTAAGTAGCTTCAAAGCTAGAAAATTGCTGTAATTTAAATTTTATATCGCATGCGATGTAACTGTAATTAAATATCCCCCCCCCCTTTACGCTAAGTGGTATGTCTATGTATAGTATATTTACACCACTGGAAAATGAGCTCTATTTGAAACCAACAATATCGACTCCCGCTCCACACCCATAAAACAAAGGTATATGCGCGTTGGGGCCCTCTTAAATGCTCGTTATTTTATTGTGTCCTTTCCCTCCCCGAGCATATTATATTTTTATTCCACAGTGTCGCCCTTCTGGCAAATAATTCTACGCATATGGAAAATTTATTAAGGCCACGCCAAATATACGTCTATACAATAATACCCCTCGCGCCCGACCCCCACAGTCAACGCAATACGGCTAGCTCCTCCTCTCTTTCAATTAGCCATCACAAAGTTCCGAAACCTGTCCATAATACAACAGCGAAATTATACCCCCGTACACATCTACTTACTCACACGTATACGTACAAACCAGCACTCACAACTTATTCAGGACGTACCCTCGTACAACATTAATATTTGTCAAGTTCTGAACTATTGAAATATGCTAGAATGTAGTTAAACTGATTTTTTGTCTATTGGTCACCTCCCTCGAAGGAGGGAGAAGGAGACAGCCCACGCCTCGACTTACCGATCCATTTTTAATCTACCCACCCCAAGAAATAGTTAAACTTACACCTTCTTCAGTAGTTGTTTTTTTCTTGTAACCGACGGACTCGCTTCTTGTTACTTCCTTTCGAACATTGACAAAACGAGTCGGAACCGAAATGGCCCGTACCAGGACCATGGTCTTCAAGACCGCCCCCCTCGCCCCCCCCGAATAGTCAAAAGAAGGGCCTCGGAAATAATAATTTCATCGGACGGGACTCTTCGCAGCCTCCGTGATATCCACCCTGAAATTTCTACCCTTCCTCCCCCATCGGCTTTGAACTTGGTCCGCATCAGTGGCTGCCCTGTAGTCCGCGACGAAGCCATCCACCTCGACGTCGACAGTGGACTACCACCATCGGAACCCTTCCGCTCCCGGTAAGGCGTAGGACAAAGAAGAGTAGGCGTCGAAGTCGACACAAAAAGAATGGAGGGCATCACCGTGGGGTAGTGCGCTTACCTAATTACCCCCGACCCCAATCTAATGATTAAAAAAATTATTTTTTTTTCGTAAAATTTTTGAATCTGACCATGGGTTTTTTTGTATGCCTGTCTGTCGACAGCCCTTGAGAACCGATATAGCGTCGATCTCTGTCTACTCCTTTTAAAGTAATAGCTTTGGGTATGTGTCTTAATTTTCTTCCCTCTTTACCCCGGTTCTTCTCAAATCAATTTTAATGACCTTTCATCCGTTGTACGACAACAAAATGTAGGCTTTTGCAAGCCTATTTTAGTTCTATATCCTATCCTGGTAACGGCAACACATAAAGTAGAACCCCCCCCCCCCCCCCTTATAAAATTAAACTTATGTTTTATTTTCTATTGATTTTACATCTGAACTTAAGTGGAGGGTAATGGCGTACTCGCCAATTCCATTATGTGATGGACGTACGTAATCCTAACCTTTATTTTTATTAAAACGTTAATGATATTTGTAAGACGTTATTAATTATTAATGAAAATATTATTAAAGAAGGTTAATATTATTACTTGGCTGTGATCGACTAGTGGCGTGAACGACAATTTAGACCCGTCATTGTGACCGATAATAACCCAAGATCCTAAGAGGTATGGATTCAATCAGTCCCAGGTATGAAAGAATAAAATCAAAACCCTAATATTACATTATACCTACATTAAAGACAATGTCCTATAACTAATCCTTAACCGCAGAGACACTAAGTCCTGATTAGCACTAGACTAGGATTAAAATTACTAAATTCGAGTTTCTGATTAAAATATATGCGGTTTATTATCCTAACGTAGTCGGAGTACCTAAGCCTAAGTCACCCTATTCACCAGCCTAGCTACCTTCTTATCACTCCGAACATGTCTCGTAATAACACGCTTACCCCTTGAACACGATAGGCCATAAAGTTATAACTTTATGATAGTATATGAAATCTCACTATAAGGATGAAACCCTAAGACCGCATACCCCTTAAGTGAAGTCGTAATCTTATAGTAATGTATGAGAACCGCCTTAAGGAAGAACTCTTAAACGGTAAGTAGTCCATCAATAAACTCGTTAACTTCCCCTTAAGTAAAATTGTAACCTCATAGTAATGTATGAAGCTCACCTTAGGAAGAACCCTTAAAATCTACCAACAACCTCACTAGCTTCCCCTTAATTAAAGTGGTAACCTTATAGTAATGTAGGAAAATCACCTTAAAGGGAAAACCCTTAGACATATAAAAGTACTAACCACTAATAAACTCACTGGCTTCCCCTTAACTAAAGTTATGCACTTATAACAATATATCGAAATCATTAAAGAAACAGACGGACCTATTTAGTACCTCAATAAATTATTAGCAGATTCGCTATCGATCCTTTAAACAACCTATGACCTACATAGCTAACCTATCACCAGTTCTCTAGGTTGCCCTTAAGCGAAGGTATGAACTTATAACAATATACCGGGTGCTTCAAAAAAATGTATACACACTTTAAACTATTGTAGTTTTCCCGCTCTACAAGGCTAATGTTATATTTCTTCGCCAGGTGCAAGCATAATCGTCCCTCTATGTTATATTATCAGTTGGAATTTGTAATATCAACATGGGGGACGTACGTTTGAGTTTTGAAGAACGTAAGCAGGTTATTAAGTGGTACTGGAAGTTTGAGAATGTAAATGAAGTTCAAAGACAGTGGAGAAGGGAGTATGATACAGAACCACCTTCAAGATTAACAATTACACGCATACGAGACAAATTCGAAGTTCATGGAACAGTGTGTGATGTGCATAAAGGTCATTCAGGTCGGCCTCGAACAGCTACAAGTGATGAGTCATCAACGGCAGTCTTGGAACTGTTTCAACGCTCTCCTAACAAATCTTCAAGGCAAGGGGCACGTGAAAGTGATGTAAGTGCTAGCAGCGTGCTACGCATTCTGAAGAGAGGCAAGTATCGTGTTTACATTCCAAGGCTGGTGCAACAGCTAAATGACGACGATCCAGATCGAAGGTTGCAATTTTGTGAATGGATTCAGGAGATGGTGATACGTGAACCGGGATTTATGGGTAGCATCATTTGGTCGGATGAAGCCCAATTCAAACTTAATGGAACTGTCAATAGGCACAATTGTGTTTACTGGTGTGAAGAAAATCCTCACATTACAATTGAAAAAGCTGTAAATTTGCCTGGTGTAAATGTGTGGTGCGGTTTGTCTTCAAGGGGACTCATTGGACCTTTTCGATTTGAAGGCACTGTAACTGGTATTAATTACCTAACAATGCTTGCTGATTCCATATTTCCTGCCATTCGTGCATTATACGGTAATGATGATTTTTATTTTCAACAAGATGGTGCTCCGCCGAACTATCACAGGGACGTACGAGCTTACCTGGATCAAAATTTGTCGGGCCAGTGGATAGGACGCAGGGGGCCAATCGAGTTTCCAGCACGCTCTCCAGACCTTACACCACTGGATTTCTTCTTGTGGGGCACAGTAAAAGATGAGGTGTACAAACGTAAACCACGTAACCTAGACATTCTTTGGAATGAGATTCAAGCAGTGTGTAGAGAAATCTCATTGGACGTTTTGATACGATGTACAGAATCTGTGGTGACTCGTACTCAGAATTTTATTGATGCTGCAGGTCACCAATTTGAACAGTATTAACATTTGTTATTTATGTTTCATTTACATTGGACTTTCAGCTTTCTATTTTCCTGAAATTTAACTTTGTAGAACGGTAAATAAATTTTCTATGGAAGTTCTAAGTGTGTATACATTTTTTTGAAGCACCCGGTATATATAAGGCATTAAGGAGACAAGTGGACCTATTAAGTACATAGATAAATTATTAGCAGACTCGCTATCGATCCCTTAAGTGAAGTTATAAAATTGTAATGTAATATGAACGGTCACCGTACGTATGAACTAACAGATTGGATATATATAGATAATACACGAATATACTCGCTGGCTGCCCCTTAAGTAAATTACAAAACCATCATAATAACACTTAAAAGTGCACCCACGGACGGACCGACAGGTTTAGTAGTTGCATAAATAATCTGTTGACGACCCGTTAACGACCCCCTAAGTGAAATTAAAAAATCGTAATGGTATTCGAGAAGCCACCCCAAAAGCGAATAGACAATCTAAGTATATAAAGTGCCTACCGCTATCCTTACTAGCTTCTCTTAGCTGAATTTATAAACTTATAAAGATATATGGAGAATCGCCGTAAATACGAACTAACAAATTAGAAATAAATGTAAATCTGAAGTACAACTACAACCTACCCTTTAAGTAAAGTTATAACCTAGTCCTAAGCGTATCTGGAAATCCTCATACATTTATGATTATTATTTTACCACTGTGACTCACGCCAACTGTGTAATAATCGTAGAATTACTCGGTCGATCGATATCTTAGCTAGCTGTCTAATAATCTTGGAGATATTGAAAAGGTCTTATAGAGGGCGCTATTGACAGACAATTTAGTATGGAAGTCTATTTAAATCTACTAATCCTAGTTTCCAGGTCGTCTACGTGTAACCCTAACTGGGAATCGTCCAGGAAAATTCACATATATAACCATTCTTTAAGGGTTCGTAAATTGTTCTATCCAGAATTGGTGGGCCCGCCACCGAATTATCCCTTCGGCCGATTAATGACTAAACAGTCAGACTTTTCATACATTTGTCTGTGCATCGAAGTGCCCAGCTGGCGTCTCGTGGTCACGTGGGTGCGCAGAGTTCACATATTAGCCTTCTGCGCCGATACAGAGTCTAATCGTGTTACTCGACCATCCTTCGACTAATTTACGTTGGTTCGGTTTTGTTTTTGTATCTCGCAACCCGGTCGATACGAATTTCGCTATTAGATCTAAAATTGGATTTATGTTGACCAACTATGGGGATTATCTACACTCGGATATAAGAGTTTATGGAAATCAATACTATAAAATCGAGACGAAACCTAAAGTTCGCCCAACTTATGTACTAGACTGTTAAAAAAACCTTATCGCCAAACTGAATATTGAAAATAAATTATTTATAATTTGATTTTGAATCGCCCTAAAGACCTTGGGTACCGTCCGGCCTTAAGCGGTTATCAAATGTATCGTACCTATTATCTGACTAACGCCTTGGAACCTTTAACAAGGAAGGTATATAACAACCAACTCCGAACAGACTTGTAGATAGGTTCAATCAGACTAGCTTACCTTGTGGCTTCGCCTTCCTGTCGTTTAGTAATTGAGTGGGTGTATAAACGTTGGTCTTTCGTACACCGTACCCTTAACTGTTCTTTAGGATAGATAAGTAGTGCTCACCACCAACTCCTACATTTATAACACTGAGGAGGTGGCAAACAAACAGACGACCATATATTTATCCTTACTACGGTGACTTACTACGGAACTAAGGGGAACATTTCTTTATTATTTGAATACAGCCTACGATCGGGGCGGTTCGAACCCGAGGCTCCTTAGGTTTAAATCGCCGCTAGTCCGGAGAGGCTATACTCGCCCGAAACATATCGTGCACGCTAAGATCACAAGAAATATTGAAATAGGTGTGCAATTACGCACATGGTTAGGTGGTAAATTGTTCATCAGAGTAATTAAGGCGACAGAACGCCTAATTTAACACACAATAAGTATGTTTAAGGTGGTTTGTAAGGGAGACATATCTACACTCAGGACCTGGCGCATTAGCCAGATCAAGTAAGGGCTTTTCTGAGTGTTTAGAACTTAACGTTTCGGCCATCTATACAACAATTCCGAGCCTCATCAGTTAGTAGAGAATTGTGTATGGTTATACTAATACGTCTTCAACGGGGTGATTCATGGTGAAGAATAGAACAAATCCTGACCCACTAACGTCACCTCATAGCCTGTTAATAAAGTTTGGTCTAGGTTGCGGTTCTGTCATTTCTATCTTAAACGGTTCCGTTAACGACTCAAATTAAACAGTATAAAGCAATAAAATAAAACCTAGATGGTCTAATAAAAAATTAGACTCGTTAGATTAATGTCGCGGCCATGAAAGACATAGGAGGGTTACGTTTATTTTTACACAGGAAACAAATATTTAAATAAGAACACAATAATAATTAGCTTTCTAAATCTATCCGTCGCAGCAATTACTATTGTAGTATAACGTAGCTATGCGTGAGGCGACTCAACACGGACCGTCTGCGCACAGTAAATTGACACCGCGCATAAGGTGGCGCACCTTATCGCATAACTATAATTTATGACGATGACTGAATTATGTTGAAAGTTAGTCTTCTTTATAAAGAGTTCGTTTTTGTAATGTTTAAAAAATTTTGAAAATTTTTTTTAGTAGGGGACGATTGTAGGTGCCGTGTCAGCATTGCACGTATGCGCAGCGACGACGGCCATCCGGGGACGAGGCATCCTCTGTCGTCTCTGGTCCTGGTTCGAGGGCGCGCGCTATCAAATTTTGTGTACATATAGTATACCTTTAGTGTTACTGTTGCGGACGGCTAAGCGCGGCGCTATACATACATACGTGTATAGATAAATAGCTGCTTATCGCAAATGAATTGTAAATAAGATTATAAAGTTTACCGTTTTTTCCCATGCAGATAGATAGGTAGCTGTAGTCGTAAGTAGATAAGATCTCTATATCGAATAGTTTTAAGAAAGAATGTTTGTTTGTTGTAAATAAATAAAGTGAATACTCTGACTTCCATGCATTTTTCTCTCAAATTCCAGAGTCCGAATAGCTCGAGACTGTTCCCAATAAGGTCCCTGGTCAGTTTTACACTTTTTAACCAGATCAATTTTGCTTTAAAAAGTGTCAGTTGATACGACTTACACCTAATAGAACAGTGCAATAATACAAAGATAACTTATTTAATTTTTTTTTGTCAAGTTTCCCATAGCCCACAAAGGTGTGACCCATATAATTGTATACAAGAGCCATCTATGCATATATCCCGAAAATTTAGTTGCTGTCCGCCGTAGGTGAATCTTGCATAGTCTGCTGCCCAGTGGTCTTAATGAAAATACTTCAGAGCAAGTACTCTGCAAATATATTGTCCGGAATGCTGTCCAGTTGAAAGATAATCGCTTTGAAGTCACATTACCCCTTAAATTACCCCTAGAGGAAGTCAATAAATGCTTTAGGAGATTCCTCTTATTTTGCCCTTAAGCGATTTCTGAATTTAGAGAAAAATATCTATGTAGACATACATAGGCAGCGGCGAGCGTCGCGGTGCCACAATATGTAAAGAAAGCGTATGAGGTGGGCATATGTAAAATGCGAAAAATTTAAATAAAATTTAATGTATTACTGAGTGATTACATTCTAATATGAGAGGAATTTTGTACCTTTCTGATGGCTAATAAAAGGTGGCATTGTTGTAGTGACTCTATTGGAATGTGACTCTTTTGCTTGAATTTGCGATGGATATTGCTTTGAATTTAATTGCTTATACTGCTGCTATACTATACAGGTAAAACCTCGCCTGATTAAAGTAAAGAGGAGACAAGGACATGATGGAGGCATGCCTGGGGATCGGAAGCCTAAAACCTACTGATCTCTCAGAATGTTTATCGTTAACGTTCGTTAGTGGCTTCAAGTTACATCAGCTGAGCTCACAGACGGTTTGAACATCTCTCGCCTAACGTTTCGATCCGCTTGATTGGGTCAAATACGAATATGAGTTCAGTGCCGAGCGACTTGAAAGACGACAACAGATTACACAGTGTAGAAGAGTAAAGATCCTTGCCCCGAGCTGTCTGTCAGAGTCGAAAAACTGCGAAAGAAGGCAATTGTTGTTTTATTTTAATTGACACGTAAACCGTTGCCAAGTTGTGGGGAGTCGGACGCTGATTACGCGAAGGCGACAGTGATACTTCACCTACGCGACTGGTAACAACTCATAGAATCATATTTGGTTCGCGACTATATTCCTGAAAAGCTGTGATACTGAATATTACATAAATAATCTAACTCACACTTGTTCTATCGTTAATCGATCAAATAAACTATAAACTATCATTCTTCGTACTTGAACTGATAATATATCTGTACATTTAACCTGTTTATGAATCCTCGATCATGTATGGTGTGGACGCCGGCTTGAAAACCGAAATACTTTGAAGACTCAATTCCCCAGGGGAAGATAAATGAAAAATAGGTGTAGTTCGTAAATACAATTTTATTATAGTTCCTTATACGATCACTATACAAAAATTAATTAATTTTTAACCCTTTTATGCCATACACAATTTAACTTCTTCGTATCGGAAATTATGCATTTTGCCGTCTTTTCTTACTTTGACGACCGTATTACACTTTTTCCCCGGTCGACTCTATTATCGCCAAAGTTGGCAAATCGTAGTTCGATGTGATATCCTATGGTTTACGACAATCTATGTCAACTCCATATATTCCCGAATTTTCAGGATACGGAAAAGGGAATTCGATAAAGGCAAAAAGGCCCAATTCACAAAAGTTCAAGATCTTCGTAGACCTTACTAATAAAACAGAAATATGGTGGTACCTTCTGTGTGATTTATGGGGTAACTCACAAACCGTCGACAGATAATCCAGGAAATCAAACCTCCTTATGTGTTTTCCTTTTGATCGAATCTATTCCCAAGCACAGTTTCTTATATATGGTCCACGCCGATAAAGTTGCACCAGGTAAAATAATAAATTATATGTTTCTATATAAAATTTCAAATTTATATTTTTTATATCTTTCTTTGAGCAAATCTGAACCAGACTGACTTTGAATATTTTTCCATCTGTCATCTTTTTAAAAATCAGATTTAAAAGACTGTTGACGTAAATGAGTATGGCATTCCATGCCTGTATGGATATAGAATTTTACAATGATTTTGACATAACACGCAAAAGGGTAATTTTAAGCTAATTACAAACTACATATACAAAATAAAATACTTCACTCGCTACAATACATCATTTATAATCTACGACTGAAGTTACATGGATGCAGAGGGGCTTATTGCGTCTTGCTCTTCGGAGTGTGTTAGTATGGGGCGTGCCCTCTTGATGAATTCCATGGCTGTTCCATTGGTACATAATAATTAGAACCTACGCAAATGGTTCAGTAGGGTTTATTGCGTCCTGCTTTTCGGAGTGTGCTTAACATGAGGCGTGATCTCTTGACAATGTCATGGCTGTGTCTGTGTGAATGGATGTCACACTCTTTGGCCTAAGGCCGAGTGTTTGTGCTATGCACGCACAAGGATTTGTTTCTGAAATAACATAATTAGACTTCGGTCTTCAGCTTCGGCTGCAACGCTAATTTAATGGTTATACCATTTATGCTTTCACACCTCTACTCCTTTGGGGGGATGTGCGCTAAGTTAGCCTCGGTATGGACACGAACCGTGGGAAGCCCTGGGTGGAGCTTCCCGCCTTTTAATTTTTTTAGAAAAATGAAAAGCGCATAAGTAGAGGATACTATTTTCATTACTAAAACGGTGTTTCAGTCTTTCTCTTAAAGAACATGCGGTCTACGTTGCACAATTGGGTCCTACCACTTAGACGATCACATAGCCAAATCTTCAAAACCTTTATACTTCAATTTTCAAGTTTCGTGTTTTCATTGTCTTTACTGTTCTATGTCTTTACTTGTTAGTTAGGTAGGTGTACGTTAGGAGGAGGTAGGTAGTATTGTGTTCTTTGGGGGGGTAGTTACAACTTGTTGCCCCATCACGTAGTTCTTAAGCCCGATAGCAAAACAACTAAACTGCGCACAGTGTTTGATGCTTCTATGAAAACCAACAAAAAGATTTAACTCAATGATCTCCTTTTAAATGGACCAATAGTCTAAAAACCCATTCCACATATTGTTGCTTTGTCATAGGATTGTTCAAGTAACGACTAATCTTTCAATTTGCATTTAAATATTTTAGAGCAAGTTACATGTCAGATGTGGTTATTGGTTATAAATTTCGGGACTAGAAATATTATTTTCAAAAGCCATGTTCGACATTAGTGTTTTTATATTTAAATTGTGACCGGCCAAAATTTTAGATTTGTAAAAGGGCGGCAGAGCGCGAGTAACTGCAATAGTATACTTAAAGTTTTGTGAAATTTTCAGTTTTTTCCTGAATATTGTGGTTTACATAGTAATATAGATGAATTTACAATCTACTTTGATTTAGTATGAGCGACCCCTGAAATTTTCGGAAAACAATTGGAATTTGTGGGTCATAATTTGCCAGAGACCTGGCATAATAATGATGATTTGAGTTACGACACAGAAATAGGATTGGATTGGTTAAAGGAATGATTTTGCATTTGGACAAGGATTACTGATTTGACGTGGAGAAACTTAACGATTCAAGATAAGTATATGCAAACAGGTTGGGAAAGAACAGTTTCATCCGAATTAACTACGCCAGTTCAAATTTAGTCATTCTTGTTGCAATATCTTTCTTGTACAAATAACAGTGGTAATGTGTAAAGAAAACTTCTAAAGAAAGGTTTATTCAGCATCTTCCGCCAGATGACGCCAGCTATATGGTGGTGGGAGAGTTGATAGATTACCACAGGTTCAGGAGGCTTTGGCCTTTCCAGTGAAGGAGTGGTCTTTTCTACTCCTTCACATAGTTTTAGCAGTACGGAGCCGGTTTAAGTGCTCCCCCACGGGGGAGACTCCGACACTCCCTTCCCCAAATTTACAGATTTAGTAAGTTTTTTGGAAGAGCAGTGTCGTCGGGCGGATAACTCTCGCCCAGACAGCTGCCTAAACCTCAAGAAAGTGGGCGGTTTTGTACTGCTGCAGAGGCTACTGGACCGCGGACGTACGGTTTTCGGTCGCTGTCTCCCCCTAAATTCCCCTCGCCCGCGTATTTTTGCATCGGCCATTGTTTTAGAAAATATATTGGGTAATCATCCTCAGGTCAGCTTACCTCCAGGTATTGTGCAATACAATATAGCTTTCATGTTCCAGGATCCCATAGATCTGCTCTTAGGTTCTGATGTACTGTATGTTTACTTTGGGAGCAGGGAAATAGCTTAAGCCAAATGGACTGGACGCGATTCCGACTGACCTGGGACACATTATAATGGGCCCAGCACAACTACTAGTGCCTGAACGTTCATCTGCGCTGCGGAAAGTGAGCCAGAATGCCCAATAAACATTTTGGAATTGATTACGTAAAGTTTTCAATTTGGGTGATGTAAACGACACGAAATAGTTTTTAAATAACCACAGCGAATGATTAATTTACTAAAAACTTACCAATAAATATTTTCATCACTATCACTTGCACACAAGTTACACTAGATTTTATTTAAATCCTAAACCCATATTTATGACATTTAGATAAACATTTTGTAATGAGTTAAATTCTTGAAAATATATGTCTGAAGATGAACAAGATAAATAGAAGAACAACTAAATGGAATTGAACCATTTTGTTTTAGGTAAGATCCTATCGTTTACTGCAATGACAAAGGAAAACATGTGCTCCGAGCAGATCGGTCTCCTATTTTACAGGAAAGAAAAAAGTCTAAACATAGATTGAATACAGACGAACCTTCTACTAGCTCTATGCACAAGGCGTTTACGTCATATTTTTCAAAACAAGGCATCAGGAAAGGATAACGTACTTGACACCGCCAACCTTCTACTAGCTCTATGCACAAGGCGTTTAGGCCGTATCGTTCCGTATTAGGATATAGGAGAGAAAATACGTTTTGACACAGATACAGACGAACCTTCTACTAGCTCTATGCACAAGGCGTTTAGACCATATTTTTCAAAACAAGGCAACAGGAAAGGATAACGTACTTGACATGACCAACCTTCTTCTAGCTCTATACACAAGGTGTTTAGGCCGTATCGTTCCGTATTAGGATATAGGAGAGAAAATATGTTTTGAAACAGATACAGACGAACCTTCTAATAGCTCTATGCACAAGGCGTTTATGCCATATTTTTCAAAACAAAGCAACAGAAAAGGATAACGTACTTGACATCGCCAACCTTCTTCTATCTCTATGCACAAGATGTTTAGGCCGTATCGTTCCGTTTTAGGATACATAACCTAACACACTTATCTAACTCTAAGCACATGATTTTTAAAGTTAAAACTTTCGTTATTGCAGTAAAAAAACAGAACTAATTAAACTCCAAAATTTTATCTACATATCTTAAATCAGATTTAAATGTTTTTTACTAAACATGTAATTTTACATATAATAAAATGACGTACGCACATATTAGAACAATTGTTTGAAATGAAAACTGTTCCCATAAATCAGGCGCTTCACCATTAACACTGTCGATCAAACATCTTAATCGGTCAGCGATAACGAAAGATACTTACGTTACACAGTGTTTTTAAAATCAAACTTACGTTTAGTTTTTTTACAAAAGGTAAGCAAATAGGACAAGTCTTAAAATATCTTAAACCATAATTAACTTCAATTGTAAAAATATAAATGAAGAATGAAGAAAGATTTTTTTAAAATGAAAGTTATGCTTTTGTACGTAATGTTTGTTAAAGTTTTAATTTTTTTTAATCTAATGAAACCTTAAGCCTGAATGTATGTTAAATTTCACTAATAATTTAGGTCAACACTCGATTTCATAAAAGTTTTCGTGGTAAGTCCCCAGTTTTTTTGCATATCCAACAAAACGTGACTGCTGTGCAGCGTAAACCAAGTAGCTACTTATTCTACAAATCTTATGGAAAGAAACATTAATGCGGCTTTTCTTTGTGTTACGATATCTAAGCGGCATAATCTGCTCTGGGTTCCTTACGTACCTGTTTAATTATTTATGGTTTAGTTTTTTTATTTCTATTGGGTACTATATAGAGCAAAATAATATGATTAAGAAAACAAACATAAACTTTTAAGCGAGCCTTTTGTGGTTTAAAAATTAAAAAACTATAAGTAATTAAGGTAATTGAAAAATATATATTTGAGTAGGTAACTTGTTTTAACATTAAAGCACAAGACTTTTTATTTTACTAGTTTTACCTTTATCTTATTTTTCCTTACAAACATAAATAAGGTATGCCAAAACAATTAATTATAACATATAAGTAATTCATATTCGCGGACACTGAGTAGAATCATTCTTATATTCAACATTGAACCCCAAACCAAATAGCGGCATATTCTTTGTACTTCATATTTCTGTTATTAATGTAAAATAAAATAGTAATTAAATATATTTATTCTTCAATCTTTCAATGGGAATGGTTTTTGCTGACTTGAAACAATTTAAGGGGTAGAAAACCTAATTGGTATATTATAAATTTAGATGACTTAACAATATATATGGACTAAACACGTATAACAGTAAGCGTCTAAAATTTGAATAATCTTTATTTAGTATGAACGTAAATAACTGTTTATAATAATATTAGTTTGGTTAACCTACACTTCATAGTACTTTATTGTCGGTTAAACTATAATTTATGTTACTTGACTCTTGAACTAAGAAAACCATGGTCTTTTCTTTTGGAGTCTATTCTGCTCTCGCTCGGTGTCAGCTGATAACGTAGGGTACCAGTGGGTATGTTTTTAATTTCTTCTGATTATAGTTAACTGTAAGAAAAGGTTGCAGATCTCTGACTTTTTCCTTTTTAAGCCTTATTTTCCGGTTAAAAATTTACACAATTCTTAAACTACCAAGCTGTGAAGCTGCTATTGGTGAACTTCTAATTTTCAAGCTGAGGATCAAAGCATCAAAAATCATGTTCGTAAGTTTTAACTTTGAAGTAATCTGTGTGTTTGTTTAATTATTTATATTAAATTAAAGTTTTAAACTTAGTTCATAACAGTTAAATTTACCTTTTTTTAATCTGTAATGTTAATTTTATAACTGGCTTTTATTTAACTCTGTGAAATCCATCTTGTTTCGAGATGATTATGATCTACATTACTCTTTGGCTTAACGTTCTGAAACATGAAAGAAAAGACTAACGATGTAAAGCGGCAGCGTAGGTCAAAATCATCTCGAAATCATATGATTTGTTCGTACTTGAACCTGTTCTTGTTACTTTTCTAAATAATGCGAATCAATTTTAGGTAAATACGCCTATAAATATAATGAGAAGTCAAGATCTTTCTAACTACTATATTTTTACAGGTCGGAGTTTGAATTCAAACAGAAGAGGAAGGTTGGAAAAGAGGGAACCACTTGCTTTTCCTTTTCCGATTCATACGGCGGCGAGACTAGGTTAGTTTAATATGGAAAACTCAATTATTTTTGTTAAAAAATGTAATTTACATAAATCTTTTTATAACTCCAAAAGCTGACCTCAGAATTTCTAGTTTTGTCATATCTCTCATACAACACACCCTCCATAATCCGAATCTAGATACTTTGGAACACTTGATATAAACACTCCTACCAACTATACCTATACCTACCTATTTAATCCGAACTTATCTTACTTGCCTTGTTGACTACCCTTGCATTATGTTCGGATTAAAGTCGTAGTTAGTAAAAGTGTTTATATCAAGTGTCCAAAGTATCTAGATTCGGATCGTTGAAGGTGTGTTGTAAGAGATTAATTTTTTCTTACGCTTTTAATAGTTTCGTTACTTATTAAGTTCACTGTATTCAAATTAGAGACCAAACCCTAATGATTTAAGAGGATAGTAAAGCCATTGTTTTTATAACATCAATATTTATTGACGTGACAACGTCTTATAAATTGGTTTGCCGGGTGACACTTCAAGAAACTGCGTTACGCTCCGCTCACGTTATGCGCTCACAATGAGAGCGAGTGAGAGGCACGCGGCATGGTTAGCCCGCCTAAGAGCGAGAGAGACAGACATAAAAAGTGAAAGGCACAAGTTGTCACGATTCCGGACGGTTGTCCGACACTAATTTTTTTTAAACATAAATTAGTACTTTAAATAAGAAAACTGAGGCCTATTTATTACTGGTAGTATTAAGAATACTGTGCGTGCAGTACATAATTTTTTTATGGAAATAAATATTGACTTCTTAGATTTTTGATACACAGGATCGAAGCAAGTTCTGTTAAGGCAGAGTCAAAAGTAAAAAAACCGCGCAAGAAAGTGGAAGGGAAGGCGCGAGGAACTGTGACTGCATCGCTGAGCGCTCATTGTCCGCAATCATCACGAAAACGGTCCTCGAGCTACAGACTCCTGTCTTCGGACAGTGAAGACGAACTTGAAGCTTCTCGGTCTGCTCGTGCTGTCGTCTCTGACCCGGCGAGTGGCGGACGGTGTGCTGCGTCGGACCGCGGAACTCGACGGCGATACTGTCATCGAGCTGAGAGTTTACAACACCAAAGACGTTATCGCTGCTACTGGGTGGAAAGAGCGTTTGAAGAAAGCCCAAGTTGCGTTAAGCTTTCAAGCGTCGTCAACCGATTTGGAGGAACTAAGAATTTTTCTCAGAAAACCAAAGCTAAAGTTTGTCCAAGAAGGCAAGTTTTACTCTAATCAAAAAGAATGAAACTTTCTGTGTATAATTTTTTTATCATACAAATAATTTTAGTAACATATGAAGTATAATTTTGATTACATATAATACCAGATTAATTATTAATTTTTTCCTGGGATAAAAAGCAGATAACCTAAATTAGTCATTTTATTAACAACTTCCTTAATGTGCTTAAAATACGAATACTTTTTTTAAATTTGGTTTTTTTTGTTTATAGAAATTAAGATTTTCCGACAGTAAATATATGACCACACTGACAACTCCTAAGAGCCATACTACTGATCTATGTAAACATGAAGAGTAAAAAAGTTTTTTGTACTGTTTGCGAACAAGATGTTTCGAGTAGGATATTTTCTGCCCATCTTCGTAGTATTCATAAGAATAATAGCGCTATTGAGATCAATGAATGTGTAGAAAAAATTAGGTCAGCATTCAGAAACCGTATTTCTAGTTACAGGGTGCATTGCCCCACTAGCGATGCCTCGAGGTCGCCATCAAGTAACAACTCAGCAAATTCGTATCTGCTTACACCTCACACGTTCTTATCTCGAATACCTTTGCGTCGTGCTGTGCGAGAGCTTATCGATGTTAAATTAATTAAAATAACATGTTAATTTAAAAGTAAATTTTGAATTTTTTGGAGAGTTCATTTTACCGAAAAATGACTATATTGAAATTAAATCTTTTGCAACAGAAAATGTGATTATTCATCAAAATTACAATTTTAACCACTTGTATTCTGATCTTGTGTCAAAAATAAACAAAAAAATTAGCGAATTCCAAGAGAAGGACAGTGGGTGGTTATTTTTACAATGCCTGTATTTAGAAATTAATTTAAATCGGTATTCACCCTTAAGAGCTTCGAGTTTTATTGAATTGCCTAAATACGTAAAAAATAAAAAAGCTTGTATTAATGTAAAAAATAACGATAATTTTCGTTTTTTGTGGAGTATAATCGCAGCATTGTTCCCAGCTAAATCAAACGCAGACAGAACTACGTCTTATCTCCACTTCGAAGATGTACTTAACACCAAAAATATGGCATTTCCGCCGACATTCTCGGACATTAAAATATTTGAAAAAAAAATAATCACAGAATTAGTGTCAACGTTTACGGCTTGAATTCCAATAATAAAATAATTGGACCATTGTATAGAACAACACATAGAAAAAAGCGTCATGTCAATCTTCTATTCTTGCAAAATAAGTCCCGTAGTCATTACTGTCTAATTAAAAACGAACGATTGGTTAGATCCCAAACTACTAAACATCATGGGAAAAGTTTTTTTGTGATGACTGCTTGCTTTTTTTTAATTGTAAAACTAATTTTGATGAGCATGTATGTGGAGGGGTATCAACCAAATTGCCTAATAAAGGTTCAATTTTACAGTTTACGCATTTTGAGCGTATGTAAGACGTACCCTTTGTCATTTATGCGGATTTCGAATGTTTTTTTAGAACCATGCCAAACATATCAAACTTTTAAGGAAGGTGGTTTTACGTCAGACTTGCAAAAACATGTTCCTGCCGCGTTTGGTTATTACATTGTATGCTCGTACGATACTTCTTTAAATAAATATGTGTCATATCGGGGTCCAAACTGTAAATTATAGAGAGAACTGTGAATAAGAAATTAATAGAATATCTTCAACGCGACGTTCTAAAGATATATAAAATTTTAAAAAATCCTGTGCCATTGATATTTATTGAAAATAATTCAAAAGATTTCACTAATGCCAGAGACTGTTCTATTTGCTCCCAATTGTTATTATAGGCAAATATAGGAGGGGCGCACATTCTTACTGCAGTATACATTTCCAATTACCAAAATTCATTCCAGTGTTTTTTCACAACCTTTCAGGCTACGATGCACATTTATTTATACGTGAGCTGGGAGATATTCGTGGCAAAATAAAAGTTATAGCTAAAACTAAAGAAAATTACATTTCATTTACAAAGTTTTTTTCAACAGAACAAGGAAGCTTTGTTCCAGTCCGTTTTGTAGATTCATTTAAATTTTTAGGTGCTAGTTTACAAAATTTAGCGGAAAATTTACTTACCAAAGACTTGGTCAACTTGTCTAAGTTTTTTACGAATAAAACAAAGTTTGAATTGTTGAGACGCAAAGGAGTATATCCGTATGAATATATGAAAAGCTGGAAATCGTATGACGAAACTAACTTACCGTCCTATGAAGATTTTTTTAGTACACTAACAAATCAAAATATCTCTAAAGAGGACTATAATCACGCCCTTAAGGTTTGGAATACGTTTAAGATTCAAAATTTAGGGAAATACACAGATCTGTACCTACTGACGGATATTTTATTATTAGCCGATGTTTTTCAAAAGTTTCGAGCTACTTGTAGGTTAAATTTCGAAGTCGATGCTGCTTATTATTTGACAGCTCCTGCTTTGAGCTGGGACAGCATGTTATTAAAAACTAATATTAAATTAGAACTTATTAATGATCTAGAAATCATTCGAATGCTTCAAAAAGGAATACGGGGAGAAGTATGCTTATGTTCTACGCGGTTCGCAAAAGCCAACAATAAGTATTTAAATAATTATAACCCTGCTGAACCTGAGAAGTACCTTATTTATATTGATTGTAACAATTTATATGGTTACGCTATGTGCGCATACTTACCATATTCTGATTTTAGACTATTAGATAGACGAGAAATCGATGAATTAAACGTTTGCAAAATACCTGACGAAAACGAATATGGGTAAGCTAAGGTAAGGCAACAAGCTAAATCTGTATTTGAACAAGACTTTTTCAAACTAATGAATAACAGCATATTTGGAAAAACTTTGGAAAACACAGAGAATAGATTAGACGTTAAAATAGTAAATCAATGGAGTGATGATAAAAACAAGACAAAAAAAAAATACTGTGCAGAGCAGTTAATATCTAGACCTAACTTTCATAGTTCAACTACATTTACCGAAAATTGTGTAGCTGTTCAATTGAAACCAGAAAAAGTAGTCGTTGATAAACCTATATACATAGGTTTCACAGTCTTAGAACTATCCAAAAGCCATATGTACAGTTTTCACTATACTATTATGAAACCTTTTTACGGCTCTAATTTAAAAATGTGTTATACCGATACTGATAGTTTTTTATATTCAATAGAAACAAAAGACTTCTATAAGCATTTAAAGCTAAATTTAAAGCACTATTTTGATACAAGTAATTACTCGGAGCTAAATAAATATCAAATTGAACGCGTCAACAAAAAAGTGCCAGGTTTGTTTAAAGATGAATTAGGAGGTCAAAATATTGTAGAGTTTGTTGGGTTGCGATCTAAGTTATATTGTATTAGAACGGAATCGTGCGAAATAAAAAAGGCTAAGGGTGTTCAAAAATATGTTTTAAATGGTGTTAATTTCAATGACTATTCTAAGTCTTTGAAGAAAAAAGACAAAATCCTACGAAGAAAAAATGTTTTTTTAAGACTCTTAAACATGAAATATTTAAAAGGTCTGTTAACGAAGTAGCTTTGTCTACCAATGACGAAAAACGTCGAATAATGGAAGACAACATAAAAACATTTGCTTGGGGACATTGCTAATTTTTAAACTGAATATCACTCTTGCGAAGATGGCAGAAAGTTATCTAACCGATATTATTATTTCAAAACATAATTATGTATATTCAATAATATTTCACCACAAATTCATATCCTTGTCAATAGCGAGAATTATGATTCATTTATTACTACTAAGGAATGGCACAGAATTTACATTGAAATCAACTCGAAATGTATAGACAACATGACTATACCATACCAACTTCTTTTTTGTGAAAAACTTTGTCCTGAAAATGTGATTTCTTTAATTTGTGGTGCTTATAGTACATTTTGTCAGCGTGTAGAATTAAGATTAAACTATTTACTTAAGCATGACTATGTAATAGGTAATCATTTTGTACATAATATAAAAAATAATTTAGCTTGTTATAATACCCTAACTGTCAGTCAAATTGAAATGGTACTTCATTTTTATAAAAGTAAATCTAACGTTTTAGCTGTGCAAGAACTTTTACTTTTTAGTAGTTCATATTTTTATAACTATTTGACTTGTTGTTAATTTTTTTTTTGGATTTTGTGTTTTTTATAATTTTGTGATTTTTTTTATAATAACAATAAAATGTACCTATTTGAAAATGTTGTTTTATTAATCTAAGTCCAACTTTAGTGTAAACCTTTAGATAAAGAATGTTGGTAAATACAATTAGCATTTGTGGCAGGCAGACAAACAAAAAAAGCTTAAACTATTTTATTACGAACGTTAGAACAGAAAATTTATGCTGATTCTACATTTCGATATTCAAGATGTCTTCGGTGTCGGCAGCCGGTCATACGATATCTAACATACATGAACCAACAAGTTTTTATTTGAAACCTGTATGACGCAGATAGATTGTTGCATTATATTATCTAGTAGACTTAAATTCAATTGAAATTAATGGAAATATAGTTCATAAATATTTAGATTCTTTAAATACAAGCAAAGGGGCTGGGCCAGACGGAATACATCCACTACTGATAAAAAAATGTGCGTTATCAATGACCTTGCCCATTACAATACTCTTCAGTAAATCGGTAAAAGAGGGACACTTTCCTCTTATTTGGAAACAAGCATGGATCACTCCTGTACCGCAGGGTTTGGTCAGTAACGATATTGAAAAATATCGGCCAATATCTAAACTTTGTCAGTTTGGTAAGATATTGGAAAGTATCGTTACGGACCAGCTTTTTGGTGCAGTTCATCGTCATATTATTCCGAATCAACACGGGTTTTTTAGAGGACGCTCAGTTGATAGTAATTTATTAGTTTTTACTACTGACATTTTTAAAGCGATGGATGAGGGATACAGCGTGGATGCCGTGTATACCGATTTCGCCAAGGCTTTTGATAAAATTTGTCATAAAACCTTACTAATCAAGCTTTGGCAACTCGGTATACATGGCGATCTTTTCCGTTGGATAAAATCGTATGTTGAAAAAAGAAATCAATGTGTTGTTCTTTCCGGATTTATATCACAAACCAAACACGTTAGTTCAGGAGTCCCCCAAGGGTCCCATTTAGGCCCTTTGCTGTTTACTTTGTACATAAATGATATAAACAAAGGTATCATACACTCTAAGTCTCTACTCTATGCAGATGACACCAAGATTTATAGAATTATCCGTAACAGCAGAGATTGTGAATTATTACAGAAAGATCTTCATAATTTAGAAAATTATTGCAAGAATAATAACTTATTCTTAAACTTTAATAAATGCTATGCAATAAGCTTTTCTAAAAAACGCAATATTCTTCATTATAACTATAAATTAGGTGGTGTATGTCTGGAGAGAGTAACACAAATTCGCGACCTCGGCGTTATATTAGACTCTAAGTTAACATTTGTTCCTCATATTGACTACATGCTGGAGAAATCATACAAACAATTAGGTTTTATACTTCGCGTTGGAAAGCCCTTTAAAAATCCCTAAACCTATAAAATATTATATAACAGTTTTGTTCTTAGTCGTCTTGAATTTGCCTGCGCTGTTTGGAAACCCAACTACAAAGTACACATCGATCGTATCGAAAAAGTCCAAAAAAGATTTATGAAAACACTCGATTATAGAACTGGCCACCTTTATTCCAATTACGAGGACTCACTAAAATATTATAAAGTTATTTCTCTAGAGCTTCGTCGTGACTGCGTAGATTGTACTTTACTTTATAAAGTTATACATAACCTTTTTGATGCCCCTTCACTATTACACGATATTTCCCTCAAAGTGCCTCGAGTAGTTGAGCGTCAATGTCGCAAAAAAAAAATTATTTCATATACCTAATAGCAGGACTTGCTATTCCCAAAACATGTTCATAAGGCGTGCCTGTAAACTTTTTAATGAAAAAGACAATTTAGAAAAAATAGACATATTTTGTTGCACAGTATCTGAACTAAAGAAATTATTTGTTGGATAAAAAATTAAGTGTATTGGACACACTGTAGACTATAAGTGGTTACCTATAAACCCACCAGCAACGCACTATGATTTGTATTTCTCTTGAAAAAAAAAAAAAAAAAAACATGTTAAGTATATTTGCATGTATTTTATGTAATATCTAAGATTAATGTTTTCTAAGATAAAATTAAGGAAACTATAGGTCTATTTTTTGGTCAATGAAATTTTGTAATTATAATATGTACGACCGTTTGTTTCTAATAATAAATAAATAAAAAATTATATGAAAAATAAATCACATAATTGAAAGGTGTCGATTCGTTAACACGTCTTTATTATAATTTTATAATATGTCTTATTACCAAAAGGCAAATTATATCGCTTTTTCAGTAGGCAAAGTTTTAAAGTATGTGGTCAAAATCAAAATTAGTCAATTAACAGAACTACTAAACGTTGTGGAAAGCAGAACAATTGTTAAAACAAGTTATCATGCAGAAAGTGAAAATGACCCAGTGATGAATTCTGTACTGCATTCCCTTTTCCTTATTTCGACAGAGTTGGGAAAACAAACTGAGAAAATTTAATGAGCAGAGGTATGTACAAACTTTCCTATTTTTGCTCTTACTTTCAAAATAATAATGGAATGACTAAAGAGTAGGGGAAACGTTTCTAGTAAAGATTCAAATGAGGAAAAGTAGTTAACGTGAAGTGAAGGACTGTAATATACGCCAAGAAGGATTTTAATATTCGATAGAGATATTTCAATAAGAAGGTGTTCCGCAGCAGGTGAGAAAGACTGAGTTGACATGCTTAATAGAAGGGAGACAAGGTTTTAACCAGGATTCTGATACAAGAATGGCGTGTATTTTGTTATTATTAAAGGTTGAAAGCATGTCAGGATAATGAGCCGAAATGCTTTGTGTATTTACATGAATAGCATTGAAGTTTTTCAGGCAACCTGAGAAGCAAGAATTAAGTGTTGCACTGAGAGAATCAGGGAGACTTGAAAGGCTATCGTTGCTACTCAATCCATCAGATAAAGCAATAGAAAGAAAGTGATCTGAATCATTTTGTTTACTACCTTTATCAATATCATTATAAATCATAAAATAAATAATATAGTATAAAATATATAAAAGTTAATAAATATAAAAATGAAGGATAAATATACCCGCCAGCAACGTGGTTAAGATCAGCAAATTATAACACTTTATAAATCAAAATTTAAACAAAACAATAATGACAAAAGCAAGAAACTTTTGCTGACAATATATAAGCTTCTTGGATAATAGCCATGCCATAGATCTGACATAACTTAGACTACATGCCTTTTACCGTCAGGTGCAATTAAAAGGATGGTGCCGCCTTTAGTCCAGCACTTGGTGATGCCAAAACGTTCGCGCGCAGCTAGAAACGTACTGTGTCGCAGTTTCGTCAAAAATTCCGACAGTGTTATGCCTGTACCCTTGAGTGATGACTTAGCATATCACACTTTATCTCTGACACTGACATCTTGAAATTTAACCAGGATTGGCCTTGGTTGGTTGGACGATTGACCCATTCGATGACACCGGCTTAAGCATTCTTGTGAAAAGTTAATAAAATCGTTCCCTAAGTTGTCCTTAATAGCTTTGACACATGCTGCAGATCTGTATTCATTTTTGCCTTTAGAAATACCATGCACTAGCAAAAACTTAAGACGACTTCGCATCTCCTACTGATCTTGTTCCCTGGCCAGCAGGTCCATTTGTTGCTGTAAGCTGCTCAGAGACAAAATAATGAAAGTCCGGAATGCACAAAACTCAGCTGCAATACCTATGGATGCGTTTTCCTGGGAGCTGGGCTTATAATTTATTTCAGCTTGGAATTCCGCCATACGTGAATTAAATGTAACTGACAACTCAGCAGTAGGTGTTTATTGGGCATTCTGGCTCACTTTCCGCAGCGCAGATGCTGGCGCATCTTCACTGCTCCAATTGAGCTAGAATGCCCAATAAACATTTTGGAATTGATTACGTGCATCTGCGCTGCGGAAAGTGAGCCAGAATGCCCAATAAATATTTTGGAATTGATTACGTGCATCTGCGCTGCGGAAAGTGAGCCAGAATGCCCAATAAACATATTGGAATTGATTACGTGCATCTGCGCTGCGGAAAGTGAGCCAGAATGCCCAATAAACATTTTGAAATTGGTTACGTAAAGTTTTCAATTTGGGTGATGTAAACGACACGAAATAGTTTTTGAAATAACCACAGCGAATGATTAATTTACTAATAAAAACTTACCAATAAATATTTTTCATCACTTCCACTTGTTTAAATTAGATTTTGTTTAAATCCTAAACCCATATTTATGACATTTAGATAAACATTTGTAATTAGTTTAATTCTTGAAAATATATGTCTGAAGATAAACAAGATAAATAGAAGAACAACTAAATGGAATTGAACCATTTTGTTCTAGGTAAGATCCTATCGTTTACTGCAATGACAAAGGAAAACATGTGCTCCGAGCAGATCGGACTCATTTAACGTTTTAACATAGATTAGATACAGACCAACCTTCTTCTAGCTCTATGCACAAGGTGTTTAGGCCGTATTTTTCAAAACAAGGCAACAGGAAAGGATAACGTACTTGACATGACCAACCTTCTTCTAGCTCTATGCACAAGGCGTTTAGGCCGTATCGTTTCGTATTAGGATATAGGAGAGAAAATATGTTTTGACACAGATACAGACAAACCTTCTACTAGCTCTATGCACAAGGCGTTTAGACCATATTTTTCAAAACAAGGCAACAGGAAAGGATAACGTACTTGACATGACCAACCTTCTTCTAGCTCTATGCACAAGGTGTTTAGGCCGTATCGTTCCGTATTAGGATATAGGAGAGAAAATATGTTTTGACACAGATACAGACGAACCTTCTACTAGCTCTATGCACAAGGCGTTTACGTCATATTTTTCAAAACAAGGCATCAGGAAAGGATAACGTACTTGACATCGCCAACCTTCTTCTAGCTCTATGCACAAGGTGTTTAGGCTGTATCGTTCCGTTTTAGGATACAGGGAGGGATAACTTAACACACTAATCTTATCTAACTCTAAGAACATGATTTTTAAAGTTAAAACTTTCGTTATTGCAGTAAACGATATGATCTATTATTACACAGGCTTCTTCTAAAACAGAACAAATTAAACTCCAAAATTTTATCTACATATCTTAAATCAGATTTAGATGTTTTTTACTAAACATTTAATTTTATATATAATAAAATGACGTACGCACATATTAGAACAATTGTTTGAAATGAAAACTGTTCCCATAAATCAGGCGCTTCACCATTAACACTGTCGATCAAACATCTTAATCGGTCAGCGATAACGAAAGATACTTTCGTTACACAGTGTTTTTAAAATCAAACTTACGTTGAGTTTTTTACAAAAGGTTATAGCAAATAGGACAACAAGTTTTAAAATATCTTTAACCATGATTAACTTTAATTGTAAAAATATAAATGAAGAATGCAGAAAGATTTTTTAAAATGAAAGTTATGCTTTTGTACATAATATTTGTTTTTAATCTAATAAAACTTTAAGCCTGAATATATGTAAAATTTCACTTATAATTTTGATCAACACTCGATTTCATAAAAGTTTTCGTGGTAAGTCCCCAGTTTTATTGCAAATCCAACAAAACGTGACTGCTGTGCAGCGTAAACCAAGTAGCTACCTATTCTACAAATCTTATGGAAAGAAACATTAATGCGGCTTTTCTTTGTGTTACGATATCTAAGCGGCATAATCTGCTCTGGGTTCCTTACGTACCTGTTTAATTATTTATGGTTTAGTTTTGTTATTTCTATTGGGTACTATATACTTAGAGCAAAATAATATGATTAAGAAAACAAACATAAACTTTTAAGCGAGCCTTTTGAGGTTTAAAAATTAAAAAACTATAAGTAATTAAGGTAATTGAAAAATATATATTCGAGTAGGTAACTTGTTTTAACATTAAAGCACAAGACTTTTTATTTTACTAGTTTTACCTTTATCTTATTTTTCCTTACAAACATAAATAAGGTATGCCAAAACAATTAATTATAACATATAAGTAATTTATATTCGCGGACACTGAGTAGAACCATTCTTATATTCAACATTGAACCCCAAACCAAATAGCGGCATATTCTTTGTACTTCATATTTCTGTTATTAATGTAAAATAAAATAGTAATTAAATATATTTATTCTTCAATCTTTTCTATGGGAATGCAGTTTTGGTGACTTGAAACAATTTAAGGGGTACAAAACCTAATTGGGTATATTATAAATTTAGATGACTTAACAATATATTTGTACTAAACACGTATAACAGTAAGCGTATAAAACTTGAATAATCTTTATTTAGTATGAACGTAAATACCTGTTTATAATAATATAAGTTTGGTTAACCTACACTTCATAGTACTTTATTGTAGGTTAAACTACAATTTATGTTACTTGACTCTTGAACTAAGAAAACCAAGGTCTTTTCTTTTGGAGTCTAATTTGCTATCGCTCGGTGTCAGCTGATTATGTATGGTACCAGTGTGTACGATTTAATTTCTTCTGATTATAGTTAACTATAA
This sequence comes from Apoda limacodes, assembly GCA_946406115.1. NCBI lineage: Eukaryota > Metazoa > Arthropoda > Insecta > Lepidoptera > Limacodidae > Apoda > Apoda limacodes. Next base: position 16,977,570 of record OX291564.1, on the reverse strand, counting down.
TAAAAGGTTGCAGATCTCTGACTTTTCCCTTTTTAAGCCTTATTTTCCGGTTAAAAATATACACAATTTCCAACACTCTTGGGTGTGAATAAGTGCTGCTAAACAACCAAGCTGTGAAGCTGCTATTGGTGAACTTCTAATTTTCAATTTTAAAGCATCAAAAATCATGTTCGTAAGTTTTAACTTTGAAGTAATCTGTGTGTTTGTTTAATTATTTATTTTAAATTAAAGTTTTAAACTTAGTATTATCTGTACATAAATCTGTAATATTAATTTTATAACAGGCTTTTATTTAACTCTGTGTAATCCATCTTGTTTCGAGATGATTATGATCTACATTACTCTATGGCTTAACGTTCTGAAACATGAAAGAAAAGACTAAAGATGTAAAGCGGCAGCGTAGGTCAAAATCATCTCGAAATTATATGATTTGTTCGTAATTGAATAAAGGCCCTGTTCTTGTTACTTTTCTAAATAATGCGAATCAATTTTAGGTAAATACGTCTATAAATATAATGAGAAGTCAAGATCTTTCTAACTACTATATTGTTACAGGTCGGAATTTGAATTCAAACAGAAGAGGAAGGTTGGAAAAGAGGGAACCACCTGCTGACGGCGAGACTAGGTTAGTTTAATATGGAAAACTCAATTATTTTTGTTAAAAAATGTAATTTACATAAATCTTTTTATAACTCCAAAAGCTGACCTCAGAATTTCTAGTTTTGTCATATCTCCCATACAACACACCCTCCATAATCCGAATCTAGATACTTAGGGACACTTGATATAAACACTCCTACCAACTATTCCTACCTATTTAATCCGAACTTATCTTACTTGCCTTGTTGACTGCACACTTTTTTTTTTGTATTATGTTCGGATTAAAGACGTAATTAGTAAAAGTGTTTATATCAAGTGTCCAAAGTATCTAGATTCGAATTGTTTAAGGTGTGTTGTAAGAGATTAATTTTGTCTTACGCTTTTAATAGTTTCATTACTTATTAAGTTCACTGTATTCAAATTAAATACTAAACCCTAATGATTAAAGAGGATAGTAAAGCCATTGTTTTTATAACATTAATATTTATTTTTAAACATAAATTAGTACTTTAAATAAGAATACTGAGGCCTATTTATTACTGGTAGTATTAAGAATACTGTACGTGCAGTACATAATTTCTTTATGAAAATAAATATTGACTTCTTATATTTTTGATACACAGGATCGAAGCAAGTTCTGTTAAGGCAGAGCCAAAAGTAAAAAAACCGCGCAAGAAAGTGGAAGGGAAGGCGCGAGGAACTGTGACTGCATCGCTGAGCGCTCATTGTCCGCAATCATCACGAAAACGGTCCTCGAGCTACAGACTCCTGTCTTCGGACAGTGAAGACGAACTTGAAGCTTCTCGGTCTGCTCGTGCTGCCGCTCAGCAGGGGCTTACGTCGTCTCTGACCCGGCGAGTGGCGGATGGTGTGCTGCGTCGGACCGCGGAACTCGACGGCGATACTTTCATCGAGCTGAGAGTTTACAACACCAAAGACGTTATTGCTGCTACTGGGTGGAAAGAGCGTTTGGAGAAAGCCCAAGTTGCGTTACGCTTTCAAGCGTCGTCATCCGATTTGGAGGAACTAAGAATTTTTCTCAGAAAAGCAAAGCTAAAGTTTGTCCAAGAAGGCAAGTTTTACTCTAATAAAAAAGAATGAAACTTTTGTAAACTAGCTCCTAAATTTTTTTTATTAGTAATAATAAAGTAACTAAATAGGTAGATACTGTACTTAGTTTTTTTTTATCATACAAATAATTTTAGTAACATATGAAGTATAATTTTGATTACATATAATACCAGATAAAGTAGATAACCTAAATAAGTCATTTTATTAACAACTTCCTTAATGTGCTTAAAATACGAATACTTTTTTTAAATTTGTTTTTTTTGTTTATAGAAATTTAGATTTTCCGACAGTAAATATATGACCACATTGACAACTCTTAAGAGCCATACTACTGATCTATGTAAATATGAGTAAAAAAGTTTTTTGTACTGTTTGCGAACAAGATGTTTCGAGTAGGATATTTTCTGCCCATCTTCGTAGTAATATTCATAAGAATAATAGCGCTATTGAGATCAATGAATGTGTAGAAAAAATTAGTTCAGCATTCAGAAACCGTATTTCTAGTTACAGGGTGCATTGCCCCACTAGCAATGCCTCGAGGTCGCCATCAAGTAACAGCTCAGCAAATTCGTATCTGCTTACACCTCACACGTTCTTATCTCGAATACCTTTGCGTCGTGCTGTACGACAGCTTATTGATGTTAAATTAGCACAACATGTTAATTTAAAAGTAAATTTTGAATTTTTTGGAGAGTTCATTTTACCGAAAAATGACTATATTGAAATTAAATCTTTTGCAACAGAAAATGTAATTATTCATCAAAATTACAATTTTAACCACTTGTATTCTGATCTTGTGTCAAAAATAAACAAAAAAATTAGCGAATTCCAAGAGAAGGACAGTGGGTGGTCATTTTTAAAAAGCCTGTATTTAGAAATTAATTTAAATCGGTATTCACCTATAAGAGCTTCGAGTTTTATTGAATTGCCAAAATATGTAAAAAATAAAAAAGCTTGTATTAATGTAAAAAATAACGATAATTTTTGTTTTTTGTGGAGTATAATTGCAGCATTGTTCCCAGCTAAATCAAACGCAGACAGAAATACGTCTTATCCTCACTTCGAAGATGTACTTAACACCAAAAATATGGCATTTCCGGCGACATTCTCGGACATTAAAATATTTGAAAAAATAATCACAGAATTAGTGTCAACGTTTACGGCTTGAATTCCAATAATAAAATAATTGGACCATTGTATAGAACAACACATAGAAAAAAGCGTCATGTCAATCTTCTATTCTTGCAAAATAAGTCCCGTAGTCATTACTGTCTAATTAAAAACTTGGAACGATTGGTTAGATCCCAAACTACTAAACATCATGGGAAAATCATTTTTTGCGATGACTGCTTGCTTTTTTTTAATTGTAAAACTAATTTTGATGAGCATGTATGTGGAGGGGTATCGACCAAATTGCCTAATAAAGGCTCAATTTTACAGTTTTACGCATTTTGAGCGTATGCAAGACGTACCCTTTGTCATTTATGCAGATTTCGAATGTTTTTTAGAACCATGCCAAACAAATCAAACTTTTAACAAAGGTGGTTTTACGTCAGACTTGCAAAACCATGTTCCTGCCGCGTTTGGTTATTACATTGTATGCTCGTACGATACTTCTTTAAATAAATATGTGTCATATCGGGGTCCAAACTGTGTTGAGAAATTTATAGAATATCTTCAACGCGACGTTCTAAAGATATATAAAATTTTGAAAAATCCTGTGCCATTGATATTTACCGAAAATAATTCAAAAGATTTCACTAATGCCAGAGACTGTTCTATTTGCTCCCAATTGTTATTTGATGATAAAGTAAGAGATCATGACCATCTAACAGGCAAATATAGGGGTGCCGCACATTCTTTCTGCAATATACATTTCCAATTACCAAAATTCATTCCAGTGTTTTTTCACAACCTGTCAGGCTACGATGCACATTTATTTATACGTGAGCTGGGAGATATTCGTGGCAAAATAAAAGTTATAGCTAAAACTAAAGAAAATTACATTTCATTTACAAAGTTTTTTTCAACCGAAGAAGGAAGCTTTGTTCCAGTCCGTTTTGTAGATTCATTTAAATTTTTAGGAGCTATATTACAAAAGTTAGCGGAAAATTTATTTACCAAAGACTTGGTCAACTTGTCTAAGTTTTTTACGAATAAAACAAAGTTTAAATTGTTGAGACGCAAAGGAGTATATCCGTATGAATATATGAAAAGCTGGAAATCGTATGACGAAACTAACTTACCGTCCTATGAAGATTTTTTTAGTACACTAACAAATCAAAATATCTCTAAAGAGGACTATAATCACGCCCTTAAGGTTTGGAATACGTTTAAGATTCAAAATTTAGGGAAATACACAGATCTGTACCTACTGACGGATATTTTATTATTAGCCGATGTTTTTCAAAAATTTCGAGCTACTTGTAGGTTGAATTTCGAAGTCGATGCTGCTTATTATTTGACAGCCCCTGCTTTGAGCTGGGACAGCATGTTATTAAAAACTAATATTAAATTAGAACTTATTAATGATCTAGAAATCATTCGAATGCTTCAAAAAGGAATACGGGGAGGAGTATGCTTATGTTCTACGCGGTTCGCAAAAGCCAACAATAAGTATTTAAATAGTTATAACCCTGCTGAACCTGAGAAGTACCTTATTTATATTGATTGTAACAATTTATATGGTTACGCTATGTGCGCATACTTACCATATTCTGATTTTAGACTATTAGATAGACGAGAAATCGATGAATTAAACGTTTGCAAAATACCAGACGAAAACGAATATGGGTACATTTTAGAAGTAGATATCGAATATCCAGAAGAACTTCATGATTCACACAATGATTTACCGTTCTGTCCTCAAAAATGTGTTCCACCCGGTTCAAAAACATCAAAATTGATTCCTAATTTATACGACAAATTTTTTTACGTTATTCATTACGTCCATTTGAAACTGTGTTTAAAAGCGGGACTTAAGTTGACTACCGTGCATCGAGTAATAAAATTCAAACAAAGCCCTTATCTAAAAGACTATATTGACCTAAACACTAAACTAAGGCAACAAGCTAAATCTGTATTTGAACAAGACTTTTTCAAACTAATAAATAACAGCATATTTGGAAAAACTTTGGAAAACACAGAGAATAGATTAGAAGTTAAAATAGTAAATCAATGGAGTGATGATAAAAACAAGACAAAAAAAAATTACTGTGCAGAGCAGTTAATATCTAGACCTAACTTTCATAGTTCAACTACATTTACCGAAAATTGTGTAGCTGTTCAATTGAAACCAGAAAAAGTAGTACTTGATAAACCTATATACATAGGTTTCACAGTCTTAGAACTATCCAAAAGCCATATGTATAATTTTCACTATACTATTATGAAACCTTTTTACGGCTCTAATTTAAAAATGTGTTATACCGATACTGATAGTTTTTTATATTCAATAGAAACAAAAGACTTCTATAAGCATTTAAAGCTAAATTTAAAGCACTATTTTGATACAAGTAATTACTCGGAGCTAAATAAATATCAAATTGAACGCGTCAACAAAAAAGTGCCAGGTTTGTTTAAAGATGAATTAGGAGGTCAAAATATTGTAGAGTTTGTTGGGTTGCGATCTAAGTTATATTGTATTAGAACGGAATCGTGCGAAATAAAAAAGGCTAAAGGTGTTCAAAAATATGTTTTAAATGGTGTTCATTTCAATGACTATTATAAGTCTTTGAAGATAAAAGACAAAATCCTACGAAGAAAAAATGTTTTTTTTAAGTCTCTTAAACATGAAATATTTACAAGATCTGTTAACAAAGTAGCTTTGTCTTCCAATGACGAAAAACGTCGAATAATGGAAGACAACATAAAAACGTTTGCTTGGGGACATTGCTCATTTTTCTGAATATCACTGTTGCGAAGATGGCAGAAAGTTATCTAACCGATATTATTATTTCAAAACATAATTATGTATATTCAATAATATTTTACCACAAATTCATATCCTTGTCAATAGCGAGAATTATGATTCATTTATTACTACTAAGGAATGGCACAGAATTTACATTGAAATCAACTCGAAATGTATAGACAACATGACTATACCATACCAACTTCTTTTTTGTGAAAAACTTTGTCCTGAAAATGTGATTTCTTTAATTTGTGGTGCTTATAGTACATTTTGTCAGTGTGTAGAATTAAGATTAAACTATTTACTTAAGCATGACTATGTAATAGTTAATCATTTTGTACATAATATAAAAAATAATTTAGCTTGTTATAATACCCTAACTGTCAGTCAAATTGAAATGGTACTTCATTTTTATAAAAGTAAATCTAACGTTTTAGCTGTGCAAGAACTTTTACTTTTTGGTCGTTCATATTTTTATAACTATTTGACTTGTTGTTAATTTTTTTCTGGATTTTGTGTGTTTTATAATTCTGTGATTTTTTTATAATAACAATAAAATGTACCTATTTGAAAATGTTGTTTTATTAATCTAAGTCCAACTTTAGTGTAAACCTTTAGATAAAGAATGTTGGTAGATATAATAAGCATTTGTGACAGACAGACAAACAAAAAAACTTTAACTATTTTATTACGAACGTTAGAAAAGAAAATTTATGCTGATTCAGATACATTTCGATATTCAAGATGTCTTCGGTGTAGGCAGCCGGTCATACGATATCTAACATACATGAACCAACAAGTTTTTATTTGAAACCTGTATGACGCAAACAGATTGTTGCATTATATGAAAAATAAATCACATAATTAAAAGGTGTCGATTCGTTAACACGTCTTTATTATAATTTTAAAATATGTCTAATTACCAAAAAGCAAATTATATCGCATTTTCAGTAGGCAAAGTTTTAAAGTATGTGGTCAAAATCGAAATTAGTCAATTAACAGAACTACCAAACGTTGTGGAAAGCAGAACAATTGTAAAAACAAGTTATCATGCAGAAAGTGAAAATGACCCAGTGATGAATTCTGTACTGCATTCCCTTTTCCTTATTTCGACAGAGTTGGGAAAACAAACTGAGAAAATTTAATGAGCAGAGGTATGTATAGACTTTCCTATTTTTGCTTTTACTTTAAAAATTTACAGAAAATCTAATTATTTTCCTTGTCTTTCAGATATACCTGAGGCAAAGAATATCAGTAGCAGTAGCAGAGGAAGAGGTTTCCTCCGTGGAGATTTCATTCAAAACTTATTTCTCTTTTTTTTTTGTATTGTAAATAAACGATTTTGTCATGTACAAACATTAATATATGTAATGTCTCTTTAGGAATAGAAATTAAATAAATAATGTTTTATTGTTATAACATTTATTGAATTTTCTTAATAAAAATACTTAAACTTAGTTAAGCAAAACTTATATTATAAATTTGTACACAAATGAAAAAACTAAACTATTATATTTTAAACAAATTCAAGTATTTTATTTTTAACGTCCACATTTTCATTGCACCATTTCTTAATACAAATAACATTTTCCAGAGCACAATATTTTCTATGATTAAAACATTTGTTTTTTTGCCCTTTAGAATAGGTGCTGTACAAATTAGGAAAATTAGGGCATCCCTTTTCTGCAATATCTTCAACATTACATTCTGTACAAAGTTCATTAATCCATAGGATTTTTTCTCTACCCTTCAAAAGCAAATATTGGTGTTTTAAAATTAGTTTGATAAGTTTTCTAAATTCTTGATAATCTATGTAACCGTCACTCCAATAAATACCGCGATTACTTTCTAACCAAGATACATTTCTTTTTTCGTCCTAAGTCAAATAAGGAAAGGGATATGGTGGTTTTATTAGAAATACTTGAGTGTATTCTGAGGTAGCCAAGGCAAATTCTTTTACAATAAATTTATTATGAGAATCCTTAAAGCCTTGTAAGTCTACGAAAATAGGTCCGGTAATATTCATGATATTTTTTTCACTATACCGCTTAAGGGTTTGTATTCAAATGTGCAATCGTTTAATAACAAACAATACGCAGAAGTTAGATTTGGTATATCTTTATCACTCTCTATTTCGATACGAACATCAACTGGGCCAGTTTTAAGTGTATCGTTCTGTCTTGAGCAATCTATAACGTATAACGGTACTTTATCTCTAAATTCTTTATAACTTAGTAAGGGTTCAGGACGTCGTCCGTAGTAAGACTGTTGGAATCTAGTGTATTGTTCATATAATAAAGCAAATTTATCCTCATCAAATCGAACATTAAGACCCTCATAGGAAAAATACACTGAATTCAAAAATACTTTAACTTCTCTTATATTGCAGTGATCGAAGTGTGACATGTCTTTTTCTGATTTATTTTTTCGGTCTGTCTGAAATGCAATAACAGCATATCTCGGTTTTTCTATTTGTGAAGATGTTTTAATTACCCATGTATGTTTTGTTGTTTTTGGTAATAAGGGATATTCATACAAGTCCCAGTTTCGGAATAAAAAGTTGATTGAACGATCTTTTTCTAGATATTTTAATAGATTTAGTTTTTCTCGATCGGAAACTTTTACGTGTGGAACACGCCAAACAATTTTTTTTAAGTATGATATCATCTATTACTTCTCCAGTGTTTAGTTTTATTGCGTTTAGATTAGTATTGCTGCGTAAAAGTATTAGCTCATGTCTACAATTCATTATTATTTTATTATAGTCCTCAGCAAATCCAAGCATTTTGTTCAGTGGTATAGATACTGCAAAATTCCCTGATCTTGTATTTTTTGTTCCATCTATATCCCAACCCCATGCTTTCGAAATTTTTGATTCATTTTCATTCATAGACAAAAATGATTTTATTGTTGTTGTTATACCAGCATTTTTAATTCTATCTATTTCAACTCCGTTTAGTTCATAGCGAATATCTTGAAACAGAAATAAAATGGGGTTGTTAGTAAAATTAACGCTAGTTGCAACATCTTTTAGATCTCCTTTTTTAACGATGACCATTCCTTCTAGGTATATTGTACTCGCTGATGGCAATACGTACAAGTCTTGTTGGTTGATAGGTATTCTTAATTCATCATTTTTATTAAAAGTAGTGATATATGGCTTATACGAATGAATTTCCATGCTTTCTATAGTATTATCAAATACAATAGGTTGCGCTACGTTTAATACACTCATTTTAGTAATCCAATTAATTTTAAAAAGTCTTTATTTTCAACACTTAACTTTTTTTTTAAGTTAGTAGATGTTAGTGACACAGGTGCTCTTTTGCGAATTACCTGTATCTTTCTGAGCTTCTTTGGTCGTGAAAAAGAATTTATATTAATTTGGTGAAAGTCTATCATTTTTTCTTCAGATGTAGGTACAGTAGTACCTCTTCTCCCCGAAAATTAACTAACTTGTTCTGTGAATCTAAAATTTTTATATTTACACTACTGATAGTCTTTTGATTAATCGGAAAATATATTATATTCTTTGGTACCTCAATAATTCTATATCCAGGCGGAACATTAGGTGCAAATTCATGGATTATGTGGCTTGGAATTCCATTAATGAAGGATCCACAGACAATATCACATTCAACTCGGACAACAGTGGTAGAAAGAATACTGACTGGGATGTGTGATTCATGAAATTTATTCTTTTGTAATGTTTTTTTATTGTATCCGAGAATACTCCCAATAGAATTTTCTTTTTCAAAATGAATGTCTTTAGAGCAACAAATTACAGTACGTAAAGTATTATTGTTACAAGTTAAACTAAAGGTGCTGCTTCTAATGTTTTTCTTTATATAGTCACAAATGTCCTGTAGTTCATAAGATCCTTCAGGAATTTCAATCACTTCATTATCACCATAATGAAATTTATTATTTTTACTTTCAACGTTTGGAAAAGAGTTAAAAGTAGAAAAGTATAAAAGACCACATTCGTAATCTCCGTCTAACTGTAGAGCAGGAGAATAACAAGTATTTAAGCTTGATGTGAATCCAGATATTGACAGCGTGAAAGACATGATTAAAATGGTTTATTTTATTGAATTATCTTAATTTATTCTTTTGAATGCCAAAAATTGTTCAAATATTTTATACACAAGTGACCACAATTAACAGTATTAAAGTTCTGATATACATTGTAATTGTAATAAACATTAGACAAATTTAAATAGGACAGTAACTCTTGGGGTGGTCTTAGATTTCCAAAACTATTGAAGTACTCACAGTAGTTGTTAATTTTTATATAGGCTACCCAGTGCGTTCCAGGATTCTTAGAGTTATCTAAATTGACAATCGCACACTCAATATCTTTAGGTTTTTTTGGTAAAGCATCTTTCATGAATACTCCTCGAAAATACGGTATATCATTAGTGTGCTTTAAAATATCTACATTCGTTAAAGCACGTCTAGGTAGCCTTCTAGTTAGTTTTTTGCTGATTTTAAACATAATCCGTTACCTTTATAAGGTTTGATGTAGAGACCTTTTCCTAACGCAATAGATTCCATCATTTTGTTATGACGCTGTGACTCTTCAAGGTTTTGCTTTGCTGATTTATAGCTATTTACTGCTTTAGCAATACCTGCAGCTCCTCCAGCTAAAGACCCTAATGCAGATAAGCCAGCAAAAATTAGTATAAGTGGTAGAATCCCTCCAGTTTTTGGTATTGGTATAAGACGGGGTAAGCAAACATTTTTATTTTTAAATAATTTTTTTGCAGTCAAGTAGGCTATCTTTATAGCAGTATTGTTATCTTTTGGCTTGCGGTTTTTCATATAATTACGGATTTTAGACACGACTGACTTAAAAGATTTAACTCCAGCACCATTTTTTAATTTAGTTTTCATAACTTTGCTTACGAGCCAAGACGCTAATTTTTCTCCGGTTCTAGTATTTTTTGACTTCATTCTTTGTTTTGCCATATTCAGAAGCGCAAAGTCAGCTTTATGACGATCTTCTAAATTAAGATGTTCGGAATATGCTATATCGTGACGCTTACAAGCCTCGTCTAATTCGTTTATCCCTTTGTCACCTCGAGCAAATCTTTCTTGTAGTCTTGTACCAGGACCACAATAATTATATCCTGGTAAATGAAGTTCAAATGGTAAATTGTTTACTATATTATTAACAAGTCCTCCACCGTTCATCACTGAATTTAAAATGAATACATGGTTAGTTTTTTGCATCTCTTGTTCGTAAAAGGATCCGAGTATTATTTGATTTTTTTGATCATGAATGTGATAAGTAACTGGGTAAGTATTATTAACTTTTGTTATGGTAAATAGTTCAGAAGACCAGTTAGGTGTATACCCCTTTTTGAAATTTTCTTTATATTTGCTAATCCGAACACAGTCACCTACTTTTAATTTTGATTTTCTTAAGTACTGAGGTATTTCATTCCTCTTTATGTTATTCATAACAACGGTTTGGTTATCACATGTTACATTTATTGGTTTAAATTTTATGGTTCGATGGACAGTATCATTATATGATGACAAAGCATCGTTCAAAGGTGATCCGATCCATTGTTTATTTCCAACTAAAGTAAAATATTTATATAATTTTGATTTCAGTGTTCTTATAAATCTTTCAACAATTGACGCCTTTTTCACAGAATATGTTGAATAGTGATTTATATTAAAAGTTGTTATTATTTTCTTAAACACTTCATTGTAAAATTCTTTTCACATATCTGTCTGAAGGTTAATAGGAATTCGACCACAATCCAAAATTTTTTGAAAAGCGTTTCCTACGTCACGTTTTGTTTTCGTTTTCAGAGGAACTCCCCACGCGAATTTTGAAAAGCAGTCTATAACAACTAAAATATATTTAAAACCTTTGTTCACTTTTTCCATTTTCTGCATGTCAATTAAATCAGCTTGCCATAAATCATCAATCCCTTTTAATATTACCGCCCTACGAATGAAGTGTTTTCTAGCTGGTTTGTGAAGTTCACCAACTATGTCTTCTCTGTTCATAATTGTTTAGGTGCGGTTTTCTGTGATACAACCTTTTTTAATTCTGATTTAATATCTAGCAACTGATTTTTTAAAGTTTGAATCAGGCTTTTTATAGCATTTATTTCGAGCAGGAAAGATTGTTTTCCACAATATTCTTTTAGTACATTATCTACATACTGCTTATTGACGGCTTCGTCAGGTAGCTGAGGTGTTTTGAGTCCTTTTATACTTGCTGATAGTAAGTCTAAATCTCCATTAATAGACTTAAGAAATACTTTGTCAGTAATATCGAAAACTTCTGACAAACGCAATCTTTTATGCACGTGATGACCAAACTTGTCAACGTTCATTGTTTAATAAATGTATCCCTAAATGGTTTGATTACAACTGAATGTTAATATGAAGTTCTCTGTATTATATTTGAATAAATCGTTAAGAATGCATGTAATACGTTATTTTTCATATTTTATTTGTTAATAATACCAGCTTCTTGCAACTCCTCTACGATAGATATTATTTCATTGTCTAATCCACTGTTTCCTGCATCACGAGAAGATATTAAAAGTTTTAGTCTTTCAACTAACTCATTAGGGTCATCCCAATACATATAATCAACATTTTTATTATATTTTTTTAAAATTGGTAACCCAGACCCTTGAGTAAGACTTTCGGTGCTTGTACATTGCTTAGATAACTTGAAAAGTGGTTTGATAATATTTAAGTACTTGCTTCCTTTATTACTTTTAATTGGTTTTTTAGGGTTGAAGTCACGCCTATGTGCATTTGTAATAGATAAAATCTGTTTGTAACTGTTTAAGTCACTATTAGTGATTGTTTTTAAATCTGGTATTCTTTTAAATAATAATTCCATTAGACCTTCAGTTTTTTTGTAAGGCTTTCCAGAAACTAAAATTGTATTTTCTGTTTGGACAATTCGAGAATTACCTATCATCAGTTTACCACGTTCATTTCTAACACCAAATGGAATATCTTCCAATACTTTTACAGTTCCTTCTGAAGGTGGTGAACAATTATGTTGTGGACTTGAAATAGATTCAATTGTTTTGAATGAAGCGTCACTTGAAATGTTGGTTTCTTTATTATTTGTATCGCTCATACTTTCCGAATCATCTTCATAGATATCGTCTTTATAATCATCAAAGTTCTTAAGAGTTTTATCAATTTTTTCACACTGTTCATCGGAATCTATTTCATATTCACTTCCACCCTGAAGATCAAAATCAAATTCAGTTTTCATATATTTTGCTTTTTTCCCTGGGATTACGTCTTCATTGTAATTAGGTTTGATATTTTGTGTTGCATTTCTTGATACCATTTTATGTAGTGGATCCGTTAAAGGTTTGAACACAGATTTAAGGACTTTATCATTTTCAGTTTGAATATTACGCAACTGCCTAACTTTTTTCTTAACAACGCTTGCTGATTTAATTATCTCTTTTTTGATATTTACTTGCGAATCCATTTTTCACAATAAGCTTTACCAATGTTATAGACAACACTAAACACATATCAGAGTTTTTGTCGTTTATAAGAGTTTTAATCAAGAATGACAAAAGTATCAAACTTTTTTCTATAGCAACCTTTATTTCTTTCACAGTCTTTATTGATTACTATGAAATCATACGAAGTTGTCCAGATTTCCGAACACATATCACGAAATTGATTCCAATTCATATCTGTACTGACATGTTCATCATAAACATGTCGTAAATTAATGTCATCTTGTTTAAACAAAATTATAAGATTTGCATTATCTCTAATTAATTGTTTAGGTACTTTACTATATGTTTGATTCAAATAAAAGCAGTCTATACGCTTATGTCGCCCCATTGAGAAATAATCACGAATGTTATTTTGATTTTCACAAGCAACATCGTCGAAAATAATTACTGAATCAGGTTTTGCACGATGAGGGCTTATAACGTCACTATTATCGTTATATTTCATTAATTGTACTTCTGGAACCTCATTTAACACTTTTTCTAAAAATATATATTTTGGTTGGTAAAGCGTTTTGGAATATAAATATATATTTTTATAGCATAAACCATTTTCATGCAAAAGAAGTCCTACTATTAGGTTTGTTTTTCCACAGTTAGATGGTCCGCAAATCAAACATCGAATCGAATTAGGTAATAGTTTACCATGACGTGATATGCCTAGATCAGATTCAGAACATATTTTTTCTAAATGTAACTTTAGTGGCTGCTTTACAAATTTCATGATGTCTTGGTGAAAGAAGTTAATTATGCAATGAAATCTCTAATCGATATGACTCCATATTTATATTAATTTGAGAGACATTGACACACAAGACTACCGAAAGATAAAAGAAAGGTAAAATTTTTATAATTTATTAATGAAATATTTATTGCCCGACAGTTGTTATAGGGTAAAACATTTTTCTACTAGAACAGAACAGAACAGTTTGTATATATTTGTAAGTTTATGCCTTCTTCTCTCGTAAAACGGAATGATGCTCTCCAAAATACCTTGTGCATAGAGCTAGAAGAAGGTTGGTCGGTATCAAATACGTTAATTTATTTACATTCACCCACATTGAAAACTTTACGTAACCAATTTCAAAATGTTTATTGGGCATTCTGGCTCACTTTCCGCAGCGCAGATGCACGTAATCAATTCCAAAATGTTTATTGGGCATTCTGGCTCACTTTCCGCAGCGCAGATGCACGTAATCAATTCCAAAATGTTTATTGGGCATTCTAGCTCAATTGGAGCAGTGAAGATGCGCCAGCATCTGCGCTGCGGAAAGTGAGCCAGAATGCCCAATAAACACCTACTCTCAGCAATTGTTTGCTTTAGTGAATCCATTGTGAAATTTTCGTGTATTAGAAGCTTTGGAAGGAAATCACTGCTGACAGGTACAACTGTTTATTACTAATGATTGTCATTATCATTCGGGATAGGTACCAGAAAAACTCACATGCTGGCTTAGGTGCTATGATGGCTTTACTGCAAAGAGAATTTTGGAATTTATCAGCCCGGAGGGTCGTTTAAGTGTATTCCCTGTTATCGACTGAAGGCTAATCTGGTTCAGCCTCAAATGGGAGATCTGCCCACTGATCGTGGTAAGTCTCTTAGACCCTTCTCGGTAGTCGGTATAGATTTCGCGGGACACTTCTAAGTAAAATCTTCTAAGTTTCGTTAGGCGAAAACTGTAAAGGTCTACCTGTGTGTATTCGTCTGTTTGTCGACTAAGGCCTTCTTTTTGGAGGTCGTTTCTGCCTTATCAACGGAAGCTTTTATGGCCTGTTTGTCTCGGTTTGTCAGTCATCGAGGGTTTCCGAATCTAATTCAGCCCGACTGCGGAACTAACTAAAAAGGGCGCTATTCGTCAGATGACGGAAATTCATGACTTCTTTGAGACAAATGACATCCAAATTGGATGTTACTTGTCTAGGCAAGGAATCAAATGGAAATTTGACCCTCCTGCCTCCCTTTGGTCTCTATTGGTATCTTTGAGGCAGTGGTCAAAGTGGCAAAAACACACTTGCATTGAGTTATTCGTAAGACGGTACTGGCCTTTAAGGAGTTAGCTACCGTGTTTTGTAAAATTGAGTTGGTACTCAATTCACGGCCTCTTTGTCTGATCTTATCGGACCCAAATTATCTGGAGACTTTTACTCCGGGCCATTTTCTGATTGGCGGTCCATTTAACTCACTACCGGAGTATCGATGTAGCGACACTGCTGTCCACCGTCTTATGCGTTTTGAACTACTGCAGCAGATGACGCAATTCGTTTTGGAAACGTTTCTCAGTGGAGTATCTTCATCTTCTGCAGCAGCGCGTCCGGTGGTCTGATAAAACGGAACCTTCTAAGGTCGAAGAACTTGTCTTAGTGAAGGAGGCGAATATGACGCCCTTCCAGTGGAGAAGGGGTTGTATATTGCAATTGTTTCCAGGTCACAATAGAGTTCCTCGAGTTGCTGAGATATTGGTTGGTGACTCCATTCTGAAACAAGCTGTGGCAATCTTGTTCCGTCTCCCTGTTATTTAGGATTCTCAACCCGATTCGATCTGGTTGGGCCGGGGAATTGTTTGGTAAACTTTTATAGCTCAATGCGCCAGTGACTGCAATGACGCATCGCCATTCACTTCGTATAACATTGACCATGGTCGGCTTGCCAGTGCGCAAAATCTAGTTAGTTCAATCAGGTTTTCACCCAGGCCACAGTACTGTCAGAGCATTGATAAAAATTACAGACGACTTTAGACACAACATGGAAAGTCAACATATTACCTTTACTCAACTCAACACATTAACTTTACTAGATTTCAGCAATGCATTTAATACTGTTGACTTTGATATTCTACTTTGCGTACTACGTTCGCTTAACACATCCCCGGCAGCGGCCATGTGGTTTGAAATTTATCTCAAAGGTCGACAACAATGCATACGTATCGATTCTGGCTGTTCGGGCTGGTGTGTTGTGCCTGCAGGTGTTCCACAAGGTGGTGTTTTGTCACCTTTATTGTTTTTCCTTTTTATAAACTCCCTGACAAATCAACTTACTACACAGTTCCACTTATATGCTGATGATCTGCAGTTTTACACAGGTTCAAAAGTTGACCAAATTCAGAATGCTATCGGTATCATTAATTATAACCTTAGAACTGTATCTGAATGGGCAAAGTCCTTTGGACTCTTACTTAACCCCAGTAAATCTCAGGTTATAATTGTAGGCAGCAGATTCCTTTTGTCGAAAAAGTTATGAACCTCGGAATACTCATCGACAGCACGTTATCATGGCGCCCTCAGGTAAATGCACTTAGCCGAAAGCTGTTTGCTTCATTACACTCACTCAAACGTCTTCAAAACTTCTTACCATTCCAGACTAAGGTTAAGCTGGTCTGGCTGCAGTCTTTACTGCTTTCTTAATCCATGATTACGCGGACCTTAGCTATCTATACCTTACAGAGGAGCTACTCGACAAACTTGAACGTCTCCAAAATCTATGTATCCGATTAATTTTCGGATTGCGGAAATACGATCACATTTCAGAGTTTCGTGCTAAACTCAAGTGGCTTCCAATTCGACTTCGCAGGAATGGTAACATTCTCACTCTTTTGTATAGTGTTCTTAATAATCCTTCTGCACCCTGCTACTTGCAGGAGCTCTTCAAATACCAGTCTAATACTTCACAAAGTATGACATTAAGGTCAAAAGTAGAACGAACTTCAACTATTCCACCCCACCCCACTACCTTTTATGGCAAATCATTTTCTGTGAAAACAGCTCTGCTGTGGAACTATCTACCTTCCGACATTCGGTTGGCAACGTCTAATCATATTTTCAAAACTAACTTAAAATCCTTCTTTCTTCAATCATTGCAAATTTGATGACACATACTCATTTAATGTATATTTATAATGTATTATATATTTATATATATTGTATATATATATATATATATATATATATATATATAGGTACTCATAAATACATACATAATACAAACATATATATATATATATATATATATATGTTTGTATTATGTATGTATTTATGAGTACCTATATAAGTATATATATGTAAGTATGGTGTATATGTACTTAAACTTAAATTAACCTTTATTTTAGAAATACCCTGGAGGTTGGCTGGAAGAAATCGCATCATGCGATAAGTCCACCTTAGAACATAAGTATCAATTTGTTAATTTTACTCTAAAATTATAATATTCTATAAGAGTTAAATAAATAAATACTTGATCAGCCGGGAGCTACTTCACTCGCGCCCCGTGCACTTAATTTTATTCACGCGTATTGGTTCGAAATACTAACTTCGTGGTATCAACGTGAATTTAATAAATTTATATTGGAAATATGACATTCAATGGAAACAGTGTGGTGATAGTAGATTCACTGGATGTAGCTGCTCCGCTCAGCTATATCATATTACTGGGAACCGTCACGGTGACGCACTCAATGGTTTTAATATTATAACCGTCTTGTCTATTTTTTATTAGTTTCCTAATGTTTTAAAGTGAATTTCCGTCTAATAGAGTAGGCCCCCTTGTAGGTGACATAATCACAGACCGATTACCTAGGTTCCTAGCTTCGTGACGACGCACCCTACCTGCAGCGATTCAAGGTGGGCAAATTAAATAGTATGCGGATCATACATAGACATAGAGTTGGTTTGCACCATGTTATTTGGAATTTATTGTTTACGGCATTGACTTTGATTGACCAGGTAAATTACTGAGAATAAATCAACTTCTGTGAAAGTCTTCTAGTAGAGCTGATGCGGTGGGGATCACGGTAATTATGCCATCCTTGTCGCGTTGATTTAGGCTTATCACAGCCTAACTGTGTGTTATAATATCTATCATATTATAGTGTCAGACCTAACTTGGAAAGTATGCACAGAATCATTTTTTCGAAGCTAAAAAGTATTTAATCTTTGAGTACACAAAACAAAAAAGCTGCAACCAATAGAAAACTTAGGTAAACGTACGGGTCTCGATGTTCCAAAACAAAATAATTTGAAAAATACGAACGTACGAGTATATATTAATATAAATGAAATGGAAATGAGACGGGGAACTTTATCCCGCGTTCAAGTGTAAGCTATCGCGAAACAACGTTTGCCGAGATTATCGGCACAGCTAGCTGTACTGGGACAGCTAGTGTTTTTAAAAATATATTAGTATTATTGTTTAAATACCCAAAGTTTACACGTAAACACTTACGTGTAGTTGTATTCTGATTAAATACATAACTATCCTAAACCAAAACATTGAATTGTAAGCTTACTGATCGATTAAAAATAAAGAGGTGCTCACATATTCACATATATTATAATTTTAGTTCACAATGCAGTTGTTTGAGCTCCTTTTTTGCTTGATCGATATCACCGTGTCAGTGACCGCTGCGGCATTAGACAAGTGTGATATACAGTATAACGGAGATTCGTATAAAAGGGAAGTGGCGTTTGAAAAACCTTTTATACATTAACGCAGAACTTTGCTTTGGACAATAACACATTCCTCTAGTTTTTAAAACTAGATGGTTCTCTACAATGTTTTCAGCGTAATTTTAATTTTCCCGTCCCATACTATTTCTTTTATTTCGTCTTCAAATAGCTTCCCCTTTTTACCTTATATTCATATTTTAATAAACGGTTTCATTTACAAAAATAACCAGAGACAAAGTTTTATTTCTTATTTTACCCCCTTCTGGACGTTTTTCTAGGAAAAGTGAAAACCATTAATTTTAGAATAAACTAAAGGCCATAAGTATGCCAATTTTACAAACATTCGACTTAGGAGACGATTTTTTAATGTAATAACATAAAGATTCTCGCGATTTTAAACAACCATAATACAATATCTGAACAAGCGAAGTTCAATATACCTAGTAATACTATGTTTACATATAACCAAACGCTTTTGTTTACATTTTGCCTAGTAGGTACAATATTACTAGTCTGTGGTGTAGTTCCCGTAACGCGTTGCGCCCGCGCCAACTAGTTTGCTCTTGTTGCGGCCATTTTGCATTTGCATGCTGCAAGCGTGCGCGTTCAGTACACCGAGAAGTACATATTATTAATTTTTATGTCAAGAAAAGTATTTAGTAGTTTAGAACTACACTTTGTAATCTGGTGTGTTGTGCGATTGATTGTTTCGTGTACATAAAGTTATTGAAACACACAAAAATGGAAGTGGCCCCTTCGCCAGACCCCTTAACAGACAACCTTCGGCAATGGGGCCTAGAAGTAAACCTAACTCAATTTAAAGGTAAGAAAGTAGTATAATGCTTTTACTGATGTAATCATGTTCCCGTGTCTCGAATAGTGCACTAAATGTAGCATAATTTTTTTTCTAGAACAAGCTATTGACATTGAGACCTTACAAATGCTCTCTGAGAGCGATGTAAAGGAATTGGTACCAGTAATCGGCCATCTAGGGCCAAACTACATGCCCAAATAAAAATATGCTAAGATCAATGAGAGCGCCTAAAACCGGGGAAAATATTGTTAATAATATTGATGTAAGTCAAATTTTTTTTTACACTTTTGTATAAAGTTCAGCTTATGTACTATTCCTAGGTCAGATCAGAAGTAGGTATATCAACTTGCTTCGTGGGCTTTTTAGGTGAAGCTATTTCCGGAAGTGGATGCAAAAGACTTTATGAACTAGCTTATGATATACCAAAAATATTTAAAAAGAAAATTTGATCCGTTTATTTTATTCCCTATATGACTATCAGTCCCAAACAAAAGATATCTGCTAAAGGAAAATTGTTAGATTGCTACCGGCAGCGCAGACGTGTATTTATAAAATCTGGAGTAATAGAAGAATTTTCAAAACGGCGGCCATCAACCTCAACCAACAGTGACACAGCATCGCCTCACTATGATACCGGCTCCACTATACAAGGAGCAATTGACCAATTACAAGAAATAAGTGATGAAGTAACTGAAAAACTTCTCTGGCTCAACAACCCATGGGGAAAAGTAGAAACATATTGGAACGATACAGCTAAACAAAGACTGACTTAATTAACGTCAACGGGAATAACAACTGATGAGTACCTTAGCAAATACAAGCCGCTTAACCAGCCTGGGGGTGTATTTTTGGTAAGTATTTTTTATAGCATTTATGTAAGAGATAGCAATGCTTCATTTTTTCTGTTATACTAATAATACATTCATCTCAATTACGACTTGGCACGATTTTTACAGATGTTTTTGTTGGGATTCAATTTTAGATAACTTAAAAAAGAAGAATTTCAAAGTAAACTTTTTTTTAATTTATGTAACAATTGTTGCTTATGAGCAGCAAAACATGTAGGTACAGTAAAACTGAATATTTGTTTACATGGCTTCAAAAAAGAGCGTTATTGCTTTATGGTTAATGTGTTGTTATTTGCTTGGTTTTTTTAAAAGGCTTCGTTTAGCAGTGGACTATGTAGGCTGATAATGATGGCATAATAAGTATACGTATGTTTTTTTATTCTACCATGACTTTTAAATTAAGAATTATGCTACTAATATTTCAATACTTACATTATCCCAAGTAAGGGTGAGACTGAGTGTGTGCAATATTAAGTGTTATTTTATAGAAATAGTGTCTAAATGTATCTAAATCTAATTTTTCAGTTTTTAAAGGACTTAAAAAATTTGTATACCCTCTGCAATGACAAATTAAATGAAAACTGGCTAACTATTAGAGCAAAAATACTTGAACAAGGAAAGAAAAGGCAGGATTCTTGGTTGATACCAATTTTTACCATTATAGAAGATGATGGTTAATTTGTTTCTGTAGTCTTTCTATTGTAATATTTGAGTAGATATTAATGCTCAGTCTGAATCGCGCACTAAGAGTTAACTTGAGTACGTCTGAACCAATTTGGAAGTTTCCTTTTTTGATGTGTTCTTAATTGTAAGAACCAGATTCGCGTACTAAAGGTATACAATAAAATTATCAGTGTACGCCGCCCCCCACCAAATACGCCTATGGTATGTAGGTATGTATTTGTATATCTTAGGAACTAGTGATCAGATGTTTATTATCCCTTTTTAGAAGTTTTATCAAAGATATGGACTGTTAAGTGTACTCATTACTAAAAAAACGTTTAAGCGTAATTCTAATGTGAAACTTATTGTGTGTATGTTACCTAATGTCTTGCCGATTATAAACTTGTTTTACGCCACCAAGATGTCAAACAAACTACGGCCTGCCGGATGCCAAGCTGTCACTATAGCCTATGGACGCTTGTAACGCTATTCAGAGCCATTACTCGGTCATCAAAACGCATTGAAACTCCATTCACTTAGGTTATGGAAGCTCCCTGCTGAGGTGTTCTTTAGGGACTACAGTATATGGGGTTCTTCAAGAAGGAAATTATTAGATTTTTAAAGGATCGGCAACGCGTGAGTAATTCCCCTGGTATTGCAAGCGTCCATAGACTACTGTAACCTTTTAACATCAGGTGGGCCTTAAGCTTGTTTGCCACCTTGGTGGTATAAAAACTATATTTTTTAAATTAATAAGTGTGATTCCCTAATGACATGTCGGTCCTAAGTACTTATAAAATTAAAAATAAAAACTACTCCGACTTCAAAACCCACCTAAATAGTAAAAATAAACCTTACGCACGCACTTAGGATATTTAACTAAGTGTTTTCTTCTTCTTGAAGTCTTGCTGCAAAGTCTTGACATTCTACTTCAAGGAGAAGAAAACACTTTATAGTAGAGTTTTGAAGGCGGTGAAATTTTATTTTTTTATGTTTTAAAATAAAACACATTTTGTATTCATTGTTTTTCAAGCAAATTGAAGATAATAATAAAATAGAATTGCAAACAAACGAAGCCTTGTTTCTTTGCCAGGGGTTGATGATGTGTGATGGTGTGATATTATAGCAATCAAGTGCTTATTTTGCAGATACTGACGAGGTTCTCAACACTGTTGCATTAATGGCTCTGCCATTTTTGATGACGACTTCCACAGTGAAAAGCGCAGCGAAAGTAGAGGAGACCATTCAACGGTGAAAGACTAGATTAGGATTATTCTTACAACCATTTATAATTGTAGTGGGTCCTTCCATAAAGGAGATTTCTGCAAGGTACATAATACTTAACCATTTACAATATGAGATAATATCTATCGTAAAATCTGTTGATGCCTGCTTCAAAATTATTTTTGTTTAAAATATAGAGTACCCAGCAGAGGGCTAACTGGGTATTATAATATCAGCGCAGTGTCAGAGCTAACTTGAAAGCAAGCAGGTCTATTGTTGGCGGTAATCTAAAGTAACACAATTAATTTTTTGAAAGCTTAAAAGTATATAATCTTTGTGTACACAAAACATAAAAGCTGCAACCAATAGGAAACTTAAGATTTTGAAAAATACGAACGCATATGTTAATATAAATGAAATGGGGATGAGACGGGGAACTTTATCCTGCATTCTTATATTCAAGTGTAAGCTATCGCGAAACAACGTTTGCCGGGACTATGTGCATAGCTAGCTGTACTGGGACTTCTAGTGTTTTTAAAAATATATTGGTATTATTGTTTAAGTAAACAAAGTTTACACGTAAACACTAACCTGAAGTTGTATTCTGATTAAATATATGACGGCGCAACTATGGAAGAGCCGATTCTAGAGTGCAATGAATCACTCTAGCGAAGCGTTGTCGTGTCTATGGTGGCGGGGCGATCATCTTTGGATTGGTTACTGGCAACACTGCATTTTGGCAGAAGTCACGAGTCAGTCTATTTGGAACGGTCGCCCGAGCACCACGCTTACGTACGACGAATCGCTAAGGATCGGTGCGATCACGTGTCTTAACCTCGCAATTAGAACTGTTATATTTAGTTGGTTATTCTAGAATGTGTTACATATCTTATTTCTGAAATTAGTGATTGTAAATTTATAGTAAAGTAAGTTTAGGTTATTTAGTGAAATTGTTTATTATAACCTTATCATAGACACTTGCGTTTTCAATTTAACTACTCTCGAAATGGAAACGACAGCTACTAATGAAGTTGCTGGCCCTCATGAGCCGACATATAGAATTATCCTAAACCAAAACATTGAATTGTTGTGTGTTAGAAGTTTACTGAACGATTACAAATATGGAGGTGTTCACATATATTATAATTGCTGATCACAATGCAGATGTTTGAGCTCCTTTTTTGCTTGATCGCTGTCGCCGTGTCAGTGACCGCAGCGGCATCAGACGAGTGTGATATACACTATAACGGAGATTCGTTTAAATGGAAAGTGGCGTTTGAAAAACCTTTTATATATTACCGCAGAACCGTGCTTTGGACAAGCGTAATTTAAATTTTCTCGTCCCATACTATTGTAGTAGTATATAATAATATGTGTAATCTCAGGTTAGCCAGTAATTAACGAACTCTTGGAGAATACGCTTGTTTTATTGCGACATGGTGACCCTGCCAAGCCAGCGCTTCCCGCTGGTATGGGGCAGTCGTCCATAGTAAGCCGTGCCGAAAGGCTGCGTGCCGCGTTAAGCGTTAATTATAAAAATTACATGAAGATGAAAAATAGACATTAAGAAGACAAGTTAACATAATAACTTCGAAGAAATATGAAATATAGGAATATAAGAAAATTAGAAGAAATCATGACATACCTATTTAAGTTGGATCATGGACTAATCGCAAGTTATACAATGTTGAATTATTGAAATTGAATTATATTATATTTATAAGAGATAAAAATGGGGAAATCAGCTTCGAAACCTCAGCAAGATACGCAAATTATTAACCAAAATACATATAACCAAGCTAATACCAATTTTATACTTATATTGTTTATAGTAGTCATTCCCATAACCGCCGCAGCTTATGGATTCTACAAATTTGTTTCGAAAAAGCATACAAACTTTATAAACAGGCAAATTGCCAGAGAAATGTTACGGAGAATAGCTCTACGTTTCTTACGACACACACGGGAGGATCCACCAGCGATAAGCGGAGATCAGCAGCAGCCCTGAACGCGAGCGCAAACAAGCAGGCTGGCTAGCTGGCCCAGCTTCGTACAGTCAGGAAAAAAGTAGTGTGTAAGTGTTGTAAGTGGTGTTGTGGATAGGATTAATTATTGTCTAACGTAATTAAACTAATATTTATGAGCATAAAGTATGATGCTATTGTATTATTATATTAATTTCCTTTGATTGTTATGAAGTCTGTCCAATATTTTAGGAAATAATTAGGAAATTAGTCCAATGGAAAAGTCGGACAGTTCATCAAATAAGCCTATGATTAATAGATTTGACATTAAAGCAGCTTCTAATTTTATTTCGGAACTCGACAATAAAACCGAAACTGTTGAAAAATTAATCGATACTGTTGAATTTTATAACTATTTTACATCGGGTGAGGATATACAAATACTAATTAATTTTGTTTTAAAAATTAGGTTGAATAAAATTGCAAAATTAAAATTAAAATCATCTTATGCAGACATAACTTCCTTACATAATGAAATTAAGAAATTTCTACTTACACATTAATCTACTAACTCATTACGTACACAGCACACAGACATACAACATGAGCATATCCGATTTCGGGAACCAATTGGAATCCTTATTTTCAGAGCTGACAATTACTCAGGCAGATAGTAAAAGTTCTGCTCTCAAAATTTTGAGACATTAATGAAAAAAATTCGCAGACGGTCTCAGAAACTGTAGGTTAGGTACTGTAATCTCTGCTCGAAATTACACTCAGCTCAGCGATTCCATTCGAGCAGCACAGGATGAGCAGATGGCTGTCTCATCCCGCCAAGACCCAGCTATGATGAATTTTCGGGGGACGACCAGCCATGGCCGCCGCCCGCATTCAGCCCATTTTAATCAGCATGGATATCAGTACCCAGCATTACCGTAGAGATCAAGGTGACCAAATTTTTACAACTCTTACAACAGTTCAGTAGCGCAAACACCAGCAATGTCATATAATGCCCAATCGAGGAAGAGGTCAGTATTGACGACCTCGACGTGGTCACCCTAATTCTAGAGGTCGAGGTCAACACAAGATAGAAAATGTTTTCGAGGCCCACAGTAAAAGTAAGTTTTCTAAACATAATGTAATGTCTTCTTTTGACTCATGTGTATATTTTATAATTTTTTGCATCAATGACCATAATTTTAAGTTTTTAGTCGATACGGGAGCGACAATCAGTGTAATGAAGAATAGTCCTTTTTTTGTAATTTTTTTTTTTTAAGAATATACCAAAGTAAACGGCTTGAGAGGTAATTTAAGTACGAAGGTACAGTAATTTTACCCCTCAAAGTCACTAGTAACCAAAGTACTTTGTTATAACAACATAAATTCCATGTAATAAAAATATTACCAGTTCTTGCTGACGGTATTTTAGATTTTCTAAACGTATACTCAGAAGGTCTTAACTTCCAGTCAAACGAATTAAGTCTAAATTACAGAGGAATAAAGTGTAATAGTCCTTTACATAATGGATTAGGTGTTACTAATAATACTGACTTGGTCATTTCTGCCCGCACAGAATTGACTTACTTTGTTCAACAATCAGATCAGCTTACTTCTGATTACTTAGTGGGTGGGAATGAATTAAGAGCTGGTATATTTATTACTAATGCTTTAATCAGGCCACAAATTGGGAAAATTCCGATTCGAATTCTGAATACTACAGAAAATGATATCATTATTCAAAACTTAACTCAAACTTTGAAACCTTGTAAAGATTATGAGTTGTTTACATTTGGCAAAAATAAAGTAAACGCGGATCGTGTTTTAGAAATTCTTAAATTATTAAACTTAGACGGTCTAAATAGCGAAGAAAGTAAAGTAAATAACTCATATTTGTGCAAAATTTCCGGATATTTTTTATTTAGAAGGCGATAAATTATGTATTAAGTTATGTGTATTATTTATGTATACGTTTAAAGCATTTCCATTTAACCCGGGTCCAAAGCACAATTAACGCGAGATTACCGTTTAACTTATGCGCTAAGAAATGATATTTAAAAACAAATTCATCGAATTTTAAAGGAAGGTATTATAGAAGAAACTTAAAGCGAATGGTCTAGTCCTATATTGTTTGTGCCTAAAAAATGCGATAAAACAAGCAAAAAGCAATGGCGCTTAGTTACTGATTAAAGGAAGGTAAGCTAATTACTGCTGAGTATATGACAAGTTTCCATTGCCAAACATTGCCGACATTTTGGACTGGCATCAGGCAGTGTTTATTTTAGCCATTTAGATTTAAAATCAGGTTTTTATCAAAAATAGTCTTTCAAAAAATAGTAGACAGTATACCGCGTTCTTGTCCGGTACCATGCAATTAACTAGGGGTCCGCAAGGGTTGAAGAATTCGCCAAACGCTTTTTCACGCATGAAACTTGGCATGATGAACTATTCAATGATGAACTTAGCTAGTCTGGTTTAAATTACGAAAATTGCTTAGTTTACCCTAATAACTTATGCGTTAAAGAAAAAAGGCCTTGAAGACTGAAGCCTATAATAAAAATCTCATCGATGTATTTACTAGGTTACGCAAAGTTAATTTGAAATTAAATATTATAAAATGCATACTTCTACAAAAAGAGTCTGTACAGTACAGTAAGTTGTCATCCTATCCAATGTGTTAGTTAAGCAATTTTGAAAAAATCAACATTAGATAAAAAGTTGGTATCTTCAGAGATTCTAAAAGTTCAGTCAATGATGCATCATTGAGCGACTACATAAACATTGAGTCGGAAAAAGATAATTGGGTAGTAATCCAGTTCAAAGGAAATTATAATATGGGCAAAATTATGAGCCCCAAATCTTGTAACGGCACTTACAAAATATTACCATTAATATATGAGGGCTAACAGGTTAAAATATTCATCATGTGAAGAGCTGGACGAAATCTGTGAATGGCAAATAATAATGTGGCCAGATTTAGTTGCTGAATACAAGGTTGATGAAATTATTTTTAACAATTTGCCTGCTTTGAATTTTGTTTAATAACATTTTTTTTACATTATTTGATTAGCATACTTTTTTACGTACTAACAGCCGAATACTGAAATGCATCATGAAGTTAAGCAGCTCTTAATTCTTATGGTCTATTTCTGTTCAACTGACTTATGAAAGACAGCGTCAAATTTAATAGGCTTAACTAAACTTGTGATCCAGTGTAACAAGTTGTGTAACAAGTGTTCCAGTAATTGGCCGTCTGATAGTCGATTTTTTTAACAAATATTGCTGTTTTTTAAATTGTCAATAACAATGACAATACCACATTTTAGGCCCTTTTTAACTATTATTAATTTCTATTTTACGTACGTGGACATCTTCTTTTACCCCTGTCGGGTAAAGGAGGTACGGGTGTCGGGGTAAGGACTGACGTTTTACCCCATGACCCGGGCAAGTCTCGAGGGTGAGCGCACCCTCGGTGATTGTTTAAAGAGGGCCTACTTTTCAGGCCCTCTGTCAGCATTATAGTGGCCACTTTGTGAAAGTGGCGAGGAGGAAACGAAATAAAAACAAGCGAAAAAATAAAACAAAAAACGAAAAAACGAAAAAACACAAGTGGAGAATGAAAAACAAAGGTGATTGGAAAGAAAAAACTAACTAAAATATGACATATACATGTAACATATTTCTATTTTAACTGATTACACAAATATTTGTTTTATTATGGCAATACCTTAATGACAACATTTTCGTAACATTTTGTACATGTCCGCAACAAACAAGTGCATAACAATATTTTTACAAGTGCGTAACGGTACATTTATTTTGAGACGAGCCCATATTACAAGCTCTGCAATTTATCTTTGGACTCAAGCACTATGGACATGGAAAATCAGCTGATCAAAGTATAAGAAGCCATGGAGACCATGAGTAATAACCCTTGCAGCCTAGTTGGTAGTGTGACCGGCTGCTGTGCAGAGGGTGTGGGTTCGATTCCCGCACTGGACAAACATTTATGTAATAAACATTTATGTTTGCCTTGCGTCTGGGTGTATATATGTATGATATGAAATGTATGTATTTACAAAAAGTAATATATATGTATTTGTATCCGTTGTCTGGTATCCAAAATACAAGCTTTGCTTACTTTGGGGCCAGACTGCGCTGTGTTTTATGTCCAAAAATATTTATTTATTTATTTTACAAGGAGTCAGCATCTTTTGATATCCGCATAACTAATAATAAATTAATAACACTTTCACCGCACTAGACTTCGGCTCAGTGTTATCAGAATTCAAGCATTTCAAAGAGTACACTATGGACATGATAAAGCTTTTACATTCTCAACCTGATTTGGTGATATGTGCTATTAATGATATCGAAGCAAGGTGCAGATTAAAAATACATCTGTTTCATGGAGTTAAGGAAGAAGTTAATGAAGTCTGCACATATAAATTTCGAACTTATTATCAAATCAGCCCAATATTTCTTCTTTTACATCCAGCTGCATAGCAAATTGTCACAGACTTGGCAATTCACATCCTGAGCGTCGCCGACCTATTTTGGTTACGCTTCGCGATATATTCGTAACAGCATATGGTGTAATGAGACAAAGCTCATAGGTTCTGCTACAACGATTACAAAATGTTGAACTAAATCCAATCACATATTGTATGTTGAATCTCGCCAAAAAAAGATATACATTAATGCTGGATACGAGACGGTTGTGCCCTCTAAAACAAAATTTATGATTAGTTGTCACCAAATGTTATATCATGAAATTAATAACAAAGCTTGTATGTATATTTTTTTTTTAAATACATATCATTTTCCTCAGATCAAGGTATTTTGTGTTTTTATAACCAGATATATGCTATGTTAGGTATATTATAGTCGTATAAAAGCTGTATTGTTAATTTTAACATTACGTACCTTTCTATATCCAATTAATTTAAATAAATTGTGCGATTTTAAAGAATAATAATTATTAACTTATTCTTCTTTAAAAGCAGCAACAAAGAGAATGGAGTGATGATGAGTGTTCTGTTATTGATGAATCGCCTCAGAGGGAAATGCCTTTTATAAAGCCTAGCCAAGAAAATAACCATGTAAAAACACATTATTTAATTACTTACAATATAACAGTGGCCAGGGCGTACAGCTGGACCCTTCCAGTATAAACTGAACGCGCTTATCACCGCGACAATACAAAATAGAACTCAGCTATAAGCATAAGTGCCAGTGTTGTCCAGCCGCATGCGCTGGCCACTGTACATAAAGAAAGAAAACGTCGTTCTTTTTCTTAATTACTTTGTTATGTAGGTACTGAGAAATCATCACTAGAATCCACGTTTTGTAAAAATTAAGAAGTTGCACAGTCGTATACAAAGCCATAAAGACGAGTTAGTGAATTATCCTCATCTGCAAGCTCTTCGTCGGATTTACAGTCCTTAGTAAGGCTTATTAAGCAGTTTAGCGATAATGGAGGTGCAAGCACCAACACTAAACTAGGCAGGACTAAATACGTTGCGAGACCATCGTATCACATATCTCCCTTAAATTCATGCGAAAGTGATGATCTGAGTGATAACGATCCAACATTACGAGATAAAGAGGAACTGCCACCTGCCACCCGTACCAGAAGTTCTTTCAGCAGCGGTTCTTTTAGCAGCGATTCTACGCAGACAAATGAAACTACCGTTCATGCCCAGAAGCCAAAGAAAAAGCAACGTAACCCAGCGCAAAGGAAGTGGCAAAACCCTATTCACAAGTTGGCATCCAAAGACAAAAAAGAACAACCTTGTGAAAAGGCATTTTCCAATTTACCATCTTACTAGGATTTTGGTAAGCTGAAATTGCAAATAGCATATATCAGCAGTTGTATGATATGTAGAAGTACAACCAAGATACAAGTACCCATATACAAACAACCTTGTGAAAAGGAATTTTCCAATTTACAATCTTACTAGGATTTTGGTAAGCTGAAATTGCAAATAGCATATATCAGCAGTTGTATGATATGTAGAAGTACAACCAAGATACAAGTACCCATATACAAACGCTAAGAACCCTAGAAAACCAAATGTTGCTTTATATTTTAAAACGTATTTCTTTAATACATTAGGAATTTAAGAGCTTAGAACAGTCGGGGTAAAAACCATCAATCATCACCGAACAAAGAGGAAAACATGCTTACAGAAAAACAATGGATGGATATCCAGGATCGAGTCACACTATTTAGGAGATTTAACTTCGCGAGAATTCATTGATGTGTAAGGCTGTGAAAGATCTTTGGAGAGATTTTTGTTTCACCCGAAGTGAGCAGCAGCCTAAGGTTGAATACTGGCTTTATCACAATGTATTTACAACACAATTTAATATCGCATTCCATCAACCCAAAAAATATGTGATTTGTGTGTAGAATTTGCATTGGCATCTATTGACCGAAAGAGCATGTTAAAAGAAATATATCAGAAGCATTTGGAAGAAAAGACCCTATGTCGTGAAGAAAAAAAGAATCTTTCTTTTTTAAATTTGGCTGAGGACAATGGTAATATTTATGCCGTGTATGATTTACAAGCTGTCATGCAGTGCCCAACTCAAGTGCGTTTTACTAAGTCTCTAACTAAATTGTCTGAACTTCGCGGTGGCTGTATTGTCAAAGAAAACAACGGAGACAACAAAAACACCAGGAAAGACAGACCGACGAGTCTTGATGAAGAAGTAGGGGCTTACGGAGAGGTACTTAGTTACTTCTGGGATGAAACCCGAGGTCATAGGGGGGCAAATGAAATAGGGTCCTGCATACTTGATTATTTGACACAAGTCAGCACAAAAAACCCTGTGTTTTCTACTACAACCCAAGATCTAGAAAAACATTGATTGAATATCCTTATTGGTGAACCGACGTCAGGCTGTCCGGGGTCGGGTTTCATAACATACGTACTTAGTGCAAAGGCACCATCTGCTATTAAAACGTATGGCAAATTAATTTTCGATCCAGGAAGTGGGCATGGCGTGGGAAAATCAATTCAATACAATGATTTTTTGACATTGTAATAAATTATTAAAAACACCACTAACACTTATTATCCCTCGGCATCCTATGTCTGCATACATAAATTTGGTATTGGCATCAAATAATGCCAAAAGAAAAATGCTAAACGTTTTCTTATGTTCCGGTCCACTATGAGGTGGGCTTTGTATAACAATACGTTTGCCGTCTATGGAACCTATACAGTGTGGGAATTTGCTTCTAAATTTCCTTATATTAATCCAATAATTTGGTGTTGATGGCATCTGAAATCAAAGTATACACTATCAGCTATAAAGAAAAAAAAATAGCATGTTTTTCCTGTTTAATTTTTACAGGAACCGAATGAAACTGCAGACACAGAAGTAGAAGATGGAGGAGATAACGTTTCAGGGCAGCCATCAACTTCTTCAGCTAAAAGGCAGAATGAACGTCCACCACCACCAAAGTAAGGCGACGATTGCGAGCTACTTTCAAAATTGTTAGCAACTTCCTCCTGATGAAAGATAATTAGATATGTATGCCATTAACACTTTGTTTGTTAATAGGATTAAGAACAGGCTAAATAGGTGTCAAACCCCATTTCCCCATTACTTGTCCCGTCCGTCGTATTCCGTACCGTTGCCAAATGTATCACCAACTTCGGAACGTCCTTCAACCTCCCTAACATTATATTCTGATTGTTTGCCATGTACATCACCCATTCCAAACCGTCCTTCAACCTCCCAAAGATCATATTCTGGTCCTTTGCCATGTACATCACCCTTTCCAAAGCGAACTTTAACCTCCCAAACATTATATTCTGATCCTTTACCATATACATCACTCATTCCAAACTGTCCTTCAACCTCTCGATCACGTCGGCTTGATACATGTGGGTGACCGACCTTGTAATGCACAATTTTCTTATCGGACTCATCACCCTTCCGAGTCATACTCCGTTAACAGAGCTTATCATTTGGGATAGGCACTCACATGCTGGCTTAGGTGCTATGATGGCTTTACTGCAAAGAGAATCTTGGAATTTATCCACGAACTGTTATAGGAGTCCATGGAAATGTCTTTTTAAAAAAAGAAACTTTGTACACAAAGAAAATAGTCTTTTATTAATAAGATTAAATATGATTTAATAAATTGGCAATTGTCGAATATTGAATTTGGAAACGATACGTAGCGACCGAGAGATGAAACTGGACTGACTCACCGGGACTAGTCTCTGGGTGGCGTCGTCACGGAAAAGCTAACTCAGCATTTAAAAGTTAGGGTTCGGCATTAACTCTTGCTAAACGGATATATAACAACCCCCCCGTTAAGAGAAAACTTATCCCAAAAGGGTGAAGTTTACGTATATTGGTTTATATTAATTTATTCGAAGTCTAGGTTGTGAGGTAGGATCTTGAATTGTTTCAAGTTCTACGTTATAAGTTTCTGTCCCCCTTCTTTTCATTAATATATGTAATAGGTTTCGACAAATGCCACTTTTGCAACAATAGTACGTTACAAAGCTTATAAATAAGATTACAAATACAATGGTAAGTATAGGAAAGCTAATGTGGTTCTTGAAATCTGGTTGTTTAGTTACAATCTTGTCAAGATCCTTAATTACGTCATCAGCGACTTTGTTAAGATCCTTAAGATTATTCCAGTTTACATTGGATATTTTGATACCGGAAATATTGAGCTTTAGTTGTTGGAATTCCTTATAATTACAACAATTATCTTCGATTAGATTAAAATCGGATTTAATTGTTTTAATACTAACTTTTGTATTTGATTTAGCTATTAACTTAGTATTTTTACAAAATGCAATACAACTAGAGTTCATGTTAAGTACACCTGTACCTGATATAGTGATTTCAGTTATTTCGGAGTTACATTCAATCGACAATTTCGTAGGCTCTGATTGTACATATAGCCATTTATTATTTTGAAGTTTTTGCCAAACGTCTATGTGGCCATAAATACATTTACTGTTAAAATTTTCTGGCAACTTAGAGACGGCTTTAACCATGATTTCAGTTTCACAAATAGGGTTATTGGTCGTGCTCAAAGTATCTATGCTGTTGCATAACAAGATTTCATTTAAGGTTGGTTTACATAGGTCTAGATTTTCTAGGTTACAGTAAGTCATTTTATCTTTACTTAATCCTATGTACTGTTTTGTAGGTGCTATCAATGCGTATGAGTTTGGCGCATTAAGATCATGTGGCACTGGTATCGGTATACTTTTGTATAAATCGTATTCCATTACATCTACAAGTGGTATCTTAACTACAAATATAATATTATTATCTATAAAGTACGACACTAATTCAGAAAGGTTAATTAGTACATGGATATTGTCTAAATCTAACGTAACAGCAAATTCCTTAAACTTAGGTAAATTTCTAAAATTACTTACAATGTCATTAAACAGTTGTTTAGGAGTAACAATAGATGGGTGTAAGGTATTGCTTTTAGCAAATAGTATAGCGTTCACTGTATCTTCTACCTTAAAAGATAGGGTTAACAGATTAGATTCTAATACATTTAGGACGTCATTAATACTGTTCCAGAAGGTGATTTCATTGGTGATTTGGGATACATTTTGAATGGCTAAGGACAATTTATCAATTGCTTCACCAAGTCTAGCTTCGTTCTGGTTCATTTCGATGATGCTTTTGTTAAAATTTGAGATGGCTGATTTGGAAATAGCTATATTTTGAGCGATAGCAGACGTTAGTTTCTTATCATTATCAAAAAGGGCTTGCAGAGCACTATCATATTTAATAGCGTCGTCTTAGTCCAGGGTACCAAATATATGTTTGAAAACCGTGCCAATCCCAGAAAACCATGCTGATCTTTTTGATTTGTTTGATATTAGGTGTGACATGGATTCGTAATCACGAGATATATCCTTGAAGAGAGAGTCGAGTGGTTGGATCATGTTATGGCATTCTACGTTATCAATAGCTTGGTTTTGCTGGCAAAGAAATCTTACCGTGTTAAAAACGTTTTTAATGTTTTCTATGTGGGCAGGTATAAAACTAATGTCTAAAGGTATAACTATATGTATATGGTCATTAACTATTCTAATTGTACCTATCGGTTCGAAGTGAATTCCTGGGCTTCGGTTAATTTGTTGGATGAAGTCTGTAGTGGAGGTAAGTTTACAACATATTACAGCCACTCTGAAATGAGAATGGTAATAGGATGACTACGAGGTAAGTTTTATTATTATTTTTTTGTATATAGTTTTAGTTCTAAGGCTTAAAGTATCTAAAGTTAGTTTATTTATTTTATATATATATGTATATATACCTACGTCTATGATGTATCTAATAAATGTTAATTATCATTTTCAAGTAGCGTCAGCTTCACTTCATCAAAGTGGTGTTTAATGTGTCGTCGATTTATTAATAAGGACAACGTGTTGTTTCCGTGTATTTTGACCACCTTGTAGGGTCCTTTCCATATCGGAGACAGGGCTTTTCTTAGTCTTAGGTGATTTTTGATGTACACGTAATCGCCTACTTTGTATTTTACGGTTCGTGTTCTTCTATCGTAGTAGTTCTTCGATCTTTCTTTAGATTGTCTAATATTTTCGAGGGCTTTTTCGCGGGATAATTTGAGACGGTGATTAAGCATCTTTATGTACTCAGGATAAGTTGTTTCTGAGTGAGTTTCATATACAGAGTCTGGGATAAATGGTTTGTGTCCAAAGAGGAGTTCGTATGGTGTAAATTGAGTTGTGGTGTGGACATTAGTATTATAGGCCAACATGGCTGTATATACATATCTGTGCCAGTCAGTCTGATTGTCGTTAATGTAAGATGTCAAATATTCTTTGAGAGTAGAATGGCTGCGCTCAAGTGCACCTTGTGTCTGAGGATGGTAGGGGGAGGACCAAATCTGTTTTATCTTTAAAAATTTACAAGTTTTCTTAAATAGGTCAGCTGTAAAGTTTGGTCCTTGGTCAGTCACAATTAATTTAGGTATACCAAATATAGAGATGAAGTGTATGAGACATTCGCAACACTCTTCTGCAGTGGTGCTAGCGATAGGATATGCACATGAGTACTTGGTAAGGTCATCTTGAATTGTTAGTATGAATCTTAGTTTAATTAGTCCGGCTTCTGGTAAGGGCCCA
Organism: Apoda limacodes; assembly: GCA_946406115.1. NCBI lineage: Eukaryota > Metazoa > Arthropoda > Insecta > Lepidoptera > Limacodidae > Apoda > Apoda limacodes. The sequence continues at coordinate 16,942,352 of OX291564.1, read as the reverse complement.
ACGATATCTATACTTATGCGATCAAGAGGCCGAGTTGAGGTTGTGGTTATTTGCATCGGTGCTCGGTTTGTGAGCCTTAAGGCTTTGTTGGCTTGACATAATTTGCACCTTTTTACGTAGGTTTCAATATCTGTGCCCATGTTTTTCCAGTAGTAGCGTTCTTTTATTCTATTGTACATCCTACTACAGCCTAGGTGTCCAGATATTGGTATGTCATGATTTTCTTTTAATATTTTCTGTATCTCGCTTGGGACTGGGAATATCAAGCTATTGTGGTAGATATTTACTTTAATGTTGGTGTTATGAAATAAGTATAGAAGCATATTATAGATTTTGATAAATGAGTGTTTCTCGAAAGGGTTCTTAAAATCTGATATAGCTACTTCATTTACAGTATCAGGTAAATAATAGTTCGTTTCTCATAGTTTTTAGTGTGTTGAACATGTCGACGTAAGGATATTCGTCAAAGTGGTGTACTTTGTTGAATAATAGGTAGTATATTTTGTTGTTTGTTTCGAATATTTTAGATGTGTATAACTGTCTTTCTGATTGTAGGGTTTCGTTAGGGTTTGTCATATGTCCTAGGATTTCCTCAACATATGGGTTAGACTCGTCAAGGTCGATAGATGTTGGGATCAGTAGTGTTTTACAGGTGCTTTTCATTAGGTTTTCGTTGTGTTCTTTGATGTCGGTGTTAAAGTTGGTATTTTTATTCAAGGTGGATTTCAAGTATTGTGAATAGTCGTCAGGGAGCAAATCAATTTCAGCTACGGGGTCACGATGGGTTTCAGTATTCGTGATGTTTGGTGATGAAGGTAAGTTTTCGTGATCACTGTTTTGTTCGTTTGGTAAAGGTTCAAGGGATTCTACGTTTGGTATATTGTCGGTGTTTTGTATATTTGGTAAAGGTTCAAGGCGTTCAAAAACGTTTGGTGGACTAAAATCTATTTCTTGGCTGTTGAATGGGCTAATGTCAAGTGCATCTAAGTCTAGGAATTCGTTGTCTTGGTTTTGAGGTACAGGTTCTTGTGCAGGGTGGGTTTTCATGGTTAGTTGGATTTGTTGTAATTTTGTTGTTTGTGTTTTCGTGTTGGACAGGATTTACAGGGAAACGAGATAAGGTGTCGGCGTTGCAATTTATTTTCCCCTTTTTATATTCCATCTTATAGTCGTATTCCTCAAGTTTTAGTCTCCATCTTATTAGTTTTGATCCAGGGTCTTTACAATTAAATAACCATTTTAAAGGTTTGTGGTCGGTCACTATTTTAAAACGGTGACCATATAGGTATGGTCTGAAGGTTTTGGTTCCGAAAATAATAGCTAGACATTCTTTCTCTGTTACACTGTAGTTACTTTCGGCTTTATTTAAGGTACGTGAGGCATAAGCAATCGGGAGGTCACTACCTATTGGTCCTTGGGAAAGGATAGCTGATATGGCGTAATTGGATGCATCACAGGTTAACACAAACGGTTTGGAAAAGTCCGGGTATATAAGTAATGGTGCTGATGTCAATTTAAGTTTGAGGGTATCAAAGGATAACTGTTGCTCATTCTGCCACAGGAATTGAATGTCTTTCTTCAAGAGAGAAGTTAATGGTTTTGCTAGTTTAGAGAATTCTGGGATAAATCTTCGGTAGTATGAGACTAATCCTGGAAAGGACTTTATGTCTTTTGGTGATTTTGGAATTGGAAATTTACTGACTGCTTTTACTTTGTCAGGGTTCGGTTTGACTCCTTTGTCAGGGTTCGGTTTGACTCCTTCGTCAGTGATCAGATGGCCTAAATATGACACTTCCTTTCGGAGAAATTCACATTTGTCGGGTTGAAGTTTCAGGTTGAAGTCACGGAGTCTTTGGAAAACTTTGGATAGGTTTTCGATATGAGATGATAGATCGTATGAGTATATAACGATGTCATCGAGGTAGACGAATGCGTTTCAGCCTTGAAGGCCTGTTAGAGCAGAGTTCATCAATCTCTGAAAGGTGGAAGGGGATTTTTTTAATCTGAAGGGCATACGATTAAATTCGAAATGTCCTTGAGGGACTGAGAAAGCTGTCTTCGCAGAATCTTCGGTTTTCATCCTAATCTGGTGGAATCCAGATGAAAGATCTAGGGTTGAAAAGTATTTACTCTTTCTTAACTGGTCTAATATTTCGGATATATTGGGGATTGCATAAGAGTCTCCGATAGTTATGTCGTTTAATTTTCTGTAATCTATAACAACTCTCCATTTGCGTTGTCCTGACGCATCTAATTTCTTTGGGACAACCCAAATGGGTGAAGACCAAGGTGAGTTAGATGGTTTGATTATTTCGTCAATTAGCATTTTGTTAATTTGGTTTTGGACTTCTTTCTTATGGCATTCTGGGAATCTATATGATTTGACATGTATTGGTTCAGAGGGGTTTATTTTAATCTCGTGTTCTATTGCGTCTGTACATGACAGTCTCTCGTGTGGTAAGTGAAAAATGTCCGAATAGTTTGAACAAATATCGAGTAAGGATGTGGTTTCTTCTTTGTTTAGGTGTGGTGTTCGTAATAGGTCTAAGACTTCTTGCGTTCTGTCATAGGTAGTTCTACTAATATTTCCAGCAGTAGAAAGATTGTAGATTAATTCGTTTTTATGGTATTGGAAGGGTAACAACTTGAGTTTCAAATCTGAATTTATGGATAAAGGAGATTCAGAGATGTTAACTACGGATATATTTATTCGGGAATTGTCCTTTACTTTGACTACACAGTTTACTATAAGTAGATTTTCGACTAGGTTCTGATCTAATATGAGTCTTTCTTTTAGTTCGGGGTTGAGAACTGAACATTCTATTACGGTTTCAGTTCGAGCAGGAATCGTGTAACTAGGTTCGTTATATTCCATCTTTAGATTGCATTTATTCAGTTCCAAGATATCATTTGCGTAATTTATCTTTCCGTTCATAGCACTAAAAAGATCGGTGCCTATTATTCCATCATATGGTAAGTAGATTCCATTCACTATGTGGAATTGACAAGTTACGGAACCGAAGGTGATAGGTATATGTCCTAAAGTAAACATGGGGGTGTTTGAGGGATCAATTCCTTTAAATTTTATTTTATGGTCAGTTATTGTTGGTGAATTTTTAATAGAAGATGTTTTTATTAGGCTAATAGATGCACCAGAGTCTACAAGGAATGACAGTGGCTTAGAAGATACTGATGTCATGACTTTAATGAATGGTAAGAACTTTTTTGAATGATTATTTGAAATGTTGTATATTTTATTGTCTATTTTTTTTGTTTCAGGTGCTGATTTTGTTGGAGTGTTATAAGAAGATATGTTTACGTTACGAGTTTGGGGCTGATTACCCGGTCTGTTAGCTAGGCATGGAAGTTTCTGATTTAAATCTATATTCTTGCTATGAGTTTGGGGCTGGTTACCCGGTTTGTTAGCTGGACATGGAAGTTTCTGATTTAAATCTATATTTTTGCTGAGTTTGGGGCTGGTTACCCGGTTTGTTAGCTAGACATGAAAGTTTCTGATTTAAATCTATATTTTTGCTATGAGTTTGGGGCTGGTTACCCGGTTTGTTAGCTAGAGGTTTAGGTTCATTATTTGTTATGTTTTCAGTTTGGGGCTGGTTATCCTGTCGGAGAGTTTTATTTGTATTAGATGAAGTGTGTGTTCTATGTATACTCTTCCCGTGCGGTACCTAGCGGGAATGTTTACTCGTTTAAATTAAGGTTATCTATTTCGTCGATTCCTTGTGGTTCTAGGTCAGCATGTTCTATATTGTTTATTCGGTTGTCGCGTCTTTCATAGCGATTATTAGAATTTTGGAAGCTAGTGAAAGGTTGTTGATTGTTAGGATCTCCGTACCGTCTATTTTTGTATTCTCTTTTATGGCAATTATCAATAATGTGTCCAGAGGTCTTGCAGTATCGGCAAAACATCGGTATTACTCTAGGGTAATTTATTGGGTTAGGGTTTGTTTCTGGAGCGGCACGGAAATTAGGTCGAAATTGGTAGTCTCTAGGTGGTGATTGGCGGTGGAAACAATTTCCAACATATCTTGGGTTACTGGAAAAAGACGGTGAAGAAGAAGGGATATTTCTTTTACTAGCGGCTTGGTGGTATTTTTCTTCAGATAAAGCGAAATTTATTGCTTTTTTTAAGGTTTTTGGTTCTCGACATCTTACCACAACAGACAGTTTGTATGAAGTCCTGTTATAAATGTTTGAAGAGCTAAGTCTTCCATAGAGGCGATACGGCCAACTAGTTCGTCTCTTTTATTAGAAATTGTATTTATATTAATTTCTGTCAAAAGTTTTGACAGACAGCATTCTATTCTCAGACCGAACTCATTGACTGTTTCGTTATAATTTTGTTTCAGGTTTTGCAGTTCAGAGATCAAAGCCGGATAATATTTTTGTTCGCCATATTGCGATTTTAAAAACTCCTCAAGTTGAGTCCAAGAAGTGAACTCTTTAATAGAGCAGGCTTTTTGTGCTCGTCCCGTTAGTTGACTTATTATATATTTCAACAGTAAATCTTGTTGATTTTGTGATGCAAAATTGATTGCATTGCGGCAATTATTCAAGAATGGGGTCAATTCCTCTCGGTTTCCGTCGAATTTATTTATAAATTTGATAAGAATTCCTATGTCGACACTATCTACATGAACAGTAGCCGTAGTTTCTTTTTCTTTCTTTTTCTTTCTGTTTCTCTAGGCATGATTATTCTTTGTAATTAAGATTATATCGTATAAAAAAGGTTTGTTTACTTCTCCGAATTGCAGTAGCGAGATAAGCAATGCACGCGGAGACTAAACAATTGTGCAGTCGTGAAATATAAACAGTTCAGATTATTATTGTTATAGTTAGATTAATCGGGCTTGGATCTCTATGAAATTTATTTGTAACAAGTCGAATGAGCTTAAATAAAAGTTATTTGACTTAATTGTAGGAAGACACAAGTTAGATGAGTATTGACAAACAGCTTAGTAGTTGTCAGATCGTAGATTTAAAGTTTATAAAAATGTCAAAAAAAAATATTCTTTTCTGAAATGTTTGAAAAATAATTACTCACAGTACTCGTAGATAGTTCTTGTGGTTATTCATACTGGTTTACTGTGCTATAATAGGGCCCCGCAGGCGTTGGACTGGAACGGTTTCGAGGAAGTTGGCAGATTTTGACAGTTTCTCGTACAGCAGGTCGGAGGTTTTGTTAGCTAGTAGATGTAGCGAAGTTTGTATGGATGTCGGTGATGATGATGAGTAGGTTTTCTTTTCTTTCTCTTTTGTAGGTTTCAGGGGTTGCGATTGAAATTGTAGCGCGGCACTGAAGTTTCTTAGTGAAAGTTAATGGTTCACACTTTTGTAGAATATTTCACTTTAATAGTTCGCTAGAAGAACAAAGTCACTTCACTTTCAATAGTTCAACGGGCGTTTCCTGGATTTATTTTAAAAATCCTTTTAGCTGCCACCAATGTTATAGGAGTCCATGGAAATGTCTTTTTAAAAAAAGAAACTTTGTACACAAAGAAAATAGGCTTTTATTAATAAGATTAAATATGATTTAATTAATTGGCAATTGTCGAATATTGAATTTGGAAACGATACGTAGCGACCGAGAGATGAAACTGGACTGACTCACCGGGACTAGTCTCTGGGTGGCGTCGTCACGGAAAAGCTAACTCAGCATTTAAAAGTTAGGGTTCGGCATTAACTCTTGCTAAACGGATATATAACAGAACGACGTGGAGTGACATTTAATTGTATTCTTCAATTTCAATTCACGGCCTCTTTGTACAATCCCATCGGACTCAAATTACCTGGAGACTCTTACTCCGGGCCATTTTCTGATTGGAGGTCCACTTGACTCACTACCGGAGTATCAATGAAGACGAATTACTGCAGCAGATGTCGCAATCGTGATGAAAACGATTCTCACTGGAGTATCTTCATCTTCCGCAGCAGCGCGTCCGGTGGTCTGATAAAACGGAATCTCCTAAGATCGCGTAAAGGAGGTGAATATGCCGCCCCTCCATTGGAGAAGGGGCTGCATAATTGTTTCTAAGTCACAATGGAGACCCTCGAGTTGCTGAGGTATTGGTTGGTAACTCCATATTGAAACGAGCAGTGGCGACCTCGTCCGTCTCCGTGTTATTTAGGATTCTCAGTCCGATTCGATTTGGTTAAGCCGGGGGATTGTTGGGTAAACATGTATAATTCGATGCACCGGTGACTGCTAGCTAGCAATGACGCATCGCCATTCACTTCGTATAACATTGACCTGAGTTGGCTCGCTGCCGGTGTGCAAGAGCTAGTTAGTTCTATAGTACTTGATCAGCCGAGAGCTACTTCACTCGCACCCCGCGTACTTAATTCTTGTTTTGAAATACCAACTTCGTGGTGTCAACGCGAATTTAGTGAATTTATATTGGAAATAAGACATTCATTGGAAACAGTGTGTTCATAGTGGATTCACTGGATGTAGCTGTGCGGATTACTAGGAACCGCCACGGTGACGCACTCAATGGTTTTGATATTATAACTGTCTTGCCTATTTTGTATTACTTTCCTTATGTTTTTAAGTGAATTTTCGTCCCTTAGAGAAGGCCCCCTTGGAGGTGACGTAAGCACAGACCAATTGCTTTGGTTCCTAGCTCCGTGACGACGCACCCTACCTGTAGCGATACAAGGTGAGAAAATAATTAGTATGCGAATCATTAATGGACATAGAGTTGGTTAGCACCATTTTTAAAGAGAAACGTTGATTATCTGAGGTGAAATCATTAAGATTTAGAATTTATTGTTTACGGCATTGACCAAATTATCCACTGATAATTATGTCAATTATTGAGAATAAATCTACTGTCGTGACAGCGACATGTTGTGTTTAACTTCTATAAAAGTTATCTAGTCAAGTTACGATCATGCGGTGGGCAACGAGGAAATTATGCCATCCTTGTTACGTTAATTTTCGCTTATCACAGCCTAAATGGGTGTTATAATATCAGCGCAGTATCAGAGCTATCTTGGAAAGTAAGCAGGCAGGTCTATTGTTGGCGGAAATCTAAAGTATCATAAATTCATTTTTTCAAAGCTAAAATGTATATAATCCTTGTGTACACAAAACAAAAAGCTTCAACCAATAGAAAACTTAAGTAAACGTACAGTTCTCGATGTTCCCAAACAAAAGATTTTGAAAAATTCGAACGTATATATTAATAAAAATGAAAGTCAAAATCTTTTATTCAAATTAGGATATTACAATCACTTTTGTATCGTCAAAGTTATGAAATATTATTTTTTGATCCCTCCCACCCTCGCTACGGTTCACAATGTTGTTGATTCTACCGAGAAGAATCCGGCAAGAAACTCGATACTCTTTTTAAAAAAATCATAAAAACTAAAAAATACAATCAATGTTTTAAATTTTAAGCTGTACAATTTTATATTATTTCCATTTTAATTTGGTTTACCTATGCATCCTGTAATTGAGCATATTCAGTCCCAAGGATTCTTATTATTTACGAAGTCTGAAATATTGTAGTATGCTTTTTTACAAAGTACTTGTTTGATAAAAGATTTATAATTACTTATTGATATATTGATTGATTTCTGAAGGGTCAGCAACGCGCGAGTGATACCCCTGGTGTTGCAAGCGTCCATAGGCTACGGTGACCGCTTACCATCAGGCGGACCGTGTGCATAAAAAAAAGAACTTTGCATTGGACAATAACACATTCCTCTAGTATTAAAATCTAGCTGGTTCTCTACAATGTTCTTAACGCAATTTAAATTTTCCCGTCCTATACTATTTCTTATATTTTTTCTTCAAATAATCTTCCCCTATTTTACCTTAATATTTTAATAAACGTATATATCATATTTAAAAAATAACCAAAGACAAAGTATCATCGTATTTTACCCCCTTCTGGACGATTTTCCAGGATAAGTAAAAGCAATAAATTTTAGATTACCTTATGGCCATAAGTATAACAATTTTACAAACATCCGACTCAGGAGACGATATTTTAGTGTAATAACATAGCTCCAGCCTCCATCTTACTCGCGATTTATTCGCGCACGTAAATGACTCTAGCTCACTAGTTTGTCACTCGATCACGAAGTGATTTAAAGTTTATTGGTATACCGACAAATGCTGTTAGAGACTTAATTTTTGATAAAAATTTAAAATCAAAATTAGCGTGTTATTCAGTAAAGAAAAAAGGATATTTTTCTAAAAGATGCTATTTTTGTAATATCTTATTTTTCTTACGTTGTACATGTAGTAGTGTATGAAATAGGCTGTTCGACTTTGTTTTTACACGCTTTTATTTGACACTCTAACCAAGTGAATCAGTTCAGTAGTTATCGAACAACACCGCTCTATAACATAGACCCGGCCGCTATCTGTGTCGAGAGTTTTTGCACCGCCACGCGATTTCGCACACACGCCACGCTCTAGCTCCCTTGTTTGTTACTCAATCAGAATGATTGAATATGATATCATGATAAATGGCACAACACACTTTATTTCAAACCAAGATGACAAAATCTTGTTAATTAGTGACTTATTCAGGAATAAAAAAATGTTTTTTTTGGAAAGTCAGCTTAAACTAGTAATAACTAGGGCTCGGATATTTTTTATTTAAATCATTTTCACTAATGATTTGGACTATTAGACAAATTTCTGACTATTATTAGACTTATAATATTTCTGAATATTTTAAATTCATAAATTTAGTTTATAGGTACCCAGTCCTCAGGGCTCACACCTATTAGTTCGCGACGATCAAAATTTAAAAATTCTAAGTTGGTGGGTCAGGATTACCGGGATCGATATTAATCGATTTCCATTACTTATCTGAACGCATCCTTTAAAGTATCGCTACTCTACACGAGATTGCACCAGCATAAATGGGGTGAACTTAACAGAGAAAGCGCAATACAGTTTCTAAGCAGTGCGAAAGAGACCGACTCTTGTCAAAGTCAATCGCGAATGAACTAGAAAGTTCATAAATGTGAAAGACACATAGATTATAGATGACAGGGACAAAGCTACGTTCGAGAACGTTTGGGAATCTGGAACCTTCCTTAGATTTTAATATATAAGGGGGCTAGGTAGCGTTCCGAGTCGGTCAGTTTTCGATTGAAGTTCGAACAGTTCGTTCCAAGTGAACAAATCGCGAGTAGTGACCAATAGTGTACAGTGCATTCGTTTGAAAAATTAATAGTTACCGCCATATTCGTTTCCATAGATTAGTGTTATCAGTGTTGTTATAGTGTTGCCGTATTTTAATGTCGAAAATATATAGATAGTTAGTTCATACAGTCCAATAGGACAAGAATGATTGCTTGACTTGATTTCATGTGCAAGAGCGAGCTAATTAGTCAGTGTCAGTGCGCGCCGCAATTAATTAATCAGTGCAAGCAAGCAGTGACAAGTGAGATAACGTGTGTTTTTTTTCTTTATTTTCAAAGTGAAAATAATTATAATTTTGTTATAAAATATGAGTGACATAAGGCGATTTTTCTGCAAGAGAAAAAAGATTGAAAATGGACAGTTTAATGCTAAAGATTGTCCAAGTACTTCGGCACAGCAAAGTACTAGTAAAACTGAATTAACAACACAACAAACTTTAGTTAATATTTATGATGTGGGTTTATATCTGGATTCTAACGTACCTGTCAGTGATGAAATACGGTTTAAAGTGCTCGAAACAGCGTGGAAACCTCCGCAAGATTATGATTTCAAGCAGAACATCGATCATAAAAACGAGTTTTAGTTAGCCTATTCTGCTCAGGCTAAAGGACCACTTTGCCGTACATGTTTACTATTTCCCGCACAAAATCATCGAGACAGTACTCAGGGGCCATTTATCGTTCGGCCATGCAAAAAATATCAAAAATTTCATAAGTGTGCGAAATCTCATACAAATAGCCAGTGGCATCGTGAATCGGTTATACGTTCTAAAAAATTCTGGAAATCATGCAAAGAAAAAAAAATTACGTTTATGAACAGATTGATACTGAATATCACAGGGAAATTTCAGAAAACAGAAAAAAACTTCAACCCATTATATCTTCGGTCTTATTTTGTGTTACGCATGATTTACCTCTTCGAGGAAAAACAGAAGATGGGTCAGTTTTCAAAGACTTACTACATTTACGAGTTGAGGCAGGAGATACGATTTTAAAAGACCACTTTGCGATTGGTTCGGAAAATGCCCTCTATGTATCCCATCAAGTACAAAACGAAATTATTGAAACCTGTGCTGATGTTCTTCGTGAAACCATTACTGATGAAGCAAAAGAAGCGGCATACTTTTCAATCTTGGCTGACGAGACAGCGGAAATAAGCGGGACTGAACAGCTTTCAATGGGCATAAGATACGTCAAGTTTGACCAAACGAAACACAGTTACGTAATACTTGAAGAATTTTTGGGGTACAGACCACTTCAAAAATTAGATGCTGCATCGTTTTCTGGAGTTATAATATCTTTTTTGACATCATGTGGTTGAGATCTCCACGATGGCTGGACATGTTGGTGGAGTTCAGAAAATAATTAATGATACATATCCCAAAGCAAAGTATTTCCACTGTGCTAGTCACATATTAAATCTTGTTGTCAATGATTTAAATAATTTGAGTGAAATGAGAAATACTGCTGGAATGATTAAGGAAACTTTAACTTTTTTTAGAGAGAGCATTATACGGCGAAAAAAAAATTCCAAATATTCCCTTGTTTTGCGAAACCAAATGGTCTGCAAAGTACAAAAGTATTCGAATTTCGCTCAAAATTTCACCAAAATTGTAGAAGCATTACAAGACCTCTCAGAAGATCAAGCCATCCTTACCAACTGCGCACTGCTTTGACCACCACAAATTTTATTGTGGCATTGCATATTATTGCTACTTACCATGCAAAGCTTGAGCCTGTCTGCAACCAGCTTCAACAAGTGGATTTTGACATTCATTCAGTGAATGACCACATTTGCAAACTCACTAAAATAATAAAGGGTCACAGACAAAACGCATCGCAGGAATTTACTTACTATATTTGGAGAAGCTAAACTAAGTTGCGAAGACCTTAATATTGAGATTAAATGCCAACGAGTTACGAAACGACAGGCTTATCGATCCAACCACCCATCCGAAAACGTTGAAGAATTTTACAGAAGAGCTTTATACATCCTTTACCTTGATTCGAAATTTCTTCTTTAAAAGACAGATTTTCTGAAACACATAAAAAATCATTTTCTCTGTTACAAATACACCCAAAAATAATAAAAGGCCCCAGTAAAGAAGAATTTCTTAGAGCTGCAAAAGATATTGAAAGTTTGTATGGCGATATTTTACCTAATTTTATTTCAGAAATCACGACTTGGTTTGAAATGTGGAAATATCCACAGCCATCGGCAAATGATATCAGTGGAGTTGATCGATATGAAAAACATCTTATAGACTACATCGATAGACTGAGAAGAGTTAAAACTTGGAATAGGTCCATAACAGGTGACGAGCGACTGTCTGGATTATGCTTGTTAAGTGTCCACCGAGGCAAGATTACCAAGGACAATAAAGATAACTTTATAGAAAACGTCTGTTCGCTAAACTTCGCCCCTCGAATTTGCTCGCATATATTTTCTTATTTTCCTTTATACCTATATTATAAATAAATAAATTCCCTACACCCGACTACCGACCGTAAATTATATATAACTGACATAATTCTACGGGACCCAATGTACAAGACTACGTGACCATACTGACACCGACACCTACGATGGAAGGGTACCCAAGGCCGCCAGCGCCTTGCAAGCCGCCCGCTGCATCGACAGACAGTTGTACCAAGCTAGCCGTCACGAACGCACCGCGCGCACTGAAGCGCCCCCCGCCCCGCTTGCCGAAGACGCACCGCGACACCGCGTGTGTTGTTATAATACAGACCATATAAAATTATAATAAAGACAATCCGCTTACTTCCGAAGATTAAATACCGATACCGCAATCCGCTGTTTTTATTGAATCTGTGTGTGTTAGCTCCATCATCAAGACCTATCTCCGAAACAGAACCGACACATCCAACCGCCATCCGCTACAGCAACCGCTGCACCTCTCTCTCCGCATCCTATCTGCGCGGAAACAATAGAACTGACGCCCGATTCCGCGCACGTCATTAATAAGTTCGGTCAAAAACCCCGCCGGCTGCAGTTGCTTTTTAAATGAGAATTGTGTAATTACTGCCTACTAATTATTGTATATTAAAAAAAAGATTTCCAACAGACGGCTTTTTATTTCAATAATTCCTCTTGATCCCGAGATTCCCAAGGGGTGCAAGTGCACCACCTGGCACCCCCCTGCCGGCGCCCATAGTAGGTAGAGTCGTGCGTGACTCGTGCGCTATTTTTCCATAGGCGTCGCGCAGTGGCCGGCGGGCCAGTCACAACTTGTTAGCCGTCGTACTTGTATGTGTTTGTGTCGCATGACTCGGGAGCGTTGAATGTCATTTTGTGTTGCATCCGAATTATTTGCTTGACGCACAGAGAAATAATGCCCTAGTATAAGCAACCTCTACGGTTTAAATATATTGAAGATTTCCCAAATCGTCGCTTAGTACAGATGGAATTGTTTTGTAATGCTTGAGAAAAATCAGTTTCGACGAAGTAAAGTTTTTTAATATATGTAACAAACAGCATGTAAATACCGCACAACATAAGGTGAATGTCTCAAAGGAAAACAAATTCAAGCAGCATTTTTTTTTCCGAAGCTGTAGCCGGCGGTTTTTAAACTAATACTTTCTCGAAAGATTTGTGTAATTCCATGAAAAGTTCAGACATACCTTTGTGAATAGTGAACAAACAATCCTGCGTTTCAAAGCTTCCTTGGAAAGTGCACAGGCATATCTATTCCCGACGCATCCACACTTCGAAATAAAATCGTAAATGGTATATATAAGGATGGTTTGGCATCAATTCGAGAAGAAATTCAGGATGGCTCTATATGAGTTGCGATCGACGAGACAACCGCTGCATAGGCAATGTGATTATTGGCTCCTAGTCAAATACCAGCAAATCCTTTTTGTTGGCGTGCGAAGAACTTTCTCAATGCAACCATCAAACATAAACAAGTTTTCTTGTTACTTTTCGATGCTGCTCCTTACTCCTTAACCTTAAACGATTCACGTAACATGCTTAGCCCAGCTTAGCTGAATGTATAAGATTCCAGTATAAAAACGTTAATAGCTTAGTATCAAATGTGAAGAAAACCATTCTGCAGGCACCAAGTCGGATTTTGAAATTTAAAGAGATGTATCCAGACAAACCTCTACCACCAGAACCTGTGCTGATGCGTTAAGGTACGTGATTAGCAGCTGTTGGGTACTAATTGTGAGCTTTATATTGAGATTAAAACTATTGTTTTTGCATGAGAAGTATTTTAAATGCGAAAGAAATTTTCGAAAACGATACTCTGCGAAATGATTTAATCTTCTTAAAAGGCAATTATTATTTTTAACCCATCACATCACAGCGCTGGAAAATCCGCCAACAAAACAGACTCTAAACTAAAATGGCTGAACTTCGCGGTGGCTGTATTGTCAAAGAAAACGACTGAGACAACGAAAACACCAGGAAAAACAGACTCAGGAGTCTTGGTGAAGAAGTAGGGACCTACGGAGAGGTACTTAGATACTTGATAAGACCCGAAGTCATAGGGGGGCAAATGAAATAGGGTCCTGCATACTGGAATATTTGACAAAAGTCAGCGCAAAATACCCTGAAAAACAATTAAATATTACTTTTTATTCCGATTACTACTGCAATCAAAAAAAAAATAAGTTCATATCCAGTTTATATGGATACGCTGTGGTAACTTTACCCAACATTTCTACGCACAAGTACTTAATATGAGGGTAACAACGTACACAGTTTGATTGAGAAAGAAATTAAAAGGGCCCAAAAGTTGGGGGCAATTTACACATTGGGTCATTTTCATTTTCAGTGTAAGACGGTCCGGTCCTTGAAATCTTTTTGTTTCGCCTCTAATTAATTAGTTTATATTCCTAAATATTTACTTATATAGATTTCCGAGCTTAAATAGCCGAGGGTTGCTGTAAACCACCCCCCTGAAAAAAAATAGCATCCACGTGCTTGACAACTTGTTCACGTTTTTTACTTTCAAGGGAAATAGACACCCACGTTCATGACAGGTTACCACGTTTTTGACTATGACTTACAAAATAAATCTCAGATTTGCAACTTCTGGATACTATATAAAAGAAAACAATAAAAGAAGAAGCATATATTTATTATTTTACGTAGAATATTAATCATTTAACATGTGCAACAAAAACCTGTTTGTTTCTACTTATTATAATTTAAGTGGTAAGTTACCTAAGGCAAAAATCTGTTGTATTATTTATTTGGAACTCTTATTTATTAACCCACATCAGTCTCATATATTCTAAATTCTTACACACTTAAAAACCCTTATTTTTATACATTTATTAATTTACTTACTTAAAAACATAATAACAAAAACAATTTAACCTCTCATTTATGCCTTCTAGTTAATATAATTATAAAGTAAGTGGTAATAATCTGTGGTATTATGTATTTATAATAGGACACTCTTATTTATTAACTCACATCAGTCACATTTATTAAATGGCACTAGTCTCTAGACAAGCAAATAATCATAATATATTTAAGTAACTTTTAAACTAATTTGTCCTCCACGACATTATAAATTCTTAAAAACTTAACAACACCTTTTTTATATTTATTATACTCACAAAATTCTTCAATTTAACATAATAACAAAAACTTGTTGAATCAATTTTTATTTCTTCTACTTATTATAATGTAAGTGGTAAGTAATCTACAAATCTAATACAAAATCAGTCTTATATAATATATGGCACTAGTCTCAACTCAAGCAATCAAAGAGATTCTAAATTCTTTAAAACTAAAAATCACTTTTTTTATCTATATTATTTTATAAATTTCTTATCAGTCTTACATAATTGAAAAATTTTTTACAGAAAAATCAAAGTTAAAAACAATTTCACCTCGTCGTGTGGGTGTTGGTTCTGGCAGTAAGCACACAATATCATTTACTGCAACCAATGAAACATCCTCCGGCTCCTGCCATGCAAATATTCCCTTATGTAGATCTCTTTTTCTTAAAAATTTCACGACGTACGACAGCTCTGTCTCAATGGACATTGTTAATCCAACGTTTATCCACGTTAATCCAGTTTTACGACTGACAAAGTTCTAGAGCAATATACGACTGACAAAGTTCTAGAGCAATATCCCACAGCAGAACTAGTTATTTTGGGAGACTTTAACGCCCACCATCGCGAGTGGCTCAGTTCTCGAACCAATAACTATGCTGGGATATCTGCTCATGAATTTGCTCTGACCTATGGATTCTCTCAGCTGGTACTTTCTCCAACGAGAATACCAGATATAGAGGAACATACGAGCTCCTTACTGGACCTTCTGCTGACTTCTCGTCCGGACGGGTACTCCGTCTCAGTGGATGCGCCTCTTGGCTCCTCGGACCACTGTCTCGTTCGGACTCAAGTGTCATGCACACAACCTGATCCTTCTGGGCCAACTAACTGGCGTCGTGTGTGGCACTATAAGTCGGCAGACTGGGATGGATTGCGTGAATTTTACGCATCGTACCCGTGGAGGCAGATCTGCTTTAACTCAGAAGATCCTGACGTCTGCGCAGCCGCAGTCACTGAGACAATCCTTGCTGGTATGGAATGCTATATTCCTAACCCGCGAGTAGCTGCCGGCGTCAAAAAACGACCGTGGTTTAATAGGTCTTGCAGAAAAGCTAAAATTCTTAAGCAAAATGCATATGAGGCTTGGACCACGGCTCGTTTTAATAAGGATCCGAATATTTCTGAGTTAAAACGCAAATTAAATGCTGCCTCGAGGTTCAGTAAGAAAGCAACTGCCAGAGCAAAATTCCAATTCATCGGCAAAATAGGTGGGCGACTTGCGAGCTATCCTTCCGGGAGTCGTGCTTTCTGGTCGCTTGCCAAAGCTGCCGAAGGGAACTTCTGCCAGTCGTCGTTACCACCACTGCGAAAGACCGATGGTGACTTGGCCCATAGTGCTAAAGAGAAAGCCGATCTACTGGGCAGTCTCTTTGCCTCGAACTCGAATATGAACGATGAAGGCGCTGTACCACCTACTATACCGTGGTGCGGTAAGTCCATGCCGGAAATCTCCATAACGCAGCGGGAGGTCAGGCGGGCGTTGCTTTCTCTAGACGTTCATAAGTCGAGTGGGCCAGACGGTATACCAGCAGTGGTGCTTAAGCAGTGTGCTCCTGAGTTATGTCCTGTACTCACGCGCCTCTTCGCGCTTTCCTACCACACTAGGCAATTTCCGTCTACATGGAAGACTGCGAATGTGCACCCGGTGCCCAAAAAGGGCGATAGATCAGATCCATCGAATTACAGGCCTATCGCTATTACCTCTCTCCTCTCTAAGGTGATGGAGCGTGTGATCAACACACAGTTTCTAAGATACCTAGAAGTACACGATCTGGTCAGTGACCGTCAATATGGCTTTCGCCACGGTCGCTCGACTGGTGACCTTCTAGTGTATCTCACACACCGATGGGCACTAGCCATTGAGAGTCAGGGGGAGGCATTGGCATGTAGCCTGGACATAGCGAAGGCGTTCGATCGGGTCTGGCACCGCGGTCTTCTATCGAAGTTGCCATCTTACGGAGTGCCCGAGGGTTTGTGCAAATGGGTGGCTAGCTTTTTGTCCGGCAGACGCATACGAACCGTAGTTGACGGTAGTTGCTCTGATAGCATGGACATTAATGCTGGTGTCCCGCAAGGCTCTGTGCTGTCTCCTACGCTGTTTCTACTGCATATCAATGACATGTTGGACATGAACAACATACATTGCTATGCAGATGACAGTACTGGAGACGCTTTTTACACGGGTCGTGCAAACATCCCTCGTTCCGTTGTGGAGGAAAACCGCGGAGAACTTGTGTCTCAAATCGAGACCACACTGTCCCAGGTCTCTGACTGGGGACGGGTAAACTTGGTCCGATTCAACCCTACAAAGACACAAGTGTGCGCGTTCACCGCTAAGAAAACTCCATTCACTGTGGTCCCACAATTCCAGAACACTCCCCTCTCCATCTCCAAGAGCATTGGGATCCTTGGTGTCGACATCTCCAGCGATGTTCAGTTCCGAGATCATTTACAAGATAAGGTAAAGCTGGCGTCCAAAAAACTTGGTGTACTCAACAGAGCGAAGCAGTGCTTCACGTCGGGGCAAAGGTTGTTACTTTACAAGTCGCAAGTTAGGCCCCATATGGAGTACTGCTGCCATCTCTGGGCGGGTGCACCCGGATACCAGCTTGGCCCTTTTGACTCGGTTCAACGACGGGCTGTGAGAATTGTCGACGATTCCAAACTCACTTGCGGTATCGAGCCCTTAAGTCTGAGGAGAGACTTTGCCTCACTGTGTGTGTTCTACCGCTTGTACAATGGGTTGTGTTCTGAGGAATTGTTCGAAATGATGCCCACGGCTACTTTCTACCATCGCACCGCTCGCCATCGGCAGGGAATTCATTCTCACACTTTAGAACCTAAATGGTCGCGTACAGTGCGGTTTCAGAGAAACTTCCTCCCGCGAACGCTTAAGTTGTGGAATGAGCTCCCTGCCAAGGTTTTCTGCAAGGACTACAGTATGGAGTTCTTCAAGAAAGAAGTTATTAGATTTCTGAAGGGTCGGCAACGCGCAAGTGATACCCCTGGTGTTGCAAGCGTCCATAGGCTACGGTGACCGCTTACCATCAGGCGGGCCGTGAGCTTGTTTACCACCTTAGTGGTATAAAAAAAAAAAAACGAAATGTAGTGTCGACTGCTTCCCTTCGAATCGCACTACAACCCCATGATCCTATTTTTGGAGACTTATTTTGACAAGATCTTTTTGTCTCGGCTGGTACAGGTTCTTGTGGCTTAAAGCTCGTAACTCTCTTTCGTAAAGCGGTTGTTGCGGCTTCGCCTGGGGTTTTTGGATATTCAAAATATCCTTTTACAACTGGAAAATGTATGCAAATGGCTTGTAAAGAGCATTCAGTGCAACTCAATTGTCTTAAAATGAGTTTTTCTGGTTGATCACAACTCCAAGTTATTTGGTGCAACTAAGAAGTTTCAGAAATAGTCTTTAAATAACTAGGGATTAAATAATCTGCTTCAATGATGTCTAATTCTAGTACAGGGTATAGAATTATATTTGTTCGGTAACAAATGTGGCAAAGTCTGGAATATCATCACCGTGAGCCACTATGGAATCTGCCGTTCTTTTAATTACAGCCCCGACACCATCCGCAGCGCCCTTATCATGTCCTGACTCTGAAAAGTTCCAAGTGGCAGCTTTGATGTCCAAATCACGAACCAGATATTGTGTGAACAAATAAAAATTGAACTTGTTTTTATATTGTGTGGATGGACCGTCGCTCTGAACATGCAACGTTTTGATAGTCAGGTTTTTGTCACGGCAAAGATGTTCCAAGGAGCGCTTCAAATGGGCATACACCGCAGCAGCGTCATGGCGCAGGCATTCGGAGACGGAGCAAAAAGAGATCGTTTGAATATTACCTGAATCGTCACTATGGTATAATACACAGGTATGCAAGGACAGTTGTTGCCTTGACGCCCCAAAATGGACTGATCGTGCCTCTGCAGCATATTTGCACTGGTAATTCTCTGAAAAGTCAATATGCAACAGTGCATCGCCAGGTTTCATCTGCTTCTTCAATTGACTTATGGCGTGGATATTGCTGCCAAATGTTAAATTTGTGTCTTAGGAATCTTGGTAACATTTCAAGGACCTTTTCAATCAAATCTTTCTTTGTGCACTCAATGGAATCTTTCACTGTACGTTTGATATTTTTTTCTTTTCCTTCGATTATTTTGGTTTCTGTCTTTTCTATCCATTGTTTGTATGTTATTGTTTCGGAGTTCTCAAAATGTAAAATATTTACAGATTTATGGAAACATTTCTGGCACTGTTTTGTCATACATTTAAAATTATTTTTGTTGCAAACAACAACATCACATATTTCACCCACGGACTTTTCTATAATTAAACACAGTTCCCTTAACTTCGCAGTTATCAAATTAAAGTTTTCATGTAAAACACAGAGGCATGTGTCCCTTACCGTAACTTAAGGTGATACAATCCAAATGGGCGGAACCTTGTGAATGTCGAGTAACTAATTTTTTTGTTTGATTCTGAGACATAATTTTTATGCAGATTTTCTAAAGTATCCGATAAATAACGTTTTTGTTTCTCTTTACCTTGACGGGTGATTGTGTCTTTTTTTCCTGGGCATAGTTAACTGTTATCATCCCTCTCCAGAAAACGTTGCACATCGAATTTGTTACGGCGATAACTTAAAAGTTTTGGCGAAAAAGGCACTCTTTTATCTAGATTCCTTTCTAATCTTATATTCTTCATTGACAAGGCGTGTATCTGTCTTTTCATCCGTTCGATGGTATTTTTCTGTTGCTTAATTATCTGATCTTTGACTGTCCTGTTTTGTCTAGCTAGTCTCAGACCAACCGTCTGTTGTCTGCTTGTGCTGCAGGTGCTAGTTGATGAAGGTGATGATGGACAATCCAGAGAAGCGGAAGATGCACTTCTGGTTACTGGTGCCGGCTCACCTAAATCGTTTTGTACCAAATTACTCATTATGCTTTCACCACTGTCACTCGGTGGGGTGTCTTCTCGAAGACGCTCTAAGCATCGTTTTCGCATTTTTTTCAACCGTCTGCATTTTTGTTGTGCTTCGCGCCATTTATTACGTTGCATCCGCTGGTCTCTGGGTTTTAAGTCAGCTATGGTATTAGTCTTATTTTCTTCTTTTCTTTTCTGTCGTCTTTCTTTTATCTTTGGCTTTATGTTCGGCATTTTTAACTGGGTCAGCCTTTATTCGAGCGCGTCTTCTTTTTTTAATTCTCTTTTGGCTTTTTTTTCTGTTCCTCAGTTTTTTTGTTTTTTCTAGCCATCTATAAAACAATATCTATTTAACATACCCATAACCCAAAGGGACTATTAAATACGTTTAGTTTACGTAAATTAAGCAAATATTATTTCTATTAGAAAAACTTCTACACTTAAAATAAATAAAAAAGTCAGAAACATGACCACCTGTTTAAAACGTGTTCGATTCACGACTCAAAATTCCACGTTTTTGTCAAATGTATAGAGCCATGTCTTTGACATTATTGAAACATGCCAGTAAAACATAACCTCAAAGGTTCACGATGGACATGCAGATAGGTTTACGCCATTTTGACTATTTTTCTACCAGATACATGAAAATTGACAGTAAAAACATTATTTGAAAAGAAATAGTTTCGAACACTGTTTTGACATGTTATGTTTTACATTTTTTACATCAGAAACTTCAAAAAATCTTACCTTGTATTTTGTATGCTTCTGATCTCTTATCAATACACGATGCAAATGGCCGACTCGTTTTATTTTGCTACCAGTGTTGCCCGCATATTTTTTTTTTATTACCAACAAAAGTTATTGGCGACGTTTGGCGAAATTATGGAACTCCACGTTCTTGACAGTTTTTTTATCACAAGACAAAGTGAGTTATAAAGTCAAAATTAATAATAGGATTTTCATGAAATTGTATAACATGATTCATAACATAGTGTTATACTCTTTGCATATATTTTTATTTAATTATACTTAGGTAGAAAACACGTAAAGGTCCACAGAAATTCATTAAACGGGTTTTGCACACACCACGTCTCATGACATTTTGAAACATTTTTTTTTATTATATTTTTTTTTATTACTTATTGATATATAAAAGATGCTTGCCTGCCTAAAGACCATAGAGACACATCTGTTAATGAAATTATAACAAAAACTTTTTCAACCAGAGCCAGCAAAACATCGTGTCACAAAAAAAAAACTGTAGATGCAAATGACCCCATTACATATATTTACGTACTAATGCGAGCACGTTTTTAACTTTCATTCACATCATCACGGCATCACTTTCGTTAGTATCGGGTCTTTCAATAGGGAAATAACAATTCCGCATCTTCGTGTGAACGCACCTTAAAACATTTTTGACAATCTGTCAAAGTCAAAACGCTAGTGAAAGTCAACATTTTAATCATGGTAAAATTCATGAACGAGCAACGATTACAAATTATTAAAAATGACTACCGAAATTCAGTGGTTGCAACTTTAAGAGCACTCACTCCAATTTTTGGTCGTCAAAATCGTCCCACCAGACAGGCTGTGCCTGCTTTAGTGACTAAATTCGAGTACAAATATTTACTCTTGGATGTTCCAGTGCCAATTAGACTCCGGAACGCTCGCAGTAACGAGAATATCGCAGCCGTAAATGAGTCCATTCGGAATAATCCAAATCAGTCGATTTCACGCCGTTCTCAGGAACTGGGCCTCTCTCAGACCACATTGTGGCGTATTTTGCGCAATGATCTTGGCCTACATCCGTACAAGATCAAATTGACTCAAGAACTGAAGCCGCTCGATCATTTGAAACGCCGAAACTTCTCGGATTGGGCTTTGGGAAAGCTTCATGAAAATCCGGAATTTCATCGGAGAATCATCTTCAGCGATGAAGCTCATTTCTGGCTGAATGGCTACGTCAACAAGCAAAATATGCGTTACTGGACAGCAACAGACCCTCATGTGCTCTGCGAGACACCATTGTATCCACAAAAATCACTGTGTGGTGTGGTTTTCATGACGGAGGAGTTATTGGGTCGTATTTTTTCGTCGATGATCACGATCGCCATGTTACCGTCAATGGAGAGGGCTATCGTGGCATGTTGGAAAATTATTTCTGGCCCCAATTGGACGATTTGGACTTGGATGACATGTGGTTTAAACAGGACGGTGCAACGTGTCACACAGCTGGCTCAACAATCGACCTATTGAAAGAGAAGTTTGGAACTCGCATTATATCGAGAAATGGACCCATCGAATGGCCACCTCGTTCGTGCGATTTCGCCGTTGGACTTCTTCCTTTGGGGCTACGTCAAGAGTCTAGTCTACGCCGACAAGCCAGCCACATTGAACGAGCTCAGAAACAATATTCACCGCGAAATTGCCAATATTCCGGTCGAAATGTGTGAGAGAGTGGTGGAAAATTGGGTTCAGAGAATCGACCATTGCAAACGGGTTCGTGTTGGTCATATGAGAGAGATCGAATTCCACACTTAAATGTCATATGTCTACTACACCTGGAATAAATTTGAGCGGAATTTCTCAACTATTAAGTCCTTTATTAAGACATGAAATTGTTATGTCCTTAATGGATGACCTTTTACTACATTTTATTTTGTCGTATCGCAATTGGACCATCAATAACTAACGCCTTCAGCCCAAAATAAATATAATAACACTCAAAAACTAATTGATACTTAGATTATCTGTCTCACAAGAGAAAAAAGTCAAACAATTACTCATACATGAGGGACTGGGAAACCGGAAACCCTCACAGTTCATGCGACATTTAGTAGATTTAGCTGGTCCAAATGTCCCCGAAAATTTTATAAGAACTATTTGACTGCCAAATAAAATACTCACTATTATAGCATCTCAGACAGATATGCCTCTTGATAAAATGAGCGAACTAGCATATAAAATTCAAGATATTGCATCAAGTGCGCAGGTCACAGAAGTATCCCCACCTATTTCGCAAACAACGCAGTACCAGCAGCAGCAACCCGCATTTTTGGAGAGAATGGCGGCACAAATCAGCGAGCTATCAAAACACGTGGGATCTCTGACAACGCTGGTTCACAAACGGTCACGATCAATTAATAGAGGATGAAGGTATGTACGATACCGTTCTAAATCACGATCTCCTTCACGCAGTAATACTATTTTTTGCTGGTTTCATGAGAACTTTGGCTTAAAAGCAAGGAAATATATAACCCCTTTGGGTATGTACAAGCACAGCGGGAAACTCCAACGGCAGCCGGAAATAGCGGCCAACGACTGCCTCACCTGTAGTGGACGCCTCTTCGTTACTGATAAAAAAACGAAAATGCAGTATTTAGTTGCCACGAGATTTGTGTATCTTTCCTGGAACCCTACTGCGAGAACGGAGAACGAAGACTACTTACGAACTTTTTGCGGCCAACGGCCCCGTAATTCATACTTACGGATTTATTCAACAACATTTAGATTTAAGCTTGCGTCGTGACTTTGCCTGATAATTTGTAGTCGCCGACGTATCTAAACCTATAATAGGCGTCTACTTTCTAAGTTTTTATAATTTATTAGTCGACTGCCGTCATCATAAACTAATTGAGAATCTAGTCTTTCGGTAATGGCACTTCATGGCGATAATACTGAGATTTCTGCCGTAAAATCGGTTGCCGGTAACTCACAGTACCACGAATTACTCCGTTAATATCCGGATTTGAAAAAACCTTCAGGTACCCTAAGCAAGGGTAAGCACAGTACACAGCACCAGTCTCTACCCACCGCAGACTGCTGATATTCGGCATGCACTACACGCCCGCCCGTCTCACTGTGGATGACGCATAAACGCATCACTACAAGAAATATCGACCTTCGGTCTTGGAAGGGAGTAATGTAGCGGATCATATTGTACCGCTACAAGCAAGGCTGACGTCACGAGTCCTACATCGCGCTATTGAAGTTTCCTTGTCAGTTCAGCATATTTATAAACCGAAGCGTAGGTGAACCACGGCGATCCCCAGGCATAATACCTCGCCTGGCAGGAGATCTCCTGTTTGCCGCCGCTACACAGTATGTAAAGCACTTTTTTTAATAGACCGAGCGCCGCTTTGATGGAACGTTGCTGCTTGTAAACTGTAAAATTGTCTCTACTCTTACCATTTATCATGTTTGTTGGAATACCATTATATCTGACCACACCTTCGGGGGTAAGGGTCGTGATGGTATATTTACATTCTTTCTTCCTAAATGTGTAGTTTAATTAAATTACGACATATTTTCGTTTTATGGTGCTTGTTGCTTTAGTGTTTTTTGGTGTGGGATTATATCAACGTCCTGTGGGTAAAAGTGTTTTTCAAAAGATGTGCAGTGTTTACATCAATGAAGTAACAGAGGTTCGTGACTGTTTTCAGCATATTTGATGCCAATTTAGCATTTTTAGCCTCTGTGAAATATTTTTAGCATAATTTTAAATTTTAGCTTATGTTAGCATTATTTGGAGAGTGTTAATTAATTGACTTTTAATATGACAACACTGTCAGTAAATTAGGTACAGCGTCGGTACAACACTATTGCCGACAGTAGGTACTTCGTTCGTAACGAAATTAACGGGGAATCCCTATCTGGAGTAAATTCAACTCATAGATTTGGAATGTGCTGTCCTTGTTGCGCTTGGTAACGTACACTGTTTTTTTTTTTAAATACATGATAGTTGATGAGATATTTCATGTATCATTCTTAGTTTTGCCAACTCACAGAATCATCTCCGACAAAATAAGTAGCGTAATTATCACGCACGATACGAGCTCTCTCTGCTGATTGAATGGTAGTGTTTCTAGGTAATGATATGAGACCATCGCTTGGCACATCTCTCCAATAACCAAGTATTGTTGGCCAGTGTTTATATCTTCCTCGTCGATAGTCATAGAATCATCGGCGTTTTTGAAATATCTGAGCCAGTTATGTAAAGCACAGCAAGCCTTTACAATTTTTATTACTTTGTCTCGATGAAATGGTAAAGGTTTTCCTAATATTCTAAAACGGCTAACAAGAATACCGAATGCATTTTCAACTATACGACGGGCTCGAGAAAGTCTGTAGTTGAATATTTTCTGAGCAGTGGTCATATTGCTGCTTTTGCCATACGGCTTCATTAAATAAGTCTTCAACGGAAAAGCATTGTCCTCTACTATACAGTGTTTTTCTGGCAGCATACTTTTCAATCGATTGCTGAGGCTACATCTTTGAAACACGCCTCCATCATAGTCCTAGGTGTCCGCAAAAAAAAAACCGCAAATCGATGTAGAGTTTAGCCGTTTGGCACACAGGTACTGTAGGGCAAAAAAATAATTTTGAGCCGCAGTTCCTCAAAATATTTCCCACGGCTCAGTATTTTTCTCTGATATATATACAAAAATTTGATGACACCATTCCATTACTCCCATTATACAAGAAACAGAAACTGCTAAGAAACCTGTGTATAGTCGCAAAAGAAACATCAAATGCTTAGAAAGCTTAGTTAACAAAGTCAAAGCTGTTGGAGAGATGGTTCAAACTCCAATGGCAAATAACGACAGTGAAATCGATATTTTTGGGTGGGGCGTCGCTGCGCAGTCACATATTCAAAATTATTTAACATCTCTTCAGTTGCATTCGATAGCGAACCCGTTAAACCTACAAGCTTATTCCGTTCCTGCTCCATCTTACACGACATATATTTCGGTACCTTCGCTACGATAAATAGCTCCGTTTTAGGAGTTTTTTTGGACGATAATTGTTCAGAGAACCTAGAAGTATATTCTTCTCCAGCAGCGTCACCACCAACATATCATATACCCTCAACAGTGGTCATAAAAAGCTCGGTTTCAGGACCAACCTTAGATAGTAATAATGACGAATCTACAGTAGATCAATATGGTGACCTACATGGCGATATTTTGGAATTGGCTCAAAAAGAAATAACAGAAAAACTTCCAAAGCTCACTTCGTTTTTTACGGTTGAAGAAACAAATAAGCCGAGAGATTAATAATTCTCATCACCGCAAGACAAAAGTACCTCTGAATGTCACCAGGAATAAGAGAAGTCACCAGAATTAGATTCAAAACCATCGACTTCAACCTACTGTGAATTAATAACTGCAAGCTTAGAGAATGTATCTGTGTCTCCTGACCCTGATACTTACTGTGACGACATTTTACCGGAAAAAGTCCGTGATATTTGGATTCGAAAAGGGCCAGAGTTTTTCCAAAATATAAATAGTGACTTCTCCGAAACTTCTACTAGTTTTCCAGATTCAAATGGTAAAACAAAAACAAGATGCTTCACAAAAAATATTTCTATTCGTAAATTGACGAATGGTGAGTCTTTAGAAAGAAAATGGCTTCTTTATTCACCAGCAAAGAAATCTGTATACTGTTATTGCTGCCGTCTATTTAATACCACTACTGGCGCTGGACATCATTTAAGTTCTCCTAATGGATATAAAGATTGGAAGCATATAAGTAACTTATTGATAGAGCATGAGAACAGTTTACAGCACAGGGAATTCATGATGAATTATGTTGCAAGAATGAAAACTACTGGACGAATTGATACTGAGTTGCTGTACCAATATAATAGAGAAATTAACTATTGGAAGAATGTACTTAAGAGGATTGTTGCAGTAGTGAAATTTTTGGCTTCTTGCTTTTCGTGGTGATAATGAGACATTAGGATCGCAAATAATGGGAATTATCTGGGATGCTTAGAACTGATTAGTGAGTTTGATCCGTTTCTTGCTGATCACATACAAAACTGCGGAAATCGTGGAAAAGGAAATACATCATATTTATCGGCAAATATTTGTAATGAATTTATTAATTTAATGGGACAGCAAGTTTTGAAAACCATTGTCAAAGAACTTAAAGCAGCAAAGTAAGCACGTTACGATACGTAAAAGACGGAGAGCCTATTGAGAGATTTTTGCAATTTTTGCCTATGGATGAACATAATGCGCAATATATAGCAGATACCATTTCAAACTTTTTTGAAAGCCTTGATATTTCTATAAAAGATTGTCGCGGGCAGAGCTACGACAATGCATCAAATATGTCTGGAAAGTACTCTGGTGTTCAGTCAAGAATAAAAGAAGTTTGTGAATTTGCGATTTACGTTCCATGTGCGGCACATTCGCTAAATTTAGTGGGTGTTCAGGCTGTTGTGTGTGTTACTGAAGCAGTAACATTCTTTCAATTTGTACAAAAAAATTTTAAGAGCGTTCCCCACGTCAACAGCCTTGAGCATTTGACTTCCCCCTTTCCCCACTAATCCGCCCTCACTTTAAGTTCTTTACGAAAATTTAGCCATCTAGCGAAAAATCGAAATACTTTTGTGACAAAGCCATCTAGCGGTATAACATTGTATTACTACAAATATCTCGTGCTAAGCCATTGACCATTACAATTTTAATGTAGACCATAGAATATTTAGACTGAGCATCAGTTTACTACTACTGGTAATTTATGGTAAATATTGAATTATAGGGAATTCACTAAAATATACTCAAGATTTGTATTTTGATAATCTTTATTGATACATTTGTATTTTGACAATCTTTATTCATGCTACATTTCTTTACTGTTCAAGTTACGTATAAACAAGTTTTAATTATAAAAAAGTACAAAAATATGAGCGATATTGAAAATAGCAAAACAGACCACTAACAGTCTGTTACTATAGTTTACGTGGTTTTTTACTTGCAAATACAATACAGTGGTTATTTAGTTACAATTACTAATTTTAAAATATAAAACTAATTAAAGAATACACTTTATTGCACACATAATATATTAAATTAAAGAAAAACAATATTATATATGTAAACATTTGGCAGCCTTATACCAAGTAAAACTATCTGTACTAGAAAACCTTTGAGTGAAGGAAATTAATGATAGTGTAGGTAGGGCATTTGGAAATGAAATATAAATAACAAATAAGTTTGGAGTTAAAAATAACAATGTTTGTAAATGAAGTCGTAAGAAAAAGGCACTATTTGAAGGGGTTTAAAAAGATATAAAGCACTTTCTATCTCAATCTAGAGTTGGGTTTTTTGCATTTTTTGAATACCGGGTATGCAAATAAAATGTCACCTATATTATAAAAGTGAAAATGTGAGTTTGGTTGTTTGTTCTCAATCACCCCGCAATGGTTAAAAGAATGAAAAATAGCTCTCTAACCATTGCAAAACAACAAAAAAAAGTAGAATTGCACCGTGTGAACTTTTCACTGACCCAAATTCACCATTTTTGGGAGCAAAACCTAATGGTCTTGCAGGTGAAAATACGATTGTGGAAGTAAAATTACGAATAACTGCTTTTCATATAGGTAACAATGCCACAGCAATCAAGCAAAAGTAATATTTTGTTATAGGTACTAAAAAGGGCGGTGTATTTAAAAATAAAAAAAGCACAATTGGTTCTATCAAGTACAGGGCCATATGTATATTGCCCAAAAGCTAGCTGCTATATTAGCTATTTGATGTTCGTTTATCCAAAAACAACCATAAAGTTTGAAAAGATGTTTTTTCCTGGGCACCGAACATGCAAAACAAACAAACATATTTTATATAGATTGCATTTTACCCGAAATAATTAACTCACGTCATACCATAAGACTTTCAATAAGAAATCTTTCTTAAATATTATATAACATAGGCTAAATCCGTAATAGGAAAAGAAAACAGAAAACCTTCGTCAGCTATTGTAACAGACTAAAAGGAAATCATTCATCAATCAATACTATATATTATAATATTTTCTTATCTGATTTTGTAAACTCAAATAATTTAGGCTCAACATGTAATAGAGTCGAAATGTACAAATCAATAAAAACAGAGAAATTATGCTATACACTGAACCGAACCTTTTGGCTTTTCTTATTTCAGCCTAAATCATAGGTTTCTTGATTTTTTGTGTAAAATAATATAAGTTAGAAAAAATATGGCGTAGAAAATAATATGGACGATCAAGAAGACTAATTACGTTCCTTGATTTTCTTTTCCTTTCTTGTTTTGTTTATTTTTAATTGCTTCTTGGATATAAGGTGGGTCTCTTATAGGTAAATTTCTAGGGTGACGAGGGTCTATAGGCTCTGGTAAAATGCATTCGGTGTAAAATCTTTTAAGTTGCTTCTCCATATTTTTGTCCCAAAAATTATCATCCTTTCGTATCAACACTACTTTTAAGGGTTGATTTTCATTTGACCATACTGCAAATATGCATTTTAAGCGGTCTGCTATGTGTAACTGCCCTTGAACTTGGTAAAACCAATTGCGAGTCTTATTTATTTCTATTTCATTGTTTTTATTAATTTTCCAGAATGTCACTTTTTTTTGTTTGATAGCCTTATCAATGCCAATAGAAAGTGCTGTTATAGGGCATTTGAGTTCGACAATTGTGTCATCGTCACATAAGCCATCCGGAGTAGCACCGAGAAAAGGCATTTTTTGTCAATGAATAATCACATTTGTGTATTTTCACATTAAGTTGAGAGGCTAGCTGGGTTAGCGCAGTTTTTTCACTATCGCGCCCATGCTTTATTGATGAAACATGATCGATTTCTGCTTTATGCACTAGGTCACGAACAGTTTTTGCACAACTGGTATCGTCCCTTCTTTTAATTATTTTGCCGAAATTTGACGCCGTTTGACCTACGTAATTCCATCCACTCGCTGCTTGCACTTTGGAGTACAGTTTTCTTTTGAATCAGATCACGTTCTTCGTCCGTTTTGTTTAAATTTATTAAAAACCTACTTTTTACTTTTTCAAACGTAGCCTTGTCCATATCAGGTTTCAAACTCCCTTCTCCACAATCAGTTACAGCTTTTGAAACAGTTTGAGTAAATAAACGGCGTTTCGGTTTTTTTAATTGTTTTCTTGATATGTTTTTGTTTATTCTATAGTGTTCTAATATTTTGAACCTACCAGACGGGCTACAGCCCCCGTTTAGGGATTTGTATAGATGGGATATAGTTTTTCTTTTACTAAACGCTACTGCTGCAGCGTGGCAACTTAATGCATATAAATTTTTTTTTGAAAAATTTATCCGTTTACCGCCAACAAACTTTGCTACAATACTGTGAAAATGCTCCACAGGATTACTATCTACATCGTGGATTAAAGTTCTTGAATGAGCAGCTATTCCTTGTATA
This sequence comes from Apoda limacodes, assembly GCA_946406115.1. Lineage (NCBI taxonomy): Eukaryota > Metazoa > Arthropoda > Insecta > Lepidoptera > Limacodidae > Apoda > Apoda limacodes. The sequence goes on along the minus strand of OX291564.1, from coordinate 16,912,409 downwards.
AGAAAACTTATCCGTTGCCACAGTGCACTTGAAAAGAAGTCCTTTGATGGTACTTCATTCTCAATTGTGCCAACTTTGTTGCAAAAATGATTTTTGCAATTAGTGTGGTCGTGAAATGCGTGCCGTTGGCTTAGTAGTATATCTTCAAACAAAAGTTCAACGTCTGAATCTACTTTGTGTTTTTTTATACTTTTTACTATACAGGCACGAATTGACATTATAATCTTTTTTGTTATAAACTTTCGTTGACGCAATGGATATTTCGCTTCTGTAGTTAACGTTTGCAATTTATTGCAGAAGTTCCTTAGTAAGTGGGTCTTAAACTCAATTTTTTCAACTGTTACAATAGGATAAGGTCTTGCCTCCAAAATTTTTGCGTATGTACTTGAGTCTTCGTCTGAAATCATTCGTCTACATATGAGTCCATGCTGTTCAATAGACCTCTTAAAGCCTTCTACTAAAATATCACTTTCCATTCCTGTAGAAGAATCTTGATAATTTTTAAAACACAAGTGGTTTTTCGGTTCCACTTTGTCTTCTTCTGCTTTAGCACAAACTTGGCAGTACTTGTTTCTAATTCCTAAAAACAAAATTTCACCCGTATTACCAATAAAAGCTGCCGCACCAGATAATGCAGAATATTTTTTTTAAAAGACCGCTTACTCCAACAACCATCGCAAATTACATCTATAATGCCATGACCTACTTTTGAGACCCTTTTTTCTGCTATGGCCAATTCTCTTCCCCTCTTTCCTGCTTCTAACATTTTTTCCATTGCCAACATTTTCCAATGCTTACTAATAAGCAAAAAGTTATGGCCATAAATATGTTCGGTTAGCGTAGGTAGGTTCATTGCTGATTAAAATTCATGCACATGCAATTAATGCACAGCAGTTTAGATTCAAATAATTATCTTCACAGTTGATGATAGCTTTTACATTATACATTTTACATTTAAGTGTATATTTTGAAATCAGCCCCATTTGCTTCTTACCCGCTAAGACAATTTCGTTGGATGAGCAACCTAAAGTTCCGTGATAGCAAAGAACTGTACTTGTTTAATAAAATAAGACACATTTATTATCCTTCTTCCGACGTGTTTTTCGTCTGCTTTTTTTATTCTGTAGTCGATATCTGCACAAAAAGACATTTTATTTAATGGTAAACATGCTAATGTGAAACATTGAAGAATCCTAGTAGGCTATATTAGGTAAGTCCCAAAAAATGAGCAAACACTTTGAAAAATCTTAAATACACAGCTTTTCTTTTTTCATAATTAAAAGTTTAAATAGTTTTTAATGATTAAGCAGTATAGCTTTATTTCTTTGCATTCCGTGTCATCACATAATGTATGTAGTGTAAGTATGACTCAGAGCTAAGAAAAAAATCTTACTTCATAATAGTTTTCAGCTTCTTCACATGGTATATTGGCATTTAAGTCCTCTTGTTGTATGCTACAAAGATTGTTATGAGCATCATTGTTAGAAACTTCACCGCTGAAAAACAATAAACAATTAATGATAACATGTATTCAGTCAGCGGCGGTACTTTTTGTACCGCTGAGCCAATTCGGGAGTCATCCGTGCTCCGCGTCCGTCACATCTGTCTAAGACTAAAAGGGGGGTAACATTAGGGTACCGTACTCTTAAATAGAGTATTGTTATTTTATGCAGGTGTACTTTATAATTTATAACCCTGATAGAGTACGCTAAAATATTCTATTTTCGTAAACTATGAGTTTTCACTAACTAACATAACAATTACATCTGTCCTAGTGGGACAGCTAGACGACAGAAGTGATGGGACGCAAAAAGTGTGAAACTGTATTTTATACTATTAAGGCAGCAAACAAGCCCACGCTCCACCTAATTGAAAGCGGTAACCAAAACCAAAAAAACCTATTTAAAAAAATCAATAAATAACACACTCCGTTTCATAAATGCACACACATACACACACACACACACACACACACACACACACACACACACACACACACACACACACACACACACACACACACACACACACACACACACACAGACATCACTCTAAAAATGATTGCAAATGCTTCTCCAAGCCTTGAAACGTAAAGAAAACACAAAATTTTCGATTTCGATTTTCGGACCTATTCCAATAACTTCTCAAGAGAAGTTAATAAGATCTATAAGTGAACAACCAATCTAGTACCCAAAATGGGAACTAGCACTTGTGCATTCTGCACCGCCGTACTGTACTTGTCAAGTCTGTACGCTCAAAGATCTATGGCAAAGTTCGACGTTTTCTTAGAATATTTTTATTTAGGATTTGAATTGAATTTTTTTGTTATATTGCATCAATATTATTATTGTGAATACATACTAATGATTTAAAATATGTAGGTATAGTTTCAATATTGTAATGGATGGTACTTACATGGTATAATCAGTAGATTCGTTACTTTTTTTATCAGATTGGACTTCGGGTAGATCAATTTGATTAAATTCCGGGCTTTTATTCTGTGACCTGTAATTTATACGTATAAAACATGAAGGTTCTTGTTTTTACCGTCAAAGTAAAAAATAAAGGTAGGTACCTACATGTAGGTATATAGTTCTGTACATAACAACATTACGACATTACAATAGGCGTAATCGTAGCTTAGTACATATTAGGCGATAAAAGGCAGGTATCTGCATACTTACTTCGTAAAATCGTCTCCAGACTGATTAGATTTCATGATGTTTTGATCAATTTCATCCAATGCCTGGCTAGTCTTTAGCCGTCTGAAAAATAAATCAAATTGTTTATTCTTACATACAGTATCTACGTAGGTACTTACTACTTTTTATGAAATATAAAATAATTGCACTAGTGACACAAGCAAAGAACATTAATTTACTATATTTTAGCTAGCGCAATATTTAAAAATTTCGGTACGACGAGCAAAGTACATGAAAATAACTAGCTTACTGAAGAACCATAAAAAGCTACATAACCCTACTGTACTATTCGGATTGTCTCTTGAGTCTCGCGTGTTTTTTTATGGAAATAAACCGTAAGGGAGCTTATTGATTAGATTCGGAATCCAATCTTTCCACTGCCGCGCTTCTAGGTATTGAATGCTATACAATATTCGAGCGCGCAGCAATGGAAAGCCTAGTGTTGGATTTGAATGCCAATAGAGTTACACAATGCTCTACGCCTAGGTACTGCCGTTTTATAAATCAGATGACTGTCACGAGTGTCTCGTGTCTCTATATAAAACATATTAATTTATCAATCTATACTTCTATACTAATATAATAAATCTGAAGAGTTTATTTGTTTGAACGCGCTAATCTCAGGATCCACCAGACGGATTTGTTTTGTTTTTGCGTTCGATAGCCTAATTCTTCCAGAAGGTTATACCTAGGCAATATAACATCACGCTACGATCTCTAACGTAAATAAACTGTAAGCAAATAAAACAGCATGGGCGGGCACTAGAATACCGCGCGGGCAAGCGATGCGACGGCGACGGGAGAGTCGTCTTAGGTTTTTAAAACAACTACCTATATAGAGCAAGTCGAAGATCTGCCAGGTCAGCTAGTACACATGGTTTTTTTGTGGGTTGGTGCCAAACTGTTAACATTATAAATTTCACTCCAGTTTTTGAAAATCTATTAAAAATATTTAGAGGAACTGTTGAACATTAAAATTAATGACAATCTTTAGTAATTAACAGTGGTACCTGTCAGCAGTGATTTCCTTCCAAAGCTTCTAACACACAAAATTTCACAATGGATTCACTAAAGCAAACAATTGCTGAGTTGTCAGTTACATTTAATTCACGTATGGCAGAATTCCAAGCTGAAATAAATAATAAGCCCAGCTCCCAGGAAAACGCATCCATAGACATTGCAGCTGAGTTTTGTGCATTCCGGACTTTCATTATGTCGTCTCTGAGCAACTTACAACAACAAATGGACCTGCTGGCCAGGGAACAAGATCAGCAGGAGATGCGAAGTCGTCGTAAGTTTTTGCTAGTGCATGGTATTTCTGAAGGCAAAAATGAAGACAGCACTGCAGCATGTGTCAAAGCTATTAAAGACAACTTAGGGAACGATTTCATTAACTTTTCACAAGAATGCTTAAGCCGGTGTCATCGAATGGGTCAATCGTCCAACAAACCAAGGCCAATCCTGGTTAAATTTCGAGATGTCAGTGTCAGAGATAAAGTGTGGTATGCTAAGTCATCACTCAAGGGTACAGGCATAACACTGTCGGAATTTTTGACGAAACTGCGACACAGTACGTTTCTAGCTGCGCGCGAACGTTTTGGCATCACCAAGTGCTGGACTAAAGCAACATCAACGGCAACATCCTTTTAATTGCACCTGACGGTAAAAGGCATGTAGTCCAAGTCATGTCAGATCTCAAACGTATTCCAGCCTCTTCGACATCTGTGGAATCGAGCGTGTCTGTGGCAAAGCCTGTTGAAGACAAAAACACCAGATCCAAGCGCACAAAAAAATAGATGAGGACATCTCTAATATTTGTTTGTCTTCTATAGCCTTAGCTATGTATTATTCTTAACAGTTTTAGGCTGTGTACCCTCGTATTTTTATAATATGTCGTAGTTTCACAATGTTTACATTTCTCGCTCACAAAGTAAATACTAGCATTTATTCTTTTCGCGCAGCAGCGTGACGGCGGGCAAAGGTACTAGGCCATACAGCTATATGTTTTTTATTTTATTTTTCTCATACAATATTAAAATTATTATGTATTAAATGCTTATTTTCAACATTTTATAATGTAAAATACTTTTCAAGGACTTATTTTAAAATTTTCCGTGGCTGATTTTTATACTTAAAATTAAAAATTAATTTAAACCTTAATACCTATATTTTTAATCTTATTTAACTTTCTACTTCTTATGGCATGGCTATTATCCAAGAAGCTTACATATTGTCAGCGAAAGTTTCTTGCTTTTGTGATTATTTTGTTTTTTTGTTATTTTTTATTTAAATTTTGATTTATATAGTGTTATAATTTGCTGATCTTAACCACGTTGCTGGCGGGTATAATTATCCGGTTTTAAACCTTCATTTTTATATTTATTAACTTTTATATATTCTATACGATATTATTTATTTTATGATTTATAATGATATTGATAAAGATAGTAACCAGAGTGATTCAGATCACTTTCTTTCTATTGCTTCATCTGGTGGATTGAGTAGCAACGATAGCTTTTCAAGTCTCCCTGATTCTCTCAGTGCAACACTTAATTCTTGCTTCTCAGTTTGCCTGAAAAACTTCAATGCTATTCATATAAATGCACAAAGCATTCCGGCTCATTATCCTGACATGCTTGCAACCTTTAATAATAACAACATACACGCCATTCTTGTATCAGAATCCTGGTTAAAACCTTGCCTCCCTTCTACGTCCTACTCTTTACCTGGTTTTCACCTTATTCGCAATGACCGCACAAAGCGTGGTGGAGGTGGGGTTGCCATTTATCTTCGATCTAATATATCTTTTTCGGTATTAAGCATGTCAACTCAGTCTTCCTCACCTGCTGCGGAACACCTTCTTATTGAAATATCTCTATCGAACATTAAAATCCTTCTTGGCGTATATTACAGTCCTTCACTTCACGTTAATTACTTTTCCTCATTTGAATCTCTACTAGAAACGTTTTCCTCACTCTATAGTCATACCATTATTATGGGTGACTTTAACACTTGCCTACTAAAAAAAGACTTTCGTGCTAATCAACTTCAGACGATAGTTGAGGCTTGTAATCTGCACTTATTACCTCTTAATGCCACGCATTACTTTCCAAATTGCTCTCCTTCACTGTTAGATCTTATTATGGTCTCTTCACTACATCATACTACTGCACATGGTCAATTTTCAGCAGAAGCATTTTCTTACCACGACTTAATCTATTTATCTTACAAAATTCGTCCACCTAAAGTGAAATCCAAAATACTTATGCAGCGTAATTTTAGCAGCATGAATGTAGATAAATTGCGCGAAGATGCCTCTAAAATTGATTGGTCTAGAGTTGTGAGTGCTTATACAGTTGACGAAAAAGTTCATACATTTAATTCGCTTATTACTGAACTGTATGACACTCATGCTCCAGTAAGACCAATAAAAGTAAAACACTTTCCTGCACCATGGCTAGATGATAAAATTAAAGCCCTTCAAAAAATAAGAAATCGAGCTAAGGCCAAGCTGAAAATTAACCCTACTGAAGCCAACTTAGAAAAGTATAAAAATTTGCGAAATCGCTGCAATACGATGTGTCGAGATGCACAACGACGCCATATCCACAAATCCGTTGACAACGGAGATCCATGTAGAATATGGAAATTTCTTAAGTCATTAGGAGTTGGTAAAACTCAGGCTACACCAATTTCAAAAGATCTTAACTTAGATTTACTCAATCAACATTTCACTTCTGTACCTGCTATGAATAGCAATAAAAAAGCGATTACGCTGCAAAATCTTTCAACGACCTCAACTCCTGACTTCCTCCCTTTTACTTTTCGTCAATTTACTGATTGTGATGTTAAGAAGAGTATTATGTTTATATCTTCAAGTGCTGTTGGTAGTGATTGCATAAGCCGTGCTATGATTATTCCAATTATTGACCTAATTATTCCTATAATTACTCACATTTTTAATTCATCCATTGCTTCTGGAGTATTTCCTGAAGCTTGGAAAGATGCTTACATTATACCGTTGCCTAAAAAATCCAATCCAACTTCTTTTTCCGATTATCGACCAATTTCATTATTACCATTCCTATCTAAAATCCTTGAACGGCTCGTTAATCAACAGTTAAACCTTTTTCTAATACTCAACTCAAAATAGTTTATTTAATACCTTGCAATCCGGATTTCGAACCGGTCATAGTACTGTTACTGCTCTCACTAAGATCATTGATGATATCCGTTATGGTATGGACAGTAAGCAAGTCACTGTCTTGTCTGCTCTTGATTTTAGTAATGCTTTTAACACAGTGGATTCAGACATTTTGTTGGCAATCCTAAGCTCTCTTAACATATCTCCAACAGTAATTGACTGGTTTCGTAGTTACTTGGGTGTCCGCCGACAGTGCATTCGGGTAGAGGAATCTTTCTCTAACTGGTGCCCATTAACTGCCGGCGTACCTCAAGGAGGCGTGTTGTCCCCACTCCTGTTTGCAGTTTTCATTAACACTATCACTCTCAAACTATCTTCTCTCTACCATCTATATGCAGACGATCTCCAGATTTATGCACATGGTCCAATAGAAAATATCGTAACATCAATTCAATCAATTAACTCTGACCATGATAAAATAGTTGAATGGTGTGGATATTATGGACTTCGACTTAATCCTCTCAAGTCACAGACCATAATTATAGGTAGCCCAAAACTAATATCGAAGATTAATTGGACTGATTTACCCCCAATAAAACTCGATGGTATCATTATCCCTTTTAGTGACACAATAAAAAGTCTTGGTATTTATATTGACCGCACGTTATCATGGACTCCACAAATCAAGGAAATTAGCCGAAAAATCTTTGCTTCGGCCGGAACCCTGAGAAGATTACGGAATCTTTTACCTGTGTCAACTAAAATTGTGCTTGCTCAATCTTTACTTCTACCTTTACTTGATTATGCTGACATTTGCTGTACTAACCTGACAGAGGAACAACTTAATAAACTGGAGCGTCTACAAAATCTTTGCATTCGCTTCATTTTTGGACTTCGAAAATATGACCATGTCTCAGAATTTCGTTCACAACTCAATTGGCTTTCAATCCGACTTCGCCGGAATGTACATATTCTTTCACTCCTGTATAACGTGCTATTCAATCCATCTACACCATGTTATCTAAAAGAGCGGTTTAATTTTATCAGCTCGCCTTGTCTAACTCTTCGCTCGTCTACTAGTCTTCTTCTTAAAACACCTGGACACAGTACTAATTTTTACAATCATTCTGTTACTGTAAAAGCCATTAGTCTTTGGAACTCTCTGCCGATAAATATAAGGCAAATCCAGTCGCTGCCTGTTTTCAAGAATTCGTTAAAATCTTATTACTTACGTACTACTTCCTAATTTTCTATAATTTTGACCAACCTCTGGTTATTCAAACATATCTATCTTTATTACTTTATTTATTGTATGTATGTTTATGTATTCATATTATATAATCATTTATTTTATGTATTTGTTTAAGTAATTATATTAAGTATGTATATGTATTTTATCTATATAGTAAGTACAAAGGTATTTATGAGTGTTGTTATATTCTTTATTCTTCCTTATAATTTTACTTATGATGTTTTATATATCACCTACCTCTTCCTGTCAATATTACTCTACCCAAAGGTTGCCTGGTAGAGATCGCTTTTAAGCGATAAGGCCGCCTTATTGTGCTATTTCCTCTATTGTAATTGTTTTTCTGTATTTTAAATTGTGCAATAAAGAATATTGTATTGTATTGTATTGTATGGTACGTTATTAAAAAACAATAATTAGTAGGTACTTACTTCATTTTCTCAACTTTTTGACATCGTTTCAATTTATTTAGCTTCGGCATATTTGGGTCTTTTCGAGGTTTTTTTTAAGAATTGATGCAACGCTTATTAAAATAAAAACAGGAAAGTACTTATTCAATATTAAAACTAATGCGTCTTTTCACAAAAATAATTCAGTTTATATACGTCCATAACAACAAATTAAAAAAAAATATTAGTATCTAGCTTAAAATAAATAAAGTGTCTTTCCACAGAAATAATTCACAAACAAGAATGCGTCCTTTCGCTGAATATAATAAAACAAAAGAAGTCAAAAGCACTATATCTTAAAAAAAAAAATACACACAAAAAAATGTTATCACACCTTCGAAAGTTTTTATCAACGCAACCACAGATTTCTGGAACAAAGCGATACGTGCTCTCCACAACGAGGCCTCGACCGTTCTGCCGCACGTCGCCCGCGCAGACAAAGAATTTTTAAATAATGCTATTTTAAATATTTTTTTAAAAACTACTAATGTTAAAAAAAAAACGTTCTACATAGTTGTAGAGCATACTATCCTTCTTCATATGTCTAAGTTTTAAACAGATAGATCAAAAACCCGCGAAGTTTATAGGATATTTCTATAAAAATATGCTACCTAATTTATTTTATTTTATTTTGTAACTAAAAGTGTTATCAAAATTCAGGTTCTAGAGAACTAAGAAGAAGATATTAGGGATTAACATATATTTTATTTAAAGTTATCGGTTACAGTTGTATTACATTTTATAGCATTTCAAAAAAACGAAAATCGACGATTTTTTCGGGAAGGCTCTTTACTTTTTTTCGGCTTCGACAAAACGATGGAAAATTTTGACAGAGCATTTAGGTGCAAATACAGTATTGAAGTATCTTTCGGAAACTAGATGATCTGCACGTGCCAATGCTATTAATGCTTTGAAAAATGGTTATTCAAATATTTCTAAAGCATTGTGTTCAATCGCAAGTGACATTAATCAACCAGGAGACACTAAAAAGGAAGCCCAGAGCCTAGCAAAAAAAATGGAAAAATTTGAGACTGCTCTTCTAACGGAAATATGGAATGATCTTTTGGGAATCATGAATAAAACAAGTCTAAGTTTACAGAATAGCACTATGACCATGGAAGTTGTTACGAAACTTTACGAGTCTCTGATCAGTTATGCCAATACCGTACGCGATAATTTTGATCAGTACGAAACGGCTGCTAAAGAAAAATCCATATGCTGACTACAAAGACACATTTGAAAGAAAAAGATTTCGCAGCACACGCATCACTTTTTTTGAAGGATCATCAGAGGCGGTTGAGAGGCAAGGAAAAGTTTCGTGTAGATACTTTCATTCCCATAATTGACACATTAATTACACATTTAAAAAAACGTTCGGCAGCATACCAAGAAATTGATTGTCGATTTAGTTTTCTTTGTCAGTTAACAACAATAGAATCTGATGAGTTGACCAAAAAATGCAAAGAATTTGTAGAATTTTATCATGAAGACCTAAATGCAGATGAGTACAAAACAGAATGTTTTCATTTAAGTCAATATGTAAAAAACATAGCAAAGCAATCGGCGGATTTAAATATCTCAACCTTACATAACTTAATAAAAGCAGATAAATTGGAAGAAACTTTTCTTGTAGCAGATAAATTGCTACAAGAATATTCCTTTGCCTGATGGTTACCAATTGTAGTGGAGAGCGATCATTTTCGCAGCTTAAGAGAATAAAAAATGAATTGCGAACAACAATGTTACAAGAACGACTGAGTAATTTGTCGATTATGTGCATTGAAAGTGATATCCTTCAAAACATTGACTTTAATGATATAATAGAAGATTTTGCTCAACAAAACTCCCGAAAGAAACCATTATCTTAATCAGAACCAAAAAACAGCAGCATTCGAATATCATTAATGACATATAACATCATACTGTATCTCATTTACCTATAATAAATGATTAAACTTATGGCTGATTCATGCGTCATACTTGTGAAAGGGTGCCGCCTGTGGAGGCTGGTCTGCTCTTGCAAACTTCTTTGTCTTCTAAGTATATATATATATATATATATATATATATGTGTGTACGTCTGCTGTGTAATATTATATGTTATATGAATATATTTTTCTCAGGAGTTACTTTAAATCCCGTCACAGAATAATTGAAGACTTTTAACGTATCACATGGTCCCCCCCCCCCCCCCCCGCTGTGCAATCTGAAAAACAATAGGCAATTGAAATATTACCTAAATTTTGAATATTTTTTTTAAATCAAACTATTTACATTGTAAATCTTGTTTATAAGTGTTTCAAATACGAAACATGTATTTATTAGTTGATACACTTTTTACAATGTTTCGTTTGTGATTTTACAAAGATAACCTATTGGACGCACGCAATAAAACAGTATTGTAATAAGTTTGATTCGAAAGTGTTCTTAATAACCCATTTGAATAAAAAGATTTTGATTTGATTTGATTTGCACGAGCCCATTCAAAGAATTTTTATATGCGGTTGTCATACCTGGACTTTAATTATCCATATAAAAAAATCTATAGTTATAAAGTCGTACTTTCAAAAAAAATATATAAACACGCAGCCCAGAGCCGGACAGAACGAAGTCGAGAAGGACGTCGGTGTGGACCTGTCAGGACAGGATTCATGCGCTGCTAATTAGTTAGCAAAATTATGTCATAAGCCTGAGTTATGCATCTAAATCTTTAACTTCAAGTCAACAAAGAACTCCTCAAATAGAGTAAGAGCTTTATGCAATTGTATCTGAATGTCAATGTTTTTATGGTCAAACTGTGATCACAAGCTTATGATTCAAGAGTTAAGTACAAAAAAGGCTCACAATGAACATTGCTAATACATTATCAAGAGCAGCATTGCCTGAATCTTATGAAGCTGAAATGGATACAGATGTTGCGATTCATGTAAATAAGCTTGTTTCAGAATTTGAGTGTGAAATTGCAATGTAGAAGGCTTGTAGAAGCTTCTGTGAAAGATGAGTCTTTACAACTTCTAAAAAGGTACTATCATCAAGGATGGCCCGGGAGTAAGTCGCAACTTAATCAACTTGCCTTACCATACTGGAACAATCGTCATGAAATTCACTTCATTGGTGATATAATTTTTAAAGGAAAAGTATTATTAATAGTAAAAAAAGGAGCTCGCTCTTAATCTAAATTTTAGTAAATTAAGTACCTAATTATCGTTAAAATAATGTGTATATGCTAAAAATTGTTCTACAGGATATTGTAATGTTTTTATTTTGGCAAATTCGTGTAATTATAAGCAAAACTGGAATAACGCCAAACTCATCAACTGTCATCTACCAAGGATTTGATTTTTTTTAAAAGAAATCATAGTTCCCGGGGTGTAATTTGTTGCAAAACTCAGTTTTTATGTGCAATATCTATCAGATTAATTAAGTACAACACATTAAACAATTCTCACACTTGTGAGTCTCGTCCATTCTCACATTCTTCTATGTAACAGTCTCGCTTAGTTTGACATAAAGTGCAAACCAGTGTGATGAAAACTACTCCTGCCAGAAACAAACATATATACCTATACTTAACACATTACCAACCCCTAATACATAATTATAACCTTATTATTTGTTTAATAACCTTTGTTGTTGTTGAGTATTTTTTTGTGTGTATTAATTACTTATTCAAACCACTACCACGCACACAATGATGACACACAATGGACCAGGAGAGCTATAAAACAAGAGATCCGCCGCTTTGTCCTCAACAAACTTAAAGCGGCTTTTCAAGAGCTGCAAATTTCAAAAACGTTATGTGAGATGTTGCTCCAGGAAAGGGAGGATAGTGAAGAAGAAACAAATTGTATATCTCTATTTTACAAAAATCTTTAGAAGATACAATTTCTGAGTATGAAATTGTAAAATGTAAAATCAGTGAGCATATTATGTATGTATAATCAGGCTGTTAGTAATTTGAGTAAGATTTATGTAAATATAACCCAGAGCTATATGAATCCTTGACAAACAATCGTTTATTTGATTTTGCCCAACTCTCAAAAATTGATCCACAGTTGGGTTTGTTAGCCGGTTCTATCCAAAAGTCAAAATTCAATGTCTATGTCAATAGAATTACAGCCACTTCGGTCACCTGTATTGATAATATTTTTTGCAATGTAAAGGCTGCTATTAAGCTAATTATTTCCAATTTATCATCTGACTACTGCAATTTATTATTATGTAGACCAGTGACATCTGCTCGTAATCAATTTCAAGTTAATGTTGAATATAATATTCCATTTTCGCCATTTACACAGAGTGATCCAGATCATATGTACAATACTCTTTTTGTCTTTTAGAAAACTGAGTTCGAGCAGGTATTTAAAGTAAAAACTTTTAAAGAAAATTCAGGAATGAAAATCAGTGATTGAGCTACACCAAGAATACATAGAAGTCGAGTCAAATTGTATAAATTATATGAAATAAAAAAATACAATACAAGTTCAGATTTTATTGAATATGTGAAAAAGTTTTCTAAAACATTTTAAGAAGTTTGTGTTGCTGTTAAGTCAATGTTTCTTAGATATAAAATTAGGAATTATAACAATGAAATTAAAGCAACCTGGAGTGTCATTAGTAGTGAAACAGGAAAACTTAAACCACGTAATATTCATTATAGTTTAAACATTGGAGCAGATACTGTTAAATCGGATATTGATGCAGCAAATTTGAAAAATGTTTCAAGGATATGCCTGCTCTGCTACTAGCTCACTTAAGTCATCCCCGTTAGAAGTAGATTTACTTTTAAATATACTCTATAGCTGATTATCAAAGTATTGTATAATTACTTTAAATAGAACTTCTTGCCAGCTCTTTTTGGCAGAAATTAACATTGTTTACATTGTATTGATTCAAAAGTGCTCTCAGAAACCTATTTGAATAAATATTGTTTGATTTGATTTTATATACCTAGCAAATTAAGATCAGATATACTTAAAGTAATACATAGTGGTCATCAAGGTATTGAAAAGTCTAGAAAATTAGCAAGGGGAGTAGTCTATTGGCCTCTCATGAATTATGATGTTCAAAATATAGTTTAAAGTTATCAAGCATGTACGTTACACAGCAATGGAAATCAACCTGAACCATTAATGCAATAGTCAATGGAATTGACCATTTGGCTTACAAAAAACAAACAATTGTTGTGGTGGATCACTATTATTCCAACTATGTTGAATGTCAAATGTAAGCTCAACAAATGCTTATACTTTGATAAATGTGCTGAAATCTATTCTCAGTCGTCATGGTATTCCAGTCGAGATTTTTAATGATAATGGGCCACCATTGACCTCAATACTAGTTAGGGAGTTTGCTAAAGAATGGAGAATCCAACACACTACATCGAGTCCGCAGTGGCCACGTTCTAATGGTCTTGTTGAGTCAAATGTGAAAATAGTATAGTATATAATTTATATATAGTAACATATATTGACTAAGTTTGATGAAACAGATAGTGATCCACATTTAGTGCTTTTACAATTTAGAATATAGTATACCCATAGTAAATCAATCAGCTAATCGTCAATTTTGTATGGAAGGTCCATTTTTTTTTTCATATTTCGGCCTATGTTCCCTGGGGAAAGTTGTTCAGTTTCACGAGCACTTTCACCTCCTTCAGGGTTTAAAACGAATTAAATTTTACCGTGTATAACTGGCCTAAAAAACTCTTCTACCCGATCAGCCAAATAAACCGGTAAGTGCGTGTCGTACGCACGTATTATATAACTTTCGGAAGTTATATATGTACCATGTCGTTATAGGTCTTTTTTTTTATTGTATATGCCTTTATCCTCTCTTTTACATTGTATACGTTGCCTGCCTTTCTCGACAAGGTTCATAATGTTGAATGAATAGTAATATGTAACATCTCTAAGTTATGGTGTGCAATAAATATATTGAGTATCTTACATGGATGGAAACATCGATGAATAAACAGGTGATAACCAATAACCAGAAATGATCACATATTACAATTCTACTAAGAGTGGAGTAGATGTGGTTGACGAACTTTGTGCTACCTATAATGTCAGTAGAAACTCAAAGAGATGGCCACTTACGATCTGTTTTGCAATGCTTATTAATCTGGCCACCATATATAGGGCTAACAACGAGACACGGAATGCAACAGCGTAATTGTTTAACGAATTTGTGACTTAGCCTCATTCAGGATCATTTGCAGGAGCGATGAACCCTTGTGAATTTGTCTCGGCAATTGCGCAAAAGAATCGCAGATTTCTTAGGGGATCGCCTGAAGAGACGCCACGAAAGATTCCTGCAACTCGTAAAAGATGTGTGAAGTGTCCTTTTTATGGTAGTTTATGTATCTAAATTAGTTGCTACGCACACCCTAGTAACCCCCTTACTCAATTGTTCGTGGAGTCGACGAAATTAATAAAAAATCCCAATCTATTCCAGCAAAAACGTCGCTGGCCCATGGCAATATTTTACAGAATTTTGGATTTAGTTGGTACTAATGCATTTATCTTTTACCAAACTACGAAGGGGGGACTTCTCACTATCCTTGGCAAGAGAAATGGTTCTTTCTAGTTTACAACAACGTGTTTATAATGATAGACTCCCTAGAGAACTCCGTCTTACTATAACTCGAGTTTTAGGCAGCGACTTGCCTACCCCTAAGCCCGTAGCCGAGATTTTTTTTTTATACCACTAAGGTGGCATACAAGTACACAGTCCGCCTGATGGTAAGCGGTCACCGTGGCCCGGGCCTGCTGTAAGGAAGCTATGAAGCATATGCCCCAGTCAATTGAAAAGGCAAACAAGATACCAGTGCTGTGCATGCAAAAAGCCAATTTGCCTGCAACGTGAGGAACTTTGTCAAGATTGTAAACTTAACTTTTAGATTTAGGGACAACTTCAAGACTAATTTGTGCTTCATTGATCCGTAGTATCTCGTTGTGCTTTTTGTTTTAGTGCTTTAAGAGCATGTTCAAAAGCTTTTTAATAAATAGTATTATTATTACTACATTTTTTATTAAACAAAATATATTAAAATGGAAAAGTACATTTAAAAACAATAAACAGACTTAAAAATGTTAACACAGGAAAAAGTAGCAATTTGAAGGTCTTACTTACTTACTTAATTAAATAACGAAGCGAAACATAGCGGCAAAGAATACAATTTAAAAGATGGTTTATTAGTTCTAGCAAAAGAATTACAAGCAAAGCCTTGTGTGGGAAAAAATGTAGAAACAATTGAGAAAATGTATGTAAGTGAAGAGAAAAGAAGAGGTATATTTAATAATGTTTATAATTTGTGATGTTATGAAAGCGTAACAATAAATTTTTATTGCTATGTTTGGGGAGAAACAGAAGAAGAAGAGGGTGGTAACGAAATAGCAACAACACTAAATAAATATATAGATACCTGTGATCAACGAGGCACTGTCAAAATATTGATTTTGTTTTCAGACTCGTGTCCTGGACAAAATAAAAATAAATTAGAGGTCGGAGCAGTCCACATTGCTCTGCTAGTTTCGAAAAATTTGGAAACAATTCAGATGAATTATTTGTTATCTGGACACACAGAAATGATCGAAGACTGCTACATTCTACGATTGAAAGTTCTGTTCGCAATACAATCCAGCGCTCCATCACAGTGATTAACTATATGCCAGGTAGCTACAAGAGAGCCAGGGCCTTATAATGTGGAAGCACTTACCCACGATGACTTTAAAAATTACGAGGAATTTGCAGAGAAGTATTTTAAGGGTAATCTTGTTGGTAAAATAAGCAAGATACGAGTGGCAACGTTTAAAAAATCTACCCCAAATATTATGAACATCAAATACAGCATGAAAGATGATGCGGAAGAAGAATCAATATCCATTTTAGCCAAAACAAAACTGCTTAATGCCAAATATAAATCATCATTACCTATAACCAAAAGCAAATACAATGATCTCAAGAAACTGTGTGACAACAGGTGTTATTCCATTTAGAATATGTGAATTTGCAATTTAGTAATGGTAAAGATATATTGATGGACACTGATATTGAAGATGAAACAGAGGAATAGGAATAGTCACATCTTCATACAATTTACTTTATTGACATTTAATATATAATATTAAAAATAAATAACATATTTAATATTAAAAATAAAAAATAAAATAAATTAAAAAAAAAGAGGGAAAGTAAATAAGAAACAGTACATTTTTACTGTAGAAAGTTCCTATATTGAGTTTAGTTTTTCTTATTTAGAATTGATAATTTTGATACCTAATTGTTATATTTTTAGAAGAGTCTTTCTTTTTTTGCAAGATAGTGTGATTATGATGCCGTTTCTTTTCATTTTGACTGTATACTGAAATATTTTTTTTCTATTCCGAAGCCTTCTTCATAGTGTATTGAGTTGCAAGACACTTTTTTCTCTTAGAGGCTCTAGTGTCCTCAAAGAATATTCTTACTTGCATGCCTAAAAATGCTAACTCTGTTAAATTAAATAAGACTTATATTATGTAAAATAAAAGACTGTGTCATAACTTATGCATAGAATTTAGGTCATAATTCTATAGTCATAATTATATAATATTATAATAAAATAACAACTTATTTGATTTATTTGCGTTATCGTTTTATTTAAACATTTCTTTCGAATATTACTCTGACAGATTTAAAAATACTCCAAAGTGATTTTGTTCTAGCCGCCAATCTTTATTATACTTACAATAGTTTGTCGTTTCAAACCATTCACTTTCAGTGTACAGTGCTACATAAATCATTTTGATCTGCATCTACTTTTATGATACTTTAGGGGCCTTTGGCTAACTAGCCTGATTCTATTTTAATACAATGGATAGTTTAATACATTTAGCCTTACGCTAAAACAACACCTGAGTGGCTCTTACAACCTTTTTCCTAAACCTAAATTTTCAGTTGATGGACGCTTGAATCATTTAGCCTGTTTCTAAATAAAAGTAATCCAAGTTAATTTTGTATTAAGTGACCTTTATTTCTGGTAGAAACAGACTTAAAAGAATTAAACCTAGACTAAACTGCGCGGATTTAGTGAAGGAAAACAACATAGAACACGGTTTTGTAAAAATATAGATGCTTTATTCACTATGTTTTTTTTTTCCGAAAAATTAAACTTTAAAATGCTTCAAAGTATGCTTGTAAAGTTCCAAAAATGTCGCTTAATACAAATTGCCCGTGAACACTCGATATTATAAAAGTATAAGCGCACTTAAAGTAAAAAAAATTGTTATGTTTATATTTCCCTATTGTAAGGGTTTTCCGCAGGAGGAAAACAACCTTAGGTGTGAGTTAAATTTAGCTTCGCATACTATGTCTAGCAATAACAATAACTTTTATGTGATAGAATCAGTACAAGATATAAATATTATCTCACACACCATTGTACTAGAGTGTTAGCTTGTCGCCATTATTTTGTATTAATACAACAGCCAATAATTTGGCTAAACAATCTGCTTTTAATGAGCAGTGTAATTATAACAGTGTAATTGACATTTCAGCTAATCATTTAGCTAAACAACCTGCTTCTATTGAGCAGGATAATAATTTGACATGTTATAATTTAAATTAAATTTTAAGATAACAAAGGACCACTTTGGCAAATATAATTCCAAAATAAATAATGGTAATATTAAGCAATCTATGTCTACTCAAGTTTTATGCAAACTGAAACAAAAAATTAAAAACCATTGTCATACAAAAAAATAATATTCCATTGAACCTGGTGCATCAGAATATACAAGGAATGTCTCAGAAAGAACTAGAAATTGAATTGTACATAAACTGCCACAAGATAGACATTTTATGTATCACTGAACACTGGCTACGCAGCCATCAGTTTATCTTCAATTTCACTAATCACCAGGTGGGAAGTTCGTTCAGCCGAGTAAATGCAATCCATGGTGGCTCTTTAATTTTAGTTAATAAACAGATTAAGTTTAAGGAACGTTAAGACATTGTCAGCCTCTCAGTTGAGCGAACTGCTGAGCTATCCTGTATAGAAGTTGAGCATCACATTGTTGTGAGCCGCCTTGTGCAATTTATGATAATTTTGAATTATGGAAGAAGTGCTGAATCAAATCAGCAATTCCAATAAATTGATTGATTAAAACAAATTATTGTTTGTGGAGACTTAAATATAAAAATTTTAGAAAAAGCTCACTAAGCACCAGATTGCTTGCCTTATTTCGGTATTTTAATTTAAATAATTTGTTTTGTGAACCAACTAGAATCGCTGTTTCTAGTGCCACTTGCATCGACCAATTCAAAAATCAATTATATGCAATCTAGAGTCAGATCATTGTGGACAGTTAGTTAGGTTTTAGAAAGAAAGAATAGTATTACTAAAAAGGATATTAAATTTATACCAATAACAACTAAACGGATTGAATCATTTAATTTAAACTTATTGCATAAACTTCCGGATTTACCTTATATTGGCAACCCAAATGATATGTACAATACTGTTCTTAACACTATTACTACAGAATATAATAAAATATTTACTGCAAAAAAGAAACTTATTTCCAGTCGCTTTAGTTATAGTGAATGGGTAACCCTAGGTATTTATAAAAGTAAGCGTAAACTGTATGAATTATATAAAGAAAGAAAATATAATAATAGCCGAAAATTTAGGGAATATGTAACAAAATAGTCAAAAACATTTAAAAAAGTCTGTACTCAGCAAAGTTTTTGAAAAAATCATACTTCTTCAAATTTTAAGTCATTTCTGTATTAATCTCCTACTTATTAGTAAATAGTTTGGCTTGATAAAAGGCCGTTCCAGAACCGATGCAGGAGTGGCACTATTAAAAATATATTTAATGCCTGGGAGGATTCGCATGATGCTATTGTTAGTTTTTTGTGATTTATCTAAGGCATTTGACTGTGTTCAACATGAAAACCTCATCAGGAAGCTACATCACTATGGTATTAGAGGCAAAGCTCTCGACCTTTTGACTTCCTACATGAGTAGCAGAGTACAGAAAATACATTTCAACGGTGAAAGACCTCCGGGATCACCAGTCACTACGGAAGCCCCTCAGGGCTCAATTTTAGGTCCTTTTCTATTTATTATTTATATTAATGATCTCCCACATCATGTAAAAAACCATGACATTGTCTTATTTGCTGATGACACCTCTTTACTTTTTGAAGTTAAGAGCAGATAGACATATTATAATGAATTAAATAATGCTATTTCTAAAATTGTTAATTGGATTAACGCTAATAATTTGTTATTTAATGAGAAAAAAACCAAATGTGTTAAATTTACATTACCAAATGTTAGTCAGATACAAACATGTATTAATATTAATGACGAGCAATTAGAACTTGTTGATTCAACAGTCTTTCTTAGCATAACGGTGGACTCCAAACTTCAATGGGGTCCTCATATTCATAATTTAGCCAAAAAACTTAGCTCTGTGCGATCAAGAAAATAAGACAATTGACCGATTTCGAAACTGCAAAAATAGTATATTTAAGCTATTTCCATAGTTTAATAATATATGGTATCTTGTGGGGTAGCGCCGCTGATGTAAATACAATATTTTTGTTACAAAAACGGGCAATTCGTGCTATTTATAAATGAGGATCTAGGATATCTCTGAGGGATAGGTTTAGGTAAGTCAATATTTTTAATTTAGCATATATGTAAATATTAAAATCTTTTATATGAACATAAAAATATCAATAGTTTCAGCAAGAAAAATGACGTTCACAAAGTAAATACTAGAAGTAAAAATAAGCTGGTGGTGCATGATACACGTCTACACAAAATAAGTAACTCTTTTATGGGGCAATGTATGCACTTCTACAACAAAGTTCCCATTCATATGCAAAAGCTATCAATAAGTAAATTTAAATATTTTATCAAACAACTAATTTGTAAAAAAGCATTCTACAAATAATAAAAAAGTTCGGACTATGTAAAAGATAAAAATCCATGGGACTGAAGATGCTCAATTACGGGATGTCAGGTTTCTGCACCACCAGATGAAAATTAAATGAAATATGGGCTTAATTTAATATGAAAACTTTTATTTGTAATCGACACAGCATAACACAGTTACAGTTAGATCCGCCATGACACTTGCACACAAGAGAGAGATAGCAAGCAATAAGATACTATCCATCTTACTTTAACCTTATTACATTGCACTGTCTTTATTTTAACACCCCCCGTCAATGTAATAATGTTAATTACCAATTTATGTGACAATTAAAAAAAATATTATAACCATCCCTTTTACACTTATCATAAACATCAATTTAAAGAAAATAAGAGAGCTTTTCAACCAAGACTACATTAAAATATACAAAACAATTTATATATTCATACCACAGAGCTTCACAAAATTTAAAAGTGTATTACAATTCAGGGACTTTGTTAACATGTCAGCAATTTGATCTTTTGTTGTCACATATTGAATACATATCTTTTTATTTTCAATCAGTTCCCTTATGTAATGATATTTAATATCAATATGCTTTAATCGTTTAACACTATTTGTGTTTGCAATCATTATGGCAGCTTGATTATCACAATGCATAATAGCAGGACATACATTACTTACATTGAAGTCACACAATACATTAATAAGCCAGCATGCTTCACTACCTGCCATGCTCATAGCAACATATTCGGATTCTGCTGATGATAAGCTTACAGTACTCTGCTTTTTAGAACACCAAGATATTAGGCAATTCGAATACATGAAGCACCATTAAAGTAACCAGTAGTGAATTTCCTGTCACGGAGGTCACCTCCCCAGTCAGCATCACAAAATCCAACCAACTTGCTATCATCACATTTATAAACTAGTTTATAATTCAATGTGTGTTTAATGTATCGCAGAACTCTTTTCAAACTGGTCAATTACATGTTACTAGCGCAATTTTGATATCTACTTAATATTGATACGGCAACACAAATATCAGGTCTTGTGCCTGATGCTGCATACATTAAGCACCCAATGATTTGTCTACAGATATTTTCAATATTGCCTTTATCACTTTCAAGCTCTTTACAATTAAAATTCTGATCCATGGGCGTGGAAATAGGTTTACAATCATACATATGGAATCTTTTTAACACATCTTCCAGGTAAGTCTTTTGACATAATTCTGTTACATTTGTTTTTAAATTTTGCTTGACATTTATTCCCAAAAAATCTGAAATTAGACCTAACTCTTTCATTTCAAATTCTTTGTTTAGCATTGACTTTAAATTTGATATATGTTTTTCATTACTACCAAACATCAACATGTCGTCAACATCAAGAGAACATATATTTGTTCTGAATCGTTACATTTAGTGTACAGACATGAGTCACATTTAGATCGTTTGAAACCCTCCCTGATCATAATCGAGTTAAACTTTTCGTTCCAATATTTAGGAGACTTCTTTAGCCCATACAATGATTTATTTAGCTTTACAACATTTTAACCATTATCATAAGCGCCATCAGGCAAGCTTATGTATACATTTTCTTCAATATCTCCATACAAAAATGCCCCGGTGACATCCATTTGATAAACAGGTAATTTTAATTTAGTTGCTATAGCCAAAAATAGTCTGAATGTACTTAACTTTGCAACAGGAGCATATACATCACTTAGGTTTAATATATCACTTTGCTCAAACCCTCTGGCCACTAAACGTGCCTTGTATTGAATATTACCATTATTTTGATTGATTTTAAATACCCATTTACTACTTATTAATTTTTCATTATCTGGTATGACACAAATACTTCAAGTGTTGTTATCTTTGAGGGTTTTTAGCTCCCTCTGAATAGCTTCCTGCCATTTACACGGATCTGGACTATTCATTGCCTCATGATAAGTTTTAGGCTCACAGTTATCTAATATTACATTATTACAGTTATAGAAAACAGTCTGCTTCCTAACACGTTTGTTTTCAGGGTCCACATCACGTCTCACGACCTCACTACACTCATCACTGGGTTCATATAGGCTGCCCTCAGACTCACTATGCATGGTGAACCGAGAGTCATCACCATCAGGATCACTTTGCCCGTCGGTGATCTGTGATTGGGGACTTGACGCACCTGCAGCACTGGAATCTTCCCTTTGAGCTTCCACGTCGACTGTAGCTGGAACTTGGACGCTTTCCTCTATATAATTGGTGGTCTCACATTGTTGTATTGGCTTCACTGGACTGTGGTACACAAAAACAATGTCTCGTTTGGTCTCAACTTCATTTTTCTGTAGAAAATATATTGTATAGCCTTTTATATTATATGTCTTTTTTCTTTGGGTATGTGGACATGAACAGCACTACCAAATATTTTTAGGTTATTAATGTCATAATTTTTGCCTGACCACAATTCATAAGGAGATTTTCTTTCTATTGAGCTTTTACCAGTTCTATTAATCACATAGGCAGCTGTATTAACACTTTCAGCCCACAAACTGATGGGTAAATCTTTGGCTTGAAACATTGTTCTAGCCGCTTCCACTAAAATCCTATTTTCCCGTTCAGCAGCTCCATTTTGTTCAGGGGTGTAGGTCACAGATGTTTCATGTAAAATCCCTTTGTTCTGAAACAGTTATTTGACCTCTTTGTTTATAAATTCCGTTCCATTGTCACTTCAAAATATCTTTATTTTATTTCCTGTTTCGTTTTCAGCCTGAGATATGAAGTTCTTTATACACGATTTGATTTCGTCTTTTGTTTTCACAAAGAATACTCGCCTGAGTTGATGGATTTTAGTTTGAGCTTTTTGCTTTTTTTTTTCTTTTACTCATCTATCATTATCACTTTGCTTGTTATATAGTATTGAAAAAAAAAAAGGTGCTACGAAAAGGAAGACAGGTGCAATTACTGTTGCTAGACGACTCACGGGTGGTGGAGTTGAGGATGTGGCAGAGCTCACCAATATAGAAAACCGAATAGTAGATATAATGGGTGGAGAGAGCTTTGCCACTGGGGACAGGCTCCTAGAAATAGATCCTTTTAATGTATGTAAATGCTTTCCAAGTTGTTTATTCATGCTATTTCATTACTGATGATTTTTATTTTCACTAGCACTGTGTGGGTTCTGGGTCTATTGGGTAAAATTGCAGGGCAGGGAACTCGGTACAGTGCCCGAGACTTGCAACTTGGATTAGGTATAATGCACAGTATTTTCTCCTTCACTGCTCGAGTTCCTCTTCCTGCATAGCCAAATTGGGTCAGGTTCTCAGAGCCTTCGAAATAAGTATTGGAAAAATTAAATCTGTTATTCTATGTTTGACATGTTTTTATTAAAAATAATTTCCAATTAATAGGATACTGATGCCACTGAAGCCGGCAGCAGTGAGCCATCTGCTAGTTTATTACAGGTAAAAACCATTGTTTTTATTTAAATACTAGAATATATTTTTTCTTCAGAATAATTTCTTTTTCTTTATAGAGCTTCGCACCACAAGGAACCAACCTGCCAGCAGATGAAATTCAAGAGGAGTTGAAAGTGTGAGTTGCAAATGGTACTAAATTTTTTTACTGTTCTGGTAAACAATATGGTGAGATCTCTTTCTAATGTTAACAATTGCTTTCAGAATCAATCTGCTATGGCTGTTTTGGGAGTGAAGTCATTGAGAGATACTCGATTACAAACACCGGTTCCCTCACAAAGAGAAGTGGTAGCAGCTGCAGAAATACACCAAACTCCTGGGCCTTCTCGTTGGGAGAGGAGTCAGTGAGAGATACTCAATTACAAACACCGGTTCCCTCACAAAGAGAAGTGGTAGCAGTTTCAGAAATACACCAGACTCCTGGGCCTTATCGTATAGATGATGAAGGCATGGTACTGTACGATTTTATTAATTGTAATATTATAATGTGCGTCAAAATGTACATTTATACTTTTCTTTATAGAATATCCTTGGTGAGCGTGGCACAGGTCAGTCATTATGTTTACAAGCACCTGCAGAGCATGGACAAGTCAACAAGAGATTAATAGAATGAAATTATAGGGAAATTAGATAAAGTAAGTTGATAAAAATAGTTTTTTTTAAATACATGAAATCTGTAGGTTCTAAGAGGCGGCAGGTTAGGTCAGACGGCAGAAAAGAAGCTGCGCGCCGCCGCCTCCCGCGCCGCTCCGAAATGGCTAGCCTGACGGACCGGTTCATAGCCATTGAAAAGAGGCGAGCTGAAGCCAAAATAATCACTGCCCGCGCCCAGGAAGTGTGCGCACAGGGTCAGCAACCCCTGTGTCAATATATCAATGCGTTGGTAGAGACTTTAACAAGAAATAGTAAAATTGTTTAAGAAGAATCTGATCCAGATTTTTCCCATACAGACTTTATATCTGTATCTGTTTACTTAGTATCTGTAACTATAAACATTTTACTACTCAGAACGATTTAATATTGCTTTTGACCTTTGATTAGTAAAATACCAGTGAATAATACCACATTTTTTTATTGCTTTCATACATTTAATTATTTACTGGTATTTCATGTATGAATATGCGTTTTGTGCTTATGGTTAAAAGTGTGGTGCGGCGGTAAAGAGGAGATCTCCTGCCAGGCGAGGTGTTATGCCTGGGGACCGCCGTGCTCCTAACTAGCGCTTCGGTATCTACCGGGTGCTTCAAAAAAATGTATACACACTTTAAACTATTGTAGTTTTCCCGCTCTACAAGGCTAATGTTATATTTCTTCGCCAGGTGCAAGCATAATCGTCCCTCTATGTTATATTATCAGTTGGAATTTGTAATATCAACATGGGGGACGTACGTTTGAGTTTTGAAGAACGTAAGCAGGTTATTAAGTGGTACTGGAAGTTTGAGAATGTAAATGAAGTTCAAAGACAGTGGAGAAGGGAGTATGATACAGAACCACCTTCAAGATTAACAATTACACGCATACGAGACAAATTCGAAGTTCATGGAACAGTGTGTGATGTGCATAAAGGTCATTCAGGTCGGCCTCGAACAGCTACAAGTGATGAGTCATCAACGGCAGTCTTGGAACTGTTTCAACGCTCTCCTAACAAATCTTCAAGGCAAGGGGCACGTGAAAGTGATGTAAGTGCTAGCAGCGTGCTACGCATTCTGAAGAGAGGCAAGTATCGTGTTTACATTCCAAGGCTGGTGCAACAGCTAAATGACGACGATCCAGATCGAAGGTTGCAATTTTGTGAATGGATTCAGGAGATGGTGATACGTGAACCGGGATTTATGGGTAGCATCATTTGGTCGGATGAAGCCCAATTCAAACTTAATGGAACTGTCAATAGGCACAATTGTGTTTACTGGTGTGAAGAAAATCCTCACATTACAATTGAAAAAGCTGTAAATTTGCCTGGTGTAAATGTGTGGTGCGGTTTGTCTTCAAGGGGACTCATTGGACCTTTTCGATTTGAAGGCACTGTAACTGGTATTAATTACCTAACAATGCTTGCTGATTCCATATTTCCTGCCATTCGTGCATTATACGGTAATGATGATTTTTATTTTCAACAAGATGGTGCTCCGCCGCACTATCACAGGGACGTACGAGCTTACCTGGATCAAAATTTGTCGGGCCAGTGGATAGGACGCAGGGGGCCAATCGAGTTTCCAGCACGCTCTCCAGACCTTACACCACTGGATTTCTTCTTGTGGGGCACAGTAAAAGATGAGGTGTACAAACGTAAACCACGTAACCTAGACATTCTTTGGAATGAGATTCAAGCAGTGTGTAGAGAAATCTCATTGGACGTTTTGATACGATGTACAGAATCTGTGGTGACTCGTACTCAGAATTGTATTGATGCTGCAGGTCACCAATTTGAACAGTATTAACATTTGTTATTTATGTTTCATTTACATTGGACTTTCAGCTTTCTATTTTCCTGAAATTTAACTTTGTAGAACGGTAAATAAATTTTCTATGGAAGTTCAAAGTGTGTATACATTTTTTTGAAGCACCCGGTATATATACTGAACTGCGAAGGAAACTTCGATAGCGCGATGTAGGACGCGTGACGTCAGCCTAGCTTGTAGCTGTATGATATGGTCCGCTACAAAAGCAATATACGTTAATATTATATATTGTGTTGAGTAAAGGTGGCAACAATGGCCACGACAAGTCAAACTATGTATTAGCTGACTAAATTTTATTCTAAAAATAGTAAAATATTGTTATTTTGACTAGAAAGTTTTGTGTTATATTACAGTTTAATATTACTATATGGTGTAAATAAAAATTTGGTGCCCTGCGTGTAAAATATCAGCTTATTCAGCGTCAACCCGTACTAGTCAACTGCCACTGGAAAGGATTTGGAAAAATAACAGTTTCCTGGTAAGTAAATCGTTTCAAAATCATTTTATAGTTGTCATACACATTTACAATTTACTTTACAGCTCACATCTAGTGAGCTTTGTCAGTCACAAACATTGGCTTGGTAACAGTCTCTCTTTGTTTGACGTAATGTGGAAACAAAGTTGATAAGTTGATGACGACTACATTATTGCCTCAGACAAATTTACTCGTTAACACTATACCAAAACCTTTTATATATATATTATATATTTGTTTAAATGCATAGCTCAGTGTGTAGGTTCTTTCTTTTGCATTAAAATCTAACCTATAAGTACTCTTTTGGCTATTGAATCAAAGTTGTTAAACGAAATATAATCCCTTAAAATAAACGTAATAGGTAAAACATATCAGCTATTACGAAATAATT
Organism: Apoda limacodes; assembly: GCA_946406115.1. NCBI lineage: Eukaryota > Metazoa > Arthropoda > Insecta > Lepidoptera > Limacodidae > Apoda > Apoda limacodes. The sequence continues at coordinate 16,885,141 of OX291564.1, read as the reverse complement.
AACCAATCTATCAGTAATCTTATGACAGTTATCCACTTCTACTTGTATTTTTCATAGATCACACATCAAAGTCAAGATGAATACTTGCAAGGCTGAAACTGAAGGTGGCTCTCAAGTAGCTAAAGATGTCAAAAGATCTGTGTGATAAATTATAACCAGAACGGGAAGTTGCTGAAGAAAAGGCAATAACATTATAAATAAAAACACGGAACTCAAAAGCGAATTAGCCAATTTGCATTCAAAATATGTAAATATGCTAGGGCAACGTGACAGTCTGCAGGGCATTATTGATGCTTTTAAGCAGTGTACGGCCACCCACGAACAATTTTTAAAGCGTTTAGTGGAGCTTGACGAAGAGCTGTTTGATAGTCAACAGTTAATTGTCAACTTAAAGGCGAAAAAAAGAGTTTCATAGCAGCTGATGCTCAAAATATGTTTGATGAGTTAATAGCAGGTGATTCACTCACCGACATAAACGCAACCCTATTACAACAATTGATCTTACAGAATCAAATTCTTCCATGCAATGTCACTCCCCAGCAACTGTTTTTAGTCACCAACTATTGAAAAAAATGCTAAAATTGAAGAGATTTATAAAAAAAAAAACAAAAAATAATCAAACACCATAAAAATTTCCGTAATAACACACTTTTAAGAAAAGAGAGAATGAAATTAATTAGTAAATTAAAAGTAGTTTCTGTAAAACGTTTGTAAAACTTAAGCAAAATAGGCATATACATGATAGTGAGACAAAGCGTTTTCAAACTGATTTACAAGGTTTGCAGATTTCTTTAAATGAATTAAGTAAAAACTATGAATGTGCAAATAATGAAATAAATAAGCATAATTTGGCTTTAAATGAGCTGGTTGCTAGTACAAAATATAATGCGGATAGATTTGATTCATTAGTAAATAATTACTCTTGTGCTTGTGCTCTTTCATCTCAGTCTTCTTCACAACCCAAGTCACAAAACGGTTCTAATTATATCAATGTTTCATCTAGTGATATCCCAGGGCAAAACCTGCTGAACAATCAGTTGGTCTTCATTCAGCAGCTGCCCAACAGAAAAATTTTAATCTCAGGTAAACTCGGCAAAGGCTTTTACACCTTAGCAACCGGTTGAATCATTCAGTAACAAACATTTGTACATCAGGTGTTTCCTTTGGTCAAATTGTTAAAAACGTACCTGTCAGTTAACTAAATAGTACTACAACAATTGTTATATTGTTTGGAGATGGTTTATTATTAAAGAAGAACGACATCATACAGGGAGTAGGTACCTTGTTGGAGTTACATAATAGAACAAGATGTAAGTTCATAATAAGCGGTTTTTTCATATTCAAGCTCCACTGCTTAACTAAATAGGCATATATTAAAATAGGCGTACATCTGTACAACTTGACTCATCGTCATAGCGATGCAATTTTATATTTTGACATAAATCTACAGGTTTATATTGACACCGGCTGGTATGCCCATGCCTATGAAATGTAGACGAAAAATGGCTACGTTGTTCGCTTCTAATACACATGATTTAGATATAAGTTAAGGAGTATATTGAACACTCTAGCGTTAGTGCTGTTTCTTATAGTGCTGATGTTTTTAGCTGCACCCAGTCAGTTCCTATTTAAGATCTTAATTTAAAGTGAGTCCTTTGACAACAGACAATGCCTGTTTTTTAATATTGTTCATCAAAATATACAAGGCATTTCTGGCAAGGAAATGGAAATAGAATTATTTCTGAAAAGTCATGATGTATATACGTTGTGTGTAACTGAGCATTGGCTAAGTGAAGATGAATTAATGTTAAGTTTCCCCAATCATTATTTGTCTAGTGCCTTAATTCGAAAATATGCAATTCGAGGGGGTTCGTTAATAGTTGTTAATAATAATATACAGTGTAAAGACCGAAAGGATACAGTTGGCCTCTCACTTGAACGCATAACAGAACTTTATTGTTATATTATTCTTTGTGTGTATCGCTCCCCTTCTGCAAATTATAATTCTTTTGAGCAAAATGTTCACAGAGATACAGCATCTTCTTCACAGGCACATCCATTAATAAAAATTGAGTCAACCAACCCTGTTTCTGCATCGAGAAAATGAGATTATTATTTATGCTTCTCTTTGAAGTTTGAAGTAGTGGAGGAGATATAAAAATTAAAAATATTTATAGATTAGGAGTGACATATATATATTTATTAAATTAGTAAAGTAGTTTTTTTTTTGTGAAGTTAATACTTATATTGAAAAGATTAGGAATAGAAGAGGTTAATTATAAAAATCCAGAATAAAGAGAACCAAGCGTATAAACACAACATTTGAAGATACTACTATCCACAATACTCTTCAAGTTGATATGAATATAGTGGAGAAATTAAAAGAAATGCTGGAAACAAGCATAACTCCAATAGTTAACAGATTGGGTAAATTAGAGAGGGTCTCCTTGGAGCGCACTTCGAGGGGATGTACGATTGAGATGTCTGAAAATAATATTCCTGGAAATACAAAAAAGGTTTTTTTTTTTTTAGTTTTGTTGTGCAAACGCCTACAAAACCTAATTTCAATGAAAGAAACATGCACCCTACTACGTTTTCAGAAGATTTGGAAAAATATATTGAACGGTTGGGTATGATAGACGAGGGATTAAATACAACAATGGATTGTCTAATCGGCGACGCCAGAAACTGGTCAAAAATTTACCAAAGTGGAATAATTTTGAAGATTTCAAAGCGGATTACCTAGAGCGATACTAGGGAACAGAGGCACAGAACAAGATTCAACGCAAAATAAGCAACGGAAAATGGAATAGCTTCACCAAGTCTATGTCGGAGCATTTTGCAGATCTATTTGCAGACGCTAAAAAATTAATGTGTTACGCGTCTGAGAACATTATTGTCGACGAAATTATGCAGCATTACCCATTCAAAATAAGATGCTTGAGGATGTCTAGAGGAGAATGCGGACCTATATAGGCATTATAGTTCCTGTAAAATATGGAATGCGCCTCAGAAGAAACTAAAGTATCAGCAAAACCAGAAATGCGAAATGTAAGGACGACAGCTATACAAAATATTAGGGAAAATTATAAGCACAAAATTGGAGCACATAAAAACTTAGAAAATAAGAGCGAAGTTTTCAAAAAAATCGAGGAGCGAGATAAAGGAACCTTTTAACTTTGAAAGGCCAAATTAATAGACATGGAATAGGTTCTTCTTAATTTTCTGAAAAAAAATTATATAAATCATTGTGTAGAAAAATGTGCTAAAAGTTTGAGTTATTGTAAAAAATTAACAAAAAAAAACTCTTACAAAATCACAAAGAAATTAGGTTTATCGTCTATTTTTGAAGATATAGAGTACGAAGAGGCGGAAATTAGAAGTTTAATACCTACACTTCCTGAAATTTCGGTAAAAGTAGGAACAATTATTGTTCTATGTTTAGTAGATTCAGAATCCTAAATCACAGCCATTTCGAAAGATTTTTTCAGACGAGTTAGAATCGGTTAATTATCATTTTCAAGTTATGAATATAGAAAATATTTAATTCAATAGGTGCGATAGGTCAGAAATCGGCAAAAATAATGAGCTTGTTTTAGTTCCTTTTCAAATAAATTATTAAACACTCCGTGTTCGGTAGTGGAAAAATTAATCAAACCTATTATATTAGGGTATAACTGGTTAATAGAAAATAAAGTTACGTTTTTTGTGGCGATCAAAATAAACTTTCAATCGGTAGTCTCCATAGAGAAACTATATTACCAAGTTTAACAAATTTTAAACAAAAGGAAAATATATCAACTCCTATTGCTGGTAGTCCATTAAAATTAACAAATTCAAGCTTTGAAATCAATTAAGAATTTGTAAAGTACTTAAATATTAATGAAAGAGAGGAAAAAGCACTTTTAGAAATTTGGACAAAAAGAAAGAACGTGTTTTCTGATAAATTAGGTTGCACAAATTTATTTGAACACGAAATAAAAATGAAACCATTTACTAAGTATCCATACCCGTTATATTTTGCGTATAGGGAGAAAGTATAAGAGAAATTAAAATAATTGGAACAACAAGGTGTTATTAAAGGAGCCGCTACACCTTACTCGAGTCCGTTAACTTACACGATTAAAAAGGATAATTCAGAGGGGATACTATTGGACGCGCGTGAACTAAATTCAAAAAATGGAAGGTGAAATTGAAAACCACCTATTATTTCAGAGATTTTACAACAATTTAATGGGGTAAATTATATATCGTCTCTTGATTTAAATAATGCGTATTGTCAGATTAGATTCTAACAGTACTAAGTATACTGGCTTCATTAATAATAAATAATAATAAATATTTTTTGGACATTACACACAGCGCCGTCTGGCCCCAAAGTAAGCAAAGCTTGTGTTATGGATACCAGACAACGGATACAGATACATATATATTACTTTTTTTTTTTGTAAATACATACATATTATACATAAATACACCCAGACTCAAGACAAACACAAATGTTTTTTTTTTATCACATAAATGTTTGTCCAGTGCGGGAATCGAACCCAAACCCTTCTGCGCAGCAGTCGGCCACACTACCAACTAGGCTGCGAGAGACTTCTTAACAATAAAAGCTATATTTACTTGAGATTACTAGAGCTATGGATATTGTACTAGGAATTGACGTTCGCGAGTTTTGTACTAATTATTTGGATGATATCGTTTGTTTTACATATGCAGCACTTAAATAAAGTGTTAGAAAAATTTTCAAAGGCAGGTTTAACTTGCAATTTGTGAAAATATCAATTTTTAAAACAAAAGGTGGAAATGTTAGGTCACGTAATTTCATCAGACGGAATAGAAATGGACGAAAAAAAAATAGTGTCACTTAAATTTTTTTCCATACCTAAAAAAATTAAACATCGAGCTTTTCTTGGATTATGCAATTACTATGGCCGTTTTTTAAACAAATACGGCAACGCGATAAAATCTTTATGTCAATTATTAAAAAAGGGATTTAAGTGGCAAATGGGGTATTGAACAATAGACACAATTTGATAAGATAAAGCAATTGTTCATTAAAGCTGTATTACTAAAATGTCCGGATCCAAATAAAAACAATTTTTCTTCAAACAGATAGTTCTGGAACTGCATTAGGCGGATGTTAATATTAATTAGGTAATGACTAATAATTAAATCATCACGTTATAGGATTCTGTAATAAAGGTTTTACTGAAGCTGAAAAGAAGTGGACCGTTTCTGAACAGGAAATGTGGGCTATTATTTATTGCTTAAAGAAATTTGAAACTGATCATCATGCTCTTACATTTTTGAGAAGTTGGAAAATGTACTGTAATAGAGAAGTTAGATGGTTGGTTTTTCTTAATCAATTTGATTACACGGTTCAATATGTTTCAGGTAAGTCTAATACTGTGGCTTATATACTTTCTCGATATTCTTATAATTCTGGAGTAATCCAAGAACCGAACAGAAAAGTAATTTAAAAAAATATTTAAAGAACATAGCACAATACCAAAAGGATGACGTGGAATTAATAAATTATATTAGAATTAACATTAAAACTAGACCTAAAAATTAAAGTAAAATTTAATACAGGAATTTACGCGCTAATAAATGATATAATATATGTTTCAGGCCCTAACGGGGAAAGTAATAGACCAGTTATACCTGAAAACAAAATCAATTAATTAATTTGGCACTATCATAAGGAACTCAGGGTCATTAAGGAATAAATAAAATTTTGAAATTTTTAAAATTAAAGTACTATTGGTCTGTCTTCAATAAGCACGTTAGAAATTTATTAAAACTTGACATGAATGTCAGCTAGCAAAAATTAATAATTGTAACACAGTTCGTTCATGTAAACCAGTATTAAGTGAAAGAATTGCTCAAAAGGTAATGGCAGATTTGTATGGACCTTTACCAAAAGCAAGGTCAGAATGTCAGTATATTTTTATAATACAAGATAGAAGAAATTATATCCGCTTAAAACACTAACAGCTGTGAAAAGCTGAGTATAATTAATTGCTATTTGAACTTTTCACTTGTATGGCATTGCATTAATTTTAATAAATATATTGTAGAGATTTATTTATTTTTAAATTACATTGATTAAATAATTAAGTATTTCATTGTACCTATATAATGTCTGATTTGTTTTCTTATGAGAAAAGTTCACATTAATTTAGTTTATTACTTTAATCACTTATGTACTACAATGTTAAATTATTTATAATGTGTATTAATCTTATTTTCTTTCAGCGTACCTTTTTTGTTTATAAGAGCCAAGGGGCCCATCATAACTTGCTGATAGTTAAAATTAGTTTACTCCAAAAATTGAATTTCTATTTTCGTATTTTTCTTTGTTTTCTTTTATGAGTGTTTAATTCTTCAATTATGTAGTATATAGAGTCCCTGGACAGCCTTAATGTGTAAAAATCCCGAGGAAGGGCAACAGATATGATAGGTCAAATTATCATATTTAATTTGGTAATAAAGAAAAACACAGAATTAATTATATCTGTTTGCAGATAAGGATAAAGGATCCAATTAATTAAAAATGCTTATTAATTTTAACTCCATATCTGTAATTTTATTTGTCATTTATAATTTTATATTTTTTAAGAATATTTTCAAAACACCTATTCAAAACTAATCTCCTTTCCAAAGTAATTTAAATTTATTTTATTTATTTTTTTAAATCAAAAAATAAATTAATTTATCGGCCAATGTTGACAGAAAATATAGCTAAGTTTACAATTACGCTAAATATAATTAGAAGTGTTTAAAATTTTAATATTTTATATAACTCCTCCACGAGCGTGTCCTATTACACCTGAAATGATTCTGCCTTATCCTACAGCTGATAAAAAGAAAAACTCGACAAAGGGAAGGCAACCATGAAAGTCCAGAATTAACACGGATACGCCGGAAAAAAATAAATTGGAAGATTTGCAAAATGCGAAGTAATAAAAGAAAATAGAACAAGAAAGAAAAGCAGAGGCAAGAAAGAAAAGCATAGGCAAGGAAGGTGAAACGCATTTTAAATACGGTCGCACAATCTATGCCGAAAAAGCAAAAAAGAAAGAAGAAAGCAGTGATTCGGAATCTGAATAAATCTTGAATTAAGTTTACAGGAAAGTTCGACATTAGAAGTAAATAGTTATAATGACAACGAAGATGAATATTTCGATGATACATAAAAATCGTGAGGCCCGAAAATATTAAGGACAATTGTTTCGTGTTAGTCAAATTCGCCAAAAAAAAATCGATACTTTATTACGTAGCTAAAGTTATAAGCCATTATTCGCAAGCGGGAACTTAACCCTTCTTTGCATGATGATGGAAATTTTAATCATAATATTTAGTGAACAAAAAAAGGTACTCAAAACCCTTGTACTGTAAATTTGTTGTTGCTGGCAACTTTTTAAGCGACTATAGCGTACAACAAAACGCAGTTGTCAAAAAATAGTAAACGTCACTGTCAATGACCAGGCTCAGAACTTATTATTCCGCTGTTTGTTGTGACTGGAAGAAACAAGTGATATTTTAAATTGTTATTGCAGGAAATAAACGGAGATATTAAATACAAGAAAAGTGAACATGAGTGGAATAAGGTCTGTTTTCATGTTTTTGTTATTTTATGTACAATTTATATCAAAACACTGTGAATACATTTCTCAAAACTGTGTGATGGAAATTTACATCACTCTGCAGTAATTTCACTTGTAATGTATGGCAATATTTTTTTTGTAAATGTTTATTTTATGTTGTTTTTTAGGGAAACTTGAATGAAAGAGATATTGAAGACTATCTTAGTAAGTTAGAAGGCGGTTGGCTCTCAGAAGATGGCCTTGATGACCAAGATTCCGATGATGAAAACCGCGATGCTGATGAAGTTCTAAGAGTGTTGCAGGAGGAGAACGATGATGATGATGATGATGTGGATGTGGATGAAACTGCTCACATTGATCCTCCTCTTGTAGAACCAGAAGATCAAGAATCCTCTCACCCATCAACATCATCCAATTTGCAGTCGTCATCCATTTTTCCATTTGACAAAAGAAGCTTGATTTGGAAAAAAAGGAATCTGGTGTATGATACAGATAAAATTACTTTCTTGGGGAGTTCTACTGCTTCAGGTGGTCTATCACACCTAGAAACTCCATATCAATGTTTTAACCATTTAATCACTGAAGATTTTATCAAAACATTAGTAGAGGAGACAAATTTATATATAATACAGAGTAATCCCAGTTCATCTATAACATTTACAGAATATGATTTGTATAAGTTCTTTGGTATATTATTATACATGTCAGTAATCAAATTTCCTAGCACAAGATCATACTGGTCGCCCAAGTTTGGATATGAGCCCATTACTTCAACAATGCCACTAAATTGAGAAAATAAAGTTAATGATAACATTTTAATAATAATGATCTTCACAATCCTATAGGTCATCCAGGACATGACAGGCTTTATAAAATCTGCCCTGTCATCGAGCATCTCAATGAGAGGTTTGCCCAATGCCAATGAATCAAAGAATTTCTGTGGATGAACAGATGTGTTCTACCAAAATAGGGCATTTTTTAAAACAGTATCTGCCTAAGAAGCCCCATAAATGGGGCTTCAAATTGTATGTTCTCTGTGATTTGATGGAATATGCCCACAAGTTTGAGGTATATTCTGGACAAGAGAATACAGAGAAACTCCCAGATGAACCAGATCTTGGTGCAACAGTAAATGTGTTAGTTCGTTTGCTTCGAGGAGTGCCAAGAAACCAAAACCACATCATATACTTTGATAATTTTTATTCTCTTTGCCATTGGTAGTTTTTTTAGCTAAATCAGAAATTCACACAGCGGGAACTGTGCAACAAAACAGGATACCAAATAATAAACTTCCAGAGAAGAAAAATTTCATAAAAAAATCTGTGCCCAGAGGTAGTTTTGAGGAAAGAGTGTATGTGCATGATGGTATAGATTTGAGTTGTGTGGCTTGGAAAGATAATAAAATAGTAACCCTGTTATCTTCTTATTCTGGAGCATTGCCTGTAACTAAGTCAATAGATTTGACAGGACAACAAAAGAAAAAATTGATATTACTTGCCCGTTTATTGTCCAAGAGTACAATAAACATATGGGAGGATTAGATCTCATGGATAGCTTTTTGGGCAGCAATCATATAAAAATGAGGTCTAAAAAGTGGTATTTGCGATTTTTTTCATCTATTTGATCTAGCTATTATAAACTCTTTGATTATTTATAAAAAAAATGCTCAAGAAAGAGGTGAACCTCAAAAGAGTCTGATTACAATGGGCCAATTCATTATGAATTGGCCTTTGTGTTAAGCAACAGAGGAACCACTAAATAAGCTAAAAGAGGGCGTCCTAGTATCAGTTTACTAGAAAAAGAACTACAATCAAAAAAAAGAAAAGGTTCTCCAGCTCCACCACCTCCAAAAGACATAAGAAAAGATGGTGCTGAACATTGGCCAAAAGTAGGTGGGTCACTCCGGTGCAAATTTCCCAAATGTAAAGGCTATTCCACAATTTCGTGTATTAAATGTGGCGTCAATTTGTGCTTAAATAAAAATAATAATTGTTTTTTAAATTATCATAAAGAATAAAGAAGATTGAATAATTTTTTCTAATGAATGATTGAATAAAATTTCACATTTATATTAAAAGATAATGAATCCATACTGTTTGATTAAGTAGCTGAATGTGTGGATCAGATTATAATAATTGATCAAGTAATATATCTTTTATATCAGAATTTTTAGAAATCAAAATGAAGAAATTGTACGAATGGTGTCAATCCTCCCCTAACTTTTATGTATTATGAGGAAGAAAATCGATTGTCAAACCCTCAGCCTGATCTGATTCTTATAGTAGGAATACTCTCAAACAATACAATATCGTTAAAGAAGAGATATCTATGTATTCTGCGCGGTGGTTAATTTTATATAGGCAATTTGTTAATTGATAGTCAGAAGCTCTTTGTTATAATGAAATAAAAATATATAAATGTCTATTGAACCATTTACTTTTTATCATATGGCAGTTACCCCTTTTGTAAGTCCTCGTTATATAAGCCTGAAAGCGTTTCTTACGAGAACTGACTGAATTGTTGGTCAACTCAAATACGTGGAAAAAGAGAAATAAAGAAAACCAGGTATCAAACGAAAAACTACTTTACTTTGATATTATCCAAAACAAGAAAGAAAAATTTACCATCGAAACTTTGACTATTTTCTTAACTAACTACTTTGGGGCAAGTAGGACGGAATTTCCTGGCCCAAAACCCTAAAAAGGAGGAGAAACTCCAACTTTCAAACAACCTCCTTTTGGCCGGTTCAAACTAATTACAGCTCAATAAATTAGCACACAATACAATACATATCACGCAAATTGAAGGTTTCAGTGATCGGCTAGAATCTCGTCAGCCAAAAGAAATAACTTAATTATTATTTTGCCTAAATTTTAGGTAACACAATGAATTATTCAACGGTAAAAAGTTAAAGTTTAAGTTAGTTTATTACGGTTACTGATAATTTGCAGTATCACTGAAGCAACGACCATAATGGTAAAGTAAGACCTAGATATAATACTTAGCTCGTTCACGGCTTTCGCAGACCACTACACTGATTTTATTACTACATATTCAATTAAAAGTGTTTTTAACAAATTACAAAAATGGAAAAAAAATCTTTAACTTAATTTAAATAAAATCGTTATATCTCAAAAACGGTGGCTCGTAGAAAAAAAAAGTATTGATACATTTTTTGTAGATAATCTTATGATCTACAATATTCTACAAACTTACGATTTTGGTGAAAATTGCGAAAAACTATTTTTTTTGACCTTTGACCTTGAATAATTTTTTTCCATACAGGGAGAAGGTGGGGAACTTTTAAATTTTATTTTTAATCATATTTAAAACAATCTTACTGCTTTTCAGCTTGATGGGAATTTAGGTAGCTTCGAATGTCTAAATTGACCGGGCTATTAATCAGCTATCTATTGTTTTGCACGCCACAATCTATTAATTAGTTGTTCGCGACTCTGCCGACCAATGTCTAAATCATCTGCGGCTGCTAGCCTGGTTTGTCGTCTCCGTAAAAGCTCAAGGACAATCTCTTCTCTTTGCTGCAAATGATGTAGCAGTGCTGGAAATGGCAATTCGGAACGATTACATATATTATGCGACGCAGTATGCAATGACAATTTTGGAAACCATTTCAGGGTCATAGTTAATACTCTATGAACAAGAAGGCACCTAAACCTTTCTTTAAGCACACCAATAGTTCTTTCAACACTGTTCCTTGCAGAGCTATGCAGCATGTTATTATACTCTTCACGTGTACAGTGATTTGGAGTATTGCAGGGGGTCATGACATATGGACTTTGTGCATAACCAGAATCACCTGGAAATTAAATGGATATAAATTATTTTACATATAAATGTAAGTGGTTCAGACAGAACAGTTTTAGTAATATAGCATGGACATTAATGCTGGTGTCCCGCAAGGCTCTGTGCTGTCTCCTACGCTGTTTCTACTGCACATCAATGATATGTTGGACATCAACAACATACATTGCTATGCAGATGACAGTACTGGAGACGCTTATTACACGGGCCGTGCAAGCATCCCACGTTCCGTTGTGGAGGAAAAGCGTGAAGAACTTGTGTCTCAAATCGAGATCGGTCTGTCCAAGGTCTCTGACTGGGGGCGGGAAAACTTGGTCCGATTCAACCCTTCAAAGACACAAGTCTGCGCGTTCACCGCTAAGAAAACCCAAGAGCATCTCCAAGAGCATTGGGATCCTTGGCGTTGACATCTCCAGCGATGTTCAGTTCCGAGATCATTTGCTAGGCAAGGTAAAGCTGGCGTCCAAAAAACTTGGTGTACTCAACAGAGCGAAGCAGTACTTCACGTCGGGGCAAAGGTTGCTACTTTACAAGTCGCAAGTCCGGCCCCATATGGAGTACTGCTGCCATCTCTGGGCGGGTGCACCCGGATACCAGCTTGGCCCTTTTGACTCGGTTCAACGACGGGCTGTGAGAATTGTCGACGATCCCAAACTTACTTGCGGTATCGAACCCTTAAGTCTGAGGAGAGACTTTGCCTCCCTGTGTGTGTTCTACCGCTTGTACAATGGATTGTGTTCTGAGGAATTGTTCGAAATGATGCCCACGGCTACTTTCTACCATCGCACCGCTCGCCATCGACAGGGAATTCATTCTCACACTTTGGAACCAAAATGGTCGCGAACAGTGCGGTTTCAGAGAAACTTCCTCCCGCGAACCCTTGGGTTGTGGAATGAGCTCCCTGCCAAGGTTTTCTCTAAGGACTACAGTATGGGGTTCTTCAAAAAAGAAGTTATTAGATTTCTGAAGGGTCGGCAACGCGCGAGTGATGCCCCTGGTGTTGCAAGCGTCCATAGGCTACGGTGACCGCTTACCATCAGGCGGACCGTAGGCTTGTTTGCCACCTTAGTGGTATAAAAAAAAAAAAAAAAAAAAAAAAAAATATTACTAACCAAGCAAATATGCACATGTTTCTCCTGTGTTGTATAGTTGTTATAGGTGATTTTTAATTACACTACTATTGAAAATAAAATTGTCATGTGTGGCACTCCCAAAAGTAGCATCAAAATGTAGTTAGTATATTTAGATCATTGTCATTTATCGAAATAATCGACATTTAATGAAAAAAAAAAACAATTTATTTATAGGTTACTATGAAAATTAGGAAAAGGAAATAGATACCTATAGACTTCATTTCTAAATTTTTACTAACTATAAGAATATTCCTGGCATGGTAACCTTTTCTACAAAAGTATCGTTCTTCATTTTCCTGAGGTCGAACCATTGATATAAAAGTTCCACGCTAAAAGTGCCTACTACACCCGGAATTTCAGTGTTTAAAAAACCTGGAAGGCAACACTTTAATTAGCTTCTTGCAAGTATGCCAGAAACATTTTATATTTCATTTCCATGATAATTATTTACCGTTCTTTGAATGCTTGCCTTTCAGTATTGGTTTGAGGAAATTTAATATATTTCCTCACAATGCTCTAATGGCTAATAGCATTCACAACCAGCTTAATTGATCTTGATGCCGATGATTGTGAGATATATGTATTCACATTTCTGCCGATGATTTTTTGGTAGCTCCCATTGGTTAAAAATGATAGAGCACATAAAATCTGAAAAGAAAAAAATTTGAAAATTGGATCTTGGTAGAATTGTAAGTAGCAAATTCAGTATAAGCACTTAAGAGAGACAGACATACATAAGTCTAAGTAGGTAGTAGATGGTTACTTGCCATAGCTTGCTATACGAGATGCTACATCTGTAAGCGAACATCAACAAATTCATCGTAGACTTTCCCTACATCTTCGACAACGTCTTCGATTTATTCTGTCAAACCAATAGCTAGCATTAATTAGCTTTTCTCACGGGCAAGTGCATAAATATTTGGTTTTTATTGTGAAAACTGTGGTGTAAAAGTGAGTATTGTGAAGTGAAAGTGTTTCGTTATTATAAACTATAACTGCTAGGATCTCTTACATGTTATTTCTTGTGGAAGAAGGCAATAGGAATGACCATTTGGACAAAAGGTGTCAAGCCCGTATCATACGCACTCAGCGTTATATTTCCACTAATAAAGACTTCATAGACATATTTAGACTGTCTAGATTGTTAATAGAGGTATTAGAGAGCGACCTCTTCTCATTACTTCCTGAAGAAATACGACAGGGTAGTGCAAAACACCAAAACACTTACACCAACTTTCAGAAAGTTCTACAGGAAATTTAGGAAGTCCAGAAAATTACTAAGTTTTAATTGTAGAGCCAAAACGGCTTTGAGATTTTGTAAAGAACTTGAGAAACTGACTGTCTGAATGAATCCTGCAGCCAAAAATATGAGCCCTGTATATACAAAAACAAAGTCCAAATACACATTTTTACAAAAGATCTTTATACTGCCATCTGAAACCATCTTAAAATATATGGTTGCCAAACTAGTTATTGGGCCAGGCATCAATTCACAGATATTTTCATCAATCAAACAAGAGTTGCGATATTATTTAATGTTTATGGTATTTACCTTCCTTGTCCACTATGTCAAAAGTAACCAACTTTAGATTATAATCTTTATCAAACTCCTAATACAAAAACTAAATAATTCGTGGCTCAGTGGGAAATCACCTGACTGCTGATGTCTATTTCTATCCAGGTATCCATAGCTCAAGCTTTGCTTAGTTTGGGACCAGAGGGTGCTGTGTGTAATGTCCAAAAATATTTATTATAATTCATAACATATTGCCACGGACTGGCAAACGCAGCGTCGGAAGACCGCCCACAAGGAGGTCAGACGACATTGCGAAGGCCGCTTCTAAACGTTTCCTTTGGAAATCTGTAGGGGAGGCCTATGTTCAGCAGTGGACTTCTTGCGGCTGACATGATGATGATGATGAATAACATATTGAAATTTTCAGGTATCTACTTGAAAGGAAGAGAAAAGGTATTACTTAATTGTGTTTGTTGAGATGGCACTAGAGACAGCTGTTAATCATACAATAAAAGATTTAATTAATGGCTTTGTTGATCTCACTAAACAAACCAATGATTTAGCTGATCATTTTCTTTGTTTTATGGTCAAAGGTGCAGTCTTTAAATGGCAACAAGCTTTTGCTTATTATTTATGTGAAGGTGCTACCAAGGCAAATCAATTAAAAACAATATTAAAAACTGTGTGGAATCAGTTGGAGAGACTGGACTGATTCCAGTTGCTTTAATATCTGACCCGGGCACTGCATTTCAGTCAGCTCTAAAAAAATCTTAAGCAAGATACCAGAAACGAATAAATACTTCCAGAAGAAAGCATTGGTAAATTATTTAAATCCTCAGCTGTCCTAATAAATAATAAGGTATAATTAAATGTTATTTCATTTGATATACATTTTTTTTATTTCAGATGATACAATTAACATAGGTTTTAAATTACATACTTGACCCACTTTATCTTATTAAGAGCTTACGGAATAATTTCCTTACAAAACCTGCAAAATTTAATGGGGAGACATCAAGGTAGTCAGACATTGTTGAAGTGTATAAAATGGACTACCAGCATGCTGAAGTACGGTAGCTTCACAGGCTAACTGATGAGCACATTATACCCGAAAAAGTGAAAAACATGAAGATAGATTACTAATTGTTAAGATCACCTCAGTATATCTTTGCTAGGCCATTCTTATATTAAAAATGCAAAAGTAACTCTGTCTGTCTGTTTGTCTTGATTAAGATAAAATTTGGCATTGAGATAGTGTGAGTAAGGACATAGGCTTTTTAGAGAGCTAGGGCACTGCAAGTACTCGCTCGAATAAGCCACCGCGGCCATAATAACACTAACATTGAGTAGTGTTGTGTTCCTGGCGGTGAGTAAGGTTGCCAGAGCTCTTTGAGGATTCGCTGCGCGGACAGCGACGGACCGGCGGTGCTTGTTGCTGTCATGCTCGGCGTAGACGCGGCGTGCTGGTTCGGCGGTCAGGGAGACCTGATGAAACGGCTGACCGCTGGCCGCCCGCAGGTTGAACGGGATCCCGAACCCAGGGATCACTTAATCTCCGCCCTGGGAGGCTGATTCACCAGCCTGTGTAAAGTATCTGAAGTGGTAGTCGTGCCGGAGAAGGAGACCGGAGTGGACCCGGCTACTACAACAGAGGGGGATCAGGGCCCTTCCGCCCGCCGTGCCAGCAACCGTATCATCTGTGACGAGCTTCGGCAGTCTTAGAACCGCACCTTTTGTCCTCTATGCTGTCTGTGCAGTGAATCCTCATCCTTAATCTAAGTAACTTTTTTTATATATTATGGCCATAAGAAAGAAAAAGAAAAGAGTTTGCACAGCGGCTACTCCATCCACATATAATGTGGAGTTTTGCAACATCAGGGGTATTCACGCAAATCTTAACGCAGTCCACCACCATCTCAAAACTGCGTAGCCGACCATTCTTCTTCTAACGGAGACGCAAATATCCTGCCCGGCTGACACATCATACCTTCACTATCCCGGCTACAAACTCGAACACAATTTTATGATTCGTACCGGTGTATGTATGTTCGTCCGGGAGGATATCTGCTGTCGCCGCCTTCATAGCCTTGAAGACAGGGACCTGTCGATATTGTGGATGCGCGTACATTACGGCAGCCACAATCGTATTTATGCGTGCCTATACAGGTCTCATAGCGGTGACACGGACGTAACTCGACTCTTCACGCACCTGAGTTTGACGACTGACAAAGTTCTAGAGCAATATCCCACAGCAGAACTAGTTATTTTGGGAGACTTTAACGCCCACCATCGCGAGTGGCTCAGTTCTCGAACCAATAACTATGCTGGGATATCTGCTCATGAATTTGCTCTGACCTATGGATTCTCTCATCTGGTACTTTCTCCAACGAGAATACCAGATATAGAGGAACATACGAGCTCCTTACTGGACCTTCTGCTGACTACTCGTCCGGACGGATACTCCGTCTCAGTGGATGCGCCTCTTGGCTCCTCGGACCACTGTCTCGTCCGGACTCAAGTGTCATGCACACAACCTGATCCTTCTGGGCCAACTAATTGGCGTCGTGTGTGGCACTATAAGTCGGCAGACTGGGATGGATTGCGAGAATTTTACGCATCGTACCCGTGGAGGCAGATCTGCTTTAACTCAGAAGATCCTGACGTCTGCGCAGCCGCAGTCACTGAGACAATCCTTGCTGGTATGGAATGCCGCGAGTAGCTGCCGGTGTCAAAAAACGACCGTGGTTTAATAGGTCTTGCAGAAAAGCTAAAATTTTTAAGCAAAATGCATATGAGGCTTGGACCACGGCTCGGTTTAATAAGGATCCAAATATTTCTGAGTTAAAACACAAATTAAATGCTGCCTCGAGGTTCAGTAAGAAAGCAACTGCCAGAGCAAAATTCCAATTCATCGGCAAAATAGGTGGGCGACTTGCGAGCTATGCTTCTGGGAGACGTGCTTTCTGGTCGCTTGCCAAAGCTGCCGAAGGGAACTTCTGCCAGTCGTCGTTACCACCACTGCGAAAGACCGATGGTGACTTGGCCCATAGTGCTAAAGAGAAAGCCGATCTACTGGGCAGTCTCTATGCCTCGAACTCGAATATGAACGATGAAGGCGCTGTACCACCTACTATACCGTGGTGCGGTAAGACCATGCCGGAAATCTCCATAACGCAGCGGGAGGTCAGGCGGGTGTTGCTTTCTCTAGACGTTCATAAGTCGATTGGGCCAGACGGTATACCAGCAGTGGTGCTTAAGCAGTGTGCTCCTGAGTTATGTCCTGTACTCACGCGCCTCTTCGCGCTTTCCTACCACACTAGGCAATTTCCGTCTTCATGGAAGACTGCGAATGTGCACCCGGTGCCCAAAAAGGGCGATAAATCAGATCCATCGAATTACAGGCCTATCGCTATTACCTCTCTCTTCTCTAAGGTGATGGAGCGTGTGATCAACACACAGCTTCTAAGATACCTAGAAGTACACGATCAGGTCAGTGACAGTCAATAAGGCTTTCGCCACGGTCGCTCGACTGGTGACCTTCTAGTGTATCTCACACACCGATGGGCACTAGCCATTGAGAGTCAGGGAGAGACATTGGCATGTAGCCTGGACATAGCGAAGGCGTTCGATCGGGTCTGGCACCGCGGTCTTCTATCGAAGTTGCCATCTTACGGAGTGCCCAAGGGTTTGTGCAAATGGGTGGCTAGCTTTTTGTCCGGCAGACGCATACGAACCGTAGTTGACGGTAGTGGCTCTGATAGCATGGACATTAATGCTGGTGTCTCGCAAGGCTCTGTGCTGTCTCCTACGCTGTTTCTACTGCATATCAATGATATGTTGGACATCAACAACATACATTGCTATGCAGATGACAGTACTGGAGACGCTTTTTACACGGGTCGTGCAAACATCCCTCGTTCCGTTGTGGAGGAAAACCGCGGAGAACTTGTGTCTCAAATCGAGACCACACTGTCCCAGGTCTCTGATTGGGGACGGGTAAACTTGGTCCGATTCAACCCTACAAAGACACAAGTGTGCGCGTTCACCGCTAAGAAAACTCCATTCACTGTGGTCCCACAATTTCAGAACACTCCCCTCTCCATCTCCAAGAGCATTGGGATCCTTGGTGTCGACATCTCCAGCGATGTTCAGTTCCGAGATCATTTACAAGATAAGGTGAAGCTGGCGTCCAAAAAACTTGGTGTACTCAACAGAGCGAAGCAGTACTTCACGTCGGGGCAAAGGTTGTTACTTTACAAGTCGCAAGTTCGGCCCCATATGGAGTACTGCTGCCATCTCCGGGCAGGTGCACCCGGATACCAGCTTGGCCCTTTTGACTCGGTTCAACGACGGGCTGTGAGAATTGTCGACGATTCCAAACTCACTTGCGGTATCGAGCCCTTAAGTCTGAGGAGAGACTTTGCCTCACTGTGTGTGTTCTACCGCTTGTACAATGGGTTGTGTTCTGACGAATTGTTCGAAATGATGCCCACGGCTACTTTCTACCATCGCACCGCTCGCCATCGGCAGGGAATTCATTCTCACACTTTAGAACCTAAATGGTCGCGTACAGTGCGGTTTCAGAGAAACTTCCTCCCGCGAACGCTTAAGTTGTGGAATGAGCTCCCTGCCAAGGTTTTCTGCAAAGACTACAGTATGGAGTTCTTCAAGAAAGAAGTTATTAGATTTCTGAAGGGTCGGCAACGCGCAAGTGATATCCCTGGTGTTGCAAGCGTCCATAGGCTACGGTGACCGCTTACCATCAGGCGGGCCGTAAGCTTGTTTGCCACCTTAGTGGTATAAAAAAAAAAAAAAAAAAAAAAAAAAGGCTACTTGAAAACGTTTAATGTGAGTTAGTTTTTTTTTTATGATTGAGGAGTTGCCGTTGAAACCCTACTCCGATAACCGAATTTAGGGCGGGCAGAACCGCGGGCAAAAGCTAGTAATGTAAAAATGCAAAGTTACTGAATGTCTTAATTAATTAAATATAGATATATACTTATAGAGAAACACAAAAGGCGGTCTTATCACTTTAAAGCGACCTCTTCCAGACAACCTTTAGGTAAAGGTAATAATAAAGTTAAACATAGGTTAAACCTACTCTAGGTTGGAAGTTTTTTAGAAGTTAAAAATTTTGAAACTTAATGCATAAAAATTGGTATTTGGTCTTCAGGTTTAAAATTAAGATTTACGTGTTTCACCGTTTTTGAAAAATCATCCCCTAGGGGGCAAACAGGGTACGAAAATATGTATGAGAATTCTAATATTTTTGGAGGGTGAATCATAAACAGGTTATAACTATTTTAAAAAGTCCACGCGAACAAAGTCTTAGGTGTATTACCAGTAGTAAATAATGTCTGAATTTTTATGTAATAGTTTCTTTTGTATTATAATAAACACTTATTTTTTTGACACTGTATTGATTGATTAATAACTGAAATCTTAATAAGAATACAAGTATACACTATTGCCTAATATTGGTAGCTATCAAAATGTAAGATATTAATTTAAGTTGAAAGATATTTTGTTATAAGAAACCCAATTAATAAGTAGGTAGGTCCAGTAAAAGGCTTTAAATAGTTACAGAAGCTTACGATTTTGGCTCATTAAATAATGGTTGTTAGTTAGAACTAAACTAAGTTCCTACCTTCTAAATCAAATGTTCAAAAACGTATTATAGAACTTTAAATTTTGATGACTAGATTAACCAAGTCAAATGTGTTTTCAAACCAGTTGTAAGTTAATATTGTTTTATACAAAATACCTTCGAACAAATAAGCAATTTTTGCAACCTAAATATATATAAGTACCTTTTTCGGTTTGTCATAACAAGATTTTTTTTTAATTTCAGCGCACTATGTATCTACATCAGCAAGGCTGTAGTGACACTTTAGGAAATACATCCGAAGCTGTAGCATTTTTTGACAAGGACTTCTACAGTGTTAACGGGGCCAGTGTATACTTAAACAGAAGCAAAGGAAAAGAAATACGATCGGCTGTCACAAAAACATCGATCGATCATGAATTTTGGCAGAAGCAATACAAAAATTTAGCACTTTGAAACTTTTCGATAATAAATGTAATGAAATAACCGCCCCTAGTATTAGAAACTGGATTGTTACTTTTAAAAGTTTTCAGAAACTGTGTCAATTTTTTGAAGCAAAAAATATAAAACTAATGAGACTTAGATATTTCAACTCTGACGGAATCGAATACTTTTTGGGCAGGTGAGAGCGTATAATTTAAGGCATAATAACCCAGGTTGCCAAAGTTTCAGTAATACTTTTAGAGTTCTGCTGATAACAGGGTTCATAAAGTTTCACTAAAATTCTTTAAATTGTGAAGGCAAATCCTGTTACCATTTTATTAAATTCAAATCTTTGAGCAAAGTGGAGAAAAAAATTGAATATTTCAAAAGAATGCAAAATACGTTGAATACTTCTAACAGTATACACAACGACTCTTTAAACCTAAGCACAACGGCGAGACGTCAACGCTTAAATATTTATACACTGCCGGCTGGGTTACAAGAAAAATACTAACGAAATCAAAGTCGGCAGTATAAGAAAGGTTTGACGACAAATCAATCAGATGTGCATAAATGGGTATCCGAAAGGGAATGCAATAAAAAAATAAACCTGGTTAAGTGTATGTATCGGAGAATTTGGTTATGCTTTTTGGCACAATTTTAAAAGAAACCAATATGTTTCCGGACTCACATGCACATCACCATAATTTATATATAGAAATTTCTAATATAATACGTAATAAATGTACATTCGAGTTTATAACATGTGATGTTCATAAAAGCGATATAATTCAGGCATTTATTTAAACTACGGTGAAATTAGCAATATATAATTGGCACAATGTAATTAATAGAATAATAAAGGGCTTATATGTTCTGAGGCTGGAAAATAATATTAACAAGCCCATTATGCAAGTAAAAGCTTTAAAAAAGTAAAAAAAAAAAATTGTTAAAACCCCAAATAAATAACAATAGGTGTGCACCTTTTATATGACATATACTGAACTGACTGAATATACGATTGAAATATCGCCATCTCTTTTCGGCGCGCGCGCTCATGTTTACGTCATTTCTTGCCAACACAGTGATCGCCAAGCTTCGTCCGCAGGCGCTCGCGCCCACCCGGTAACTGCTTCATTTTTCGATATATTACCAATATAGTTCATCGTTTCGACGAATGGTTAGGGTTTGTGTATATATTTTTGCAACTGGTTTTTGTAATTTACTGCAGATTTTACCATGTCATCAACACAAGCGTTGTCTGATGAACGTATTGCACGTTTTTTATTGGAAGAAGAAGACGTCAGTACATTGGAAGAGTCATCTGCTAGCGAAACTGAAAACAATGTGGAGGTGGATGATGCAGAAAGCGATGATTAAGACGACCCTTCTGATCATGAAGATAGGCTCTGCATAGATCTTCGCCTGCTGTGGAAGACGACGTGAGGGAACGACAAACATCGCCCTTTCCTTCGGAAGGAAGCTCAGGTAGCAATATTTATATATTACCCTTCTCACATAATAATACCCGAAGTCGAAATCGTCATGTATGGGCTACGAGCAAAGGGCGTACTTCTAGCAGGACAGCTGCAATAAATATTGTACGTGTTGCCAGTGGACCTACTTGTACCGTGCGCGATATAGTAGATCCACTGCTTTTATTTCAGCAATTCTGTACTGATCAAATGCTAGAAAAAATTATAAAATAGACAAATTATGAAATTTCTATAAAAAGACAAAACTATGACAAAATTACATCAACGCAGAATGATACCGGCAAAGAAGAGATCAGAGCTCTCATAGGTGTTATGGTGTTAACAGCCGCTCTAAAAGACAATCATCTGACCCTCGATAAATTGTTCAATACTAAATATTCTGGTACAAGGTATGTGTCATGTATGAGCAAAGAAAGATGCGACTTCCTTCTACGTTGCCTGCGTTTCGATAACAAAACATTCCGTTTACAACGACAAAAGGACGACCCCTTTACACCTATAGGAGACATATGGGAAATGCTTATGACACAATGCCGCCAAAACTATGTACCGGGAACAAATGTAAGCATCGATGAACAGTTACTAGCATTTCGAGGAAGGTGTAAGTTTAGAATGTATATACCAAATAAACCTGCAAAATACGACATCAAGTTGGAAATGATGTGTGATAGTGGCACGAGATATATGATTGATAGTACACCATATCTCGGAAAAGGAACTAATACAAACGGAATACCTTTGGGAGAGTATTTCGTAAAGGAACTTGCTCGTAGTATACACGCTACGAACAGAAACCTGACTATGGACAATTGGTTCACGTCAATACCATTAGCAAAGCAGTTACTGCAACAGCCTTATAAGTTAACGATTTTAGAAATGGAAATCCCAGATGAGATGAAGAACCATCGATCCCGGAACGTCAATACGTCAATGTTTTGTTATGATGGTCCTCTCACACTTCTATCATACAAACCAAAACCAGCTAAAATGGTACACCTACTATCATCCTGCGATGAGGAGGGCACAGTCAACTCTGAAACAAGAAAACCTCATTTGGTCGAGTTTTACAATATCACAAAGGGCGGAGTGGACACGTTTGACATTACGGAAATGTCATGTAACAGGAAAACAAATCGATGGCCAATGCGTGTGTTTTACGGCATGATAAATATATCATGTATTAATAGTTACATTATCTACTGCCACAACGCTTCTGTACAGGGACAGAAAGTATTGAGTCGGCGCGATTTTATGAAGAGGATGCATACACAACTAAATATGAAATTCGTACTATGCCGACGCATATCAAAAACAAAATCAAGGATTTATTAGGAGCGAACAACGATGGAAGTCAAGGTGAAGGTCAGTCGTCCTCCAACAATGATCTTCAGCCAGTAGAGGCTCAAAATATAAAGAAAAGTTTGTGGCCTATGTTCCTCTAAAAAAAGGCGAATGACGAAGTCATATTTTTCCAAATGCATTACTGCAATTTGTGGCGAACACAAAGTAGATTTTTGTGTACAATGTGCTTCAAAATACTAGGTCTCATATTTTTTCCTACACTATAAGACTGTTATTATTTAGATTTGCCAAAGAAGAAAAGGCTATTTTTGTTGCATTTTTTTTTATTTTTCTTTAGTCGTGCCTCTTGCGATCTCATAAAACTAGTGTCTTAGATATTAAGGTATAATATAAATAATTTTGTTTCAAGAATTTAAAATTTGTAGTTTTATTTTCTAAAACATTATGGTGCCTATATATTAAAGTTTTAAAGTTATAAATTAATGTGTTATTACATTAAATAACGCGTTACAAAAATTGCTCGTCGAATCGACGTATGGTTAGGTTACAAAGGGGTATGTCGGAAGGTTAGGTGTCTTGGGTTAAAGCAAAAAATAATGCTTATTTTGCTATAAAAAAAAGATGCTATTAAGCATCCATATATGCAGTACCGCCAAAAACTGGTAAAATAGTCATTCCAAAACTGCATTATAGTTTTTCCTACTGCATTTGGCAATTCTAAAATTCTAAAAAGGTTTAGGAGATTTGTAATTTATAAACTACTATCAACGACGACCATTTTGGTTTGGGAATAAAAACCAATCTCATTTAGGACAGGATTCACAAAATATTTTTATTTTTGGCTTTAAATAACAGATGTCGCTGTAACAAATTCAATGAGCTCACTTTATTCATATTTCATGATTTAAATATTATTACTCTATGCTCGTTACTGTCATTTGTGGTTTTCCCCTAACCTAACCCTCATCACAAGCCAGTTTCTGTGTCCAATGTTTTTTCTAAAAGAGTTGTGCGTCTCATCCCCTTGGATCATACTTTTTCATCATACCCTCAGTTACATACTTTTTCAATTTTTAAAATCTTATTGATTTTAATTTGGATTTAATTATTTTGTGTGCTACTGTGGGTGAAGTTAAAAGTGAAGAAGAGTTCTATCAATTAGTAAAACAACAATTAAGTATGAAATAGATTGTGATATGATTTTATGGTTGTTTATTTAAAGTGCTTATTACGTACTTTACTTAGTTTAACACTCCTGGCGAATGCCTCCTGCAAAGCATCTCGGCTTTAAGAAAGCAGTGGAAAAGAATTGCGCTTCGGCTAAATAGTTTAGGTGGAAGTGTTAAAACTTGGAAACAGTGGACAAAGGTTCGATACTAATCTAATTCATACAATGCTTGTGTAAACTATTTATCAAATCCACAATGGTTGTGTAAACTATTACTCCCAAAGTAAAACTCCTAAATTAAATGCATAAGTGACTTTGCTTACAAGTATATTTTTATAAAGGGTGATGTTATCAATAGTATATGAATTTGACAAACTACAACTTTATAGATATACATTATTGAATGAATATTGGAAAATGGAAATTTGTACTTAATCTTATGGAAATTTTCATAATCTTACAGTATTGGGCTGATAAAAAGAGTGCAGTAAAAAAAGCAGCAGTGCGCTTTGCATCACGACGTAAGACTGGTGGTTTGTGAGGTGGTGGAACTTTCCGAGGTGGAGGAAAGGATTCTGTGTTTGATGAGCGATGAGGGTATTGGTTTAGGAGATAGGCATTTGGCTATTGATCCATTTGGAGTTAATTATATTTCTGTAATATAGTAAAGTCATTTTAGTCGTAGATTTATAAAAA
Source organism: Apoda limacodes (assembly GCA_946406115.1). Taxonomy (NCBI): domain Eukaryota; kingdom Metazoa; phylum Arthropoda; class Insecta; order Lepidoptera; family Limacodidae; genus Apoda; species Apoda limacodes. Next base: position 16,860,364 of record OX291564.1, on the reverse strand, counting down.
AGCAAGTTACATAAATAAGTAAAGTGAGTGAAGCAATCAGTGAGTTCCTGTTAAAATTAAAATAGTAAATATGATGTACTAATGGAAACGATTCCGACTGTTGCATGTATCATACAGCAACTCAATGTTGATATTTCAATAGGCTGAGTTATCCTACAGTAAAAATATACTAGTAGTATACTAGTAATATACTGTGTATTAATTTTTAAGTTTTACAATCTAGCTACCTAGCTGACAGTGTCCAATACCCCCACACTCCTGATATTGAAATACTGGTGAGTATATTATAATATGTAATGAATATAAAACATAAATAAATAATATGAAATTACATATTTTCATTGAAAAGATTATTTATCAGGTGTCTTCCAAAATGGTTGACATCGGAAATGTCATGACACCTTCTGATGGTTCAATATCATTGGTAATACTTTTATTTTCTATTAATATGACCTCATCTTTCAATATCCCAATATGCAAGTTCAAATTTTTTGGAATGTTTTCAGTTAAATAACGGTTTTTGCCGTCCAAAAGAATTTGAAGTCGTAAACAAACATAAGAAATCGATAATATAATGACTTATAGTCAATAGGTATTGAGTTTTAAACGGCACATACACAAGTCTTGTAAATAGGGTCACGATAAAAGTAATCTCACTGTTTTTCAGCTCACCGGTGTAAACCTGCCAATTGTCACTGACACACCATGTTTAACAGACAGGCCAAACCATGTTTTAACTGTAAGTAAAGTGATAATGTTTTTGCTATATGCTATAGAGAAATTAATAGTTCTGTTTTAGTAAGGCTTACTAAAATAGAAAAAAAACGCATTCTATTCTGACTAAAAAGCTCTTTTATATTCGAGTAAATACATTATCAAACTTTTCAGAGGTGTCAGTGGCAGAACCACCAGTTGCACAAACCCTAGCAGTCACATTAAGTGTTGTTGGCCCTCAGTCACAACCCAGGAGAGTAGACTATCATCAGACGTCACCTCATGAATCTCCTGTTAAACACATACAACGCCCACCTCGCAACACAAGTACCGTCAATTGAATAACCTTAAATGTATGAATTCAAACAAAAACCACAGATAATCAATAGTTTCCGAACGTATTTTGTTTTTTTCCTTAGATTATCATATTTCTTTTGGATAATTTGTCTTTAATGGATAATTTTTTGAATGTTTTCTCAAGTGGTTATTATTACATTTGTGCTGCATTCAGTGACTGTTTAGTGAGTAATTTATAAGAATGGTAAGTTATAATTATGATTTTATTGTTATTTGTCGTAATTAGTAACATTTAAGTAACTAAAATATGAAATTATAAGTAGGGGACGCGGTTGTCCCAATATGCGTAAAAGGCCAATTTTATTAATATTTTACAAATACGTTTTATGCATGTTTTGCGATTTTACACACAGCATAAACACTTATTTACATTGTTTAAAGCGCGCAAAGAAAACAGGATTTTTCATTTGACTGATTGCGAAGTCGAGGAATTTCTCATGGCTGACACTAGTGACACTGAAGATGCACTCACTTGGGATGACGAGGACCAGTCATGCTTATTAGAGGACATGCAAGCTGGAGTTTCCGAAGCTACAATTGAGCCACCTGCTCCGTCAGAGTCTACTCAAAATTCAAGCCCATCTTCAGACTCTTCATCTACTATCCCCATTTATTCATCATCGCGTGATCCGATTCCCGACTTCAAATGGAAAAATAATATTTATCGCCCGTATGTTTTTTCTGACACCGATAATGAATTTGGAACATTTCTCAAGAATTAAACTCTTTGAAACCTACAGATAGCTACTTACGTTACGTTATGTTATGCTCATCAAAATGGCTCGGTTTTCACTATCGATCTCCAAGAAATTACAGCTTTCATTAACATGAATGCCTTATATAGATAAATTATGCCTCTAACACGATTTGAAGAAATTATAAAAAACCTGCATTTCTGTGACAATGCGTCTCAACCATCTCTGGCATCATCATCATTCGATAGAGCATACAAAATAAGATTAGTAATGAACCATTTCAATTCAAGTTTCCAATCAGCAATGACTTACACAATAACGCAAGCAATTTATGACCATATGGTAAAGTTTAAAGGTCACAATATTATGAGACAGTACATGCAAAATAAACCAATAAAAAGAGGATTTAAAATGTGGTGCCGTGCCGATTCTAGTACCGGATATCTATTTCAGTTCGATTTATATACTGGAAGAAAGAAGTCCGGATTTTGTTAACACTTCCGTGCTACTAATATAAATTTCTAGAGATCAGATGTCCTGACATCGTCCATAAGCACAATAAAAACATGGGTGGCGTAGATCTCATAGACCAGTCAAGACAAGAAAGTCACAAACGAAGTTGATAGGAAATCGAAAATCAAATATTATCTTCGGATTTTTTGATTTATTGGACATCGCTATGAACAATTCTTACATCGTTTATGAAAAACTGCATGCGCAACATCGCATAGAAGGGCACTTGCTCTCATCATTTGAATACCGTTAAGTTGTGGCTAAGGCTATACTATATGAAAACATGCCCTGCCAACCACTTCTATGACCAAAAAACGGATTTAAAATATAGGACACAAACAGTCTTTACCTTCACATGTAATGATAAAGGGGTGGAGTAGAAAATCGTACCAGCAATATATGTGACATTTGCATTGTAAATTTATGTTTCACAGCAACAAAAAATTGATATGCAGACTTTCATTCATATAAGAAACGAGAAATAAGTGATGCTGTGCACATCTCGACTGAACGAGTTTTTTATATTTGGCATGATATTCTGGGCATGAAAAAGCTTTCTGCAAGATGGGTGCTGCGTTTACTAACAGTCGACCAGAAGCGAAATCGTGTAACAGCTTCTGAGGAATGCCTAGCCATGTATAATCGCAATCCGAGTAAGTATATGCGTCGGTACATAACAGTTGACGAAACGTGGGTCCATCATTATACACCAGAGACTAGCAACAGTCGAAGCAATGGACTTCTACCGGGGAACGTGCCACGAAGAAGGCAAAAACTGTCTGCTCAGCTGGTAAAGTGATGGCCACAGTCTTTTGGGACAGCCAAGGGGTTATTTACATCGATTTTTTGGATAAAGGCAAGACAATAACCGGAGCTTACTATGCTGCATTGTTAGATAGATTCAATAAAAAGTTGATCAAGAAACGACCGCATCTAGCAAAGAAAAAAATTCTATTTCATCAGGATAATGCACCGACCCACTCGTCTGGAATCGCGACATCAAAAATTGTCGAATTAGGATAGGAATTATTGCCACACCCTCAGTGTTCGCCAGAGTGACTTTTTCCTCTTCCTCCCAAACACGAATAAATGGCTTGGCGGGCAAAGATTTTCGTCAAACGAAGAGTTGTTAGCCGAAACTGAGGCAAACATTTTTTTGATGGGTTGGAACATCTATTGACTAAGTGTTGTTGAAAAGAGATAATGTAGAAAAAAAAATATATATGTAAAAGAGTGTTTCTTCTTTCCAAAGTCATGGACTTATCAAACCGCCCTCGTCTTTATTCTTTAATAATTTTCGTAGATGATGGTCTTTTAATGTCAGTAAATAAAGAAACATTAGATACGATTTTATCGTATATGCAAAAGACATTTCTCTCTGGCATATTAATACTAAATTATAACTAGCTTCAAAATAAGATACACAATAAATCCCTTCGTTATCCCGTGTTACACACATTACAGAGAGTAACGTTCTAAAAGTCACTTGTATCTTATTTTATTTGTGTTTAATTAAGTCATAAAATGTCCACGGTTTGGAAAAAGGAAAGAGTTTCAACAATGATTTTAAAAAAGAGAATAAGTTTTAACAAAGATAATGGCCAATAGTAATATAGGAAATTAAAATTGTCCCGTGTTACTACTACAGCAGTTAATGGTAACACGGGCAGAAAAAATACTTGTGTTACTTCTGGTGGTAAGAATGGTAGTAACACGGGTAACGAAGGAATAAACCTATAACAAAGGTTTAATAAAATTAAAAAAACAATCAGTTGCTCACCCGTGCTCATTTATTATGACCCCAGTAAAGACATCACCATGTCAGACGATGCCTCAAAAGATGCTTTAGGAGCTGTTTTATTGCACGAGAAGCAGCCTTAGCACATGCATCTGCCTTATTAACTAAATATTAATAAAATTACTCTCAAATAGAAAAAGAGATGATGTCTATACCATTTGGCTGCACAAAATTCTACCAATTTATAAGGTCCAATTGTTCTAATGCAGAAGCCTTCATAAAACAATAGCGTAAGTGTTTACTATTCATTTGCAATAAAATTTAAATTCTGTCTTAGTTTTTTTGTATAATTTTATTGATAATAAAAATTATAAAAAAAAAAGTTACTTGTTCACTTTCGCGTTGGTCCTAGACTCATGTAGGTATTCTGCGATTCAACTAATCAAACGTTCCAAAGTAGTTCACGAGCAGCTTCCCTACCCGCCGCCCTTGCAGCCGCCTGCGCCTATCAGTACCTCATTAGCATCCCGATTATTTTAGTGTCGGTCATTAATTTTACGAGATTATTTCGATTCATTTTATTTTTACCTATCTATCTCTGCTCAGATACGATGCCTAATTATCAAACCAAGAGTACCTTAATATGGTTACCTGTTACGATCAGGTAGCCAGCTATAACTTGAGAGCGGCATCAGAACTCTACTGGGTGAGATATGGCGTACGGCCGAATCAAAGCACAATTTTAAGGGCTGTACAACGTCAGACACTGGGGAACCTATCGACCCCCAGCGAATGATGGTGGAGCACCACGTCAACCTGCCAGGCTTGAAGAGTCTATTTTTGATTTCTTTCAGCGTCACCCCATGGCCAGTACAAAGGACACAACTATTGTGTTTGGTGTCAGTGACATGTACGTGTGGCGACTTCTTCACAATGAGGGGTTTCATCCATACCATTTTTCCAGAGTCCAGGAGTTGGAAGCGACAGATCTACAGCCCCGCTTCAGATTCCATGAGTAGCTGTCCTAAGATACCTCAAGAAATATCTTGTGGACGGACGAGTCGACTTTTACCAGCGTTAGGATGTTTGGTTAAACATGCACAATGCTCATTTCTTCACGGAACACTTGGAAGGGCCAAGTGCATAATATCCTAAATAATAAATTTATTTGAATATTCCTCTGGGAACTGGAGTCAATAGGCAAAAACGATTGTCCCACATTTTCGACAGAGACGAGTAGGCTATACATAACTTCAATTTACTACCAAATATATTAATAATTATACAACCAAATTTATTAATAACAGCTATACTTTAAACTGGCCATGGAATAAATACCCACCAATGTTAGCGTCTAACTAAGGTATGGCATAAATGGTACTAGTTAACTTATTGAATAGACTGGACAAGGAGACCCTACGAACATATGACAAGACAAGTGGCTAACCCTATGATGCTAGAAGACCTAACAAGTTTTCTGATAAGGTTTAGGTTTTGATAAGGATTAGGTACCACGGGATTGCATTATCAGATTATAAAAAAGAATATAATGGATAACAATAAATTTATTTAAATGAATAATAATTTGAAATAATTATTAAAAGGTGGATTTAAATGTAATTTTATTTAATTTAATAAAATGATAAATAATTAAAATACGTACATATTGCCGAGTCGCTTTCATTAATTAATAGGAATAAGTCGTAACAAAGTAGAGCTACTGGAAAGTGTTTCTAGAAATATCAAAAATAACTTTAAAAAATAGCTTAATAAAAGCATTTCTTTTACATTGAATAGATGTTAAAATATATTTAATTATTTTGAGATTAATCACAATCTTCACTATTGCAGTAATAAAGAAATAAGAATACACATAAAAAGAGGCGAAAAAGATCACAACGACGATTTTCATTGAACGTGTGGATGGGAATCATTGATAGTAATTTGATTGGTCCTCATTTTTTGGCTGAAAAGGAGAACGGCAGGTCGGGGCTTGTAATAGCCTCCTGGTGATGCTAGGAATTTGCGTCTTCTTAAATAAATTAAATAAAAATACAAATAACCATTCTTGAAATAACACGTGCAACATCCTAGTGAGACACTTCTCACAAAGTTATAAAAAAATTAAACAAACGAGCGTTCACAGTCATTTCATCTGCTAAGACACATTGACTAAACAAAAGCTTCTAGTAACTTAAAACCGAAAGAGTAATAAATACTCTTAAAATGACAAAATTTAGAATTGCCTCGTAAGTTTCGCAGAAAACAGTGGAAAAAATATGAAAGCGAACCAAATGTCTGGGAACTTTAGCTACTCGACCCATCGTGTTAACAATTATAAATAAATCAAAACGACCTATGATCCACCACAAACGAACTTGCTATTTTCAACAAGTCCCTCCTGGAGTTAAGGTATACAATAGCTAGACGTCTCTAGCTATTTTATTACCACACTAAACATTAATCTTTATATAGCAGTATCACAGCATATTATTGTACAGTTGATGAGTGGATGAGCGTTACTGATTTTGAGCCAATCTCTTATTGGCTGGGTACCTGGGACCCGAACGGAGCAAAGCATAGTGGGATGCAAGAGATCCTTTTTGGGAACAACGTCCAAAAATCGGGGCATTCAGAAAATAGTTCTAGAGAAATCAACTCTTCTTTCACTTATATAGTTTTATGTTTTTGATTGTGTTTATTTTAATAATTAATTGTCAATGAAATCTTAGTACCTAAGTTAAATTAAACTATAGTTAAATTTGTATAATCGTTGAGTCAGTGGTGAGCGACTACGGGACTTCAGCTAAGTATTGTAGTGTATCACTTTAATTATTATTTGCATACCTGTTACAATTGTGTATGCTGTTGGTCTTTTCAGTAAACAGACAACTGCTTGTTTCATCCTAAGCCTATAGGGTCTGTGTCACGTTACATCATTTATTGGTAATATTTAGTATTACACGTCAATATACAAAACTCTTATCGATATACATTATTAGATAGGTAGGTATTTACCTAACCATTACCACTATTTTCAAAAATAACAATACAGAATACAATAATATTTAACCAACATGTCAGTAGTATAAATAGACCAAATATAAATAAATTTAATTAAATTAAGTTGTAAAAGATTGTTCAAATTATATGTGTCGATTTAATTATAAATTAGGAATAAAATTGCATGTCAGTTATATTTTTAAGTAAAAAAACTCGTCTATGCTATAGAACACTTGGTCGACAAGCTAACTCTTTAGTCTTATTTTAAAACCACTTGTAGTTGGGGCGTTAATGACGCCTTTTGGTAAATGGTTGTACACTGTGGGTCCTATCACCTGAATTAGCTTTCTGGATTTCTCCAGGCCACAGCTCACTGTTTGAAGCTTTTTACGGTTCCGGGTTTTGTAGTGGTGTCTATCTTTGTTTTTTGCAAAGCACGAAATATTATTGTAATACTATATTGTAATACATGTAATACAATACTATTGTAAATTCTAGTAGATAATTGTCACTCTTTTGAAGTTACCATTATGAATTGTAGAAAATAACTATCATGTTATTGAATCTACCATTATAAATTGTATAAGATAGCTATCATGCTTTTGGACTAATTATTATAAATTGCAGAGAATAATTATCATTCCTCGTGAAAGTTTTGTTTACTGATTTGTTATTATCATTAACGCCTTGCTTTTCTTGCAGTCAGTCGTACGTTGATATAATATTTTTTATATTCATTATGAAAATATTATATTTTATATTTTAGTACAATGTACATGTGTACAAAATAGAATGACCCTAATGTTTTAAGAAAAGCAAGTTTAAAAAAAATATTTTTTTACTTTTTTTTATTTTATACTTTTTATTGATAGTTTGATTGAATTTTTATAGTTTATTGCCCAAATTTCATAACTTGGGTGATGAGAACTTGGAGAACGATATTATGTTCAATATAAATTAGTAATTGATTTTTCACTTAATTTTTCATGTTCGACCCTAATGTGGTGGACATTAGGGTCGACTTCAGGTGCACTTTCTGCATCTGCCAAGAGGTGATAACATCAAATTCGTGATCTACGACCCCCAAAACCCCCGGATAGCCATTTTGAAGTTTTGTAAATTTTTCACATCCACCTCTAGGTCGTACCCCTATTACAACTCTGGGAGGAGGTTGTTGATCAAAGTAACTGTGGAATATTGTATTGTCATCCGAGCTTAGTAAGTATGCAAAATTTCATCAGAGGATGATAACAGGAAGTATGTTTAGTTAAGCTTGCAAGATTTCACCACAAGATGGAAGGAAATAATAAAAGCAAGTAAAAATGGATCTGCATCGAGAACATTTTCGTGCGTTGATTTTCTACGATTTTAAATGTGACCTAAAACCTGATGAGTCATTTGATCAACTTCAAATGGCTTTTATGGATGAAGGACCTTCAAAAGCAACCATCTGCCATTGGCATAGCGAGTTCAGTTTCAGAATAACAATATTGTAACCATCAGAATACTGTGCCGTTATTGTATATATATGTACAAAAAAAAACTTTGATAAATAAATTCGTTATTGCCTTAAAACTTTTTCCTCTTTATTGAATATTTTCTGAATATGGAAAAAGGCCCTTTGAAAAATCACTCCTCTAACTACTGTAGCTAACGTGTTGTACCATGCTGTTTATGCTACTTGAAGGTTCAAGTAAAATTTAATTACAATGCATGCAAAAATCATCTTAGAACTAACTAACGCACCCTTCAGTAAAATCTAAAATTTATTACATGGTATCCCTATTTTCACAACACTACCATGATAATCGACCATTTGAAATCCCTATGGCCTCCGCCATCTCCCTCCCCTTCTTGACGCAGTCGCCGCAGACGTAAGGACGTCTACCTCCTCCGCTCCTGGTAACACGGCCTGAGTCAAAATGGCGGCCGATGTAAAATAAAGAATAGTGTATGGCTGGATGCCACACCATTCGGCCAGAGAATCCCTCCAAATCTTCATCCCAAGTTTTGATAAATCTTTTTACTTTTTTAAATAAAAAAAAATATGTTCTCTCTTTCTCTATTGTCGCTGAAAAATACATAATCCCCCGGGTGAGAGAGAAGTTAATCTGTCTTTGAGCTAATTAAAATAGCTAAAATATAAAGTGATTGATATTATATAAGAAGATTTCATAGTCATAAGCAAAATGATCAATTTATGAAATGTGTATGGTGAGATGGCAGTAGAATAACCTATTGCACAATTGTTTTGTATTTTTGGAAAGTTGGAGATACTTCCATGAAATTTTGTATCGTGGTCGTAAATTTGAATACACAGATGTTATCCTTTTTACCATGTGAATTGCTATTATGTGACTACAAACATAGATATGATAATACAAGAATTTTTGAAAAGTATAGAATGTTTTTATCAAAACGCCTAGATACCCTGGGTAACTAAGTTATTAAAAGAGGGAGAAAAATTACTGCGACTTTTTACCTGTGCATTCCAACTACTAGCTGTGCTAAATGCAGGGGCCTCTTTCGATACAATGCTGTCAGCTTGTCACGATGGCATGGTGATACATTCCCGCGTGCTTCGCAGGTGAACCAGCAGCATCTATGCGCCGCCATTTTATAGTGTGTGTTTTCCTACGCGATCCATTATCGTGTCGCGAGTGTTTAGTGATGTGCAGGTTACAGACTACCTATTCAGTTTTAACGCTGAATAATCTATGTAACTGATTTTTTCTGTGATTCGATATCATTTGACTTGAATTTTCAACTTCCTTCTTTTAATGTAATGTGGTGATATTCTCCTCAAGGGACTGAACCGAAATTGAACCTGCCCTTGAGATTAATAGCACCCTTTAACTCTACCGACTGATAGCCCCCTACAACAATTGCATAACCCAGGTGATCCCATCAAAATGTGTGTCCAACATTTCTCAATCTATTCTATTCTATCCGGCAAAATTTCACCAGAATCGAGGCTTTAACAGCTGACAAGCCACAGCCACTCGCCACCTGGCGCAGCAGTCATTCCCCCTTTTCCTACCATTTTTCTACTACAAACCATGTGTAAAAAAATTCATACATTACAGGGTAGACAGTAAGGAGTCTGATTTGTGACCTCATATTGGCATGTGTCTAGCTTCATTATTAGTACTTGTAAGCTCTTTCTAATCTTATAGGGCAGACAGAGAGAAGTGAGCCGTATTTTTTTGTAATTTTCATGGTCCCACTGATGAGATTATAAAAACAATCAATTTGTAATCCAAACGACTACTATCTGCCGTAAGCAGTTTTAGAAAATTAATTTTAAATATGCCAAATTAGATTAGATTGCAGAAAAATATCAATATTTTACCTATTAGTTTTATTCAATTCATAAAACGATGATTGTTTTACAAGCATGTCATAAAAATAATTGAAGAAAAAACTAACGACCATAAACTGTTCCGTGTAAAAGACATTTTTTATATTAAGTGAGACGCGTGCGAAAATATATGACTGCCTTAAAAAGGACAAGTCCACTGCATATGCAGCTCATGATAGAGTTTATGGAAAAGTAAGTACCTACCTAATATTCACGTTCGCACGGCTATATATACAGGATTTCAGGGTTAATTTATTCAGTAATATTCTTAACTTCGAAAAGAAAGTTTGCGAAGTGTTTAAAATTGTGATAATTATTAAGTTAAAATGTCGTGTGTCGAGGAACCGAGTACAAGCGCAAAAAGAAAAAAATATCTACAATTTTATAGAAAAGAATGGGAGGAAGAATCTTCTGGCTGGCTGCAAGAAAGTAGGAAAGGCGTAAACTATGCTTATTGTAAGAGTTGTAATAAGGATATTAACATAACATCAGGGAAAGATGCTCTAAAGAAACATAGTTCTTCACAAGAATACTTGGTATCATTAAAGAATATAAAATCACAACCGAAGATATCATCATTTACTGTGAAAAAACTCAAAAATCTGATACACTAGTTAAACAAGGTAAAAATATTTAATTATTTTTTACAACCTACTATCTATTTACCTACACTGTTATTATTATTTTGTTTTCTACTAATCGTTGTGTATTATACTACATGTCATCATCATCATCATCACAACAACCCATACCGCTGTAGGACACGAGGATCCTGGCCTGGCATTCCCCTGCTAGACATAGTAAATGCCCTAAAGACCACTAGACATACCTACGTCATTTGAATTCTTTATTTTATTTTCAGGTGAAATAAGATTGGCCTCGTTTGTTACTGAACACAATCTACCATTCACTATTATGTAGCACCTACCGAAACTGATACAATCCATTTGTCCTGATTCAAAAATAGCGGAAGAGATAAAATGTTCAACGACGAAAACTCACGCCATAATTGATCATATTATAGGTAAAGAAAGTTTCGATAATTTATGAGAAGATCTGCGGCAAACTAAGTTTTCGCTTATTATTGACGAGTCCACTGATCTTAGAACAATCAAACACTTGTGCCTAGTCGTGAGATATGCCAAAAAACATCGCATCAAAGATTGTTTTTTAGCTCTTATTCCATTGGAAGATGCTAATGCAGTATCCTTATTTGAACACATTGTTAACTTTTTTAGAAGCAATGATATTCCGTATAAAAAGAATGTAATAGGTTTTGCATCTGATGGGGCAAACGATTACGGGGCGTAATAATTCTGTTGTAATGTTGCTGCAAAACGAAATTCCCAATATTTTTATACTTAAATGCACCTGCCATTCGTTTCAACTTTGTGCGTCATATGCTTGTACCAAACTGCCACGCTTTGTAGAGGATCTTGTAAGGGACATTTACAACTACTTTTCTTCTAGTCCAAAAAGAGTGGCAGAGTTTAAAAATTTTCAAATGTTTTGTGACTTAAAAGTACATAAAATACTTCACCCTTCTCAGACCCGCTGGTTATCAGTCCATGCAGCAGTGAAAAGAATATTGGAACAAGTTTCTGCTCTAAAACTATTTTTCATAGACCAAGTATCTAATAATGATCATCTTTTAGCTTCTGCAGCTAAATTATTATTACAGCTGATAACGTGGGAATCACTGCGTCATTATTGAATGTTTACGATGTTTCTCAAACTGAATGCCCACGGTACTCATAGTTATGGGACATTATTTTGTTTCGACACTTTGGGAATATGGAATACAAACAACACACAGAAGTTGCGAGACTAGTTTTATTTCTACGGGTACGAACACGGTCTCTTTCCATACAGTCGAACCGCTTGATACAATTTTTATATAGATAAAAGTTTAAGAATCTGTGAAGAAATGCATCATCCAATAATGATTTTAAGAGAGGTAGGGCACTGCAAGTACTCGCTCGAATAAGCCACCCGAACAACTAAAGCAGGGCATAGCGAGTACTTGCTCGAATGAGCGACCCGAACTGGGGAAGAACCTCCACCTTACAGAAAACCGCGGCCATAATAACACTAACATTGAGTAGTGTTGTGTTCCTGGCGGTGAGTAAGGTTGCCAGAGCTCTTTGAGGATTCGCTGCGCGGACAGCGGAGGACCGGCGGTGCTTGTTGCTGTCATGCTCGGCGTAGACGCGGCGTGCTGGTTCGGCGGTCAGGGAGACCTGATGAAACGGCTGACCGCTGGCCGCCCGCAGGTTGAACGGGATCCCGAACCCAGGGATCACTTAATCTCCGCCCTGGGAGGCTGATTAGCCAGCCTGTGTAAAGTATCTGAAGTGGTAGTCGTGCCGGAGAAGGAGACCGGAGTGGACCCGGCTACTACAACAGAGGGGGATCAGGGGCCCTTCCGCCCGCCGTGCCAGCAACCGTATCATCTGTGGCGAGCTTCGGCAGTCTTAGAACCGCACCTTTTGTCCTCTATGCTGTCTGTGCAGTGAATCCTCATCCCTTAGTCTTAGTAACTTCTTTTACATAGTATGGCCATAAGAAAGAAAAAGAAAAGAGTTTGCACAGCGGCTACTCCATCCACATATAATGTGGATTTTTGCAACATCAGGGGTATTCACGCAAATCTTAACGCAGTCCACCACCATCTCGAAACTGCGCAGCCGACCATTCTTTTTCTAACGGAGACGCAGATATCCTGCCCGGCCGACACATCATACCTTCACTATCCCGGCTACAAACTCGAACACAATTTCATGAGTCGTGCCGGTGTATGTATGTTCGTCCGGGAGGATATCTGCTGTCGCCGCCTCATAGCCTTGAAGACAGGGACCTGTCGATATTGTGGGTGCGCGTAGATTACGGCGGCCACACTCGTATCTATGCGTGCCTATACAGGTCTCATAGCGGTGACACGGACGTAACTCGACTCTTCACGCACCTGAGTTTGACGACTGACAAAGTTCTAGAGCAATATCCCACAGCAGAACTAGTTATTTTGGGAGACTTTAACGCCCATCATCGCGAGTGGCTCAGTTCTCGAACCAATAACTATGCTGGGATAACTGCTCACGAATTTGCTCTGACCTATGGATTCTCTCAGCTGGTACTTTCTCCAACGAGAATACCAGATATAGAGGAACATACGAGCTCCTTACTGGACCTTCTGCTGACTACTCGTCCGGACGGATACTCCGTCTCAGTGGATGCGCCTCTTGGCTGTCTCGTCCGGACTCAAGTGTCATGCACACAACCCGATCCTTCTGGGCCAACTAATTGGCGTCGTGTGTGGCACTATAAGTCGGCAGACTGGGATGGATTGCGAGAATTTTACGCATCGTACCCGTGGAGGCAGATCTGCTTTAACTCAGAAGATCCTGACGTTTGCGCAGCCGCAGTCACTGAGACAGTCCTTGCTGGTATGGAATGTTTCATTCCTAACCTGCGAGTAGCTGCCGGCGTCAAAAAACGACCGTGGTTTAATAGGTCTTGCAGAGAAGCTAAAATTCTTAAGCAAACTGCGTTGGACCACGGCTCGTAATAATAAGGATCCGAATATTTCTGAGTTAAAACGCAAATTAAATGCTGCCTCGAGGTTCAGTAAGAAAGCAACTGCCAGAGCAAAATTCCAATTCATCGGCAAAATAGGTGGGCGACTTGCGAGCTATCCTTCTGGGAGTCGTGCTTTCTGGTCGCTTGCCAAAGCTGCCGAAGGGAACTTCTGCCAGTCGTCGTTACCACCACTGCGAAAGACCGATGGTGATTCGGCCCATACTGCTAAAGAGAAAGCCGATCTACTGGGCAGTCTCTTTGCCTCGAACTCGAATATGAACGATGAAGGCGCTGTACCACCTACTATACCGTGGTGCGGTAAGACCATGCCGGAAATCTCCATAACGCAGCGGGAGGTCAGGCGGGCGTTGCTCTCTCTAGACGTTCATAAGTCGAGTGGGCCAGACGGAATACCAGCAGTGGTGCTTAAGCAGTGTGCTCCTGAGTTATGTCCTGTACTCACGCGCCTCTTCGCGCTTTCCTACCACACTAGGCAATTTCCGTCTTCATGGAAGACTGCGAATGTGCACCCGGTGCCCAAAAAGGGCGATAAATCAGATCCATCGAATTACAGGCCTATCGCTATTACCTCTCTCTTCTCTAAGGTGATGGAGCGTGTGATCAACACACAGCTTCTAAGATACCTAGAAGTACACGATCAGGTCAGTGACAGTCAATAAGGCTTTCGCCACGGTCGCTCGACTGGTGACCTTCTAGTGTATCTCACACACCGATGGGCACTAGCCATTGAGAGTCAGGGAGAGACATTGGCATGTAGCCTGGACATAGCGAAGGCGTTCGATCGGGTCTGGCACCGCGGTCTTCTATCGAAGTTGCCATCTTACGGAGTGCCCAAGGGTTTGTGCAAATGGGTGGCTAGCTTTTTGTCCGGCAGACGCATACGAACCGTAGTTGACGGTAGTTGCTCTGATAGCATGGACATTAATGCTGGTGTCCCGCAAGGCTCTGTGCTGTCTCCTACGCTGTTTCTACTGCATATCAATGATATGTTGGACATGAACAACATACATTGCTATGCAGATGACAGTACTGGAGACGCTTTTTACACGGGTCGTGCAAACATCCCTCGTTCCGTTGTGGAGGAAAACCGCGGAGAACTTGTGTCTCAAATCGAGACCACACTGTCCTTTTCTGACTGGGGACGGGTAAACTTGGTCCGATTCAACCCTACAAAGACACAAGTGCGCGCGTTCACCGCAAAGAAAACTCCATTCACTGTAGTCCCACAATTCCAGAACACTCCCCTCTCTATCTCCAAGAGCATTGGGATCCTTGGTGTCGACATCTCCAGCGATGTTCAGTTCCGAGATCATTTACAAGATAAGGTGAAGCTGGCGTCCAAAAAACTTGGTGTACTCAACAGAGCGAAGCAGTACTTCACGTCGGGGCAAAGGTTATTACTTTACAAGTCGCAGGTTCGGCCCCATATGGAGTACTGCTGCCATCTCTGGGCAGCTGCACCGGGATACCAGCTTGGCCCTTTTGACTCGGTTCAACGAAGGGCTGTGAGAATTGTCGACGATTCCAAACTCACTTGCGGTATCGAGCCCTTAAGTCTGAGGAGAGACTTTGCCTCACTGTGTGTGTTCTACCGCTTGTACAATGGGTTGTGTTCTGAGGAATTGTTTGAAATGATGCCCACGGCTACTTTCTACCATCGCACCGCTCGCCATCGGCAGGGAATTCATTCTCACACTTTAGAACCTAAATGGTCGCGTACAGTGCGGTTTCAGAGAAACTTCCTCCCGCGAACGCTTAAGTTGTGGAATGAGCTCCCTGCCAAGGTTTTCTGCAAGGACTACAGTATGGAGTTCTTCAAGAAAGAAGTTATTAGATTCCTGAAGGGTCGGCAACGCGCAAGTGATACCCCTGGTGTTGCAAGCGTCCATAGGCTACGGTGACCGCTTACCATCAGGCGGGCCGTAAGCTTGTTTGCCACCTTAGTGGTATAAAAAAAAAAAAAAAAAAAATGTTCTACACGCAGATAACCTGTTTCATCAGTATAAATTGGGAATATAATAGTGTAGATCACCTTGTAGCATATGAACGTATGCAATTGTAGAACGTATCGAACCGCCGTGCCGCTCGCTAGTTTTTCCAGCGCTTCGCAAAGTGTGTGTTTCTGAATGAAATGAATTCGTCGGAAAATAACTCGGCGTCGAAACGCCGTCGCGTTTCTTGAAAAAGGTCGCGGGGCCCAAGCGCACTGCCAATCCTATCATCAAAGCTAATAAATCTCCCATTGGAAATAATTCTGTACATGGCTAACTTCATGAAGTTTCAAGACTACAGAAGGTTCATCTTGTCTCTTCATCCCCATTACTACGTGTGTAATGCCGTCCAGGAAAAATTATGGCAATTGTCTACTTATCGGAGCAACACTATATTCATTTACAAGAAACCATTGATCGTCGAGTACAACTTTGATCCCACGAGACTAAGAGAAGAATGCTTACTGATAAATGTCGATTCTTTGTCACCGGTTTTCGGTGGAATCGTATCGCCGGTCATGAACAAATTTACAGGCATTTCTGAGCTCGCGAATTTTGTCAAAATGCACACACATTTGAATGAATGCTCGGAAGCTCGATTCGCCTCCTGCCCGTGTCACTTGGTTGAGAGAAAAGACCAACATATGGAAACCTTTCAGAAGCCTCGATCGGATACGTGCAAATTTGGGCATTTTCATCATTTCTGCTCGCATCACGTTGCGAGTTGGTTGAAAATGCTCGAAGGCATTTTAATGCTGCTACGACAACAGCCTGACCACTTCACTGAGGATCTCTTTAGGCGCTTTATAACGTCTGCAGAGTGCTCTGTCTACGTTAACGGGGTCGAGATGGAACGGCACGGTTCAATGCTTTATAAAATACTCAAAATGAGATTTCATTTTTCTTCTCGTGGCAGCTGTATCATTACATGTTTAGATAATATTTTCTGTAACGTTGAAGTAAAAGATAAATCTATTATTAACAATTTGCCGTCCGATCACTGTGGTCAAATAATAAAAATTCTGCACAACTATAAAAAGAAATCTCAACTAGTAACTTGTAGACCTGTGACCACTGCTCGATTAAACAATTTTAAAGTTAATATTGAAAAGAAAATTCCATATTTACATTTCATGCATGATAATGCTAATAATCTTTATAATATTTTTTTTGATTTCTTAAGTAATGAGTTCGAGCAAGTGTTTAAAGTAAAAACTTTTAGGCCAAATAATAAAATGAAATTCAAGGACTGGGCTACTGTCGGAATACACCGAAGTCGAACTAGGTTGTATGAATTGTATGAAATGAAACAATATAACCACAGTCCCACATTCACCAACTATGTCAAAATGTATTCAAAAATATTTAAAAAAGTATGCAGGGTTGCAAAATCAATACATTTAAGTAATAATATTAAAAATTCTGATAATAAAATAAAGGCCACATGGAATATAATAAATAGTGAAACAGGAAAAATAAAACCGCGTGACAATCATTATTCACTTACTGTAAATTCAAAAATAATTGATTCAGATCTTGATGTCGCTAACTCTTTTGAGAAATATTTTACTGAAATGCCTACAATTACAACTAATGCATTAAATTCCTCTCCATTAGAATCAGAGTTACTTTTAAAATGTAATGTAAATAAATGCAAGGCTATATTTAAATTTGAGCATGTTACCTCTGAAGACATCATAAAGACATTTAAATTACTAACTCAGAAAAAAACTTGTGACCTATGGGGTATATCAGTCAAAGTCCTTAGCGGAATTATTGATATTATAGCACCAATTTTAGCCATAATATTTAATAAGTGTGTTGACGAAGGGATATTCCCAGACTTAATGAAATATAGTAAAATAATACCACTTTTCAAAAGTGGAAGTAAAGATGATCCTAATAATTTTAGACCTATCTCTATACTGCCTGCCTTAAGCAAAATTTTTGAAAAAATTATGTTCAATCAGATGCTTAAACATTTTAACTTAAATGGATTACTTCATCCTCAACAGTTTGGTTTTACAAAAGGGCGTTCCACAACTGACGCAGGTGTTGCCCTTATACAGCATATATTTGCTGCTTGGGAACAGTCACAAAATGCTATTGGTATCTTCTGTGATCTATCAAAGGCATTCGACTGCGTGCAACATGAAACTCTTATAAGGAAACTGAGTCATTATGGTATTGCAGATTTGGCTCTTGAGCTTATCCGCTCATATTTGAGTAGTAGAATGCAGAAGGTTCAAATCAATGAAGTAAAATCCAATGGCTCTGAAGTAAAATTAGGAGTTCCTCAAGGTTCTATTTTAGGTCCTTTTCTATTTTTAATTTACATAAATGACTTGCCTTTCTTTGTGGAGAAGCTGTGCAAGATTGTACTATTTGCTGATGACACATCTCTTTTATTTAAAGTTGACAGAAATAAAACTAATTTTGACGACGTAAGTAGTGCGCTTTCTCAGGTTCTTCAGTGGTTTACGGCAAATAATTTACTTCTTAGTGCGAAAAAGACTAAGTGTTTAAAATTTATGATGCCAAATGTCAGAAACATAAGTACAAAATTATCCCTAAACGGAGAAGAAATAGAACTATTAGACTCAACAGTGTTTCTAGGATTAGACAATAGGCTGCAGTGGAACCCTCATATTTCAGTTCTTGCAGGAAAACTCAGTTCAGCTGCCTATGCAGTTAGGAAAGTTAGGCAGCTTACAGATGTTGACACTGCTCGCTTGGTCTACTTTAGCTATTTCCATTCCGTCATGTCTTTTTTGCTTTGGGGTAAGGCAGCTGATATTGATACAGTCTTTATTTTGCAAAAGAGAGCAGTACGGTCAATTTATAAATTAGGACCTCGAATTTCTCTTAGGGAACTATTCAGGGAAATTGATATTTTAACTGTTCCTTGCCAATATATCTTTGCTTGTATAATGTATGTACGCCAAAATTGTCACTTATTTGCAAAAAATAGTAACCTCCACAGTGTTAATACAAGGAATAAGGATAAATTGGTAGTTCCAAAATGTCGTCTTCAGAAGGTACATAGCTCTTTCGCAATACAAAGTATATTTTTCTACAATAAAATTCCAGAACATGTGGTTAATTTACCCTCAAATAAATTTAAAATATATGTCAAAGATATTTTAATGAAAAAAAGCTATTACAAAGTTGATGAATACATAAATGATAAAAATGCTTGGAAAAATTAGAACTTAATTGATTTGTATTGGGGCATTTGAAATATTATTTTCTTTAAATTTAAAACATTGTATATTATGTTATTACCTAGTGTAAGGCTATATTGTATTTTTATATGATGTATAAAAGATTAACTAGTGAGTTTATTGCCGTTGCTGCTCGGTAGTAAAGCATTGCGAACCTTCCAATCTTCTCCTCTTATATTTTGTTCCTTTACTACACACATTGTAACTAGTACAATCGAAGTTTTATTGGAGTTGCTTGAGTGTGTCATGCTCTCTCAAAGTGTCTCTGCGGTGGTGGCGTGTGTGTCGGGTCGTTACGTTCCCTAAAACATGGTTGAGCGAAGCGATGGCTGATTCATGTGTCATACTCGTGAACGGGTGCCGCCTGTGAAGGCTGGTCTGCTCTTGCAAACTCCTTGGTATTCTTAGTATTTAGTCTTACTTTTTTGTTTTGTTTATTAATACTGTAAGACATTGATTATTTCTTAGTGATGAATACATAAACTGTCTTTTGTTTATATTAGATACTTTTATATGTTATGCTTGTGCTTTATATTTCATGTTTTTTTATGTTTGTAATGGAAAGTGTCCTTTTATGATAGGGAGGGCATTTTCCAATATTTTAATTGGACGCTGTAAAAGAAAGGGAGAAAAGAAATGCCCTTGCTAAGTTCCTTGCCGGTTCTTCTCAGTACAAGGCGGGAGCCCTGTAGACTTACGAACCGATGGCGTAGTGACATTCATAAGTGCTCAATTATTGTAGCCTAATCTGAATAAAATTATATTGAATTGAATTGAATTACGTAGTTTTCATTCGTTAGTTTTAGTTTCATATCTTGAAAGTGTACGCTCATAAAACTCCATCTCAAAATAGTTTAATGTTTGCTGCCACTTTGGTTGTTTGTTTAAATTATAGCGTTAAAATAACGTTGTTTTATTATTCCTTCCTAATCCATACGTATGCAGCTTTTATTTCGCGATAACATTTTATCATAAACATTGTTAGTTCAACTTTTTGTGTGCGCGTACACAGCGCCACCGATCGGCGTGGGCGCGTACTATAGAGAAGGCCGTACACACACACCATGCCAGCGACTACTATAGCTTTGAGAAATAATAAGTTTTTCCTATGAAATTCATCCTGCTAGTCGAGCCACCTTTGCCGATTGCTATTCAGAGGAGTTCAGACTTACCATGCCCGTTGTTGTCACGACACTTGATGGAATTTTCAATGCTACCGTGGATGGTGCGAGACCTGTGCGTTCTCCGCTATTCGAGATTTTGGACTGTTCGTAGAACGTGCTTGCCAGCACAGAGTTTTCATAATCATCGTGACTTCAAGAAGTCACGGCTTAGTTGAGCATGTACAGTAGGTTTTTTTCATCGCACATTATCCTGTATAGCTAGTAGGATACATGGTGTTGGTCACAGGGATTGGTAACGCCATGACTTGACTCCAACAGCATGCACTGACGAAGCTTAAGAGTTTTTCAGGTTTACTCCTTAACATTCGGTTTCAGTCGGTGCACCTGGGGCTCCTCGTTCTCCTCGGGGGCTAATGCTTGGCGATCCGCTATGCTCGCAATAATCACGAAATCTCCGACTTCTTTGCATCATACAATCTTTTCCCCCGAGTACGAGAATGCCATGGTAGCGTTTCCTCCAGTTGCTTTCCTTTGAAGTTATAGTTCGTACGCTCTTCAGGCGTTCACTGTAGAAGCCTGAAAGCAAATAACGACGCGGTTTCCACTAAAAAATAATCAACTAAAAAGTTTAGACATAATTGAACCAATAAATGTTAAAAGTGGCAAAACTGCGTCGATAGTTCCTAGTAGGCTATTTCCCAATATTGTTCAGTGCAAAGATTTCCAGGAAATTGATACAGAGTGGCGCATTTTAAGAAATTGTGAACAAATCAAAACATTTTCCGATGATGTAGAACTATTTTGGGATGAAGTCAGTTTATTAAAGCGTGGCGATGACACTTAAATGTTTCCTTTGTTACCTACTTTTATCTTTAATATTTTATCTTTGCCGCATTCGTCCGCCAACGTTGAATACATATTTTCATACATTAATCTTATGAAAACCAAACAACGAAATAGGCTACCGAGTCAATCACTGGTCTATTACATGCTAAACGACTCTTCAATGACGCAAATTGTTATGACTTTGAAATTAATTCAAAAATGACTGAGAATATGGTCAAAGAACACTGGTATGGTACTAAAAAATAATTATGTAAGTATTTTTATGTTGACAGCCTATTTAGCTGTTTTGTTGTAGTTTTTTTTTTTTAAATAAGCTACGAATAATTAATAAGTCTTAAGTGTGTTTGTAATTAGTTTGTAAGTTAACTATTTCATTATAAATAAACGAATTTAATTGAATTTTGTATTTTTTTTTTCATATACCGACTTTGGGAACAAATAGGTACAAATATGCCGATTTTAGTGGACAGCTCTACCGGTTTCGCAATTTGACGTTCGAGACCACTGAGTTAAAAGAACCTATGCCACTGAAAGTCCGGGATTCTTATGTCTTATGGAAAAACATGTAAATGTTAGTAGCTGAATTTTTTTTTTTTGGAATCTACTTATATCTACTACTTCAATAGAAAAAAATGTTTTTGTTTCAGCAATTGTAATTTTAGTATCGAAAACATTAATCTGTGGGCTCAATTATCAGACCTTCTGAATTCTGACACCAGTGGGGAAAGCAGATCAGCTGAAAGGTGGAGAAAGGTTTGTGATCATTAATTGTATGTAAAAGGTAAGTGTAAGGTAAAAGTTGTCAAAAATGTTTATTTTAATGTTAATTATTCAGTATAATTTATTACTTATCTCTTATTATTGCTCTTGATAAAAATATGTTAATAATAGAGAGGCATGCTTTTTAGGTGTGGAGTGATACAAAAAATAATGTAAAGAGAAAGGCAGCCAAATTACATAGAGCTGCGACTGGAACTGGTGGTGGACCTGCCCTAAAAAATGTGTTAACTAACTTAAACCAAAGAGCTATAGCCATTACTGGAACTCAAGCTGCCACAGGACTTATAGAAGTGCCACAAATTGTTGTGGATCAGGTGTGTGCACATAATTATGTTTATTGATATTTTGAATGGAACGTCTGTCCAAAAAAAATGCTGTTGAAAACATGTTTCCATAAAATATACATATTTTTAGATTAACTGTAATATCTCAATGTTTTATTAACCTATCTCAAATCTCATTAATTTGTTGAATTATTTACCAAAGGATAACTCTGCTGCAGAGGAAATGACTTTTGATCCACAAGGTTTGCTTTTACAGCAATTAGCGGTATTATCACCACCACCTGCCTGCAGCTACAGCTACACAGAATCCCTCCACTGAAATTCGTTAGTACAACCTACTTTATTAATTTATTGTCAAGATTTTAATTTGGTGCAATTTATTTTCAATTTTACTGATGACAAATATATTTAACCCTTTATTATATTACCACTAAGAGGCTTAGGTTCCTGGCCTGGTTTTGGTTAATAAATTCCATTTGCCACCACAAATAATAGATATTTAAAAACTACCTATGAGCTCTAAGTTGGCTTGACGCATGACATGACAGCTTTGTCTTATAAGTACTAACATATGGGCAATTTAGATATTTTTTTTCTAAACATAGCTGAACAGTAAGAATTGAACCTGGTACCTTTACAATAAACTATATACTTACCGCCTTAATAATAAACCTTGTATAATCTTGTATAATTTGCAAAAGGAGTTGAAATTGGCATTGACACGAATTTTAGGTGCAGATATGCCTCTTGGAGAGTCCTCTACACCGGAAATGAATGATTCTAAGCGAAAGACGTGCAGGCTGTGTCCGTCAAAATTTAAACGAAAGACTAACTACGCTTGTGTAAGTTGTAAACAAGCGATTTGCCTGCAGTGTTCCAAGCCCTTGTGCAAAGACTGACAATAATGTTACCAATTTTGGACCATTGTCAGTTTTTTTTTTGAGAAGTGCATTTTTGTTTTTTATATTCTTTAAACCTTAGATTTAAAGATATTTTAGATGATTGTTCAAAATACTTTAAAGTTTAATTTTTTTTCTTGCTTTAAGTGATCTCAGGTAAAATTTAGACTAAAAGTGTCTTAAAATGATAATTTGTTAAAATTTATAAAAAAATAAAATAAGTTTTGGTTAAATACATGTAAAGTCTGTAAGATTGAGACCTCTAGTTGATAATAATAATAAAAAACTAATAAAAATAAAAGCATCTAATCATTAATGGAGGAACGTAAAGACATTGTGAGCCTCTCAGTTTAGCGAACTGCCGAGCTGTCCTGTATAGAAGTTGAGCATCTCATTGTTGTGAATGTATACAAGCCGCCTTGTGCAATTTATGATAATTTTGAATTAGTTATGGAAGAAGTGCTGAATAAAATCAGCAATTCCAATAAACAAATCATTGTTTGTGGAGACTTTAATATAAACATCTTGGAAAGTAGCTCATTACGCACCAGATTGCTTGCCTTATTTCAGTCTTTTAATTTAAATAATTTGTTTTGTGAACCAACTAGAATTGCTGTATCCAGTGCCACTTGCATCGACAATATATTTACTGACATAAAACCAATTCACAAATCAATTATAAGCAATCTAGAGTCAGATCATTGTGGACAGTTAGTGGTTTTAGAAAGAAAGAATAGTATTACTAAAAAGGAAATTAAATTTATACCAATAACAACTAAACGGGTTGAATCATTTAAATCTAACTTAATGCATAAACTTCCAGATTTGCTTTATAATGGCGACCCAAATGAAATGTACAATACTGTTCTTGACACTATTACTACAGAGTATAATAAAATATTTACTAGAAAAAAGAAACTTATTTCCAGTCGCTTTAGTTTAATTGAATGGGCTACCCCAGGTATTCATAAATGTAGGCGTAAACTGTATGAATTATATAAAGAAAAAACATATGATAATAGCCAAATATTTTAAAAAATACTCAAAAACCTTTAAAAAGGTCTGTCTTGTTGCAAAAGCAATTCGTCTCAGACATAAAGTAAAAAATTCAACAAATAAAATAAAAACTACATGGAACATAATAAATAATGAAACTGGTAAAGCTAGGAATTCTTGTCAGGACTTTGAGTTGATTGTAGATGATGCTAGTTTTAAAACAAATTCCGAGGTAGCAGTTGCCTTTGAACAGTTTTTTTAGGAATATTCCATTCAGAATAACCTTGGATATCGATAGAAGACCTAATTATAAGAAAACAATGTTCTATAAGGTTTTTAAAAAAACCCAATACTTTTGAAGTTATTAACAATTGAAAATTCGGAATTTTTTCACGTTTATAAAGTGTTATAAGTGCAATATTAAGCTAGATATTAAAGATCAAAGCAGTTTTTTATTTTGTCTAATATTTAATCGATATATTCAATGCCATCTAGCGGCGAGCAGATACATTTTAAGCATTCTAATGAAATAGGGTTTTGTAGTGCTTGAAATAAGCTTTAAAATGAGCACTGATAAAATTCGTAAAATGAGTGAGCTAGAGGAACATCTAATGGTTTTTTCTTTTAAATCAATGGGTTTCATAAGTGCGATTTCCACCAAAATTAAAATTAATCGTATTCCGTCTAGAATTTTTGGCAGTTTGGCTGCTTTAGGACACATATTTTTCAAAAAAATCACGATTTTAAGAAAAAAAATATTTGAATTTTTACAAAAACCACCTTCTTTTCATAACATCTCAAAAATTATGAAAGATACGTATATAAGTATAATGGTAAAAAAATGTAGGTCTTTTCTGTCATACAAAAATTGACGGAAATATGATTGCTTAAAGAGCGCGCGGCAGCGCAATCACAGTCTCTCTCGAGCCCTTTGACCCGTCACCGTTTTAAAATAATAGGTTTTTCACTATATATTGTTATTGTTATATATTGTATTTTGCACTTTAAAATGGTTTTTTATAAATTGTGAAAGCATCAAAATTGAAGAAGTTATGGTCCAAAAACTAATCGTATTTCTTTCTACTTAGTAAACTGAAAATTTCGGAGTGTCAATATTTGGAGCAAAGTGAAAGTACACAGTAATAGAGACCCAAAGCTATTGTCCTATGTATATATATATATATATATATATATATATATATATATATTATGGACCAACGTTTATATATATATATATAACACATTTGAATGAAGGTAAGTATGTGTATTGCTCAATAAATGGTGATTTCTAACTCTATAATTAAATTATTTTTAAGGGTGTAATCATATAAATTTACTGTTTTAATTTAGAGGTAGTTTTAAGGGTTGAAAAGCTTGAATTGCTTGCATTTAAATCCTTTTCATTTCATAAAAAGAAATTTTTTTTAAACATTTTTTTATCAATGGGTTGTTTTTAAGGGTCGTTAGGGGGTTAAAAATTCGATAATTAAGATAGAGAACATAAAATATGATTTACTCTCTCTACTCTTTTTATGAAATACCAAAGTAATTTTTAGTGATTTTTTCAATTAAGGGGTTGTTTGCAAGGGTTGTAAGGTTTTATTATGAGGAAATTGTGTTAGAAAACACTTTACAATTTCACCCCTTAATATTAAACACGTTTTCTAGCGATAAAATGGCTTAATGTAATTTTTTCCATTAGGGGTTGTTTACACCCCTTAAAAATAATAGGCGGAGCTCAGATAATTTTCACTTTTGAAGTTAAGGGTAAGATGAGCCTAATTC
Organism: Apoda limacodes; assembly: GCA_946406115.1. NCBI lineage: Eukaryota > Metazoa > Arthropoda > Insecta > Lepidoptera > Limacodidae > Apoda > Apoda limacodes. The sequence continues at coordinate 16,834,457 of OX291564.1, read as the reverse complement.
CAAAGTTTCATGCAAATCGGTTCACAGTAAAAAAATTCGGAGGTATGACCCTATTTTTCGCTTTAATGACTGCACTAGATGCTAGAGAAACGTGCATAATTTAAACTCATGCCAACATTTCGTACAAGGCCCAAGCACTAAAAAAACAAGGTTTCCTCAAAAATAAAAATTATAAAGCGATTATTAAAAGCACAGTGTGCAGCGAACAGTCTAAGCATTGTATGTACAACAATTGTGATACACGCAAAGACAAAAAGATGAAATATGTTGAAGAAAAATAAGCCGATGTTAAAAAGTATAGTAAATGGATAAGAAAGGTATGAAAAAGATGGGAAAAATTTTAAGTCATTGAAGAATGTGACAGAAGAACAATGTGTCGATGCTGCGCGCTTATTGAAAACATTTGAGGAAGATATTATCTGCTTTAAGGAACATGTCTACAAGTTTATCAAATATTCACAGAAGAAAGAAACTCTTTTAAGTACAGATGGCTTAGCTGCTTTTGTACATCTACAAAAAGGTTTTTGCAACTGTCACAACCCCAAAACATATAGAGTGAATATCAAGACCGTGAGTTCCGCAATAGAAAAGTCCATCGAACCCGAAAACGTGGAGATCTCGAAAGAAATAAACTTGGAACATTCTGATCATTATTTTCCTGATACATCTGACGATGACCACTTGCTGAACTGAAAAATATTCAAAATATACCGAGTATTTATCGAGCAGTTTTTGGATATTCATCTGACAGTGATGGTGAACAGCCAAAACAAGAGCATGACAAAGAAAATAATAAAAACAGATCGTTAGGCAAGGACCATTCAGCAGGTCCTCTGGCTACGACGAGTAACCATAAAGCTGCACCACTGCTGTCAGCTGCTGATTTTCTGCATGTCTTTATTTTTGGCATGAAAAAGAAAATGTTTTCTTACGTGTGTAAAGCCTTGACACCTATTGAAGACGGTGAAGTGAAAGTCATGTTCCTGCGGGACACCGGCATTAATGTCCATGCTATCAGAGCAACTGCCGTCAACTACGGCTTGGATGCGTCTGCCGGACAAAAAGGTATTATACCCATTTGCACAAACCCTCAGGCACTCCGTAAGATGGCAACTTCGATAGAAGACCCCGGTGCCAGACCCGATCAAACGCCTTCGCTATGTCCAGTCTACATGCCCATGCTATCCCCTGAGTATAAATGGTTAGTTTCCATCGGTGTGTGAGATACACTAGAAGGTCACCAGTCGACCAGTCTGACCAGGGACTCGATCAAAACCGCAGCGGAAGAGGAAAGCCGCACTACCGCTTAAGCTTTCGTTATCGAGCGATCGCCTAAAATTTAGTACTACCGCAACCGCTTCCGACATCGTCTAATTAAATTACAAAGACCAAATAGTATGCATGTGTGGGTAAAAAATCGAGAGCGGGACCGTATTACCTTTCCGTGCGTCAGCACAGTAAAACTAAGTTGAAAACTTAACTGTGTTGATCATTCTGTTTTACTTAATACTATGAACAATTATATAATATACGTTTTGATTTACAGATGACTTAATTTTCATTGTCCTTTAACCACCTACAATCGTTTGATATTCGATTTCAAATACAAAATAACTAAAAAAATGGATCTGCTGACTACACATCGGTACGTGTTTTTTTTTAACTTGTAAACAAACACTAGCAAAATTTATTTATGGCGGTAAAACATAACATGTTTTAGTCTAGTTTTTGAATTAGTATTTTAATAGTAATATAAATATTAGTTAAAAACAAGAACGAGCCAAAAAATACGTACGTACGTACTCTTCTTTCTTAGTGTATGGTGCTTCATCGATGGTTTTTAGGTTTGTCCTAACGTATTTCAGAATGCCCGCACATAGGAGGGTAGCAAATGTGCAGCTTGAGGAGTTGGTGACGTGGATGGGGTGGCACCCACAGCAAGCCAGGGCGACCAAAATCAATAGCCTGCAGACTAAGCAGTTAACGCATCGCCTGTGGGATGATTTAGCGTCCCGGCTAAATGCAGTAGGTAACGGCGCCACTAAACCTGCCAAAGAATGGCGAAAAGTAAGTTATACTTTACTGTGATGTGAGAATATACATTGATAACATAATTGTCATTTGTTATTTTGCTTTTGCATTTGACAAGTAAGGCTGTGTTCCAAATCGCATTGGGGAACAACAAAGCCTTCGGTATACTAAACCTGTGATGCAAGTGGGCACGGTATTTGTTTCGGTGTGTATCCCATACATTATAATGTGGACCATCGTGGAATGGCATTTTGACCCCCATGGAGAATAATTTGCCTAACCCATTAGGGAAAAAGGTGTGAGTATATGTATGTAACAATACAGTACAAACAGATTAGTATGACTAAAATAAACTACTGAACTACTGAGGAAATACCCTCGTAAGTATTTTCTTTACATACATATAATAAAGCAGTAGAAACCGCGTGTCTGTACATTGCAGACAAAACTAATATGGGGGTCTATATTAGAGCAAAAGAAGCCGAAACAACTACTTTTATAAATTTTAGTCTGTGTCAATATTTCTGGTATGTATACGCTAATCTCTACTAAACTACTGAACATAAATGAATGCAATTTTTGCTGATGTTATTGGTAGAGGTAAAACTTAAAATATGGGCTTCAAAAAAAAGGTCAAATGCGAGTCGGACTTACACACTAAGAGTTAACTCGATAACGGTTCGACGGATTTGGAAGATTTGTTTTTTGTTGTTTCCGTAATTGTTAGGATAAACTTTGTGTTAAAAAAGAAAAAAAAGGTCAAATGCTAGTCGAACTAGCGAAAGAGGGTAAATTATGAAATTTAAGTAATTTGTGTACAACAATGTACGTCGGCAAATTATTATAAGAGCAACAAAAGTAAAAAAAAAATGAATCTAATACGCGCAAATCTTACTTTGCCTAAATTGTGCAATGAAACTCTATAGAATTACTGCTTTGCAAACAAACTGCGTAATAAAACAACATTTCACGCGGACGAAGGGGGAAGAGGGAGGAAAGTGAAGGAGGGTATAAAGCGAAAGAACGTTTGTGGGTTTACAATAAAGTTTAGTTTTAAACACACGTGTAGAATTGACATAACTAATTATGGAAGTTAACTTATTATTTTTCGTTGTTTTGTCAAAATATTAGAACTTTCCAAAAACTCTAAATCTTCGGGGGAAGGGTCGGAATAGGTGAAAGAGAGAGGAACGTGGAGGAGGGACTAAAGCGAAAGAACGTTTGTGGGTTTACAATTTAGTTTACTTTTATACTTTTACGAGTAGAATTGATAACTTAATTTTTTTTAAGTAGATTAACTTGTTATTTTCATCGTTTTGTCAAAATATTAAGACGTTGTTTGTTTTAAAAATTAGTACCTGGAGACCGAGCTCTTCTCTTTTTTTTAGCTTTAGTTTTGTTGTGTTAGTAAAAATAATAGTATTACTACTCGCCAATAGATGTCAGGAAGAGTAATATTTTTCAGTTTAATTTTGCCTCAAAACACGGATAAAACGACGTATACTAAAAATGAAAGCTAGCTAGATCGATTTATCGCCCCCGAAACCGCCCGCATACTAAATTTCATGAAAATCTTTGGAGCCGTTTCCCAGATTTAGATTATACAAATATATACGTTTGACATTCATAGAAATTTTTACTTTTTAGTAACCTTATAAGCCTCAAATTAATTTTAAGTATTGAGTCATTACTGCCTTTTAGGACCGATACATTGATTAAAAAAAATTACTGTGTCAAGAACTTTAATGCCTTTATTTTTAGCACAGACGTAGCTGAAAGGGTTTCTTATGTAAACAAGCAACGACATTTTATGTAATTGTGGAAACATCTACTTGAAAGTTTTGAAGTGAAAAACTTTGAATAACTAAAGTAATTAAAGAAATAACAAATCAAAAAGTAGGTACTCTTCTTTCTTTGTGTAGTATCATCTCTCTTTTTATGTTTGTCCTAGGATCGTAAAGTATTTCAGAATGCCTGCACCTAAACGCGTTACAACTGTGCAGCTGGAGGAATTGGTAGCGTAGATGGAGTCCCACCCACTGCAATCCAGAGCGACCTAATTAAATAGCCCACGCAGTTATCGCTTCGTCAGTGGGATGAATTGGCGTCCCGTCTTAATGCAGTGGGTAACGGCGTCACCAAAACTGCTAAAGAGTGGCGACAAATACAGTCTGTCTATAAAGTCGTGACATTAATGTTTTAGGAACTAACATTATTCGTCTGACTGGCAACACTAAACATGTCGAACAGTTTACCTTTATTATTTTATGTTCTTTCGATTAAACTGCAATAAATTAAGCCAAACTACGCAGAAAGATATTTAAAATGAGTAAAGTAAATAGGAGTGGCACGCGGGAAGTGATTTTCACAGTTTTCCAACAGTGTTTAGCGGAACACCAAGCCGGACGAATTTTGTGTGATTTGGATGATGTTTATGGGCGAACAGCTTCTATGACGGGTATGTAATTGTGTTATTAGTTGTTTGTAATCTGCCTGAAGTTACAAATATACTGATTTAACGATTTAAAGACCAAAAAAGGCATTGTTTACATTACATATTTTTAGGTTAGATATTGATATTGTAAGTTAGTCCGATTGTAGTACGACCATACATTTTTGATATAAGCCTGTTGGTTCTGGTTTTTCTACTAACTTTGGGTTTAAATTCATTGCTTCATGTCAATGTTATTAATTTCATTGTTGTTGATTGGAAAATCTGAGAGTACAGTTAGGCGCATAGTTAAAGAAGGTTACCAGAATGATGGAAAATTTGAAACACCAGGGAAACATAGAAAAGGCCGGCCTAGGAAAGAACTAGACGATTTCAATATATGTGCACTGCGCCAAAAAATTCAATTCTTTTACACGGTGCAAAAAGAGGTTACTTTTTATAATTCTTTTGTAGTTCAAGATTTAGCATATCTTTGTAGTTGGTACAGACGGATGTACAATCAATGGAACCCTTTGATATTTCAGGTACCGACTCTCAGAAAATTACAGGTGGTCGCCAGAACTGACCTGGATTTTAAATGCAGTATAGAAGTTCTGAGAAAAATATTAAAAGGAATAGGGTTCAGCTATAAAAAATGCCAAAATAATAGAAAGACGCTCATAGAACAACCTAATATTGCTGGGAAACGAGAAAAATATTTGGCTATTATAAAAAAGAATAGAGATCTGCCAGAAGACTTAAAAAAAGATATCATTTATCTTGATGAAAGCTATGTTCACTCGTCGTATAAGGTATTCCTTGTTGTTATTGTGTATAAATAACTTTTCTTTTATAATATTTTCAGTTACTCCTTTATCACACATCCTTAATCTCAATAAATATACATGTTAGTTCATAACTCAAAATCTACTGGTTCATTTCACTTGAAATTTGGTGATTGGTAAAGAGGAACATAGAATACTTGGCTCGAATACCTGCTGGCAAATGCGTTCACAATAACTAAAACCTATTTATTTTTCCACAGGTGACCAAATGTTGGCAGTCCCTAAACATTGAAGGTGTCACCGAAGACATATCTAAAGGAAAGCGATACATAATAGTTCATGCTGGAAGTGAAAAGGGGTTTGTGCCAAACTGCCTCCTTATATTCACTGGCCAAAATAAACTTGAAGACTAACACTCAGAAATGAATGCACATAATTTTACCAAATGGGTTAATGAGAGGCTAATACCAAATCTCCACAAGCCTTCAATCATAGTCATGGATAATGCTCCTTACCACTATTACCACCATATGACAAATAAGGCGCCCACTTCTCGTTCCCGGGTAGATGAGATCAAACTCTGGCTGTTAGATAACAATATTGAATTTGATCCTACACTCAGGAAGCCCAATATAATGAATTTAGTAAAAGAAAACAAACCCTCTCCCATCTACGCCATTGATCTGCTATTGGGAGAACACGGGCACGAAGTGGTACGGCTTCCGCCATATCACTGTGATTTGAATCCCATTGAGCTCATTTGGGCCAATGTAAAACAAAAAATAGCAGCACACAATGTAGGGTCACGCGACGTGAAGCAACTCGCTGAAGAGGCCTTCAGCAGCATCACAGCTAAAACATGGAAAAATTGTTGCCATCACGTAGAAAAACTCGAAAAAGAGTACTATGAGCGAGGATGTCACCTGTACCAAGACATAGATGAGTTGATTATTCGCTTAGGTGAAGAGACTAGCAGTGATGACAGCAGCTGTAGTTATGACAGTGCTGCTGATGAAAGCGGTAATGAAACTTATCTTGGCGTTGAGTACTTGGAATCAGATGATGAATTGATTGATGAATGAACTGATGAATTGATGAAATGAGAATGAGATTCACTGCTATTCTCTTGTCAATTTATAACAATGCGATCAATGTCGTTGTACAGTGTTTGTCCTCTTTCATAGTACTCTCTTTCAATCTTACATTTCGTTCAATGACATGCACTTATTTGCGACACCCAAATTGTTGTATTAATAGGCATCTTCATACCAGTATATATCTACTCAACTATCATGGAGTTTCATTCGACGTTATAATCCTCCCTCTATAACTGTGGGGACAACAGTCACCTTACAGTTTTTGGACCTTCGAGAAAAACTAAGAAGCAGAGGCCTAGAACTTTGGCTATCAAACGAAGCGTGGACACTACAGTCATTTAAGCAAACAACAGCAGCTTTCAGGACTTGGTCCTACAAGCTCGTCCGTTCCGCATTACAGGTGCTGACCAGTACATCAGCAGTCAAAAACACTACAGTTTTGGACAGGTTATATCACGTCTTTTTTCAATTCGTCAGGTAGATCTCGATTTTGAATTATATTTTTCGTAACAATAAGTTCGAAACTTCCGTTTTCAAGCTTGGTTCATCGTACCCTCTTATAAATGTATATACTTGGCTGTACTTTTGCTGTGCTGCAGAAGATCGCTTTTCATGTTACTTTAATAAACGGCTAGTATCAAAAATTTTTTGGTCACACTATATGTTGCTAAATGCATGTCAGCAGCGCCATTATTTAATGTCACGACTTTATAGACAGACTGTAAGTGATACTTTACTGTGAAGTGAAAATATAAAATGATAACATACTTACTTCATTTTTATTTCTTAATGCGCTGTGTTTGTGCTATTGCATGTGTGTTAATTAATAACTATAAAGCCTTCAGCATACTACATGTGGACATGGGATTTGTTTCGGTGTTGTGGTGTGCCAATGGCTTAGCTAGTTATTTTATGCTTTTGTTTCTATGTATTGCGCTTTAGTACTGGAGTGACCAAAAGTGCAAGATGAAGAAGAAGGGGTCAGCATATACGCAAGTGGCACAGATGCTGGACCATCATGGGATGGCATTTTGACGCCCACAGAGGACAGAATGTTGGCCATCATGAAGGTTAAAAATGTCATAGGCAACTAAAGTGGCCGCATCAATGTTGACGTATGTTATTTTATTTTATTTCCATTATTTTTATGCATAATGCAAACAAATGCATATTCAATTTATTAGAGTGTTAACATCTGCTTTTTAACTCTGCATTACTTCTGGCCAATAAAAATTAATTTAGTAGGTACCTATTTGCTACAACGCTTATTTTAACATACAGTTTGTTTGTACTTTGAGTATGTTTGTTCTTATGCATTAACTTATAAATCACTTATAGGTTCAAATAAGTGTCACTGTATAAGCTAAGGTGTCCTTGAAAAGTACTGCAAAGGGTCTGTGTGGCCAAATTTTGGCAATGGGCCACCAACTCGTAACTATAGTTCTTAAAATATAAATACAATACAAATACAAAAATCTTTATTTGGTACTGGGAACATTAATTTGTAACACAAAATTGTAGCACGATAATGCTTACAATAGTTTAAGAAACTGTGTTGTAAACATTAACGCTCACCTCAGAACAGAAGCGTCAGCGTCCCAATCTTAATTTAGTAGAATAGGTACATATTCGCATCCGGTATAAACCCAGACGTACTTAAGAGCACACGAGTGTGTCCAGTCTACAAAGGAAAAGGGGAAAGGGGTTCTGTAGACTTTTATAGACCTATAACAATAGTACCAAACATATCAAAAATTATTGAATCGATTTTATCAAATTGCTTAATGCAACATCTTGAAACTAACGACCTACTGACTGACAGACAATTTGCCTACAGACAAAATAGGTCTACCACAGAAGCGGCGCATAAAATCTACGACTGCATTGCAACGGCTCTGGACGACAAGTACAAGGTGGCAGGGATATTCTGTGATCTCTCAAAAGCGTTTGACTTATAAACTTTGAGCTGTTATTAGAAAAAATTAAACATTATGGCCTGAAAAACAAAACGCACGAACTGTTCAGGTCATTTTTAACTTATAGACATCAAACGGTTCAAATCGAAATAGACGGCAAAACCATAAAGTCATAAGCGGGCAAAATGAAAATTGGTATACCACAGGGATTGGCCCTCGGAAACTCTCTATTTTCGCTCTTTATGAATGACCTCCCATCTTCAGTTACCGAAGGCCTGACGGTGCTGTTCGCTGATGACACAACAGTGGTGGTGGGTGCACGCACGTACGAACAGCTCGAAAACAAGATAGCGAACGCGTGCGCTCAGCTCAACGCGTGGTTCTCGACAAACAGCCTCGTCCTCAATGTCACAAAGTCCAATGTTATGATATTCTCGACAGGAAACCCCACTTTAACTCCACAAGTACAGAGTCCGATGCCACAATGCGAGTCCTGTAGATTTCTCGGGTTTACCATAGACTAAACTGGAAACACCATGTGTCAACGTTGTGTGAAAAGCTGAGTAGTGCAGTATTTGTACTACGAAAGCTGAAACCACTCGTGTCTGACGTTGCACTACTACAAATATATTTTGCCTACTTTCATTCTCTTCTGTCATATGGCATTATTTTATGGGGCAACTCGACAGACTCCAATCGAGTGTTCAATATACAAAAGAGAGCTCTTCGCACACTGGCGGGTGTAAAACCTTGACATTCATGCAGAGAACTATTTAAAAAATATATATGTGTTTGATATTATAATGTACACTCGACGCAACATAAACACCTGTAAACGCATCAGTGTTCCAGGCAGAGTGATTCGTCAAACAGGGCGACTACAACGTGTGCCACGACGACTAGCACTGCTGGATAAAAATCCGCGAGTCATAGGCCCAGCTTATTATGAGCACCTCCCCGTCGACCTAAAAAACGAACTCTCGGATCAGAAATATGGTCGCCGGCTAGAAGAGCTTTTACTGACTCAATCACTGTATTCTGACAAAGAATACAGTGACCACGTTTGACGCTTTTAATATTTGTTTGTTTTTGTTTTGACATTTTTATTTATGTTTGTTTTAAATTTTGACATTTTTAAATCTTTGACTGAATATTGATTCTATTTATATGTTTATTTTTAATCGTTGACGTTTTATCTTAGAATATTTCTAAGCCTTTATTTTTCATTGTGATTTTAATTTTTATACTTGACGATCTTTTTGTGAATTGGTTATGTATTATTATTTTAATGACATAATGTAATTTTCGATGAGAATTAAATGACCTACCTACCTACCTACCATAAGTAGGTAAAACAATCAAATAATACAATAAAATAAGAAATTAGACTTAATTTTACGTGGTGTATATGAATGCGTTAGTGTATGTGGTGTGTGTTTGTGTTTGGTGTGTGTGTATGTGTGATGTTGGGTGTGTATGAGTGCAAGCATAGAAAGAAGGAATCATAATTATTTTAAATCCAATATGAATTAAGTAAATTTTTTGTTTCAGTGTACGTGAGAGTTTTAAGCCAGTTTCCGATAGTAATTATTCAAACTCGAAGTGTTCTAGGAAAAATATCTAAAATTTTATTTACATTGTTGTACAATGCTGAAGCAAAATAATAGTAAATATAGTAGGATGAGCTTTGCAATAGATTTTCAGACGGTTAAATGTATGAGTGACAAAGCTGTACTTTATTGTTGTGTGCACAAAAAGAAATACATTACTCTAAGTTATCGATTTTGAAGATACAATCAATAATTTTTTCGATTGACTTTTGATGATTGACCTTTTCTTAATAAATTTCAATATTGGATTTACGCTTTATTATCTATAGGCATAGGTATATAAACATGCATGTTCCCTTGTTTGTGTGTATTTGTCCCATTGTGATAAATCTTTTTTTAAGTTTTTGTGTTGCCCTAAAGCTGATGTGAGTTGCTTCTTCTACCATAGAAAAATTAATGTTTATAATTTAACTGGTTATTTTCTAGAAAAGGTTTATTGTGTAATATGGGTTGAAGTTATCTGTGGCATAACTTCTGCATAATATGAAGCGTAAGCTTCTGCGTAATGAAGACATTACAGAACTTATACTTTGAAGTGACTCATGCGTGCCCCAGAATCGAAACTAGATGTTATCCTATGCTATACTTGATTTTCTTAATTCTTATGAGAATTTTGCAAAAATTTAGATGAAGCATTATACCCTTGGCCATTCATCAATACAAGAGGTAGATGCTGCTCACTTTGCCTTGGACAGATGCCAGTGGCTAGTTTTTGTTTAACAGTTTCTCTGCTCAAAGTAATGTTAAAAGCTAAAAACCCTTACAAAATAGTACAAATGCAAAACACCGATTTTAAGAATTATAGAGAGTGTGCCAAGGTTTTAAAATATGACAATATTCCATTTTGCAAGGTTCATGAACTGATGCTAGAAGTATAACGCTATGGATGCTCTTGTAGCTATAGTAGTCAGAAGTATCTTCGTGAGCGAGTATATTTATGTGCTTACCATCTAACACTCCAACGCATCCTGGAAAGTTCCATTTGGCATCTGGAAAGCACGAAAGCCATGCTTAATGTGTATTTAGTCTTCACGGCTTGGAATTTGTAAAAAAAAACTTCATTACATTACACTATTATGTTGCAGGATTCAGACCAGTCTTCGCAGCATTCGGGGTCTTTGCCGAATCCGGAACGTTCAAATACGCCAGAGAATGTAATGTCACCACCTTCGACGATTCCAGAAGACAGACCTCAATCACGCTCATCTAGTCAATCAATTGTGTAATATCGACACGACGTAAAAAAGACCCCCAAAGGAGGAGTCAATTGATGATGCACTCAACCGGTTGGGAAAAATAAGTTCTGCGATAAATACTCACACAGAATATGACGAATTCCATTATTTTGGCCAGAATCTTGCAGCCCAACTGCGAAGCCTGCCACTGTACGATGCATTAGACGTACAATCTCAAATCTAGAACATTTTGACTACAGCAAGACGTCGCCACCTGTGCCTTTAGCTCTGCTTTAAGCGCAGCTCCATAAATAGGCACACAATTTTATAACCTTCCTAATGACAACCGAAACTGATCATCTTCCTAAAAAATATTTGTAGAAATTTCTTTAATTCTGCTGCTGCACTGAAATTGCTGAAAAATTAACGATCACTGATTATACGTAATAGATGGTTAGTATGTAGGATTATTCCTGCTCACGTCTTCTGAATCACTGTATAGAAGGGTTATTTATTACTTAATAAATATCCAAATGTTACTTATTTCTTAAAAAATAGTTAAATGTTGTTGATTACTATGCCTTATCACTACTATGAACTGTTTTACTTACCCTTATGTAATCCTTCAAAACACTCATCCTATATTGCTTCACAAACTTCAGGTAGAAATATCGATATAGTAGATTTTCTAACCGTGCAAAGTGCTTCCAATGTATGTATGTAAAGAATCTCCAGTTGCTAGCACGCTATAAAATGGCATGTGTACTGGGAGTGTTTGCTTTGAGCATGCTTATTCAGGAGCATACTGAAAACTAGCATGCTTATTGCTAGCAAATGTAAACAGTTCATAAACATGCTCATATTAAGCATACTCATAAAAGCACGCTTGTTAGCATGCTATTCTAGAGCATGTGTAACAGTACCATATCACAGTGCCTAAAGACGAAAGGCCTTTAAATCAATGCTTGTTGCCAGTGATGACTTATGGTACAGAAACGTATATAATATAATAAGCTCAAAGTTATGAAAAGAGCCATGCTTGGTTTTTCTTCGCACGATAGAATCCGAATCGAGGAAATTCGCCGAAAAACAAAGGTTACCGTCATAGATCAAACATTTGCAAGCTGAAGTGGCAATGGGCAGGCCACATCGGTCATCGAACCGATAACCGATGGGCAAGAAAGTTTCTCGAGTGGCGACTATGGATCGGAAGAAACTTTGCTTAAGCAGTCTGCATCTCGTGAAAATACCACATCTTTTTCAAAATGTACCTAATATTAATTTTACTGGAGCTGAAAATCACAATGAGAATCCTGATGACAGCGATTTAGCTAACTGTGACACAATTACTTTCAGTACTTCTTATTCAGCAAAGCTGCTGAAATTTTGTGATCAAGATAATGTTTCTGAACCTGCTATGACTGCAACCAACAATTTTATTACTATTTCTTCAGAGGAGAATGCCTATACTGACGCACTTTTCAACCATTAACTTTTCATCAGATTACTCTGTGGCCAATCCAAATTATGTTCCATTGCCTGAAATAACAAATGTTGCACCGATAGTTTCATCATAGACCGACGGTAATAATATTTATTTCCTGAAAATAACTTAGAACCTGAAGTTGCAGCAGAGTCAAGAATAAGGAAACGAAAAGCAGAACAAATGTTTTCAAAAAGATTTAGCAATAAGAAGTTGAGAATGATAGGTCAGGAATACAAAGGTTTCAGAAAGACTAGTGATGATTTTTTTGGAAAACTTGGAGAGGCTTGTAATTCAAGCAAAAGTATAAGGAGCAAGAACTATGAAAAGTTTACTGAATCTGTACGATTCAATATCTTTAAAGAATATTGGGAGATGAGCTGTCTTGAGAAATAAATGTTTGTTTCATCCTCAGTAGATAATACGTAGTAATAATCCAGACGTCCCCAAGGAAACTCCAATTACACGAAAGAGTACCTCATGCAGTAGTCGCAATATCAAGACATACAACCACATGCACTTTCTACACGGACAGCACCGACAGCGCCACAGGACGCTTATTCAAACATGGCATTACAAGTCCTAACACCATCCTGGACTACAACATCAAGATGGCCATGAAGAACCGAGACTATAAAACCATGGAAACATTGGCAGACCTCACCAATACCTAATGAAACCAAACCGGCATCGACCCAAGGACAAGACAAAACCAACTTCACATGATGACAATAACCGGATACTTCACTTTACGGACAAGACAGACACACCTATTCAAATTCAAAACAGACACCTATTCAAATTCAAAACAGGCACCATGCACCTGGAACCTGACAAGTTAGTAATAGTCAACAAAAACAACCCGTATTAACCTAAAAATTTTATGTCTTAGCATGGCAATGCACAAAAGTAAAAGAATTAACAACATAAAATAAATAACCTAAAAAAAAGCATGAACGAGAGGTCCGTGGAAACTAGTTTCATTCTTTGAAAAAAAAAAAACCAAACTAACCACTGCATTCAATTTGGGCATACGCGTAAATTTTGCAACAAATCACTGAAACCCAGCTCCCACTGCGGGGCCACCACACATCAGTATCGAGACTGCCCCCGAAACCACCAGCCAGAAGCCCTAAACTGTTATAACTGTTCCTCACGTAGCAACCAGTTTTAAATAAATATAAATACATTTCCATTCATCCACTTCTAACGTCTGTCCACGATATAGGGCAGCGATTGAGAATCTGACACACCGCATTCAGTATGTGTAATTACTTTATGATCTTAATCAAATTAAAATAATTGAGGCCAACCTGGGACGAGGCGCAACACGAATTTTTTATACCTTACAAATAATAACATAGATATCGGTCTCATCACTGAACCCTACGTGGGCAAAAAACTAACCATTTCAAATACATACGGATACATCAGTTATCAATTTCCCAAACAAAATGACAGGGTCAAAGCCTGCATTGTCATCAAAAATGGACCCTTCAGCAAACATGGAATCCGAGAATTTTCATCTTCAACCCTTGCAGTAGTCCAACTCAAACTACGGCACAAGAACATAATCATCTCTAGTGCATACCTTGAACCGAAACTTAAAACACGAGACAGACATACTAACGACAACAACCATGAACCTGGTATCAGTAAGTTAAACAGACTTGAAGACCTATTTAAAAACAGACAGGGAGCTATTCACATAGCTGCTGGAGATTTCAACGGCTGGCATCCGGATTGGGGCTCTTTACAAGACATCCTAGTAGACACAACTAACGCTATCACCAAAATTAATGGATCTATTGAGAAAATAATATCTCACTAGATCAATTATGGATTTGGACAATGGATCTAGTGAGATTGATCCGTTTGTAGCAGGTTTTACGAGGGAGTACTATGTCGCATACAAAAATTTTCGAAAATGTGTATCTACTGAGAAGTATTAGGAAACTAATAATGTAAAATATTATTGGTTTGATGAGACAACTACTGATTTAAAAGCATCAACGTACGCTTCTTTTTACATTGATTATTTAAAGAAAATTATAGATGACTTCCCAAAAGATGTCGTTATTTTCAGCGATGGATGTACATTCAGAGAGGTAGGGCACTGCAAGTACTCGCTCGAATAAGCCACCCGAACAACTAAAGCAGGGCATAGCGAGTACTTGCTCGAATGAGCGGCCCGAACTGGGGAAGTACCTCCACCTTACAGAAAACCGCGGCCATAATAACACTAACATTGAGTAGTGTTGTGTTCCTGGCGGTGAGTAAGGTTGCCAGAGCACTTTGAGGATTCGCTGCGCGGACAGCGGAGGACCGGCGGTGCTTATTGCTGTCATGCTCGGCGTAGAAGCGGCGTGCTGGTTCGGCGGTCAGGGAGACCTGATGAAACGGCTGACCGCTGGCCGCCCGCAGGTTAAACGGGATCCCGAACCCAGGGATTACTTAATCTTCGCCCTGGGAGGCTGATCCGCCAGCCTGTATAAAGTATCTGAAGTGGTAGTCGTTCCGGAGAAGAAGACCGGAATGGACCCGGCTACTAAAACAGAGAGGGATCAGGGGCCCTTCCGCCCGCCGTGCCAGCAACCGTATCATCTGTGGCGAGCTTCGGCAGTCTAAGAACCGCACCTTTTGTCCTCTAAGCTGTCTGTGCAGTGCATCCTCATCTTTAGTCTTAGTAACTTTTTCTATATATTATGGCCATGACAACGAAAAAGAAAAGAGTTTGTACGGTGCTACTCCATCCACATATAATGTGGATTTTTGCAACATCAGGGGTATTCACGCAAATCTTAACGCAGTCCACCACCATCTCGAAACTGCGCAGCCGACCATTCTTTTTCTAACGGAGACACAGATATCCTGCCCGGCCGACACATCATACCTTCACTATCCCGGCTACAAACTCGAACACAATTTTATGAGTCGTGCCGGTGTATGTATGTTCGTCCGGGAGGATATCTGCTGCCGCCGCCTTCATAGCCTTGAAGACAGGGACCTGTCGATATTGTGGGTGCGCGTAGATTACGGCGGCCATATTCGTATCTATGCGTGCCTATACAGGTCTCACAGCGATGACACGGACGTAACTCGACTCTTCACTCACCTGAGTTTGACGACTGACAAAGTTCTAGAGCAATATCCCACAGCAGAACTAGTTATTTTGGGAGACTTTAACGCCCACCATCGCGAGTGGCTCAGTTCTCGAACCAATAACTATGCTGGGATATCTGCTCATGAATTTGCTCTAAGACCTATGGATTCTCTCAGCTGGTACTTTCTCCAACGAGAATACCAGATATAGAGGAACATAAGAGCTCCTTACTTGACCTTCTGCTGACTACTCGTCTGGACGGATACTCCGTCTCAGTGGATGCGCCTCTTGGCTCCTCGGACCACTGTCTCGTCCGGACTCAAGTGTCATGCACACAACCCGATCCTTCTGGGCCAACTAATTGGCGTCGTGTGTGGCACTATAAGTCGGCAGACTGGGATGGATTGCGAGAATTTTACGCATCGTGCCCGTGGAGGCAGATCTGCTTTAACTCAGAAGATCCTGACGTCTGCGCAGCCGCAGTCACTGAGACAATCCTTGCTGGTATGGAATGCTATATTCCTAACCCGCGAGTAGCTGCCGGCAGCAAAAAACGGCCGTAGTTTAATAGGTCTTGCAGAAAAGCTAAAATTCTTAAGCAAAATGCATATGAGGCTTGGACCACGGCTCGTTATACTAAGGATCCGAATATTTCTGAGTTAAAACGCAAATTAAATGCTGCCTCGAGGTTCAGTAAGAAAGCAACTGCCAGAGCAAAATTCCAATTCATCGGCAAAATAGGTGGGCGACTTGCGAGCTATCCTTCTGGGAGTCGTGCTTTCTGGTCGCTTGCCAAAGCTGTCGAAGGGAACTTTTGCCAGTCGTCGTTACCACCACTGCGAAAGACCGATGGTGACTTGGCCCATAGTGATAAAGAGAAAGCCGATCTACTGGGCAGTCTCTTTGCCTCGAACTCGAATATGAACGATGAAGGCGCTGTACTACGTACTATACCGTGGTGCGGTAAGACCATGCCGGAAATCTCCATAACGCAGCGGGAGGTCAGGCGGGCGTTGCTTTCTCTAGACGTTCATAAGTCGAGTGGGCCAGACGGTATACCAGCAGTGGTGCTTAAGCAGTGTGCTCCTGGGTTATGTCCTGTACTCACGCGCCTCTTCACGCTTTCCTACCACACTAGGCAATTTCCGTCTTCATGGAAGACTGCGAATGTGCACCCGGTGCCCAAAAAGGGCGATAGATCAGATCCATCGAATTACAGGCCTATCGCTATTACCTCTCTCCTCTCTAAGGTGATGGAACGTGTGATCAACACACAGCTTCTAAGATACCTAGAAGTACACGATATGGTCAGTGACCGTCAATATAGGAAAACCGCGGAGAACTTGTGACTCAAATCGAGACCACACTGTCCCAGGTCTCTGACTGGTGACGGGTAAACTTGGTCCGATTCAACCCTACAAAGACACAAGTGTGCGCGTTCACCGCTAAGAAAACTCCATTCACTGTAGTCCCACAATTCCAGAACACTCCCCTCTCCATCTCCAAGAGCATTGGGATCATTGGTGTCGACATCTTCAGCGATGTTCAGTTCCGAGACCATTTACAAGATAAGGTGAAGCTGGCGTCCAAAAAACTTGGTGTACTCAACAGAGCGAAGCAGTTCTTCACGTCGGGGCAAAGGTTGTTACTTTACAAGTCGCAAGTTCGGCCCCATATGGAGTACTGCTGCCATCTCTGGGCAGGTGCACCCGGATACCAGCTTGGCCCTTTTGACTCGGTTCAACGACGGGCTGTGAGAATTGTCGACGATTCCAAACTCACTTGCGGTATCGAGCTCTTAAGTCTTAAGAGAGACTTTGCCTCACTGTGTGTGTTCTACCGCTTGTACAATGGGTTGTGTTCTGAGGAATTGTTCGAAATGATGCCCACGGCTACTTCCTACCATCGCACCGCTCACCATCGGCAGGGAATTCATTCTTACACTTTAGAACCTAAATGTCGCGTACAGTGCGGTTTCAGAGAAACTTCCTCCCGCGAACGCTTAAGTTGTGGAATGAGCTCCCTGCCAAGGTTTTCTGCAAGGGCTACAGTATGGAGTTCTTCAAGAAAGAAGTTATTAGATTTCTGAAGGGTCGGCAACGCGCAAGTGATACCCGTGGTGTTGCAAGCGTCCATAGGCGACGGTGACCGCTTAACATCAAGCGGACCGTAAGCTTGTTTGCCACCGTAGTGGTATAAAAAAAAAACATCACAAAATAGAAATGTTGTGGTTTTGATTCGAACGCTCTTCTGCGACTGGCGATGGAAAAAAACATTATTATCGTGCAAAAATGTTTAGAAAAGGGTCATACTGAAATGGAGGTGGATTCAGTTCGCTCTCTAATTGAAAGAAAGTGAAAAAATCGTGAAATATTTTTGCCTAGTCAGTACTCTTCGATTACCAAAGAAGCCAGACTAAATCCATCTCCATATGAGGTGGCAACAGTGGACCACACATTTTTTTTAAGATTAAAGTATTAAAAATAACATAATTTGTGTTTGTATCACCCTGGAAGAGGGACTAGTGCAAAATGCGTGGTTGATATCAGAGTTCTAAAATACAATCCCAATGGTACAATTGAATACAAACTTAACTACAATAAAGAGTTTCAACCATTACCACAAAGATCAAAAAGAATTGAGCCAGTTATTCCACCACAGCTCTTTACTAATAGATTACCAGTATCAAAATCAAAGTATAAACATTTATTAAATATACCTTTAGATTGCCATGAATTCTATGACAACCTACCATACAGTAATACCTAATTCAAACTTACCTTTTAGTAATAAAAATCTATAACTGTGATCATCACCACTTATAAACGAACAATTTTTTTTTTGTTAATTAAGAGTTCTTGTTGTTTAGTTACTTTGTTGATTTTTTCATAATGAGTGCCCAATATTATTTATAAGTACGTTATTGAAACAACTAACACTGGTTTATTTTGGTATATTTTTAATAAGTTTAGGACTTGTGATATTCCTAATAAGTCTTTCTATTACGATTACTGGAAAGACTGATATAGTCAGAATAAATATAAGATTTAATTAAACTAGTGTTGATACTGTCGTACTATGAATGTTTAAACGAGTAATTAAAAGAGATTTTAAAGAAAAAGTTTATATTGGTATTGTTACATTGACTTAATCTTACTTTTGTAAGAAATTAAGATTCTGAAATAATTATGTATAGTTTTATTTTGAATATTAAATTATATTATTATTGTTAAAATAATGTTATTTGTTTCATTTCAAAACCACGTACCATACTCTTGGGTTCCAATGTGATAAATTTATGGTTAAATCAAGTCCGCGTAATTGTCTTAGGGCGTAAATCATTTACTTTAAGGGATATATTTTCCTAACAACAGATAGAACACATAAATAATTACTCTGTGTGTAAAAATGAGCTTAAAATTCGTTGAAATAAAAAAGATTATCAGTTTTAACCTTCTCCTGTAAATCTGGATGTATTGCAGATACGCGGCCTTTGCGTATGGTAAATCCGCGATTTTGCACTATCTCCGACGATATGTCAATTAATGTGCAAGCAGTTTGTGACGCAAGGCTGAGACTGGCAGATTTATTAGCGAGGTGGCCAGGTAGCCTTTATGATGAACGTATTTTTAGTGCATTATGTAGACATGCTATATTTGAGCAAGGCACATACAACGATGCAGTTCTTGTAGCGAATAGTGGTTATATGAACAGAAATTATATTATGATACAGCTTTACATAACTTTAACCACAATAGAAGCATTATTTAATGGATCTCAAATACGGACCCGTAACCCAATTAAAAGGCTCTTTGGTATTTGGAAAAGACGTTTTTCAGTATTAGCACTTGGTATACACGTTCATTTAAAAAACTGTCTACCCATAATTGTGACTACGTAAGTGCTTCATAATATTTTACAGAACAGGGGACAACAGTTACCAACTGATAACTCGGAACTAAATCTGCAAGCTCCTTGGAAACTAATTATAGAACAAGGAAGAATAAAACAGCAGAGGTCGCAATATCAAGCAAGTGAAATTTCAACCAGAGAGACAAATTCCTTTAAAAGCCTCCAGTTCAATATATTGTGTACCTAATTTTCAAAGATCTGTAAAACATTTAAGATAATAAAAAGATACAGCGTGACTACTAGACAACTGGGAGTATGTTTATGCAAAAATATATTACAGTCAAACTGTACTCCCTGTACTGTTAAAAATTTGAGTTCCTTTACAGAGTTGCGGATTCCAGTATAGTATGCTCAAGTTTAAATATGCAAAAAAATCTGAATACACCACATGGTGAAAACATGGCATCATACTACTCTAGAAAGATAGTTGTGCACAATATTACAGTTTATGAAACTAATACTCAGGTGGGATATTCTATTATATGGACAGAAGCTGATGGCCTTTGTTCCAATTATTTTATTTATTATTATAATAACCTTCAAGAGGTAGACAAATGAGGAAATGTAAAGACACCACTGCTGTACTCAGATTCTTGCTATGGGCAGACTAAAAATAAAACAATGCCAGTCGACAGCATGCATGCTACCACAGAACGTGCTATAAAGAAAACAAGCGTGTGGGCACCTTCTCAATGGCCTACTGTCGTAAAACTGGCTTGTAAAAACTAACGCCGTATCGTGTGCCTATTTTGGAGGGAAAGACTTTATGGGATTTGACGAAATTTTGAATAAAGCTCATAAAAGATATCAAAAGTATCAAATTTTAAAGTTCTGTATTGCAACATTTAAAAAGACTAACGCTAATGTTCATAAAAATATCTATGCTCTCAGATGCACAACACCCTTACATAATATAAACGATACCAATACTCAACTCAAGAAAATAAGTCATATAGTAGATCCAAGTCTTAAGTCATATGAAGAGATTTCGTCAAGTCAAAATGGCGTGCTATCCTCGCAAAATCAAATTTTAAGTATTTCCTGTGGAGTTCTCAGACCGTTGGATATAAGAAATACTCACATGTTTGCAGCATGGAAAAATTGGATGACGTTACTAAAAATATATTTGAGAGCCAACAATTTGGAAAATGAAAATGACAAACGAAAAGTTCATAAGTACAGACGAGTTATCAATATTCTACACCTTCAACGTCGATATAGATATCGTAACATTCAGAGAATTAACCAAAAAATATATAAATCATTTTACACTGAAGCTAAACATAACCATTGAGCGTCACAAACAGACAGACTTAAACAGACGCCAAGAAGTCAACGAATCGATCGATGACTACGTAACAGACTTGAAGAATAAAGACAGGCAATGTGAGTTAAACAGGAGGACAGCCTCCCTCCTCAGACATGGTTTTCAGTCGGAATCTGAATCAAAAAAACCACTTAATCAAGGAAAACATACTGATCAATACACCTAAGACACCAGGAGAGGCCATAGAAGTCGCAAAATTCATTGAAACATCAAAAATTCAAGCCAAGACAATAGAAGATACCACATTTATTGGAAGCGTTCACTCATAAAGATCACAGCAGACCAAGACCAGGTCCCGTCAGTCAAGAAGCTCGATGGAAACAAGACAAAGCAAGACAACTGTCACCGTTGTGGACAAGTACATCGATTCAAGTGCTTAGCCAAATAACCATTTTGCAGTATTATGTCGCAATATGCAGGTACAAAAAATGATACTAGGTAGTAGGAAATTCTAGTTCCTCCAGTTACCTTCCAAGAAAACTCAATCATTCATAATAAAAAAATCATTATTAAAAAAACTAACTTAAAAAGAGATAAACTTAATATTTACCGTCGAAAACTCATTAATTCATTATTAAAAAACTAAATTAAATAGAGAAAAATCAAAATTTATCGACGATAACTTATTAATTCATTTTAAAAAACTTACTTGAATAGAAATAATCAAAAATTTTCGACAATGACATATTTATTTATTTCTAAAAAACTAACTTGAATAGCGATAATTCAATTCAATAATAAAATTTTAAGGCAAAAACTCACTGTAACTCTAATTCATGAGAATAAAACTAAAACCATAAATTTAACAGAAAAAAATATTTTGTTTCTTCAATCATGTATATTGAATTTAAATATTATAAATCATATTGACTGTAAAATAACTCTTTACCTTATTCATTAGTATAAAACTATTTTGAATAGAAGAACATGAACTAAAACCAATAAAGTTATTATTAGAAAACTAGCATGAAACATATATGTAGTCTGAAAACTCAAATGAATATGTCTCTAGTAAGAAAATCCAAATATTAAAAAAAATATATAGTTATTTTATAATGGAAAATAATCTTGCTGCACAGGTTAAGAGGGTGGTATAGGCAAGAAAGCTACTTTCTGTAATACTAAGCTAATGTATGTAAATGTACTAAAATTCATTACACAATGTCATATACATAACTATTAAATATATTTGTTATATACTTCCTCACTAAATTATTCCATAAAGATGCCTTGAAACTTAATTTTTTTAGTATGGGATTTAAAGTTTTTATCGTTTTGTAGTCATATTTTTTTTAGTTTTTGCTACAACTTAGATGCACAAGCTATTCTAATTATTTAACCAACTTTCATTACAATAAAATGCAACACGCGCTTTCAAAATTTGCCCAAGTTTTGAAACAATGGTCACTTCCAGATTTTTTGTTGCATTCAATACAATAAATGAAAATCACTCATTTAGGTAATGCACTAGACGAAAGCAAGTTTTATAACATATATTTTTTTCAAGCGTTTAGGTGCTTTATTAGTTCAGCCATAAAATTTGCACAAAAACGGCGTATTTACGCGGTCTAGCCTATACCGCAGTCTTAAACAATTGGTTTAAATATAATACTAAATCAACATATCAACATCATAATCAACTGAAGTCACTCTAACAATCCACTATGCAATTATGTATTTATATCTGGCATTTGTTACCCATTTAAAGGCGTTTGAAATAGACAAAAATCGGCCAAGTGCGAGTCGGACTCGCGCACGAAGGGTTCCGTACCATTATCTATTAAATCGGCAAAAAAATTCACGTTTGTTGTAAGGGGGGCCCTTAAATATTTGTTTTATTTCAATTTAATTATTTACTATTAAACTGAATATATAACTATATCGAGCAAAAAAATCACGTTTGTTGTATGGGGCTCCCATTAATATTTAGTTTATTCTGTTTCTTAGGATTTGATATAGCGGCAACAGAAATACATCTTCTGTGAAAATTTCAACTATCAAGGTTCATGAGATACAGCCTGACGACAGACGGACAGAGACGGACAGCGTAATCTTAATAATAGGGTTCCGCTAATTACCCATTGAGTACAGAACCCCAAGAAAACCTATCCAAACCGTTGAGAACATAAGCCTGACTATTTGGTACTATAACACCAACACTGAATAACTAATATTTTAGCTACTGTCGAGGCTTGAATAATCCTTAAATCTTATCTTAGATTAAAGTCATTGTTACTATTTCCTAGAAACAAAAATCCACTTCGAAGCACTTCTGTTATCTATTAGAACAAAGGGGCTTACCGCAAGCCTTCCCCCGCCCCACATACACCGCATTACCATTACCTGCATAAATTTAGACCGGTTTTTTGTTTTTAATAGGGCCCACCTCCCCTAATAGGGCCTCCCCCCTCAAACGACGCCGACGTCCCCGGGTTCGTCGGCAAACGCACGGAGGAGCTTTCAGAGTCTCGCCCCAAAAGCTAGGTGAAGCAGTTATGGCATTGACAGTTCAGAAAAAACAAAAAAAAAAAGTTTTTCGTACATTCGCCGCCGCCGATGACCCGACCGATATCTATTTTCTTTTACTTTCATTAAATAGGTCAGTTATCCATGCAACATCTGTTACATCGGACGGTTGCTCTTCACTCGCAAATCAATTCTTGTGTTAGAACTGTGTTTAATGTGGTTTCTACTACAATGGACCAAACCTTCCAATGCCGGATAATGTATTCTTGGGCTTCGCGAGAGGACCAGTACATCGAGATAGCGCAGATGGTTATTCAAGAAATCGTGGATCGAGGGGTATGTACACTGCACATTGCACTGCGCGTCGCAGCATAGTTGTCTCATTGAAAATAATGTGACGCGCGACGCTGCTCTAGTGTGGTCCCAGCATTACTGCACCTCACATCTGCCTTATTTTGGCTGGTTAAAATGTTTATAGTTTAGTCGAACGGTCAGCAACAGGCAGACCATTTTCGGACCGCGAAAGGTCGAATTTTGGACTGCCAAATATTGTTATGTATGTGACAATGCCACAATTTACATTTCAAAACTTTTTACTAACTTTATTGATAGCTTCAATATTCCTAAAATTTTTTTCAACACCCTGTACACTCCACAGAACAATCCGGTAGAGCGTTACAATCAAACGATAGAAACTGCAATTGCATCTTTTGTAGAAAACGATCACCGAACCTGGTCTAGGCATCTCCAAGAAAATCAATTAGCACTTAACTCTTCCCTTAATCTAGCCACAATTTTTTTCCCAATTTTTTTGTTTTTTGTTCGTGAAGTAATCATTGATGGAAAACTCAATAATTTTTTTGATATTAAAAATATAGATGATGTCCCCTTAGACAATAGAGTCACTTATAGTGAAAATTTGTCATCCCTTCCAGAAATTTATAACACTGTTGCAGACAATTTGTTTAGTGCGTACAAAAGAAATGCAAAAAATTATAACAAAAATCGTAAGGCCGTGTCCTATAATGTTAATGACAGTGTATGGCAGCGAAATTTTGTCCTCTCCAATGCCCCCCCGCCTTCATTAGAGCAAAGCTTGCGCCTAGATTTATACGTGCTAGGATAATAGACAAGATTTCTGATTCGGTTTATCTTTTAAAAGATTTAGACAGAAACTACAAAGGTAGATTTCATGTAAAAGATATTCTTTAAATATAGTCTTTTTTGCTTATATATCCCCACTTTCCCCTTTTCTTTTTCATAAATTACTAAAATATAATTTTAGTTGTCTCCCAATCAGTCTACTTTAATTGCGAAAGCGGCTATTGAAGATGATGTATGAAAGTTATTATGAAATGAAAGGAGCCGCAACGAAAGATGATATGTGTAGGGCAATTAAATTTACTTTCTCCGAGACAACTTCCCCTTTTGAACATTAACTTCCCCTCACGAATCATATTTTTCCCCATTTATCTTAATATTTTTGTTTAGTCATAACTTTTCTAATTGTAGGCGCAAGCTTTCTCCCCCGTTAGGTATTTTTCTTTCCCCAGTTGGTCAACTTACCTTACTCTAACATAGAAAATCTTCCCCTATGGCAATACAGAAATATTTTTGTATCCATCCCTTAAGCTTGTCTCCAATTCCCTTCTTCCAAGGCGTAATCTTAAAAAAAAGTTTATCTTGACAATAATAGGAACACTCATGTTTTATTATATTAATGGCATATGATATGCATTAATAACAGTTTTTCCCTGGTTCTTCTGAATCTTTCCTTTAGGCGATTAGTTTATAAATGGCATTGGATATGCATTAATAATGTTTTTCCCAACTTTTTCTTTGTATTCACTAGGTTTTGGACCGTATGTATTATCAATTTAGTATTATTAAGAGTTAAAGATATTTGTAGTCAATGGACAAAAATAGTGAAGTAATAGATTTAATATGGAATAGTAACACATTTAATTGATAAAAGAGATATATCATATGATAACTTATATTTTATAGTATACAATTTATGAAAAATTGTTACTTAGTTTTAGGGAAAATATTCTTTTGGTACCTTGTAAGAGTCCAATTAGAACATGAATAGGAAAGGTACTCTTTATTTTGCCCCAAGTTATTTTTGAGAAATATGAAAGTAAGTCCTCCTCCCTTTATCTCAGTCTATTTCCCCAAATTTTTTGTATGTCCAAACAGAAAATTCGCTTCCCTTTGAAGTCCCAACAAAGAGCCTAGTCTCCCTTAATTAAGTTTATTCTTTTAATTTTCTTCACCTAACTACTAGTTACCAATTTTAATTTCACCCAGTTTTCCCACGACCTTGAGTAACTTTTTTTCACCTACATTAGAAATGTAGATTTATACCACAACCTAGACTTAGTGTTCAGGAAACACTCACTTTCCCATTCTTCTATTTTCCACATGAAATTAGTTGTTCTTTTGCCTTCCAACTCGTTTTGGAACCTAGTAGCTTGGTATGCCAACTAGGCATCCCACAGCTGCAGAGCTTGGAACGAAGCAGTTAATTAGTCCCTATTTCAGTATTATACCAATAAGCACTTTCCTTTCTTTCTTTTCTTTGGAACATTACATTCCAAAGATAGGAAAGACCTATACATAGTTAGTATTGAACTAGATCATAACTTAGCTTTTCAAATTCTTATAATACATTCTTTTTCCCCTATTTTTATTACATAGACCTTATTTAGTTTAATTCCAACTATCCTTATAAGTTCTTAGAATAAAATAAGTAAGTTTCTTGGTCCCCTCCTTTTTTTAAGCCATTTAAGAAGTTTTTTTTTATAAGATAAGTTATCATTGTTGTTGGTTGCAAAGTAAGCACCACAAGCTTTTTGTAATATAGGTCGGTTGCAATAATGGCACCACTATAATTGTAAGGTAGATGGTAGCAAATGTAGCACCATGGGTTTTGATATGGTATTTATTTTGGCACTTGTCCAACTTGAAAGTTGAGAATCTAAGAGCAAGTCTCTAGATCCTGTCCTAAAATACATAGGCAGGCAGTATACAATTATTGTCTTGGATAAATAAATTTACCCCTAGTCACAAAAAGAATTGGATAAAATATACAATATCCCCCGTCGAGTTGGGTGTTCGTAATTTTTTGGCTAATAGATTTTTTCTAGTTTTCAATATTAACTGTGCGAAGTTTCAGATCTTTTTTTTTTTTTTTTATACCACTAGGGTGACAAACAAGCTTACGGCCCGCCTGATAGTAAGCGGTCATCGTAGCCTATGGACGCTTGCAACACCAGGGGTATCACTTGCGCGTTGCCGACCCTTCAGAAATCTAATAACTTCTTTCTTGAAGAACTCCATACTGTAGTCCTTGCAGAAAACCTTGGCAGGGAGCTCATTCCACAACTTAAGCGTTCGCGGGAGGAAGTTTCTCTGAAACCGCACTGTACGCGACCATTTAGGTTCTAAAGTGTGAGAATGAATTCCCTGCCGATGGCGAGCGGTGCGATGGTAGAAAGTAGCCGTGGGCATCATTTCGAACAATTCCTCAGAACACAACCCATTGTACAAGCGGTAGAACACACACAGTGAGGCAAAGTCTCTCCTCAGACTTAAGGGCTCGATACCGCAAGTGAGTTTGGAATCGTCGACAATTCTCACAGCCCGTCGTTGAACCGAGTCAAAAGGGCCAAGCTGGTATCCGGGTGCACCTGCCCAGAGATGGCAGCAGTACTCCATATGGGGCCGAACTTGCGACTTGTAGAGTAACAACCTTTGCCCCGACGTGAAGCACTGCTTCGCTCTGTTGAGTACACCAAGTTTTTTGGACGCCAGCTTCACCTTATCTTGTAAATGATCTCGGAACTGAACGTCGCTGGAGATGTCGACACCAAGGATCCCAATGCTCTTGGAGATGGAGAGGGGAGTGTTCTGGAATTGTGGGACCACAGTGAATGGAGTTTTCTTAGCGGTGAACGCGCACACTTGTGTCTTTGTAGGGTTGAATCGGACCAAGTTTACCCGTCCCCAGTCAGAGACCTGGGACAGTGTGGTCTCGATTTGAGACACAAGTTCTCCGCGGTTTTCCTCCACAACGGAACGAGGGATGTTTGCACGACCCGTGTAAAAAGCGTCTCCAGTACTGTCATCTGCATAGCAATGTATGTTGTTGATGTCCAACATGTCATTGATATGCAGTAGAAACAGCGTAGGAGACAGCACAGAGCCTTGCGGGACACCAGCATTAATGTCCATGCTATCAGAGCAACTACCGTCAACTACGGTTCGTATGCGTCTGCCAGACAAAAAGCTAGCCACCCATTTGCACAAACCCTCGGGCACTCCGTAAGATGGCAACTTCGATAGAAGACCGCGGTGCCAGACCCGATCGAACGCCTTCGCTATGTCCAGGCTACATGCCAATGCCTCCCCCTGACTCTCAATGGCTAGTGCCCATCGGTGTGTGAGATACACTAGAAGGTCACCAGTCGAGCGACCGTGGCGAAAGCCATATTGACGGTCACTGACCAGATCGTGTACTTCTAGGTATCTTAGAAGCTGTGTGTTGATCACACGCTCCATCACCTTAGAGAGGAGAGAGGTAATAGCGATAGGCCTGTAATTCGATGGATCTGATCTATCGCCCTTTTTGGGCACCGGGTGCACATTCGCAGTCTTCCATGAAGATGGAAATTGCCTAGTATGGTAGGAAAGCGCGAAGAGGCGCGTGAGTACAGGACATAACTCAGGAGCACACTGATTAAGCACCACTGCTGGTATACCGTCTGGCCCACTCGACTTATGAACGTCTAGAGAAAGCAACGCCCGCCTGACCTCCCGCTGCGTTATGGAGATTTCCGGCATGGTCTTACCGCACCACGGTATAGTAGGTGGTACAGCGCCTTCATCGTTCATATTCGAGTTCGAGGCAAAGAGACTGCCCAGTAGATCGGCTTTCTCTTTAGCACTATGGGCCAAGGCACCATCGGTCTTTCGCAGTGGTGGTAACGACGACTGGCAGAAGTTCCCTTCGGCAGCTTTGGCAAGCGACCAGAAAGCACGACTCCCAGAAGGATAGCTCGCAAGTCGCCCACCTATTTTGCCGATGAATTGGAATTTTGCTCTGGCAGTTGCTTTCTTACTGAACCTCGAGGCAGCATTTAATTTGCGTTTTAACTCAGAAATATTCGGATCCTTATTAAAACGAGCCGTGGTCCAAGCCTCATATGCATTTTGCTTAAGAATTTTAGCTTTTCTGCAAGACCTATTAAACCACGGTCGTTTTTTGACGCCGGCAGCTACTCGCGGGTTAGGAATATAGCATTCCATACCAGCAAGGATTGTCTCAGTGACTGCGGCTGCGCAGACGTCAGGATCTTCTGAGTTAAAGCAGATCTGCCTCCACGGGTACGATGCGTAAAATTCTCGCAATCCATCCCAGTCTGCCGACTTATAGTGCCACACACGACGCCAATTAGTTGGCCCAGAAGGATCAGGTTGTGTGCATGACACTTGAGTCCGAACGAGACAGTGGTCCGAGGAGCCAAGAGGCGCATCCACTGAGACGGAGTACCCGTCCGGACGAGTAGTCAGCAGAAGGTCCAGTAAGCAGCTCGTATGTTCCTCTATATCTGGTATTCTCGTTGGAGAAAGTACCAGCTGAGAGAATCCATAGGTCAGAGCAAATTCATGAGCAGATATCCCAGCATAGTTATTGGTTCGAGAACTGAGCCACTCGCGATGGTGGGCGTTAAAGTCTCCCAAAATAACTAGTTCTGCTGTGAGATATTGCTCTAGAACTTTGTCAGTCGTCAAACTCAGGTGCGTGAAGAGTCGAGTTACGTCCGTGTCACCGCTATGAGACCTGTATAGGCACGCATAGATACGAGTGTGGCCGCCGTAATCTACGCGCACCCACAATATCGACAGGTCCCTGTCTTCAAGGCTATGAAGGCGGCGACAGCAGATATCCTCCCGGACGAACATACATACACCGGCACGACTCATAAAATTGTGTTCGAGTTTGTAGCCGGGATAGTGAAGGTATGATGTGTCGGCCGGGCAGGATATCTGCGTCTCCGTTAGAAAAAGGATGGTCGGCTGCGCAGTTTCGAGATGGTGGTGGACTGCGTTAAGATTTGCGTGAATAACCCTGATGTTGCAAAAATCCACTTTATATGTGGATGGAGTAGCCGCTGTGCAAACTCTTTTCTTTTTCTGTCTTCTGGCCATTATATATATAAAAAAAAGTTACTAAGACTAAGGATGAGGATTCACTGCACAGACAGCATAGAGGACAAAAGGTGCGGTTCTAAGACTGCCGAAGCTCGCCACAGATGATACGGTTGCTGATCCCGGAATTATGTAGTTTTTCAGAAATAAAATTATGAAAATTGATAATTAATTGCAAAATTGCAATTTTTTTTTTTGGCCTGACTACATCAGTCGTTAGTATGAAATCCCTACGGCCTTTTTTTTGCTAATAGGGCAAAATAAGGTTTAATTTTTGTTGAAAAATGCATATTGAAATTATAGAGGTATTTTACTACAGTAAAATTTTTGCTTTTGTTTTTTATAAGTGATGCGATGCTAGTTTTTAGTCGCGTTTTTTTACGCATTGACCAGTAAACATAGCGCGCGTTTGGTAAAACAATACTCAAAACGCCGCCATTTTGTTTAGAGAGCGTCAGTCAGTCATAGTTTGCACTTCGCGCAGTTGAGATCGTTTTTACGTACTCCTGTCGAAAACAAATTGTGTGACTACCATGGCGTCGAGTTCTGCAGCATCGCCTGAAGAGTTGAGTGTAGTGCAAGTGTTGGACTCAAATGAGCCGCTTGTTACGGTCTCCTCTTCAGTGCCTACGTGTAGTGTGCAAGTGATACACTCAAGTGAGCCGCTTGTGCCTAACGTTTCGCGAGTGCAAGTGTTGGACTCTAATGAGCCACTTGAGCTCGCATCCTCGTCTTCTGCCCCAGCGGCTGATTCTAGTGCTCGTCCTAGTGGAGGAGCTGGTCCTAGCGGGGGAGCTGGTCCTAGTTGCATGGCACACATATTTATGCCTTCTTTCTTGGAAGAAGAAGATCAGGGGAGGACTTCGGGTTCATCTGGGAGACGTACCAATCTATATGTGGATGAATTGAGGTAAGTTACTTTTTTAAACTTTTGAAATCTTGTTAGGGCACCCCAACGACAGTCGAGTCAGGTTAGAAGGTTGAGGCAGGAGTGCAGCGAAGCAAGCTCCTGCCTTAACGTTTGTGGTTATTTTTTTTTTATTTCTACCCGTGTTTGTTTGGGCTGGAATCAAACCCACACCCCTCGGTTCAGTAGGCAGGAGCACTACCAACTGAACCACAAAAGCAGTCATTTGTCATAGTTCATCTTAGTTTAAAACTAATAACTTACTTTTTGCTGTTTCAGATCTATGTGGAACTGGAGAATGATTTTCTCTCAGTTGGGCACAGAAGCTCAATGCATTGAGTTTGCGGAGGAGAGGGGGCTAATTTTGAGGGAGAAGCAATGTTGGCATCATCGTAAGCCTATGCACTTAAGACGTGACCAGGGTCAATTTGGAGCCTTCCAGTGCCGCAAAAGCAATTGTAGGAGTAAAGAGGTCAGCCGTGCTAGGGTACATGGTTTGAAAATGTTAAATTGAATATTGTGTTAGTTTTCCAAATCATGTACGCCTTTAGTGAAGTGACCTATGACCAAGCAAGAAAAGAATTAAGCAGATACAACGAACCAGTGTTATCGCCTAACACCGTAGCTGACTGGTACTCCTTCTGCAGAGAATGTATTGTAATATACGAATTGGAAAATAGACAACATGAAGGCAAAATTGGGGGCCCTAATAAAATAGTGCAAATCGACGAATCTAAATTTGGTAAGAGAAAATATAACAGAGGAAGACATATCGAGGGCCATTGGGTTATTGGCATGATTGAAGATGGCAATGATGATTTAAGATTAGAAGTGTGTCCCCATAATGAACGCTCAGCTGAAGTACTGGTGCCACTAATAAAAAAGCATGTTCAGGAAGGATCTATAATACATACTGATTATTGGAGAGCCTATCTAACCCTCCCTGAACATGGCTATATTCATAAAAGAGTAAATCATAGTGATCCCACAAATAAGTTTGTGGCACCAGATGGGACACACACCCAACAGATCGAGAGCCAGTGCGTGCGGCGAGGCATGAAAAAAGCATTTCGCCAACAACAAAATAAACGAGATTTTACAGACTGGCTCTGCGAGTATTCTTTGAGGAGAAAAATAGAATAGAACATAAGGATTGTTTTGAAGAACTGTTAAAGGCTGGTGTTTATGTCTATAAAATAAATTAAACAATTCATGTAATTCCTGATGTCTTTATTTCCCTGCAACACATAGATTGAACTCTAAATTTATTATAAACAACTTGAATTTAGAATCGTCTCATTTTAAGCCGACATACTGTGGTCTTGCTCTGCCCTACCCCTAGAGAGTTTTTTAGAGCCTGGAGGCGCTGGAGGGAGAGCAGCCCCTCTGCCCTTTCATATCAAAGGCACAAGTATTTATTTTAAAGAACTGGCCAAGTGCAAGTTGGACTCGCACACTGAGGGTTCGGTACTTACTAACATAATTTACAAACTCAAAAAACAAAAAAAAAACCTTCCTCCTCCAGCCACCCCCCCCCCCCTCATTGTCAACCCTTAAATACGCAGGGGAAATTGTATATTAATTAACCATTCAATAGTCTAAAGGAAGTTGGTTTCTACATTTTGAGGTTAAATTTATAAAAAAATATATAAAAAAGGGGGGGTTCCGGGCCCTCTAGTTTTCGGGGGTACCTACCTCTTCCCCCCTCACTATCAACCCTAAATTACGCAGGGAAAATTGGATATCAATTATTTCAACAGTCTGATAGAAGTTGGTTCCTACATTTTGAGGTTAAATTTTTAAAAATTTATATAAAAAGGGGGGGTTCTCTTCCTTTTCGGGGGACCTCCCCCCCTTAAACTTTCAACCCTTAAATACGCGAGGGATATTGTATATTTTTACCAGAGGATTTTGTAAAATTCCTAATTTCACCAATAGTGCGTAGTGTATATAGCCATCGTCGCCTCTGTATCCTACCAGTTGAACTATTGTTTGTGAAAGTCAGTTTCTCTGTGTTATTTTTTTTACACAAAAATAACAATATTATTTTGTAATAAGTTCAATTTCACCAATAGTATGTAGCGTATACATGCCATCGTCGCCTCTGTATCCTACCAGTTAAACTATTGATTGTGAAAGTTTGTCATCCCATTGTTTTGAGTGGTTTCAAATTTGTTTTCAACCAAAAATTTAAGTCTTTAATTACTTTTTGTGCTACACTAAAGAAGAAAAAATTAGGATTCAAAAACGTAGTTAGGGAGATATTCATCTTCAACACTATGTTAAGTTGCTTCATCTTTTACGAACACAAACCAAGCCGGTATTGTGTTAAATTCTATACAGTTAGGAGTCCAAAATGTTGCTTTCAACATGCTAACATAAATGGTATATGAATGCTAAACCTCTTAATTATTATTGGCACAGTAGTTGCAAACAGTTTCCCTGCGTTATCTCTTTGACACAAAAATTACAAATAGTATTTTGTAATACGTCTGATTTCACCAATATGAACTATTGATAGTGAAAAGCCTTTTTACCTATGTGTGTATATATTTTTACATACAAGCAGAAATGTAGTGACTGCATGCCAGTGTAGCCCCTGATTGTATAAAGTTTAGCCAATAGTTAGGTTAATCTTGTTATTTCTATTATACCTTTACTAACTTTAAGACCACTTCCTATATAATACTTAGTTTATTTAGTTTTTATTTTCATAATTTTTTTTTGTCACACAAAACTATTTAGATCTAAATAAACTTTTTCTATGATAATTAATTTTAGCAATCCAGACATGCTTGTCTTTATTATTTTCATATTTTACCTTAATAGTGTTTTTTCTTGAAGAAGCCTCATAACTTATAGTTATCCATTAAATTTAAACTACCTTTTTAACAACAAATCAATGTTTATAAGATCACAATTATACCTTTTCTAAACTTGAATAAAATAAAATTATATTGTTTACCCTAGATATACCATTTTATAACTGATGTTAGTGTAAGCTAGGTTGAATTTTGAAAAGATGTTCTGTAAACTTGTTGCTGAAATTTAAAAAAAAAATAATGTAATGATGTTGTATTTTTAACTTTAACTTGTCATACCTTGTTACATTTTAGAAAATGTTATTTAACATATACTTAACAAATTTTACATTAGTTACATATGTACTAAAATATAATTAACCAAACTTATGTTAAAGGGTTAAATGTTTCTTCTTATCTAATCATTCTTATCTTCCAAAAAAATAATTTTCACTTCTTAATTAAAGAATTAGTATAAACGATTTTAGGACATTTCCCAAAATTCTTATTTTCGTTCGTTGCTCAAAAAAAAAATTTTTTTTTATTTTTTTCAATTATTTTTTTAAATTGACTCATGGGTACTTGCCTTAGTTCGATGAGGAAGATCGTGTCGTATTTCTCCAGGAAGTAATGGGAGGAGGTATTTCATTAATACCTCTATTAATTCTCTAGACCGTCTAAATATGTCTATGAAGTCTTTATTAGTAGAAATATAACGCGGAGTGCGTATGATAGGTACGGGCTTGACGCCTTTTGTCCAAATGGTAATTCCTATTGCCTTCTTCCATTAGGAATAACATGCCAGAGAGCCTAGCAGCTATAGTTTATGATAACGAAACACTTTCACCTCACAATTCTTACTTTCACACCACAGTTCTCACAATAAAAACCAAATATTAATGAACTCGCCCGTAATGCTAGCTTATGGTTTGACAGATTAAATCGAAGATGTTGTTGAAGATGTAGGGAAAATCTACGATGAATTTGTTGATGTTCGCTTACAGAATACCGATTTCATACATTAAATGTCAAAAAGTAGTTCCCACTCACGCCGTACGCAACGTTGCGGCGCTAGCGCTGACAAGGCAGTAGGGAATATGTAAGCGCATACCAAAATGACTGTTCACTGATGTTTTAACGATGAAGTCAAGGTTGTAACGATGTTTGCGGTTAGAGAATTGAACTGCAGTTCAAAAAAATCTTATACAGGATTTCATATCAGATCACGTTGTTCGAGCCATGTCTGTCAAGAGAGCACACATCAGTCACGACGTCTTGAACTTCGAACAATGCGAGAATATTGACACCGGGGAACTGCACATGGATTGGACATACCCATGAACTGTTTGCAGACATTCTTTTTAAGATTCCAAATCTTAATAATAATAAGAAGAAGAAGACTATACTGGCAGCATTACTAGTAAAACTCTGCGCAGGAGAATCGAACACAAGACTTTCAGTCATATTTAAAACTAGTGAATCGAGATTCTCGAGAATTATAAAGGTTGGTCTCAACTGCTTAATTAAGATTTTGTACCGCTGCACCATGGATATTATATGACTCGCGAAGAAGCATTTCAAAGATCTCACTATCCCTGAAAAACTGTTCGGTAATCCAGGAAGTGCTTCTAATTATTATACAGGACGGGACATATATCCAGAAAAGTTACATATATCTTACATCAATCGCAAATATAGGAACCTGGTGAAGCCCTTTTTAATCGTCCTTTGCGATGGGCTTATTATTGATGTGTATGGACTACATTCAGCTCGTATTTCAGATCCCACAATCTTAAAGAGTATCCTAGACAATGAAAGCGAAGATGGTGATGGACATTTCAACTGGCTATTGAAGAATGGTGGCGTGATCATAGTTGGTCGAGATTAAGAGATGCTGTTTTGAACATGTAGTCTCGCGGTTATATAGTGCAGATGCCTGAGATTGCTTTAATACAACCTGCTGTTTTTGTGTGCGTATCCTCGTGACTGAGCGTTAACGAGGTTACATACACTAAAACAATGTGTATGTGCACGGCTAACACATTCATAGTTAAACCGCCTTCGTGAAATAGAATATCTGTAGCTATAAGGCAATACTATTGATTATATTGAGGATAGGTGTATATAAAGCTTCGATTAGCGACTAATAGAAGATTTTGCGTACCACAATATTATCGACAAAAAGACAGTTTTTGGCAACACTAATTCCTTGATTTATAAAAAAAAATGTTGGTCCCTTTGTTGGTTTTGCCTCAATGCGGATGCGATTTCTCCGATTTCCTTTGATTCTTGTTTTATTGTGCTCCGTTTTCCCGGACAGTTTGTTTTGCGTTATGGATGACCATTGTGTTTATTATAATCTACGGCTAGCCCATCGGCGGCCCCCTGCTATTCATTAGAGAATAACAAAATTCGAACGATTGTATCTCGATGGGTGGATAATCCGGTAAGTTAACTTACTTAGTTCTTTTGTCGAAATCTCTAGAACTTTTATCTACTGAGCGATAATCGACGATAAGTAAGTACGCAGATTTATGGATTCCTTAACTATTTTACACAAATCAGCAAAAGATTGTACCTAATTTGTTAACTTGTTTTGTAGCAATGCCGCCAAATCGCCGAGTTTGCCACTGGCAACTACAACTTCTCGTAGAGTTTGGGGATGCAAACAAAAAAATTGTACTACGTAATCTGCGAAAAGTTGTTGTTGCCAGCAAGAGGCCAACAAGGCGTGGGAGGTCCTGGCCCAAAAATTGAATGCCATCGGCGGGGGGACCATTAAAAGTCCTAAGAAAGCGGGTCGGGTCAGGTCCGGTCAAACATGAGGTACCTTGGGATCGTTTACGATAGTCGCTGGAACATCCGCGTCCACTCCCGGCGCTTGGTCCCTAGGTTGATGGCAGCAGCCGATGCTTTTTCCCGGCTGCTGCCGAATCTGCGGTGGCATAATACAGCATGCCGTCGCTTGTACCTGGGGGTCGTGCAGTCCATGGCGCTGTACAGGGCTCCCGTATGGTGTGACGCTCTCACAGAGCCGAATCTCGCCCAATGGCGAATGCCGCAGACGGCAATGGCCATCAGAGTGATAAGGGGTATTGCACCGTCTCCTACAGGGTGGCGTGTGTGCTTGCGGGGTCACCGCCTTGGGAGCTCGAAGCAGAAGTCCGTGCGTCTGTATACAGATGGCGTGTGGAACTGCGAGCCCAAGGTAATTGGCCTCAGGTGGAAGAAGAACGACGGCGTAAGTTGCTGTCCGATGGTTCCTCCTAAGGAGATGGAGCGAACAGCTGGCACTTCCCTGGGCTAGCGTAAGAACCGTCGAGGCTGTCCGTCTACTTCAGCTTCGTTCGTGAGGCCGAACGCACGTGCGCAGGCGCTCATTAGTAAATCATTATTTTTTTTTCAAATATTAATTGATAACCAGTGAGCATGAGCATCGGCAAAGAAAATTCTCGATTTGCTTTGGTGACGCGACGCTATACTGCAGCGGCCACCTTCGAGATTCAAGGGTCTTACTGGTTGGTCTGTTGAAGTGCGAGCGAGACGACAGGTTAGTCGATTTGTCATCTTTCCGTTATTGTTGTTGTTGGTTGGCGTCGGTGCTGCGTGCGTAACATAGCCGGCGTATCCGTAGAATGTCGTGGCGGGAGCCTGAGAGCATTGAGGCCGAAATAACTAAAAAGGAGGCTGAACTGAAGGGTTTAGAGGCTATCGGATCGGGAACGTAATAGATCGCGAGCTTCTAAGCACTTAAATTGCTGCAGCGAAAGAGGAACTGAGAGCACTGGAGGAACTCGGAGGGGAAGCGGGCTTTGCCCCTCGCTTGTCACTGGCGCGTACCCCACCCCCAAAGTCCCAATTTGATGCCAGACTTTACTAAGGAACGTGAAACCTGCACGGCACGGCTGTTAGTGGCCTTCTAACCCCGGAACCCCGAAAGCAGTCAGACGTAGCAACCTAGTCCCATAGGCGACTACTACGCAGACCTGCCCACTTGCGGAGCCAGCATCGTACGAGAAGTAGTCTCGAACTGGACTGGCAGCGCTGTCTAAAATTGAGTGAATAGACCAAGTCCTTCAAGCAGCAACAGAAATCTGTAGCGATACGCAATGTTGGCAACAAATTGAATATGGCGGACAAAACCGCAATTGGTGGATTTGGCCAGGACATCCTGGCGGTCATGGCAGCCTCGGAGCTACGTCTGGCGGACACATAGCACCAATTGATGACTGAAAAACTGAGATGCTCCATCCACCCTGGAGCTTCAGATAGCTACTCGCCAAGGGCAGCGCTAATTAGTGCAACAAACAGCGCCGCCCGCTGCACCGTCATATGCGGACCAGCTTAAGTTGCCAAAGGGATCAGCCTCGGCTACACCGCCTGCACGACAGGGTGCGAACAGCGACAGAAGAATGCAAAGGCGTTCCCGTGATCCCTGCATAGGGCGCCTCGGAGGGATACCG
Source organism: Apoda limacodes (assembly GCA_946406115.1). NCBI lineage: Eukaryota > Metazoa > Arthropoda > Insecta > Lepidoptera > Limacodidae > Apoda > Apoda limacodes. Next base: position 16,796,737 of record OX291564.1, on the reverse strand, counting down.
CAGGGTTTTATTCAGTAAGAGTCTGACATTACCCCCCACCGCCCCCGCAGCAGGGTGGTATCCAAGAAGATTTCACAGCGTAGAGAAAAAAAAAAAGCTAGGTACTCATAAAAAAGCCTGGCTGAGGCGTATAGAGGGAAACTGCAAAAATGGTCTCAGACTGATTAAAGCGTTCGAAGATATGATATTAATTATTAATATAAATGGACTCTCGAGCTCTAAGCTCAACAAATCTGATTTAATGACCTTCCAGGATCAATTAGCGACCATCCACACTTGTGTGACAGAAGTCATAGTGGAAAATAAGGTTAAAATTGAGCGCACGAAAATAATCGAGACTAATAAAGATGCTTACCCCAACATGCTTAAATAAGAGAAAATTATTTATCGACCGGCGCTCATGCAGCGTCGTCGATTGCATTATTGCTACCAGATGCTACAAGTGCCACCCTAACGGGCACACAAGCAAACACTCCAAGAAGAGAAAGACATATGTGGAAACAAAAAAGCCAAAGAAGGGGTTTGCTGTAACTGCAAACAAGTTAAGAAAACACATAATCACAGCATTTTCAGTAAAGGCACAGCATATAAATATGCTATCGGGTTAGTCATAAAGAAAACGGATTACACAAGTGATCCAAAAAACTAATAATGAGCAGAGATACAATCATCAAACGAAAGATAACTAATTATAGAGTAAACCAGTGAAGTAATCAGTTGGATAAAAATAGCTCAGATCAACATTGATAGTTCAAAAGCAGTAACAGCCGAATTGCGAAATAAATATTTACAAGAAAAAATTGATATCTTATGCGTCCAGTGGGTCGATTCCGTATGAGCTCTTGAAATAGCTTCAAACGAATTTTCGTTGCTAACCTTCAAAAACTTTAATATATTTTGCGATGCCGTAAAATTTTGGGAATCTGTTAAGTTTCATTTCAGTAATGTAATGATAAAGTATCGCGTTTAGTTCGTCCGAAATCCATGTAAGTAGGTGTTTATTGGGCATTCTGGCTCACTTTCCGCAGCGCAGATGCTGGCGCATCTTCACTGCTCCAATTGAGCTAGAATGCCCAATAAACATTTTGGAATTGATTACGTGCATCTGCGCTGCGGAAAGTGAGCCAGAATGCCCAATAAACATTTTGGAATTGATTACGTGCATCTGCGCTGCGGAAAGTGAGCCAGAATGCCCAATAAACATTTTGGAATTGATTATGTGCATCTGCGCTGCGGAAAGTGAGCCAGAATGCCCAATAAACATTTTGAAATTGATTACGTAAAGTTTTCAATTTGGGTGAATGTAAATAGATTAACGTATTTGATACCGACCAACCTTCTTCTAGCTCTATGAACAAGGTATTTTGGAGAGCATCATTCCGTTTTACGAGAGAAGAAGACATAAACTTACAAATATATACAAACCGTTCTGTTCTGTTCTAGTAGAAAAATGTTTTACCCTATTACAACTGTCGGGCAAATAATATTTCATTAATCAATTATAAAAATCTTGCCTTTCTTTTATCTTTCGGTAGTCTTGTGTGTCAATGTCTCTCAAATTAATATAAATATGGAGTCATAGCGATTAGAGATTTCATTGCATAATTAACTTCTTTCACCAAGACATCATGAAATTTGTAAAGCAGCCACTAAAGCTACATTTAGAAAAAATATGTTCTGAATCTGATCTAGGCATATCACGTCATGGTAAACTATTACCTAATTCGATTCGATGTTTGATTTGCGGACCATCTAACTGTGGAAAAACAAACCTAATAGTTGGACTTCTTTTGCATGAAAATGGTTTATGCTATAAAAATATATATTTATATTCCAAAACGCTTTACTAACCAAAATATATATTTTTAGAAAAAGTGTTAAATGAGGTTCCAGAAGTACAATTAATTAAATATAACGATAATAGTGACGTTATAAGCCCTCATCGTGCAAAACCTGATTCAGTAATTATTTTCGACGATGTTGCTTGTGAAAATCAAAATAACATTCGTGATTATTTCTCAATGGGGCGACATAAGCGTATAGACTGCTTTTATTTGAATCAAACATATAGTAAAGTACCTAAACAATTAATTAGAGATAATGCAAATCTTATAATTTTGTTTAAACAAGATGACATTAATTTACGACATGTTTATGATGAACATGTCAGTACAGATATGAATTGGAATCAATTTCGTGATATGTGTTCGGAAATCTGGAAAACTTCGTATGATTTCATAGTAATCAATAAAGACTGTGAAAAAAATAAAGGTTGCTATAGAAAAAAGTTTGATACTTTTGTCATTCTTGATTAAAACTCTTATAAACGACAAAAACTCTGATATGTGTTTAGTGTTGTCTATAACATTGGTAAAGCTTATTGTGAAAAATGGATTCGCAAGTAAATATCAAAAAAGAGATAATTAAATCAGCTAGCGTTGTTAAGAAAAAAGTTAGGCAGTTGCGTAATATTCAAACTGAAAATGATAAAGTCCTTAAATCTGTGTTCAAACCTTTAACGGATCCACTACATAAAATGGTATCAAGAAATGCAACACAAAATATCAAACCTAATTACAATGAAGACGTAATCCCAGGGAAAAAAGCAAAATATATGAAAACTGAATTTGATTTTGATCTTCAGGGTGGAAGTGAATATGAAATAGATTCCGATGAACAGTGTGAAAAAGTTGATAAAACTCTTAAGAACTTTGATGATTATGAAGACGATATCTATGAAGATGATTCAGAAAGTATGAGCGATACAAATAATAAAGAAACCAACATTTCAAGTGACGCTTCATTCAAAACAATTGAATCTATTTCAAGTCCACAACATAATTGGTCACCACCTTCAGAAGGAACTGTAAAAGTATTGAAAGATATTCCATTTGGTGTTAGAAATGAACGTGGTAAACTGATGATAGGTAATTCTCGAATTGTCCAAACAGAAAATACAATTTTAGTTTCTGGAAAGCCTTACAAAAAAACTGAAGGTCTAATGGAATTATTATTTAAAAGAATACCAGATTTAAAAACAATCACTAATAGTGACTTAAACAGTTACAAACAGATTTTAACTATTACAAATGCACATAGGCGTGACTTCAACCCTAAAAAACCAATTAAAAGTAATAAAGGAAGCAAGTACTTAAATATTATCAAACCACTTTTCAAGTTATCTAAGCAATGTACAAGCACCGAAAGTCTTACTCAAGGGTCTGGGTTACCAATTTTAAAAAAATATAATAAAAATGTTGATTATATGTATTGGGATGACCCTAATGAGTTAGTTGAAAGACTAAAACTTTTAATATCTTCTCGTGATGCAGGAAACAGTGGATTAGACAATGAAATAATATCTATCGTAGAGGAGTTGCAAGAAGCTGGTATTATTAACAAATAAAATATGAAAAGTAACGTATTGTAGCGAGTGAAGTTTTTTATTTTGTATATGTAGTGTGTAATTAGCTTTAAATTACCCTTTTGCGTGTTATGTCAAAATCATTGTAAAATTCTATATCCATACATGCATGGAATGCCATACTCATTTACGTCAACAGTCTTTTAAATCTGATTTTTAAAAAGATGACAGATGGAAAAATATTCAAAGGAGTCTTTTGGAGATTTTCTGAAGGATAGATGTTTAAAACCAAAATTTGCAATTTTTACCTAAAATAAATAGGAGTTAATCTTTTTGAAGTGCATCAAGTTCTTCGAGAAACAGGAACTAAGGAGATGTAAATTACAAGAGGAACTTACTACACGATTTTAATAAGAGAAGGTTTGAATTTCTCGATAAACTATCTCAAGGTTGTGGGTTCTACCATAAACCCTCCCATCAGGTACCTAAGTGCATTTATTTGGTTAGGTGATTATTGCTATATCGATTCTGCGGATTGGCTTTTTTTCGCCATATTGATTTTTTTAATTTCTCAATCTGAAAAGAATGATAAAAGCATAGATTGCTGAGAATTGGTGAAAATTACATCATATTACGATTAATTGATATTTTCGACAATACAGTCGACCCGAAGGAAAAATTACGATACCATCGTCTAAATAGGAAAAAGACGGCAAAACAGATAAATTCAGAAACTGGATTTATTATGGAATTATAGACTTTCAAATTGTTTATTTGTGAATCAGTGATTGTATATAAAACTAAAAAATAAATTGTATTAACGAACCTATCTTTTCATTTATCTTCCCCTGGGGAATTGAGTCTTAACAGTATTACATGCATTCTTAACGATTTATTCAAATATAATACAGAGAACTTTATATTAACATTCAGTTGTAATCAAACCATTTAGGGATACATTTATTAAACAATGAACGTTGACAAGTTTGGTCATCACGTGCATAAAAGAATGCGTTTGTCAGAAGTTTTCGATATTACTGACAAAGTATTTCTTAAGTCTATTAATGGAGATTTAGACTTAATATCAGCAAATATAAAAGGACTCAAAACACCTCAGCTACCTGACGAAGCCGTCAATAAGCAGTATGTAGATAATGTACTAAAAGAATATTGTGGAAAACAATCTTTCCTGCTCGAAATAAATGCTATAAAAAGCCTGATTCAAACTTTAAAAAATCAGTTGCTAGATATTAAATCAGAATTAAAAATCACAGAAAACAATTATGAACAGAGAAGACATAGTTGGTGAACTTCACAAACCAGCTAGAAAACACTTCATTCGTAGGGCGGTAATATTAAAAGGGATTGATGATTTATGGCAAGCTGATTTAATTGACATGCAGAAAATGGAAAAAGTGAACAAAGGTTTTAAATATATTTTAGTTGTTATAGACTGCTTTTCAAAATTCGCGTGGGGAGTTCCTCTGAAAACGAAAACAAAACGTGACGTAGGAAATGCTTTTCAAAAAATTTTGGATTGTGGTCGAATTCCTATTAACCTTCAGACAGATATGGGAAAAGAATTTTACAATGAAGATTTTAAGAAAATAATAACAACTTTTAATATAAATCACTATTCTACATATTCTGTTAAAAAGGCGTCAATTGTTGAAAGATTTATAAGAACACTGAAATCAAAATTATATAAATATTTTACTTTAGTTGGAAATAACAAATGGATCGGATCACCTTTGAACGATGCTTTGTCATCATATAATGATACTGTCCATCGAACCATAAAATTTAAACCAATAAATGTAACATGTGATAACCAAACCGTCGTTATGAATAACATAAAGAGGAATGAAACACCTCAGTACTTAAGAAAATCAAAATTAAAAGTAGGTGACTGTGTTCGGATTAGCAAATATAAAGAAAATTTCAAAAAGGGGTATACACCTAACTGGTCTTCTGAACTATTTACCATAACAAAAGTTAATAATACTTACCCAGTAACTTATCACATTCATGATCAAAGAAATCAAATAATACTCGGATCCTTTTACGAACAAGAGTTGCAAAAAACTAAACATCCAAACATTTATTTAATTGAAAGAGTGATAAGAAAGAAAGGAAATAAATTATTTGTAAAATGGTTAGGACTCAATGAAAAGGAAAATAGTTGGATTAACGAAATGTCTATTGTATAGTGTTTACTTTTAACTTATAAATACTTTATAATTGTAAGATATTCAACCATGTATTCATTTTAAATTCAGTGATGAACGGTGGAGGACTTGTTAATAATATAGTAAACAATTTACAATTTGAACTTCATTTACCAGGATATAATTATTGTGGTCCTGGTACAAGACTACAAGAAAGATTGGCTCGAGGTGACAAAGGGATAAACGAATTAGACGAGGCTTGTAAGCGTCACGATATAGCATATTCCGAACATCGTAATTTAGAAGATCGTCATAAAGCTGACTTTGCGCTTCTGAATATGGCAAAACAAAGAATGAAGTCAAAAAATACTAGAACCGGAGAAAAATTAGCATCTTGGCTCGTAAGCAAAGTTATGAAAACTAAATTAAAAAATGGTGCTGGAGTTAAATCTTTTAAGTCAGTCGTGTCTAAAATCCGTCATTATATGAAAAACCGCAAGCCAAAAGATAACAATACTGCTATAAAGATAGCCTACTTGACTGCAAAAAAATTATTTAAAAATAAAAATGTTTGCTTACCCCGTCTTATACCAATACCAAAAACTGGAGGGATTCTACCACTTATACCAATTTTTGCTGGCTTATCTGCATTAGGGTCTTTAGCTGGAGGAGCTGCAGGTATTGCTAAAGCAGTGAATAGCTATAAATCAGCAAAGCAAAACCTTGAAGAGTCACAGCGTCATAACAAAATGATGGAATCTATTGCGTTAGGAAAAGGTCTCTACATCAAACCTTATAAAGGTAACGGATTATGTTTAAAATCAGCAAAAAACTAACTAGAAGGCTACCTAGACGTGCTTTAACGAATGTAGATATTTTAAAGCACACTAATGATATACCGTATTTTCGAGGAGTATTCATGAAAGATGCTTTACCAAAAAAACCTAAAGATATTGAGTGTGCGATTGTCAATTTGGATAACTCTAAGAATCCTGGAACGCACTGGGTAGCCTATATAAAAATTAACAACTACTGTGAGTACTTCAATAGTTTTGGAAATTTAAGACCACCCCAAGAGTTACTATCCTATTTAAATTTGTCTAATGTTTATTACAATTACAATGTATATCAGAACTTTAATACTGTTAATTGTGGTCACTTGTGTATAAAATATTTGAACAATTTTTGGCATTCAAAAGAATAAATTAAGATAATTCAATAAAATAAACCATTTTAATCATGTCTTTCACGCTGTCAATATCTGGATTCACATCAAGCTTAAATACTTTTTATTCTCCTGCTCTACAGTTAGACGGAGATTACGAATGTGGTCTTTTATACTTTTCTACTTTTAACTCTATTCCAAACGTTGAAAGTAAAAATAATAAATTTCATTATGGTGATAATGAAATGATTGAAATTCCTGAAGGATCTTATGAACTACAGGACATTTGTGACTATATAAAGAAAAACATTAGAAGCAGCACCTTTAGTTTAACTTGTAACAATAATACTTTACGTACTGTAATTTGTTGCTCTAAAGGCATTCATTTTGAAAAAGAAAATTCTATTGGGAGTATTCTCGGATACAATAAAAAAACATTACAAAAAAATAAATTTCATGAATCACAGATCCCAGTCAGTATTCTTTCTACCACTGTTGTCCGAGTTGAATGTGATATTGTCTGTGGATCCTTCATTAATGGAATTCCAAGCCACATAATTCATGAATTTGCACCTAATGTTCCGCCTGGATATAGAATTATTGAGGTACCAAAGAATATAATATATTTTCCGATTAATCAAAAGACTATCAGTAGTGTAAATATAAAAATTTTAGATTCACAGAACAAGTTAGTTAATTTTCGGGGAGAAGAGGTACTACTGTACCTACATCTAAAGAAAAAATGATAGACTTTCACCAAATTAATATAAATTCTTTTTCACGACCAAAGAAGCTCAGAAAGATACAGGTAATTCGCAAAAGAGCACCTGTGTCACTAACATCTACTAACTTAAAAAAAAAATTAAGTGTTGAAAATAAAGACTTTTTAAAATTAATTAGATTACTAAAATGAGTGTATTAAACGTAGCTCAACCTATTGTATTTGATAATACTATAGAAAGCATGGAAATTCATTCGTATAAGCCATATATCACTACTTTTAATAAAAATGATGAAATAAGAATACCTATCAACCAACAAGACTTGTACGTATTGCCATCAGCGAGTACAATATACCTAGAAGGAATGGTCATCATTAAAAAAGGAGATCTAAAAGATGTTGCAACTAGCGTTAATTTTACTAACAACCCCATTTTATTTCTGTTTCAAGATGTTCACTATGAACTTAACGGAGTTGAAATAGATAGAATTAAAAATGCTGGTATAACAACAACTATAAAATCATTTTTGTCTATGAATGAAAATGAATCAAAAATTTCGAAAGCATGGGGTTGGGATATAGATGGAACAAAAAATACAAGATCAGGAAATTTTGCAGTATCTATACCACTGAACAAAATGCTTGGATTTGCCGAGGATTATAATAAAATAATAATGAATTGTAGACATGAGCTAATACTTTTACGCAGCAATACTAATCTAAACGCAATAAAACTAAACACTGGAGAAGTAATAGATGATATCATACTTAAAAAAATTGTTTGGCGTGTTCCACACGTAAAAGTTTCCGATCGAGAAAAACTAAATCTATTAAAATATCTAGAAAAAGATCGTTCAATCAACTTGTTATTCCGAAACTGGGACTTGTATGAATATCCCTTATTACCAAAAACAACAAAACATACATGGGTAATTAAAACGTCTTCACAAATAGAAAAACCGAGATATGCTGTTATTGCATTTCAGACAGACCGAAAAAATAAATCAGAAAAAGACATGTCACACTTCGATCACTGCAATATAAGAGAAGTTAAAGTATTTTTGAATTCAGTGTATTTTCCCTATGAGGGTCTTAATGTTCGATTTGATGAGGATAAATTTTTTATTATATGAACAATACACTAGATTCCAACAGTCTTACTACGGACGACGTCCTGAACCCTTGCTAAGTTATAAAAAATTTAGAGATAAAGTACCGTTATACGTTATAGATTGCTCAAGACAGAACGATACACTTAAAACTGGCCCAGTTGATGTTCGTATCGAAATAGAGAGTGATAAAGATATACCAAATCTAACTTCTGCGTATTGTTTGTTATTAAACGATTGCATATTTGAATACAAACCCTTAAGCGGTATAGTGAAAAAAATATCATGAATATTACCGGACCTATTTTCGTAGACTTACAAGGCTTTAAGGATTCTCATAATAAATTTATTGTAAAAGAATTTGCCTTGGCTACCTCAGAATACACTCAAGTATTTCTAATAAAACCACCATATCCCTTTTCTTATTTGACTAAGGAAGAAAAAAGAAATGTATCTTGGTTAGAAAGTAATCGCGGTATTTATTGGAGTGACGGTTACATAGATTATCAAGAATTTAGAAAACTTATCAAACTAATTTTAAAACACCAATATTTGCTTTTGAAGGGTAGAGAAAAAATCCTATGGATTAATGAACTTTGTACAGAATGTAATGTTGAAGATATTGCAGAAAAGGGATGCCCTAATTTTCCTAATTTGTACAGCACCTATTCTAAAGGGCAAAAAAACAAATGTTTTAATCATAGAAAATATTGTGCTCTGGAAAATGTTATTTGTATTAAGAAATGGTGCAATGAAAATGCGGACGTTAAAAATAAAATACTTGAATTAGTTTAAAATATAATAGTTTAGTTTTTTCATTTGTGTACAAATGTATAATATAAGTATTAAGTATTAAAATATATTAACTAAGTATAAGTATTTTGCTTAACTAAGTTTAAGTATTTTTATTAAGAAAATTCAATAAATGTTATAACAATAAAACATTTTTTATTTAATTTCTATTCCTAAAGAGACATTACATATCTTTATGTTTGTACATGACAAAATCGTTTATTTACAATACAAAAAAAAGAGAAATAAGTTTTGAATGAAATCTCCACGGAGGAAACCTCTTCCTCTGCTACTGCTACTGATATTCTTTGCCTTAGGTATATCTGAAAGACAAGGAAAATAATTAGATTTTCTGTAAATTTTGAAAGTAAAAGCAAAAATAGGAAAGTTTATACATACCTCTGCTCATTAAATTTTCTCAGTTTGTTTTCCCAACTCTGTCGAAATAAGGAAAAGGGAATGCAGTACAGAATTCATCACTGGGTCATTTTCACTTTCTGCATGATAACTTGTTTTTACAATTGTTCTGCTTTCCACAACGTTTGGTAGTTCTGTTAATTGACTAATTTCGATTTTGACCACATACTTTAAAACTTTGCTTACTGAAAAAGCGATATAATTTGCCTTTTGGTAATTAGACATATTTTAAAATTATAATAAAGACGTGTTAACGAATGGACACCTTTTAATTATGTGATTTATTTTTCATATAATGCAACAATCTGTTTGCGTCATACAGGTTTCAAATAAAAACTTGTTGGTTCATGTATGTTAGATATCGTATGACCGGCTGCCTACACCGAAGACATCTTGAATATCGAAATGTATCTGAATCAGCATAAATTTTCTTTTCTAACGTTCGTAATAAAATAGTTAAAGTTTTTTTGTTTGTCTGTCTGTCACAAATGCTAATTATATCTACCAACATTCTTTATCTAAAGGTTGACACTAAAGTTGGACTTAGATTAATAAAACAACATTTTCAAATAGGTACATTTTATTGTTATTATAAAAAAATCACAAAATTATAAAAAACACAAAATCCAAAAAAAATTAACAACAAGTCAAATAGTTATAAAAATATGAACTACCAAAAAGTAAAAGTTCTTGCACAGCTAAAACGTTAGATTTACTTTTATAAAAATGAAGTACCATTTCAATTTGACTGACAGTTAGGGTATTATAACAAGCTAAATTATTTTTTATATTATGTACAAAATGACTAACTATTACATAGTCATGCTTAAGTAAATAGTTTAATCTTAATTCTACACAATGACAAAATGTACTAAGAGCACCACAAATTAAAAAAATCACATTTTCAGGACAACGTTTTTCACAAAAAAGAAGTTGGTATAGAATAGTCATGTTGTCTATACATTTCGAGTTGATTTCAATGTAAATTCTGTGCCATTCCTTAGTAGTAATAAATAAATCATAATTCTCGCTATTGACAAGGATATGAATTTGTGGTAAAAAATTATTGTCTGCCCATAATCCTGTAGTTATATAAATATTATTTGAATATACATAATTATGTTTTGAAATAATAATATCGGTTAAATAACTTTCTGCCATCTTCGCAACAGTGATATTCAGAAAAATGAGCAATGTCCCCAAGCAAACGTTTTTATGTTGTCTTCCATTATTCGACGTTTTTTCGTCATTGGAAGACAAAGCTACTTTGTTAACAGATCTTGTAAATATTTCATGTTTAAGAGACTTAAAAAAAACATTTTTTCTTCGTAGGATTTTGTCTTTTTTCTTCAAAGACTTATAATAGTCATTGAAATGAACACCATTTAATACATATTTTTGAACACCTTTTGCCTTTTTTATTTCGCACGATTCCGTTCTAATACAATATAACTTAGATCGCAACCCAACAAACTCTACAATATTTTGACCTCCTAATTCATCTTTAAACGAACCTGGCACTTTTTTGTTGACGCGTTCAATTTGATATTTATTTGGCTCCGAGTAGTTACTTGTATCAAAATAGTGCTTTAAATGCTTATAGAAGTCTTTTGTTTCTATTGAATATAAAAAACTATCAGTATCGGTATAACACATTTTTAAATTAGAGCCGTAAAAAGGTTTCATAATAGTATAGTGAAAATTATACATATGGCTTTTGGATAGTTCTAAGACTGTGAAACCTATGTATATAGGTTTATCAAGGACTACTTTTTCCGGTTTCAATTGAACAGCTACACAATTTTCGGTAAATGTAGTTGAACTATGAAAGTTAGGTCTAGATATTAACTGCTCTGCACAGTAATTTTTTTTTGTCTTGTTTTTATCATCACTCCATTGATTTACTATTTTAACGTCTAATCTATTCTCTGTGTTTTCCAAAGTTTTTCCAAATATGCTGTTATTCATTAGTTTGAAAAAGTCTTGTTCAAATACAGATTTAGCTTGTTGCCTTAGTTTAGTGTTTAGGTCAATATAGTCTTTTAGATAAGGACTTTGTTTGAATTTTATTATTTGATGCACGGTAGTCAACTTAAGTCCCGCTTTTAAACACAGTTTCAAATGGACGTAATGAATAACGTAAAAAAATTTGTCGTATAAATTAGGAACCAATTTTGATGTTTTTGAACCGGGTGGAACACATTTTTGAGGACAGAACGGTAAATCATTGTGTGAATCATGAAGTTCTTCTGGATATTCGATATCTACTTCTAAAATGTACCCATATTCGTTTTCGTCTGGTATTTTGCAAACGTTTAATTCATCGATTTCTCGTCTATCTAATAGTCTAAAATCAGAATATGGTAAGTATGCGCACATAGCGTAACCATATAAATTGTTACAATCAATATAAATAAGGTACTTCTCAGGTTCAGCAGGGTTATAATTATTTAAATACTTATTGTTGGCTTTTGCGAACCGCGTAGAACATAAGCATACTCCTCCCCGTATTCCTTTTTGAAGCATTCGAATGATTTCTAGATCATTAATAAGTTCTAATTTAATATTAGTTTTTAATAACATGCTGTCCCAGCTCAAAGCAGGAGCTGTCAAATAATAAGCAGCATCGACTTCGAAATTTAACCTACAAGTAGCTCGAAATTTTTGAAAAACATCGGCTAATAATAAAATATCCGTAAGTAGGTACAGATCTGTGTATTTCCCTAAATTTTGAATCTTAAACGTATTCCAAACCTTAAGGGCGTGATTATAGTCCTCTTTAGAGATATTTTGATTTGTTAGTGTACTAAAAAAATCTTCATAGGACGGTAAGTTAGTTTCGTCATACGATTTCCAGCTTTTCATATATTCATACGGATATACTCCTTTGCGTCTCAACAATTTAAACTTTGTTTTATTCGTAAAAAACTTAGACAAGTTGACCAAGTCTTTGGTAATTAAATTTTCCGCTAACTTTTGTAAACTAGCTCCTAAAAATTTAAATGAATCTACAAAACGGACTGGAACAAAGCTTCCTTCTTCGGTTGAAAAAAACTTTGTAAATGAAATATAATTTTCTTTAGTTTTAGCTATAACTTTTATTTTGCCACGAATATCTCCCAGCTCACGTATAAATAAATGTGCATCGTAGCCTGAAAGGTTGTGAAAAAACACTGGAATGAATTTTGGTAATTGGAAATGTATATTGCAGTAAGAATGTGCGGCACCCCTATATTTGCCTGTTAGGTGGTCATGATCTCTTACTTTATCATCAAATAACAATTGGGAGCAAATAGAACAGTCTCTGGCATTAGTGAAATCTTTTGAATTATTTTCGGTAAATATCAATGGCACAGGATTTTTCAAAATTTTATATATCTTTAGAACGTCGCGTTGAAGATATTCTATAAATTTCTCAACACAGTGTGGACCCCGATATGACACATATTTATTTAAAGAAGTATCGTACGAGCATACAATGTAATAACCAAACGCGGCAGGAACATGTTTTTGCAAGTCTGACGTAAAACCACCTTTGTTAAAAGTTTGATTTGTTTGGCATGGTTCTAAAAAACATTCGAAATCTGCATAAATGACAAAGGGTACGTCTTGCATACGCTCAAAATGCGTAAACTGTAAAATTGAGCCTTTATTAGGCAATTTGGTCGATACCCCTCCACATACATGCTCATCAAAATTAGTTTTACAATTAAAAAAAAGCAAGCAGTCATCACAAAAAAAGATTTTCCCATGATGTTTAGTAGTTTGGGATCTAACCAATCGTTCCAAGTTTTTAATTAGACAGTAATGACTACGGGACTTTTTTTGCAAGAATAGAAGATTGACATGACGCTTTTTTCTATGTGTTGTTCTATACAATGGTCCAATTATTTTATTATTGGAATTCAAGCCGTAAACGTTGACACTAATTCTGTGATTATTTTTTTCAAATATTTTAATGTCCGAGAATGTCGCCGGAAATGCCATATTTTTGGTGTTAAGTACATCTTCGAAGTGAGGATAAGACGTAGTTCTGTCTGCGTTTGATTTAGCTGGGAACAATGCTGCAATTATACTCCACAAAAAACAAAAATTATCGTTATTTTTTACATTAATACAAGCTTTTTTATTTTTTACATATTTTGGCAATTCAATAAAACTCGAAGCTCTTAAAGGTGAATACCGATTTAAATTAATTTCTAAATACAGGCTTTTTAAAAATGACCACCCACTGTCCTTCTCTTGGAATTCGCTAATTTTTTTGTTTATTTTTGACACAAGATCAGAATACAAGTGGTTAAAATTGTAATTTTGATGAATAATTACATTTTCTGTTGCAAAAGATTTAATTTCAATATAGTCATTTTTCGGTAAAATGAACTCTCCAAAAAATTCAAAATTTACTTTTAAATTAACATGTGCTAAATTAACATCGATAAGCTGTCGAACAGCACGACGCAAAGGTATTCGAGATAAGAACGTGTGAGGTGTAAGCAGATATGAATTTGCTGAGCTGTTACTTGATGGCGACCTCGAGGCATTGCTAGTGGGGCAATGCACCCTGTAACTAGAAATACGGTTTCTAAATGCTGAACTAATTTTTTCTACACATTCATTGATCTCAATAGCGCTATTTTTCTTATGAATATTACTACGAAGATGGGCAGAAAATATCCTACTCGAAACATCTTGTTCGCAAACAGTACAAAAAACTTTTTTATTCATATTTACATAGATCAGTAGTATGGCTCTTAGGAGTTGTCAATGTGGTCATATATTTATTGTCGGAAAATCTAAATTTCTATAAACAAAAAAAAACCAAATTTAAAAAAAGTATTCGTATTTTAAGCACATTAAGGAAGTTGTTAATAAAATGACTAATTTAGGTTATCTACTTTTTATCCCAGGAAAAAATTAGTAATATTTATCTCGTATTATATGTAATCAAAATTATACTTCATATGTTACTAAAATTATTTGTATGATAAAAAAAACTAAGTACAGTATCTACCTATTTAGTTACTTTATTATTACTAATAAAAAAAATTTAGGAGCTAGTTTACAAAAGTTTCATTCTTTTTTATTGGAGTAAAACTTGCCTTCTTGGACAAACTTTAGCTTTGCTTTTCTGAGAAAGATTCTTAGTTCCTCCAAATCGGATGACGACGCTTGAAAGCGTAACGCAACTTGGGCTTTCTCCAAACGCTCTTTCCACCCAGTAGCAGCGATAACGTCTTTGGTGTTGTAAACTCTCAGCTCGATGAAAGTATCGCCGTCGAGTTCCGCGGTCCGACGCAGCACACCATCCGCCACTCGCCGGGTCAGAGACGACGTAAGCCCCTGCTGAGCGGCAGCACGAGCAGACCGAGAAGCTTCAAGTTCGTCTTCACTGTCCGAAGACAGGAGTCTGTAGCTCGAGGACCGTTTTCGTGATGATTGCGGACAATGAGCGCTCAGCGATGCAGTCACAGTTCCTCGCGCCTTCCCTTCCACTTTCTTGCGCGGTTTTTTTACTTTTGGCTCTGCCTTAACAGAACTTGCTTCGATCCTGTGTATCAAAAATCAATATAAGAAGTAAATATTTATTTCCATAAAGAAATTATGTACTGCACGTACAGTATTCTTAATACTACCAGTAATAAATAGGCCTCAGTATTCTTATTTAAAGTACTAATTTATGTTTAAAAATAAATATTAATGTTATAAAAACAATGGCTTTACTATCCCCTTTAATCATTAGGGTTTGGTATTTAATTTGAATACAGTGAACTTAATAAGTAATGAAATTATTAAAAGCGTAAGACAAAATTAATCTCTTACAACACACCTTCAACAATCCGAATCTAGATACTTTGGACACTTGATATAAACACTTTTACTTATTACGTCTTTAATCCGAACAAAATACAAAAAAAAAAGTGTGCAGTCAACAAGGCAAGTAAGATAAGTTCGGATTAAATAGGTAGGAATAGTTGGTAGGAGTGTTTATATCAAGTGTCCCAAAGTATCTAGATTCGGATTTTGGAGGGTGTGTTGTATGGGAGATATGACAAAACTAGAAATTCTGAGGTCAGCTTTTGGAGTTATAAAAAGATTTATGTAAATTACATTTTTCAACAAAAATAATTGAGTTTTCCATATTAAACTAACCTAGTCTCGCCGTCGTCTGAATCGGAAAAGGAAAAGCAGGTGGTTCCCTCTTTTCCAACCTTCCTCTTCTGTTTGAATTCAAACTCCGACCTGTAACAATATAGCAGTTAGAAAGATCTTGACTTCTCATTATATTTATAGACGTATTTACCTAAAATTGATTTGCATTATTTAGAAAAGTAACAAGAACAGGGCCTTTATTCAATTACGAACAAATCATATGATTTCGAGATGATTTTGACCTACGCTGCCGCTTTACATCGTTAGTCTTTTCTTTCATGTTTCAGAACGTTAAGCCATAGAGTAATGTAGATCATAATCATCTCGAAACAAGATGGATTTCACAGAGTTAAATAAAAGCCTGTTATAAAATTAACATTACAGATTTATGTACAGATAATACTAAGTTTAAAACTTTAATTTAATATAAATAATTAAACAAACACACAGATTACTTCAAAGTTAAAACTTACGAACATAATTTTTGATGCTTTGATCCTCAGCTTGAAAATTAGAAGTTCACCAATAGCAGCTTCACAGCTTGGTTGTTTAGCAGCACTTATTCACACCCAAGAGTGTTGGAAATTGTGTATATTTTTAACCGGAAAATAAGGCTTAAAAAGGGAAAAGTCAGAGATCTGCAACCTTTTATTACAGTTAACTATAATCAGAAGAAATTAAATCGTACACACTGGTACCCTACATAATCAGCTGACACCGAGCGAGAGCAAATTAGACTCCATAAGAAAAGACCTTGGTTTTCTTAGTTCAAGAGTCAAGTAACATAAATTGTAGTTTAACCTACAATAAAGTACTATGAAGTGTAGGTTAACCAAACTTATATTATTATAAACAGGTATTTACGTTCATACTAAATAAAGATTATTCAAGTTTTATACGCTTACTGTTATACGTGTTTAGTACAAATATATTGTTAAGTCATCTAAATTTATAATATACCAATTAGGTTTTGTACCCCTTAAATTGTTTCAAGTCAGCAAAACGGCATTCCCATAGAAAAGATTGAAGAATAAATATATTTAATTACTATTTTATTTTACATTAATAACAGAAATATGAAGTACAAAGAATATGCCGCTATTTGGTTTGGGGTTCAATGTTGAATATAAGAATGGTTCTACTCAGTGTCCGCGAATATAAATTACTTATATGTTATAATTAATTGTTTTGGCATACCTTATTTATGTTTGTAAGGAAAAATAAGATAAAGGTAAAACTAGTAAAATAAAAAGTCTTGTGCTTTAATGTTAAAACAAGTTACCTACTCGAATATATATTTTTCAATTACCTTAATTACTTATAGTTTTTTAATTTTTAAACCTCAAAAGGCTCGCTTAATAGTTTATGTTTGTTTTCTTAATCATATTATTTTGCTCTAAGTATATATTACCCAATAGAAATAACAAAACTAAACCGTAAAGATATCGTAACACAAAGAAAAGCCGCATTAATGTTTCTTTCCATAAGATTTGTAGAATAGGTAGCTACTTGGTTTACGCTGCACAGCAGTCACGTTTTGTTGGATATGCAATAAAACTGGGGACTTACCACGAAAACTTTTATGAAATCGAGTGTTGATCAAAATTATTAGTGAAATTTTACATATATTCAGGCTTAAGGTTTCATTAGATTAAAAAAAATTAAAACTTAAACAAACATTATGTACAAAAGCATAACTTTCATTTTAAAAAATCTTTCTGCATTCTTCATTTATATTTTTACAATTAAAGTTAATTATGGTTAAAGATATTTTAAGACTTGTCCTATTTGCTATAACCTTTTGTAAAAAACTAAACGTCAGTTTGATTTTAAAAACACTGTGTAACGAAAGTATCTTTCGTTATCGCTGACCGATTAAGATGTTTGATCGACAGTGTTAATGGTGAAGCGCCTGATTTATGGGAACAGTTTTCATTTCAAACAATTGTTCTAATATGTGCGTACGTCATTTTATTATATATAAAATTACATGTTTAGTAAAAAACATCTAAATCTGATTTAAGATATGTAGATAAAATTTTGGAGTTTAATTTGTTCTGTTTTAGAAGAAGCCTGTGTAATAATAGATCATATCGTTTACTGCGATAACGAAAGTTTTAACTTTAAAAATCATGTGCTTAGAGTTAGATAAGATTAGTGTGTTAAGTTATCCCTCCCTGTATCCTAAAACGGAACGATACAGCCTAAACACCTTGTGCATAGAGCTAGAAGAAGGTTGGCGATGTCAAGTACGTTATCCTTTCCTGATGCCTTGTTTTGAAAAATATGACGTAAACGCCTTGTGCATAGAGCTAGTAGAAGGTTCGTCTGTATCTGTGTCAAAACATATTTTCTCTCCTATATCCTAATACGGAACGATACGGCCTAAACACCTTGTGCATAGAGCTAGAAGAAGGTTGGTCATGTCAAGTACGTTATCCTTTCCTGTTGCCTTGTTTTGAAAAATATGGTCTAAACGCCTTGTGCATAGAGCTAGTAGAAGGTTTGTCTGTATCTGTGTCAAAACATATTTTCTCTCCTATATCCTAATACGGAACGATACGGCCTAAACGCCTTGTGCATAGAGCTAGAAGAAGGTTGGTCATGTCAAGTACGTTATCCTTTCCTGTTGCCTTGTTTTGAAAAATACGGCCTAAACACCTTGTGCATAGAGCTAGAAGAAGGTTGGTCTGTATCTAATCTATGTTAAAACTTTTCTCTTTCCTGTAAAATAGGAGTCCGATCTGCTCGGAGCACATGTTTTCCTTTGTAATTGCAGTAAACGATAGGATCTTACCTAGAACAAAATGGTTCAATTCCATTTAGTTGTTCTTCTATTTATCTTGTTTATCTTCAGACATATATTTTCAAGAATTAAACTAATTACAAATGTTTATCTAAATGTCATAAATCCTAATTTAAACAAAATCTAGTGTAATAGTGTGCAAGTGGAAGTCATGAAAAATATTTATTGGTAAGTTTTTATTAGTAAATTAATCATTCGCTGTGGTTATTTAAAAAACTATTTCGTGTCGTTTACATCACCCAAATTGAAAACTTTAAGTAATCAATTTCAAAATTGGGCATTCTGGCTCACTTTCCGCAGCGCAGATGCACGTAATAAATTCCAAAATGTTTATTGGGCATTCTGGCTTACTTTCCGCAGCGCAGATGCACGTAATCAATTCCAAAATGTTTATTGGGCATTCTAGCTCAATTGGAGCAGTGAAGATGCGCCAGCATCTGCGCTGCGGAAAGTGAGCCAGAATGCCCAATAAACACCTACTCATGTAATATAACTATTTTGAAAAGTAAAGTTATAGCTCTACTTTATAGAGTTTAAAGAGTACATTCTAATTTGTTGGCATAAGTTTGTTTTGAAGTTTTTATTTTGAATATAACTTATTTATGTATAGTAGGTACATTCGGTGTTTTAGGGAATCATACGAGTTATATTTATGTACATAGTACATACTTTATATATTTTTCTTTAAAGAAGGAATCGACGATAAGTAAGTACGCAGATTTATGGATTCCTTAACTATCAGCAAAAGATTGTACCTAATTTGTTAACTTGTTTTGTAGAAATGCCGCCAAATCGCCGCGTTTGCCACCGGCAACTACAACTTCTCGTAGAGTTTGCGGATGCAAACAAAAAGATTGGACTACGTAATCTGGGAAAAGGTCACCTTGGCCAGCAAGAGGCCAACAAGGCGTGGGAGGCCCTGGCCCAAAAATTGAATGCCATCGGCGGGGGGACCATTAAAAGTACCAAGAAATGGAGCTTAGAATGTTAAATGTGTATTACCTACTTATATTGCACAATATCGGTATGCTTAATGGGGTCTGTCTGGCTTTTCCACATCTATCACATTTTTTTTTAGACAAAATGCACTCAAAAGTAAAAAATAACCCCAAAAGGCTGATATAAGTACCGACAGAACAGTGATCAATTCTTTTTTTTTTTTTTTTTATTTATAGTTTCAATTTCGTAGATATGTTTGGAAGCACTTCTAGATTATCATCACAGGATCTGCTTCAATTTTGTAGATATGTTTGAAAGCACTTCTAGATTATCATCACAGGAACTGCTTCAATTTTGTAGATATGTTTGAAAGCACTTCTAGATTATCATCACAGGAACTGCAAGATATACTACGAGGATAAAAAAGTAATGAGAATGACGTAGGACTTGAAAAAAAATTATTGTCACGGAAAGATTAGGTCTTTCTCATATAACCCTCAAATAATTAGCTTTCTATTTTGTCTGTCAGTAGTATTAATTATTTGTTTGTGACGTGTCGATAACTGTCGCTCAAAATGGATAAAATTGAAATCAGTGCGGTGATAAAATATTTTTGCTTGAAAATTTTTAATACGGAACAAATTTTCAAGATTTACGTGAAACATTTGTGGAGTCTGCTCCTCCATATTCGCACAAGTGGAAGGTCAGTTCGCGATCTCCAACATCACAGCCGACGTCACGAAGTTGTACTACGTGATCTTACAACTAGACCATCAGTACGCGGCCGAAGTCAAAGACATTATTATCGCTCCGCCAGCCAGTAACAAATACGAGAAACTAAAAACCGAGCTAATTAAACGATTGTCTGATTCACGGGAAAAGGAGTTGAAACAGCTACTAATACACGAGGAGTTAGGTGACAGAAAACCCACCCAGTTTATGAGACATCTCCAACACTTAGCAGGACCTAACATCCCAGAAGATTTTTTGAGGACCATATGGACCAGCCGTCTGCCGAGGAACATTGAGACTGTCATCGCCTCTCAACCAAATCTTCAGTAAGAAGCTCTAGCAGATTTAGCAGATCGTGTCCATGAGATCGTGCCCACGAGCCCACATGTTGCCAGTGCCAGCAATATGTCAAGTTTACAGAACACACTGGACCAAATGGCGAAACAAATTGCTCAGCTGAGCCAACAAGTCCACGCGCTCTCCACGAACCCTCATCGATCCCGCTCCAGAAATCCCGAACATCAGCAACGAGGTCGCAGTACTAGAAGATCTCAGCACAGCCGATCAGAGTCCAGCTATAGAAGACACCCATAATCCTGGTTCCATTGGAAATTCGGCACGAAATCTGCTAGGTGCATTAAACCATGCGATTTTGATGCGGGAAAAGCCAAGGGCAATCGATAATGGCGACCACCGATTGTCCCAACGCCTCTGGTCACCTGATCGTTACCTACCGCCACTCGAAGGTACAATTCCTTGTTGACACAGGCAGCGACGTTTGCGTTTACCCACGGTCTAACCTCTCTGAACGCCGACCAAAAACAAATTATGAGCTGTATGCTGCCAATGGCTCAATAATACCCACTTATGGATACGCCCACCTTCAGCTAAAACCTTGGCCTCCGACGAGACTACACCTGGCGTTTCATCGTAGCGGATGTCACAAAGCCCATAATCGGCGTCGACTTCCTTGCCTTTTACAACTTGGTCGTCGACTGCAGACAGAAACGCTTAATTGACAACACTACTACACTTTCGATCACAGCAGCTTTAGCAAGTTCAACGAGCACTATATCCGTGAAGACACTGCTTGGTGACTCAAAATACTTTGAGATGTTAAAGGAATTTCCAGAGATAACTCGCCCGCCCGGTATTCAAACATCGCTACCGGCACATAATACCTTCCACCACATCAGGACAACGCCAGGACCGCTCAAGTTAAAAAACATACGATAGTAAATATATCTGTATTGCTTATTTTTATATAAAGTTTTTGTAATCTTAGTTGTATAGCGAGTCATATAAGAAAAAGTACTACTTAGTGTTTTTTTCCCCCTTTTTATGAAAAAAAATCATACAACGTCTCAAAATTAAACTATTAAAGTTATAATTACAATAACTAACGAATCCAGTTTTCGAAAACATAAGTTTAAATCTAAGTTTTTGTTTATGATTTTTAAGTGTGGTATTTTGCCGAAATATGTGTTGAGAGGGGTTCAATTCGCGAAGCATAAATTATATTTGACAATTAGTATTTTATAATATATGAAGGAGTTAATAAAGGTTAATTTTAATAAGAAATGTAACTTAGATTTTTAACCATTTGGTCAAATGTCTACAGTGCGACATTTTCAACATTTTACCGCGACCTAATATCAATTTACTACACATCCTTTGACGCAAGGCGGCAAAGAATACCTAAGCGTGATAATTGCAAAGTATGCAATATTATTGATTTAGGGTTCGATTGGGTTTAATTAAAAAAAATCAAACGGTACATTTTATCTAGTCATGAGCTGTTTGAGTAAAATTGAAAACTTCGTTATAGACGTTATTATCGTTAGACATATTCCAATTTTAAACAACTGTATAGTATACAGTAGGTGTAAAGTTATGTGTTAAGATGATTTTTAATGTTTGTCTATGTGTAATTACATCTGCAGGAATTATTTGTAATTATTACCTAGTAAATGTCAAATTATTTCAAACCTCTAATGATAAAAAAATAGGAGTTTTAAAAGTTAGATATCGTAGTAATAAAAATTAGGTGTTGGTATGACTCGCTCTTGACCGGTTTTTATATTTTTGCTGACGAATCTATATTCAATAGCTTATAAGCTCACACAGGCTACAAGTAATTACATATTTTTTGAAAATTTGTGCATTAAATACAGTTGCTTCCGGTGTTAAATCCAGTTATTCTGATATTGAAAAATGTAAGTAAGTACCTACTTATAACAAAAAAATAAATTTGTTTTTTAATGTTTTTCTCTTATAGTTGATTTTATTATTTCTATTAATTTCACAGGTCTGACTCAGAGTTTGAATCCAGCCAAGAAATCCGGTGTCTTCTAGAAAACTCTGCACATCCTCAATCGGTGCAAAAGCAGTGAAACCCAAAAACATCGCCTCATCCCGTAAGCGCCTTACATCGGATACGCTAAACGAAAAGACAAGGTACTTATATAGTTGTGTTTCTATTTTAAAAGTCTTTTGCTAAACTTAATGTCAAATTTAAAATAGGTATACATATACTTTACCTTTTCTATGGTGTTTGCTTTGTAGTAGCACGAGCGATGATGTGACGTGTGTGATGATTCATCATATCATAACGCGTGCAGGCAAATACATGTTTGATGATCTTATATAATTTGTTTAATAGATTGTTATCAAAATAGATTATTTTTTAAAATGTTTTTATAATTTGTTATATTAAATTGTTTTTATGATAGTACCTATTCATTACCGATTGATAGAATGTGACCCTTATTACGCAACCATAAATAATGCTCTTTTATTTCTTTTAGCACCACCAAGGTGGCAAACAAGCTTACGGTCCACCTAATCTTAAGTAGTTACTTCATGTCAATAAGAAGATAACTTTATATGTTGTTTTGTTCCCAGTTCAAAAAAGAAGAACCGAAAAGACCTCTTCACAATTTTAAATTTTGAGAAAAAAGCATCGAGCAGCAAGAAGACTGTTCACAGTACAACATCCTCTTTTACATCGCGCGTTTCAACAGGCTAGACTCGTCGCGTCGGGAACTTTCAAGGAGACTTCTTCATTGATTTGAAGATTTACAACACGGGTGACGTTCAGGACGCTCCACCCGAGGAACGGTACAAAAAAGCCCTCGCAGCGGTAAAGCTACAGTGTGAAAGCTCTTCCAATGAATGGGGGGCTATACAGGAATTTCTCGCTATAGCCTTCAACTTGTTAAGGATAGTGAGCATACGCATTTTAATAATAAGTTAAAATTTACCTAAAAAATATATTAACAATGGATTTATCTACATTATTTTATTTTTGAACTCACGCATTATACATTACATATTCATGAGGTTAATATAACTATTTCATAACAACTTTCTGATATTTTGGTTTTCGTTAATTAATTAAAAAAAATGTCTTTCTGTTCTGTTTGTAGCGTATCTGTCAATAATAAGTCATGGACTGGTCACGTAAGGAGCAATACGCACAAAAAAAATGATAAAACTCAACGCCATAGCGATGGGGTTGAAATTATTAGCTCGGCGTTTCGTCGACGCATTATTTCCTATAGACTAGTGGCTTTTGAACCTATTCCAAATAATTTATCTATGTTTTTAAACTCTCTTCGTAGTAAAATAATTACTTTTGAATGAAAACTTACAAAAACATACCTGTCTAAAGGTAAATTTGGAGTTATTTTCAATTTTTGTTTTGTTTAAAAATAACTGGCAAGAAATTAAGTCCATCAGTACGAAAAACATACCAATTTATTATAATTACGATTTTAATAATTTTTTTTTTAAAAGTTGTTGATACTTTAACAAAGAAAGTTGAAGAGTTTGAGCAACGTGAAAGCGGTTGGGCCTTCCTATGTGCTTCACATTTGGAGGTAAATGTAAACCGTTACTAACCGTTGCGGGGTGGGGAGGGGTCCACATTTATACAATTGCCGAGAGTCATAAAGAATAAAAAAGCTTGTCTTAACATTCAGAATAACGATGAGTTTTGTTTTTTATGGAGTGTTATGGGAAATCTTTACCCAGCAAAATATCATTCTGAAAGAGTAACATCTTATCCTCATTTTCATGATGTTTTGAACATAGATGGCATGTCTTTTTCCGTTACGTTAACAGATATCCTAATTTTTTTTAAAAAATAATCCACAGCTTTAATTCATAACTTTTGGTTTGCAAAACAATAAGACCATAACGGGACCATTGTATAATTCTGAAAATATAAGTAATAAAAAAAATCATACATTTATTGTTTTTTGAAAATAATGGTAAATCGCATTACTGTCTCATTAAGGATTTGTCACGGCTTGTTCGTAAACAAATAACAAACCATCACGGGAAACTTTTTGTAATCAAATTGATTTTTCTCACAAAAAATCTCACAAGGGACAGACAGTTGAGATAGACAGAACAATTGAATAATCTAGCATATTGTTCATAAATTCGAAAGGTAACAATAGATAGTGCATTGTTTCGCATTCTTTCTATGGAATTTAAGCTTTAAAATTAAGACGACAGATTATTTCTTCAATGCCCTTCCGAGGAGGTCTGTTAACAATTAGACACATGTTATCTATAGAAATATTTTCTATTAAAAATATTTATTTAAGCTCTTCGTCATGCAAACATTCCGATACCAGGTACTTACAATGCCAATATGAATTGAGTGATAACAATAGATGGCTTATTGTTTAGTTTTTTTTTTTCCGACGTAAAATTCAGACGTTGATTAATATCTTACCCTTCGTGTGAGGTCTCTGTCATATCCTGTATAACACAGCACAGACATGTAGGCTATGACCATATATATATAAGGAACCACAGTAAAATTCACTCTGCAGTCTTATTCGTGAGTTTCAAAGTTATACCTTCAGTGTTTTGTGTTCATATTCCATCAAATGGAGGTAAGTTTAATTACTTAATTTTCTCGATACTGTATGTTTTATTGTTTTTTCATAATGTATGTGTGTAATTGTTTTATTATTGTCCTGTTTGGTCAAGTGGTTAGTGCAGCTAACTGCGGAGCCAAGGGTCACGGGTTCGAATCCCACAAGGAGCATGTGTTTTTGTGATGATTAAACATTTGTTACCGAATCATGGATGTTGTTTATATGTAGTCTATGGACTGATATTATATGGTTGTTGTTTCTGGTTATCATAACACAAGTTTAATACTTAGCTTGGGGTCGATACCATCTATGTGTATACGTTTATGTATATTATTTTATAACGGTATTACATAATTAGCGTCTAACCAATAGTTAAAGTACTGAGTTCCAATATTATTTTTTTGTCTTATGTGCTTGTAGCAGCAATTAATGTGTGTTAGTATATTATTCAATCGAATCAAATAGTGAAGTTTGTTTGTTTATTGTTCTTTAACCCAGCAATAGAGATTATTAGCACTATAAGGAAATTTTATTAATACAATTTTATTAATTTCATTTTTATTAACTTATTGTTTTATAATTTTTATTGTTCCAGCCTTTATCCCCGGAAAATTATACGTTAAAAAATTATTACTTTCCTTTGGATATGAGTCAAGAAGAAACAAAAGACAAACTATTCAAAAAAATTTGAAAAGCACAACAAAGCGGAATATCAAAAGTATTGACGCATTTTTTGAAAATCCTAAGAAAAGAAAATCTTAAGCAAAGTCTTCGTGTGTCAGTCAAGGCAATGAAAATGGAATCTCTTATATTTCTACTAATAATGACGACACAACGTCTGCAAGTCACCTATTAAAAATTGAAATATATAATATGAAAAAGATAAAGGACATACCAGCTGATCAGCATTGGAAATACGCAGACTTAAAAGTTTAATATTATACACAATCACATGACGACCAGCATTATATAAGTACCCGGGATTCCATATATAATATTACGAAACAAATAGCAATGAACTGTGATTGTAAAAAGTTCTTCATTGAAACTAAAGATAAGCGGGGATATTAATTTCATTCATTCATTTACAACTTCTTAACATTATTAAACTTACTTTTGTACTTTTACCTGAGAACGCCAAAGCTTAAAAACAACAATAGATTTCTCACGCCTTCTACCACAGGTACTTAGGCTACAAGTTATATTTAAGCGATACCTCGTTCACTTTCAATACTCTTATACAAGCTTACATCATCATGGACGCTTCAGATTTACAAAACGATTACTTCGACCAACAACTGTATGAACTTTGTATACAGGAAGAAAGAAAACTCATTGATGAATACAATCAATTGCTCTATAAAATATGTCTACACGAAGAAAAAAATCACCAGTGCAACAAACAAGAACAGACATTGTAAGTATTTGGGTTTACTAGCTGTCTTGTCTCGACTTGTTTTATTTGTAACAGTTACTTATTGTGTAGCATTGGAGGGGTGGATCATATAAAAGAATGTATTTTGGTTTGAGATTATTGTTACTGTTAGTTTAACAAAATGTGGTCGCTTACTAGTGAGGAAATAATTTTACTCGACAAAGCAATTATTTTAAGTAGATTCCAACGTTATATTAGATTTTAGTTTATAAATGGCAAACTTTCTAAATCAATGATTGAGGATCCAGACTTTAAACCGTATTATACGCCATGTTATACGCATTTAATCAATGGGGGTGATGAAATTGACGGATTATTACCGGTCATAGCATATTGCACCTCTTGTAAAAATAGTAAATAAACGTGAGATGGTTTTTTTTATGTGACTTATTTATAATGTTCTAAATTTCTAGTTATATATTTCTGTTTTATTTTTTATAACAATTGTGTTTTTTTTCTATTGTTTACAGCCAAGTTGGTGGAAAAAGAAAAATTGCTCTAGATGGAGAAAATGTACTAGAAAAACGACTTCGTACATCAGAACTAAAAGCGACTACATCAAGGGGTGGCCCTGAAGCAGTACCATCGACATCATCAGCAGCTGCATCGTCTACTTTTCTTTTAGATGTAAGTTCAAATATTGATAATATTGAATGCCCCCAATGTAAAGTTTTCTTCCACAAAAAACATTTTACTAGTCATTTAAAAAGTAATTCCCACAGAAACAATGTAATAATATGTCATGAAAAGTTTTCAAATGTTCATTTAATTGAAACTGCATTTGGAGCACGCATATTAACCTATTGAATAACCCCAAAACAAACTGTAGCCCAGGTAGAATTCGAGACGCCTGATTCGTTTCTCCAAGGTATTAAAGAAACTTTGTTTCAGTTAATAAGTGATTGCATTAATCAATTAACCGTCATAAAAGTAAATTTTAATTTAAATGCTGATTTTATACAACCAACAAAAGACTTAAAAAATACTTTCGATTTCCAAACTTTTAACTATGTGTATTGTCGTGGAGATGATTTTGAAATAATATTTTCAATGATTATTAATGAGATAACAAATAAGATTTCCAATTTTGAAAAAAAAGATAGCGGCTGGAGCTTACGTGCAATTAAACATATAGATATGAATGTTAATAAATTTAATCCCTTACGTGGTTCATCGTATATAGATTTACCATTAGATATTAAACACAAAAAAGCGGTAATTAATGTGAAAAATTATGACCACCAATGTTTTCAATGGGCTGTGCTTTCAGCCTTATATCCAGTAAATAATAACGCTGATAGAGTCTGTTCATATTTTAGTCACCAAAATAAATTAAATTTTAATAATATTCCATTTCCCGTTAAATTGAAGGATATAAATAAATTTGAAAATTTAAATGATGTAAGTATTAATGTCTTTGGTTTAGAGTACGATGCAAATAATAAAAAAAAAAAATAGTAGGACCGCTTCATTTTACAAAGTGTCGAAAACAAAAACACATTAATCTACTTTTAATTAATACCGGTTCTAATTATCATTATTGTTACATTAAAAATTTATCTAGATTAGTTAGTAAACAAATTTCATCAAAAAATGAAGCTGTTCATATTTGTGACGTTCATATATTAACAAGCACCGTTAATATTTAGAAATCAAAATGAATTAACTAACCATCAAAGGTTTGATTGTTATCACATTAAAACCGATTTACCTAAAATACTTCCCAAAAAAAAGATGTGGTTTGGTGAACCAATTTTAAATAATATATTGTCATTTGATAAATTTGATAGAAAATTGAAAATTCCATTTGTCATTTATGCTGATTTTGAAGCCCTTTTATTACCAATTCATAGTTGTGATAATGACCCAAAGAAAACGTTTAGTAATAATATTCAAAAACATGAAGTATATAGCTTCGGTTATTATATTAAATGTTCGTATGATAATAGTCTGTCTACTTATAGGACCTATACCGGAAAGGACTGTGCTAAGGTTTTTATGCAGTCTCTAGAAGATGATTTAAAACAAATTGCTAAAAAAAACAGTTTCCCTAAAAGTCCTCAACCGTTATCGGTCGAGAATGAGAGAAATATATTAGAAAGTAAAACCTGTTACATTTGTGAAAAAGAATTAAATAATGAGTCTGTTATAGATTATGACACACACACGGGTTTTTATATAGAGGAATAGCTCATTCGATTTGCTCTTCAAATTATAAAGTCCCGCGATTCGTTCCAATTTTTTTACATAACTTGAGTAATTATGATAGTCACTTTATAGTACATGCGCTGAAAAGTGTAGACGGAGCAATAGAAATAATACCTCAGAATAAAGAAAAATACATATCATTATCAAAGTGCATTCAAATAAATAATTGTAGTATGAAATTAAGGTTTGTAGATTCTTTCAAATTCATGTCTTGTAGTCTTTCTCAGTCAGCAAAAAATCTTGATACAAATCAATTTCATGAACTTAGTAAAAATTTTCCAAATATCGAAGATTTCATCCGTTTAACACGTAAAGGCATTTATCCCTATAAGTTTATGACATCCTATGAAAAATTACAAAACACGACACTACCAACAAAAGAATTTTTTTTTAGTTCCTTGAATAACGAGCATGTATCTGACGAGGACTATGCACATGCAAATGATGTTTGGAATCATTTTAACTGTAAAAATATGTTAGATTATTCTAATCTGTATTTAAAAACTGATGTATTATTATTAGCTGATGTGTTTGAAAACTTTCGAAATTTATATCTTGAAACATATGGTCTTGATGCCGCACAGTATTATACTGCACCTGGATTGAGTTGGGATTCCATGTTAAAACATACTCAACAAAAGTTAGAACTTTTACCAGATTTTGATAAACTTGCTTTTATCCAAAAAGGAATAAGAGGTGGGGTTTCTCAATGTAGTAACCGTTATGCAAAAGCTAACAATATTTTTATGGACAATTATAATAGTGACTTACCTTCTTCTTATTTAATTTACCTTGATGCTAATAATCTATATGGTTGTGCTATGTCACAATACCTTCCGACGAGTGAGTTTGAATGGGTTGACATAAACACTAATTTTCAAGTGCCTGATAACTCAGAATATGGTTATATATTGGAAGTAGATTTAGAATATCCAGATCATTTACATGACTTACATTCAGATTTTCCATTTTGTCCTGATCAGATATGTATTGGTAACACAAAAGAAAAAAAATTAGTTCTAAATTTAAACAATAAAAATAATTACATAATACATTATCGAAATTTAAAACAATGTTTACAAACTGGACTAAAATTACTAAAAGTGCATAGAATTTTAAAATTTAAACAAAGTGATTGGTTAAAAAAATACATTGATTTAAATACTAACCTGCGTGCATCGGCGGTTTCTGAGTTTCAAAAGGATTTTTATAAATTAATGAATAACTCTGTTTTCGGTAAAACTATGGAAAATATTGAAAAAAGAGTAAATGTAAAGCTGGTGACTCATTGGGAGAATCGCGGAATTGTTCAAGGTGCTCAATCACTGCTAGCAAGACCTGAATGTCATAGTTTATCTATCTTTTCAGATCATTAGTTGCTATACAATTAAAGAAGGTAAAAATGTTATATAACAAACCAATTTATTTAGGTTTTTGTATTTTAGATATATCAAAAACGCTAATGTATGAGTTCCATTACGAATATATGAATGTGAAGTTTCAGAATAGGTTAAAACTACTTTACACAGATACAGATAGTTTAGTTTATCAAGTATTTACAAAAAACTTTTATTCCGATACTAAAACAGATGTTGCCATACATTTCGACACCTCAGACTATGAAATTAACAATAAATATGGTATACCTTTGTTAAATAAAAAAAAATTAGGATTATTTAAAGATGAAAATAATGGTAAAATATTTAGAGAGTTTGTAGGACTACGCTCAAAAATGTATGCGATTGACGTGGAAGATAAATTTGTTGCTAAAGCAAAGGGTGTAAACAAAAGCATTGTCAAAAACTTTAAAATTGACAATTACAAAAATTGTTTATTTAATAATACTAATGAAATTTGTAAAATGTTTCGGTTTAAATCTATTAAACATATAATTTTTACTCAAAAATGTAATAAAGTTTCTTTATCTTACTATGATAGCAAAAGGTATATAAAACCAAATTCTACCGATACTCTGGCATGGGGTCATTATAGCTTAAAAAATGTTTAGTTAAAAAATAATGTAAAAACTTTCTGAATTGTTTTTTGGAAAACTTTTTTTTTTTTACTAAATGTATCATCTAGTTTTAAGAATTTCATTTATTCTAATTAAAAAGTACTGTGTATAATTAAAAAATATATTATTGTTTAAGAAATGTAGAGAAGTTGTAAAATTAATTTTGTATTATGTTAAAATATTATTTAATTTTAATTTGAACTGTTATGATCATTTTCATCTAATTTGACTTGATTTTAATTTTAATTTTGTATTGATAAGTTATGTATAACAATTTATATTGGTTTTCTCTGTGCCTGAATTAAACTGTTTTAATTTTGTATTGATGAGTCATGTCTAACAATGTATATTGGTTTTCTCTGTGCCTGAATTAAACTGTTTTAATTTAATAAAAAAGATAAAGGTACCCTAATTATTTGTTTTGTCAACTTTACATTTTACTATTTAAAATATGTAATATATGATTTTTATAGTATCACTGTATTTTATTTAAAACTAATGTTCAATGTGAACAAATGACATTTGACTTAAAATCCTTATGAAGCTAACACGTATTAAAAAAAAAAACGATGTTTCATTTCTCACACCCTTTTACAGCTATAGTAGCAGGTCCGAGTGGATGTGGAAAATCTAATTTTGTTACAAATTTTATTAACTGCGCTAAAAAATGTGACATAGATTTTAAGCATATATTTTGGTGTTACGATGAAATGCAGCCACTGTATAATATTAGTAATGTTATATACACTCAAGGAATTCCAGATTTAAATATGTTTGATGGTAATGAACCTCAATTACTGGTTATAGATGACCTAATGCGAGAATCGGATGGACGAGTTGTTGATATTTTTACTAAAGGGAGCCACCACAGAAATTTAAGCGTTTTCTATATAACTCAAAATTTATTTCATCAAGGTAAAGGTCAACGTGATATTTCACTAAACTCTTCTTATATAATTTATTTCAAAAATCCTCGGGACCGAACTCAAATACGCCATTTAGCACGACAAGTTTTTCCTGATAATTCCAAATTTGTAGAGGAAGCCTATTAAGATGCCACTAGTGATCCGCATGGTTATTTGATGATAGATCTAACACAAAAAACAAATGACATGTATCGCTTTAAAAGTAATATATTTCCACTCAATAATATTTTTTGTACTGTTCACATACCAAAAAAAGGATTTAAATGTAATATGAAGGATCAAATATCAATTAGTTCAACATCATGCACGGAAACGTAACAACGTGTAATAATAATTCATTTAGTGTAATATTAAAAATATTGAAACGAAAGTATTGCAAAACTTTACAAGAAACAACTAGTAAAGAAGAATTAAACAATATTTGTAAACAGCTTAATTTTATTTTAGCAGAAAAATTAATTTAAAAGAAAAAACAAATAAAAAAAAGAAGAGATATTTACTGAGGTCCCTGAATTTAAATTGTTTAGTGTCAACAGTATTATAGGCAGTTATTTTATCAAAATTTATTTGGACAAATGTTTTTAATAATTAATAATAATGAGACGAGTTAAGACACATAAAGAATTATTAAAAGCTTTACATACACTTAAACCAAAGTATTGTGAGGCACTATTAAAAAGTTGTAACGAACAAGAAATAAACTGTCTCTGTGAATGTATTTTTAATGTTTTAAATGGTAAAATTCCTTTAAAGGAGCAAGAAAGTTTAAATTAAAAAAACACAAAGTGGTTCTCAGGAAATTAGTTTCTAAAGGAAGAAATAAATTCAGAAAAAAGATAATTATACAGAAAGGTGGTGCATTCTTACCTGTAATTTTGGGTGCAGTTCTTAGTTCTTTGTTCAATTCTGTCATATAAGAAAATGGAGAACGCTAAAAAGATGTTATTAATTGAACCTAACGTCTTAGAAAGGCTCAAACGTAGAGAAATTATTCCTGAAGATTCCTTATCGCGACTAGATAAGGATATGCAGGATATTCTTAGTAGGAAATTAGAAGACCATGAGGAGTGGAAGCTCTATTCACAAACATTACAAAGATATTTGTATTTTACTGGGGAAGAAAGACAACCACTAAAATTGCCTTTGGTGTCGGATGACAGTGAATTAACAGAAAAATATAAAGAAGAAGAGATTAAAGCTGAACCATTACTTACACAGTCACCATCCAAAGAGAGGGACGTAGTTTACAATAAGCCCTATTCTTATTTTTATTTAATGAGATTAATTCCAAGGACATTTAAAAAAAAAGTTGAACTGCTAATTAAAACGTTGATAGAAAATAATGATAAAGTCAAATGGGATACACAAGGGAGAATCACTATAAATGAGCAGGTTATACCTGGGACCAATATTGTAGATTTGATTAATGATACCTTACGACAGCTAAAACGTCCAAAATCGAGGGGGTGGGAAGAATTTTCTCAGTTATTAACTGACATAAGTTTACCTTTATATTGTATCGGTAATCCTACAACATTGGAGTATGTTAAGAAACTACATATAGAGAAATTTAAAGAAACTTCTCCCCCTGAAAAACATGCTACGCGCAGTAGCGAAACACCGAGAACGTCTTTAAAAGATATAAAAAGCAAGAAAATTGACTGGGAAAGATGGACACCGTATTAGATATAGACAAAATATATTATGATTTTTTCTAATCCAGCTGGTTATAGTAGTATTGATAAGTTAACCCAAGCTATGGATGGAAAGATGAATAAAAAAGAAGTAAAAAAATGGTTACAGGCGCAAGAAACATATACTTTATATAGACCTGTTCAGAGAAAGTTTTATAGAAATAAATACATTTTATCTAACTATAACGACCTTTGGCAAGTTGATTTAAGCGATATGCGAGCCTATAGTCAATATAACGATAATTATAAATATATTATCTGTGTCATTGATGTCTTTAGTAAATATGCTTTTGCAAGATGTATGAAAAAAAATAATTCAGGAACTACAATACAATGCTTTGAAAGTATATTTACAGAAGCTAACGCAACTCCAAAACATATACAATCTGATAAGGGTAGTGAATTCGTTGGAAAAGATGTTAGGAGGTATTTTAAGAGTAAGAACATAAATTACTACACAACGAATAATCCAGATATTAAAGCAAGTATTGTAGAAAGATTTCAAAGAACTCTTAAGATGAAAATGTGGCGTTATTTCACTCACAAAAATACATATAGATATGTAGATATTTTGCAAGATTTGATGTATTCATATAATCACAGTTACCATTCGAGTATAAAAATGTGTCCATGTGACGTCAATTCTAGTAATATTATGACTGTTTGGTCTAATTTATATGACAGGAAAAATAAAAACCAAAATATATATCCAGAGCTTACTAAGTTTCAAATTGGTGACCATGTAAGAACTAAGCATAAACATATATTTCAAAAAGGCTATGAAACTAATTGGAGTGATAAAGTATTTGTTATATCATCAATTATTCATAGGTCGCCTTATAAAGTTTATACACTTAATGATTTAGAAGGAGAATCAATATCAGGTACATTTTATGCTAAAGAACTACAAAAAGTTTTATACGACCCCACCCTTAAGCACAAAATAGATAAAATCATAAGTTTTAGGTATATAAGAGGCAGAAAAGAAGTGTTGGTCAAGTGGAAAGGTTATCCATCAAAATTCAATACCTGGATTCTAGCATCTAACATTGAATTAATATGAGTCAAGAAAGCTTTTATTTGACTCTGTTGAGTAACAGTTCAATGACCTATTTCCCAAACAATACAACAGCAAACTTTTTGACGAAGCTTCCTAAAACAGTTAAATTAGAAGGGGAGTGGCTGGTAGGACTAGTTGAATTTCATTACCCTTTTGGTATTTTAAATGTCAGAGAACATGAAAATGTTATATATCTTAGAAAAAAAAACATTGGTCGACAACATTGAAAGTGTTGCAGAATATAAAACCCACATACCCGCTACAACATAAGATGACATTGATCAGCTTCTAAATGCCCTTAACAGTAATCCCCTTTTAAAAGATTGTATAAAGTTTCGTTTTGATGAGACATCAAAACTCTTTTCTTTAACACCCCAAAATAAAAACATTTTATCTTTAAGGATGTCACCACAGCTAAGTCTTCAACTTGGTTTTGGACCAAAAACTAATTTAATTGCAAACAACATAGCTAAACGTCCTGTTATTTTGTTTTTAGGATTGCCTTCACAACTTTTTTTGTACTCTGATATTGTGCAACCTCAAATTGTGGGTGATGTAATGACATCACTATTACGAATAGTTCCATTAGACCCAATAAAATATATTTACGGTGGTTATAAAATGAATGTGTTTACACCAGCTCACTACATACCTGTTATGCGTCGTGAGTTTGATACTATAGAAATAGATATAAGGACAAACACAGGTGCAACAATACCATTTCAATTTGGAACTGCGTGTGCTAAACTTCATTTTAAACGAATAAGATGAATTCTCATAATCGTAATCATAGTATTTGCCCATATGAAAGTTATTATTCTCATCAAGCTGGTTCAGGAGTGGGGATCATTTACAAAGGTGTCCCATATCAACGAGGCCATGGAATCGGAAGCTTTTTAGGGGGATTGTTTAGATCTGTACTTCCGTTGCTATCGAGTGGAGCAAAGGCGTCAGTAAAGAAGCATGGAATATGGGTGTAGGTCTCCTGTCTGATATGATGAATGCACAACCTATGAATGATTCTATTAAATCTCGCATGAAAGATGCAACAAGTAATTTAAAACGGAAAGCAGATAGTAAAATTGATAGCATTATGATTGGATCAGGGTATAAAAACAAGAGACGTAATAAACGATCAGCCATTGCTCTGAAAGCAACGAAAAGAAGAACTACTAAAAAAGTTTTTAACAAGAAAAGTTGTGATATTTTTTCTTAAATTAAACAAATAATAATGTCGTTCTTACATAATACTTCATGTGAATGTGCTAAGTCTGAATTAGATTTATTTGCATTACCAACAACACAAACAAGCATAGAGAATGGTCAGTGGATTCATTATAAACCGATTTCATCTTTGAGTGATGAAGGTCCCATAGAATTTCAAGTTCCTGGTACAGGAGAAGACTATATTGACTTATCTAATATATTACTCCAATTAAAAGTTAGAGTTTTAAATCATGATTCAACTGTATTAACTGCAGCGACAAGTGTTGCCCCAGTTAATAACTGGTTACATTCTCTTTTTAATCAAATGGATGTTTATCTAAATCAAAAGCTTGTTTCCCCACCAAACAACACCTATGCCTATCGTTCTTATATTGAAACTTTATTAAATTATGGTCCTGCTGCAAAAAAATCTCATCTTAAATGTGGTTTGTGGTATAAAGATACCGCAAACAAAATGGATTCTGCTGTTGAAAGCAATGAAGGCTACACCAAGAGACAGCAGTTTACGAAAGATAGCAAGGAAGTTGAATTGATTGGTCATTTACATGGTGATATATTTAATCAAGACAAATTTTTGATAAACGGTGTTGAATTACGTATTAAATTAGTACGTACCAAAGAATCATTTAACTTAATGTCATCTAGTACAGATTTAAAGTTAAAAGTGCAAATCAATGATGCAACACTTTTAATAAGAAGGGCTAGGATAAGTCCTTCTGTGTTATTAGCTCATCAAAAAGTTTTAACCAACACTACTGCTAAATACCCTATAACGCGTGCGGAAGTCAAGGTTATGACGTTACCTTCAGGAATCCAAGGAAAAACACTTGATAATATTTTTTTAGGTCAAGTTCCTAAAAGATGTATAGTTGGTTTTGTAAATAATTCAGGCTTTAATGGAAGTTTTAATATGAACCCATATAATTTTCAAAACTTTAATTTAAATATATTTAGCTTATATGTAGATGGCCAACAAATACCTTCTAAAACATTGCAACCTTCATTTGATAGCAGTTTATTTACATCAGCATATCACACTTTATATTCGGGAACTGGCATTCATTTTTTGAATGAAGGTAATGATATATCTAAAGAAGAATTTGCCAATGGATACTGTTTATTAGCCTTTGATTTAACCCCAGATCTATCATCCAATTCACAATCGCATTGGAATCTAATAAGACATGGAAGTCTAAAAACTACAGTAAATTGTATTATATATGCAGAATTTGACAACATTATAGAAATTAATAAAAATCGTGATGTAAGTGTAGATTATAATAGTTAAAAAAAACATATATATTGTTCTAAAGCTATGATTTTATTCATTCTGAAAATAACTTTTGTAGTTACGAGAGGTGTAATGGATACTTATGAAATACGTAAATTATTAAAAAAAATTAATCCATTAGCAGAATGCAATGTTTTTGCTTCAAATCGCATGCCCGTTTTCATTTCGTATCCATCATATATTGTAAGTAACTTAGATTGCTATTCACATAGACAAAAATGGTTTCGGTGAATATTTCGATTCATATGGTCGAAAACCAACTGGATATCATAAAATATTTATGCAAAGGAACGCTAAAAAAATATTTTTTTAATGCAAAAATGATACAAAATTATTATACATCAGTTTGTGGTGAATATTGTTTAGTGTATATATTTATGAGATCTATTGGTATTTCTATGATGGATTTTGTAAACATTTTTTCAAATAACACTCTGTATAATGATCTAATTTTATAGTAGGAGAGCTGGCACGCATTTTTGGGTAGGTATTTGAGGCAAGCTGAAAACTTGTCCTATAACTTTTCAGACACACCCCAACACGGAACTGCAGACCTGGCTGGCGGGTAGCGGGTCTAAACCAACCCCTAAATTTTTGAATTTTTTTTTTTTTAACTAAAAAATATATTTGAGGCAAGCTGAAATTTTGATATGTTGTAGTTTAATGTTTATACAATACAAAACAAAAAAAACAACAACAAAAGACAGGCGATTCTGTCGGGTCTTTAGCACTGCCAGGCGTGTGCAAAAATATTTTGCAAAAAATTCGAAAAAATGTATTTGAGGCAACTTGAAATTTTGACCGAATATTATTTACAATTAAAAAATAATATTCCCAAAAAGACAGGCGATTTCGTCGGGTCCTTCTACCTGCCAGGTGATCAAATACATTTTGTATAGGTGCGAGTGCGTAGCACTATTCACAAGCTGTAGTGTGAGAGAGAGCGTTTATCGGCAGCTGTCTGCGTCTTTGCTCGCTGCGTTACTATTGGCTCCGGCGAGGTCACGTGACTTACAGCAGCCACGAGGCTGGCAGTTGGAATTTTGAAGTCGTTATTCTCAGTCGCATTATTGTGAAATTAGTGCTACACGTTTGACAAATTTATAATTGAAAAATGTCTGGTGAAAAATTAGTTTGTGTGATTTGCAAAAAAACTCATAATAAAGTGATTGCGTTTACAGACAAAACTCTCAAAAAAAGCCATGAGGTTTTACAGATACGTAAGCATTACGGATTAAAATATAAAGACATTGTTTTGCCAGTGCTTCCTAACCTAACAGAAGGTTATCATGTGAATTGTTACAAGAATTTTTTAGCTTTGATGAAAAAATATTATAACAATACAGTGATTGAATCCAGTGTTTCTACAGCAATCGAAGGTAATGTATTAATTTAATTATTTCTCAAGTAATATATGTTCACAAATAAAATAAAGCATTCACAGTTTTGCGTTTAAAAAAAATGATGATGAGATGAGTCAATCTCATTAAAATGACGATAAAGTTTTTT
Organism: Apoda limacodes; assembly: GCA_946406115.1. Lineage (NCBI taxonomy): Eukaryota > Metazoa > Arthropoda > Insecta > Lepidoptera > Limacodidae > Apoda > Apoda limacodes. Next base: position 16,758,115 of record OX291564.1, on the reverse strand, counting down.
TTTTTATTAACATTTTCATTGTTTATCATATTAACAATTTGTTATAAACAAATTTTGGCTAACGCTTTATTTTTTTTCGGAAAATCAAAAAAAAATAAAAATGCAGTCGTACATAATAGAATAATCCAAAAAAAATATTTATATTTTTTATCTCACTTTCTCACACTAGACCATCTCAAAATTCCCAGCGCCTCTTGAATCTGTCAACTAAAAATATAGTATAACTTTTAAACTATTAGAGATATTACAGAGAATGTAGGAAAAATATTTTCAACGCACATTCTATTTTCATTTAGTTTCGAAAGTTTTTGTGAGTAGGTAATTCTTCCGAAGGTCGTTGTCCTTTGTTTGATCCCTTACTACATCCTACCAGATTTCTTTTACCTGATGGCTTACACCAAAGCTAGCCAAACTAGGATTTTGAGATCTTCAAGAGATCTCCAGGTAGCCAGCCAATGGTTCCCATAAGGATGAGTGAGAGAGGTATGTGTGTGAGTGAGAAAAATATAAGTTGAGTAGTAGTGGGAAAAGTCCCCTCTTCTCACTTATAATTAAGCAAACCTCCCCTATCTACAATTTAAATATTTCTTATAGTTAACTTCCTTACAAGTCCCTTGTAGCCTCTGGCTTAAGTCTTCTCTTTTTCAATCCGATGGAACTAGGTTCGAACTCCGTCTATGTTTTTTTTTTAACATTAATAATTATTTTCGTTCATAGGGTACATGATTATGATATAAAATGATTTTTTACGCAGTAAAAATAAAATAGAAATTGATAAATAATTTTTTTTTAACAGGATGCTTACTCTTGGCTGATATAATTATTATACAATGTCATATCAAAGTTGAATTAAATTATATACACGTATGTAAATATAAATATATATATTTATTAAATCATTAGAAAAAAGAAATACAAATTTCTAGCAAGCATTTTAATAGATGTAAGCGATTACATCCTCTGATGGCACTTGGTTTGGAAATTTTACATTTTCAATTTTTCCTAAGAAATGAAAAAATAATAATACCAGAAAATTTAGAATCAGAGCTAACTGCTTTTAAGAATCAAAACTTATCTTACGATGACTTAATGAGTAATAGCGATGTTTCGGCAATAATATCAACATATAGTGCATTTAAGAAAGATACTCTTAGTGGAGCTCACGGCGTAACTCCTAAATTTTATATGACTTACATTAATCTTGTAAGCTATTATGAAATGCTAAGCCGAAGTATACGAGCGGGTGATTTTGCTTTGTTTGAATATATATTACCACGAATTAACAATCTTTTTTTTGTATTGAATCAACCGAATTATGGACGTTGGCTAGTCAGATATCATGAAAATTTGATAAAACTCGAAGAAACTCACCCACAATTATATGCAAGCATGGAAAAGGGTTATTTTGGTATCCAAAGAACCAATAAATCCTTCTCTAGGCAACCTATTGATTTGACGCTGGAGCAAACAATCAACGCCGATGCTGGAAGAAGATTGACAGGTGTCATTCATTTTACTAATTCCATTTCTGCTTGTCAGCATTGGTGTAGAAGCCATGAGATTAGATCTACTATTATATCTCATACCTACGAGGTTACTGGATTACGAAAACATACCGATGTAACAGCAGATTTAGAAAGTTATAATATTAAAAAAGATTCAAAACACCTTCAATCGTTTATAGACTCTTTTTCAAAGTTTATATTGGCCTTTCGATATTGGCATGGACAAACTGCAACTATTTAATATTTCTAGTGGAAAAGCAGCAACGCAAGCCGTGCACGATTATCTAGTGAACATAGAAGAAAATGGTCAAAAATTACGAGAACAATTTATTACAAAATGCACAAATTCACCTAATAGCTTCGAAGATCCAATATCGAAAGTGAAAATAATGAATTTTTCCTATGAAGTTTCTAAAAAAACTATAAAATGTGGTAATAAAGTGCAAGAAGTTAAAATGCAACGTGACTTGTTCGGTAGACTGTTCGGTTTATCTTTAGACTACGAGATTGACATGGAATATATATTAAGTTATCCAGTAACCCCTCTTCCGATGTCAATGTGCCGTTTAGACGGAAGTATTTATCAAACTGATAAATCTACTATTGTTAAATGCTTCGAAAAAGAACACAAGCTCAGTGATGCACCAAACACCTTTCATGTAGTTATCGTTGACGGATTTTTTCTTCTACACACAATGCACGATATACCTGCAACATTTGGCGGTATTTCAAAAAAAATAATGAGCATCTTAACGTCATTTAAAGCTAAACGGGTTGATGTTGTTTTTGATCAATATTTTTCGCCTTCCATAACAGATTATGAGCGTACCCGCAGAAATGAACAAAAAACTATAGACTTCAACATTTTAGGTCCTAGCCAAACAAGACCGATTGATTTTATTAAAAAATTGAAAAATATTAAATTTAAGGAAAGCTTAGTCCAGTTTTTAATTCAACATTGGGCTACAAATGAAATGGCAACATTTATTGGAAACACATTGATAAAGGTAAACTATGATTTGTGTTATTCATATATTGTTAAAAATAATGTTGTTGAAATGACTATTGACGAAGATATAAATTGTAATAATCATGAAGAAGCAGATACAAAAATAATCCACCATGTTTGTAAGCTGGATACATATGAAAAGACGAACGTTCTTCTAAAAACTTCAGATACAGACGTTTTGATCATAATGCTTGGAAATATGGATCATCTTCAAAGCGATGACCTCAACATTTTTATGGAATATGGTACTGGGAACTCGAAAAGGTACATCCATGTAACAAAATTATACATGGAATTAGGGCCGAATTTATGTACTAGTTTACCGGGTTTTCATGCCTTAACAGGATGTGACTATAATCCATCATTCTTCAAAAAAGGCAAAATAAGACCGTATCAAATATTAATAAAAAATCAACTTTATCAACAAGCATTGACAGATCTTGGAGCTGCACATATCACCGGTTTGCGTGATGAAATTTTCCACATTTTAGAAGAATTCATTTGCGAAATTTATAAATGTAAAAATATATCAAATATTAACACAGCACGATTTCAAAAATTTTGTGAAATTTACAAAGCCGTCAATAAAGATGAACCTTTCATTAAAACGTTGCGAAATGGTGATCCTTCTATGTTACCTCCGTCAAAAGCTGAAGTATTACATCTTTTAAGGACCCAATAGATCACAAGTATTTGGAGAAATGCGTACTTACGGTTCCCCACCTCTTTGTCACCGGAGAGAAACGGATGGACTCTTCATGAGGAAAAACTAGATTTTCACTGGTTCGACGGCGATTGTATACCGCTATCAGTATTTGAAACTGTCATTTGTGAAAAAAATAAAGAAAATAATATTGCAAATGTTACTGCAGGTGCGTACACATAATTTTTCTTTAATAACTGCTGCATTCGAATTTCTATGATAAATTAAATAGATATAGATGAATTAGAAACAGATTCTGATTGTTCCGATGATGAAGCATCGACAGACGATGATTAATAATAAGTCCTTAAAGCAAATTAAATAAATTTTTCTTTTTATATTTATTATAAATCTGTTGTTGTAATATTATTTTATGTTAATACATCTACTTTTTTAAAATTATATTTTTGTTATTTATGAACTTTCTTAACATGTTAGGCATCATCAATTTTAATAATAAAAAATTAATCAATTTCTGAATGATTTGTAAACTAGAATACTGTAAAAAAAAAAAAAAAATTTTCTTTAATTTTCAGTTAAGTGGCAAAAATATTAATTCCATGCAAAAAAATTTAATAAAAAAGTTTTACGAAAATTATTTTTTTTCCAAAATTTTGAAAATTTATTACATTCTGAGTTTCATTAAAATTTAATATATAACCAATTTTTTATAATACAAAACAATTACACAGTAAATATTTCCATTTAACAAATAAAAAACAACACAATAATAATAATGTAAGCAGGTTTCCATATAAGTTTACGAAATTTTATATTTTTTACCTAACCGGCTAAAGACCCGACAGAATCGCCTGTCTTTTGTTGTTGTTTTTTTTTTTGTATTGTATAAACATTAAACTACAACATATCAAAATTTCAGCTTGCCTCAAATATATTTTTTAGTTAAAAAAAAAAAATCAAAAATTTAGGGGTTGGTTTAGACCCGCTACCCGCCAGCCAGGTCTATAGTTCCGTGTTGGGGTGTGTCTGAAAAGTTATAGGACAAGTTTTCAGCTTGCCTCAAATACCTACCCAAAAATGCGTGCCAGCTCTTGGACTATTAAGAGCACTTTATAAAGCAATTTTTTTTAAATAAACTTATAGATTTATGAATTTGTGTTTTATTTCTTGGGAACTTATTAAATAAAAAACGATATTTTTAATTCAACATTTATTTATTTAATAAACAGTGTTTTACATTCTTAGGCTAAACATAATCTTGAGGACTATAGAAAGATGGTGATAAATCTTCTTGCATGTATGAAATGCACATTTCCTTTACAAGTCTTTCTTGCTCCAACAGGTCCATCACCGTCAAAATATTAATTTTACGTTCCTCGTATGGTTGTGATATCGGAAGTGAGTAACCACTATTGAGTAACAAATATTTTCTTTCCGCTTCAAAACACATGTTAAGCAAATCCAAGTCATAATCACGAACTTTGAACACATCCATGGTGTTTGCTGGTGAGAAAATATTGACTAGAAGTCTTTTGCCCGTCTATAAATACACTGACTCTGACAATGGCTACTTGTCATTGAATGAAGCGTGGGGGTAAATCTTTTGTTGTTTTGTAAGCTTTGGCGTTCTCAGGTAAAAGTACAAAAGTAAGTTTAATAATGTTAAGAAGTTGTAAATGAATGAATGAAATTAATATCCCCGCTTATCTTTAGTTTCAATGAAGAACTTTTTACAATCACAGTTCATTGCTATTTGTTTTGTAATATTATATATGGAATCCCGGGTACTTATATAATGCTGGTCGTCATGTAATTATGTATAATATTAAACTTTTAAGTCTGCGTATTTCCAATGCTGATCAGCTGGTATGTCCTTTATCTTTTTCATATTATATATTTCAATTTTTAATAGGTGACTTGCAGACGTTGTGTCGTCATTATTAGTAGAAATATAAGAGATTCCATTTTCATTGCCTTGACTGACACACGAAGACTTTGCTTGAGATTTTCTTTTCTTAGGATTTTCAAAAAATGCGTCAATACTTTTGATATTCCGCTTTGTTGTGCTTTTCAAATTTTTTTGAATAGTACAGTCTTTTGTTTCTTCTTGACTCATATCCAAAGGAAAGTAATAATTTTTTAACGTATAATTTTCCGGGGATAAAGGCTGGAACAATAAAAATTATAAAACAATAAGTTAATAAAAATGAAATTAATAAAATTGTATTAATAAAATTTCCTTATAGTGCTAATAATCTCTATTGCTGGGTTAAAGAACAATAAACAAACAAACTTCACTATTTGATTCGATTGAATAATATACTAACACACATTAATTGCTGCTACAAGCACATAAGACAAAAAAATAATATTGGAACTCAGTACTTTAACTATTGGTTAGACGCTAATTATGTAATACCGTTATAAAATAATATACATAAACGTATACACATAGATGGTATCGACCCCAAGCTAAGTATTAAACTTGTGTTATGATAACCAGAAACAACAACCATATAATATCAGTCCATAGACTACATATAAACAACATCCATGATTCGGTAACAAATGTTTAATCATCACAAAAACACATGCTCCTTGTGGGATTCGAACCCGTGACCCTTGGCTCCGCAGTTAGCTGCACTAACCACTTGACCAAACAGGACAATAATAAAACAATTACACACATACATTATGAAAAAACAATAAAATATACAGTATCGAGAAAATTAAGTAATTAAACTTACCTCCATTTGATGGAATATGAACACAAAACACTGTAGGTATAACTTTGAAACACACGAATAAGACTGCAGAGTGAATTTTACTGTGGTTCCTTATATATATATGGTTATAGCCTACATGTCTTTGCGTGTTCTAACAGGATATGACAGAGACCTCACACGAAGGGTAAGATATGAATCAACGTCTGAATTTTATGTCGGAAAAAAAAAAAAAAACTAAACAATAAGCCATCTATTGTTATCACTCAATTCATATTGGCATTGTAAGTACCTGGTATCGGAATGTTTGCATGACAAAGAGCTTAAATAAATATTTTTAATAGAAAATATTTCTATAGATAACATGTGTCTAATTGTTAACAGACCTCCTCGGAAGGGCATTGAAGAAATAATCTGTCGTCTTAATTTTAAAGCTTAAATTCCATAGAAAGAATGCGAAACAATGCACAATCTATTGTTACCTTTCGAATTTATGAACAATATGCTAGATTATTCAATTGTTTTGCCTATCTCAACTGTCTGTCCCTTGTGAGATTTTTTTGTGAGAAAAATCAATTTGATTACACACGAATCAATTTAATTAGAGCTCGGATAAATTTTATTACACATATACCGCGAATATCAATTTGATTACACACGAATCAAATTAATTAGAGCGCGGATAAAGTTTATTACACATATGCCGCGACGTATGTGGAGACCTTTTTCGCGACAGGCATCTGTTTATCAAAAATCTAGGAGAAGCTCCAGCTCCTAAAACTAAAGAGAACTATATCTCATTTACTAATTTCATCTGCGATTTGTAGATTCTTATAAATTTTTAGGCACCAGTTTAGAAAAGTTGGCTAAAACTTTAATAAAAGAACATTTTATACATCATTCACATTTTACAGTTCTCTTACTAACGCATTTGATATTTTAAATCTCGGTCAGTACACTGATTTATATTTGCAAATTGATGTGCTTTTTTCAAACTTTCGTATTTTGAATCAATCTGAAATAGTTAATTTTAATGTTAACAATGTATCAAATGATGCTGATTACGGGTTTATACTCGAAGTCGGTTTGATTTATCCTAAAGAATTGCATGGAAAACATAACGAGTTACCGTTTTGTCCAGAAAAAAGTATTCCTCCCGGAGGGAAAACTTCTAAACTTATACCGAATTTATTCGACAAATATTTTTACGTAATTCACTATGTGAATTTAAAAACTTGTATAAAACACGGTTCAATCCTTAAAAAAGTTCATCGTGTTATATATACGTTTAGGCAGAGCCCTTTACTAAAACAATACATCGATCTAAATACAAGTTTAAGACAAAACGCAAAATCGGAATTTGAACAAGACTTTTTTGAATTGTTAAACAATAGTATCTTTGGTAAAACATTAGAAAACAACGAGCGAAGGGTTAAGGTACAGTTAGTTAATCAATGGTCTGACACCCAAAATAAAACTAAAAAGAAAAATAGCGCAGACAAATTAATAGCAAGTCCGAGTTTTCAAAGTGTTTTAGTCTTTACTGAAAATTTGGTTGCTATACAAAACAAGCCTGAACAGATAATTTTAGATAAGCCTCTATACATAGGGTTTACCGTGATCGAGTTATCTAAAGCTCACATTTACGATTTTAATTACTCTATTGTTCAACCATGTTATGGTAAACGCGTACTGTTATAAATATTATATGCACCCTATACAGTCTAGTCACCCCTTTTCCTAGCCTAGTCAGCATTATTATGATCCGTTCCCAACATCTCAAGTAAAGCTCCTCAGTTCAACACTAGCCTCCACCCGGTACACACCAATTTTAATAAAATCATATATTAAAATATTTTACCGAATAAATAAGTGTTAATAATTATAAATAATCTTTTTTAAAAACCCTAGTCGAGAATCCCGACTAACATTGGTGGCAGCGCTAACGGATACAAAAAATAGTATCCCGGAATCTTCTCCGTATCCTTCTCTGAATCTTTCTATATCCGTGAATAAAAGTTACTTTTATTTCAAGCTATACAAACTATTTATATATTTACAAGTATGTGTGTGCCAGAATCAAAGTACAACGTTGAACTTATCTCCGTATCCTTGTCCGACCTACTGTGTGTAATCCACCGTGGGATCACATCTACATATACTTCAAGTTCTTCAGAAGAGCTCGCAGCTGTACCAGCTGTCAACTGCGGGGTCACACCTGCAAAACCAGCAAAACCAAAAGAAATACTTCGGGTTCTGCCAACGAGATCACAGCTCTAACAACAATGACATCCAGGTTCCAGAAATACAAAGTAATACTACTACTCCAGTTCCAGATCCTGTAAGTCTTAAATTATTAACTATTTTTAGTGAAAGTGAATTCCTGACAAAAATGAATCTAATCTCCGATCTAAGTGAAAATTCAGTGAATTTTAAATGTTATTCAAAATTAACATTCTCGTTTTAATTGTTCTGTCATAAATTTTATACTCATTATTACTAAACTTATTCTTTAATAATTATTGTCTGTAACAAATGTATTAGCATTGTACTGATCCAATCCTTATCGTAGAAAGCGTAATCAAAACATAGCTCGTCCAGACCACGACGCCGTCATTCAGTAACATAAACATTCCCGTGATCCAGTGACCGCCTGTTACACCGAACCGATTTCATTGTTTTAAATTTTGCTTTTACTAATTTAATTTTGCTAAAATGTCTACAAAGGATTCGAAAACCTCTGAAGACAACTTTCCAATCACCGCCTTATTTAAATTTATTAGGAGTTTTGATGGGACCCGAGATAAATTAAATGCATTTATCACAAATTGCGACAATGCTTACAATATTGCTACAAGTTCTCAGAAACCAATTTTATTCCAATATATTTTAAGCCAATTAGAAGGAAAAGCTGAAGCGGTGTGTTCAATAAAGGAACTCACAAGTTGGGCACAGTTTAAAGAATTATTGCAAACCCAATTCGGTGAGAGGAAACATTACGCACACCTCCTCACAGACTTACAAGAATGCCGACAAACTACTAACGAACCAGTTAATCAATTCGCATTACGAATGGAAACGAATCTTTCAAAACTACTAACCGAAATTACATTATCCAACTCAAATAAAAAAGAACTTCCCGGCAGAATCGCAGCTATGGAAGATTTAGCCCTACACACATTTTTACTCGGATTATCTCCTAGAATATCCAGCATTGTCCGTTGCAAAGACCCTAATAACCTTAACGACGCCATTAATATGGCTATTTCCGAAGACAAAATCCAACTTATGATGCATAGACGAAACCTACCTTCAACGTCCCAAGATCGTTTTTATAATCCAACACCCACTCGAAGACCTGACTACACATTTAAACCTACAGTGCATAATACTTACCCAAAACCAGCCCCAGCGATTACTCAACCTTCGCAAACCCCACGAAACTCCAATATACTCTTCTGTAGATACTGCAAATAACAAGGTCACACTATCGAATCCTGTAAATACGAGAATATAATAACAACCGCCTCAAGACACCTCATCCCCCTTTTTCACCACAACTTCGTCGACCTACAACCACGAACTCACCTCAATATCCTAGATTTTCGAATCCTCAGCAACCTCGCGTATTCTATACAGAGGGTGACCACTATTCTCCTGAAACACAAACCAATGATGTTTTCACCCTGCATCCTAATGAGCAAGATTCACATGAACACCCTGAAAATACAAACGAATATTTAAACGAGTAGAGGGCTCACGGAGGTGTCCCGTGAAGCCCGAGTCACAATCTAAGCCACGCGAGTCCAACGACACCCATACTAGAACCTCTGTACCCAAGGACTCAAATGTCCGAACCTCTGCATCCAAAGACTCAAATGTCCAAACCTCCGTATCCAAGGACTCAAATGTCCAAACCTCTGCTTCCAAGGACTCAAATGTCCAAACCTCTGCATCCAAGGACTCAAATGTCCAAACCTCCGTATCCAAGGACTCAAATGTCCGAACCTCTGTTTCCAAGGATTCAAATGTCCGAACCTCTGTATCCAAGGACTCAAATGTCCGAACCTCTGTTTTCAAGGACTCAAATGTCCGAACCTCCGTATCCAAGGACTCAAATATCCGAACCTCTGTTTCCAAGGACTCAAATGTCCGAACCTCCGTATCCAAGGACTCAAATATCCGAACCTCTGTTTCCAAGGAATCAAATATCCGAACCTCTGAATTTGAGAACTCCAATATCCTAACTTCTGCACCTAAAGACTCAAAAACTACGAACTCGGCTACTGGACCGATTTGTGAACCTGAAAAATCAATGACCTAATTCCACAAACACCCTCTGAATCTATGAAATTACATGAAGTCACATCTAACATTAAACACAGATCCCTACCTCATATTATTTTATTTACAAACCTTTCCGAAAGACCGTTATCATTTCTCATTGATTCTGGAGCATCTGTGAATCTGATAAAAAGCAAATCTATTGAGAAAATGCCCATTCTAAATAAAGAGAAAATCAAATTGAAAGGAATCGATAATAACCGAGAGTCACTTCAAACTAGAGTTGTTTCCTAAATTAAAAAACAAACAAAATTCGACCACTTTTCACGTTGTCGATAAAATAGACCTAAAATATGATGCAATAATAGGCAGCGAACTTCTCAGAGACCTGAAATGCAACATAAGCTATTTAGATAACGCCGTCACAATAGGGGACCTTTAATTTCAATTGAACTTTTGCCATCCTATTTACTCCATTCCCGCTCGATCAGAAGTTGTAATTGAATGCACTGTATCTAACCCAAAGATTAAAGAAGGTCTGATCATGGACCAACACATATCCGACTCCTTGCTCGTATCTAATTGTGTAGTAAAAGTAAAAAATAACGATTGTGTTCACATAACCAATGTTAACGTCTCTGAAAATCCAGTCCAAATCGATTCTAACCTTAATCTTACTCTATGTCCAATCGACTATGATGCCTACCCTGTATCCAAACCTAGTACAAACGATGACAAAAACTCTTTACAAAGAACACAAGAAGTCCTGAACTCATTGCGCGTAGCCCATTTAAATAAAGAAGAAGTCTCTACCCTCTATCATGCCTGTTCCGACTACTCCGATATCTTCCATCTTCCTGGAGACAAGTTAACTTTCACTAATTTCTTAAAACGTGAAATTAGAACCACATCCGATGTCCCTATTAACAGAAAATCCTATCGCTTTCCTGAATATCACAAGAAAGAGGTGGCGAAACAAATAGATAAAATAACAGAAATCTAGACCAACTCGGAAATTCAAAATACTTCTCGACATTAGATCTTACTTCTGGTTTTCACCAAATCTGCGTCAATAAAACAGATTGTCCTAAGACCGCTTTCAATGTTCCGCAGGGTCATTTTGAGTTCTCCCGTATGCCGTTTGGCCTGAAAAACGCGCCTGCAACATTTCAGCATCTCATGAATTGTGTTCTAACTGGTCTCCAAGGTCTAAAATGCTTCGTTTATCTTGATGATATCGTCATCTACTCCTATGACTTACAAACACACGTAAAAAACCTCACTTCCGTCTTCGAAAGACTACGCAAATTCAACCTTAAACTACAGCCAAGTAAATGCGAGTTTTTAAGGAAAGAAGTAGCATATCTTGGACATGTTATAACTGACCAAGGTGTCAAACCAGTCCCTAATAATATAAAAGCTGTTTCCTAATATCCTGTTCCAAAATGCCCCAAAGATATCAAGTCCTTTCTCGGACTTGTGTCATACTATCGTAGATTCATTCCAGACTTCTCTAAGCTGGATAAATCACTAACCTCTCTGCTTAAAAAAGATGTAGCTTTTGATTGGCGTAATCAACAACAAATTGCGTTTGACTCTTTGAAACAAAAACTCGTCACTGCACCTGTTCTCATATACCCAGACTTCACAAAACCCTTCGTCCTGACTTGTGACGCCTCTAATCATGCCATCGGTGCAGTTTTTTCTCAAGGTCTTGTCGGACAAGACAGACCAGTCGCATTTGCTTCACGCACTTCACAAGAGTGAGTCCAATTACAACACAACGGAAAAAGAGCTATTAGCCGTCATTTTCGGTTGCAAAACCTTTCGTCCTTACATCTACGGCTATAAATTTCAAATTGTTACCGATCACCGTCCACTCAAATGGTTATTTAACCATAAAGATCCAAGTTCTAAATTACAAAGATGGAGACTCAAACTCGAAGAGTATGAATACGAAATTATATACCGAAAAGGCAAACTAAACGGAGCCGCCGACGCACTATCCAGATATCCTGTCAATCCTATAATAAAAGAGGTAAATGAAGATCTAACCGATCTTGATCCTTTAGACATAAGTCCATTAGACGATCAAAACCCTGGTTTTAGTCCTCTGAACTTACCGACTCCAGAGATCCCAGATGCTTTTCAAAATCCACAACCGTCTACTAGTAGACAAGACTCGATGTTTTCAAATCAACCGTTCTCACTACCTGAAAACTTACCTGACCAGATATCTCCATTACCTGAAAACTTACCTTATCAGCCACACCCAATACCTGAAAACTTACCTGACACAAATCTAGAACAAACCTTAAGACCAACCAATCCTTTGACTCCAAGTGACCAAGTACCTAACGTCCCGTTTTCTAGTTCTAATAGTAATCAGTACACCACATTTCTGAAAACAATCCTAAATAAGAATATTAACTTTAACACAAATGTAAAACAACACAATGAAAACCTAACAAAAACCTCATGCAATATTATTTTAATTCCCACATCCATTGACCTAGACGAATGCAATCCCTATATACAAGAAATCCTAGAAAATATAGATGACCCTAATAAAGTTATTTCATGCGAAAAGGAATTAAATTCGTTCACAAAGGTTAACCTAAATAGGAAAACCTACTACCTTCTCTTCACCAAAGTCCATCACTTTGATAAGTCTTCGTATAAAGACATATTTGATTGCCTCAAAGCCTTTCGTAACGAAATAACCACAAACACAAGTGCAACGGAAATCGCCATCAGCGATTTCAAAAATCCCTTTGATAACCTTTCGTTTATAAAAATATATAATATGTTAACTTACCTTTTCCACGATACCAATATAACTATAAACATTTATCACAACAACATTATATATCCTTCCCTTACCGAAATCCCAAAAATTCTAAAAAGTAATCAAGACATACCCATCGCTGGACATTTAGGCTCCGCCCGTATGTTTAATAGAATCCGCGAACAATTTTACTGGAAAGGAATGCGTAGCGATATCGAAAATTATATCAAAAAATGTTCCTCTTGCCCAGAAAATAAAGCTCTTAGAAAAATCAATAGAGCACCAATGCAAATTACAACGTCTTCTACAACTCCCTTTGAACGACTTTCTCTAGATATAGTAGGTCCATTACCAGAATCGGGCACCGCTAAACTTAAATATATACTCAACTTGCAAGATGACTTAACGAAATATTCTGCTGCTTATCCCATACGCAGTACCACAGCCGAAGAAACCATGGACTGTCTCATCCACTTTATTTCCCTCTTTGGCATCCCAAAAACCATCCTTACCGATCAAGGAACCAATTTCACAGCACTTATTTAAAAATACTTGTCAATTTGTGAAACTACGACAGCATGGGGTCACGTGCCTATTTTAGGGGTATAAGTTACTTGTCAACCATATGTGTCTTAAAACATACATACGAATATAACGGTCTACAGTTAATAATTGCACTATGGGGCGACATCGATTTCAAACCAAAAGTCAAGATATTGCAAAGTGATTGTGAAATAGTAACATTAACCTCAAGTGATATTGGTTTTATTAAAAATATTCTATTTAAATACTTGTGATATGCATGAATTATATGTCTTTTTATACTGTGTGATTACGAAATCGTTACAAAAGTACTAGGCATCTTAAAAAAAATTTACCGTTGTATGTGTATATATTTCGATTATCTTTTAAGTGTAGATGAATATGTGTCTGAATGCATTACACGTTTTAAAAAAATTATTAAACAAGACACACTTTCTTCCGTTGAAAACATTTACTATAGACTTTTGTGTAATTGTAATACCGAGTCTTTGGTTGAAAATGGAATAGTGACTATTGGGTTTGATTATTTTTTACCTTTTGTAATTTTCGACTTATAAATATTTAAAAAAAATAGAGTATAATAGTGCATGATTATTGAAAATAAATTTATGTATGCAGAATTTGTATTTTTTATTTATTTTCTACCACTATACTTGGAAGATACCACTATACCTACTATTAGTCTATCTAGAGCAACAATTAACCAGTTCAGACATGATTTTTTATGACGCATGCGTATTACGTTGCATTGTTGCATAGCGTGCGAGCGCGGGGGAGCGGGGCGCGTTGTCTAGTATATGGTGCATGGCATATGCCTAGCTCTTAGCTCATTACGTTCTTCGCGTTAAGTGCGGTCACATCTATATCAGTATTAATACGTGCAGTATACACGAAATCATGTCTGAAGTTCGATCAATGCAAGCTAGTATGGTGGCAGTTATGGACTCAAAAATACTAAAGTATTTAGTAAAAGTTGAGATTTTTGATGCAGTTGATAAGCAAATGATGTGCATTTACGATCGCGTATTAAAACTCAATATATAGTTTATGATGAAAAGGCCAATATTCTATACAAGGCATCCCAATTAATATACCAAATAACGTCTGAGCCAGGAGAGCGCAACGAAAATCTGTGCAACGTAAATCTTTTCAGGTATGTAGATATGTTTTTATATAATAGCTAATTTTTACTTCTCCTTACTTTTAAATCTTTGAAATGGTATTATTTCCTTGTACAGAAGCAATACACTAATCATTTTTAGTTTTGTTACAGATAATAACGCTTTGTTTCATGTCAAGACAAGATACGGATGTCAAAATAGCCTGCGCTGCGACCATATCTTAGTAGATAAATATGAAATCTATTTAGAAATATAAAATGTACAAATTGCAAATAAAAAAGTATATTAAAAAAAAAGTGTATTATTTAAAGTCTCACTCACATATCATTATTAGCATTTACCCTGTAGATGTCCACCCCATAGTTAAAATTATCCTTTCACATTACCGTCATTAGTTCCATAATGAAATTTATTATTTCTGCTATCAATATTCGGTAAGGAATTAAATGTAGATAAATGTAGCAAGGCACACTCATATTCACCATCAAGTTGTAATGTAGGAAAATAGTTCGTCGTCAGAACAGAGGTGTTACCTGTTATAGACAGCGTGAAGGACATATTGCTATTGGTAACAGCAGAACTAATCAGTCCGAATTTATACTACCGTTTTTACCTTTATCGTACATTGTTTCCAGAAATTGTGCAAAAACTTTAAACATAGATGTCCGCAATTATATGAATTAAATTTTTGGAACTTAGTGTAATTGTAAGTTATATTGTTTGTGTCTTAATATTTTACTAATTCAATCAGTGGTTTTAAATCTCCTAAAGTGTCAAAATACTGACAATATTTATCAATCTTTGCATGGGCTACCCAATGAGTTCCTTGATTCTTGTAACTATCCAAATTAACTATGCCTCATTCAACTTTTTTCACCTTTTCAGGTAATCTGTCTTTCATATATACTCCTCTAAACTCTGGTATTTTTGTTTTTTTGGCATGTTCTAAGATGTCATAATTTGTAAGTGCTCTCTCAGGCAGCCTGGTACTCAGTTTTTTGATGAATTTAAAAATATGCTATTGCCTTTTTTATATGGTTTAATATACAATCCTTTACCTAATGCTACAGATTCCATAATTTTATTATGTCGTTCAGACTCCTTAAAATTTTGTTGAGCCATTTTATAATGATTTATTGATTAAGCTATACCTGCCGCACCTCCAGCTAAACTACCTAAGGCTGACAGCCCCGCAAATATTGGGATCAAAGGTAGAATGCCTCCTGATTTCGGAAGTGGTATAATACGTGGTAAGTGCACACGGCATTTTTTAGGAAATAATGTCTTGGCTGCTAAATATGCATATTTAATAGCAATAATAATAATTTTTGATCGTATTTTGGATATAATATTTTTTGAATTTCTTGACTACAGCACCTGTTTTAATTTTGGCTTTCATAACTTTGCTAACAAGCCATGATGCAAGTTTTTCACCTTTTCCAGAGTCTTTTGTTTTAGACGTTTTCTTGCCATATTTAGTAATTGATTATCTGCTTTGTGTCGGTTCGACAGATCTGAGAAATTAGAGTATGCAATATCGTGATGCATACAAGCTTCATCTAATTTGTTTATCACCCTTTAATAACCGTTCTCTTAGTCGTGTTCCCGGACCGCAATAGTTATATCCTGGTAAATGTAACTAAAAGGAAGATTATTAATTAAATTATTTACAAGTCCTTCTCCTTTCATTTCTGAAAAGAAAGTGATAAGTACCGAAAACTGTAGATAGTATAAGTACGTTAAATTATTTAACAAGTTCATTTCTTCTTATCCAGCAATTTTCGTTATCATTAAGACCCAACCATTTAACAAACAACTTATCTCTGTTTTTTCTAATAACGTTTTCTACTAAATACACGTTAGGACAGTTTGTTTTTTGAAGTTCTTGCTCATAAAATGACCCCATTATTATTTGTTTTTTGCAATCTTCAATAAGATAAGTTGGTGGGTTAGTGTTATTAACTTTTCTAATAACAAAAAGTTCAGTAGTCCAGTTAGGAGTATATCCCTTTCGAAATATTGTTTTATATTTACTAATGCGAACAATATCTGCTACTATAAATTTATTTTTATACGACGTAAATGACTGTTTCTGGGACTTGTTGATATTATTTAAAACCATCATTTCATTTTCTTTGTCAACTTCGCATGGTTTGTATTGGGTGATGCGGTGTTTGGTATTATTATATGAAAGCATAACGTCTTTTATAGTATTTCCAATCCATCTTTAATTTCCATTGAAAGTAAAACATTTAAATAACTGATTTTTAATAGTTTTAATCAGTCTTTCGACAAAAGAAGCTTTTTTAACTGAATATGATGAATAATGATTTATTTTGAAAGCATTCATAATTTTTTTTGAAAGATTCATTGTAAAATTCTGAACCCATATCAGTTTGTAAATTATTTGGACAACGACCACTTAAACGTAAAATGTTTTCAAAGGCTGTACTGACCTCTTTCTTACTTTTCGTTTTAATGGTACAGACCAAGCATACTTCGAAAAACAATCAATAAAAATCAAAATAAAACTGTAGCACTTATTATATTTTTTAAGATAATTAAAATCTATGAGATCTGTACGTCTACCATGAGTTTGCATAGTAAAATTTAATAACATAACTACAACCGTAAACGTCATAGCGCGGGTCGAATAGTATAACAAAGAACACGCACCATAAGTTACGGTCCCATTAACTACTGTAGCTAACGTGTAGACGATAACGAGTCTGATTTGTAACGTCACGTTGGCATGTGTCTAACTTCATTAATAGAACTTGTTAGCTCTTTCTTATCTTATAAGGCAGACAGAGAGAAGAGACCCGTTTTTATTTTTGCAATGATCGCGGTCCCACTGACGATATTATAAAAACAATCAATTTGTTATCCAAACGACTACGAACTGCCGTAAGCACAGTTTTATAAAATTTACTAAACATATACCTAATTAAATTAGATTGAAAATAAATTCTGCTATTTGACCCATTTAATTTATTCAATTCATAAAACGATCATCGGTTTACAAGCATGTAATTGAAGAAAAAACGAATGACCGTAAACTGTTCCGAGGTCTTTTGCGGTTGTTAATCCTGGACCCTCTCATTCAAAAAAAAAAAAACATTGTTTATTTACGTGAGACGCGTGCGTAAACATATTTTGCCCATAATTTGTAAATACATATAACCAGAATGAAAAGGACAAGTCCATTGCAGATGCAGCTCTTGATAGAGTTTATGGAAAATTAAGTACCTAACTAATATTTTGTCTTGTTTAGATATGACAGTAAATGCAGACTCTGTCATGGAATGGTATGAAATACAAAGCAATTGAAATACCCAGACTCTCAATTTTGTTTCTGTATGTACAGTATTAGTCAAAAGAACCTATGCTACTGAAAGTCCGGTTTTCTCATGTCTTTTGGAAAAACATGTAAATGTTAATTGCTGTATTATTGTTTGGAATCTACTCATTTCTACTACTACAATTGAGAAAAATGTTTTTGTTTCAGGAATGGTGATTTAAGTAAGCCCACTGAGGGTCCACAAGGTCGTATAGCAAACATTAATCTGTGGGCTCAATTATCAGACCTTCTGAATTCTTACACGAGCGGGGAAAGCAGAACAGTTGAAAGGTGGAGAAAGGTGTGTGTGAAAGTGATACAAAAAATAATGTTAAGAGAAAGGCAGCCAAATTACATAGAGCTGCGACTGGAACTGGTGGTGGTCCTGCCCTAAAAATTGTATTAACAGACTTAGACCAAAGAGTTTTAGCCATTACTGGAACTCAAGCTGCAACAGGACTTATAGAAGTGCCAGAGATTGGTGTGGATCTGGACACCTCTGCTGCAGAGGAAATGATCTTTGATACTCAAGTTTCGCCTTCACATCAATTAGCGGTATTATCACCAACACCACCACCACCACCACCACCATTGCCTGCAGCTACAGGTATACAGAATCCCTCTATTGAAATTCCACTTGAAAACTGGAATCGACCAGGAAGCAGCTCGCAGAGCACTCCGTTTCCATTGGTGCATGACCAGATAATGACAGAGCCTCTGCCTGAGAGACATGGCTCTACTACTCCAACACGTCATGCCAACACTCAACCGGCCTCTTCTCCTCGTCGACGCCGCCGCCCGCTACTGCGGCAAGATCTTTCGTCCCCTAGCCGCAAAAGGCCTCGACATGCAACACAGTCAGAATTAGCAAGACAGGCATTTGTTAATTCTGACCGTGAATGGCGAGCTTACTTAGCGGATAGGGAGCGTGAAAGAATTAGACTGCGGGAAATGGAGCTGGAACAGCAACGGCGATGGCAACAGCTATTTGAAGATTTTCTGACCTGCATCAGTAATGCTATTGAAGCATTTAAAACCAAATAATAATAAACTTTTTGATACATTTATAGAACAGAAGTTTTATTTATGTTACTCATGATTTTGTATTTGTAAACCAAACACCTAGTGTAGGGTTATGTATCCGCTACTACGTTGTTTGAGTCAGAAAATAGCCTAATTTGACTGACCAAATAATTTTGGAGATAGAGCAGACTATAAGCTCGAAAACCATTTGACTAGTATGTCTTAAATTTTATAGTAATTTTGGCATATGCTATAATTCTGGATTACTTTAGATTTTTCTGAAAATGCGTTTAGCTAATTTGGTTGGCTTTAAAAACTGGCTTAAAAACATTGATTTAAATTCCTTTTCAACAATACCCAGTTCGGCAAGTTAATTGTGTTTTTTTTTACATTCATCCACAATTTTGTAGTGGGTGTAAACAGCTAGTTATACATATGCCGAATTCCACCTTTTTACCCCATGTAGTCTTTGAATAAAAAAGCTTTGACATACAGATGGTTTGAAATGTTGAAACTATAAGGGTAATTACAGAACTTTAAAAATGCTTTAAAAGTTACTACTTTGCTATAGAATAATGCTACAAGTGGAATATTCTAAAATATATGGTTTGAATGTGAGGTAAAATAAGAACACAATATTGATAGTTCAACTACACTTTTATTTAGAACCTAGCACTTATATTTAAATACAATAACACTTAATGAATTATATTTATATTAAGTAAAATCCTACAACTATACCAAAACTATTGATTTGTATGCCTGCCAGCAATTTTCCTAGCAAGTTGGTCTCTTAATGCTCTTCCTAATATTAACTCGCTGTTGGCTTGACTTTCATTTACAATTTGATCGCTTTGCTCTTCTGTAAAAACACATCATAATAAAGATGAAAATATAAAAGCAAGGAATAGAATAAATAGTGTTTCACCACAGGGGCACAGATCTTAGTAGAAATGTGCATAGGCAGTAGTCGTAAATGTGAACCCAGTATAGGCACATAATTAACATACCCAATTGAGTTACCAACCAAGAACACAAACAGAAGCAAAACCAACCTGTTGAAGAAGGTTCATCTGTAGAATGCTCAACAGGGTCAGGTACATTATATTCTACTGCTATGTTATGCAACACACAGCATGCAGTAATTATCTGTGCACATTTAGTAGGTGCGTAATGCAACACTCTGTCTTTGGATAAACACCGCCATCTATTTTTTAGCCGCCCAAAGGTATTTTCAATGAGAACTCTGGCAGTGGTATGTTTTTTGTTGTAAGTCTCTTCTATAGAGTGTGGAGCTGCTTCTGTATACGGTGTCATTATCCATGGTCTTTGAGGATATCCAGAATCACCTGTAATCAATAAAGAGAGCAATATTAAGATGTTACTTATTAGTACAAAAAAGCACCCTCTTAAAAAGAAACCAACCAAGTAGCCACACACGTTCATTGTTCCTGTGTAATGACTGTATATAATTATTAATATTGCTGTTTTCCCAAATAAATGCATCATGCGTAGCCCCTCCAAACTTTGGATTTACAACTAGTATTTTACAGTTGGTGTCACATATCTGAAATTTTTAAATAAAAGTAAGTTGATAAAATTAAACAAAATAAAATCAGTTTATAACAAAGTTTGTATGCCTACCATTTGACCATTAAGTGAGTGATAATGTTTTCTGCAACAATATAGGTGCTCCTCTTCTTGCTTTGGTTTAAATAACTTGAAATGACTTCCATCAATGCAGCCTATTACTCCAGGAATTTGATATTTTCTGTAAAAACTAAAATAGAACTAAATTTGAGAGACAGGTAGTGTTTTCTTTTGATTAAGTATACATGAAGAGTAATATGAGTACTTAACAGAACAGTAGGAACCTAGTTCCTAAGACAAGAAATTTTGAAACCCGGCGATTGTCTTTTAACCAATACCCATATAAAGTTAAAGTTTGATATTGATAACTGAATATTACTTTTGTTTACTTATGTCTCTTTCCTGACGGGTTGTTGGAAATTTAACAAACATTCTCAAAACTGTTTGTTTGTTAAGGGCTTCGATAACTTCTTGAGTGTATACACTCATAGCTTCCTGAGAGAAATGGTTTGCTTCTCCCACTATGCGTTGGTAGTCACCATGGGCATAAAATAATAATGCACATAAAACCTGCAGAAATAAAATAGAATGTGGTAAATAGTAAGTAAATACAGGTTTATCTTAGATAACCTCCAAATTCTTTCAGCTTACCTTCGTTTCTAATGAAACCCCCAACGGGTTGGCTTCAAATTGGAGTCCACACAAATCTATAAAAGCTTGCTTTGCTAAGCGGTATAATTTAATAAATTTTGTCACTAATCGTGTCGATAGGATTTCCTACCAACCAACGCATATCACTTTGGAAATCCCTTTGTTCGCGTCTTTCGTCTTCCAACTCTGCCGCCGCTAACATTTCCGAAGCAAAATATGCTCTAGAAAACATATTGGAGCACTTCTAGCGATAATTATTACCTTGATCACGCAAAAAAATACAGTGAATGCTGCAACTATTGTAGTTAAGGCAACTTACTATGCCATCTGTCACATTTGTAACTTATGGTAGCGAATTGTATGGAAATGGCGGACTAAACTACAGTCATTGTAAGTATCGTCACATACGTTTACTGCAGTAGTTACCAGCAAATAACTCATGGTACGAACATTAGTTACCTATAGTTACCGGTAGAGGCGCTGTTCCATTTTTAATAGAAATTCCATACTACAAACGGTAACGACTATCGTTTGTGCAAACTCATGGTAGACGTACTGCTTGCCATAAATCTTCAATCCTTCTTAAAATAACGTGACGCCGAGGAAAATTTTTTCGTGCTGGTTTGTGGATTTCATTTACCACTTGATGTTTGCTCATTTTTGATCTTAATTACTATTTTATCCAAGTAGTCTCTCGTACAAAACCTTTCTTTTTATATCAGTTTTTTCTGTAAGAGTTTCAAAATCTTTCTTGCTACAAAAATTTTTACATGTGTGATCTACATATTCCTTGATGACAGCATCATCAGACTTTATAGGTGACTTCACACCTACTAGTCTTGCTGATTGTAAGTCAAAACTCCCACTATCTGACTTTAACAGTGCGTTATCAGCAAATTCAAATATTTCTGAAAAACGCATTCTTTTATGCACATGCTGACCAAATTTATCAATATTCATTATGAAATATAGAACGTTGCTTTTATGTTGAAAGGTAAACGTAAAGTAATAAAAACCTATACATATTTATCTAATTTATAATACCACTTTCTCGCAATTCTTCTATAATAGATATTATTTCGTTATCCAAACCCGAATTTCCAGCATTTCTAGAGGCTGTCAATAACTTTAGTCTATCAACTAATTCATTAGGATCGTCCCTGTAAACATAATCAGTATTCTTTTTTAATCTTTTCATCAATGGCAACCCTTGTCCAACAAAATCTTCGTCAATATTGTCATCAGTACTGACGGATTGTTTTCGTAATTTGAACAATGGTTTTATAACAGTTAGATATTTTCGTCCTTTGTTTGATTTTAATGGCTTATGGGGATCAAAGTCCCTACGATGAGCATTTGTGTTCAGAAGCATTGATTTATAATTTTGCAAATCTTTACTTGTCACTTAATCTAAATCAGGCATTTTCTTGAAAAGTAACTCTACCAACCCTGGTGTAGAACTATATACTCTTCCAGCAAACTGAAATCTCTCTATCGGTAACATTTATGCGAACTCATCCCATCATATGTTTTTCGCGCTCTCTTCGAACACCGAAGGGGACATCGCAAAAGGCTTCTGAAGATAGGGACCATGATGATGTATTCTGTTCAGGAGTTGATACTGATTCAATTGTTTTAAAGGATTCATCACCCTCATCGGAAATGTTATTAATGTCGGAACTATCGTCTTCATCAGATGAGCGTTTAGGTGTTGAGACCATAGAATTTCTATTTACAAGAGTTTTATCCATTATTGTTGATTGCGGAGATGCATTGATACCAATTATATTATTATAACTATTTTCTAATGTATCATTAGCTAAATTTGGTTTTTCACTCCCTATCATTTTATTAAGCGGATTGATGATAGGTTTTAAAACTGTTTGTAAAATTTCATGGTTATCAGTCTCAATTGTACGCATATTTTTTACTTTCCGCTTAACTGCTTCCGCTGCTTTTACGATTTGTGTTTTAAATTCCTTTTCCATATTAATGTTGTCTGTATACTTATATATTATATCTCTCAATAGTTTATGTAAATAACCTTCAATAGTAAGTAGCAATGAAATAATGAATATAAAATACAATTTTATAGACATTTATAATATCACTAATCAAATATTACAAAGGTGTCAAATTTGCTTTCTATAACACCCGTTACTTTTTGAACAATCTTTGTTTATAACTAGATAGTTATACGCTTCACTCCATATTTTGGAACACATTTTTGGAACGTGCTCATCATATATGTGTTTTAAGTTGATATCATCCTGCTTAAATAAAACTAAAAGATTTGCATTGTCTCGAATCAGCTGTTTAGGAATTTTGCTATACGTTTGATTTAAATAAAAACAATCTATATTCCTATGACGACCCATAGCAAAATAATCTCGAATGTTTGTTTGACTTTCGCATGCTACGTCATCAAATATTATTACTGAATTCGGTTTTGCGTCCTGAGGACTAAGCACATCTTCATTATCACTGTATTTTGCGTAAGACACGCCTGGAACAAGATGCAAAACTCTTTCTAAGAAGACATCTTTCGGTTGATGAAGTGTTTTCGAATAGACCTATACGTTTTTAAAACGTAAACCATTTTGATGTAATAGAAGACCGATAACCAAATTAGTTTTTCCACTATTTGACGGTCCACAAATTATACAACGAACGGTATCAGGTAAGAGATTTCCATGGCGATGAGTTGTGTTTATAGTATCTGGACAAATTTTTTCGAGCTGCAGGGATTGACTTTGTTTAATAAACTTCATTGTGAACTAAATCAACAGAGCATTTTGCCTTGAATGACATTAATGAAAGAACTCTTTTAGTTTTATAGCAGAAAAGAACAAAACAACTCCATTCACTCAAGGTAAACAGAAGATCTCAAAAACATAATATTGGGCACGCTAAGCCACCGGAGTGCAGGCGAACGGAGTGAGCCTGATGACACGGAGGTGGTTTAGAGTGCCCAATATTATACTACTTACGCCAACTATTTGCCAGACTAAAGGAGTACGGCATGGTCATAAACGCCTCCAAGTGCATATTTGGCGTAGAAGAGGTAAAATTTCCAGGATATCACATCTCTGAGAAAGGTACTAAACCTTTGGACTCGAAAGTCGAGGCAATGCTATCGTTTCCGATTCTAAAGACCGTTAGAGAGCTTAGGAGATTTTTAGGCATGCTCAATTTCTATAGGAGATTTATCCCAAAAGCAGCCCAACAACAAGCACCGCTCCATGCCCTTCTTACTGGCTCAGTCAAAGGTCGTCAGCCAATCACCTTGACGTCTGAAACATTGAAAGCCTTCTAAGAGTGCAAAAACAGTCTTTGTCAAGCAGCCCTCCTGGCACATCCCGATTGCACGTCACAGCTAGCAATAGTAACTGACGCCTCGGATAGTGCGATAGGAGCGACTTTAGAACAACTGAAAGATGGTTCATGGCAGCCTCTCGCATTCTTTTCCCGTAAGTTAAGCCCAACACAAGTTAAATATTCTTCTTACGACGGAGAGCTTCTGGCGATTTATGAAGCCATCAAGTACTTCAGACACATGGTCGAAGCCAGAGACTTCACCGTTTTTACAGATCACAAGCCTCTAGCTTTGCATTTAGCACTAACAAAACTCAGTGTTCTCCCAGACAGTTTAGACAACTAAACTTCATATCACAGTTCACTAGCGACATTAAGCATATTTCAGGTAAGGACAATATTGTAGCTGACACGCTTTCCCGTATTTCGGAAATACAGCAACCTATTGACCCTATAGAATTATCCAAATGTCAAAGTCTAGGTCATGAACTCAAGAGGCTGTTGGAGAACAGTTCATCGCTACGCCTACAGAAAGCCAAAATACCCGGATCGTCAGCAGAAATCTATTATGACATAAGCACTAACGTCCCAAGGCCATTCGTGACAAAAAAACATGCGAAAGCCAGTTTTTAATAGCCTCCACTCACTCAGTCATCCTGGTGCCGCAGCAAGTGCTAAACTTATAGCTCAACGCTTCGTGTGGCCAGGCATGAGAAAAGACTGTCGAGAATCGGCCCGCAACTGCCTCGCATGCCAAAGGTCAAAAGTCACGCGTCATGTTTCTGCACCCTTAGGTACTTATCAGTTACCTCGCGCTAGATTCGTGCACATACATATAGACCTAATCGGCCCATTACCACCCTCTCAAGGTTATAGGTATTGTCTCACCGCAGTCGATCGCTACACGCGATGGCCTGAGGTGATACCAATCACAAACATAACTGCCAAAACAGTGGCATAAGCATTGCTGTCGGGTTGGATATCTCGCTTTGGTTGTCTAACTGACATAGTCACCGACCAAGGCCGACAATTTGAATCCGCACTGTTTTAAACGCCTATCCGAAATCGCCGGATTTCAGCATAAGTGGACGACTGCTTACCATCCGGCCTGTAACGGACTAGTGGAAAGATTCCATAGGCAGCAATAGTTTGCCACGCTGATATCAACTGGACAGAATCTTTTCCACTAGTACTTTTAGGCATTAGAACGGCATACAAGGAAGATCTACAATCATCCCCAGCCGAACTTGTCTATGGTGAGACCTTAAGTTTGCCCGGCGAATTTTTGGACACTAGAGCCCAAAATACCACTGACGTTAACG
The DNA here is from genome assembly GCA_946406115.1 of Apoda limacodes. Classification (NCBI taxonomy): domain Eukaryota; kingdom Metazoa; phylum Arthropoda; class Insecta; order Lepidoptera; family Limacodidae; genus Apoda; species Apoda limacodes. The sequence continues at coordinate 16,732,237 of OX291564.1, read as the reverse complement.
ACTTTCTAGCACGTTTACAGTCCATTATAAATAGACTTCGACGTGTACCAGCTTCGCGGCATGGTCAGAAGTCAAATTTTATTTTTTTAGGATTTGGATTTAACCAGTCACGTCTTCCTACGTGAAGACGCTATTCGTGGTGCACTCCAGCCCGCCTACAGCGGCCCACATGCCGTGCTAGAAAGAGGTGATAAGGTGTTCAAAATACTGCTAAACGGCAAACCTTACACGGTGATGATTGATCGGCTTAAACCTGCTTACATTTTCCAGGAACAGGAATCCGGAAAATCACCGGAAGCAGAACCTGAAACGGAAAAAGAATGCAAAAAAACCCGATCGTCGCCTGGTTAAATTCCCAAATTATTATCGCCCGTAGACCCGGTCTCTGGAGGGGAGTGGTGTAGCTTAGCTTATAAATATAATTAAAAACCAAATAAATGTACCAATATACATATATATATATATAGCATGATAAACAATTGTATAGAATAATTTATTAGCTAATAAGTAACGTCATTTAATATCGTGTCGTTGTATGGCAATGCAACCGTGGCGTGTGTCGACATACAGCCTAGCGCGATAACCGGCCTCGCATCGGACGAGTTGCCATGCGCGCGCGCTAGTCGAAATCACTCCACGACGCCAAGCGCACGCCGCTTGTCACTAAGACTTTCACTGTCTTTGCTTACGCGCATTTGTATCTACGCTTGTTATTGCGTTCTCATATAAGAACCGTCTTGCTGGCTTGACCTATACTAGGTGTAGTGCTAGTGCTTTGTAATGACGTAGTTATAGTACCTTTGTAGTGCATAAGACTAGATGTGCTATGTGTCAATAAACTATTTATAACGATAACTCGGTGAGTACAGACTTTTATTAGTAGCCACCAAAACCACGTTATAAGAGGAACAAAATTTGAAGCTGACGAACAAGTGAAGGCCGCCGTAAACGATTTTTAGAGTACTCAAGATGAAGATTTTTTTAAAAAAGGGAATTTTGGCTCTAGAAAATAGATTTGCTAAATGTATTGACCTAAAGGGGTACGTCGAAACATAAATTAGTATTAAATAAATTCATTGTCTAACATAGCTATTGTCATTAATTTTTAAACGCCCCTCGTATATTATCATATATTACAAACATACGTCTCGAATTGATAACCTTCTTTTTTTGAAGTCGGTTTAAAAGATCTAGTAATTACAAATCTTTGTTATAAATAACAAATTTTAATATTTATTTTTATATATCTATATATATAAAAATTACGTGTCACGTTGTTTGTCCGCGATGGACTCCTAAACTACTGAAACGATTTCGATCCAACTTCGTAACTATTAGGATAGTTTTTATCTCGATCTGTTAAGTGCGACCCGGACTCGGGCACTTTAGGTAAAAACCAACTTTCGCCGGGTTACATAGGGACGGCAGCGAACAACGTTCGCTGGGCCCGCTATATATATATATTCTGTTTTTCAAAGCCCGGCTCTGCCTCGGTGCTCCCCGGCCGTTCCCCAGTGGCTCCTGTGGCTCCAGACCTAAGCGAAGTAAATATTTAACTTTTATACCTACTAGTCTATTACAATGTAAATTTTGTTAAATCGCAGAAGGAAAAACATACTAAACTTTTTTTTGGATCTTAAAGATTATCTCTTCCGTCCATCCCAACAGCCTTATAATCCCTTGAAATCTGCATAAATTCTGATGAATGTGTCTCTCTCGGATTACGCAAACAACAATAGTAATTTTTGTTTAGTTCGTGATAACAACTTTCCAGGCTGGGCGTAGGACATCGAGGAGCGGCGCAATGCACTGGAGGAGACCTTGGGGGAGGGGGCATATTGAGAAGTTTGCAGCAGATTGTAGAGCTGCTGCAAACAAGATCTCAATAGAGACGACGACTTAATGTCTGCTGTCATGTGACAAGACCATTGGGTTAACTTTCGACACTGTAATTTTAGCATCAAATAAACCACTATGTTGCGACTTGCAGCAGTTTGGAGAGCAGCAGCAGGCAAGTTCTCAATAGAGGCTTAACGACTGCTATCATATGACAAGAATATTCGGGTAACTTTCGACATTGTAATTTTGGCAACAAATAAACTACTTTTAACTTTTTTATGCCACAAAATCAATATTATTAAGATAAGTCGCTGACAGATTGTAACAGCTCTCTTGTTATCAAAATACCATAAAGGTAGCAAATTACTGTTAACTATAAATAACAAAAATAAATTACAATATATAATATACGATCTATTTTAATTAAACAAAATTTTATAATTGTATACAAATCGCACCGAAATTTTACAATAAATAAACAAAATAGCACCATGATGACATGCTAAATGTCATTTTATTATTCTACTACCGGTTAAAGAAGCCTCATATTTGGGCCATTGTATGTAAGAAACCAGTTCATACGCATTGGTTACTCATACCACTTTAGGTCTGTCCAGAAATCTCTCTTTGTAGATCATTAGAGAGCTTTGCTCGTGGGATGCTCACGCTTTTGCAGTGCAGGATCACCTTAGCAGGTGTCTTCTTAACCTCCATGCAGCATCTGCACCCCTGTGCTGGTTGGTGAAGCCGATATTAATGAAATGTTTGTTCAGTTGGCAATAGACCTGCGGCTCGATTCCGTAAAATGATTACTAACCTTTTTCGTTTGAAATTTTCGATTTTGTCAGTAATGCGATTCCGGATTAACAAAATTTCAGCTTCAATTACAAACAAAGTTTTATTGCAGGTGAAATTTATCGACAATTTTTTTTGTATGGTAACAGCTATTCCGTAAAATTGTTGCAAACGTTTTTGCACTCAACTGACAATTTGTGCAGTGGCAACTTTTTTCATGTTAATAGAAGCTAGTCTGACTGTGTTTCTTATCGAATTCATATATTTAAAAACTTAAAAATTAAGTTTCTTTAATAATTTCAGTGTTTTGTACAATAAAATTACCCTGGTAAGTGTTATGTAGCTGTTTATATTAAATATCTTTAATTTTAGTACCAAAATGGCACGTGCGATTATATTGGCATACGCGGAGGAGGAACGGCGTAAAAACACATTAAAGTTGAGTCGTCGACAGATGAGGTACGCCAACAATCCTTTATTAGCACTCCCTGATAACGAATTCGTGACGCAGTTCCGCCTCACGAAAGCTGCTTTCGAAGAGTTGTGTTGTTACAAACCCGCAAAAGGAATACAATGATTCCCGAAGAACTTAGGATAAGTCAAGCCAATATTACGCGGATCAACAATTCTATTGAACATTGAATTTATAACCAAACACGTCAATCATTTAAATTACATTCAATGTTAACTTAGCGCATTGCAATGTTGCGCCAACTCGTACCTCTGGTAATTTCGTGAATCTGTGACTAATCAATAAATGAGTAGAATAAATAAAAAGGGATCCTTAACAATTTTCACGGTGGTTAATAAATTTTTTAAGTTTAATTTTGTATTTCATAAACACTTATATACTTGAAAACGTTTCAAAGATTCTCTGAAAATGACCGTCGCACCACTTGAATACCATTCTCAAAGTAACACCTGTGCGGGCCTGAAAGAGCACGCTTCGCTGCTGTGCGCGGAATGAGTTATTATTAAATTTAAATCATATTGAACGATGATTAATATTGTTACCATTTCATTAAAAGGTGCGTCGGTAAATTTAAGCTTTCAATTAGATTGCACAATCACATGGAATGTATATAATGTATTTAGATGTTTCAATGCAATCGAAGCAATCAAATTAAAAGCAATATTGAACCGAAATTGAACAATGTAATATAAGCTTTAGGTTGTGTTCAAGTTTCTACATCCAAGTCATCTTTATTACTAACTTATTGTTTATTTTATAATTTTTGTTTGTAGGTTCTTGCAACTTTACTCTTTTTTTGCCTGTGGTTCATATCAGCGTGGTGTTGCTACATCTTACCTCCACAATATGTCTCAGACCGCTTTAAGCAGGTGCATAGAAGAAGTAACCAATGCCGTTAACCCTAGAAAGATAGTCTGCGTAAAATTGACGAAATATTGCTCTCTCTTTCTAAATAGCGCGAATCCATAGCTGTGCGTTCAGGACATCTCATTCGTCGCCGGGAGCTGTCGTGGGGTCTACGTGTCGATGAGGTAAGTGTCACCGATTTTGTAATATGACGACTGCGTGCGTCAAAATTACGCATAATTATCTTTTTCGTGACTTTTATGATTTTGACTTTCGTGAGAGTTTTAATGTTTTATTCTGTAAAATGTATTATATAAATGTATTATATAAATATATATAATGACTGATATTATTATTGTCTTTTTATAGATATTGCGGCAAGAAAAACATATAATGGGGAGTAGAGACTTGGACCAAGACCATATCCTGGCCGCTCTTATGCAAAGTGACGACGAGCTTCCCTGTGAGGATACCGACAGTGAAGTATCGGACCACGAGAGTGAAGATGACGTGCAAAGCGACACAGAAGAAGCTTTTATAGATGAGGTACAGGAAGAACAGCCGACGCCAAGTGCAAGTGTAGTCTTAGATGGGCAAGGCAGTGCTGAACAACCAGCCTCCACATCGGCGTCTCGTAGGATTGTAAACTTTCAACAGAGGACTATCAGAGGTAAGAATAAATATTTTTGGTCGACATCAAAGTCAACTAGGCGTGGCAGAGCCTCAGCGGTAAACATTGTTCGAGCTCAAAGAGGTCCAAACCGCATGTGCCGTAATGTATATGACCCCGTGTTATGCTTCAGTATGTTTTTTACTGATGAGATAATTATGAAAATCATACGATGGACTAACGCCGAGATATCATTGAAAAGACGGGATACTATGACAGGTGCTACATTTCGTGATACAGATGAGGAAGAAATTCGCGCTTTGTTTGGTATTCTGGTAATGACAGCAATGAGAAAAGATAATCCTATGTCGACAGACGAGCTCTTTGATCGATCTTCGTCACGTCATTGACGTTGTCTCTGTGATGAGTCGTGATCGCTTTGATTTCTTGATGACAAAACCATACGTCCCACGTATTTTTACGCCTGTTAGAAAAATATGGGATCTTTTCATCTACCAATGCATACACAATTATACTCCAGGAGCACATTTGACCATAGACGAACAATTACTTGGCTTTAGAGGGCGGTATCCATTTAGGATGTACATCCCTAACAAGCCAAGTAAGTATGGAATAAAAATCCTCATGATGTGTGACAGTGGTACTAAGTACATGATAGATGGAATGCCTTATTTAGGAAGAGGAACCCAGACCAATGGAGTGCCCTTCGGGGAGTTCTATGTAAAGGAATTATCAAGGCCTGTACATGGTAGTGGTCGTAACGTAATTTGCGACAATTGGTTTACCTCAATCCCTTTGGCAAAAAGCTTACTCCAAGAACCTTATAAGTTAACCATTGTGGGAACCGTACGATCAAATAAACACGAGATACCGGAAGAGCTGAAAAACAGTCGCTCTAGGCCAGTGGGTACACCGATGTTTTGTTTCGACGGACCCCTTACTCTCGTCTCATATAAACCGAAACCGGCGAAAATGGTTTACTTGTTATCATCTTGTGATGAAGATGCTACCATCAACGAAGTGACTGGTAAGCCAGAAATGATTATGTATTATAATCAAACTAAAGGCGGACTAGACCAAATGTGTTCTCTGATGTCCTGTAATCGGAAGACAAATAGATGGCATATGTTATATCTTGTATGGAATTATAAACATTGCCTGCATAAACCCATATATAATTTACAGTCACAATTTACCAACAAAGGAGAAAAGCCTCTAAATCGCAGAAAATTCATGAAAGATCTTAGCTTGGGTCTGTCTTCTGAGTTTATGCGTAGGCGTTTAGAAGCTCCTACTTTGAAGAGATATCTGCGAGATAATATCTCCAGCATGTTGCCAAATGAAGGACCTGGGACATCGGAAGACAATAGTCATAAGCCAGTAGCAAAAAACCGTATTTATTGTACTTTTTGTCCTTCTAAAAAAAGGCGGAAGGCAAATGCGTCTTGCATAAAATGCAAAAAAATTATATGTCGTCAGCATAACGTTGATATGTGCCAAAGCTGTTTGTAAAAGGTTTTGATATAATTTTATGTTCCTAATATATATAAGATATGCTAATTTTTGATTCTGTTCTAGTAGTAAAAAAATACTTTTCATGTATAAGAGAAAATGTTAAAACAAATCGTTTATTTTTAGCAGAAGTACAAAATTTTTCGTTTTTTTTATAAATAAATGAGTATAAATAAATTATCTGCAGTATTAATTATTATAATATGTGTGTAAATATATAATAACATATATTTTATTGAAAAAAATAATTTTACTTTTACATTTACGCATCAGTATCTTTACCGTACTACACAATTATCTTTCTAGGGTAAATACAGAGGCAATTTTAAAAAATTTATTAAGTTCCCCTCACAGAGACACCAAAAAGAAACTATTATGGCAAAGTGAGTACCTACAAGACCATATAATATATAAACTTATTTATACAGTAGAAATATTTGTTTTCTATTAAGTCCCATATAAATAACATTTTATCAGCAAGTCGATATCGTAAAAATAAAAAATATCAGAAAAATATGAAAAAATATCAGATTAGAACAATATCTTTATTGGGATAACCCATAATATATATAGAGTGACCAATATCACTCTGACCTATTAAACCAAAAAAAAAAACACTATAATTAATATTAGTAAATAATTTTAAGTTTTAATCTATTCTAGTTTCATGAATATAAAAGGTATCCCAGGGATAATCGAATGCATAGATGGGACACATATTGCTATTATCCGGCCGGTGGACCATGAAGAGGCATTTTTTAACCACAAAGGATACCATTCCCTCAATGTATTAGTTGTAAGTTTTTTATAAAATACATAATTTTTTTAAGACTAATAAAACATATTTTAATCATTTTAGAATTATCAGTAGTACTAAAAAAACAATAAAGTACCTACCTGCTTAACTAATTTATTTAGTCAGTACAATAAAATCTCTAAATTTTTTAATATTCACTGGTACTGTTTGATCTATTTGCAAATAATTTTTTTTTTTTCTTTTATTTCAACTGGACTATAAATAATGTTTATTATCTTTTATACTACACTATGATTAAAAAGTTTCTATTTTTATTTTAGATATGTGACAGCTATTAAAACATTACATACGTCGATGCATCATATGGTAGGGCAGCTCATGCTAGCTTCATTTGGGCTGAAAGCCTAATAAAGATGTATATGGAGCAACTTAACTTAAATGGCGAGAGTTGCTGGCTTCTAGGTATGTAAACATTCATACTAGTCCATACTTTACTATACTAATATAATAATAAGAAAGAACCTCTGTCTGTTACTCTTTCATGTCGCAATGGAGCATCCAATTGAGCTGAAATTTGGCACAGGGATAGTTGAAAAGACAGAGAAGAACATAAGATACTTTTTATCCCAATTAAGATATATTTTCTTTCATCAAGAGTAAGGAATATATTTTTTGCAAATCCTGTCTGTCTTCATAAACTTATAATTTTTTTTATTTGACGACTTTCATTACTATACGGAAACAAAGAAAGGAGAGTCGGGTCACAGTAAAGTAGAAGGATAGTAAACTGGTGACCCCGAATACAAGAAAAGTGTTAATTGACAAGGCCGAGGACGACTCACATCTCGGAAGAAGCAAAATTTTGTAGAGGCAAGTTTAAAAAATAAAAATTATAAAAATGGAAAAGACTATAGAAAAAAGCCAGAGCCAAAACAATGAACTGGCAGTGATTAGTATTGCGACCCGCATTCCAAAGTTTTGGACAGACATGCCGAGTATGTGGTTTAAGTAGTTCGAGTCGATTATCACAACATCAGAGTGACGAAAGCAAGGCAACGTTGTTGTTGCCAAATTGGGCAAAGATGTTTTATACCAGGTAATAGTGATGACGCCGATTAAAGAAAATAATTATACAGCTCTCAAAAAAAGAATGTTTTTGGTATACGAAGAAAGCTCTGAAAGGGATGCTTGCACGGCCCGTGTAATAAGCGTCTCCAGTACGCGTCTGCAGATGCATAGCAATGTATGTTGTTGATCTCCAACATATCATTGATGTGCAGTAGAAACAGCATAGGAGACAGCACAGAGCCTTGCGGGACACCAGCATTAATGTCCATGCTATCAGAGCAACTACCGTCAACTACGGCTCGTATGCGTCTGCCGGACAAAAAGCTAGCCACCCATTTGCACAAACCCTCGGGCACTCCGTAAGATGGCAACTTCGATAGAAGACCCCGGTGCCAGACCCGATCGAACGCCTTCGCTATGTCTAGGCTACATGCCAATGCCTCTTCCTGACTCTCAATGGCTAGTGCCCATCGGTGTGTGAGATACACTAGAAGGTCACCAGTGGAGCGACCGTGGCGAAAGCCATATTGACGGTTGCTGATCAGGTCATGTTTTTCTAGGTATCTCAAAAGCTGTGTGTTGATCACACGCTCCATCACCTTGGAGAGGAGAGAGGTAATAGCGATAGGCCTGTAATTCGATAGATCTTATCTATCGCCCTTTTTGGGCACCGGGTGCACATTCGCAGTCTTCCATGAAGACGGAAATTGCCTAGTATGGTAGGAAAGCGCGAAGAGGCGCGTGAGTACAGGACATAACTCAGGAGCACACTGCTTAAGCACCACTGCTGGTATACCGTCTGGCCCACTCGACTTATGAACTTCTAGGGAAAACAACGCCCGCCTGACCTCTCGCTTTGTTATAGAGATTTCCGGCATGGTCTTACCGCACCACGGTAAAGTAGGTGGTACAGCGCCTTCGTCGTTCATATTCGAGTTGGAGGCAAAGAGACTGCCCAATAGATCGGCTTTCTCTTTTGCACTATGGGCCAAGTCACCATCGGTCTTTCGCAGTGGTGGTAACGACGAATGGCAGAAGTTCCCCTCGGCAGCTTTAGCAAGCGACCAGAAAGCACGACTCCCAGAAGGATAGTTCGCAAGTCGCCCACCTATTTTGCCGATGAATTGGAATTTTGCTCTAGCAGTTGCTTTCTTACTGAACCTCGAGGCAGCATTTAATTTGCGTTTTACCTCAGAAATATTCGGATCCTTATTATTACGAGCCGTGGTCAAAGCCTCATATGCAGTTTGCTTACAAATTTTAGCTTCTCTGCAAAACCTATTAAACCACGGTCGTTTTTTGACGCCAGCAGCTACTCGCGGGTTAGGAATATTACATTCCATACCAGCGAGGATTGTCTCAGTGACTGCAGCTGCGCAGACGTAAGGATCTTCTGAGCTAAAGCAGATCTGCCTCCACGGATACGATGCATAAAATTCTCGCAATCCATCCTAGTCTGCTAACTTATAGTGCCACACACGGCGCCAATTAGTTGGCCCAGATGGATCGGGTTGTTGACAGTGGTCAGAGGAGCTAAGACGTGCATCCACTGAGACGGAGTATCCGTCCGGACGTGTAGTCAGCAGAAGGTCCAGTAAAGAGCTCGTATGGTCCTCTATATCTGGTATTCTCGTTAGAGAAAGTACAAGCTGAGAGAATCCATAGGTCAGAGCAAATTCATGAGCAGATATCCCAGCATAGTTATTGGTTCGAGAACTGAGCCGCTCACGATGGTGGGCGTTAAAGTCTCCCAAAATAACTAGTTCGGCTGTGGGATATTGCTCTAGAACTTTGTCAGTCGTCAAACTCTGGTGCATGAAGAGTCGAGTTACGTCCGTGGCACCGCTAACGGGTTTAAATTGCGTGTAAATATTCAATTTGAATACTAAATACTTTTGATGTTTTATTATTGTTTGTGTTACTAATAATTATATTATTTTTTCTAGAAAAATGCCGTTTGAATTTAAAAAGAAAAATAAGCGACGCGAAATCCCTAAAGAAATAATATTACGTGCCATAGAAGAAATTACAAAGGGAGCAAAAATTAAAGCGACTCCAAATAAATACGACATACCTAGATCAATTCTCCAAAGGTATTTAAAACAAGGCACTGTAAAAGATGTTTCTTCTAAATTCATATCTTGCCAAATATTCGCCGAAGATGAAGAAGCAAAACTGTCAGAGTACTTCATAACATCTTCTTAATTGAATTATGGACTTTCATAAGTGCAAACGCGTCAAATGGCTTATGACTATGCATGTGCAATTAATAAAAAAATACCAGGAAATTGGACTAAAAATAAAATAGCATCAAAAGATTGGATATGAGGGTTTCTTAAACGACACCCACGGCTATCAGTACGGACACCGGAAGCTACCAGTCTCTCAAGAGCCACCAGCTTTAACAGAAAAAATGTTGGAGATTTCTTCGAAAATCTCAGATCCGTGTATGAGCGTTATCACTTTGGGCCAAAAGCTATTTACAATATAGACGAATCTCGAAAAATGCTGCGTAGTTCTAAAGGTGAACTACGCAGCTCCTGCTTGGTACGGACTTCTATCTTCTACCAGCAAGCGTAAGCTCCGGATTGTCCCAAATAAGTCACTGAGAATAATAACCGGCGCGGGACGCTATGTCCGCAACTCCACTATCACTAGAAATACCAAAACCGAGTCACTCGCAGAGTTTATATCTGGTTTGTCAACACGCCTGTTCACTCGCGCTAAAAACAGCCACCACATTCACCTCAGGGGCATTGCCCAATTACACACCCGTCCTCCGTAGGGGCGGCCGCTCCCCCGAGGGCTTATACCTGTGGGTGAATAATTTTATTTATACACCCTCCTACCTACTCACCTGCTTCCTTTATTTTATTCTGTTTTTGGTTTTTGTTTTGCTTCGTTTTATTTTATATTTATTCCGTTTTGCTTTGTTCGTCATATTTTGTTTTTATTTGGCTTTTATCTCGTTTTTATTCTTCATTCTTCATATCGTCTCAGGTGATAATATGTGTGGACCGCACAGGGGCCTAATAAGGAGGTGACCTTTCATTTCACCAGGGGAGTTCAGCACCCCTGAGCTTATGCCCGGGTCATGGAGGAAGGTAAATTCCCCTTCCCTGACACCCGCACCTCAACAACCTAAGGATGAAGGAGAGGAAACCCACGAGTGCCGTTCCGGACACTTAAAAATGTGAATTGTTTTATATTTAGACAGTCGTCGCAATGGGTCAAACGGATGTATGACGCCAGTGGAAACCCAGTGGCAGTAGACGGTACTAGGCATGCCATTTAAGTTCTGTCGTTTCCATATTTCCCGGCAATTTTGAATCCCAAAACAGTTGAAAGAATTAGGATAAATGCTATTGTTAAGTCACAGCATCGATTGGAATCTGTCAGGTTACGTACGAAAATGAATCATTCTAAGAAAAATGTTCGAGCAATAATTTTCTATAACTTTAGAAGAGGCCTGACACGACTTCAGTGTTTTGAAGAGCTAACATCTGTGTTCAGTGATGAAGCCCCATGTCTGCGGACTGTCGAACGCTGGTATTAAGAATTCCAGCGTGGACATACTAGTGTTAGTGACAAATCTCACGAAGTACGCCCAAAATCCGCCTTCACTGAAGATAACATCATTGCTGTGAGACAACTAATTCTCGAAGATCGTCATGTGACGTATCAAGAGATGGAGGCTCTATTAGGCATCTCAGGGACAACCATTCAGAAGATCTTGCATGAAGCGCTTGGTGTGAGAAAGCTAGTTTGCCGTTGGATACCGCATCTGCTTTCCGACGATCACAAGGCGGCCCGCATCAGATGGTGTAAGAAAACTCTGCAAAGGTTCAACCGAGGAGAGTCAAATCATGTTGGATATATGCCTACGATCTTGATTCCAAACAACAATCTACAATCTGGGTCTTTCAAGACGAGCCAAAGCCGACTAAGTTGTACGTTCTCGAAGCACTTCAAAGAAAATGTTGGCCACGTTCGTTGGAAAAACCGCCCATATTGCGACTGTTGCACTTGAAGATTGTAGAACGGTTAACGCAGTGTATATGTAGTGGTATACCACAAGTCATGGCCGAACTTCGAAAATCTAACTCAAAGCGACGCATCATCCTGCACCACGAAAAGGCAAGCTCACACAGCGCTCGTCAAACGATTGAGTATTTGAAGGAGGAGATAGTAGAAATTCTTGACCATCCTCCATACAGTCCTGACCTAAGCCCTAACGATTTCTTTACATTTCCTAAAATAAAGAAAAGTCTTCGTGGTCAAAGGTTCCAGTCCGGTGAAGAAGCAGTCGACGCTTTCAAGTCAGCCATTTTGAACAGCCCCACTTTAGAGTAAAATAAAAGTTATAATAACTGGTTTGAGCGAATAGAAGAGTATGTTAAGCTACGTGGTGAATACTTAGAAAAACAAAAAAAGTACTATAAAGTTTTTGTTGTGTTTTTTTTCTTCAAACGACAAAACTTAAAAGGCATGCCTCGTAGCGGTGCCTCAATTGACTGAAGGATCGGGAGTGAGTTCATTATAGCCGACAGCAATGAACTGTGCGAGTCTGCAGGTATGACGAGGCGAATGATGAATGTTGATGAGTGTTGAGACTGCGCTTTCGTCGACTCTTACAACCCGTGGTCGTGGTGGTCATAGTGGACGTGGAAGAGGTAGGGCTGGTCGGGGTGGTCGCGGTGATGGAAGCGTCCGAGGTGGTCGTAATACCGCTGTATCATCGGCTGCACACTGATGATCCAGCGGCGATCCTCTCACCGAGGTATTCGCCGACGATCATGACGTCCCGATTGAGTTCAAGCGAATGGTGATGGATGTTTTGAGTAAGAAAGAAAAGGAAAGAATAAAAGCACAGAATAATAGAAGGATAGCTAGAGAAGCAAGGAGTGAGGACTGAGGAGTGGAGATGAGATCTGTATCATTTGATGAACACGAGGATGACAACGTGGATGAGTTTTACTATGCTGACGACGGAAGACATGAGGCATTGTTAGAGGGTAACAGTAATTTTGATTGGTCCCCTAAGGCGACCCTCCAAGATCAGCCTCAGAACTTTATTCCTGAGCGTACTGGCTCCGTCGAATGTCTGGCTACGGCTTATGATGCCTTTTGTTCCACTTGGGACGATGACAATATAAACCATATCGTGGTTGAGACTAATAGATCTATTTTGTCGAATGATTTTAAAAGGACTTGGTATACAAAAAATCGTAATGAAATTCTTCGTTTGTTTGCGTTCTGGATGATGTTGGCAATACTAATGTTTCTCCCTAAATCCGTTGTAGGAAACCGAAATTTTCAGACGGATTACGTCAGTCATTTACTGTCTACACGGGGAAAGACACAACTGCTGATACTGATTCAGCGTCAACATTGCTAAAAAATACCTATATTGTCATTAAATTGATCAAACCACTGATGCGCAAAGGGTATTGCGTTTATGGACAACTGTGGGTCGATTCCGTATGAGCTATTGAAATAGCTTCAAACGAATTTTCGTTGCTAACCTTCAAAAACTACAGTCGATATTTTGCGATTCCGTAAAATTTTGGGAGTGTGTTGAGATGCATTTCAGTCGATAAAGTATCGCGTGAAGTTCGTACGAAATCAAGCTAATCCAACTACTTTAAAAAGTAAAGTTATAGCACGGCTATATAGATTGTAAAGAGTACATTCTAATTTGTTGGCATAAGTTTGTTTTGAAATTATTTTGAACATAAATAATATACTATTATCTGTGGTATGTATAGTAAAAAAGTTTTTAAGTACATACGGTGTCTAAGAAAATTTATATATTTCTCATTAAAGAAGGAATTGACGAAAAGTAAGTACTCAGATTTATGGATTCCTTAACTATTCTACACAAATCAGCAAATTGTACCTAATTTGTTAACTTGTTTTGTAGAAGTGCCGCCAAATTGCCAAGTTTGCCACCGCCAACTACAACTTCTCGTTGAGTTTGCGGAGGCAAACAAAATGATTGTATTGGGCAATCTAGGAAAAGGTCCCCTTGGCCAGCAAGAGGCCAACAAGGCTTGGGAGGCCTTGGGCCAAAAACTGAATGCCATTGGCGGGGGGACCATTAAAAGTCCCGAGAAATGGAGGCGAGTATGTAGTTTTTTCATTTTCCTTTTTGCCCAACTGCTTAGAATGTTAAATGTGTATTACCTACTTATATTGCACGCTATCGGCATGCTTAATGGGGTCTGTCTGGCTTTTGCACATCTAACACATTTTTTTTAGACTGTGTTCCTAATCCCAATGCGGAATTTAAAAAAGTTATTTTGTAATGCCCCGTGTAGAGTAATTTTCCAACTGTCAAGTTAAATTATTTATATCGCCATATATGTAACCAGTTGAAATTTAATTAACTGTAAAAATGTGTAAGAAATGAAGTGTTAATCTCCATCCCAAAACAGATTCATTTTCTATTGGGCGGTAATTACTTGGCGGGTTTTGGAACATAGCCTTGATATGTGTTATACTCAAAGGTTGAAACCCAGAAACCTTAGGATTCATTAGTCAAAGGCGTTCATACAATCTAACTCATCACAAAAATGTTCTAGTTCTGATCTTGCCGCTTTGTTGACAGAGTGTCACTAATTTGTATGAAAGCTGTAAGCAAACATACTACAATTATTAATTGTTGAAAGCATATGTATGAAAAGACGTTAAGTACGCCTTAGTTAGGTTGCTAAAAATTAAAATAACATAACCTAATCCACATGGAAGCACTAATATTTGTCAAATTAAAGTTTGTATGAGGCTTTGAATAGTCAATCCCAAGTTTTGACAGATTTTGCCCTTTGATTATGACCAGTGATTGGAGTAGTAAGAGCTGTTTTTGATACTCCTCAACTAGCGCACAAGCAGTATAAGCATGGTTTATCTTTTTTTCTTATTTTATATGGCTAAAAGAATTATTAGTTTTTTCTATATCGCTATTAATACACTAAAGCCTGCACAAAAGGTTGTTAGCCTGAAATAGCTCTACCTTCACCATTCACTGATTATGTGACATATGAATATTAAATTCATATGAAATCTGCATGCAATCTTTTTTTAAATTTATAAGTACTGGAACTTGCTGAAATGCCGCACTAAGGCTAAGGCGGCGGATATGAGAAGTCTTGTGGGCACGGGCGGTGGACCCAACAAAGCAATTCCTCTCTCCGATTTAGAAGAGAGGATTGTTTGCATTATTGGGAAGGTAGCGGTGGAGGGTACACCTGGAGTAAGGATACCAGTAGATGTTAGTATGATTTTATAATTTTAGCACTGTATGATAACTTTTTTTTATGATATAAACCAGTAGGCTAGTATTGTGATAACTTTATTATAATTCTGTACTAACCTAATTATAACATTGCTTTGTAATAGAGTAAGTAAGTCTTATAACATGTTTGCTCTGACTTTGCTTACTAAAACTATATTCACAATAACTATTAAACTGCACTCATTGCACTTAATTTCTGCTTATTAAAAATTTTTCTGTAGCTGCAAACAATGTGATTTACAATAGTTAAATAAATGGTTTTAAGGATTAAAACTAACATTTCCGCAAAAACAAAAGTTAAAATAAAAACAAATTACACAAAAAAAAATCAATTTTATTCATTTTTACTTACAACTCACGCTATATAATAATATAAATATCACTAAAAAAGTGCGAATGTTTCCTAAGGCAGTTTTCTTGTATCTCCTTTGGTTTCAGATTACCCCATATTGTCCCAGTAAAAAAAAATGGCGATCACAGTCACACAAGATTTTAATTCTAAATTTTTTTCGCCGGAAAACAACCTGATTGAATACTGTTCAGGGCCTCTCAGAGGTGAACCCTATTGATTTAAAGCAATTTTTTAGTGTGGATAATTTAGTTTTAATCCTCATTTTTTTCTAAACTTCTTTAGGGTAAACCAATACTTTTCTCGCATCTAAATTGGTCTGCAGAAATGTAATACCTATATGACTGATGTGCCTGATCCTGGGAATCATGCATGTAATATGCCATCAACTGACTGATTTTGAAATCACAAGTCAACAATATTTGTATAAAGAAAATGAAACGGTCAATTTTAAAGAACTATTATTCCAAGAAATGATATCCATATTACCATATTGTTCTTCAAATAATGTTTTAATTATTGTGATTTCTTAAGTATACCTTAAAAAAGTGATGATGTCCCTTTTATATGGACCGATTCAAATACACAATTTTATATATATCTATAAAAGACAAGTTAATGTTATATATTTCTAGGCCTGTTTATAAAATAGATAATTCATAAAATTAAAAAAAATTAAATCATTATAGATACCAAACCATCTTCCCACTACCACAGCCGCAGCCAACCACCAGACACCCGCACCAAGGACTTCCACCAACTCCGCTTTATGTAAGCTTAGAATACATATTATTTATATGTAATGAATATGAATGAACATGACATTTGTTGATAATTATATATTTCTAATATTCTGTTGCTTAACAGGGGAGATAGAAATGGAGGAGAACGACGCGCAGGTGGAGAACTACGAGGTGGAGGTGGAGTTTGGAGGTATTGGAGACCACAATTACTTCGAAACTTGTTAGTATTTTTTTTTTTTATACCACTAAGGTGGCAAACAAGCCTACGGTCCGCCTGATGGTAAGCGGTCACCGAAGCCTATGGACGCTTGCAACACCAGGGGCATCACTCGCGCGTTGCCGACCCTTCAGAAATCTAATAACTTCTTTTTTGAAGAACCCCATACTGTAGTCCTTAGAGAAAACCTTGGCAGGGAGCTCATTCCACAACCCCAGCGTTCGCGGGAGGAAGTTTTTCTGAAACCGCACTGTACGCGACCATTTCGGTTCCAAAGTGTGAGAATGAATTCCCTGTCGATGGCGAGCGGTGCGATGGTAGAAAGTAGCCGTGGGCATCATTTCGAACAATTCCTCAGAACACAATCCATTGTACAAGCGGTAGAACACACACAGGGAGGCAAAGTCTCTCCTCAGACTTAAGGGCTCGATACCGCAAGTGAGTTTGGGATCGTCGACAATTCTCACAGCCCGTCGTTAGCAGTACTCCATATGGGGCCGGACTTGCGACTTGTAAAGTGCAACCTTTGCCCCGACGTGAAGTACTGCTTCGCTCTGTTGAGTACACCAAGTTTTTTGGACGCCAGCTTTACCCTTCTCTAGCAAATGATCTCGGAACTGAACATCGCTGGAGAGGGAGCTTTAGTACATTTTGATTGTGCAAGTTATGCAGTGTTCATTCAATGCAGCAGGATGCACAGGGCACAAACCTTTAAGTTGAACATGCAAATTGTTAATAAATGACATGTGTTTCTGTGAATTTTATGTACATATGTTATATAAAGGGACAAATTTTGATTCTCAAAAATAAATTATGGTTCAGTAAAGACTAATTAACTAAATATTTGAAATTATAAAATCCAAGAGCTAACCATCGTCAACCAAGACTGTATAAGCCTACCGAGATTTTCTCTAGGGACTTCGGTATCGGGTTCTTGAAGAAGGTAGTAATTAGACTTTGAAAGGCGATGCGTGAGTAACTCCCCTCGTGTTGTAAGCGTTCATAGGCTACGGTAACCGCTTAGCATCAGATAGGCCGTAAGCTTGTTTGCCACTTTGGTGGTATTAACATAAATAAAAAATAGAATCATTTTATGCAGAGATTTAGGCTACAGCTCTAAAAAATTTTACACATTTAAATTATAATAATAGCTGTGAAAATACGTGTCAATATTTTAGTAAAGGTTTCTCAGAGAAATATAAAATTTTCTATTTAATACAGAACCCTCAGAGCGCTCAAATTGGATTCTCACTCCTTCGTTAACTATCTATTACTTTCTAGACACCTTGCCCGAGCAGCCGGAGCTAGAGCTGGTTCCCTCCACCGTGCAAGGTAAGCTGCTACAAGTTGCCAAAAAAATTATACGCATAGTTATACAACCGACTGCAATGCTGTGGGTTTGAGACTAGTTGCACAAACCTTTTGATAAACATGAAAGCTTTTTAGGGTTCCGTACTCGAAGGATCCAAACGTAGCTCTATTGCTGTCACTCACATGTCCGTCACAAAGGGTTTACAGCCAAACGGTTAGAACTACAGTCTTCAAATTTTCATAGTATAAGCATCTTGTTTACTCAAAGCCATACACATTGTCAAAAAATATATTTTTTTAAGGGAGGCTCCAGCTTAATGAGCACACGAAAGAAATCTAGAATATGTCTGAGTTGTAAATAGAATATTCCCTAAAAGTTGCCGCTTTTAAAACTCTGAGACATATTCCAGAAACAAAACAAAACATTCTGAAAAAAGCTTATGACTAGGTTTATTTTCGGTTCATTCAAATTTTTAAATTACGGTTTTTACAAAGAGAAAATCAAAAATATCTAATGGCGGCGCTAGTGAACCGCTGGGATGTCCTCAACCGGAATACTTATAGAACTACCAATGTATTGGTTTGTCTATCTGCCACAGAAACAGACTTTATTTAAACATTATTTTAAATAAGCTTAAAAAATATATTTATGTTTCAGAGATTCTGACTGAGGCACCCCAGGCAAGTGCAGCTCCCAGCGCTAAGCCCGCATCTCCTACTGCGCAAGGTAATGTCCGCACAGAGCTATTATTTAAAAAAAAACCAACAAGTGCGAGTTGGGCGTATGTTTTTTTTGTTACCCCAATGTTTAAAGACGAATGTCTTTAACATGGGTCTTGCCTGTCATGACCTATGGAGCAGGAACGTAAAAACACTAACAGTTGGCCGACCTATATGTTAAAAGTCGTTTATGGTGTCTGATGGATATAGTCAGAAATGACGAGATCCGACAAAGAACCAAATTCATCGACATAGCCCTCAGAATAATCTAGTGGCAATGGGCAGGTCACATTTGTGCAGAAAGATGGCCGTTGGGGCAGACAATGTCATGTTCTAGAGTGGAGACCACGGATCAGTAAGCGCAGCGTCGGTCGCCCTCTAGCCAAATGGGCTGATGACCTGAAAAGGATAGCCTTAAAAAACTTGAAATGTATTGGACTTACGTAACAACGTGCGTCAAAAAAATCATTTATCCCTCAATTTAATGTAGCTACGCTTAATTTTTCGTAATACAAATTTATGGCGGTTTACATAGGCTTCCTGTAAATTTTCATCAGAATCAATGCGAAGGAAGGAAAATAAATAGGTTTAATAATCTTTTTTTGCCATGTGGCTGCCATAAATAAAATTTTAACAAAAAATTAAACCGAAAAGGTTTGCCTGGTAGAGATCGCTTTTTAGCGATAAGGTCGCCTATTTGTACTTTTTTTTTTTATTCTAGCTTTTTATTGTATTTCTATTTAAATTGTGCAATAAAGAAAATTTATTCATTCATAAACCGACTTCAACTGTACTCAATTTCTTCAAAACTTCAATTGCACTCAAAAGTAAAAAATAACCTCATAAGGCTGATATAAGTACTGACAGAACAGTGATTAATTTTTAGTTTCAATTTTGTAGATATGTTTGGAAGCCCTACTAGATTATCATCATAGGAACTGCAAGATATATATTACAAACGTACATGTCGTATTGATAACCTCCTTTTTTTTAAGTCGGTTAAAAAGATCTAGTAATTACTAATCTTTGTCTTAAATAACAAATTTTAATATTATTATAAATATATATTTTATTTTTCAGAGCGACGGGAGATGCTCCCCGGCCGTTCCCCAATGGCTCCTGTGAGGAGGTCCAGACCTAGGCGAAGTAAATGTTTAACTTTTATACCTACTAGTTTACAACAGCTTTGAAGCATGGTTGTTAGGATTACAATGTAAATTTTGTTAAATCGCAGAAGGAATCTGCATAAATTCTGATGAATGAGTCTCTCTCGGATTACGCAAATATCAATAGTAATTTTTGTTTAGATCGTGATAACAACTTGCCAGGCTGGGCGTACGACATTGAGGAGCGGCGCAATGCACTGGAGGAGCGGCGCATCACGCTGGAGGAGACCTTGGGGGGGGGGGCAATATTAGGAAGTTTGCAGCAGATAGTAGAGCTGCTGCAAACAAGATCTCAATGGAGACGACGACTTAACGACTGCTGTCATATGACAAGAACATAGGAATAACTTTGGACACTGTAATTTTGGCAACAAATAAACTACTTATAACTTTTTTATGCCACAAAATCAATATTATTAAGATAAGTCGCTGACCGATTGTTACGGCTCTCTTGTTATCAAGATACCATAAAGGTAGCAAATTACTGTTAACTATAAATAAAAAAAAAAAATTACAATATAAAATTTTTACAAACTTAACAAAATATTTTAAAATTTTATTATTTTTATTATTTTTAATCACACCGAAATTTTACAATAAATGAACAAAATAGCACCACGATGACATGCCAAATGTTATTATTATTCTACTACCGGCTAAAGGAGCCTCATATTTAGGCCATTGTACGTAAGTAACCAGTTCATACGCATTGGTTACTCATACCACCTTAGGTCTGTCCAGAAATCTCTCATGGTTTGTAGATCGTTAGGGAACTTTGCCCGTGGGTTGCTCACGCTTTTGCAGCGCAGGATCACGTGAGTAGGTGTCTTCTTGACCTCCATGCAGCCCCTGCACCCCTGTGCTGGTTGGTGACGCCGACATTAATGAAATGTTTGTTTAGTTGGCCGTAGACCTATGCCAACTATATAGCGTAGGTGTTTCCTACTGAGTTGTGGTAGCTTATGCGACAAGTGTTCGTCCAGGGATGTAAGAGTAGTTTTTAGTTGGTCTGCAGTCCATCTGTTCCGCCCACTGGTTATTTTGTTGTTACAGGGTTCTGTCGCCTAACCACGATTTAAATTGGGTAAAAGATATTAGCACAATTGGTTGTAGTACCATTATTTTAGTGACCAATCCTCTCATTGCCAGTTGAGAAAGAAGGCTGAAGGGAGAACAATACATGAAAATCAAAAAATCAGAATCAAAATCATTTATTCAATTTAGGCTACAATAATTGAGCACTTATGAATGTCACTACGCCATCGGTTCGTAAGTCTATAGGGTGGGAGACCTTGTACTGAGAAGAACCGGCAAGAAACTCAGCAAGGGCATTTCTTTTCTCCCTTTCTCTTAAAGCGTCCACTTAAAATGTTGGAAAATCCCCTTCCTATCACAGAAGGATACTTTCCATTACAAACATAAAAAACATAAAATGCACAAGCACAACATAAAAAAGTATCAAATTGCAAAATATAAAAAAAAGACAGTTTATGTACCTATTCATGACTTAGAAATAATCAATGTCTTACAGTATTGATAAACAAAACAAAAAAGTAAAACTAAATACAGGGATACAAAGAAGTTTGCAAGAGCAGACCAGTCTCAACAGGTGGCACCCGTTCAAGAGTATGACACATGAATCAGCCACCGCTTCCCTCAACCATGATGTTATGTCAATCAGTAACTAAGATCTTACTGACCATAACGTCTGTACAAGCATGCTCCTGACATCTGCATCTACATTGTTACTGATGTCGTACCTTAGCTGAAGCTGACGACGCCGGATCAGTTGAAGGTCAACATTAGTAAGCCTGGGTACAGGAACCTTATGTGTGTTGGCGATATTATGCAACACAGCACATGCATTCACTATTTTCCCAGCCTTCGCAGGGTTATAGTGAAGCACGCGGTGTCCCAACAAACACCGCCATCGCGACTTAAGGACGCCGAAACATCTTTCAACAACATTACGAGTGCGGCAGTGAAGCTTTGTGTAATGTTCCTCTGCCGAACCTTCTGCAGCTTGTAATATCGGTGTCATCATGTAGGCCCTTTGGGCAAAACCAGAATCACCTGAAAACAAACAAAAAAACCCTTAATCTCATAGATGTTGCAGTCACTTCTACATCTTCATTTATTCATTTATTTTTTTAATACCACCAAGGTGGCAAACAAGCTTGCGGCCCACCTTATGTTAAGCGGTTAAGATGCTCCGTTGCGACGCAAAGGAAGGACAGACAGGATTTGCAAAAAATATATTCCTTACTCTTGATGAAAGAAAATATATCTTAATTGGGATAAAAAGTATCTTATGTTCTTCTCTGTCTTTTCAACTATCCCTGTGCCAAATTTCAGCTCAATCGGATGCTCCATTGCGACATGAAAGAGTAACAGACAGACAGACACAGCTTCTTTCGCATTTATAATAATAGTACTAAGTGGACTAGCATGAATGTTTACATATCCAAAAGCCATCAACTCAAGCCATTTAAGTTTAGTTGCTCCAAATACATGAGCTGCCCCACCATAAGATGCATCGACATATGTTATGTTTAAATAGCGGTCACATATCTGTAATATTAAACAATTTAAAGATTTAATTATGCTGACTAAAAAAATTAGTTGAGCAGGTAGGTACTTTATTGATTTTTTAGTACTACTGATAATTCTAAAATGATTAAAATATGTTGTATGAGTCTTAAAAAAATGTATGTTATAAAAAACTTACAACTAATAAATTAAGGGAATGGTATCCTTTGCGATTAAAGAATGTCTCCTCATGGTCCACCGGCCGGATAATAGAAACATGTGTCCCATCTATGCATCCGATTATCCCCGGGATACCTTTCATGTTCATAAAACTAGAAAAGATTAAAACTTAAAATTATTTACTAATATTAATTAAATTGTTTGTTTTTTTTGGCTTAATAGGTCAGGTTGGTTACTTTATATATATTATCAGTTTATCCCAATAAAGATTTTGTTCTTATTTAATATTTTTCATTTTAACGATATCAACTTGCTGATAAAATGTTTTTTTTATATGGGACTTAATAGAAAACAAATATTTCTACAGTATAAATAAGTTTATATATTATATGGTTTATAGTCTGGTCAACATGTACCTTTTTGGGTGAAATTTTTGTATAGTCTCCGAAAATTACGATCAAGGTGTCATTCGATTCGGAATATTATGTAGAAAGTTTAAGAAAAAGTTCCAAAAGGGGCCGATGAAAATTGCAAAAGTTATTAACAATTTAAAAAAAAAAAAAGTAGGTGTTTGTTTTTTTTTGAATATCTCAAAAACTATCAAAGATATTCGAAATTTGAAAAAAGATCTGAAAAGAGGAGGAAATTTCCTAAAAAAAAGTCCTACCTCCCGGAACTGTATCTTTAATATTTATAATTTTTACGGAGCCCTGAAAATAGCGCTAAAAGCGGGTAGTCTGGCTTCCGCTCGCGATTTGTCATTCGGACACGGTAACAATAAAAATCATTTTAATATATTAAATATGAATATTAAGGAATAAAAAAAATTTAGTACTATTGGGATATATAAATCAACAATAATCCGTAGGCGAAAATTTTTATCCCCATTTTTCCATTAGTTATGCATTAGTTAATTAACTACTTTTTCTGAATAGAATGTTAACAGAAAAAACCTGATTATTATTAAACTACAACCCTAGGATTTTTTTCACTTCGTGGAGTTATTCTTAAAAGGCATTAAAATAGATCCCCGTTGGAAAAAATTAAAAATGTTAATTTCCACTTTTTTATTAACAATCGAAAACATAAAAAAATTAAAAACTGCATAAAAGTTATTAAAAAAATTTTGTTTTTCAAATATTTCAAATTTTATGATTTCTAACTGTTAAAAGTTACATGAAAATATTTTTTTTTAATTTTTTACCGCGATTGTTTAAATAATTGTTATAAACAAATGCATTGTTTATAAGATAATCAACAAATTTTTTTTCCTAATCTACTTGTTGATATAAATTATGATTTTTAAGAAAAAAATTATTCCTTAAAAAAAATTATTTATTGCTATAAAATGCATTTCTTAATTAACAATCGTTTTTTACCACTAAATATAAATATTAAGGAACCATTTTTTCTCTAAAAATCATAAATTCTATTGTTCTTAAATATTCTGGAAAAAAAAATTTTTTTTTTTCATTTTTTATTTGTTTATTTAATAAACAATTTGTTATAAACAAATGGATTTTCTTACTTTATTTTTTTTTTAATTTGTAATTTAATTATAAAAACAGCTATGTATTATTTTTTATGAAAAAATTTTTTTATCTATTTTTTATATAACTTTTAATATTTTTATGTCCTAAAATTTGCCTTTTTATCTCGCTCTTTTTCTTTTATAATTGGTATAACTTTTAAACTATTATATATACGACAATTATACTTCAAGTCGTTTTTATTCACTATAAATTAATGAACAATTTAAGCCTTTAACTTCAGCTCTAGCTCTATTATTTATGTTAATTATTGACAATTGTTTATAAAAAATAAACCGAAAAAATTCTAAAATAATCTTAGTATGGAAAGATTGATAAAAGAACACTCGTTAAAATGTAATTAACATAATGGAAAAGTTTTAAAATTTTTCGGGAAAAGTCTATGCAAATACGATTGTAATCAATTTTTAATAACAGCAAATTAGTAAAATGCAAGTCATCAAAGGCTCATAATTATAAATTTATGAACATTTAACCACGTTTTGGAATAGAAAAACAAGAAAAAAAATTTTCGGTTTATTTTTTATAAACAATTGTCAATAATTAACATAAATAATAGAGCTAGAGCTGAAGTTAAAAGCTTAAATTGTTCATTAATTTATAGTGAATAAAAACGACTTGAAGTATAATTGTCGTATATATAATAGTTTAAAAGTTATACCAATTATAAAAGAAAAAGAGCGAGATAAAAAGGCAAATTTTAGGACATAAAAATATTAAAAGTTATATAAAAAATAGATAAAAAAAATTTTTCATAAAAAATAATACATAGCTGTTTTTATAATTAAATAACAAATTAAAAAAAAATAAAGTAAGAAAATCCATTTGTTTATAACAAATTGTTTATTAAATAAACAAATAAAAAATGAAAAAAAAAAATTTTTTTTTCCAGAATATTTAAGAACAATAGAATTTATGATTTTTAGAGAAAAAATGGTTCCTTAATATTTATATTTCGTGGTAAAAAACGATTGTTAATTAAGAAATGCATTTTATAGCAATAAATAATTTTTTTTAAGGAATAATTTTTTTCTTAAAAATCATAATTTATATCAACAAGTAGATTAGGAAAAAAAATTTGTTGATTATCTTATAAACAATGCATTTGTTTATAACAATTATTTAAACAATCGCGGTAAAAAATTAAAAAAAAATATTTTCATGTAACTTTTAACAGTTAGAAATCATAAAATTTGAAATATTTGAAAAACAAAATTTTTTTAATAACTTTTATGCAGTTTTTAATTTTTTTATGTTTTCGATTGTTAATAAAAAAGTGGAAAATTAACATTTTTAAATTTTTCCAACGGGGATCTATTTTAATGCCTTTTAAGAATAACTCCACGAAGTGAAAAAAATCCTAGGGTTGTAGTTTAATAATAATCAGGTTTTTTCTGTTAACATTCTATTCAGAAAAAGTAGTTAATTAACTAATGCATAACTAATGGAAAAATGGGGATAAAAATTTTTCGCCTACGGATTATTGTTCATTTATATATCCCAATAGTACTAAATTTTTTTTATTCCTTAATATTCATATTTAATATATTAAAATGATTTTTATTGTTACCGTGTCCGAATGACAAATCGCGAGCGGAAGCCAGACTACCCGCTTTTAGCGCTATTTTCAGGGCTCCGTAAAAACTATAAATATTAAAGATACAGTTCCGGGAGGCAGGACTTTTTTTTAGGAAATTTCCTCTTCTTTTCAGATCTTTTTTCAAATTTTGAATATCTTTGATAGTTTTTGAGATATTCAAAAAAAAACAAACCCCTACTTTTTTTTTTTTAAATTGTTAATAACTTTTGCAATTTTCATCGGCCCCTTTTGGAACTTTTTCTTAAACTTTCTACATAATATTCCGAATCGAATGACACCTTGATCGTAATTTTCGGAGACTATACAAAAATTTCACCCAAAAAGGTACATGTTGACCAATTAGTGGGTACTCACTTTGCCATAATAGTTTCTCTTTGGAGTCTTTGAGAGGGATACTTGATATATTTTTTTAAAATTGCCTCCGTATTAATGGCATTGGTAACTTCTTCCAAGCACCTACTCAAACAGGTCTGCGACATATTGTGAAGGTAAGATGAAGCAACACCACGCTGATATGAACCACAGGCAAAAAAAGATAAAGCTGCAAGAACCTACAAACAAAAATAAACAATAAGTTAGTACATAATAAAGATGATTTGGATATAGAAACTTGAACACAACCTAAAGCTGATATTATATTATATTGTTTAATTTTGGTTCAATATTGCTTTTAATTTGATCGCTTCAATTGCATTGAAACATCTAAATACATTATATACATTCCATGCAATTGTGCAATCTAATTGAAAGCCTAAATTCACCGAAGCTTTTATTGCAATGGTAACAATATTAATAATGTTCAATGTGATTTAAATGTGTAAACATTAAAATTGAATAATAACTCATTCCGCACACAGCAGCAAAGCATACTTTTTCAGGTCCGCAGAAGTGTTATTTCAAGAATGGTATTTAAGTGGTTGCACCACCAGTCATTTTCAGGCAATCTTTGAAACATTTTCAAGCATAAAGTGTTTATGGAATACAAAATTAAATTAAACTGTGAAAATTGTTAAGGATCCCTTTTTATTTATTCTACTCATGTATTTATTAGTCACAGATTCACGCAATTACCAAAGGTACGAGATGGCGCAACATTGCAATGTGCTAAGTAAACATTGAATGTAATTTAAATGATTGACGTGTTTGGTTATAAATTCAATGGTCAATAAAATTGTTGATCCGCGTAATATCGGCTTGACTTACTTTAAGTTCTTCGCGAATCATTGTATTCCTTTTGCGGGTTCGTAACAACGGGATCACCTCCCTGCACAACTCTTCGAAAGCAGCTTTCGTGAGGCGGAACTGAGCCACGAATTCGTTGCCAGGGAGTGCTAAAGGGTTGCTGGCGTCCCTCATCTCTCGACGACACAACTTTAATATATTTTTGCGCCGTTCCTCCTCCGCGTATGCCAATACAACCGCACGTACCATTGTGGTACTAAAATGAAAGATATTTAATAAAAACAGCTACATAACACTTACTAGGGTAATTTTATTGTACAAAACACTGAAATCATTAAAGAAACCTAATTAAAATACTTACATTTAAATTTTTTGAATATATGAAATCCATAAGAAACACCGTCGGACTAGCTTCTATCAACATGAGGAAAGCTGCTATCACAAACTGTCAGTTGAGTGCAAAAACGTTTGCAACGATTTTACGGAATCACTGTTTCCATACAAAAAAATATATCGATAAATTTCAGCTGCAATCAAACTTTGTTTGTAATTGAAGCTGAAATTTTGAGCATCCAGAATCGCATTACTGTCAAAATCGAAAATTTCAAACAAAAAAGGTTAGCAATCTTTTTACGGAATCGACCCACTGGTTCAACACGCCTCCTGTAGCTTTCTTTACCATAAAACGGTACCGACTGTGTGCTCATTTCGCTTGCTTCAAGCAGGGACAGTTCGTAGCGATGCATTCTGGAGGTGTCTGTGTTATTGGATGGCACGATAAGAAGAAAATTCTTACAATCTTGACATACCATGGCACAGAACTGGCACAAACTCCAGCGAAGCCTCATAAACCCCTCCAGTGGAAGCCCAAAGTTGTTTTGGACTACAATTATAATATAGGGGGCGTTAACCCTTTACTAAAAAAAACTTCCATAATCCCAATCAAATTCAAACTAAACATTTAGGTTCTATCAAATCAATGTCACTGTATTGTTACATACCACACCGAACATTTTAGTATCAAATAGAAATCATAGATGGTGTAACTTATTCCCTTAACGAGTTTGAATTTCGTGCGTTGATGAAAGTGACAAGTTTAACCTTGCGAAAAATTGAATTTTGTAAAAAAAATACTAAAAGTGAATAAAATTGTATTGTTTTCGTCGATACCAGCAGAGAAGTGAATGATTTGGTTTATTTATTGTTTTTGTGTATGTAAAACGTTACTTTTTATGTTACATTGAGTAACGATGGTAATATGAATTACAACTAAAGTATATGGATATTGATAAAAGATTTTCTCTTAGTTTTCAGAATGGGGTCGCTCTCACTGCGTGATGAAGAAATATGTGTGTGTGATAGCTAGGATGGATTAGAAGACGATGATGATAGCGTCTCCGGCGATTCCAGGTTTTTAGCCGTTATTAGTTGATTTAAACTTTTTTTAGAATGTGAAGAAAATACTGGTGTTGCTATAAATGCAATTATTGAAGAAGTTGAACGCAGCGAGCCCTTTGCCGGCCCCTCGTCTGCATATCCTGGACAGCAAGGTGATACATCAAAAAGAACTTTGACTAATCAAAAGCGGCATTTACAATGGAAAAAAAGAACCTAGTTCTAAATGACCAGCAATCGCGATTTACCGGAAGTACTACTTTACCGCCTAATTTACGAGAGCTTGATATACCAATTCAATCTTTTTATATTTTTTCCCCAAAGAATTGATAAGTTTTATTACTGAACAGACAAATCTCTCTTTCATATAAAAAAAATCTAACCAGTCCTTTCAAGTAACTGATACCGATATCCAGCAGTGCAACCTATATGATGTCATTGATACAATTGCCAAGGGTGACCAGTCATTGGAACTCAACTATTGGTACACCCATGATTCAAGAAATAATGCTAAAGCAAAAGTTTGAAAAAATTAGTCAGTTTATTAACTTCAATGACAATTCTAATTTACCCCCACGTAATGCAACCAATGGTGACAGGCTTTTCAAAATGAGACTTATAGTAGAATCCTTGAATAGGACTTTTGTTCCATTGGAGGCATACCTTTGTGTGGACTAACAGATTTGCTCCACTAAGGCAAGAAGCAATTTGAAAAGATATAATCCCAAAAAACCACACAAATGGGGTTATAAGATTTATGTAGTAAGCGGGGTTTCGGGTTTGGTCTATAAAATTTAACCTGAAACAGTAACTGAAAATGTTCTTCTCTTCCCGAAGAACCAGATTTAGGAGCATCTTCAAACGTTGTAGTCAGAATGGCGCCGGGCTTACCAAGACATCAGAATTATCAACTATATTTTGATAATACCTTTAATTTCGTGGCATTACTAGAGTACTTAGCAAAAGAGGGTATATTGAGTCTTGGGACAGTACGACGTTATCGCATTCCAGATTGCAAACTATCCACTGACAAGGAAGTGATGAAAAAAGAACGTGGATTTTCTGTTGAATACGTAGCAAATATGGACGGAATTGATGTGTCAAATTCCATATAATAATATGGAAAGACAACAAAGTTGTTACGCTCCTATTAACTTTTGCTGGTGACTTGCCGAAGGCCCAAGTCAGACGTTACGATAAGGCCAATGAGAATTACATCAACATTGATCGCCCTCATATCGTCGGAGAATATAATCGGCATATGGGATGTGTAGATGTGATTGTAAAACATGTGTTGCACACAGCCCTGACCTAGGAAATCATGCAGTAGTATATATTGAATTGAACTTAAACAAGATAAAGCCTATACCTCAGCATGTAACATATAGGCCACTAAAAGATATTGATCTAAATAACTTTGGAAAAGATCTTAATAGCATAAATTGGGATCTCATTACTAAAATTGAAGATGTAAACGAAATAGTAACGTTGTTTACTAGAGTCCTATTACGCTTATTCGACCTTCATGCTCCACTTAAGACGGTAGTCATCAAAGAACGCTCACACCCATGGCTAACTAACACCATAAAAAAAATGATGCAAATACGCAATGATAGTTATAACCGCTACAGAAGGACAAAGCTAGAAACTCATAAAAAGTTTTACAAAGATATGAAAGCGGTTGTCAACTCTGCTTTGCATTATGAGAAAAAGGCATACTTCGAACACTATATAAATGGCCAATTACATAATCCATCAAATCTCTGGAAGAACCTTAAACGAAATGTCCTAAGCAACAGAAAACAAAATACCTCTAACCTACCAAGTGCGTTCAATGACCCAGACAGGTTAAATGATCATTTTTTGGATATACCTGGAAATGATGACATTGACATCTCAACAATGACATACTATGAGTTTAATAGGTTTGGAACTCATACATTTCATTTAGAATTAGTTAACCAAGAAACTGTTGCTAATATAATTAGAGGACTTCACTCAAATGCACAAGGAATTGACCACATCTCATTAGAAATGATAATTATGAGCTTACCAGAAACTTTGAATGTTATTACTTCCATAGTAAACAAATCTATCAGTAACTGTATTTACCCTGATCTCTGGAAAACTGCAGTAGTAAGACCAATCCCGAAAAAGCCAAATCCTTTGAGTGAGAAGGATCTTAGATCCATAAATATCTTGACATGTATTTCAAAGGTCCTAGAAAAAGTTGTCAGTACTCAATTATCAAAGTACTTGGAGCAAAACAGCATACTTCCCACAGTTCAGTCAGGATTCAGGAAGAATCATGGTACAGCAACGGCTTTGTTGGATGTTGTCGACGATCTGCTGCACGCAAGAGACAGTGGCATGGGATCAATCTTAGTACTCCTTGACTTCTCTAGAGCGTTTGAATCCATTAATCCTTCGCTATTGTTATCTAAGCTTTCTTACTATGGTTTTGACTCTCCAACAATTGCTTGGTTTCATAGCTATTTTTGTAATAGGTCTCAGTTAGTTGAACTAACAAAGGAAGATGGTTCTACATGCGTGTCTGCATTAAAATCAGTAAAGCGAGGTGTGCCTCAAGGTTCAATCTTGGGGCCATTGCTCTTTCTTTTATACAGTGCAGATATATCTACATGCATAAAAAATTGCAAATTCCATATATATGCAGATGACTTGCAAATCTATTTTCCATTCCAGCCACAAGACACAGCAACATCTGTAAATAAGATTAATGAAGACCTTAATAGAATTGCTAGCTGGTCAGCTAAAAATAATCTTGTTTTAAATCCTGGGAAAACAAAGTTCATAGTGTCCGGCTCTAAAAAGCAAGTACAACAAATCAATCAATATCAGCCAGCAATATCTATATATAATAATCCCATTGAATGTGTGCCTGAAGCCAGGAACTTAGGCCTTATTATGGATAGCCACCTAAGGTTTGAGACACACATCTTGGAAGCTGTTAAAAATTGCTTTTATCGTTTAAGTTTATTATACAAAATGAGACCATACCTTAGTATACATTTGAGAATTCAACTATGTGAGTCAATTGTTCTGGCAAAACTAAATTATGCTGACACTGTGTATGGGCCATGTTTACTAAGTAGGTCAAATCGCCTGATACAGAGGGTCCAGAATGCATGTGCCAGATTTTGTTTTCATATTCCTCCTAGAACACACGTCACTGCTTATCTAAATAGTGCTAACATGCTAAAAATGGAGGCAAGAAGAAAACTACACCTTTCGGTATTGTTGTTTGGGGTTATTAAAAGCCAAAAACCAATTTATCTTTATCAGAAACTGTCATGGGCACGTGAGAGAAGTAGATACGAGACTCGGGCCTCATCTTACTTAATACTTTGTCCTCGCCATAGAACGGCAGCCTTTCGTGGTAGTTTCAAGTTTGCTGCTAGTCGGTGTTGGAACGATCTACCACTGCCGAGCAGCAAAATCGAAAGTAGCATTCAGTAAAAGCTTAAGGAAATATCTTTTAGACCAACAAATAAAAGTGTAAATTTAAAGAATGGGTAATATTCTTACTTGAGCTTCACATGGTCCACCTTATTGATAGGGAAAACTGTTATAAAAATAGCAATATTATACAATATTTTAATATAGTTTTCATTTAACTTCATATGTACATAAAATTGATTGTTTTGTTCGTTCTAAGCTATGTTTGTAACAATGTACTCTGTGGTGATTAATATTCTCTTTGATTGGAGCGTTTAGTCTATCCTTGCTTGAGAGGCTAAGGACTATGCCATACAGCCTGGTCTTCAAATTAGTAATTACCTTAAACCTTATCTATTTTTCTGTTGTTTAATATTAAATAATCATAATTGTAGATATTTTAAATTTATGTCTATATTATATGTATCTTTATATATGCAAATGTTCATCGTATTCTAAAGTAATGTAGATATTGTATATGTAAGAGGAAGTCAAGGATCGTGTATAGAAATAGGTAGATAGTACTAGCATGCATCGGAATTAAGTCGGTGGCCTTAATTTGTGTAGAGAACGAAACTTCTTTCTCTTTTGTTATGGTAGTTAAGAATACTTTAGAGATAGTAATTAGACAAAGGAATAGATTTTTTATTATATTTTATTTTTCTCTGTATAATGTTCTGTGGTATAGGATATGTTTATTTAGCCAATTCAGCGAGCATGTATGTTTTTTGGAGATCTGACGGCGAATAAAGGGCTCCACTGAAAATCAGTGATGTGGCTTTGGCCGCAGCTTATGCTGAGTGGATACCTTATTTGGCATTATGCAACACAAAAAAACTTGTAGTTGCTATTCTTTTTTTTTTTTGTATTTTTGAATGTTTTGTTGTACCTATAATGTGTTGCTTATTTGCTAAATAAAAGTATTTTCTTCTTTTCTTTCTTCTTCTTCTGATTGACAGCATTATGGAAAGGTATAAAATTTTGACACGAAGTAAAAGATGACAGGTTCGGATGATCACTTATTAGACCTAACTATGGCAAATTCTTGGCTGTTATATCGGAGAGTAATTGACGGCGTGTAAAGAAAAAGAAAACACGGGTCAGTATCTTCTTCCCCCAAACATTATGAAACAAAAAAAGAGTATAATAAAACAATTTTATACTCATTGCAACAAGGAGAAAAGCTTATCAATTTTTCTTTAATAATGAAGACCGACAGTGGCAAAGATTTTACAGTTTGTAAACGACGATCCAGAGTAACCTAACTTTAAAATAACGACTTTTAGAAAAAAATATGAGAAAACTAAATTTCAAGTATATGAAAAAGACCAGAAGAAGTGTAATGCTGGACAGACCAGATTTAATTCAGTGGAGAAAAAAATATTTAACCAAAATTAAAGAGTTCAGGTGAGAGGGTAGAAAAAAATATTATATGGATGAAAGAAACAGTCAATGCTAGTAAGTATTTGTTAACTTGTGACTAGTTATTAAGTGTGATATATATAATTATTCTATAATTATCAAAATTTGTTTTTCAGGACACACTGTTAGTTATGTTTGGGTGGATATGGACATAAAAACCAGCCGTCAAGCTTTTTTAAATGGTTTTTTATAAATCCACAAAAAGGGAAAAGGTTAATTATTATCCACATCGGAAATGAAGGTGGTTTTCTAGAAAGTAGTAATGGCTTTTTGAAGCAAAAAAACTGATAGTGAAGTTTATTATCATGGTGAAATGGACTCTCACAATTTTGAAAAGCTATCTTCGTGTTTTAAGATTATTTCCAGATTAAACTAATAAATAATAACAAAAATATACATTGTCTGTCACTTTTGTTAAATGTTGTATTAGATCAACGTTTATTTAATTTGTGTACATCATAGACTGGGTGGTCCTGATTAATTACACTTACCATCAGGTGGACCGCAGGCTTGTTTGCCAGCTTAGTGGTATATAAAAAAAATTAAGCCACAAAACAAAATCCTATAACCATTGTGTGTTTCTTAATTACAGGTTTGTAAAAGTGCTCGAGGCAATTGAACCCGGTTCCACCGCGAGAAAATTAGAGCGGGCACCAAATACAAGCTGGAAGAAAAACGATATAAAAGAGTGGCTCACAAATGAAAATATTGAATTCAAAGAGGAAGATCTGAAAGTAGATTCATTAGACCTATGGCATGACCTATTCATTAGACCTATGGTATGGCATGAAAAAAAAAATATAATAAGTGTTTTGTAGATGAAATGGCGATAGAAAAAAAAACATGTGACTGTCTTGCGTTTACCTCCTTTCTATTGCGAACTCAATCCAATAGAATTAATATGGGCACGTATAAAGTCTTATGTAGGAAGAAAACTTTCAATATGGCAGATGCCAAAATACTTTTAAATAAAGCCTTGGATAAGAAAACAGCTGACAACTGGAGACAATGTATTGCTCTTGTAAAAAAGAAGAAGATATACTCAGGACTGATCCTCCTATCACTTACAGAAAATAATCTGCTCTATAACCTCATGCAGAAAATGAAGTTGACTTAGTTATAGGTAAATTTCACGATTGAGTTTCTTCTTAAATAATTTATGCCTATAAAGCCTGTTGTAAGCATTTATAGAAAAATAAATCTTGTCAATAATATAACACCGCTGGAATAAATGGGCTTTTGCTACGTGAACGAAATAATAATAGCACTTTGTTAGTCTACGCAACATATACATAAATATGTAGGTTATTTCTCATCGCAAATTTTGAATTTTAAAGATTTGAAGTTTTATTAGTGTCGTGATTAGAAAACCAGTTAAAGAATGTAACAATAGGTAATCATGTTAATATTTTCATGATTAATGATTGGTGGATGAGGTTATGTTTTATTTGCAACAAGATTCCTAGTCAGGTATAGGTAGTCTAAATAGACCTAATATAAATATAATAGACCTAATATAAATATATTAGACCTAATATAAATATATTAGGTAAATTTTGTTATAACTCGGTCATTTAAAGAAAGGAATAAAAATGGCAGCTTAGCTACGTAATAATTATATTCCCCGAAGACAAAGATAAGCTATTACAACTCCGTTGGAAAAACCTACGCTACATCGTTGGCAGGTTACTGCCCAGCCCACAAAAATAGACATTTTTTCAATATGTACGTTACCGACAGTCCTCCGTGTAAGGGCTGCATTAAGTCCGAGGAGACACTTTTTCACTTGATCCTAGGTACACTGCAAAATCGTGATCGGTCAACGGGCAAAACTCCTCAATAATATCAAATACCTCCTGGATTTCTGGACAGAATTGAAGTGGTATGAGTAACCAATGACATGTGAATCGGTTACCTACGCACAATGGCCCTATTATAAGGCTAAGTGCGAAAACTAATAGCCCAACTAACTATAGACTAAGAGAACTGGGCTGCGCATTTGCTATCCAGCAGTGAAAAATAATAGTACTGTGACAAAGACGAAGCGAAGTGATAATCTCTTGTCTGTTTCTAACTTGTTTTAATAAACATCAACAAACAAAATGGCGGGCGTTCATAGAAAATAAAGAGACCACATTTTACTTTGTCTCTTTCTAAAGTGTAACCAGTTTTGTGAGGCTATTGCGCAGTCAATAGGACTGATAACAGAACTCGAAGTCAACGATAATCTGAGAACGGTCGAATATGCGCGCGTGAGAATATAGACGGCAAACAGGAGGACCGCCATTTTCAATCCCATTCAAAATTATTGAGGCATACCTTTTCAATTTTTCAGTAAATATTCCCAGTAAAGAGCCTTGTTTCTGCCAATGTACCTTAAACTTCAAATACAGGTGTTTCTTATGAAAGGAATTATTTTTTAAAATATGATGAATGCTGGAAGTTACAAAAATTTAAAAAAAATATTATGTGAAGGATATTGAAGGTAATCTTTGAGACTTGAGTTTTATATATCTTGCCTATAGACAACTCCCAGATATAATTAATTAATTCCTTGTCGTTACATTGGTGTCAGTCATTAGTGCGACGACGAGTCGGAACTAAAAAAATATTTATTTGTTACAGAACATGATGTGTCAACGATTGGCTTGTGTTCCAAATGTTGAATCAGGCCATCGGAATAAGGCAAATGAAAACCATCTCACGCAATTGAAAAGTTTTGGGTTGAAGCTATAAATACGATTAAAAAATGGTAATAAATAAGAACATAAAGATTGTTGGCCACTTCATTTTAAATGTTTGACATTGTTTGGCAAGGTTCAATGGGGACAATGGGAATTTCTTCTATGATACCAAAATTCCCATAATCTTCATTAAGATTCGCTATGGAGATAGTGGGAGTTACCGTTTGATATGTTGTTGTTATAGAACCAAAACTGCTACATTTTGCGAAAGCCGTTCCTCGAAATTAAAGTTTTTCAAAAACACCGGTTAATATACACCGTCAGATTATAAAAGAAATATTTAAAAAATCCGTATGGATACGAAAACATAGGTGAACCACGGTAGTGTAGGAAACTGTTTTTGAGTGCCTTCTAGTAAGAAAACCAAAAGCCCTTGCAGCTGCCAAGAGCCCAAGAATTCATCAAACCGCAAGTGGCACTTTTTTAACACTTATCTAGACATTTTTGAATACAATAAGATCCTAGCGCATAGACAATTCAGACGAGACAGCTCTATCAACTGTACAAAGATCCCAAAAATTGTTTGCAACTAAGGGTCTAAATCAGGTTAGGGCCTTAACTATGAGGGTGATAGAGTTGGCACGGCCACCATATTTTCCTGTCTCATATACCAAAAAAATATGAAGCAGAAGTTAAAAGATAAAGCTCCAACTGGCATGTTATGATGATTAAATCAGTTGTTTTTTTATAAACCGTTTCAGAAATGAATCGGGAGCTTAACCACCATACTTCACCCACAAATGCAACCGTTAGAAGTTTATTCTATGATCTTATTTCAACCTATAGTAACTAATTGCCCTTGAAGTCATCCAGGTAGAGTCGTCACTCGATTTCAAATTGGTCCAATATATAATAAAGCCGAACAGTTTAAAAAATTAAAGTCGAAAAAAAAGGTCTTTGGCCTATTGACCGTAACCTATTATCGGACCATGTGTTTTTAAACCATACCAAAAAGGTTCCATTGGCTTTGGAAAATCTATCCATTCCCACAGCTCAAGTAACAGAAATTATAATGCAGGAAGCGAATACATACTCTACTGCAACGTCTCAGACAAAGGAAGGCTTACTCCAAGAAGAGGCGGTGCGGCGGCGCATAATAAGGGCTGATAAGAGAATAACCTACCAACAGATTCGGACAAGCTTAGGCATTGGTATGAGTCAGGTGCAAAAATCTTACATAAACTTTCAGCATCAGGAAGCTATATACTATATGGATACGCCATAATTTGACATAAAACCAACAACACTGTAGCGTAGATTGGTGCCGCAAAATTCTACAAAAGTACAACGGCATTGACTTGAATGCTGTTTTTGACATCGGTACAATGACGGTTAATGAAAGTTGGATATATTGTTACGAACCCGAAAAAAAACGAAAACCAGCACAGTGGGTGTTTACTTTTGAGGATTTGCCAACAAAAGTAAAGAAAGGTAGGTGGTTGCTCTATTCTTTGGGGGCGGGTCATTTCGCGAGTTGTGCTGTAAGACAAAAGGACAGTTACTGCAGACTTGTATATTAACCCGGCGTTCGCAAAGTTGGGTCTATTTGACCCGAGCAGTTTTCAAATGAGCGTGTTTCTTAAAAATTTTGTGCGACGTTGCCAAACTTCTCAGTAGCTGGAGCTAAGGGTCCCCTCTCCGCGCGGGATATCGCCATTCAGTCGTGTTGCGGCCGCAGCGGGTGATAGACACGGCCAAACGCGAAAAAGGTAAATATGACTCAACCATACTATTTGTGTCGTAATTTTGCGCCGTTTAAAAAAAATGTTTTTTTGTTGTTTTATGTTGTTTATTTTGTTATTTTCAGAACTTTTGCAATTATGGATCGCGAAGAACGTGAACGGCAGCGAATTTTAAGTATTTTGCAAGAATCCGACTCCGAATACGAAAATTGTACGTCGGAAACTGAAGAAGAAGACCTTCTGAGTGTTCGCAGCCAAGATAGTGACACCGATGAAGACGCATCTGATTATAACAGCAATGATGAACCTTTGATTCAACTACGCCGTCGCTTACATTCTTCACATTCAGAATTACAGCAGAATTTTGATACTAACTCGACTGCGACGATCTCTTTAGAAAGCCAGTTACGAACCACTTATTTTTTTGGAAAAGACGGAACAAAGTGGCATAAGATGCCTTTGCGCCAAAATGTTCGAACTAGGGCAGAAAATATTATAACTCAAGCGCCAGGTGTTCAACCAGTTGCTTAGAATCTGAAAAAGAGTGCTGGAACATATTTTTTGCAGACGAAATGGTTGACCAAATATTAGCTTATACAAATGCTCGCATTCAAATCAAATAGCAGCTTGTCAAGACCCTTCAAAATATAGCTATATGAAAGAATATATTTGCAGTGAATTTCTTGCTTCCCTTGGACTTTTGTATATGGCTGGTGTGCTTCGCTCTGGGAGACAAAACCTGGCTGATCTTTGGGCTTCAGATGGTACTGGCACAGATATCTTTAGGTTGACTATGTGGCAGAGACGTTCTGTTATATATATTTATAGTATACATTATTGCCTAAGCGGCTTGCCCCTCTGGCAAACCTCATCATCAGCATATCTTGCAGTCCCATGTCACCATGGACGCATCAGTTAGTTCATCACGCGTCTCTACCCAGTCGACACCTGCCAGATACCATTTTTATTTGTATTTAATAGTTCTATTTTTTTTATTAAACTCACTTTTATTTTATTCTTTGACTTTTGTTTAAATTCCTTTTTTTAAAAACTCATTAAGAAAAGACTTTATAACAAATGGTGGCAGCGTTAAGGGATAATCAAAAAATATCCCCGGTTCGTCTCCGAAGTTTTATAGTGCTTAGAACTCTAAAAGTGGTATACCAAGTAAAACTATATTTACGTAAAGCAAGTGTCGTAAAAACTTAAGTGTTGAACTCACCCTTCCAAGTGTCGTCATCATTGTCTCGTTCCTGAACAATAAAATAAAAATCTTCGTCATCGCCGTCTCGTTCCTGAAAAAAAAGAAATAATAATTCGACATTACTTACCTTGTTCCTGCACACTGTTGTGACGTCACCGTAGTCGCCACATCACCGTCGTCGCCACGCCGCCGAGAGCCGCCGTCCCTACAAAGAAAAAAATCGTAACACCAACCCCAGACTGACTTCAATTATTTCAAGATCCAGGAGTACATCCGACTCACATCACCGGAAGTAGTATGTTGATCCTGTACTATTTCTCCATATTCCTGTAAGTGACTTTCCTATAACTATTGTGTGTAAAGTGTTTTTGTGTGAGAAGATCCTATTCAAGAACATTTCAAAATATTTCATAGTCATAATTAATTCATCATTAATATTCAAGCCAAAGTTCCTAGAAATAAGCAGATGATAAATGTGTTATTATTAAGTTCGCTTTGTTATTACAACTAGAAGATAAGGTAGCACCGTCGCGACCATATCCTATCTCAACTCGCTTATATCTCGTCACGCACATAATTTCACCTGGCTGCCTGTTACACCGTATCGTAATTTGAATCGAACACTTTTTACTTCATCTTATTTTCTGTTCGTTTAAAATTTTACAATGACTTCAAAAGATGAAATTAAAACGCGATCAATGACCGAAAGCAGCGAAAAAGCAGATATAAACATTTTACTTAAATTTATCAAACCTTTTGACGGATCTCGTGATAAAATAAACTCATTTATCTCAAATTGTAACAATGCTCTTTCCCTAGCTTCAGATTCACAAACAGACTTACTTTTAAAATATATATTAAGCCAATTAAATGGGAAGGCAGAAACAGCTTGCGCAATAAAAGAGTTTGACTCATGGGAACAGCTTGGTGATTTCTTAATAGCGCAGTTTGGCGAAAGAAAACACTATGCTCACCTTCTTTCCGACTTACAAGAATGTCGTCAGTCACTTAACGAGCCAGTTAGTCAGTTCGCACTCCGAATAGAAATACATCTGTCAAAATTACTTACCGAAATCACACTGTCAAATAAGAAGAAAACAGAATTGGCTGGCCGGACTGCCGCAATGGAAGAGCTCGCTCTTCACACCTTTTTGTTAGGACTGCTACCTAGAATTTCAAACCTTGTACGAGTCAAAAGTCCATCCACCCTTAATGAGGCTATAAACCTAGCCACATCAGAAGAAAAGATTCTATTACTGCAACAAAAACGTAGTTTTCCACCAACAGGTGCAAATTCAGTCTCGCCGCGTCCATACCGAAGGACAGAACCCTTTCGACCTACAGTACACAACGTCGATTCTAGGCCTCAAGTGTCCAGTAGACCACCTCAGTCAGACCCCAACTTGTTTTGCCGATATTGCAAAGCTCTAGGTCACACTATTGACGTTTGCAAAAAACGTGAATACAACAATAGAAATCGGATGCTACAACCACCCACACAATTTCATCCAAGGCCTAATCCACGACCTTTTCCAAATCAGAACTTTGCAAGACCTCAACAAGCTAGAGTACATTTTGTAGAAGACAATAACGCTCACTACCCATCAGAATATGACAACAATCAACCCCTATACACCAACGAAACAACCCACTCTCAAGACCATTTAAACGCCTAATGGGCTCACGGAGGTGTCTCGTGAGACCCAAAACACTTAACTTAACTATCCCAAACGGTAATAAGGACACCCACTCTGTTTCCAATGATCACACGGGTAACCAGCCCCAAACAAGCATCCAATCCACTGTTTCCAATGATCACACGGGTAACCAGCCCCAAACAAGCATCCAATCCACTGTTTCCAAGGGTCACACGGGTAACCAGCCCCAAGCAAGCATCCAATCTACTGTCTTGAAGGAAGACACGGGTAACCAACCCCAAATAAGCGACCAGTCCACTGTTTCCAAAGGTTTTCGATTTTCTCAAATTACCTATCAAA
Organism: Apoda limacodes; assembly: GCA_946406115.1. Lineage (NCBI taxonomy): Eukaryota > Metazoa > Arthropoda > Insecta > Lepidoptera > Limacodidae > Apoda > Apoda limacodes. The sequence continues at coordinate 16,691,573 of OX291564.1, read as the reverse complement.
AAAAAAAAAATCACTTACCTGAAGATCACCCTGTAGTACCTGTAACAAATACTGTATCCGATCCAACTCCTATAAATGAAACTATTTACGAAGTCTCTTGTGACCCGACTAAACTATCCTTACCTTACGTAAATGTTCAAACCTCTGTATCAGATAAACCGTTATCCTTCCTTGTAGACACAGGATCCTCGATCTGCCTTATCAAAAAATCTTCCATCCAATCCTACAACGGCATAACACTAACTGACCGTAAACTAAAACTAAAGGGCATAAACAACGATAAAAAAACTACATCCACTCTAGGTGACTTCGAAATGAAAATACTGTTTTCTAAAGAATCCCTTCTATTTACATTCCATGTTGTTGATGACATAAACCTATCCTATGACGGAATTATAGGACACAACCTACTTACCCACTTCCAATGTAACATAGACTACAACAGAAATATACTTAACATTGACAAAAACAAATTAAATCTCCTGTTTTCCAAACCTACTTACAATATTCCTCCTCGTACAGAACTCATGATTGAATGTTCCATCAAAAATTCTAAACTAAAAGAAGGTGTTATAATCGACCAACATATCTCCGATTCATTACTTATTGCAAACTGTATAGTGAAAGTCAAAGACAACAACAGAGTAAACATAACTGTTGCCAATGTATCCGAAAACCCAATACCACTGTCTTCAGATCTTCAACTCACACTTCACCCTCTCGATCACGAATCCCAATGCTTAACTAAATCCAGTCAAAAAAGCATTGACAGAACACAACAAGTTCTAAGTCTCCTTCGTGTTTCACACCTGAATAGCGAAGAACTTGAAGCACTCTATGATGTGTGTTCACGATACTCGGATATCTTCCACCTCCCAAATGATCAATTAACTTCTACAGATGCCATTCAACATGAAATAAGAACGTCCTCCTCCCAGCCTATTAATGTCAAGTCCTATAGATTCCCCGAAGTCCATAAACAAGAAGTGCAAACTCAAATCCAAAAAATGCTTGATCAAAATATAATTGAACCTTCTATGTCCCCTTGGTCTTCTCCGATTTGGATCGTGCCTAAAAAGATAGACGCATCTGGTCAAAAGAAATGGCGCATTGTTATTGATTACAGGAGGTTGAATGACATAACCATTGGAGAATCCTACCCTATTCCTAACATTACAGAGATCTTGGACCAGTTGGGAAATTCGAAGTACTTCTCCACTTTAGATTTAGCGTCCGGATTCCATCAGATAAGAATGAAGCCAGAAGATTCAGCTAAGACAGGGTTTAGTGTGCCCCAAGGTCACTTCAATTTCTGTAGAATGCCCTTCGGTTTGAAAAATGCGCCGTCTACATTCCAGAGGCTCATGAATAACGTCCTCACCGGTCTCCAAGGAGAGCGCTGCTTCGTATATTTAGATGATATCGTAACCTATTCGTTTGACCTATCATCTCACATTGAAAACCTCTCTCTCGTGTTCCAAAAGCTCAGGTCCTATAACCTGAAATTACAACCCGACAAATGCGAGTTTCTAAGAAAGGAAGTCGGATACCTTGGCCACGTAATTACAGAACAAGGTGTCAAACCAGATCCTAACAAAATAACATCTGTCCAAAACTTCCCCATTCCCAGATGTCCGAAAGACATTAAATCCTTTTTGGGTTTAGTGTCATATTATCGCCGTTTCATACCCGATTTCTCCAAAATCTCTAAGCCACTCACGCTCCTACTCAAGAAAGATATTCCATTCCTCTGGCAGAACGAACAACAACTTGCTTTTGAACAACTGAAAGACAAACTCCTAACCGCACCTGTCCTCATCTATCCTGACTTTTCAAACCCCTTTATCCTTACCTGTGACGCTTCAAACTACGCAATTTCAGCCATCCTTTCTCAAGGTACAGTCGGCAAGGATCACCCTATAGCCTTTGCATCTCGTACATTAAATAAAAACGAAATCAATTACAGCACCACCGAAAAGGAACTACTGGCCATCGTCTTTGGCTGTAAAACCTTTAGGCCCTACCTGTTCGGCAGGAAATTCTCGATTGTAACTGATCACCGACCTTTGAAATGGCTCTTTAACCATACTGATCCTAGCAGTAAACTGCAACGTTGGCGCTTAAAACTAGAAGAGTATGAGTATGAGATTATTTACCGCAAGGGTAAGCTTAATTCCGCTGCTGATGCTCTTTCTAGGTTCCCTATCCAAAACCCCGTTTCCATTAATCCCGTAGATATAGACGCTGGTCCTTCTAACGCAGATCAAAATCCCTATCCACTAACTACCAATGAAAATACATCACAAAATCTAAGCCCTCCTATACCTGAAATCCAACCATCCACTAGTAACCAAGACTCTATGATTCCGAACCCTACACTCAGCCCATTCCTTTCCGAAGACGCGTTGGACGACTCCTATTCCAAATTCCTGAAATCAATCCCTCATACTAATTACACTACTAAAATTATCGAACACAATGACAGCCTAACAAAAAGCCATCACAAACTGTTTATTGTGCCTACTTCCCTAGATCTGGACGAGTCCATGCCCTATGTACAAGAAATCTTGTGCAATTCCCCAGAGTCCGAAAACTTCCTGCAATCTGAAAAGACGTTACATTCCTACAAGTCCCTCAAAATTAAAGACAAAACTTACCTCTTCTTGTTCACCAAAGTCCATCATTTTGATGACTGCTCATACGCCGATATTTTCGAATCCCTGAAAAATGTAAGAAATGAACTTTTACTACTGTGGGAAGAGACTCCAACTGAACTCAGCATAACTGATTTTAAAACTCCCTTTGACAGACACTCTTATCCGAAACTCTATAGTATTATTTCTTACCTATTTAATAACACAGAAATCGAAATACACATCTATAAGAACAAAATATTCTACCCGACACTAACCGAAACCAAGACCATATTAAAAGAAAACCATGACAGTCCTGTCGCCGGACATCTTGGTGCTAATAGAATGTTCGATAAAATACGTGAACAGTTTTATTGGAAGAACATGCGCAGTGACATCGAGAATTATGTCAAAACGTGTCAATCATGTCAAACCAATAAGGCTTTAAGACAGATTAACCGATCCCCTATGCAGATCACCAGCACATCTACTAGCCCATTTGAGAGAGTCTCCTTGGATATTGTCGGTCCACTCCCTGAATCTGGTCCTGGCAAGTTAAGGTTTATCTTAACCCTTCAAGATGACCTGACTAAGTTCTCAACAGGGTACCCTCTCAGGAACACCACTGCCGAAGAAACAAGTGAGTGCCTTTTACACTTCATTTCCTTATTTGGCATACCCAAATATATTCTCACTGACCAAGGCACAAATTTCACAGCAGAATTATTTAAACAAACCTGCTCATTCCTTAAGATAAAACAACTTTGGTCCTCTCCATACCATCCCCAAACCCAAGGAGCTCTTGAAAGGAGTCATTCCACTTTGAAGGAGTATCTTAAATCTTACATCTGTGAATCACAAGATAACTGGCCCAGATACGTGTACACAGCTATGTTAGCTTATAACACAGCAGTTCATAGTACAACTAACTTCACTCCATACGAGTTACTCTTCGGCCATAAACCTTTTATCCCCAACTCCGTATACACTCCATTGGAAGATGCGACCTATTTAGACTACGTTAAGATGCTCCAACACAGACTCCAATATTCTCGCGATAAAGCTAGAGAAAACATTCAAAGGTCCAAAGAATGTTCTAAGGTCTATTATGACTCTCATACACGACCTGTTAATTACAAAGTTGGTGACTACGTCTACCTTAGAAACCACCTCAGGTTGCGTAAATCCCTTTCACCAATCTGGAAAGGACCTTACAAGGTAATGAAGATAAACGGCAGAAATACTCTGACTCTCTTAATAAACCGCCGTCATGTAGTACACCACTACGACCAGGTAAAACTTGCACGCGGTGAATCTTAATGTAATAAAATATTAATAAAAGTACCTAATAAATAAAGTTTTTGAATTTAATTTTTTTTACATTTTTACTATATATAATTATATATATATTAGGTTAGCTTTATTATACATACCTTTTAGATTTTATTACATGTTAGTTTTAAGAAGGTATTTTTATGTTTACCTTACTTTTATTCTTTTTACTTTAATTGCAGTGCCCAGTCCTTGGCACAGGAACAATATATTCAACCTGTTACAAATTATCCTGGTATATATTTCGACCCAGTTGGCTCACTGAAGGTAATTGACGGATATTTAAACGTAATTATACCTACGGACATTTCATTTATTAAACCGCACATAGAAAACATAAACGGTGTGATAGGCACCTCGCGGTACTTGTGCAAACTAAGTGACGTATACAATGACTCCGAATGTCATAACATGTTCTTACCATTGTCAACACGATATAATGATATTGTCCGAGATTTTGATTCCATCTCACATTTGCTCTCGAAACATTCGAAAAGATCTGCATGGTTTGGTGGAATTGGAACCGTTTTCAAGCACCTGTTTGGGACAATGGATCAAAATGACGCTATTAAGTACAGCACCGCTATACAGACTGTCGAAACCGACCAAAAAGAATTATCAAAATTAATGAAAGAAAATATTTTAGTAACCACATCTACAATTAACTCATTTAAAGAAATCATTAACAAAATCAGCGTCAACGAACAACGTCTGAATAGCGCTGTTGAAAACTTGTCATCAAAATTACAGAATGTGTCCATTTTAACTGATAATTTGTATGTAAAATCTAAACTGTTCGAGTTATTAAACATTTTAGAAAACAGTTTGTTAACCTTGTCATTTAAATTAGAAGATGTACTGAATGCAGTAATGTTTAGCAAATCAAATATACTACACCCCTCCATAATCACCCCAAAAGACTTGTTTCTTGACCTTGTAGAAAACTACAGATTTTTGCCCAGCTCAAAAGAGTTACCAGTCTCATTAGAACTAGACAACATTAACATATTATTAAATATATCCGAAATATCCAGTTATTACATGAAAGACAGAATAGTCTTTGTACTAAGGTTGCCTCTTGTTACCCCGAAAGAATATCTAATCTACCATAGCCTTCCTTTTCCCGCCGTAATCAGCCCTGAACACCTTGAGTCATATTCCACTATAGTCCCTTCTGTTAAATATATAGGTATAAGTAGAGATAAGTCATATTACTGTAAGATAGAAGATATAAAGATATGTAAAATCCTATATAACCAATTTTTTATATGTGAAATATCAGATGTATACTCTAGTACCGCAGTTCCGATATGTGAAACGGAAATACTAACAAAGGCCTTGAATTCAGTTCCCGAAATTTGTAAAACTAAATTTATTCAAGGTCATCTTGAACTCTGGCAAAGCATTCAAAATAATAAATGGATCTATATCATGTCTCAAAAATCTAAATTATCTATTGATTGTCATAAGTCTAACCTATTTGAAACCTACATTGTGGGTGCCGGCACGCTAAGCCTGCCAAGCAACTGTGTTGCTTATTGTGGAGAAATGAAACTGTCCCCGAAACATAGCATAAATTTAGAATTAAAACCTGTAAAACCAAACTTTGAAATAGTAAATGACTCATGCTGTAATATAGCTAAGTTTCAGAATCTAAAGTTTAACCTGCCAAACTTAAAATTAAAAAATGTTAATTTTGACTCTGTTTTACTAAACCACGGTGAAATTAGTAACGATATTGTTAGAAAATTAGATAAAATTATTGAAAAACCTCATATTGTAACCTACGGTAATTATTACTCATTTAGCACAATAGTTATTATTATAGTTATAACACTATATATAGTATACATCATTTGTAAATCTGGCATATGTCTTCGAGTTATTCGATTTTTATTTCCTCACAAGAGAGAAATCGAAATTGCTCAGGAACTCTCTGAAATTATAGAAACCACCCCTAATATTCCGGGACCCAGAATTAAAACCACTATTACATAAACTTCACCCTTAAGGTGGAAGTTCAGTCTCAACCGGGGGGCTGTTATATATATTTATAGTATACATTATTGCCTAAGCGGCTTGCCCCTCTGGCAAACCTCATCATCAGCATATCTTGCAGTCCCATGTCACCATGGACGCATCAGTTAGTTCATCACGCGTCTCTACCCAGTCGACACCTGCCAGATACCATTTTTATTTGTATTTAATAATTCTATTTTTTTTATTAAACTCACTTTTATTTTATTCTTTGACTTTTGTTTAAATTCCTTTTTTTAAAAACTCATTAAGAAAAGACTTTATAACAGTTCGCATTTTATACAAAGTAACCTTAGCTTTGATGACATGACTTCGCGTGATTCAAGAAAATCATTGGATAATTTGGCTCCAATCCGCGATATTTTTGAAGCATTTTTACATAATTGCCGCAATAGCTACATTCCAGAAGAAAATCTCACAATAGACGAAATGCTCTTGGCATTGAGAGGCAGATGTAAGTTCAGACAGAACATACCATCAAAGCCCGCCAAGTGCGGACTGAAAATTATTGCATTAGTCGATTCAAAGAAATTTTATATAGTTAACCTTGAGATTTACGCAGGAAAACAAACCGAAGGCCCATATTATGTAAGCAATAAGCCATAATTAATTATTATTAATATAATAATTGATGTCGTGGACCGTGTCGTGCAGCCAGTTTTTAAAACAAACCGAAACGTAACATTCGATAATTGGTTCATCAGCAATGATTTAGTAAATCATTTGCTTCAAGAACACAAATTGACATCTGTGGGTACTATTCGTAAAAATAAAAAGCAAATGCCCGCAGAATTCACAAAAACCAAGGGAAAAGAAAAAAAACTCATCGACTTTTGGTTTTCAGATAGATGTCATGATCGTATCATAAACCCCGAAAAAAACGGAGGTAAATACAATTTATAACGTGACAAAAGGAGTCGATGTTGCTGACGAGCTTTGTTCTACTTACAACGTTAGCCGTAGTTCAAAAAAATGGCCCTTGACATTTTTTTATGGCATGCTAAATATGTCTGAAATAAATGCGTACATAGGGTAATTCCGGGGGAGACGGCCGTACGGGAGAGATGGCCAATAGAAAAAAGTTCCAAAACTAATTAAGAGATGGCGCTTTTAGTTCAGTTCGGTTCGTTTCGGAACGGGCAACAAGTAAAAAAATATGAAAAGGTGAGTAATTTGAGTTTGTTTTTTTCAAATATGTCCGATTTAAGTTAAGGGTTTGACATATTAAGTGGTCACAAAAAGGTTTTAAAAGATTCGTCCGTTTTTGCGTTTTTTTCTGTGATGTGAAAATATTGTACGTATGCTAACCTCAAAAGTACCTACAAAATTTTGAATTTGCTTTAATTACCTACATATGGCCATCTCACCCGGACAATCGGGAGAGATGGCCATAGTATTTACGGGAGAGATAGCCATAAAATTTTATGTCATTTTTCTGTTTTTTTTTAACCTTCAATATTTTTTACAGATGCCTAACCAATACTTGCGGAAGCCGGATTCTGGTCGGGGTGCGTGGAGTGAAGAAGACTTGAAAAACGCTATGGAAGAAGTACAAAAACGAGCCATGTCAGTTTATATGGCCACTTTAACCTACAATATTCCAAGAAAAACTCTGGAAAGAAGATTAAAATTAAACAACTGTAAAAAGGGACCAATGGGACCATCGTCAACCTTTGGTGCAGATAATGAAAAAAGACTGAGCCGCCATATAAAAGATATGCAGTCAAGAGGATTTCCTTTGACTATCGATGATTTAAGAATAATTGCATTCAAATTTGCAGAGCAATTAGGTATTGAACACAAATTCAATAAAACATCTGAAAAGGCGGGCTATGACTGGGTGCAAATGTTTTTAAAAAGAAATTCAGACATTTCATTGAGAAAATCAGAAGGAGTGTCTTATGCTAGAAGTCAAGGGATGAATAAAGCAGAAGTAGGAGCCTATTTCGAAATGCTCGAAAAGATTCTCTGTGACAATGATCTCATAAATAAATCTAGCCATATTTTTAACATGGACGAGTCTGGTTTGCAATTAAATAATCGACCAGGTCATGTTTTGGCAGAAAAAGGTTCCAACAAAGCGGTATCTATGTCAACATCTACAGAAAAAGGAGAAACGATTGCGGTAATTGCTTGTTGTAATGCTGAAGGCAATTTTATACCTCCTGCGTGCATTATGAAAGGGCAAAGGAAGAAGCCTGAATTCGAAGACGGACTGCCTCCAGGTTCTGCGGTTTATATGTCACAAAAATCAGCTTATATAACCTCCGACATATTTCTTGAATGGATGAAATCACATTTTTTACCTCGAAAACCAGATGGCAAAGTGCTTCTTTTACTAGACGGTCATTCTACTTACTGTAATTCAGTTAAAATGCTGGAGTTTGCTAATGATAATGACATCATTTTACTCTCGATGCCATCACACACATCGCACTATCTTCAGCCACTGGATGTAGCCGTTTTTAAGTCTCTGAAGACTCACTTTTATGAGTCGTGTCGTTTATGGATGAAACAGCATCCCGGACGCCGTATAACAAGGCAACAATTTGGTTTCTTATTAGACCAAGCCTGGGGGAAATCAGCGACAAGTGGAAATGCGACTTCAGGATTCAAAGCAGCAGGAGTTTTTCCACTAAATCCAAGTGCCATTCCGGAGTATGCGTTCAGTACGAACATTGAGCCACCTATTGATCGAAACATTGGACAAGCAACACCAAAAAGCATGGCGAAATCAGTTTCAGATTCAGCTGCAAGTACGTCCACTCAGACCGTGGACCTACCAACGCCGACAAGAGTACTGAACGAAGTATCTCCACTGCCTGTAAAACTAAACGAAGTCCGCAAACGAGCCAAACAAGTAAGCATTCTATTGACATCTGAAGAGCATATTAAAAAACGAAAAATAAAAGAAAAAGAAAAGGGAAAAAAGGAGGAAAATTCAAAAAAACAAAAAAAAAAAAAAACAGAAATTAAGACTGATACACCTAAGCAAAAAAAGACTGCTAAGAGACGTAAGGCGATTCGTAGGTTGTCTGATAGCAGTTGCGAAGAAATTCCAATGTCTTTCAGTAACACGTCTGACAGTGAAACTGAAGACAACGAGAAAGATAACTGCAGAGGTGGTGGTGATAATTATTATAGGACACAACTAGTCGAGGACTGGATACAATGCCAAATTTGCATGTTCTGGGTGCATGAAAATTGCACCGAGTTCGAAGAAATGTGTTCCCACTGTGGAAATAAGAAGAAAAAGGAGTTGAAAGATCTTAAGGGTAAAGGAAAAGGCAAAAAAAATACTGGCCATCTCCCCCCGACCACTACGGCCATCACCCCCGGATACCCCGGGAGAGATGGCCAGTCCTAGTTTTTTTTTAAATGTTTAAATTGACATTTGTTGATTGTTTTAACGTGATTTTTAATTAATGTTAGCGAAGATTTATAATAAAAGTTTAGTTTTTGATATAATTCAATATTTTATTGAACATAATTCCTTCACAACAAATCCTCAAAGTTAATAGGGCTATCTACCCCGGAATTACCCTATTACATAACAAGAATAACAACACTACGTCAAAGCGACGCAAATTTCTAAAGAACTTAAGCCTTACACTGGTTCGTGAGCATTTGCGAAATCGCAAAGATGTCATTCAATTGCCAAGACTTATGCGCAAAAGAATAAGATAGTTTTAAGGAGAACCTGATGAGGGGCCACCTGCGAAGATACCTAATTTAAGAAAGAGATGCCAAGACTGTTCTGCCAAAAAATATAGAAAAACTAATAATACTTGTCGGAGCTGTAGCAAATACATCTGCTGTGAGCATGCAATGTTGTACTGCCGAGATTGCGCAGATGATAAGGATACTATGAATGACGTATGAGACTGATAAAAATTGTATAATATTATTTGTCTACTAAAAAATTTATTAACATGTAACAAATTAGTTTAAGTTATAGAAAAAAGTTTTATTACTTTAAGACAGAGGTTGTCCATTTTCTTAATATTTTGTGACACTTTTATAAAAATGTCATTAAAAAGATAGTTTCGTATCATGTTGTTTTTTTTTCTTCTCAAAACCTATAACGCTAATCGTATTATACAGATAGTACAACCACGAACCAAATTTATTTTAACTTTTGTAATTATGGCGTTTTCTTATACGGGTCCTCTCGACCCAACCCTACTGTCGTTGTTGCATATTTTGACTGTGCTGACGACGGGTTAACAATTTAAATAAATCATTTTTTACTAGATTGCAGTGTCATTAGATCTAAATTTCAAGAAACCGTTTTTCAATAGATCACAGTGTCATTCAACTCGATCGATATTTTGTTTTATGTCCATTACTCCTTGGTTACAATTTTACAAACTCTATGTCACGTCAACCATATTGTTCTTATTTTTTTTGTTTTCTTTGCCATTAAAGATCGTGCCAAATTGACACGGTTGTCTTTAACTATTACAAATATTGAATAAGTAGATTATTGCGTAGCAAAATAATTATATCCATTAGTTTTTTGGGGGCAAAGAAACGAGTTTTTACTATGGCGGTTCTTAACATAATACGAGTCTGTCACGAAGAGGAAAACCCGTACTTATATTAAACTAAGGCTATGAAATGTCCAAAAAAAATGCACGAATAATATCTTTTATTAGTATTAAGTGCATAAGTACACAAAATATTTACCATCACTAGTGTTTTTCAAGGTACCAAGCAGCACTAATTGAAAAATGATATGCAGTTGCACAACCATGCACCGGATCCCAGTAAGGTAGATTCCATCAAGATGTGCACTGCCCTTAAACGGGAAGCCATGCAGTGTCGTATAGATAAACCAACGCAAATCTATAAGGAACCTTGTTGAAATAAGTAGCGCAAGTGCATGCGCCTTACCCAGTAAAAATGCTATGCGGCAGATTATTAGACGAGCTAGGAAACAACACTGTCCATCAGAAACTAATTGCTTAGACGATATAAAAATACCTGTGGAGATTAAAGTCGTGGAAAATTTTTATTCGAGACGCGAATTTTGATAGATTGGTCGTATTTTTACAACAGTTACAAGTTACAGTTACAACAGCTGGAATGACCTCCCTCCTCCGATTCGTAATGCAGCTAGTAAAGTTATTTTTAAGCGCAAGTTTAGCGCTTATTTGCTGTCATTGCAAATTACAGGATAGATATCCAGCACTTTGTATTTGTATCTGTATAGGGATGGTAGAAATATGATAGTTTTATTCTAATATAATTTATTTTTATTATTAATTACAATTTGTGAATAAGAATGTATGTTTTACCTACGCTTTTCATCTTTTTTGTTCTTTTTTATAAAATATATTTTATATGATACTCCTGTGTCATGCTCGTGGGATTTGTATACATATACACTTAGAATGTGGCCCTGACTGAAAATCAGTTTGTGAGTTTAAGGCTCACATAAATGCTGAGTCAAAGGCCATTTCATTGGTACGGAGACTTTGTTTACTTCGGATTTTGTTTACTTTTTATGTTTAGTGATCTGTTATTTTTATTTGTGTTTAAATTGTAAATTATTTATGTATGTTGTCTTTGTACAAGACAACGTTTACAATGAATAAACGTTTTCTCTCTCTCTCTCTCTCTCAATTTAAAATTTAAAAATACTTAATGATTCAAATATATGGATTATGGATAGAACTTTTCAGACATGTCCTTTCTTATTTTATCAGATATATTCTATACACAGGATAATTGGTTCTGGTGACGATTCACAATTTATACGATTAGTTCACGGATTTTTGAAAAGTAAATCTCAAGAATGTTACGTTAAATTCTTCAAGCTATTAGACAGTACGCACTAGAATTCAGTATTTCATTAAATCCTCAACAAATTATAACAGGCGAAAAACGCCTATACATACATACTGCCAATTTCATCTTGGCCAGAACGTGTGGCGGTCCGGTCTTCAGTAAAAATATACTGAAAATACTGATTTTTGCACCTCGTTTGAGACATTTTACAGCTTTGGCTTTTCTGCCACCGGAAAAATACCCAACACACTTAAAGCAGTGACACGCAACAACTTCCTATCAGGTTACAAATCAAATCAAGAATATTTAATGATTATCAAATAATGAGAAGAATCATTAATATTATGATAATTTTAACAAGTATATTTTTTCATTTAATTATTTTTTTTGATCCTGCCAATTGAAATATTTTAATTTGCAAATAATTAAAATTACACTATCTAGTTCATATTAAGAAACGACAAAAATCGCTTCTAAAAATTCGAACAATTTGTAGAAACGTGGTCCAATCCACGCATTTCATTGACATTTTTCGTTATTTTACTTGACTAAACAATGCATAAAAAAATGCGACTATTTCCAAATTGGTCTGTAAAGAGGTCTTAAGTTATAACATGAGGGTTACAAATGTGGTCAAACATAACCTTGTAGTAACTCTAGCAAATCTTTTATTTTGAAACACTACTCCAATTTATTAAACCACTGGTAATTGATGGAATTGAATATTTTTTTTAGTTTTTTTCCAGTTTGTCTTTGTTTTCCTTCAGAAATATTCTGCTTATAGGCAGCGCATCCAGAATCATGATTAAAAAATACAGCTCAAATTGAAATTAACTTGACAGAACAAGAATGCAGAAACAATGCTTAAAAGAGTTTGCAGCATTATGTGAAAGAACACAGCTCAAATTCAAATTTTCTTTGCTAAACAAGAAAGCAGAAACCATGCAAAAAGAGTTCACAGCATCATGTGAAAGAACACAGCTCGAATTGAAATTTTCTTGTCGGAACAAGAAAGCAGAAACCATACAAAAGAGTTCACAGCATCATGTGAAACAACACAGCTCAAATTGAAATTTACTTGTCGGAACAAGAAAGTAGAAACCATGCAAAAGAGTTCACAGCATCATGTGAAAGAACACAGCTCGAATTGAAATTTACTTGGCGAAACAAGAATGCTCAAAAAAATGCATAAAGAATTCACAGCGTTTACAAGAGTAACCAAACACAGACGAAACTAAATATCTATTGGCTTGGTTTCGTACAAACTTATTCAAGTCTAAGGTTCATGATCAGTTTTGAGCTTTTGATTATTTGTGATGTATCTTTCTTCTCGGCAAATGTCATGATTTTACTCAACTTGACCTCCACCTACACGCGTTCTTGAGTAAAAAGGTCTTGACAGACAAACTTTTTATTAATGTATTATAACTACTAATTAATGAATTTAGACTTTTTTTCCTGTATTTGTGATGTACGACCTTGCTTCATGTAAAATTTCATAATTCTAGGACAACGGGAAGTACCCCATAGCGTTGCTTGTTTTATTTTACATCTTCAAGGGACCGTAGACCTAAGTATTTGATATGAATTTCAACTTTATACCTTTACGCGTTCCTGAGTAACAGACAGACAGAGTGACGGACAACAAAGTAATCCTATAAGGGTTCCTTTTTTCCTTTTGAGGTACAGAACCCTAAAAACAACTAAAGTACAAACCAATTCGTCTATTTAATAGGAATGTTTCATCAAAATAAATCAAAAGGCCTGAACTTTATTTTCGTTTCCTATTTTCCTGATACTCTTACCCAGACACCACAATAGCCTCTCTACAATAACTGTACTGGGCAATTACAGGTTCTGTGGAGAGAATCCAGTTCATCCTCCTCAGCAAGTTGTTTTTGGGTTGATGAATAAATAAAAAAAAGGCTTTTTACTAAATTCATACATTACTCTGATATAGTAAGGTGGTTTGGTTTGGTACCAACCAAAATATTGATATAATTCAGTAAGTGTTTCTAAGATATGTTTCTACAATTAGATTTCCTACAAAAAATTTGGCCTAATTGGCCATGGCCTTTTCACAAAGTTATTGGCTTATAATGTTATTGTCGTAATAAGTACATTCTTCTCTTAATTAAATGTCTCTGCTCCACAAACTGCATCAGTTGTTCATCGATACCAAGTTAAGAAAAGAGCTTTCTACAGTTTCACATCCATCTGGAACAAATTAGATAAAACATATAAAAATGGTAGTTTTGAACTGTACATACACCAGAAAATCACAACATATATCTCTTATATATTATTTAAACGAGCAATTCTTGTACATATCTAGCGTATCTTGGAAACGGCTCTAACGATTTGGCTGAAATTTTGTATTTAGGGGGTTTCGCTTTTCAAGTTAACCGATATGTTTAGCAAAAACGCGATTTTTGAAAAAATAATTTAACTGCGCTGCTGCAACCCGCTTCACACGCAGGTTTTTTTTTATTTATAATATAACCAAGTAAGTTTCGATTAATTTGGCTATGAAGCTCTTTTGTAGTCAAATGATCGGTATTCTCAACAGGAGTACACATCCTAACAGTTTCAACTGCAAATCCCACAATGACTGATGTTATACTCAAACATCGCCTCCAGTTCCTTTAGATAGCCAAAAAAGCCGTATGTAAAGTTCACAATCCACACAGGTGATGGACTATGACCCAAATCACCCGTGCCTAAGGTGAGGGTGGGCCGTACCCCAACAGTGAGGATGTATAAAGCTAGAACATCATCAGTTTTAAAAATTAGACTTGACAAGTGGATTAAAGACAACAATCCTACTAGTGACAGTAAACTTAAAAAAAACAATTGTGATTATCATGAAAACTTATAGTGAAATGAACATATACACACCACCTAGATATAGGTACATCAGCCCGTGGCTGCTTGCCTATTACTCCATAATAATTTTAAAGTGCTGCTACTCAGAAAATAATGATGAAAGACGGGAAAAAAATGAACTTACATGGATATCATGCAACTGTTTAGGCATGCAGTGATCTATGTACTTGTTAGCTTACCAGCTATTATGTGATTTGCCATCAGTATTTTTTTTTCCTTTTCATCAGTAATGTTTCAGTTTCGTTTTATATTTTCTTGCTGTCGTCTGGATAGTTTTGTAATAAAATTATGTGATTTGCCAGCAGCATTTTTTTTTCCTTTTCATCAGTAATGTTTCAGTTTCGTTTTATATTTTATTACTGTCGTCTGGATGGTTTTGTAATATGCATCCACTCTGAAAAATGCGTTAATGAATCTGAAAAAATACAAAAAAAAAAATTACCAAACATGAAACTAGTAATTCCTGGTACTGCATCTTCTGATAATATATAATTATTGAAATTCTCAAAATAGCCACAGAATTTTACAAAAAGCTTTACGAGTACAGTAGCATTAATATCAAGAGTACAGAACAAATTTAGAAAATGAAAACAAGACTGTACCACCTATCCATATATCAGAAACAAAACAAATATTTGTAATACAAAAAGATTGAACCAATCAAAAGACATGAATACTGAAAGTAAGCCACTATTACTAAATCAGCCCCAAAACTGGAAGTAAAGAAAACAGTTCCTTTGTTGTATTTAGATATGTCTTGATTTGCGAGAAAAAGCCAGATATTATACTGTTCATCGTCTACTACGAATCAGTTACTACAAGTACTTGCAATTTTAGTGTTCAGAATAATTAAGCAACTAATCTACTACACAAAAATAGCAAAACTAAATAAGTTAGAGACACAAAACACAAAGAAAGGGGACAATAGACAAAAGAAACGGCAATTTTTTAAAAATACTTTAAAGTACTTCATCTTAAGAACGGTTAAGTTTAGGGTACGCACATAGTCAAATCAGTCAGAAATTATGGAAACTACGTCCTCTCAAAGGATATAGGTCAACTTAACCTTTAACTCTGTGTATATTGGTGGGTGTGAGTCAGATGGCGAGTTAGGTCTATCACGATCCCTCACTGGACAAATAAATATAATAACACCACTGACAACCGTGGTTGATTTTATCGGTGTTTTTGGTGAATATGTTCATAATTTAAGACATTTAAATTTGGAATCAGTGTTAATATTTAGTTAATTATTGTGTTGTTAAAAATACCTGTGTAACTGTGGGTGTCAAAGTAGTGTGTGTAGATGCCGTAAATGTTAAGTTACATTAGTTAATTTCACTCTGTTGTCAAATATTTGTTAAAATGTGCAAAAATTTACTATAAGTAATCATTAAAGTGTAAAAAAGATACTTATGTTATTTTATTCCATAGATACTAAGAGACATGATTTTAGAGTAATTTGAAGTTCATAAGCCACAAATGTATTATGTGTTACTATTAAGAATGTAAATTATATCAACCCACACTTTTAGCCAGTTTTGGAGCAATTCCTCATAAACCAGAGATCAAAAACTCATAGCCCACATTGAACCTGAATTGCTGCTGGCAACACCGCCCAAAACGTCACTGACATGTCTATTTTGCCTCGTCTTTTTTTCGTTTAAAGGGTAAGATTTTTTAAATAATGTAATAATTAATGTGTTCTGCGATTGTGTGTGCTTACGTTTGCTTTTTTCAATTTATTATTATAGTAAACGTGTTTTTATTCCAAAGAAATCTGTCACAAAACCATGTTATCAGACCAGACTAAGGAATAAACTTAGAGCAAAGGTTAAGAGATTAAAAAATTCCAGAAATAAGTCCTCTCATAGAAACGAGTTCAGCAATGTACTGCAAGAATATATCAGAATATTGAGACTACGCCAGCGTATGAGGTCTATTGCTACAAACATCATGAGAAGATAAACAGGTTGGTTTTATAAATAATTATCTAATAATAATCTAATAATTTCATATTACTGTCAAAGGTTTTGCAAAATTTTCATGTTGTTATTTCAGTTTTTTTTTTTTATACCACTTAGGTGGCAAACAAGCCTACGGTCCGCCTTATGGTAAGCGGTCACCGTAGCCTATGGACGCTTACAACACAAGGGGCATCACTTGCGCGTTGCCGACCCTTCAGAAATCTAATAACTTCTTTTTTGAAGAACCCCATTAAGTAGTCCTTAGAGAAAAAAAAAAAAACTGCCAACTTATTTATGCCAAATGGCTCAAGTGAGGAATTGTCAACGAATTCTGAAGGTTACGGCGACCATGAAGCAAGTATGTTTTAAATAATAAAATTACAACTTAGTTACTCAAAAAATGTAACTTGTTATGTTGTGCCGTCATAGACGCTAGGTCCATTCTTTTAGTGGTGTGTTGTAAATTTTCTAACATAACTTTTAGTAGTCTTCTTAACAAGACTTAGCTCCTATGGAATTTGGTTTGATTACACTCTCTAACATTGTGGACTATGGACGATGGAAGTGATGAAAATTATGTTTCGCTATGTTTTAAAAGCCCTTTAACAGATTCTGTGCAATTTCTGCCATATTTAATATGATATTTTGTTACCAAATGTTTTTGTGTCAATCAAACTATGTGCAAAATTACATTCTTAACCAGTTCAGTACTTTTTGCATAAGTATTTTATTGACAAACATATCAAATTCTTGTGTCGAAGGATAGTGTTCATTTGACAGTTATTGGATAACAAAATAGGTTTTAGCTAGTTAGTAATATTGTTTTCTTTTCTTTTCCAGAAATCGATCGAATGTTTAATACGCAACATAGCTTCAGAAGTAGCGACCCCGCAGTTCCAACTTGCAACGTTTCAGAAGATTGAAAAATGGCTTTATGCAATGATAGTAATTCTGATTATGTACCTAACGTAATTTTTTGAGAATAAAAATCAAATACACACCTGATATGGGTGCAGGTAATTATTAGTGCAATTTATTATGCTATTGCAATTTGAATACATTTATAACATCATTTTAACTGTGCAATAAAGAATATTGTATTTTTTGATTATTATTTTTATTTTTAAATGATAGTTTGCCTTTTTTTAGGACGAATACGCAAGCGCATAGCTGACCCAAAATACTGGAAATGACAAAAAAATCAATCACTGCGTTTGAAAGGAAAAAGCTACCAAGAATTTTCATAAGGGAACAACAAAATTATTCAAAGTCAACGAGAGGCTCGTAGAATGGGCCCAATTCGTAACTTAAAGTTGTGTGTCAGAACTTCTAAGAGGCATTGTCTTTATTCTTCTGAACATGAGAGAATTAATTAATTTAATTTTAAATGGAATGAACTTGATCGGGATCAAAGATTTTTTTTTTAAAAATCAAGTAAAAAAATAAACCTATTACGTAGTTACAAAAAGGTGATGTGTCTAATAGAGAGTTAACCATGTCTTACTTTTTGACAGTTGAAAATAAACTGGTGCAAGTTTGTAAGACCACATTTTTGTCTACTCTACTAAAAGCTGGGTAAAAAAAGGCAAAAATAACATGATCCAACATAAACATATTACTAAGAAATCTGAGCCCGAAAACGAAAATATCTTTCGGACTTTTTGGATTCACTGCCTAAGTTGCCATCTTATTCTGCGCGAAAAGATAGCGCCAAGTTATATCAAACTCATATTAAAACACACATTCAACTCTACCAAATATTATAAAGAATCTATACTAATATTATAAAGAGGAAAGATTTGATTGTTTGTTTGTTTGTTAGTATTGAATAGGCATCAAAACTACTGGACCGATTTGAAAAATTCTTTTACCATTAGAAGCCGACATTATCCCTGATGAACATAGGCTACTTTTTACCGCGGGAAAATGCTTCATTCCTACGGGAAAACGGGTAATAGGACAACGGGTAGTAAGAATTATCCTTCCGTACTTATCTTTTTCACATAACTTCTAAACGGCTAAACCGATTGGGTTGAAGTTTTATATGACTATTTCGATGGTTTCCTGGATGATTTAAAAATACAATTGGACCCGGTAGGTGGCGCTGCTGTCGGTATGTCAACTACTAAACGGCTTGACCGATTGGGATTAAGTTTTGTATGTGTATTTCCATGGTTTCACAGCCACATATGTATTATGCCATTAAAGAGGAAAAATAATTATTTTTTGTTTTTGTGAGGAGTTGTCGTAAGAACCTACGCCGATAACGAAATTTAGGGCAGGCGAAGCCGTTGGCAGAAGCTAGTCATTGATAAACAAGGAGAATCTTATAGCATCAAGAAAAACGTTCGATGAATTATTTCTCTCCAAAAACTTGTCAATACTTCCTCTTAAAAAATACAAATGTTATTTATGTGAGTCCTACAGAAATAATAATATGGAGGAAGCTATATACCTGCAGCATATTATACAGAAGAAAAGAGCTCGCAAAGAAAAAGATAAAAAATTCAGACTTTGTAGTTTGTAGGATTTACAGGATGTTAAAATGGCACCACACCTAACATGTAGTGGCTATTACTACAAGACTAAACTTTGCTGTCATGACTTTTCAAATTACAACCTTAAAACACACCACGCTCGTTGCTATTGGTTCACTGAATGTGATGGCGATTTGACTGTCTCAAGTTTTGTCACATGCTTAATTAAATACCTATCTGAAGGTTGTGGAGAAGTAAAAGATAAAATAGTTCTTTACTCCGATGGATGTATAGACCGGGGCCAGACGAGGCTCGGGGTACGACGGGAAATATGCTTGTGTGCGTGACTCTTGATCGCAACAAAACCGCACACGCCGCCATTTGCGCGTTGTTCAGTCGCGTCACACGAGTGCGTACGTGTCAGAACGTGTTTTGGCTGCGCGGCGAGAGAAAACTGGTTTTTGAATCGGTGTGCACGAAGGTAAGGTATCATTGTCAATGTAACCTTTTTGTGCATCTTGTTGTAGTAGCGTAAAACTAACAAATTTTGATAGATTTTTTGTTGAAATATTTTGTTGGTTAGAATTGTTATCACTTTTTCATAATATGGTCGTTGGGGCAAAAAGGTCGGGGCATAATGGGATAGATTTTTTTAACACCTATTTAATAACTTTTTTATGTTTGCAGTCACAATGGTACGAAATTATAAACGAAAAACGGATCGTGGGACATGGGAAGAAGACGATATGAGAAGAGCTGTTAGAGCTGTGCTTTCTGAGACAATGGGATTTCTTCATATAACGTGCCTAAATCGACTTTGAAACGGCGAGTGAGAAAGGCTCGATGTGCAGATGAGGATACCGATTCAGACGACTATGGAAAAAAAAATTAGGACGCTATATTACAGTTTTTAATAAAAAACAAGAAGAAGAATTGTCTCAGTACATTAAATCAATGTAAGCGCGCCTTTTTGGAATTACTGGTAAAGAGCTTCGGATTTTAGCTTTTAACAAAGTGGCAATTAACGAGTTTTTCACATTATCGGAAAGAGTTGTAGAAGAGCATGGCCTTACCGCTGACAGGATTTATAACGTTGACGAGACCGCTGTTAGTACTGTGCCAAAAAGCCAGTCAAAGATATTGTCACTTAAGGGTCAGAAGCAAGTTGGCTGCTTATCATAAGCAGAAAGGGGACAATTGGTTACGGCTGAAATATGTTTTAACGCTGCCGGAACATGTATACCACCAATGCTGATCTACGGCAGAAAACGAATGAAGAATGAGTTGCTGGATGATGCACCACCAGGATTTTGGTGGACATGCAGTGACAATGGATGGATAACTTCACAATTATTTTATGATTGGTTTAAAAAGTTTGTAGAAACTGTAAAACCCACTAAAGAAAAACCAGTCTTGTTGCTACTGGACGGTCATGCGTCCCATACAAAGAATATTAATTTAATAGATTACGCAAGGGAGCAACATGTAATACTTTTGTGTACACCACCTCATTGTACACACAAATTACAGCCCTTAGATGTAGCATTTATGAGACCTCTGAGCATATATTATGGTGCAAAAGTAAAAAAGTGGCTAAGAGATCATCCCGGACGAGTGGTCACATCCTACCAAGTGGCAAAGCTATTTGGACAAGCATATTTACAAGCAGCTACTATGCTGACAGCTATGAACGGGTTTAGGAAATGTGGAATATGGCCAGTTGACAAAAATGTATTCACAGATGCTGACTTTATAGCGGCTGAAACAACAAGCACAGAGACTTTGCCCTCTGAAAACATAAACCTTGAATCAACATCCCTGGTTTCAACAACTTCAACGTCAACTCTTTTAGAGGCAACACAGCAAGAGATTGCTATATCGGAGGTAACCCAAGATGAACCATTTATTCCAGCACAAAAATATACTTCTGCTGATCGTGCAGTTGCGGAACCAATTATTAGCTCTGAAGTTTTACCTCAGCCTCCGACATCTGAACACTTAAGTTAAGATAAGACCCCTGAGAGACAAACACAGCCAGCAAGTACCTCGTTTTCCATGACACCAAAAAATATTTTAGCTATACCCAAATAAGTAAGAACCAAAGAGATAAAAATAAGAAGACGCGGTAAAACTGCAATACTTACAGCTTCTCCGTACAAGAATGATCTTATTAACGAAATAAATAGAGGACAAAAAGTAAATAAAACTAGTAACAAAAAGAAACTTGACAATAAAAAAGAATTTTGGTGTCTGCTTCTACTAGTTCCAGAAATATACACGTTTTGGCAGAAAAAAATCATTGTTGTGATGTGAAGCGGCAATTAAATAATGCAAACTACGAGGGTCACTCAATAATTACTAAACCTCTCCGCCCGATGCCGCTGCTATTACGAAACTGTTTTACCTTCGTGCAGTACATTCTTTGAGTAGCCTACTGTCAAAGTTTCAGTCAAATCCCTTCATTCGTTTTTTTTATAGTTTTTGGAAGCTAGCGTGTCGGTCAGTTTTACAAAAATGGTAAAAGAGCAATATTGTTCGATGATTCAATTCTTGTTTTTGGAAGGGAAAACGCGCAACGAAATCAAAGATCGCTTGGATGCTGTATACGGCGATTCTTCTTCGAGCGCGACCGTCAAGAATTGGTTCAACGATTGGTACATCGATTTTTGATAAGCCACGCCCAGGTCTATGTAATGATCTTGGTAATGAATGCTTACACTACCCTAATTTAAATAAAATAATCAGCAATGACAACGAGATTGACGTAGGCCAATACAAGACGTTCATTATCATTACGGATCTTAAAATAGAATTTAAAAACAGGTTTGCAGATTTTAAGAACATTGAGAATGTTGTAGATATCCTTAGCAGCATTTACTCCCTGCATCCTAATGGTGAATGGAGCAACGAAGCTGCAATTGTTTTCGGAAGTGATAAAGCTGGAAAAAATCGATTTCCAAAAAAACTTTTAAAACACAAACATGCGGAAGTTTCCAGTGAAGAGTTTTGGATAAAATTAGTACCACACGTAATAAATATCCAGAACTACAAAAAATAGCTTTGAAACTTTTAACTTTGTTTGGGTCAACATACACCGTGTAAGGGACATCGTGACAAAAACTTTTGTATTGCAAACGTTTCTACTTCACCACGTCATACCTAGTAGGTAGGTATAAAAACATAATGTATTTAAAATGGAGTCTAAGCATATCATACTGGGTATGACTCTAAAGAGTTTAACCAGTAGCAGAAAAAGACTATATACTTAGTCAACAGATATGGTCATGGTATCAGCTATCAAAGTGTAGAAGAACTTGAAACAGAAACCACCTATGCTTCCATGGAAAAGTCAAGTTTATGCTTTGAAAAAATTAAAAAAACACCTGAACTTTGTACTGGACTGACTTATGATAATTTTGACCGCTTCGTTGAAACTACTAGCGGAAAGGACACTTTACATGATACCGTTGGAATCATTTATCAGAACATCGAATTAAATACATTGGAAGAATCTGAAATATCCGAGGCAAAGGTTCCCACTAATAGAGACAATTCTACACAGAAGAGGAAAAGGAGAAAAAGAACTTTTGAGGCAATAGCTTTAGAAGAAATTTCTTATCCAAAAACACCGAAAATGACAAGTAATTTTCAAATAAAAAATACAGAAATTAATAATATCTGGATGATTGGTCATGCATGCATGCATTGGTCATCAGAATTACCTGATAATCTTATATGGGTTGGTTTTAACTGTAGGAATCATGATATTGACACTCTGCAACAACACATATCTTATTTGATTCTGATAAATGCCTCACTAACAAGTAATTCTGTAGTTTTAGAAACCATGCAATAAAGTAAGAAAATTGCTGAAGAGTTAAATCAATCATCCATTCAACTAACATATGACTTGGCTATAGCCAAAGTCGCTCTACAAATACAAGCCACAGAAAAACCTACATATGATAATTTATTTATACATTTAGGACCGTTCCACATCATGATGGCTTATTTCAAGAAAGTTTGTAAGGTGATCAGTGACTGTGGATTAACGAGTGGAAAGTGGTTAATTGGCGAATGGTTCAGTGAATGGATTTCTTGACGGTAAGCATTTCAATCGCTGCCGAAGACTGCACACTTTGGTGGCATTAGGATTAGAAATATAACATTTTAAATATTTTCTGGAAATAAGTAACACATCTGTAACAGATGATATGATTGAAGAACTTCACAGACTACAAAATTGTAAAGTATCATCATTCAGCATAGAACATGAAGAGCTGAAAGAATTGATCAATTATTACTGTATTTATAAACAACGAAGTCTCAATAGCGAGTGTGGAAAGACTCAACAATTTTAATGTAATATATATTTATCTCATTAATCATTACCTACAACTATTACGAAGCATACGTGTTGGAGACTTTGGACTTTTCAAGTCAGTTTTGCCTAAAATGACAAATTTATCTTTGATCTGTAATCAACTGAATTATGCTCGATGGACCGTGAACTATCTTGATAACTTGAAAGTAGCAGAAACCCATCCTGATTTATTTGAAGGATTTCAACAGGGTTACTTTGGTACCAAAAGGACAATTAAGCAATTTTTAAGGCCAACTTAAGGAGGACTTACAGGTGTTATACACTTTACTAATTCAATTTCAGCCCGTCAACGGTGGGCTCGAAACCGTGATGTAAGATCTACAGTAATTAGTTATGTTTACCAAGAATTGGAACTTAAAACTCACCAAGATGTTTCTTCGGATTTGAATCAGCACAAAATTTAAAAAATTATAAAACAACTAAGGCTGAATGTACAAAAGTTGGTCAACTCGATGTCGTCAGTCAGTAAAACGATGTATTATTAGATTTTGTTTATATTTTATAATTCATTTTAAATCAATTAAACGCCTTTTATTTAGTCACTTAATTTCAGCTTTTCATTTTAAATAAAAGTTTGTAAAACTTCACAATAAGTTCTCAAAACGTCAGTACTTTGGCGTGTCACAACCTCAAAAGCGCGCAATCAAAAATTTGTGTGATAAAAAATACTCCTTTTATAATAAAACTTATTATATCACTATAATCTGTGATGTATTTTATAATATATATTCATAACTTTCATAATATAATATTCTCAACGTTGTTGTTAAAATAAAAACAAACTTTGTGTTCAGTTTTATTCGTCAGTCCGTTGTTCGTTGCTCGAATTTGAATTTCCCGCCGTTAAATTTCAAGGTTAGTACTGAAGTTAGCTGCAGACCGCGCCATTGCTCGGCCGCCATTATTGTGCCAGTGCTAGAGTTGTGTTCGTCGTGGGACCACGTGCTGATCCAGACAAATTTTCAGTCCTATGGTGAGTCGTTATTTCCTTGTAAATTTGTGTTATATTTTATCTTATACATAGTTAACCTTGATTTCTTAAAATGTAGCTTCTTGATATTCGAAAGTATCAAATTAAAAGTTAGTTCTAAAGAAAACCTCAAATTCATGATTGATTCGTCAGTCCGTTGGTGTCAGTCCGTTGTCTGATATTGCGCCAAAGGAGTGACGTGTTTCCAGGGTACTGATTATTTGAGCGTGTCTAAGCATTTAACTTATTTTAGTTTAGAACATCATGGCTCCTAATAAAAAACAAAACATGGCTAAAGATAGAGAAGATATATTGAAAAAGAAAAGAGAAGCCGAAAAGGCTCGCTTGGCTAGAATTAAAAGCGACCCCATTAAATTAGCTGAATACAAAGAGAAACAAAGGTTACTGCTGCAATACTACTACTGCAATACTTAAAAAAGAAAGAATAGGGACAAAGAAAAAATATTAAAGACATGACGCCTCGGGAGCAACGATTAACTAGAAAAGAATGGAAAAAACATTCATCAAAGTATAGGCAAAAACAACAACTTATGAAAAGTAATACTCGTAATTTTGTACGCCAAAATACACCTCCAAGTACTGACGATGAAGCACAACCAGTAGTTCGTGAACTAATAAGGCCCATTGTGAACGAAGATCAAAGAGCAAATGAAGCAAAAAAAGAAGTGAAAGACAGAGAAAGTTTAGAAATAAGCAACTTAAAAAGATGAAAGCAAAAGTTTCAAAACTAAAAACAAAACTGAACAATCAGCGTCAAAAATATAGAAGAGGCAGTTGAAAAATGTTGTAAAGTCTGTAGAAAAATCTCCGAAAACCAGAATTGAAGAAATGAGCGAAGATTTAACTAAAAAGAAGGATTTAGTGAAGAAGGCCCTTTTCGGAGAAGTTCTCAAAGTTCAATTAGAGGAAAACTACTCTAAAATAAGAAGTTATGAATATAAAAGAAAGTTCAACCAAGCTATATCCGGAAATGTTGTAGATAAATACAAATTATGGAGAATGCCAAACAAAGCAGTGACTTTCAAAAGAACGAGACAAAAGCAGCAAAAAAAGAAAAACCTCAAAGTTAAAGTGCAAAGTCTAGTTGAGCAATTTTTAGAAGAAGATTCTAACAGCCGTCAAGCCGCAGGCAAGAAAGAATTTGTGACTCGTAACTAAATTAAAAAACAGAAAAGATATCTACTAGACACTATGAAAAATCTGCATCAGAAGTTCTTAAAAACCAGTCCATTTAAAATGGGTTATAGCCTATTTACTCGATTCCGACCATTTTGGGTGGTTCCCCCTAAACTATCAAACCGTGATACTTGTGCTTGCACGGTCCACGAAAACATGGACCTTCAACTTGCGGCTTTAAAAAAGGCACATATTCTGACAAAAGTGAATAATCATCAAAGTATGCTGCAAATGCTTTGTTCCGATCGTTATTCTGAAAAATATCTTGAGGATCATGTGATGAGTGTTCCTCAAAAACCTTGACTTATGCAGAATTCGACAACTCAAAACCGATCCTTATGCAACAGTGGGTGAGTAAAAAAGAGTCCATATTTAATTTGAAAACAAAGAAAGAACGATTTGTAATGAAATGTAAAAAAGAAACACAAGAAATCTGACCTGCAAATCTCATAAAAAAACTTGAGAATGACATGCCTAAATTTTTTCGTCATTCTTTTAACATAGTACACCAGTTTAATGTAATTAAACAACTGAAAGAATCTTTGTCTGAATACGAAGCCGTGGTGCATATGGCTTTTTCCGAAAACTTTTATACCAAATACAATCAGGAAATATAAAGCTTTCACTTTGGCGGTTCCCGGACCCAAATTTCATTACATACTGTGGTTGTTTACTTGAGAGACTCTACGATTTCACACTGCACTATGTCTTCTAATTTATCTCATAACGCCGGAGCAATTTGGGCCCACCTAAAACCTGTGATGATATCACTGCCATCAAACATTCAAAAGATTCACTTTCTCAGCGATGGTCCTGTAACGCAATATAGGAACAAATCTATGTTTTATGTATTGGGCTGTAAACTGCAAGACATGTACCCTAATATTGTGAGATATTCCTGGAACTTTCATGAAGCCGGACACAGGAAGGGGGCACCCGATGGTGTAGGGGCCACATGCAAGCGAACAGCTGATCAAGTGATTGCTTTAGGAGGTGATATAACTAACTTGACGGAGATTGCTTCTGTTATCCGCGAGAGATGTCCAGGTATAAAAGTGACGGTGGTTGAAGTAGGCTTGCCAGACCGCCGGGAAATCCGGGATTGTCCCGGAATCTTGCCTCTTGTCCCGTGTCCAGGAATTAGCGCTCATTGTCCCGGATTTTGAAAAGTTATTATTTTTTAACAAAATAAACTAGCAACGAATGGAATGACATGGCTGCCGGTGAGCGAGTGCGGGAGGCGCGCGGGACGGGAGTGCGTGCAATAGTTTTACTTCACTCGCCCGCGTCCGCTGTCGCTCGCCCGCGCCGCGCCCGCCGCCCCCTCTCTCTCGCCCGCGTCCGCTGTCACTCTTTCAGTCGTGTTCTGCTTCGATTGAATCAGACGCGTCACGCGTGCGAAACTGCGAACTGTGCGATACAATTACTCATCATGGAGTCGTATCCATCCACAAGTAAAAAAAGATTTACAGGATTTAATGATAAGTGGATCACCGATCCCGATTTTAAAGAGTGGATAGAGAAAAAAAATGAGTTTACTGCAATTTGTAAAGCATGTAACTCGGATATTGCAATTCAATATGAAGGTCGCCGCGCGCTGGCAGTAAGTAATTTTTTACTTATATCAAAATTGTAATCGTATTAAGTTTCAGTGTATGCAATAACAGAGCGCAACGTTTTCCAATAACGCGGTGTTACATAAAGTATTGAGAAAATCATGAATTACTGCAAGCTGCAAGTGGTCTCGTCAGTGGTATCCTAAAGTTATGAGTATTAAAAAAACACGTTGTATATACGATAACATCGCGTGCGTTTGTTTCGCATGTCTACATCTAATTCATTTCAAATTTGTTATATGCATTGTTCTAGGCTCACGCTAATAGTATAAAACATAAAAAGATGGTGATGGCTAGGAAAACTTCCAAATGCTTGGATGCTTTTTTTATAAAAAAGCACACCTCAGAAGAAACTTCTATAATAAATTCTGAAGTGGCTCTTATTTATCATCATGTGAAGCATGGTTTGAGTTACAACAGCTTGGATTGCTTGGCAAAAAATATTAGCAAATTCATCCCAGATAGTCAAATAGCAGCAAAATTGACATGTGGACGAACAAAAGCATCGGCAATAACACGCAATGTTTTAGGACCCTATTCACAAGAAAAAGTGATCTCTGAATTAAAAGAATGTTATTATTTTTCCGTAGCCTCAGATGCATCAAATGTTGGTAATTTAAAAACATTTCCCTATGCCGTTCAATATTTTAATTGTAATCAAGGTATATGTAGAAAATTATTGGACTTTTACGAGGAAGCTGAAGAAACATCGCTCGATATATATAACTGCCTTAAAAAAATTACCACTGACTCTAATCTCAGCATGGATTAAATAAGTGCATACAGTGCAGATAATGCTTCTGTTAATTATGGTGCCCATAATTCTGTATTCCAGAAATTAAAAGAAGAAAATAATCATATTTTTAAAGCCAATTGTTATTGCCACGTTGTTAATAATTGCGTAAAATATGCATTAAAAGGCCTCGATGTTGACATAGAAAACATCGTCATAAAAATTTATAATGAGTTCAGTTCATCAGCATTAAAACAAAAAAAATTGAAAGAATGTTGTGAATTTGCCCAAATAGAGTATAAAGAACTGCTAAGACATGTACCTACAAGATGGTTGTCACTTTTGCCAGCTATAGATCGCTTAATTCGGAGTTGGCCTGCTGTTAAACATAATTTTTTATCAAAAGGTCGTGATAACTGCCACAAGGTGCTATGGGATTTTATTTCAGAAGGTTGTAGTACTGATTTTATGAATAATGATGATGAAGAATGTAAAAAAGAAGGTAAAAATGACTGTTACCTTTTCTTCCTGAGCAATATCTTGCCTGAATTTACAAAAGTGATATTGCTATTAGAAAGTGAGAGCTTCACTATTTTGGACATTGATCATGCCATGCGAAGTCTTCACGACCAATTAAAAAGTAGGATGGCTGATAACTTTTTTGGGAGCAAAGTCAGGGACATTTTCAGAAAACTTGATGAAGAAGAAAGAGCTCTATTTAAAGGACAGGTGCATATTTTTCTGCAAAGAGCATTAAAATATATAGAAGAAATATATGATTTTAGTACCGATGGAATCTACAAAAAGTTTGAACTTTTGTCCCTCAAACCACAGGAATTAAAATTGACTTGGGAAGTGCTTTCCGAATTGCCCATGATATTAAATATAGAAGACGCTATTAATATTGACTCCCTTTACTCAGAGTTTGCATGTCTGAAAACGGTATATAGGGAGCTTCCGAAAGACTTACCAAACGACGAAATATGGGCCTATTTCTTCAGAAATAACACGTCCACAAATTTCGATAATTTAAAAAAAATAGTTGGTTTCGTTCTTTCTATTCCAACAAGCAATGCCTTTTGCGAAAGAATATTTAGCCTACTGAATAGTTTATGGACTTAAGAGTGAAACCGGATGTCCATGGATTTAATCAAGTCCGAACTGCAGACTCGTATAAACTTTGACGTGTCTTGCTCAGAAATTCTAACAGTCTTACAAAGCTCTGACGGAGAAAAACTAATAAAAATGGCAAAATCCAGTGAAAAATATTTCAAAAAATGATTTGATCGCCGTTTTATTTAACATTATTATTTACGTTCTATCAGAAGAAGTTTTATTTTTATTAGAAGATACATAATTTGTTTGTACTGATTTCCTACCAAAGCTTAATAACAAAACATTATGTACCAAAAAGCAAGGTACCGATTGTTTTTTAAGTTAGGAATTTATTGATATAAGATTTATTTAAGGTACATAGTATCTTATTATTATTGTTTTTTTTTCTTCAGTTTATTACTATTTAATTTGTAATTTAGTAATTGTCTACCAAAGTTTTAATTTACCAATTTAAGCTAATTACATACCTACAGCTAATAAAAGTATGTTTTTTGAAAAAATGGCATTTCATCTTTTAAATATAAATATGAATCCTTTGAAAATAAAAAAATATATGATAGTTTCTATTATGGCCACGACCCGACATTGTTTTTTTTTTTTTTAAGAACTGTCCCGGATTTGATAAGTTCCTATCTGGCAACCCTAGGTTGAAGGCTATGATATTGAGCAGATGAACACCTTGATTAACGACAAGTCGTCTGAAATTATCGCCTTTAAGGAGACGCTCTTGGTGCATCAGGTGACCGGCTCAGCTTACATTCCCAGTCATCTTACAATGAAGTCACTAAGTTGTTTTTGCAACGCTGACGTGTGCAATCATTACAAGCTAGGATCAATTCATTATCAGACAGAGATGGTGGCTGAACATGGTACACATATAAATGTTTCTACCGTATTTACAGACTCTGAAGATATACCACTATCCACTTACGTGAGAGACATGGATAACCATTCCAAATTGGATAGCAATATAGATTGCTATCCGATGATAGCAACACCAGGAACTAGCGGTTATTCACAACGAAGTCTTTATAGCATTGGTGATTATGTATTGGTAAAATATATAACAAGGAATATAGAATATCGGTATGCAGCACTCTGCTCTTCTGTTGATGATGAAGAAGGTGAATTGAGAGTAACATTCTTCAAAAATTGTACACAGAAAGCCACTTTCAATTGAATGAAAAAGATGTAGCAGATGTTCCGATGGACCAAGTAGTTAAAAAATTACTTGTACCAAATATCTTTACAAAAGGTAATAGAGTGTTTTACCAATTTGAAGAGCAGATTGATGTTTTTGAAAAGTGATGTGAGTGAGTGAAGTGTTAAACTATTAAGAAGCATTATTTTTATTTTTTGTTGAGAAAGAGATCTCATTTCTATTATTTGCCTATAAGGCATAGGTTATATTATTATTATCATAATATACATGTCAGAAGGCTGTTAGAAATACTGTGATAGTATTACTTGGCAACTATTTTTATGTTAATTTAAGGCAGAGATAGTCATATGGAAAAATTATATTATTAAGTTAAACTATCTCAATGTAGTAAAGTTAAGTAAAACAAAGGTTAATTAAAGGCTGCTTAAGATTAAAAGTGAGAAAGGAGAGACTGGTACGATTAGATTTCTTATAATTCTTTATAAAAAGTTTGCATATCTTATGAAGTTGTGTGGTTTATCAGTACTTTGTCACCCCCGACAGTCCCCTGGCAGTCAAATTTGGAAAAATCGGAATATCTCCGCATTAACTTGAAAAAGTGACTGGCCCACTCACGGGCAATATATTCATTAGATTAGCTATCTTAATAACCCGAAATTGTAAGAATTTTATTAAAAAACTATCATAAACAAAATATCCCAACAAGTTAACCAACTTTTGTACATTCACCCCTAAACAAATTTATTGAAACATTTGAACAGTTTATTAATCTTTTCAGCTCGGAAGTACCAAATCATCACTTATGAACATTTCATCTGGTAAAGCTGCATAATTTCTTCTTTATATTGAAATGAATGGTGATTGTCTGCGGAATATGTTTGTTTCTGAATGCCACACAAACATTAGTCGATTTGCAAAATCTATTTAAAAAAACAGCTCTTACTAATTTTTGAGAATTTTTTTTTTTGAAAAAAGATTTGGAAAAAAGAAGAAAATTCAAATCAGTGGTGCAATTGAAAAGGTAAAAATTCAACGAAATTTGTTTGGCCGTATGCATGGTATCTCCATGGATTACAATGTGGATTGCTCAAAAAGTTTGTCATACCCAATCACCGATGTGCCTTTATCTATTTATCATTTAAATAGAACTATTTGTAAGACAGATAAATCTGCCTTAATCAAGTGTTTGGAGAAGGAGGTCCAGCATTACCTAGCAGCACCACTAACTGTAGATGTCGTAATATCTGATGGGTTTTTATTATTACAAACCATAAAAAATGTTCCAAACAAGTTTGGAGGCAATTCTAAGAAAATATTGCAAATGGTCACCAATTTTAAAGCGAAATCACGTTATTTTTGATCAATAACTGACTCCATCAATCAAAGCTTACGAACATTTACAGCAATTAGAATCAGCAGAATTGAGCTACACCATAACAGGACCTGATCAAACACATCCGAGTGATTTTGCAAAAGAATTGAGGAATTAAAATATTAAACAAGCTCTTGTGGATTTTTTCCCGCATTTTTCCGAAAAGAAAAGTTGAAGCCTTTCAAAATATTTAAAAAAAACAGAAGAGTATCAAAAAGCTTTCATTAAATTCAGTAAACACGAATTATTTAAAAATATCAATGAACAACAAAGCACTTTTGATATTACAAAACAGTTTATATGTGAGGTAAACAATGTCGGTTCGATAATTGATGTAGCTGCAGCACGGCTTCAACTATTCATTAAAACATATCATGTCTCAGATATTAATTTTGATGCTAGCAGTCTCCCACTGTGTAAATCCGAGCTGCTACAACAATTTCTGCAAGCCAACTATGTGTCATTTGGAGTAATGCAAATCAGCAAATTCCAACAATTTTTCAACCCGTGAATAATGGTTGGGTTCTCGAAAATAATCAGTACAATTTAATATGGTACAAAGGTGATCATTGCCAAATTTCGTTTTCAAACCATTATCCATTACTTTTTAATACTTTCAATCCCATTATTTTTTTAATATTTTTACAAGAACGATTGAAGAACAACAGTGACGAAGAAAATGATAACATTAATCATAACGATAATAATGAAAAAATAATATTGTCTTTTATACACTATAATAATAATCTGTAATGTCAACAATCTCTGTTTTTATACTTATACCAAAAAATCACACTTTATTAATTAGTGCCGTTTACCTGCCAAAGCCACGGTACCCTAAACTTAATAATGGTCCACGGGGGTTCATGGGTGTTCACGGGCTCTTAGACTATTAGAGCTGATCATTGAAGACAAAACCTCCATAAAGTAGATTTTTTAGCCTTACGCACTGTAAGAACTTCACTAAGGATATCCAATCCACTGAGGTGCATATCTTAAGGTTTTGGGACAGTGGTTTTCCTATAAGAACTAGATGAAGACAGGGACCTCTCCTGCGCCTTCACTGAAATAAAAAAAATTACAACATCACTGTGTGTTTTGATTGTGGTAGAATGCATTTTGACTGCTTCCATGTATGAAATAGAATTATCAGCCATAGTTCTTTTCATAACTTGCTGTCAAATGTATTTGAGACAGCTATTATCAGTGGCATAATGGAAACCAGAGAATGAAATATAAGAAACTGTGCATTCTTCCTCTGAGCAGGATAAGCTGGTACACACTTAAAACATCACAGTTTGGATTTACATTGAGCCTTTGTATGTCTGAAATGACAACAGTCATAGCACTGAATTATAGGGTAGTAGTATTTTCTACTATGATAGAATTATAACATAGAAACATATGCTTGGGTAAAACATGTCCATAAAATGGTAAAATGCAAGTTTGTGATGATTTACATCAAGGAACACCATTTTCCATCACCTTCAGGAATTAATATAATCCCATTCTCGTAGTACAAAAACTAGGAAATTAAGAAACTGGCTGACTGATTGCTATTAATGGCAACTGATTATAATTGGATAAATGGAAATTGACTGGCTTAAATTTAGTATACTACCCCACGATTTCGCTTCTCATGTTTTTTTTGTAAAAAGGTCTATTTATTGGTAGTTTGACTGGAAAATTTCAGCTTGAGGAAATAAATAGTTATTTTAGTTATGAATATTTAAAATTAATTGCTTAACTGGGTAAGTTTCATGCTGTCTTTCTGCACTATGGAAAGATGTGTTTGCTATCCTACTCTCAGTGCTACCTGAGATGTGTCTATATATGCAATAAAAAAAAATGTTTTTTATTTGTCATTTAGTCATTGTTTGTTCACCTCACGGTTGAGATCGTTTTACGTACTCCTGTTCGAGATAATACAACGTTTGACTACCATGGCGTCCCTGAAGACTAGTGTTTCGTCACTACGTCACAGCTTGAAGAGTCGAGTATAGTGCAAGTGATGGACTCTAATGCGCCACTTGTTACGAACTCCTCGTTAGTGCCGCCGTGTGTGCAAGTGTTGGACTCCTGTAAGCCACTTGCGCTCACACTTACTACGTCGCGAGTACAAGTGATAAACTCTAGTGAGCCGCTTGTGCCTGCGTCTTCATCATCAGCATCAAGTGTATCACTAGTGCATCTATGTACTTCATCTAAACCTAATATTTCTACAAGGCCATTGGCTACAGCTACCCACTCTGATTCTTCTGCAGAATCTGATGCATCCAGTAGAGATGGGAGGGATGCTGTAAGGTCCTTAGGATAATCTGGGAGACGTGTAAATTTGTACGCCGAGAAATTTAAAAATAGGTGGAATATGTGGCAGGTGTTTAATGAATTGAACACACACAATCAATGTGTTCAATTTGCTGAGTCTAAATGGTTTTAGCTCTTGCAAAAATTATGTAATCGCCATAAAACGCCTATGACGTTAAGCGTCATTGATGGCCAAGGGCCTCTTGGGGTATTTCGGTGCCGAAAATCGACATGCAGAAATATAATAGTGAACCGAGCTGCAGGAAGGTGGTTTGAAAATGTTGAACTGCCTATTAATCTTGTCTTACAAATTATGTATATGTTTTCAATGGGAAATTATTCTTATGACCAAGTTAAAGTTTGGTCTGATAGAGATTTGGTTTTATCTTCAAGTAGTATTGCAGACTGGTACAATTACTGCCGTAAAATAATTGTTGTTTATGAATTAGAGCATTCCGAATCTCAAGAAAAATTGGTGGAATAAATAAAATCGTGCATATTGATGAGACAAAGTTAGGAAAGAGAAAATATAATAGAGGAAGACACATTGAAGGCCACTGGGTTATTGGAATGATAGAGGATCGCAGTGATGATCTGCGTCTCCAAGTGTGTCTGATAATTAAAGGTCTGCTGAGACTCTTGTGCCACTAATAAAAAAACATGTTTGGGAAGGTACGACAGTACAAACTGATTATTGGAAAGCCTATGACTGCCTTTTCGAACATGGATATTTACATAAAAAGGTTCACCATAGTGGTCCTAATAATAGGTTTGTGGCATCAGATGGGACACACACACACACAAAGAACCGAGAGTCAGTAGAGAGGATTAAAAAATTAATTTAGTAAATGTTTACATAAAGGATCTTTTGTTGATTGGTTGATAGAAACTGTTTGGAGAAGAAAACTGACAATAAATCACAAAGAATTATTAAAAGCAATAGGATATGACTAAAATATTATTTTTATATATATAATTCTACTGTACGTGAATATGTCACTGTACTCCTCCTAATCGGCTGGACCGATTTGAATACATTCTTTTTATGTGTTTGGGTGGAGCCCTGGATGGTTTAGATTCACAAATCAGCGTGGCGGATAGCGCTGTAGTCAGATGCAGAACAATGTCTGCCCGGTCAGCTAGTTAAATATATGTTTATATATATCATTTGTTTTTTGTGTTAAGTAATGTATTAATCAATATATTGCAAACCAAATGCTTGTTTTATTTTCCTTTTCTTTATAAGTGTGTTATTACTGTATTTCAGATATGTAAACTTAATTTTGAATATACTACTGTTTCATATATTAAGTATATATTTTCATTGTATATCAGATATGTACCTAATTTTGTATTTACATGCTTCTGATAAATAATAAATTTTTAAACCAATTTGTTTTTTTTTATTTAATAGTCACTATCCCAAAACTTTGTGACTCAAAGTTAAATCACCAAAGACAATTTAAGGGCATCGCGCGTTGCCGACCCTTCAGAAATCTAATAACTTCTTTTTTGAAGAACCCCATACTGTAGTCCTTAGAGAAAACCTCATTCCACAACCTGAGCGTTCGCGGGAGGAAGTTTCTCTGAAACCGCACTGTATGCGACCATTTCGGTTCTAAAGTGAGAGAATGAATTTCCTGCATGGGCATCATTTTGAACAATTCCTCAGAACACAACCCATTGTACAAGCGGTAGAACACACACAGGGAGGCAAAGTCTCTGGGGATTGGGATTGGGATCCTAAACCTCAACGCACGTCTCCAGAACCAGGATGTTCTCATCATGGATTATTACACCGCAGTAGTAGGGTACAATCTGTATCACCACAACCAACACGAACTAGAGGACTACAAAGAAGACCGTCTTCTTCAAATTCTGAGGATGACTCTAAATCAGATGATTCTGATCTAGAATTCAATGACTGGAAAAAGGAGGATTGGCCGGACAATCCTAATATGTCTGTATATTTGATTCTATGTATATAGAACCACTGCAGAACATAGCCAACAAACAGGACAAAACCAATTGTTTATTTTGAAATGTTTTTGATTCAGATGCAATAGATATGATCGTCACTCAAACTAATATACTTCATGTATACTTCACAATGTAATGATCAAAATTTTCGACCAACGTCTGCTGTAGAAAGAAAAGCTCTTTTAGGAATGATAATTCAAATGGGAATACATCAACTGCCGAGCATAGAAGATTATTGGTCAAGCGACCCACTGTTGCAAGTAGTAGAAATAGCCATGACTATGCCTTTAAAGAGGTTCCCAAAAATTATGAAATATCTACATGTCAATGATAATACCAATATGCCTAGCCGTAATGATGACAATTATGATAAATTATATAAAATAGGGCCACTGATAGAGCACATAAATGTGCAGTGCCAAACTAAAGCCAAACACACATATTCTCAGTTGATTGAAAAGTGTATAAAGCCAATAAAACAGGGTTTCAAGGTATGGGCTAGAGCAGATAGTGATTTGGGTTACTTATACCAATTTAAAATGTACACAGTTAAGGGTGATAACATAGAGACAGGTCTAGGTCCTAATGTCATCAAACACTTTGCCAGACTCTGATAAGAGAAGGTTGGAATTGTCATGTAGCGTTTGATAACTTTTTTTTTAATCCTGGTCTAATACAATTCTTATATGACAACGGAATATTTGCTACAGCTACAGTTAGATGCAATTGGCAAGATATGCCATTACTGGTCAAGAAGCTTAAGTGATACTTGGATGCCAAGAAGATCAATGTCGCAAAAAAAGGAAATAAGGTAATTAAAAATTTGGCAAAGAGTCAATGGAAATGGAGAGTAAAAAATAATGTTGGTTTTGTGGCTTGGAAAGATTCCAAGCTTGTAACAATACTTAGCAGCAATGCAACAGATGTCAGGTGCCTTTATGCTCAATGCCATGCTTCAAAAATTTTCACATTATACGGGGAATAACCCGGTAGCCTGCACTGACAGTGGCAACTTGATTGCCACCATGTTTTTTGTATATATATTCAAGAATTAAAAATGTTTTTTCATCTTTAAAAATAAGTAAATAAATAGGCCTATTCATATCATAATGTTTCATTTCAGTAACCTTGCTCAGTTACTATACCAGTCAAAGGATTATAGTGGCTGTAAATAATTTTGAGCACAAAACCAAGTTAGGTGGCAAGGAGATGTTACATTGCCTTTGTAAATAGTTTTTCATATGGGTGAGCAACTGAATTAGTCGCTGTAGAAATTTATGGGCACATAACCTCGAAATTTTCAAAGTTGAATATCTCAAAAATACAAGTTTCCTTGGCCCCTGTAGCAAGTACAGGGGGACTCCTCCATTAATTCGTGGGGTAGGATACTAAATTTTAACCAAAATAAATCTAATGTAAAATTTTAAAGTATTATTGTATTTAATCTATATTATTACTTACCCACCGAAGTGTTACACTATTTACAAATGAAAAATATAAAAACTAATAATAAACAATGAAAAAATACGAAACTATCTTTTTTTTCCAGAACTTGCTGTATGACGCTCAGCCCACACATAAATAAATATGGCTGATTTTGTTTTTTTAATTTATTGAAAAAGGTGGCAATGAAACCATTAGCCTGGCTATATACGATATATTAATAAACTGTGTACATTGGTTGGTAAATCGCTTTGTTTTTCTTGAATCTTGACTAATACTATTAAAAAGTAAACGTTGTACTGAGAATTCTGGACTCATAAAATTAAAACGGTTTGGATCATAAAGTTCGTAATTACAATATATACAATAGAAATTAGGAATATCTTAAAAATATAATCGAAATAAATGGACAGGAAATCTGCAGTGGCCAATTCTAAGTCTACATACTGTGTTAATAAAATTTTAGAAGGATAGGATTTATGTTTTTCGAACCAAGCTGTAGTTAAAGGTGTCGGATTTATTTCTTTCAGCCATTTGCCTTTAATCACGACCAGTATTACGATATTGGGTCCAAAGCCTAATCATATTCTTTGTGATAACTGTTTTTAAATCTGTGTAGAGAACAGAGTAATTACAATCACACACAATTATTTGAAAACTTGGCTTGTGAATCAACGAATTAGTTACCTAAGATACCCGAATGACTCGTTACCCAGCAGAAATCTATTACTACATTAAGTTCAAAAAATTTAAGGACTAGTGTTCTCAGTTCATAAATTAAGTTTTTTTTTTTGTTTTTTATACCAGTAACGTGGCAAAAAAAGATTACGGCCCGCCTGATGGTAAACGGTCACCGTAGCCTATGGACGCTTGCAACAACAGGGGTATCACTCGCGCGTTGCCGACCCTTCAGAAATTTTATAACTTCTTTCTTGAAGAACCCACTACTGTAGTCCTTGTAGAAAACCTAAACGTTTGCGGGAAGTAGTTTCTTTGAAATTGCACAGTACGCGACCATTTCGGTTCTAAAGTGTGAGAATGAATTTCTGCCAATGGCGAGCGGTGCGATGGTAGAAAGTAGAACAATTCCTCAAAACATAACCCATTGTTAAAGCGGTAGAACACACACATTTTTTTTCTGACTGACTATACAGTTGGCTATTGCAGCCATTACTGCTTCACCGGGCTTTTTGGGGCGAGACTCTGACCGGCGTGAGCCTCGCACCGGAAGGTGAGTCACCGCCACGAGGGGAGTTCCCCGTTACGCGGGTGCGGTTGCTATTGAGTGGGGGCGAGAAGCGCCCTGACACTCTCTGATACCTCATTTATACTTGCGGGCGCCGACGAACCCGGGGACGTCGGCGTCGTGTTAGGGGGGCGGCCCTATCAGGGAACGTCGTAGAGACTAATCTCGCTATCCGGACAGCGAGATCGTCATCTGGGGCCGTTACTGCGTGGCGAGGCCGCCTAACGATAGTTTTACGACCATGCCGAGGTCGGTCGGGGGGATGAAACACACACAGGGAGGCAAAGTATCTCCTCAGACTTAAGGGCTCGATACGGCAAGTGAGTTTGGAATCGTCGACAATTCTTACAGCCCGTCATTGAACCGAGTCAAAAGGGCCAAGCTCCGGGTACACCCATCCAGAGATGGCAGCTCGACTTGCGAGTACTGCTTCGATCTGAGTACACCAATTTTTTTTGACGCCAGCTTCACTTTTTCTTGCAGATGATCTCGGAACTGAACATCGCTGGAGATGTCGACACCAAGGATCCCAATGGTCTTGGAGATGGAGAGGGGAGTGTTCTGGAATTGTAGGACCACAGTGAATAGGGTTTTGTGTTTAGACTTGTGTGTTTGTAGGGTTGAATCAGATCAAGTTTTTCCGTCCCCAGTCAGATACCTTGGACAGAGTGGTCTCGATTTGAGATACAAGTTCTCCGCGGTTTTCCTCCACAACGGAACGAGGGATGTTTGCACGACCCGCGTAATACGCGTCTCCAGTACTGTCATCTGCATAGCAATGCATTTTGTTGATGTCCAACATGTCATTGATATGCAGTAGAAACAGCGTAAGAGACAGAAAAGCCACCAGCGTTAATGTCCATGCTAACAGAGCAACTACCGCCAACTACGGCTTGTATGCGTCTGCCGGACAAAAAATAGCCACCCTCAGGCACTCCGTAAGATGGCAACTTCGATAGAAGACCCCGGTGACAGACCCGATCGAACGCCTTCGCTATGTCCAGGCTACATGCCAATGCCTCCCCCAGACTCACAATGGCTAGTGCCCATCGGTGTGTGAGATACACTAGAAGGTCACCAGTCGAGCGACCGTGGCGAAAGCCACATTAACGGTTACTGACCAGGTCGTGTTCTTGTAGGTATCTTAGAAGCTGTGTGTTGATCGCACGCTCCATCACCTTGGAGAGGAGAGAGGTAATAACGATAGGCATGGAATTCGATGAATCTGATCTATCGCCCTATTCGGTCACCAGGTGCACATTCGCAAAAATAGGGAGCGCTAGAAAAAAACCATATATTGTTTTAAAAATAATAATGTTGAAGGTAGATAAGTGATTAGACAACATTGTTGTTTGCTGTTAGGTGGCTCAAGGAACATTAGATTTCTCTGCTAATGTAATGAGTAGGTATAACAGGGTTTTTAAGCCGAGCAAGGTATCAAAACAATATTTTTTAAACTACTCAGTTTTAGATAACATTTTAGTGTTGTATGAAACAGATTAAATAGGTATTAAAAATAAATATATCGTTTTTGTTTGTTTTTATATTATTTGAATAGGTGCCTTCTCAGTGACAAAAAAATAATATAAATATCCACATTTACAATGAATATAACTGCGTTACAGGTTTCAGCTTTCGCAGGTGACATTTTTCATTAAATACCTTCAAACACTTTTTTTTTCTAAAAAAAATGCCTTTGATACTAAATTATTACGATAAAGTTATTCGAAAGGGTCTATACTACTGGAAATATAATGATTTTTCTGCCCCAGAATTTGTTCACGGCAAGCCAAAACCCCTATATAAAGTGAACAATTCCTTTAGTTCTATGATCTGTTTTTGAACCATCCGTATAAATTTTGAAATAAAGTTTCAAATTCTTCTTTACCCGTACTTCAAAACTAATATTATAAATTTTAAAGTATCTATCTATTTAGGCTAACCATAATGTCACATTTGAATGTCTGGAAGTGTCATTTTTAACAGTTTTAGACATATTGCCATTTGTTGCCATTTGTCATTCGAAATAGAGATCTTGAGTGCTATCATTTCTGTGGAGAAACTACTAGTCTACGATCACTAATTAAAAAGATATAGCTCTTTCTAATTTGACAGCTGTCATTCGAAATAAAGATCTTGACGAGGTATATTATTTCTGTATAGAAACTACTAGTCTACGATTAAAAGTTATGGAGATATAGCCCTTTATAGTTTGACAGCTGTCATCCGAAATATAGATCTTCGTAAGATACCTAAGTATATCATTTCTGTTAAGTCAGTTACTTTTTATTTTTGAATTATTATCTTATATTATTAGTGATTGAGCCGAGGGGAAATGAAACGCTCTCAACTCCCGACGGCACAACTAGTTTGTCCGTGGAAAACAAAAACGCTCGAAATTCCTCACGGACCAATTAGTTGTGCCGTTCAGTTGTAGTCCGTGGGGAACTTCGAGCGTTTTTGTTTTCCACGGACAAACTAGTTGTGCCGTCGGGAGTTGAGAGCGTTTCATTTCCCCTCGGCTCAATCACTAATAATATAAGATAATAATTCAAAAATAAAAAGTAACTGACTTAAAGGAGAAGGTTTGAAATTCGTCTGTAACCGTACTAATACTAATATTATAAATTTGAAAGTAAGTATCTATCTATTTAGGCTATCTATAATGTCACATTTGAATGTCTGGAAGTGTCATTTTTAACAGTTTTAGACATTAGAAAATTAGTAGAAAAGTATTCCCCACAGCACATCTAATTTTTTATAGGCTACGACAAACTAGTTGTGCCGTCGGGAATTGAGATTGTTTCATTCGTGCGTTCAAAAATCTAATAACTTCTCTCTTGAAGAACCTCATACTGTATTCATTAGAGAAAAACTTGGCAGGGAGCTCATTCCACAACCCAAACGTTCGCGGGAGGAAGTTTCTCTGAAACCACACTGTACGCGACTATTTCGGTTCGCAACAAATGGTTATTATTGGCACGCCCACGCGGTCAATTAATTGTTTTTTGCGAAAAACTGATACAGAGTCTGTCAATATCGCTCAGCAGACGCGGATGCTGGAAGATAAAATATATATCATCTGCTCGTGTGAGCACGTCCATTGATTTATATGGAGAGCGATATTGGCAGATAGACGGCGTCGCTGCGGTATAATATATATTTTTGATAGTATTGGCCTCGTATGTAACAACTTTTAGGATGACGAATAGTATTTACAGATACATTGTTCATGTTTTCACTTTGTCTTTGCTTTTGCGACTATTTTTTAACACATCTGGCTAGGCAATGTGCCGTCCAGTTTTCTATGACTATGTCGAACCCATAATAATTATAATAGTAGCTTAAAATATTTATAATAGGATGGATTATATTTTAACGACCGACGAAACTGACAGAGGGGATATATTTTTAAAAACTCTTTTTTTCGTTTCAAAACAGGAACAAAAAATCGGCCAAGTGCGAGTCGGACTTGTGCAGGAAGGGTTCCATACCATTATCTACAAAAATGAGCAAAAATATCACGTATTTTGTATGGGAGACCCTTAAATATTTTTTTTCTGTTTTTTAGTATTTGTTGTTATAGCGGCAACAGAAATACATCTTCTGTGAAAATTTCAACTGTCTAACTATAACGGTTCATGAGATACAGCCTGGTGACAGACGGACGGACGGACGGACAGCGAAGCCTTAGTAATAGGGTTCCTAATTACCTTTCAGGTACGGAACCCTAAAAAGTAATATCATACCTACATATTATTATAGTCAGTAAAGCTGATGGACGCAGATTTTCAATAAAAATCATTACACAAAATAAAACTCAAATTTAAAGTATTTTTTATTCAAGTAGACTTTAGAACAACACTTTTGAATCGTCAGTTGATTATTAATTTTATAGAATTTACCACAGGTTTGTAATGATTTTACAACCGAGAAGAGCCGGCAAGAAACTCTGAAGTTAATTTTTTATTTTTACCCGGCTGCCGAAGAAAGGAGGGTAATATTTTTCGTGTGTATGTATGTATTTGTTTATGTGTGTCCAATTCTTTGGCACGCCCTACAGCCTGAACGGCTAGACGGATTTTAACATGCGAGGTGTCATTTGATTCGTCGTGACTATGTGAGTGACACTAGGTTTCTAAAAAATATTAAGATTTCTAAAAAATCATCTTTGCTTTTGACATCTCCAGCGATGTTCAGTTCCGAGATCATTTGATAGACGAGGTGAAGCTAGGTGTACTCAACAGAGCGAAGCAGTGCTTCGCGTCGGGGCAGAGGTTGCTGCTTTACAAGTTCGGCCCCATATGGAGTACTGCTGCCATCTCTGGGCGGGTGCGTCCAGAAATCAGCTTCGCCCTTTTGACTCGGTTCTAAGACGGGCCATGCCATGCCGTATTGAACCCTTAAGTGATCGCGATCGCTTGGGTTGTGGAATGAGCTTCCTGCCAGGTTTTCTTTAATGAATACAGTATGAGGTTCTTCAAGAGAGAAGTTATTAGATTTTTTAACGGTCGGCAACGAGCTTGATTTACCCTGGTGTTGCAAGCGTCTATATGCTACGGTGACCGCTTAACATCAGACCGGACCGTTAGCTTGTTTTCCACCTTAGTGGTATTAAAACAATAAAAGCTTTTAAAGTAACCTGAACTTTTCATCTCATTGACTTCTTTGTAGGCCTTATCAAGACCGTCATTAGTACTTTGTTTTAATGAAAGTAGCTTAAGGTAAGGTCTTAAGGTTTCGCCAGCGCACGCCATGTTTAACTCTCAGTCGGCATTATTTTTCCGATATCTTGAACAATTATCGTCATATTTCAACTAATTAACACAAAACAATATTAAACTTTACATATATGAAAGTTCCTCCTTAATCACTCTATTTATTGATGGAAATCGCAATAAAATCCGTTGTGTAGTTTAAAAGATCTAAGCATACATCGGTATAGACGGCAGTAAGCGACTTTGTTTTGATACTATGTATATTTACATAATATATATAGATTACCAAAATTACTTAACTTTTTCTTTTTTTAATAAAACGCAATGTTTTTTTAGGTTCTTTATCCAGCCCTTTTGCTGTCACTCTGCTCCGTGTTTGTCTTGAGAGTAGACAAAAAGCATAAAAGTATTTTATTTTCACTGACACGCAACCATAGCAAGCAGCGGTGACGTGTTCGATTAGGGGAAATAACAGCTATTTGGAAATCAAAAGCCTATATGCGCCGTGATTTAGTACAATTTGGCATGTGTATGCGAAATATGTAAGTAGGTACCTATATAAACACATGTAACTTTTATAAATAAGTTACCTAGGTACTTATAATGTAACCAAAATGTAACCATGTTTTTGAAGAATAAAGGGGTTTTTTCTCTTACCTTTCTTTGGTAAAGATTCTACAAGTAAGTTGCTAGTAATTTACCAAAATAAGTAACCTAGGAATTCGTGGGCTGGCGTCTGCATAAACTTAATATGACTAACCAGTAGTATAAATTAATAATAGTAACGCCGTTTTCTTACGACGAACGACA
The DNA here is from genome assembly GCA_946406115.1 of Apoda limacodes. Taxonomy (NCBI): domain Eukaryota; kingdom Metazoa; phylum Arthropoda; class Insecta; order Lepidoptera; family Limacodidae; genus Apoda; species Apoda limacodes. The sequence goes on along the minus strand of OX291564.1, from coordinate 16,647,394 downwards.
CGACACGATACGACAAAATACAGTTACGATTCCTAGCGTGCGACTAAGCGGCCGTGACAAAAACTCAGTGACACGGCTGCGGTGGCAGCCTACAGCAGTAACAGCACATTATAGTGTCTGTAATACGATCGGACGTTGCGACATTGCTAATAGTGACAAAGTCATAATAGGTACTATTATTAAATTGATTATTAAAGTGAGTACGTTCGTACGTCCGTACGTCAAAACAGCGCTCAAGGGGAAACAGCGCGGCGGGGAAGGGGAAGAGGGGCGGATAGGCGCGCGCGGATAGCCGCTGCATCTCTCGCTCTCAGTTCTCCTTTTTTACGGTACGTCCCGCGACACACCCGTTTTTTAGGGTTCCGTTGTCAACAAGAAACCCTTATAGTTTCGCCATGTCCGTCTGTCCGTCTGTCCGCAGCTTAGTTCAAAAACTACTTATACGAGAAAGCTGCAATTTGGCAGATATTGTGACGATACCAATATTTATGCCTTAACATTTTTGTAATGCATTGTTTTTATTCAAGTTTTAGCGCGAAGATTTACATTAGTAAACAATTCTCAATAAACTCACTACCTACAGCAAAATGCATTTTTAAATTAGAATGGCGCGTTTAAATATACAAGTTCAATAATTTTATTTTAATATTACATTAGCTCAGAAATTATGATTTATTTTATGAAAGGTTTGAAGCTAACAAAAAGTTGAATACCGATGACTCAAATGTAAAATATTACATTATAAACTTACGAATTATAAACATCAACACAAAATTAATTGTTAAATGTAGGTAGTAATCTCACTCCCGATTTATGGATTCGGACTCTAGACAAAATGAGGTTGCGTAAGTTTTGAACCAGTGGCGCGAGTATGGATACTTTAAAACGTACTGTGATTGGATGTTTGATTGGTGGTTAAGTGATATAGAAATGGAAGCACGTTTCATATGCTCTTTAAGGTAGTTCCATAACTTTTACTCGAATAAAATTTTATTCAGGATATATTAAACGTAGGATAAATCGGAGACCCTCTTAGGAGTTGTTTTGTTATCCGCGGTTTTCTTTTCTTATTAATTTTATTGCCTTAGTTAAATAGTTATGCTACTGTTATTGGGAATTCTATAATGTTAAGTATAACCGCGTAAGTTTAAGTTACTTAGAACTTTTATAATTTTGAACACATCCGCGAAACTTACCTAAGTGAGTCGTTTAACAACCATTAGGGTAGCCTCGTAAAATAAATATTCTAACAATAATAAAGGGTAGTTGTCTTGGTTTTCACGTATTCTGTATAATGGTATGACGTGTTAGTTAATACCCCAACCAACATAACTAGAATTATACTTAAAAATATTCTTTTTTATTTGTTAAAATTAAAGATTATACCAGCCATAGTAATTATATAGCACACTAAAGAACTAGGTCTGCCAAGAGATACAGTAATTACTATGTGTATGTGTGTGTGAGAAAACCTTGGCAGGGAGATCATTCCACAACCCAAGCGTTCGCGGGAGGAAGTTTCTCTGAAACCGCACTGTACGCGACCATTTCGGTTCCAAAGTGTGAGAATGAATTCCCTGTCGATGGCGAGCGGTGCGATGGTAGAAAGTAGCCGTGGGCATCATTTCGAACAATTCCTCAGAACACAATCCATTGTACAAGCGGTAGAACACACACAGGGAGGAAAAGTCTCTCCTCAGACTTAAGGGCTCGATACCGCAAGTGAGTTTGGGATCGTCGACAATTCTCACAGCCCGTCGTTGAACCGAGTTAAAAGGGCCAAGCTGGTCTACCCCATCGTGTGAGGTATCGTTGGATAGCGATCCAAAAACATTGGCGGTATGCAAGGATATTTTTTTGATTTAGGGCTATGTTTGCGAATCATTTAGCTCTTACAAAAATACCCTCTACCAGCGAAAGTATAGTGTTTGGAAATGTAAAAAAAAAATACGGTGTCAGTGCATATAATGAATTTCAAAGGCATACCATCACGGTTCAGTAAACTTCACAGTAGTAGTCATCAAAGTTATAAATTGTACTTGGATAAGTGAAATTTTATACAAATTCCATTTAAAGTTACTTATATGAAGTAGGTACATTTGTAAAACAGGTATAAAATATAAGTAAATGAACGATGTATTATTATAGAAAAATAAAATAATAACATTCTAAAAATAAAACAAATTTTAAAAAATATTTTAGGGGGACTCCCATACAACAAACGTGATTTTTTTGCCGTTCTTATAGATAACTGTACGGAACCCTTCGTGCGCGAGTCCGACTCGCAGTTGGCCGATATTTTTATATTAACCCGAACAATAGAAGATCGTCAAACTATGGATTTTTAGTTCGTGAATTATTTGGTATTACTAAAATACCCACGCATTAACAACATATCTCATATTATTATTATTATTTCAGCAATAATAATAATATCCTATATTTTATTTCTAAATTTATGTAATAACAGTCTCAGATCAAATATAAAAGTTTAGTTAGATTGAACCTCTACGACAACGAAGTGAATCCGGTTCAAACTACAGGTCGCCTTGTACATACATAATTACACGCACACATATACAACGCAGCCACACCTTGTCTTGACAGTCGAAATAAAAATATCAAAATTTTTAAGTAAAAAGTATGTATGTAATGAATGTTCACCTTTTTATTCTTTTTCTAACTACTGTTTACTGTTGTTGGCCACAGATGGCCTTGACAACTACACGCGGACTAACTTTTGCTGCGGTGCTAGTTGCACGCACAAGGGTGTCCTGGACACGAACCTCGGCTTGGGCAACCACTTTTAAAAACTAAATCTGACTAAATTTACCGCCGTTTCGGAAAAGCAAAGGCGTTCTGAAGAAACCGCAAGAAACTCTTCAGCCTTCGTCTATTATTATTTAAATCTAACTAGTCAAAGCGCCCGGGTATATAAGTGAACCTAGTATACCCGGTATGTCCCGCTTGAGTGTAAGCGCGTATTTTGTATAAATTTGTATAAGCTGTGTTCGCGGACGCGGGCGCGGCAGGTAATTGAGCTGTGAGCCTGCTGGTAATTTCATCGTCTAAATCTATTAATACGTGCCTCGGATATCTAAAAGTTTTGGTGTGGATCCTTCAGAAATTGCGCGTCATTTCCTGCTTATTTTTTCATAATTTACTATTCATGAGCCTTCGATGTACAATTCTTAACACGCTTGGGTAAAACATTGCTAAAATATACACATCGAAAAACACTATATGAATTTAGAAAAATTAAACACGAAAACGTCTTAAGAAGGAGCCAAAATTCCGTAGCTGAACGACAGATCGTATATTAAGTCGCGTGGTGAGTATCGTATCGTGTCTTGTGAAAAAACGTCCTAGGACAACTCACAATTCCCGCAATGGTGAGATAATGAAGCTTTGACCTTATTGGTCGATACGCCCATGCGGTAACTCCATCGACCAATCAGCTCGTGGTTGTTGAGGCGTCGCTCCCTAGTGTTCACGGTTCTATAAATAGCAGTGTAACGGTTTTTGATGCGTCATTTTCGGTTCAGCGAGCCTCTTAACCGGTCTAGCTGAACAACGACTGTTTTATTTAATACTTAATTTATTTCGACGAAAGTTACACAAAACTCAAATCAAAATGGTGAGTTTTTTTTATTTTTATAATGTTTTTGCAAAATCGCGTTGGGAAAAAACAAGACATTGAAATGTCTTTCCTCTATATTTTAGTGTAGGGTGTAGTGTAGCCAGCCGGCATTTTGTGGCTTTGGCGCCGCGGTGTTATAATTTTTTAAATTAACTAGTAATTAGTAGAAATGAATCATTATTGTCTTTTTTTTATACTTTTTACATGTTCAATCCTAATAAGTACTTACGTAGATCTAATATCTTTAATAACACACGCCTGCCACACCCTATTGTGATTTTTATTGATTAGATACTTACTTAGACGTAGGTACCATTTTTCATATCGAAATTAAACACAAAAAATGTAATAAAATCGGCAAAATACCCATTTGTGCAAGTCGAAGTAGGCAGGTATCTAATTATTACGATTGGGAGTTGGGGGCGCCCCCTTTTCTATATTTCGTTTTTATTTCCGCTCCTTAATAAAAGGGGGAACCTTATCAATAATTATTAGAGCGGAAAAAGTTAAACCCTACAAAAAATCTGCACCTGTCACGCAATATTTAGCTAACATACCTACACCTTTAAAGTGCCGCGACCGCCGCCATCTGCAGACTGCAATGCAGTCATCCGTCAGATGACGTGTTTGAGACCTCGTTCAAGGTTCGATGATCTCATTTTGTTGGTTACCTATTTGAGCAGTTAATGTACTCAGTGGTTATATCGTAGGATGAACAGGTAGGTAGGCGCCAAAGTCATTTGCATGAAAGTTTGTCATACAATAGGTACATAATAGTTGTTTTCCTTGATTTCACTGCCTACGCCTACCACCTACGTAGGTAAGTACTTACTCTGTTTGAGAAACTTAGTAGGTGACCTGCTTATCGACATGCTTTCTCCTCTTACTTTCTTATTCGCCGACTAGTTTAGGTAGGTACTTACCTACTCTCGGAAGATTATTTTTTTAAGATTTCTTGTCAAGAAACTAGAAAAGGAGTCATATTTAAAAATAATAAATATAATAGTAGGTAGGTAGGTATGTAATCTTCGATAACCATAAAACTATCAAGGTTTGAAGTGATAACTAGGTTGATAAATAGGTTGGTAGGTAATTTTTCTTTGTTTAATGTGTTGAAAAATGTTACACTATTCATATCAGATATAATTATTGGGGTTTTGAATTATTTAGAAGTTTCTTGACATAGTAGGTATTCTTTACTTTTCCCAAACAAATAAATTTTATACCCATAGACTTTGGATGCACATAGTGAAAATTCTTTACTTTTTCCCAAACTATTAAATTTTATTCCCACAGACGTTATATACATGCATTAAAAATCCAATATAGACGATTCCAATATTAGTTGAATTGTATTTCCCTACATCTATGTTTATTCAACTAATTAATCAATATGCAAGTTCATTAGCTTGATACATGCATTAAAAATCCAATATAGACTATTCCAATATTAGTTGAATTGTATTTCCCTACATCTATGTTTATTCAACTAATTAATCTATATGCAAGTTCATTAGCTTGTTCCTTTTTTTTTTTTGTTCAAAACAAGTTTAGTATATTTTTGCCCGAGATTTTTCACCGTCATATTTACTTAAGTTAATTACAACATATCCTAGCTAATTTAGGTACATTTGACTTAAGACTTGAATTGTAATTTATCTTTCTTTACAGCGTGAATGCATCTCTGTACACGTTGGCCAAGCCGGAGTCCAGATCGGAAATGCCTGCTGGGAGCTATACTGCCTTGAGCATGGGATCCAACCTGATGGTCAGATGCCCACAGACAAGACCATCGGTGGCGGAGACGACTCATTCAACACCTTCTTCAGCGAGACTGGTGCCGGCAAACATGTGCCCAGAGCAGTTTTTGTAGATCTCGAACCTACAGTAGTAGGTTAGTAATTCTTTTAAATATATGTACAAATTTTTAGGAATACTTAATATGGAATGATATAAGTATACATTTTGGCCTCAGTTAAAATTTTCAATTAGATATTAAATACAAATACCTAGCTGAACTTTAGAACAGCCAACTCATCAATGTAATTAATAGGACAACAATTTCAGTTTTAATGTATATCCTGTTTAAATAATTGCAGACTTTTATAAATTTTGTAATGGTGAAAGCCAGTTTGTAATGGTTTGAAGTTACAACGGAGTAACCAATTAAACAGATTTTTAGCATAGAGGTTGTTAGGGACAGAAAACAACATTTAGCCAGAATATCCATCAAAGAATTCCACATAGACACACTATAGCAAGCATCCAAAAGTTACAGTAGAAATCCAGAAGAACTGAATTTAGTGCAGAGGGTGGTGCTTTGGGTAAAGCTTGTGTTAAATAAATAAAACATCCTAGTAATTTATGAAATCTTAAAATGAATTTTATATTAGATAAGTTATGTATTTGTTTTCATCAGTGGATAACTGGGTTAGGATTTGTTCAGGAAATATATAGAGTCCATATGTAATTTTTTCTTAAACGCTAATTGGAAAGATTTATTAAATATATTATTTTTCAATTGTTCACAGACGAGGTACGCACTGGCACATACAGACAGTTATTTCATCCAGAACAACTTATCACTGGTAAAGAAGATGCGGCCAATAACTATGCTCGAGGTCACTACACCATTGGCAAAGAAATCGTAGATCTAGTCCTTGACAGAGTCCGTAAGCTTGCTGACCAATGCACAGGTCTCCAGGGTTTTCTCATCTTCCACTCCTTTGGTGGTGGCACCGGTTCAGGATTCACATCCCTCCTTATGGAAAGACTCTCCGTTGACTATGGCAAGAAATCCAAACTGGAATTTGCTATCTACCCCGCTCCTCAGGTATCCACAGCTGTTGTTGAACCTTACAACTCCATCTTGACCACCCACACTACCCTGGAACACTCAGACTGCGCTTTCATGGTTGACAACGAGGCTATCTACGACATTTGCCGCCGTAATTTGGACATCGAACGCCCAACTTACACCAACCTAAATCGTCTGATTGGTCAAATCGTGTCATCCATCACTGCCTCCCTGCGTTTCGACGGCGCACTCAATGTCGATCTCACAGAATTCCAGACCAACTTGGTGCCCTACCCACGTATCCACTTCCCGCTAGTCACTTATGCTCCAGTTATCTCCGCCGAGAAAGCCTACCACGAACAATTGTCTGTTGCCGAAATCACCAATGCTTGCTTCGAACCAGCCAACCAGATGGTGAAATGCGACCCGCGTCACGGAAAGTACATGGCTTGCTGCATGTTGTACCGTGGAGATGTTGTGCCCAAGGATGTAAACGCTGCTATCGCCACCATCAAGACAAAGAGGACCATTCAGTTTGTGGACTGGTGCCCCACTGGGTTCAAGGTTGGTATCAACTACCAGCCTCCAACTGTTGTACCTGGTGGTGATCTTGCGAAGGTCCAACGCGCTGTATGCATGTTGTCCAACACAACTGCCATCGCAGAGGCGTGGGCCCGTCTGGACCATAAGTTTGACCTGATGTACGCCAAGCGCGCTTTCGTCCACTGGTACGTCGGCGAGGGTATGGAGGAAGGAGAGTTCTCTGAGGCCCGCGAGGATCTGGCGGCTCTTGAGAAGGACTACGAAGAAGTCGGCATGGATTCCGCCGAAGGAGAAGGTGAAGGAGCCGAGGAGTACTAAGCCGACTATTTATATGTTTCTGTTGGCTTGGCTTGCTCCCGCCCAATACATTCCTTGTGATGTAAAAATAAACAAAATGATGTCCAATTATTAATTGTTTTCGTTTTACATTATGAGTACCTACTAATATATTTAAAAAAAGATAGTTTGTATCGGGGAATGCAGGGAGTTACTGAACTAAATCCAAAACACCTTTTACTTATGGATAATATACTTTTAGGTCAGCGTATTAATCTTTACACTGTGCTCACACGGACTAGAATACAGGATATACGTACTATAGACAGAGTTTATTAGCTAGTAAATTATCTTGTCCGACACTGAATGACACGTATTTACCTAAATATGAGTCTAATTTTATCGCCTGGCCCTATCCCTATTCCAATCTATGTTCCGGCTTTATATGTCTACTACAAAGTAAAAGCAACTAATTATTACCTTATTTCTTACCTACTTACGTTACGTACACTAGTATTCAAAAAAGCAAGTAAAAACTAAATGTAAAGCCTATTGTAGATTAGATATCCGTTTAATTCAGTCTGATTTCCTTTGCCGGATATCGCAGTGATTGTGTTGAGTACACCAGCGTCCGGTGAAAGAGGGCTTAAGTCGGCCTCAACGGTCAGTTTCTGATACTACCGTACTTTACCTATATAAATAGTATTAAGCCCGTTACTCACGTACCTAATTTCAGTTATTAATAATGTTAATATGCCAAATTATATTCATACAAAACTAAAATATATTTATAGCTGCGTTGTGTCATTCAGAGTTTACTATAAAATATATGCCTCGGTATAATTTATATTAAGATACTGTGCATTATGGCCTTAATTCAATATTTTTAGTAACTTTAGCTAGGGGTGTTTCGAATAGCAACGAGGAAATAAAAAAAGTGGTATTGGGACGCCCGGGGTAGAGTAATTTTCCAACTGTCAAGTTGAATTCTTTACACTGCCATAGAAAAGGTTGAAATTCACTCCTGTCAGTGTGAAATTTACCTGTCAAACTTTCGTTTCAAACCGGGTTGATTTTTCAACTTTACCGGGCGATAATTGCCCGGCGTGGTTTGGACCATAACCTTAGTTATATTTTATACTAGATTTTGCCAGCCGCTCCACTGACCCTAAATTTGGTTATCGAGGCAATTTGGGCATCGTCAACTCCTTAATTATACTTATTAAGTACCTAAAGCAAGTTATAGCTGTAGCTATAGTTCGTTTGAGCTTTGTTATAGTTATTCTCGCCCTTCCCCGGGACTCGAACTATCTCTATACCAAATTTCATCTTTAAACAGGTTACAGCACAGAACTCTGAACCATATTCCTTCCTCTGTGGTCTACAGACAGAATTACTTTCACATTTACAATATTAGTATGGATCTCATCCTACATAAAGTGAATTCACAAAACCTTAAAAGTCCGGTCCGCGTGCCTCCGTTTCTTTTTTGCTCCGTCCCAAAATGGTCAAAGCTACCTCACGGCGAGCGGTAAGACCATATTTAGATTTTATTACACGTATGACGCGACTTGGGTGTTTGTGTGTCACGGTTATTTTTCTCGGCGACTACGAAATGTTATCAACTTTCAAGAGAATGAGTACCTACGGTTCGTGGCGTCTCGCAGCGTGCTTCATACAAATTTATTTATTTTTCTTCCTTTTTTTTATTTATTTATTCCTCATTTATTTTTGGCACTGGCTGATTAAACACCTGACCTGACTTTGAAAACTAATTCTAGGAATAAATATCGAGGTCTGCAGTGTGCCAGATTTGTAGTAAATTGTGTAGTTTAAAAGTTATAAAGGATTCTAGTTTTTATTATTTGTTACATAATCTCTAATACATAATGACACATATTTTATAAAAAATTCATGCCTATTTCGGTCTTAAAGATATAGCTCTTTATTGGTCGTACAGACAGACAGCGTAGGCTTAGAAGGTAATAGGGCTCCGTTGGCACCCTTTAAAAATAAATAGGTACCTTTTTCCCATGGTCACGCCATAACTTCCGAACGACTGCACCCAATTAAACAATATTTGTTTTGTTAGGGCAAGGTTTTATTATAAGGAACTCGCGCACTAAGGGTTAACTGATTGTAATGGAATTTAGGTAAGTTGTGCACAAACTGGAGAAGGTTTTTGAATTAGTATGTACAACCCTTTCACAATAGGTGGCGCGCTAGTTTTTTTAAAAAGGAGAAACAATGTTTTGCGGGGTCAGCTAGTTCCCTTATAAAACTTTAACCACAGTAAAACGTGAGAGAGTTCTTGTCTGGGGGCATTATTAAAACAAGTGCATGACACGCATTAAGTTAGGGTTCCGGAGAATGGAAATTATTGCAGATATCTAAAAAATGTAAGAACCGATTTCGTCTAAAGTATAATCATGGAGTTTAAAAGTTAGAGGTTTACATAACATGTTCAACTTAAGCCTCGCAAAATATAAATTTCATAGAAAAAGTATTTTAAACCCCCCACTACAAATTTTTACCGTAAGATTAAAACTCTTAAAAAATTGACAATAAACTTCCAACGAAAATTGTTTTTAATCAAATTGGTTTAAATTAAATATTTCCTATAATTCTCATTCTGAGGAACCCAACTTTACTTTTGTAGACGTATATTTGAAAGTTGCTTTATGAAAGAAATGAGCGGCGTTCCGCCTTATGAACATAGTTCTAATTTTGTCAGTTCATTGACCTTACACACACTGCTGAATTTATGGTCTTGGCTTGGCGAGAAGCCAGCGAGGGGAAACGAGGGTTCAGTGCCTTCGTTGCGGGTGAGTAGGCAAAGTAAACAAAAAGTTCGGCCTGGACTTTTAGTTAATTATAGCACCCTTCTGCGACTTTGTCCTCATATTTAACAGAACCCCCTTTTTTAATTAAACCTAGACTAGGTAGGTATATGTTTATAGAATAACTAGATGGCTGCCCCGCGGTGCTACCAGCGCAAGTATTGTTAAATATAATAAAAAATATAACCTCATGAAACCAAAAACCCCGAGCACTTAATGTTTTGTTCGTTTTCTTAAAATATTTTTAAATTTAGTATTACAATAATTTTACTGTTGCTATAAGATAATTTTGATTTATGGACCTAGCTACACTGACTTCCTTACCCTGAAAAGAAGTGACACTGCATCCGTCATTGTCCCGTCCATCTGTGTGTCATAGCTTCATAAACCTGCCATCTTTATATAGATTTTGAATTTTTTATTTGTGACAACGATTTCCTCTTTAACCGACTTCAAAAAAGGAGGAGGATCTCAATTCGGATATTTATAATTTCTTAGTTTTTTATGTATGTTCGGGCATAACTCCGTCATATATAGACGGATTCTCAAAATTCTTTTTTATATTTAAGAGGGTACACTTCCGAGGTGGTCCCATATTAATGTAGTGTATTTTAAACTTAAACTTTTGATAAAAAAAATAATTGGCGTTAATTTGGATCTGATGAAAAACGCCTTTTATGTTCTTTATGTCGATGATTGTATAACATTGTGATACTAGTATGGATGTATTTAGTGTACGAAAAAGCAATTCGTCACTAAAAAGTGAAAAACAAAAAGATGCACCAAAAAGGTAAAAATTATTACTTATTTCCAAAAGTCTGATCTGAATTACAGTTTGAAGTTGGTGTCTTACTTAATAGTTTTTAACACACTTCACTTGCATGAAACCAACTTTAAACTGTAATTCAAATCAGATTTTTGGAAATAAGTAATTTATTTGTACTTTTTTAGTGCAAATCTTTATGAAGTTGGTTTTTTCTGTTTAAAAGTTTTTTTTTTCCTGTGAATTTGTTTCCATCCTTGTTTGTTTTCGTCCTCAGTTGTTTGGCTTCGCTTAAATCTTACAAAAATAAAAATCAAAAGGCCTTTAAATAAACTTTATTGAATTCAAAAAATACATCTTTAACAATTTTATACACGCTTACTTTAAATTCGATAGTTAATTTTTACATCGATATACTTTATTATAATTTTAACTTTTTACAAAAAATTTAATTTAATCAACAAAAAAATTAACAGCTTTTATTTTTATATTCTTGGTTGCGATCAATTATAAAGAATATAATTCTTATTTTTTTTCGATCACAACCAAAATTAATGATAAGTGGTAGAAATAAGATTAAAAATTATACATACTAGGTTGTCCGTATCAATAACATGAATTTCATACATAGGTTTTGATCTTGATTTAGAAGAGGGCAATATCAAGCAGTGGACTGTTAAAGGCGAATTGATTGAGTTAAGTTAATGATGTACTACATCTGTAACTTGTCGACGTATAGTGTGGTCCAGCATCACAAAGACAAAAGACAGCGATGCCTTTTTAGTAAAAGATATTTAGTTTATTTTAACTTTTTGCTATTCTGAAACGAGATGGTTTGTGGTCTTTTTTATTTAAAGTTTAAAACCTTAATCACTGCTCTTTTAAATAATGCCATAATGCTGTTCTGAAAATTCATATGACAACCTAAGTGTTTGCAAGAGGAAATGTTTTACCTGTTAAAAGAGATGGAATAGTAACAAGTGTATTCTAGGTATTTTCTTAACTGTCAGATATCTTTTATGCGCTAATCTAAAAGTTAAATACGGACCACCTAATAGGTAAGTTACTAAAATACAATGCAATAAATAGAAAAATTTTAGTGCTTACACAATATACAAAAAAGAATATAGTACTTAGGCATTATAGAAAAAAATTGTGATAAAATTAAACTGTGCACGTCTTAAAAGATAAAAGACGAGTCAGTTTAAATAGATTTTATTTTTATATAAATAAAAAAAAATGAACAGGAAAATTAATAATTAAAAGTAAACTTTATAACAGTAGGTATAAAATATAAGTAATTAAATAACATATGTATTTAAATGTAAGAATATAATGTGATTCAATTAACCTGCAATACATCAATAAATAATAAATAAAAAGGTAAAAAAGGTGCTAGCTACTACAATTTTTTTTTTCAATTACGAACTTTACACTATTGACAGAACAAGCCTTATTTAATTCCTTAATTGCCTGCCATTGCTTTATTGAATTAATTATAAATTAAAGAAAAAAATAACCAAATGAAATTCTGAATTTGTTATTTTTACTTCCATGGCAATTACCTTTTTCATACGATATTCTTACGACCGTCAAAGTATTTACACATAATTTAATGTATTGCAGATCATTTTATTACACTGCGTTTTAAATTAAACCATCATAATAAAATAGTATAGATAGGTATATTGTTATTGGTCTATAAAAACCACAAGTAATGATTTTTTAAATAGAATGAAAACATACAATAAAGTAAGTACACACAGATATAAATTTATAAATAAAAAAGAAAAACTTTGGAATATCATAGCCGAAATCAGGGTCCCACACCTAACCTAATTATATATTTAGGGACCTAAATATATAATAGTTGCACTTTATAAAGCAATTTTTCGAGCAATTCCTTTGGATTAAAAATATACACTTTGATAAAAATAAAGAGGTTTTACTTATAATTTTGAATGTTTAAATTTAATATTAAGATAAATTCTAAAGAAAATTTAAAATAGTACGATAAAAGTTGGCCAAAGAATATTAAAAACATTTGTTTAGTAATCTATCTTACATTTAAGTCTTTTTCTGATTTGTGACTAAGACTAGGTCGTTTATTTGCTGCCCTAGAATAAGTAACAGTTGCGATCGGCTACTTTCACAGAGCTGTATTGCAACGTACATTGCGTATCGCAAAGGGATTTTTATGTCAGTGATAGACTGGACGTCCTTTGTGAGGCGTAATGTAAGTATTTTAACAGTAACGCGACAATAGCAAATTGCAAACACTACTCTTATATTTAGTGTAACTTTTCGGCTTAAAAGTTTAAGAAAGAAAAAAATACCTTAAAATGTGGTAAGGCATTATCTTACTGTACCTTTTTATTCACAATTTGGCAAAATATAACTGTATAGGTACAAAATATGCAAGATCATACAAAAAAATTACACTTTATGACATAGATGAAATATAATCAATCACACAGGAAACATGCTACTAGATGGCATTTATATAAATTTATCGTTTACACCTAGCTAAATAGAGGGCACTTATCATGGAAGAATTATTTACATGGACACGTGGCAATAGGTAATCGCTCACACGTACTCAACATTTAAATATAAGAAAGAGATAGCAAGCAGGCTTCAAATTACGAGTGTCTGCTTTCAGTAAATATTTTTTAGTTGGTCTAAAAGGCTTAATTAGGTACTTTCTCATTGGCGACTTACGTTGTATAAGTAAGTAGGTATATACTCTGTGGTCTGCCATTTTTGTTTTTTTTTTAATACTTAAAGGATAAGGTCCAATAGCAGACAAAGGTAATTACTAAACATCGGATTTTAAGCATTTGCATATGGCATTTCTAATTATGGCGGTAATGCATATTGGCTTGGCAACTTGGCTACAGGGGGTTTATTTAATGCTGAAAATTTGACGCCGTGTAACAAGTAGTTGGTCAATTTGACATTTCCGACGCAATTGCAATTCAGTCAAGCAAGCTGGCATTTGAAGACGCTTTCATTAAATAAAATATTGATCTCATCATAACACATTTCCACAAGTTACCAGGTGCCATAGAAAAATTGTTCTCTTAAAGGTACCACAAACCTAGTGTTTTTACGACTATCCTTTATCGATGGGTCTTAATCTTCATACCCTGCCTAAACAGGTATCTCCAGTAAAAGCGCCAAATTTTATATTTCGTCCAATGACTTCAGCTGACGTATAGAGGACAAAATAATCAAAATAAAATTTGCTCTCGAATACTTGGGAAATTTTTTAATTGTATATTGTCACAAAAACTAGGCATAATTTAAAGAATAATTCTCTGTTTTGAACCATCTTGTATTAAAATATATCAAAATAAAAATATATTTTTTTATTATTTTTTATATTGCATTTTGACATTTTTAGTGCATATTTCGGCCTCTTTTAGCTTATTTGGCACTTGTGCATATAATCAGGTGTCTAGTAATTACTAATTGATAAAGATTCCTTTTTAATTCTTCCAAACCAAGTTTTTTGCTTCGCTCAATAGATGTCGTTTATCTAAATATAACATTGCTGGTGTGTGAGCCTCTATGCGAGCTGTTGTCTCTAGTTGTGTGACGTCGGAAAGGGTTCCACGATGGCGCCCGTCTGGCGGATGATCGAGCCGTGGTCGCAGTAGAACCGCTTGAGGCTGTTGACGCGGCGGATACGGAACCCTGATTGGAGTTTGATTGCCGAGGAGTTTCTGGGGATGACTGTAGGGAAAAATATAATTGATTACAAATTTTCTCCATTTTTGTCTTTCGAATATAAGAGGGAACTTCAGTACTGTGCTTACAATAATTATTTAAATTAAAATCCTCATTTTTAAAGGACCCTTGTGCTCGTAATATTATATTTTAGCTAAGCTTACTTTATGGCAACTCCTATCCATGGGGGTAGCGAGTCGCATGGTGAGCGTTTCCCCTGTCTGTTGTATGAGACGCACCACTTCTTCGTGAGAGCTCCATTTCACGTCCTTTTCACCGACTGAGATGATGAAGTCTCCCTCCCGCATACCACCGATCTGTAACAGAGGATAAAGTAAAAACTTAAAAAAACTTACCCGATAGATGAAATCATTCTAAAAGAACAAAGTAAAGTAGCCAAGTTGTACTCATACCTCTGCTCCACACGTTGGAGCCAACGTTGGGCCTAAAATGTGGATTGTCGTCAAGTGTTGGCCCCAACGGTCAGTTAAGCGTTGGGAGTTGGCCAGAACCAACACGTGGCGACAAGAATAATATAATAAGACGTCATATCGTTGCTCTGCTACTATCGATGCTAATATCATTCCTAAACTTTACCACATATTTATTACAAACTGAAAGCTGCAGCATTTTTGATATAATAGAAAATTGTGCTAAGCAATTTAAGGTAATTATAGAGCCATAAGCATGTATTCTGATAACAAACGACATAGAAACACTTACATCAGCCAAGGAGTTAGGTTCAACTGCAGCGATACTAACAGGTGCGTCTCCTCTTACAGAAAAACCAAAACCTTCCTCATCTGACTTAGTATTCGATACATTATATTCACTTGCTACTCTTCTTAAATTATCTTTCCTTCTTTCTCTACCATTCTTTACTTTACCATTACCTATACCATTACCCATACCGTTAGTATATTCGCTCTTATCAACTTTTATACCATTATCTGTAATTTTTCCATAGTTTTCATTGTTGATTTTATGATCGTATTTTGTGTCGTATTCTATTACTTTTGGGTGATATTCGTAATGGTTATTGTTATAACTGTTTATATATACTCCATTTTGTTTAGTAACTCTATGTAATTTCTTTTTTTCATATTCGTCGTTATACTTTTCATCGTTTCTAATTATTTGGTTATAATAAGTACTATTATCTTCGGATCTATCTCTTTTCTCACTTGGCCTGTGTCGAAGTCCATTTCTGTGTTCGTGACCGTTGTGCTCTTCATATTTCCCGTTAGTTTGTTTTTCTGCTTTTTTAGAACTTTCTCTTCTTCTGTCCGTTTGTTTCTGTAGTTGGACGAGTCTGGGCGCGCTCCAATGTCGTTTTGCAGAGAAGACAGCGATTGGTCCGAGGGATTTAAAGAGATCTTCTACACGGTGCTGAGCGAAGTCCGGTGGCGTTAAGGCCAGTTGGAATTTTGAAGATGCTGTAAATGAAATGGATTATTTAAAATATAAATATTTGTGTTGCACGTCGCTTTTTGCACACGAGTAGACTCTGCAGAGTATTTCCAATATTTTATATCATAAGAAATTACATTCTCATTTAGTAACTTTTGCTTACATAAGCCAAATACAGTTATCGCAGTGGGATTACCACGGTCTACCACAGTCTACCAGGGTCTACCACGGTCTACCATGCAAAGGACGGATTCTTTTAGTTAGCTCAGTGCTAAAGATCAGGAATGGAGTTCGCCATTTTTCCATGTGAGAATTCTATTTTCGTGGGTATTCTTGATCGGGATATAACCTTCTTCGCCCTTCCAACTATCTTTTTGCCTAAAATCAGATCACGCGACGTGATGTTAACAAATAACAAACAAAATTTCGCTTGAATGGATTAGGTTAGTTAGTTCTCAAAGTACAGAAAGTAAAAGAACTCTCAAACCAGTATCTTCAAGGCTAATAGGCCGCTTCACTTAAGGATATAGCAGCTATGCCGCTAATATAAAACTAGTCATAAGCTATTTTAAAAACGGCCACTTTTATCAGAAATGCTAACTAAAAATCACAGAAAATTTATAAAAACTATATAAAACCTTCTGAAAATAGCTTATGACAAGTTTTATATTTCCAACATTTGGATTTTAGGAATTCGTTTTCCGTGAAGAGAAAATTGAGTATATCTACTGGCGTGCTACTGGGCTGTAAGAGGGCCCTTAAGGATTTCTATTTCTCTCGCAAACATGTACTGCTGTATTTTGTGTATCTATCTGCTAAGGCAGGTCGTTTAGTATGGAACAGAAATCGCAATGTATAACTAATGTGGTTTAGCTTAAGGGTCAGGTTCTCATAGAGTTTCACTTTTATATTAATTTCTGTTTCATACAAAACGACCGACACAGTCAGTGGTGGCTTAGGGGTTTCGATTTCACGTTGCGTCCTGTGGGGCGAAGGTTCGATCCTGGCGTATACTAATGAGTCATTTTCTGAATTTTGCAATACATTGAATATTTACACCACTGGCTTCTCGGTAAAGAAAAACATCGTGAGGAAACCTTAATACACGTGTCAGTGTCAATGGCCCACAATCCACACTGGGCCCGCGTGTGGACCATAGACTAAATTACCCTTGTTGGGCTAAGTTAAAGGCCAACAGTGTGGACGTATGAGGCTGGTAAACTGACTGACTAAACGACCTTCTTAGGAATTTAGTTGAACGGCGGCGGATTCAAATATCGGACGCCGACATCTCTATTGCGAGCCACTGTACGTACAGGGTACACTTACTCGTGAGTGCACTAAGATCGATATAGAAGTGTGCGTGAAGGGCCGATGCTTATGTGACGGCTTGTATATAATTTATTTACCTACTATCCTTCTTTATACTATGTAGTAACTTTGATGCTAGTGATGATACTTACGCAGTATGCTGGGCGCTTCTAGTAAGTCGGTGAAGTCGGGCTGTTCCCGGAGCGTGGCGCGGTCGCGGGCTGCGCGCTCGGCGTGGGATCGCACCACGCGGGACACTGGCTCTTTTGTACGAAGCTCCCTGGATCATTAACTTCATTTAAGTCGCGGCACATTATAAGTACGTAGTCTCTCAAAGTTGAACACTACATATCTCTGTGACCGTTTGCATTGAACATGCCATATTTGCGCGTATACACACGCAATTTTACGGACAGGACAAACGTTTATGTGATAAATATTTGTGTTTGTTTTGAGTCTGGTTGAGCTCTGTGTATAATATATACCAATGTTTTTACAAAAAAAGTGTATAAGATTTTATCTGTTGTTTTATATTCATAGCACAAGCTGAGCTTAGTTTTGGGCCAGGTGGGGCTGTGTTAATGTTTGGTAACATTATTTATTTGTTTTGATTGTGTAAGTAGCCACGAATCATGTTTGATTAATTGACCACGGTTTGTCTGGGGTTTGTCCGGGGTTGGTTAGTTAGACAACATTTTGTTCTATAAAAATCGTCGACATCGCATGTTCAATGATTTGCTTTTTGATTATAAAACCATTGTCTTTTAATCTGTAAGGCGACTGCACATGGCTAAAGCAAAGTTATAGTCTATTGTGTACACTTACCGGCACATCCTCTGTAACCTGAGGGCCTCTTCGTAGAGCGCCTGCGCTTCCACTAGATGTGCACGCCCGAGTGACGTCAGATCTAGTTCTTGTTCACACTTCAGAGATGGCGTTATCATTGAACCTGTCACATTACATATGACCAGCTTAACGCAATTATAAACAAAGTATGTAAGCAAATACAGTAGGTTTAATAATGAATGCATCTAAATTTAGTGGACAAAAAAATTCAAAGGCCACTATCTCTTAGCAGCCTGAGACAGTACCAAATATCCAAGTAAAAAGTAAAATTCAAATGAAAATAAGACTGTAATATGAACTGGAAATAGCATATCTAATCGCTTTGTGATAGACTGAGAATTGCTACTTATGCCCTAAAAAAGCGAAAGCCAATTGTGTCCGGTGACGCTTTAAGACCGGCGTATTTTGTTAACTTTAATTCCCTCTCACGTAATACGGCAAAATACTATGGAGTAATTGTAGTGACTCAAACCGCATATTCGTCATTCTGAAACGAGCTATTAGCATTTTTAGATGTCGAACACTCGTGCAGTTATTTGTAAAAACAATATAAAATATTAACTTTATGTTGCCTGTACTTATTTATATGTGTTTACTAAAAAAATAAAACGCAGTTCAGATAGCACGGTGCATGGCGGTTACGGAACACGCAGCGCAGCCCACAACACTATCTAGCAAAAAGGCAAGGGTAAATTAGACCTACGTACTACGAGCGACTTCCTGTCCTCAATTCATTGAGGCAGGAACCAAATGTCCAATCATTTTGTCACCAGCTGAAGAACCTTTCTTGGATAATTCATTTTACACCACCGACGAGTTTATGAATACGGAATTATAACTATCTAAGACATTTTTTATTTAGATTGAACTTTACATAATTTATTTCTATTATTATATAATAAATGTTATATTTGTTAACTTAAGTTTTGGTACTTCAATTATTTATTTTACTTTGTTATTTGTTATAATGTCGACATGTATATAGGTATTGTAATTGACGATCTCTTATGTGAGTTAAATAAATAATTAATAATGAATTGTAATTTATGTTGACATAATAAGAAATAAAACAATCTAATTAAATGTAATCTAGTCATTAGTTACGAAATTTATTTTAAATATGACATGTTTAGTTTTGAAACGTTTTCGTAAAATGTTTGTGGTAGGTACTTACCTATTCAAAATTTTAGTTTCAGTATACTATACAAATAATATAGTAAAGTGTTAGAAAACTTTTTGTCTATGCACTTATCTCGCAAAAACTATACTATATTGTTTTAAATGAAAATTGGCCTTTGTTAACATTTTCCTATGCCAATAATGCATTTAATATGCAAGCAAACTCCACCTACGTATCCAAACAATTCATATAGAGATGTATCGGCTCTCACTCACTTGGCGACGCTTTGGCAACATCGCTAATTTGGAAGCGTAGCCACGATTTACGGCTCCTTACGTGGCGACTGGATGCTCTGGCAGCCTGGCTACGTCGCCACTAAGATGTATGCGCATAAGCTGCACCTCTCTCACTCAGTCGCCAACAGTCGTTTAGTACATTTGCATAACGTTGAAAAAATTAGTTTCGATACCGAAAGATGTATCGTGAAAATTTAAAAACCGTCCGTGCTCATGGGATAGTGCATCGAATGATTATTATGACATTATCAGTATATGTTCTTAAATCTCTTTACAGTTTTTAAAAAAAACCCCTTTTCGGCTGCGATCCGATATAAAAGGATGAACCCAAAGTTTGCTTGCTTTTTTTCTTCTTTTCTTCGACGCACATAATAAATAAATACGATCTCCTCTACGTCCATTCCTACAACGTCGTCAAATGACTGAAGAGTAGCCATGGCTACTCTGTTTGGCGACCTTTGGCTGCCAGAGGTAGCCATGCTTGCGTCGCCGGTGACGTCGCCATGGCATCCCGGTGAGACAGAGCTCTTATGATCACTTCAATGGCATTATTAATACAACTCGGGACGATGATAATGGCTGTGTTAGTCGTAATGATTTTGATGATGAAGAACATGAAGAATGTGGCGACATCTAGTGATAAGGAGACGCAAGTTAATAAAGAGGAAATACATAAAAATAGAAATATGGACATTAGTTCTACCCAAAAAAACAAAAAAACAATATATATACTGGGAGACCAAGAAGCAAAAGGACTGGCGATAAAAATGTCATAGTTACGCAGAAACAAGTGGAATGATGACTATAATATTCTATCTTTTGTGAAACCAAATGCAAATTGCTCTGATGTACTTTCTTATTGTGAAACATTAAGTAAAACATTATCCGATGGCGACAGAGTTATTCTATTAGTTGGTACAAATGAAAAAAAACCATTCTTATTAATTAGAGAACTCAGTGTAGCGTTAAGTAAACTGAAAAACGCTTTGGTTTACATTATAGAAGTAAGGGAAAATGCTTATTTGCAGAAATACTATTTGAATAACTACATCGCCTGCTTAGCAAAAACCTATACTAATTGTAAGTACATCAATATACGAAATAAATATAATTACGATCATGCGAACCTAATTGCAAACGCTATTAATTTTAATATAGACTCAGAAGATTATGACAAAAAATTTATATATCAAATTAAACATACTCACAATTACATCAAAACCGGTTCGAAAATCAAAAATCACAATGACATCAAAAATATTACGTTGCAAAAGGGCACAATACCCTATTTTTTTGAAAAACAAAAGCAGCGTGCGGAAAAAATACAATTAAAAAGTAATAATAATAGCCCACCCAGTAATGAAAAGTGGTTATTTCGTGAAAAAATGTAATCATTACAGTGACATTAACGTTTTTCATCAAAATATTGCAGGGTTACTTAACAAAATTGATAACATAAATTTGACCTAAGCGGAATTCAAACAAACAAATTTGGAAATTGATATAATCTGTTTTACAGAAACTTTTATAAAAAAAGGAACCGAAAGTAATATCACTCTGACAAATTACAAACTAGCGTCTCACTATTCGCGTCCGCACCAAAAACGCGGCGGTTCGTGCATATTAGTAAAAAATAGCTTAAAGTACAAAAGTATGGACATTTTAAAAACATTAACAATAAATTATGACTTTGAATGCTGTGGAATTGAATTAATTGATTACAATTTAATTGTTATTTGCATATATAGGACACCAAGTAGTAATATAAATATATTTTTTCAACAAACTGACATTTTATTAGATCATTTGACCAAGAAAAAGACTAGTAAAAAAATTATATTATGCGGGGACTGGAATATTGACATTTTAAAACAAAATAAAAACAGTCAGGAGCTGCTAAGTTTGTTAAGGAACTACAAGCTAGAAACTCATATAAATAAATCGACAAGAAACAAAGCCTGCCTTGATCAAATTGCCAGTAATTTTTTGCAGGCAAAAGGCAAAATTCATTATTTAGCGTTGTCTGACTATGAAACTGGTCAAACACCAAAAATATTCACCAAAATTGTCAATATTGGTTCGAATACAAAAGGGACTACAGCATAGAAAATATAGAAAAATTCTGTGACTGTATAGCAGCTCTATCATTTTCTGAATTATACAAAATAGAAGATTTGGAAAACGCTTTTAATTATTTTTATGACACATTTACACTCTTTTACAGACTGTGTTTTCCTACAATAAGAGTGAAAATAACTAAAAAAAATGACAAAATTAGATGGCTAACTAAAGGGTTGAAAAGGGCAAGTATAAACAAAAGACGATTATACTTACTATACAAATTCGATAGATATAATAAAAAAAACACGAAAAAAAATATAAAAAGTATTCTAAGGTACTAAAGCGGTGCATGCTTCAAGCTCAGCAAATCCAAAACAAAAATTACATAGAAAAAAATAAAAACAAATGCAGAGCAGTATGGGACACAATTAAGAATAATATAGACTCTAAACCCACACGGGAAAATATTGAAAAGATAAAGCACAATGACATATTATACTCAGACCCAGAACAAATTTGTAATTTATTTAATGACTTTTTTATAGATTTGACAAAACACGCTGACAAAATGACATATAATACAAATTTAAAAATGGCTAGAGAAAATAATACAATATTTTTATCGCCAACAGATCCTAGTGAAGTATTTAAAATTATAAGATCTCTTAATAACACAAATACGGTGGGTTATGACGAGATAAGCACGAAAATTATAAAGGTATGTGCCAATCAAATATGTGTGCCATTGAGTTATATTATTAATTTATCTTTCCTTAACGGTGGTTTTCCAAGCAGACTAAAATTCTCAACGGTTACACCATTATTTAAAAAAGGTAAACAGTCAAACTTAAATGACTACAGACCTGTAACAATAGTTCCGAACTTAGCTAAAATATTTGAGAGAGCTTTTTACACACGTCTATACAATTTTTTAAATAAAAATAACATATTGATAACAGAACAATACGGTTTTCGAAAAAACAGCTCTACAACGCTTGCGTGTTTTAACCTTATTAAAACTGTAACAGAAAATATGAATAACAGAAAACCTACTGTCGCTATTCTACTGGATATGAGTAAAGCTTTCGATTTGTCGCACATAATAATCTTCTACATAAGTTAGAGATAAATGGTGTGAGAGGTAAAGCTCACGACTGGTTATCAGACTACTTGAAAAATAGGCAACAATGCACGAAAATTAGGAAAATTTCAATAATAAATGGACAACCAATTAAAAAAGACTACTGCTCTACATACAAAGTTAACAAATGTGGTGTTCCGCAAGGTAGTATATTGGGTCCACTGCTATTTTTGACTTATATTAATGACCTTCCAACTGTTATTCAGGAAAAATGTATTCTTTTTGCTGATGACTTTAATTATAGAATGCGACAATAAAAAAGATTTTGAAAATAAAATTAACGATAATTTTAATAAAGTGTTTACATGGTTGACAAATAATAATTTAAAAATAAACATAAAAAAAACCAATGTGGTACAGTTCTCTACGTACAAATCGAATAAATTGAAATTAAAACTTAAGTGTAATAACGACGTAGTACAAGAAGTGGAAAATGCTGTTTTTCTTGGAATTGTAATTGACAAACATATAAATTGGAAACCACAGATAGAGAATGTTTGCAGTAAACTAGATCGTTTTGTCTACGCTCTGAAACGGGTAAGACAAACAGGTTCATTAGAAACTGCACTAACAGCGTATCACGGCTATGTGGCATCCGTATTAAACTACGGTCTACTACTGTGGGGTAACTCTGTGGACATAAATAGAGCTTTTAAAACCCAAAAAAGATGTATAAGAGTAATATGCAACGCTTGGGTAACAGATAGTTGTAAACCTCTATTTAAAAAATTAAAATTGTTAACATTACCATGCATGTACATCAGGAACATATGTCTGTTTGTTAGACAACATCCGCAAAACTTTCCTAAACATTCAGAAATCGTAACCTCAAGGCCATCAAGAGATAAATTGAAATTATTTATACCTAAATGTAACCTTGATATATATGGTAAGAATGTTTGTTACATGGCAATAAAAATTTACAATAAGTTGCCATCTGATATAAAAGCACTACCATATCATTTATTTAAAAAAGGATTGACGGGATGGTTACTAGAAAATTGTTTTTATAGCGTAGGAGAGTTTCTTAACAATAAATAGCGTGCGTCAATTGCTGCAAAAAAAAATAATTGTAATATGACATATGGGTATAAATATTTTTTGAAAAATTGTAATATGACATGTGGCTATTGTAATTTATTTTTCTTAACATTTTATATTGTATTTAAATTAATTCTGTTGATAGATGATAATGAATTTTTATTATTGGTGACATTTTAGAAATTAATTAACTATTCAATTGTAAAATTTGCACACCCTGAAGGGGTAGAATAAGCGAATCATGTACATCAATTATTTATTAAGACCATCTGTAACTTATTCAGGCAAATAAATAAATAAATAAAAAAAAAAAAAAAAAACAATAATGAATATAAAAACAATAAAATATTAATAGCCTTTGTTGACATAAGGTCATCCAGGAGCTGCCCGGTCAGTCATTCGTCGCATCACGGCCACATAAATGTTTTTTTTTTTTTTAATAATAAACCGGAATTTAACGCGTTAGTTGGCAAAATACTTTTTTCCCGACGTTTCGGCTGGGTTACACCAGCCTTGGTCACGGCGCGTTTAATCCCGTTTTATTATTTTTAAATTAGTAATGGAACGCGTAAATTTAAAAACACATAAATGTTGTTGTTCATCAAACGCGTTGACCGAATTTGTATGAATTAAAATAATGTTTAGGCTGTGATGATACGTTACCATCGTCCACGCCACGGTCGGAGGGGGAGGTATAGAGCTGCGCAAGACGGTCGCGGGTGCGCGGGGAGGGGTTCGCAGACAGCAAGCCTGTTGCACAGTACTGGTGCGCCAGCGCTAGAATGTATTTAAAATTAAATAGTTTATTGCTATAAAATACAACTACAGTAAAAATCACAAAATTACAGGATGTATACACGTAGAAAGCAGGTAGCAAGTGTCGGTCTACCAATGCTTTTCGATGCCGACCGACCGACGCAGGTAATATTCGCAGGTAGTCGACATCCATAGTATTAATTTATCGGCTTACTCAACAATTGTAAAGATAGAGTGGCCACGGTCAGTTTACGTATAAGCAAAAAGCCCGCCTCATAAGTATTAACTAGCTGACCTTTATTTTTCAGAAATTTACCTCTTTTTTCCTAGTTTATTCTACTAGTTTATTCTAGGAGTTCCTATCACTTTTAATTTTTTTTATCTAAACAATAATATATATTCCTCCAAGATTTATATAAATAATTATGTTTTGTATTTTTTTTAATAATGTTTTTATTATTAATAATTAACTAGCTGACCGGGCAGACGTTGTTCTGCATCCGACTGCAGCGCGATCTGCCGGGATGATTTGTGAATCTAAACCATCCAGGGCGCCACTCAAACGCATACAAAAAAATCATTTAAATCGGTCCAGCCTTTTAGGAGGAGTACAGTGACATACACACATACAGTAGAATTATATATATAAAGATAAACAAAGCATTATATATGGGCGCAATGTTTATGTGCGGCTCATCGAAAAGAGCTATGAAGTTCGTTGACGCCTTAACATCCATGTTTTTGTTGCAGATCATAGGTAATAAAACAGAGCTAGTGTAGGGCGTATAAGTGTCACCTTTTTAGTTTTGTTTAAAGCAGGGTAGAATTGGAAATTACGCACGAAGTGCTGAATTCGCTTCATAATATATGCAAATAACTATCAGAAAAATGGATGGCTCTATGAGGAATTCAACACTTTTTTTTCTATTTTATTTCAGCTCATTATTTCTGATGATGTACCTTAAAAAACTTACCTTTGTAAAATTCAGTCTTAATGTGGACAAGGGAAACCCACGAGTATGGCACGTAGTTTATAACTCCCTCCGATTGCATCTGGCAAAAAAAAAAAACAAGTACTAATAAAAAATAGTAACAAAAAATTGGCCTTTAAAAATCACAAATAAGCTTAGGCTATCTTTTCGTAGAGTCGCAAGTCGGTATGCGCGGCCTATACCATTAAGGCCGACTTGCGGGAGATTCAGGGTTAAATAAATAACTAGCTAAATAACTAAACCTGGGTCAATTGTATAACTAGATAACTCGTCAATTGTCTTGCAGAAGCAGAAAGTTAACTATTCCTCAGAAGTGACAACATAATAAAATTAAATGTGCATCCTGTTATAAACCGCCTAAATAAGAAATTCCTGCTGAAATAATAAATATGGGTCTCGCTCTCTCTTGTTAGAAACAATAAATCTATCTCTTTTTACAATCACTGTTTTTCTTCTACAATGAACTTTCAAAGATAAAACTTTATAATGTCGTCCTTTGACTCCTAGCCCATCGCTAGATGTTTATGAATGATGTTTTAGGAATGGAAGATGTTTTAAAAATGTTGTTATTATATGAATATTATGAATTATACGCGTACGTAGGAGTTACTCAGTCTGTCGGTTTATTCACTACATACCTATTGGTTTAATTTGAATTGTGCAAGTGAAAAGTGTTAAAAATAGACCTACTAAAGATCTTTCGTTGTCTTAACGCGTTCGTTCTTGCTCCAATTTTTGCTACGGTTGAGTCTTTGCCTATGTGTATGTGTTGAATAAAGAAAAAAATAAGCCGAAGTACCTAGACTGCCTGCAGGCAGCAAAAGCAAAAGTAATGAACCTCGGAATTCAGTGTTAAGTACATATAATTATTATATGAGAATAGTGATCAACAGTTTTGTTTTCTTAAAGTACCTAAACACTTTGTGCTTGCACAGTTCTATTAAAATGGTTTGAGTTAATGTATTCGTCAGAAAATGAAATTTTATCTACCTACCTACCTATTTATAGTTATTGCTACCTACTTATAGTCGAAAAATAATATAAATTTAACCAGAAAACCGATATCAACACGAATTTAACTCAAAAATGTTGGCGCAATATGGCGAATTTAGTGACTTAACCCTCCAATGGATGCGGGTTAAATTTTTTAATATTTAACTCGGCAGTGACCCGGGTTAAGTAAAGTAGTAGCGCAAGACAAATATGACTTCGACTTAAATTTATAACTTGACAAAAATGGCGCTAGCCCTGAGGAGCGCAAGTGGCCCTTATAGTAGGTAGGTACTCTTATCTATTCGTAGAGCTGCAGGTAGGTGTGCGCGACACATCCTTCTGACAATAGTTACGCAGACGTAGCTTACTAGTACTAGCCTAGGTTCTTATGAAGATGCAGATAAATAGTCAAACTAAGCTTTTCGTAGAGCTACAAGTTAGTGTAAGTGACTTATGCCTTAGGCAATAGTGACTCTTACATTCTCGTAAAACTGCAGATAAGCGGATGCTATCGACAGTAGTGACACTTACCTTCTCGAAGAGGTACTGTAAGAAGTGAACCTAACCTTATCGTAAAACCACAGGTTAATGTACCCACGCCTCTGGCAACAGTGGCCCATACCTTCTCGTACAGCTGCAGATAGGTATGCGCGAGCTGCGCACTCTCCTGCGCAAGGTCGAGGCACATGTCAAGGTCGTCGCGCAGCTCACGGTCTCGCCCACCGCATGCCTCACGCGCCTGCACCTGCAGCTTCTCGAACAAGCACTCTCGCGCTTGCGCCTGCAATCACGAACACGTCTTATAATCTTCATGTACCTCGAGGTAATCTTCCTCGTCACGTTTCCAATTGGTACGAAAGTAAATAATTCTAACAGTTTTTTTTTCTTTATATACCACTAAGGTGGCAAACAAGCCTACGGTCCGCCTGATGGTAAGCGGTCACCGTAGCCTATGGACGCTTGCAACACCAGGGGCATCACTCGCGCGTTGCCGACCCTTCAGAAATCTAATAACTTCTTTTTTGAAGAACCCCATACTGTAGTCCTTAGAGAAAACCTTGGCAGGGAGCTCATTCCACAACCCAAGCGTTCGCGGGAGGAAGTTTCTCTGAAACCGCACTGTACGCGACCATTTCGGTTCCAAAGTGTGAGAATGAATTCCCTGTCGATGGCGAGCGGTGCGATGGTAGAAAGTAGCTGTGGGCATAATTTCGAACAATTCCTAAGAACAAAATCCATTGTACAAGCGGTAGAACACACACAGGGAGGCAAAGTCTCTCCTCAGACTTAAGGGCTCGATACCGCAAGTGAGTTTGGGATCGTCGACAATTCTCACAGCCCGTCGTTGAACCGAATTGAAGCGGTGAACGCGCAGACTTGTGTCTTTGTAGGGTTGAATCGGACCAAGTTTTCCCGCCCCCAGTCAGAGATCTTGGACAGACCGATCTCGATTTGAGACATAAGTTCTTCACGCTTTTCCTCCACAACGGAACGTGGGATGCTTGCACGGCCCGTGTAATAAGCGTCTCCAGTACTGTCATCTGCAAAGCAATGTATGTTGTTGATGTCCAACATATCATTGATGTGCAGTAGAAACAGCGTAGGAGACAGCACAGAGCCTTGCGGGACACCAGCATTAATGTCCATGCTATCAGAGCAACTACCGTCAACTACGGCTCGTATGCTTCTGCCGGACAAAAAGGTAGCCACCCATTTGCACAAACCCTCGGGCACTCCGTAAGATGGCAACTTCTATAGAAGACCCCGGTGCCAGACCCGATCGAACGCCTTCGCTATGTCTAGGCTACATGCCAATGCCTCCCCCTGACTCTCAATGGCTAGTGCCCATCGGTGTGTGCGATACACTAGAAGGTCACCAGTTGAGCGACCGTGGCGAAAGCCATATTGACGGTCACTGATCAGGTCGTGTACTTCTAGTTATCTTAGAAGCTGTGTGTTGAGCACACGCTCCATCACCCTGGAGAGGAGAGAGGTTATAGCGATAGGTCTGTAATTCGATGGATCTGATCTATCGCCCTTTTTGGGCACCGGGTGCACATTCGCAGTCTTCCATGAAGACGGAAATTGCCTAGTGTGGTAGGAAAGCGTGAAGAGGCGCGTGAGTACAGGACATAACTCAGGAGCACACTGCTTAAGCACCACAGCTGGTATGCCGTCTGGCCCACTCGACTCATGAACGTCTAGGGAAAGCAACGCCCGCCGGACCTCGCGCTATGTTATAGAGATTTCCGGCATGGTCTAACCGCACCACGGTAAAGTAGGTGGTACAGCGCCTTCGTCGTTCACATTCGAGTTAGAGGCAAAGAGACTGCCCAATAGATCGGCTTTTTCTTTTGCACTGTGGGCCAAGTCACCATCGGTCTTTCGCAGTGGTGGTAACGACGACTGGCAGAAGTTCCGCTCGGCAGCTTTAGCAAGCGACCAGAAAGCACGACTCCCAGAAGGATAGCTCGCAAGTCGCCCACCTATTTTGCCGATGAATTGGAATTTTGCTCTGGCAGTTGCTTTCTTACTGAACCTCGAGGCAGCATTTAATTTGCGTTTTAACTCAGAAATATTCGGATCCTTATTATAACGAGCCGTGGTCCAAGCCTCATACGCAGTTTGCTTAAGAATTTTAGCTTCTCTGCAAGACCTATTAAACCACGGTCGTTTTTTGACGCCGGCAGCTACTCGCAGGTTAGGAATGAAACATTCCATACCAGCGAGGATTGTCTCAGTGACTGCGGCTGCGCAGACGTCAGGATCTTCTGAGCTATAGCAGATCTGCCTCCACGGGTACGATGCATAAAATTCTCGCAATCCATCCCAGTCTGCCGACTTATAATGCCACACACGACGCCAATTAGTTGGCCCAGAAGGATCAGGTTGTGTGCATGACATTTGAGTCCGGACGAGACAGTGGTCCGAGGAGCCAAGAGGCGCATCCACTGAGACGGAGTATCCATCCGGACGTGTAGTCAGCAGAAGGTCCAGTAAGGAGCTCGTATGGTCCTCTATATCTGGTATTCTCGTTGGAGAAAGTACCAGCTGAGAGAATCCATAGGTCAGAGCAAATTCA
Organism: Apoda limacodes; assembly: GCA_946406115.1. Lineage (NCBI taxonomy): Eukaryota > Metazoa > Arthropoda > Insecta > Lepidoptera > Limacodidae > Apoda > Apoda limacodes. Next base: position 16,617,754 of record OX291564.1, on the reverse strand, counting down.
TGAGTAGATATCCCTGCATAGTTATTGGTTCGAGAACTGAGCCACTCACGATGGTGGGCGTTAAAGTCTCCCAAAATAACTAATTCTGCTGTAGGATATTGCTCTGGAACTTTGTCAGTCGTCAAACTCAGGTGCGTGAAGAGTCGAGTTACGTCCGTGTCACCGCTATGAGACCTGTATAGGCACGCAAAGATACGAGTATGGCCGCCATGGTCTACGCGCACCCACAATATCGACAGGTCCCTGTCTTCAAGGCTATGAAGTCGGCGACAGCAGATATCCTCCCGAACGAACATACATACACCGGCACGACTCAAAAAATTGTGCTCGAGTTTGTAGCCGGGATAACGAAGGTATGATGTGTCGGCCGGGCAGGATATCTGCGTCTCCGTTAGAAAAAGAATGGTTGGCTGCGCAGTCTCTAGATGGTGATGGACTGCGTTAAGATTTGCGTGAATACCCCTTATGTTGCAAAAGTCCACATCTTTTCTTTTTTCTGTTTCTGGCCATTTTGAAGTATAAATAGGAAAAACAATAAACAAAATAAAGTATAAAATGATACTGACAGTCATGAGAGCTCCAAGTACCAGCAGCGTGTCGGCAGCGAGGTCGACGGACGGCGCGTTAGTGAAGTTCTCGTGAATGTACCGAAGCGTGCCCGCCGCACGGAGCAACGCGTCCACAGCGCCGTCCAGACCCGCACATGTCTTACGTTCCTGTGGACATATATCAATGGATACTGCAATCTTTCGACTAGTCACTAGAGTATCATGGTATGAGGTGTATATAAACCAATTGAACGCTAAAGAATTTAACAGGTCTCGTAAACGCCGGCCCTGGATTGGTTGAATTTATGCAAACCAATCATATTCATTTCTAACAACTGTTGTAAATGCCAGCCTGTGATTGGTTGAAATTTAAATGTAACCTCACATCATAGTGCTGACATAAATAGGAAACGCTCTCATTCTTATAGCATTTATTTATCATTTATCAGTAAAAATATACACGCTTTTTATTAAAATATTACAAATATTGTAGTTGAAATATATCGTACCTGCTTGGCACCGATCTGTGTATATATACCCGCCATGTTGAACAGCACACAAGCTTTCTCAAACGCCACGGTCCGTTGGCAAGACGGGACTCCTGGAACATGTTTAAATAAAAATAAATCGACAGACAACCTACAGAAGGGGCTACACACCCTCTCCAACCAAAAGTACCGTACGCATCTTATTATTTAGGTAGGTACTACATGGCGCCCATGGCTCTGCCTGTGCATGACATCCACAAGCCATGCTGGCTAATTTATAAAATTACATATTCTGCCTGACTGACTGATTCATCTACGCCCAGACCAAACTGCTGGAGTGTAAAACTTTGAAATTATGACTCGGTGCAACGACAGGCTGTGAGAATTGTCGACGATCGAAAACTCACTTGCTGTATCGAGCCTTTAAGTCTGAGGAGAGACTTTGCCTCCCTGTGTGTGTTGCTCTTGTACAAAAGAATGTGTTCTACGGAATTGCTTGAAATGATGCCCACGGCTACTTTCTACCATCGCACCGCTCGCCATCGGCAGGAAATTCATTCTCACACTTTAGAACCGCAATGGTCGCGTATAGTGCGGTTTCAGAGAAATGTCCTCCCGCGAACGCTTGGCTTGTGGAATGAGCGGGAACAGGCAGGCAAGCAAGCGGCAGGGATGCCAAGGTTTTAAGGACTAAAGTATGGGGTTCTCCAAGAAAGAAGGTATCAGATTTTGGTAGGTCGGCAACGCGCGACTGATAACCCTGGTGTTGTAAGCGTCCGTAAGGCTACGGTGACATCTTACCATCAGGCGGCCCGTAAGCTTATTTGCCACTTAATTAATAGTGAAAAAAAAGAGTTTACATGAAGGTTCCACTGCCTCATATGACGAAAATCATAACAGGATATTAATGTTTGTATAGAATGGGAAGTAAAAAGTTAAAGTATGCAGGTCACACCGTGGGGAAATTACGAATTGCGTTAAAAACACCTATCATTGAATAGGTCTTTCCTTGGCACGCTGAGATACTTTGAGCTTATTCAAAAGGCCAACCAACTAAAGTTAGGCACGTTTTAGTACTGTACTTAAGTCATCACTTGCCTCGCAATACTCAGTGGTTGTAGATCTTTAGTACTAAACATTCATACTAAATCATTGGATTTGTTTTTGAGTATTTACTGTTATTACAAGAGTTGCACGACACGAAGTTAAAAAATTATATTATACTATAACATAGAATTAGGTAACACAATCTTGATTCGTGTTCTGATGAAGCCAAAAAAATGCCCGTAAAACTACGGATTGCTATATTCATCCGCAATTATTGGAGGCTATTTTTCACGGAAACTACTACGCGTTGAAAATAGCTTATTGTATATTGTATGTATCTACATATAAGTAATTTCCGTTACTTTTAAGACTCTGAAGTGCTCTGCGTTATTTGTATTGCAAGAATGTACTGTTATAATTTGTATCACATATAATCTTACGCATAATCACCGAACCATAGTGGTCCCCGCAGCTATGCAAATAGCTGGCTTACTGGGCCTTCATCGCTAAAAGGTTAAGAACTCCTCAATTATAGAAAAAAAAACAAACAATCAAATCTTTCCTCTTTAATGGCATAATACATTTGTGTCTGTGAAACCATGGAAATACACATACAAGATTTCAACCCAATCAGTCAAGCTGTTTAATAGTTGAAATACCAACAGCAGCTCCACCTACCGAGTCCAATTGTATATTTAAATCATCCAGAAAACCATCGAAATACCCATATAAAATTTCAACCCAATCAGTTCATCCGTTTAGAAGCTATGTGAAAGAGGAAGTAATTACGTAATTTAGTAATTAGGAATGTACGGAAGGATAATTCTTTCTACCCGTTGTCCTATTACCCGTTTTCCCGTAGTAATGAAGCATTTTCCCGCGGTAAAAAGTAGTCTATGTTCATCAGGGATAATGTCGGCTTCTAATGGTAAAAGAATTATTCAAATTGGTCCAGTAGTTTCAGAGCCTATTCAATACAATACAAACAAACAATCAAATCTTTCATCTATATTATATTAGTATAGATTAATTACCTGTTAACGAATCGAACCACTCGAAGTATACTCCGAGCGATCGGTCGGGCGGGAAGAACCGTCGCTCAATGTAGTATAGCTGGTTGTAGTACTTGAACAGTAGCGCCACGCCTGCCGTCGACCGTACCGGTGTGCGCATCGCCTGACAATTATAAAATATATAACTTTTATACAGAATAGTATGTTCGTCATGTATGTCTACGCATAGCACGTTATGTAAAACTAATTATTTTGAAATCCTATGGCATAATATATCAACTACAAAAGTTAAATCAGCGCCATCTAGTAAAATTTATGCTATGCTAAGTTTTGGTGATCAAATAAAAGATGCCGTTAGTCAACTCACGTATAAGTCATCTTTGAATTCATGTCTATTTTTTTGCTTTCATAGAACTAATGTTTTTATCTGTGTCAAAATATGAAAAATTATTTATTTTTCAGAAGTTGCGTATATACCATGATGACTGAAAATAAAACATATTGTACTTACTTACACATTATTGGGCAATCATATTGTTGACTGCTAAGCGGCTCAGTAGGTTTAGTAGTAGTGACTGGGGATAGTAATCGCGAGTTCGGTTCCCGCACAGGATAATCATTTATGCGATGAACATTTCTGTTTTTCTTGAGTTAGTTTTTTTTAACATATATTATATATGTAGGTATATAGGAGTGTAAGAATAAACAGACATATATTCATGTGGTATTTACAAAAAAACACTTAAAAAAGTATTTAGGTATCTTAGTTCGGGACTAGATGGCGTTGTATGTGATTTCCAGGAATATACTATTAAATTAATTAAGAAAAAAAAAATCAATATTAAAGGCCTTTGACATGCCCTACCTGTCTCATATCCATAAAGTCAGAGATGGCGTCTTCGTACAGGGCCGCATTCTCGCTGTAGTGTTCCAGGATGAAGTCCTTAAAAGGCTCCCGGAAGTCAACTTCCTTCGTCTCCTTCAGCCCCAGTGGTATCATTGGCATCACACATTCTTTGCTGGAAAGTAGAGTAATGAACAATATTAAAGATCGTGAGTGAGCGGTAATCTACCTGCGTCAAATAAATAAGTAAAAGTGAATTGTTACGCATTCAGCACTATCTTCAAGTACTTGTTCTGTGACAAATTTTCACGTTTTCTATTAAATATTGCAAGATTTTTTTAAATATATACATTCTACCGGCTTCTGTTAGGGCTAAGATTTCTACGGCAACCCATTACAAAATCGGGATTAAAAGTATTATTTCCCCTTCAGCTCCCCTGTGCCGATAATCAAGTTACCAAGGACACCGAATACTAACCTTACGTTGCCTATATCTAAACAATGAAATAGTTGCATACTAGACAAAATAAAACACGATTTAGTTGGCTATGGCATGCCCAAGTAACATTTTAGCGTTAAGAAAAGCTGTAGTATACCCTTTTTTCGGTTCTGCTTAAATATTAAAGAGTTAGCGTATAATTTATTAGAGAGTTATAGAGTATTATAACACCTTTATATCTTCGATTTTGGCGCAAAATTTAGCAGGTAAAGCCTGTATAGACCCTTTATATTGGTTCTATATAACCTTTAATAGAAGTGTATAACAGGTGTTATAAAATCGTCAGTTTTCCGCTCGAACCTTTATTGCACCTATATAATGGACTTTATTGAAACTTTTAGTTATATAAAATATCTATAATGGTGTCAAATAGAATTTGGATCCGTATTTTGATACCGTATTACTCATTTGTAGCGTTTGCGGGTTCAAAAGAAGATAGTAAAAATTTCTAAGTCATAAAATTACATTAATTTATAAATATTAAATAAGTGTTACTGTTTATCTACGGCCATTGCAAAATTTTCATCACGAAATGTAAGTATTGTTGATTAACAGTGTTCTTGAAGTATAATATTAATTATACGTGCGCTTACAAGTTTAATGTGATTGTGTATGTTTATCGTCTCAATTTTGACGCGCCTATGAAAAAATATGATTTTGAGGAAAAAAAGTAAAACAACTAAAAGTTCTAATAACCTAAAATAGTTTTTAGACATTCAATTTCAAATGTTGGTTAGTTTTAGTGACTGTTTACTTGAACTATGTAAAATAATTCGGAAAATTTAGGTACCATGTTATTTAAAAGTGATTTTGTATAAATAAATATTGAGTTTTTTTTTGACAGAAAGTGATTGAAGATGGCGATATTTATCTTAAAGATGCAGACTTTTCTTTATCTATTACGACACTCGAAGAACTACAACGCCGGTAGTCAAGAGTATAATGCGATCTTTGGTTGACATAAGAGAGGAACTACGCACTTAGCGAAGACATCTACGTGTAGCGGAGAGTAAAATACCGTCTTTAGCGTTACGTTGTACCTTAATTTTAGCTCGGTTCGATAAATGTTTTTATAATGTAAGGTTAGATTAGAGACAACACTTTAAGCGTTAGAAACATTAAATGGTGTCATTAAAGAATTACCATTTGTCTTACTTACACCTATATTGATATTGATTTTTTTTACAAGAGGTAGGGCACTGCAAGTACTCGCTAGAATAAGCCACCCGAACAACTAAAGCAGGGCATAGCGAGTACTTGCTCGAATGAGCGGCCCGAACTGGGAAGGTACCTCCACCTTACAGAAAACCGCGGCCATAATAACACTAACATTGAGTAGTGTTTGAAGATTCGCTGCGCGGACAGCGGAGGACCGGCAGTGCTTATTGCTGTCATGCTCGGCGTAGACGCGGTGTGCTAGTTCGGCGGTCAGGGAGACCTGATGAAACGGCTGACCGCTGGCCGCCCGCAGGTTGAACGGGATCCCGAACCCAGGGATCACTTAATCTCCGCCCTGGGAGGCTGATCCGCCAGCCTGTGTAAAGTGTCTGAAGTGGTAGTCGTGCCGGAGAAGGAGACCGGAGTGGACCCGGCTACTACAAAAGAGGGGGATCAGGGGCCCTTCCGCCCGCCATGCCAGCAACCGTATCATCTGTGGCGAGCTTTGGCAGTCTTAGAACCGCACCTTTTGTCCTCTAAGCTGTCTGTGCAGTGAATCCTCATCCTTAGTCTTAGTAACTTTTTTCATTTATTATGGCCATGAGAACGAAAAAGAAGAGAGTTTGTACAGCGGCTACTCCATCCACATATATAATGTGGATTTTTGCAACATCAGGGGTATTCACGCAAATCTTAACGCAGTCCACCACCATCTCGAAACTGCGCAGCCGACCATTCTTTTTCTAACGGAGACGCAGATATCCTGCCCGGCCGACACATCATACCTTCAGTATCCCGACTACAAACTCGAACAAAATTTTATGAGTCGTGCCGGTGTATGTATGTTCGTCCGGGAGGATATCTGCTGTCACCGCCTTCGTAGCCTTGAAGACAGGGACCTGTCGATATTGTGGGTGCGCGTAGATTACGGCGGCCACACTCGTATCTATGCGTGCCTATACACGTCTCATAGCGGTGACACGGACGTAACTCGACTCTTCACGCACCTGAGTTTGACGACTGACAATGTTCTAGAGCAATATCCCACAGCAGAACTAGTTATTTTGGGAGACTTTAACGCCCACCATCGCGAGTGGCTCAGTTCTCGAACCAATAACTATGCTGGGATATCAACTCATGAATTTGCTCTGACCTATGGATTCTCTCAGCTGGTACTTTCTCCAACGAGAATACCAGATATAGAGGAACATACGAGCTCCTTACTGGACCTTCTGCTGACTACTCGTCCGGACGGATACTCCGTCTCAGTGGATGCGCCTCTTGGCTCCTCGGACCACTGTCTCGTTCAGACTTAAGTGTCATGCACACAACCCGATCCTTCTGGGCCAACTAATTGGCGTCGTGTGTGGCACTATAAGTCGGCGGACTGGGATGGATTGCGAGAATTTTACGCATCGTACCCGTGGAGGCAGATCTGCTTTAACTCAGAAGATCCTGACGTCTGCGCAGCCGCAGTCACCGAGACAATCCTTGCTGGTATGGAATGCTATATTCCTAACCCGCGAGTAGCTGCCGGTGTCAAAAAACGACCGTAGTTTAATAGGTCTTGCAGAAAAGCTAAAATTCTTAAGCAAAATGCATATGAGGCTTGGACCGTTATAATAAGGATCCGAATATTTCTGAGTTAAAACGCAAATTAAATGCTGCCTCGAGGTTCAGTAAGAAAGCAACTACCAGAGCAAAATTCCAATTCATCGGCAAAATAGGTGGGCGACTTGCGAGCTATCCTTCTGGGAGTCGTGCTTTCTGGTCGCTTGCCAAAGCTGCCGAAGGGAATTTTTGCCAGTCGTCGTTACCACCACTGCGAAAGACCGATGGTGACTTGGCCCATAGTGCTAAAGAGAAAGCCGATCTACTGGGCAGTCTCTTTGCCTCGAACTCGAACATGAACGATAAAGTACACCTACTATACCGTGGTGCGGTAAGACCATGCCGGAATTCTTCATAACGCAGCGGGAGGTCAGGCGGGCGTTGCTTTCTCTAGACGTTCATAAGTCGAGTGGGCCAGACGGTATACCAGCAGTGGTGCTTAAGCAGTGTGCTCCTGAGTTATGTCCTGTACTCACGCGCCTCTTCGCGCTTTCCTACCACACTAGGCAATTTCCGTCTACATGGAAGACTGCGAATGTGCACCCGGTGCCCAAAAAGGGCGATAGATCAGATCCATCGAATTACAGGCCTATCGCTATTACCTCTCTCCTCTCTAAGGTGATGGAGCGTGTGATCAACACACAGCTTCTAAGATACCTAGAGGTACACGACCTGGTCAGTGACCGTCAATATGGCTTTCGCCACGGTCGCTCAACTGGTGACCTTCTAGTGTATCTCACACACCGATGGTCACTAGCCATTGAGAGTCAGGGGGAGGCATGTGCATGTAGCCTGGACATAGCGAAGGCGTTCAGTAAATGTCAGAAACAAATGAGAAATTCGTTTGTATGAAGCCGCGAATCGTATCGTATTAAAAAATTTTTGTTCGATAATTCATTCTACACTATTGCCGAGTACATGAATACGAAATTATAAATCGTTTGATATTTTATTTATTTACATTATGGATGTAATTTAAAATCATATGTTTTTATTATTGTAATATTATTTTATTTATTTATTTTTTATTGTTTTCTTCTCGACATATGTAATCGGTTTTGATTTACTTTGTTGTCATTTTTGTATATTGCACCTTTTATTGACGATCTTTTTATGTTAATATAATGTAATTTAAGATGACATATGGAGAAATAAAGAAATCTAATCTAATCTAATCTAATCATAGTAAAAAAACAAGTACTTAAATTACTTATTAAGTTAAATAACCGCCCAAACAAGACTATGCAACGAGTTTAGTGGTTTCCAAGCACAAAATTATTTAAAATTGTATCTTAACTAAACTATGACTCAAATCTATAATGAGGGTATAGGCCAAAGATGGTATAGACCGTGTTACAACAGATGAAACGTATCAGGTTAATAAGATATAGCTTATTAGGGGACCGCGGACCCGTTCCAAAATAAAAAACATTGCTCCATCACACACGGAGCTCTTATATATATGTATAAATTTAAGCAACACATATTACGATATATGTTCTATAACAATGTTTAAATGACCACACACGCAGTTGGTATATTACGTACCGACCTATATTAAAACTTAATAGCAAGATATAAACGTAATATAAAAAAATATTGTAAAATATGTCACTGACTAGAACTAGACTAGAAATGTACCATGTAAAAATGTAACCATAAATTTTGAGTTTTGTTATCTCTTAGACTCACAAAATTTGCCACAGTTTAGAAAGATACAAAGTAAAACTGTGGTCTCTTTTCCCTTTGTTTCATCGGCCGCCATTTTGTTTGTTGATGTTTATTAAAATTAGAATTAGAAAGACAAGTAAGAAAAATACTTGAGACATTGTTTCACTTTGTCTCCTGACCATTGCAACCATTTTTTTCACATCTGGCTAGTGAGTGCGCTGTCCATTTCTCTATATCTATAAGTAAAACCGAACATACGGAAAAAAATCATAAAAAAGACAATTTTATATAGCGTAAAAAAGGTGCATCATGTATGCACTCTATGGTCACACTCGCAATATGGCGGCCGCAAAGGCGGGAAAATTATAACAATGGCGGAAACAGAACGTTTTTGCGCTTTGTTTCTTAATTTTTCTAATAACTATGAGAAAGATGTAATTAAATCAAGCCTGCTTTGCATAAAGACCGACTGAGACGTTTTTGTAGTAATTATCATTGTCTGATGTATATTATGAAAGGAAAATAATAGGAAGTACAAGTGATTCTCGTGTCGTTGCTGGTTAAGATATGTACGGTAAGTAGTTTTGCAGCAATGAGTAAACTTCTTTGATATACGTGACTACAAGTAACTTTGGTAGCAGGATTTAAATTTTAAAGCTGGTACCTATTGATTGTTTTTTTATAAATTTTTTTAAACGACGCAACTATACTGCTGCCATCTCTGGGCGGGTGCACCCGGATACCAACTTGGCCCTCTTGACTCCGTTCAACGACGTGCTGTGAGAATTGTCGACGATCCAAACCTCACTTGCCGTATTGCAGGAGGCCGTAAGGAGAGACTTTGCCTCCCTGTGTGTGCTTATTGTTAATATTGTTTATTATTATTTGATTAACTGTAAGTGGTATTATTTAAATAGGAGTATTTTAGAGTAGAGGAGTGTATTTTTGAGTATAGTGCCGCGGGTTGCTGCCTGTGAGTATTGAATTAATTGTACAAACAGATACGCCGCACGAGGCGCAGTCTTACTTTGGCTTGTTTGTTAATAATTTAAACACATTTATTTACCTTTAAAATATAATATGTACACATATTTGTAATGTGCTTACCGACACCTTTCTTTTGATAAAAAATATGTCATTATTATGTCAATTTTTTTTTCCAGGCAGAAATTTACTATGTAATATGATATGGTGTACCTATATACCTGTATTTTAAGGAAAAGTAACAGGGTACAGATATAACGTTGTTAACATCTAAAAATACGTCTATCTACCTACCTATAACCATGCTTCTGATCTATTGGAATTAAGTCATGAATTTTAATAATGACTAAACTCATACAACTTTAAACAGTTGTATGAGTTTTTTGTATAAATTTCCACATCAGTGGACTGTCAAAGCTGTCGGCAATGACACTCAGGATCCCATTACCACTCCCACGCAATCTATTAAGCCGAGAGGCAGATTTTTTTCGCCACACAGCGTGAACCCATCTGTCTGCGCTACATGCTACATGGTGGCTCTTTAATTCTAGTAAATAACATATATTAATAAATAACAAATTAATACATAAGGAACGGAGTGATATTGTAAGCCCCTCGGACGAACGAACTATTAAGATTCAAGAAGAGAAGGAGATGGATTAACTTATTGTTATTAGTGTACACAGACCGCCTTCAGCGGACTATGACATTTTTGAAAACATAATGGACAAGGCTTTATCAATGATTGACAATAAAAATAAAGAATACTGATTTGTGGAGATTTTAATATTGATTTTTTTAGTATAAAACTCGGCCTTATGCAAAAAATTTAAAAGTCTGATCCAAGCATTCCACTGCAAAAATAAATTTCTAGAGCCAACCAGAATAACCATGTATAGATAAAATTTTTGCTGATTTCTGTATTACAGTCACAAATAAGTGTATTATAAATAAGCTTGCTTCTGACCACTGTGGTCTGTTAGTTGAAATTTAAATGTTAACAAATCTAAGGAATAAAATATTATTAGGCCACAATCAAAAGTACACTTGGAAATGTTGAAACACAAATTATTGTTAAAAATTCCATCTCTTGTTGATTATGGTGACCTTAATACTCAGTATAATATTATTTTTAATGCCTTTAGTGAAGATTATCACTCAATATTTACACCCAAGACTGTCTTAGTTAACAAAAGTATATTAGCAAAGGCATTGTTGAAAGAAAATTTAAAAGAATATTTAAAAGCTTTTAAATTCACACATGTAAACCATAATGATGTTATTAAAGCACTCGACTCATTAAAATTTAAAATACTGCTGACCTGTGGGGCAATTCTGTTACCCTAGTTAAAACTATAATTTCAGTTATTGCTCCCCAACTAGCTTTGATATATAATAAATGTACATATTTTGATGTCATGAAGTACAGTTAAGTTATACCTATATTCAAAACAGGTAGAACTACTGAACTGTCTAACTGTAGACCAATTTCTATACTACCTGTTTTCAGCAAAATTTAAAAAAAAACTGATCTTAAATCAATTGAGTATTCTCTTTAGTTTCTGCTAACTTGTAAACAGTTTGGATTTACAAGGGGTCGCTCAACAACCGATGCTGGTGTTATACTTCTCCAGCACATATTTAATGCTTGGAAGGACACAATGGATGCCTTGGGTGTTTTTTGTGATCTATCTATCCCATAGACACTCTTTAAGAGATAAATTTAAGGAAATCAAGGTCTTAACCTTACCGTCTCAGTATTTATTAAATAATTTAATTTATGTTCATAAAAATGTTGATTGCTTTTAAAAGAATAGCGATTTTCATAATCGTATTACTTGAAATAGATACAAACTTGCTCTATCATTTAAAGGACAATGTATCCGTTTTTACAATAAAATCCCTGCAGAATTATGACAATTTAAGTTCAAGACTACCTTGATGATAAAAATGCATTGGATTAATTTTTTTTAACATAATTTTCTTGATAATTTGTATTGATTAATAAAAATTAAAAAGCGACTGCTGTAGAGTTTCTTTCGCCGTTTCTTATCACCAGAACGCCATTTTAACTTCGAAACGCGGCAGGTACGGAAACGGTAATTTTTTGGTATATGCCATTACAGAATCTTCACGGCATATCCTATTCGCGCTTGCCCGTCTTTCTGTTGTTATTAAGTTTATTCTAATTAGATACCTTCGTAATAAAAGGCATTAGTAGAGCGTGAATTATTTAATCTTAAGTACCTATTCTCCGTAAGTAAGTAAGTAAACTTTTGTGTAAGTCTGTCAGTCGGTTACGCTGGTGCTACTTACATTGTTCAAATAGGTAGGTCGGTTTTTTTTAAAAGAATTGTCCATTTTAAATAACAATTTAGGTTTACCGAAATGTGCGTAATAGGTTTTTGTGCCGAAAAGATTATTTAATAGCACATTATTGTACAAGTGAGCTAGGCTGCTTATTACATTACAGACGAGGTTGAAGAGACATAATTCAGCCGAATGTGTATTGAGGAGAACTGACGAGTTTCATAAGACTGTTTTCAACACACTTGAAGAACAGTCAATACTTATAGTAGTGTTATATTTAAAGTTTTGATATGACTATTACAAACACGTTAAATTTATTTTTCTTAAAATAAAAACTTATTTAATAATCTCTTTTCTTGCTTAAAATGGACGCTATTAAGAAGCTAAAAAAAAGCTGTGCAGTAAAAGCTGCTTTATGAGCAAATGTGCTAAAAAACTTTGAAAAATCTGTAAAGTTAAAGGCACTTGTTTGTCATTATTATACTAAATTGAATTTTTACGCCTTTAATTAAGTGCCTTGTAATTACTTTGCTGGACTTTGGGTCCATTAGCCCTCTTAACAAACAGTCAGAAATATAGCAGGGAATAATTGTCATGGAATGATGATGAAACTGATATTCTTACAACGGAATACAATAGGTATACGCTTTGAAATTCGCACAAGTTCTGGAACACTAGTCATTACCAGTCATTTAGTCTTAAGTCTTAAAACATTTGAAAAACTCTCTAAACTATACAGTAAAAAAAGAAACATTTTCTAAGACTGATATTTTTTTAAATAAAAAAGGCTGTGTTTTTATATGAAAGCAGTCGTTAAGAAGGGGCATAAAGCCTGACAGATTCTGTATACAACGCGGAATTGGAAAGCTGTATGGTCGAAAAGCCATTAATATTAATAACTGAAATTTACTGATAACAGCCCTAGTTTTTGTATTCAGAAATGACCAAATGAAATTGGTCAGAAAAATATTGAAATTTTATCTAAATTATATTTACAGTTATAAAAATAAATCAAAAATTGGCAAAAACTAGAGGTAACTTTGTATCCATGTATGGCCATAGTCCACACTCGGGCCCAATGCGGATTGTGGACTTCACAGACGTCTTCTTTTCTGACGTATGCAAGGAGAGGCGTGTAGTGCGACGTACATGATCAAAGGCAATACTATAAAATATATAAATATACCTGTCACTCTGGTAAAGTTCCACCGAAGAGTTGAGTTCAGCGAGCTGCTCCTTCAGCAACTGCAGGTTTGAGTTGACGAAGCTCAGCTCGAGGGCCACCGTCTCTCGCAGCTTCCTATTAGTTGTCGCCTGGAATACAACAGTTTTTGTTAGGTATGTAGAAAAATAGCCACAGTAATTGGTTCCAATTTTTTTAAGTCGTTTTTGGTACTTGCCGTACCTTTTATATACATATATATACCACCAAGGTGGCAAAAATCCTTATGGCCCCGAAAGGACTCTAAAGATACTTGTAACACCAGGGGCATTACTGGCGCGTTGCCAACCACTTAAAAATCTAATCATACTTTTCTTGAGGAACTACTGTTCTACTGAACTAATATCCTTGGAGAAAACCTTGGGAGCATATTCCTTATCCTAAGCATCAAATTAAATCGCTAAACTAGTTAATTTGTGTTTTATTAATGTTTGTTTCAAATTTATATTTATATTTTTCTTTTAATTAAATAATAAAACTAATTAGTTAATTATTTTTTTATGTATATTGTGAGCAATTATTATGTATCTATTAGCATAACTTTATTAAATTTAAATTTAATTTAATCATAGTTTGTAAACGTAAGGGTGTTTTCCCGTTAGTTTATAAATGTATGCATACAAATAAAAAAATGCGTTTAAAAGAATACCTCCAAGCTCAAGACGCGTTTATTTTTAGCTATATAGGCATTGAAATCGTTCTGTTCACCAAATGTAAACAAACAATATGGCCGTTCACTATTTGACAGCGCATCCACTACTCTACCTCCGAAGCATGTGCAGCCAATGCGTTGAATAACTCTTTTTTTTTGTCAACAGAATTGTCGAATGAGCATACAGCGCATTCAATTCATATAAGTAATACTTGTCAACAAACCGCCACCTTTATAATTCAATACCTTGAGGATGTTTGAAAACATAACCTCCACCGCAATGGTTTCAGAAGTATATATGATCCAATTCATGTCATTTATTTTAAAACATGCATTTCAGTAAAAAGGTAAAGGATTATTGATTGTAGAATTACTTGTTTATAAACAAATAACAATAAACAACGCTATTGTTGTTTTGGTTTTAAAGGTCGAATTTCCATATGACGAAATATCTTAAAACAAGTGTATTAATATACATAATATATGCACTGAGAAAGCGGGAGTTAGTGGGAGGTTTATATAGAACCAGCAATGTTTATTGCTTAAAACACTAATCAAAATCTGCTGTAACAATCAAGTAAATGAGTTCAGAATACTAACTCGGAGAAATAGCAAAGAAAATGTGTGAAATACTAAGAATAGAGTTGCTATATAATACCTTTAAACGAACAATTCTTGTATATATGTATTTTATATATATATATATATATATATATAAATATATAATCGGAATCTCTGAAACAGCTCCAACGATTTTCATGAAATTTAGCATGCAAAGGGTTTCGGGGGCGATAAATCGATCTAGCTAGGTTTTATTTTCAGAAACCGTCGGTTTATCCGTGTTTTCAGGCAATGATAAACTGAAAAATATGACTTCATGGCATCTATTGGCGAGTAGTATTACTTATTTTTAACGTCACAGCAACAGTAGGTAAAGCTACTTGACAATAGATAGTTGTTAAAAAAAACGAGCAAAGCTCGGTCCCCAAGTACTTTCTCAATAAGCTACACGTTTATTTATCTAAACATTTAACAAAGTCAAGCGGTTAATAATATGCAAGTGATGTTTGCACATACATTTTCTGATGTTATGTGTAAATATAAAATAATGTTTTTATACCTAACGAAATGGCATGCCGCGTTTAAAATAGGTAAATCTGGATCTCAGACGTTTCATCCCTACGGGGATCGAACCCGCGTCACTCAGATTAGGATTAGGGCTTTTCTGGCAATATCCTGATTCTTTGTTTAAATGTTGTAGATATTTGATATGTGTATAGTCAATTTACGTAAAAAAACCATTATCATAAGATTTTAATATATGTCTGTTTGTATGTCACTGCTGTTCTTCCTTACCCGTATCTAATTTGGAATTGGGAAATGAGGGGTTGAAATCTAAAAGTAGGATAACACTGTCTACGGCAAGTGGGATGTCATATAAACAGACTTTGTTGTCAAATTTAAAAAAAAATAATTTTTGACATTGACTTATATCAAAGAAAATTAAAAGCTCCCCTTCCCTCCCTTTTAAATAACAGGCTGGTAAATATCTCTATTTTACAGAAAAAAAAATGTTTTTGAATTAACCAGTTTTTGTATCGGTACTCACCTAAAAAAATACCTGACGATTAAAATTTCCCTTGATTCCCTATTGCCAGGCTAAAATTCCAAGTTGTTAATAGCTTTCATATACGTCCCCACTATTGAAGTACGGCCTACACTTTCCTAAGGTGAGAGTGATTTGAGCCACAGTCCATAACGCGAGCCCAGGGTAACTTGTGGATTTCACATATCCGTTAGACGTGGGCAGTTCCTCGCGATGTTTAGCATCACCGTGTTAAGACAAAAATATGAAGGATACAATGTACTTGAGAAACTTAGAAAAAGACACACACCACGAATGTTATATCCCTGTTGTGTGGCTTGTGTGGCAGACGCACAAGTTACTGCATACTGTGACCCAAGGTTCGACCGGATATCCGGCTATCAGTTTTATCAGATCGGATATCCGATGTCCAGCCAAACAACTATCCGTTTCATTTCTACTCAGTAGCCACAAATAACCAAATATAAAGCTTATCTCTGCGTATTATTTCTCATTTGTGTGTGAAATAGCCAGAATATGGCTCAAGGCATTATTTTATTTACCAAACCGGTGTGGGGTGTAGTGGCGCGTCGTGCGTGACACCCTTTCTTTTTCGGTCTCTGAACTTCGGCCTCGAGCCTACTTGACTGCGTTTCTCACAAGAAA
This sequence comes from Apoda limacodes, assembly GCA_946406115.1. Classification (NCBI taxonomy): domain Eukaryota; kingdom Metazoa; phylum Arthropoda; class Insecta; order Lepidoptera; family Limacodidae; genus Apoda; species Apoda limacodes. Next base: position 16,601,456 of record OX291564.1, on the reverse strand, counting down.
GCTCATTTACACATAAGTAGCTAACGAGTTAAAGCTTCGTTAAGGAATTCAAAGAATTTGTTGAGGGAATAAATTAAAAGTTTCTGTTTCATTTAGGTTATTTTATGATTACATACAATATAATTGTATTGTTATAACCTATAAATAATATAAATAATAAATACTAACACGTATTCCCAGTATAGGAAAAATACCTGTTTTTACTAACTAAGTGGGTTTATGTAGATGGTATTTTTTTAGTTTAGTCTTTGTTGAGTCGAACCACGAGTCCTTGAAAATCCTATTGGACCCACTAGTGGAACCCATCAGTGGAACAAACAGACCGTGAGGGAAGAAAGTGTGCATAATTTTTTTATAAGAAATGTAAACGAATTCCGACTACCTTTTTAACTTTTACTAAAAAAGGAGCATGTTTTTAATTCATGTGTATTTTTTTGTATGTAACGCGATATCTTTACTGATTGTGAATGTTTCATGATTTTTTAAATAAATTAAAGTATTGACTTTCTTGGTCTCATTTAAATTTGGATGGACCTTGTTTTAGGACCAGGGAAAGGGAGATAGGTTAGAAAATGACCTTCCTATCAGTTTTAGCTACTTTAACGATCTTGGACCTGTGTAAGTCGCTATAAAAGCAGCCAGCGCTCAGACAGCAGGGTAAACTGTGATGTCCCAGATTATCTACGAAAAAAAAACAAGTAAAGCCTAAAAACTTTGAGGCCAAAACGTAGTACTGTCTGAATAATGTTTATGAGGATGGGAACACGCCCTGACATATTTTCTTTTCTGACTGGGTACAGCTGTTAACTTAAGATGTCATTTAATACACGTGGACTTACTTTTGTGGTGGTGCTGCTTGCACTCAGCTGCAAACCGGTGCCTTGGACACGAACCACTACTTGAGCAAAAAAAAATCTGGCTATTTTTTTTGTTTACCGCGGCTTAGGAAAGGAAAAGTGGTCTGACCGCTGTTTAGATATTGTTTATGTTCCTACTAGTATTTAGATTATATAATTCTGGAGAACATTACATGTCAGATTCGGTACTACGTCTTATTCGATTTTTTAATAATAGGCGTGCCAGTATCCTATTTTAATAAAGAAATACATTAAATAATAGAAATAAATAACGTATTCTAAATTCAAACTGTTGTTGCTGCAGTGGAGAAAGTGTGCGTGACTAATCTCTCGGACACAATGACTGAGCGGTATGATCTATAGATCACTGGATCTATAGATCAATAGATCTACGATCAGCTTTTACGTCTGCGGTGGAAAGGAGAGGAAATCGCATACATTCTTGGCACCATTTGCATGAATTATCTAAGTATTGTGACGTGACCTCGTTTTGTTGCATTGTGATTAAGTCTGGATGTTTTTTTTAATATTATTTTTAGTGTTTTATATGAAAGATGTTATAGCGTAAAGTTACTTTCGTTACATACCTACTTACTAGTTTCATCCTCATAAAAACGTAACTTTGATGTTTCAACCACGGTTGAGTGATTTAAATCTTGATTGAAATCATTTAATTTTTTTCTAAATCATTGAATGAAATCAAAATTGTGAAAGCGAAGAAAAATTTAATAAAATGCATGCATGGTAGGGTAATAATGTATAGGTATGTGAAAATATCCCATTATCACTTATTATTATTATTAAATCAAAATCAGTCCTACCTAACCTAAAAAAAAACAAAAAGTATATAAATGGAAACTTTAAAAATATCAAACCTGTGCGGGAAGTTTTATATTTTAGGGATCCGTAGCCAAAAATCAAAAAGGTATACGTCACGAGTTATAGCTTTCAAAGTTAAAAATGTTTTTAATTTTCCTGAAACATTTTACCGTGCGTGACTTTTAAAAATAGTTAGTTAGTTAGTATTATATATATATATATGTAGCCGGGTGTGTAGTCATTCAAAGATGGTTATAGAAATTATATCGTAATATGTGTTGCTATAATTTATATTAACATATGTTATAGCTCCGTGTGTGACAGGCTTTATAATGTTGCGATTTAGAAAATCTAAAATTTCACACTAGTGTGATTATGTAAAGTAAAAAGCACGGGAGTTTTATAAGCTGCATTATAACTCTAAAACCGATGTAATAAGAGCCATTTTAAACGTGAATGTGTACAAAAACTAATTGAATTACAGGTGCATGAATGTACAGACAAATGCGGTATAAGTATATTAATATAATGAACAATCATTACCGTTTGCTACCAATCTGGCTGTCTTTCGTCAGTTTATCACTTTGATGTAAAAAACCCATTTGCAACCACATCCGCAAAGAGTTTTATCGAAAGTGATCTAATGTTACAGAGATGACAGCAAAGTGTGTGTCTGCATTAAGGCGGGAATGGGTACTTACCTTGTGTGGTGTTTACGTAATGGAGCTGACCTAGAAATGGAATCCCTTAGCTCTTTGTGAAATAAGAATTGTCATTATGAACCAGTGGTAATAAAGTACAGCAAATAGCAGTATTGGTGACGGTTCAAATGGCAATATAGATGACGGTTCAAACAGTATTATAGACGACGGTTGAAATAGCAGTATAGATGACGGTTGAAATAGCAGTATATACGACGGTTCAAATAGCAGTATAGACGCGACGGTTCAAAAGTGTTAGTAAAATTCATCATCATATCAAGTTATAATATTCGAGAAAGTGATTTACCAATACCTTTATTCATATTTGGAGAAAAACAATGTAAAGAACAATATGGATTCAGAAAGAACAAGAATATTAATAGGGCCATATATGACTTTTTATGCAAAATAATGGTTAACATAGACAACAAAGTCCCAGTTTGTACATTATTTATGGACTTAACTCAAGCTTTTGATCTAGTGGATCACAATATTAGGTAAACTAGAAGCCTATGATATCCGGGGTGGTGTATTATCACTTTTTGAATCGCATTTAAGAGAACGTAAACAAATAACTGAGATCAGTAAACTATGTCCAAATACAAAACAAGAAATAATATACTCTTTAAAAGCAAACTTCGTAAATAGTGGCGTACCCCAAGGCAGTGTACTAGGGCCACTACTTTTCCAGATTTATATAAATGATCTTCCAAAAGTTGCAGGTCATCCGGTAATTTTGTTTGCAGATTATAGTACAGTAGACTATGTGGGAAACAATATTGACAGTTTGGAATATGAAATCAACGAAAGTCTCAAAAGGATTATATAATGGTTTAGTCAAAATAATCTAAAAATAAATTTAAGTAAAACAAAAATAATGAATTTTAAGAAACCGGACAACACACAACTCAATATAAATTATTTGGGCCAAAATATTAATGAAACAACAGAAACACAAATGTACAGTTCTAACAGCATATCACGGATGTGTAGAGGAGGAATGCATGATTAAAGCTCAAAAGCGGTGTGTACGTGCCATTTTTAATTTACGCCAAAGAGATAGCTGTAAAGATTACTTCAAAAGACTTGAAATACTCACTGTACCGTCACTTTATATTTCTGAAGCGGCAGTATTTGCTAGAACTAATAAAGAACTAATAAAGAATTATAAAAAGTGTACAGAACAGTAATAAGTTATGTTGTTTACCGCCAAAAACTACACTTCTTAATAACAGTATTTTCTGTATGATAATTCATATTTATAATAAAATCCCTAAAACTATCCGTGATATAGATAATATTTTACTATTCAAAAGCAAACTGAATAAGATATTAGTGGACAAACCATATTACACTGTAGATGATTTTCTTAATGAAAAAAATATTTAACTTTTATTATGTACTTGTGGGGACACCAAACTTATTTCTAATGACTAAATTTTATTGTTTTGGTTATGATTGTATGAATGTTATATTTTATTTTTATGATTTAAATTTATAATTAATTGTTTAAATATTAGCTGTATATGTAATCCTAAAACATCTAAATATTTTCACGCCTTTGTAGGCAGAAAGTAATACTCTGTACCTATAAGAAATCTAAGAACTTCAATGTAGCTACTTCTACAAATAAATGATTGATTGATTGGTTATTTTGGTCCACTGATGCAGTCTCTCTCCTCCTCTCTCCCGGCATTATTCATGGTCCACTGACTTCCACATCCAGTCACCATCCGCCAGCCTTTTGAGATCTTTGGTGCAAGCATCGCTTCCTGCAGTATGGGGTTCTTCAAGAAAGAAGTTATTGGATTTTTGAAGGGTTGGCAACGCGTGAGTGATATCCCTGGTGTTACAAGCGTCCATAGGCCATGGTGACTGCTTACCATCAGGTAGGCCGTGTGCTTGTTTGCCACCTTAGTGCTATTAAAAAAAAAAATAAAAAAAAATAAGGGACACTCTAAGCATAGTTAGCTCCAACCCTGTAGCGTTCACGTAAGACATTACAGGAAGTCACTGTTCAAAGAGTCTGCAGAATGTGCGGTGACAAGAAATTAAAAGGAACATACCTTAAAGAGATTCTCTGCTCCAGCTCGAAGCCTCAATTCCTTATTGATTTCCTGGTTAAGTTGGCAGCGCCTGGTCTGCAGTCGGCCCCGGCACGTTGCCACACGAGGGTCAGAACCCTGAAACAAGTGATTACGCATTTTAGTACTTTAGTATTTACGGACTGGTAGTGTCACAAAATCAGTGACTTGTTACTTTGTCAAGTACGAGCATCCTTAAGAACCATAAAATGTATATTTCAAAGAGTAAAAGGATTTTTAAAATCGGTCTTGGGGTCCAGTCATATCGGTTTATAGTTTTTCCACATGTATCAGTGTGAATCATTACAGATTTTTCATCTTCAGTAAAGCAGTTACTGTAGAGTCTCACTTCAATAGACGGGCACGTCCAATAATCCGACAATCTCCGCGTAAGTACAGGAAGAAGGAAGCCTTGTAGAAATATTGGAACCACAGCCATATTACTATTATTTTAAAACCAATTAGTTATAAAAAACTGTTATAAAAAAACGTGCAGAACACGAATACAAATATGTACATATATGTATTATCTTTATGAAATGCTTCATTTTATTACCCGATTGCCAAAAAAGGATTGTTATTCGCGCGTATTTTGTATGTATGTATGTAAATTTAAATACCAAATATTTAACTTTAAGTAAGCGGGACTCATTTCAATGCAAGTTCAAATACTAAGTAGTACAGACAGATTGCTCAAACTATGTATCTCTTATTTACCTTAAAATGAGTTCCGTCTGCTTATATTTGGTATGTTTTAATGTTTTTGCAGTCGGGTTTATTTTTTTATTTAATTTTTTTTTTTTATTATGATTTTCTCTATACAATTCAGTAATAAGAACATTCCAATAATCCGGCACCCTCTAGTTTTTAATAGTGCCGGATTAGCAAGATTTTTCTGTAATTTTAAAAAATTGCCTGCGACTTCGGCTTATTGGTTAATGTGAAAGAGGTTAGCTGTGACCACATCTATGTCAGTATACCACAACCACTATTAGTTAAACCTACTTTGTAAAACGCGTCAGAGAGTAAAAGAGCTTAGCCTAGATATCGGTTTAGACGATTACATCATGATAAATCATGCACCTTTTGTGAAAATAATATAATACTGGATATAATAAAAATAATATAATATCTTTAACAATGCATTTGTGAAAACCACGCGTAGCAGTTTCTGCGTAGAAACAAACAGGCATATAAAATAATAAATAATATTGTTTAGCTTCTTAGTATAAGTAAAACCGATCGCATAATTTTTCTCTTTAATATTTACCGTGAATGAGCATAAAATGAAACCTACCTGCGTTTTCAATATTTTTTATTTTTTTTACCACAACTGTGTAAATTAGGCAAACAAGCCTATGGTCCGCCTGATGGTAAGCGGCCACTGTGGCCTATAGACGCTTGCAACACCAGGGGTATCACTCGCACGTCGGCATTAGAAAAATATGTATTTATCTAATTTTCTTGCCTACAAAAAACATCAGATCAATGACACTTAAGTTATCGTCTAACTAGCATACCATGACCACTACATGACACATACAAACTAGCATACCATGACCACAACATTTCACATACAAACAAGCATACCATGACCACTACATGACACAAAAAACCAGTATACCATGATCACTACATGACAAATACAAACTAGCATACCATGACCACTACATGAAACATACAAACACAAATTAGGTACATGGTACATACAAAGTCCATTTCGTTTCCCTGTAGCTTCGTTACGACAACTCGTTCCTAAAATGTCATAAATATTTATAACATACCAATAAAAGCAACTAAACATTTCCAAATAGTCCAGCACCTAATATTTAACTCGAAAATCGTTAATATTCGTATCACACTTCGTTCTGATATACAATTACGAAATGTAACCTTCACTGAATTCCGTTGTGTAACCTGTAACCTTATGTGTACCACGTTATGTTACGTTACAACCATACTTCCATACTTTGATTATTAACCTGTCTAGATGGTTCGGACTGCGCAAAAAAAACGTACTAAAAAAGGAGAAATGGATGGATGGATGTACGCGCAGTGAATTAACATAACATTAAATAACATTTTACAGGTTAATTTTTAAAGCTTCCATACTAATATTATAATTATAATTATTTATAAACGCGAAAATGTTTTTGTCTGTCTGTCTTTGTATTTGTTTGTTGCACAATCAGGCCACAACGGAGAATCCAAGTGAGCTGAAATTTCGCACAAAGATAGTTAAAGGCACGAAAAGGCTACTTTTTGTTCTGGGAAATCTAAAGGTTACCGTGGGAATAACTATAACCAAATTCCTTAAATAATCTATAGCCGCAGCTATAGCTTGCAATAGCTAACTTCTTTAGTAGTTGAAATAATCCCGGAGTTGCCGTAGAAATCACACGCCGATAACCAAATTTAGGGCGGACAGAGCCTCTGACAATAGCTAGTTACATTGATAATTTAAATAAATCCATAAAGTGCTCGGACATAGCCTTAACAATAATTTCATTCATACAGTCGACCATCGAATGCGTCAAGACAAAACAATCGTGAGGTAAGGGAAGAATGAAGTTATAAGATATTTGAAGGGTCGGCAACGCGGGAGTGATGTCCTTGGTAATGCAAGCGTCCATAGCATGCTACCATCAGGCAAACCGTAAGCTTCTTTGCCACCTTAGATGTATATAAAAACGGAGCGAGCGGAGCCGATTGGCTAGTCAGGTGCTGGGCAACCAATCATGCGGCTGGCGCCATGACTCTCGACGTTAGATGACATAAATGTTTAGACTGTGGTCAGGAGTTACGTAGTATCGGTGGTGGTTCTATGTTATTTATATATATTTAATACTAGTATTTTTAATGCCAAAATTAGTTTGTTATTTGTTATTCCTTCACGCCCATATTGAGCTAAAGCCGAAAAAAAACGGAGAAGGAAATTTACTGCTTAAGTTCCCACAGGAATAACTGTAACCGGATTCCACATGGAAGAACTATAGATTGGTATAACAAACTTCATTACTACGAGTATAATCGAAGTGTTGCTGTAGGATAGCTTCGCCAATAACCGAATTTAGAGCGGGCGGAGCTGAAGGCAGAAGCTATCCTACTAATATTATAAATGTGAAAGTTTGGATGTTTGTTACGCAATCACGCTTCAACTACTGGACGGATCGAAATGAAACTTGGCACACATATAGGTTAGGTCCTTGAATAGGACACAGTTTAATCCTCGAAAATTCTTAAGTTCCCGTGAACTAACTATAAGGGTACTCAATTCTGCCACAATGAGAGTATCGAATTGGGCTAAAATTTTGTACTGAGATAGTTGAAGATACGGAGAAGGACATAGGCTACTTTTTAGGCCGGAAAAGAGCTTAACCGAACTTCTTTAGTATAATTAAGGAGTTGCCGTCAGAATTCCTCGACGTTAATAAAATTTAGGGCGGGCGGAGCCGCCGGCAACAGTTAGTTACAATAAAATCTTTAGCAAGTGTGTGGTTAAATAACGTTACGTTGTTGAATGGAGAGTGTCTACCTGTATGTATCATACAAAATAAAAAAAGTAAAAAAAGAATTGTTTTAAAAACTTGCTTTTCTTAAAACATTAGAATCATATAAAAATTCAATCTAACCAAAAATTGTACTAAAAAGTAAAAAATATTTTTTCAAAATGAATATAATTTTTTTTATATCCACGTACGACTGCAAGAAAGACAAGGAAAAATTATTTCTTACCTTTTAGTAGAATTTTTATATGATTCTAATGTTTTAAGAAAAGCAAGTTTTTAAAAAATTCTTTTTTTACTTTTTTTTATTTTATACTTTTTAGTGATAATTTAATTGAATTTTTATAGTTTATTGCCCAAGTTTCATTAGTTGGGTGATGAGAACTTGGAGAACGATATTATCGTCAATATAAATTAGTTATTACATTTTCACCCTAATGTCCACCTTCAGGAGCACTTACTGCATATGCCAATAGGTGATAACATCAAAATGAACATCAAATTCGTGATCTGCGACACTCAAAATCCCCGGATACCCATTTTGAAAATTTTTAAATTTTTCACCTCCACCTCTAGATTGTACCCCTGGTACAACTCTGGGAGGGAGTTGTTGGTCAAAGTAACTGTGGAATATTGTATTGTCATTTAACCACAAGATGGAAGGAAAAATAAAAATGAAAAAGGAAGCATTGTGAGTTAAATAAAAGCAAGTAATAATAAAAGCAAGTACAAGACAAGTCTATTGTTTGATATAAATCTTTCCACCGGATTTTTCATGCATTTTTTTGCGGTGTTACCCGCGGAAATTATCTTTTGTAGTGGTAGAAATGCCATACAAATTTTTATCCTTTATACAATTGTGAATTGCGAAAAAGCTAATGTACGTTATTTTTTATTTGCAATTTAAAGTCTATATACCTACCAAATGGAGGACATTCATGCAAATTTTTAGTCCCAGTTTTACCTACTTATAGGATATTTGCCAATCTTTTATTAGTAGTGCCCTCTGTTACAAATGGAATAAATATTGAATGTAACAAGTCTGTAACACCAGCGCTTTAGGATGTGCGTTCATAAATCAGTCAGTAAAGAGAAGTGCATTGTAGATATGTAAATTGTAAATATGTACAAGACAAAATAATGTTAGGTAAATTTAATTTAAATTATTGACAACTTTTATTCAAAATATAGATACTATTATTCACTATAGGTACATACACAATAATAAAATAAATCTAACATATACATAAATTTAAATAAAACACGGTAACAATTTTTGTGTCTATACAATCTAGTGCTCTAATTCATTTTATGACATTTACAGCAGTTTCAAAATGGAAGTATTTATATATTTACAGAATTTTATTTTGCAATCAGCTATTTATTAAAAAAAGCAGCGAATAAATTAAAATTAACGTGAATATGCCCAAAACCTGCAAGTTTTATGTATAATACTTACACAAGTAAAACATTACAATAACAAATGGTTTTTGTCTTTGATTTTATGATCATGTATGTATGTATTATATTGTATATGTTTTCATACTATATTTTATTTTTAGTATCGAGAGTGATATTTATTCGTTTTTTTTTTTTTTTTTTTGTATAGCACTGAGGTGGCAAACAAGCTTACGGTCCGCCTGATGGTAAGCGGTCACCGTAGCCTATGGACGCTTGCAATACCAGGGGTATCACTCGCGCGTTGCCCACCCTTCAGAAATCTAATAACTTCTTTCTTGAAGAAAGACTGTAGTCCTTAAAGAAGACCTTGGCAGGACGCTCAGTCCACAACCCAAGCGTTCGCGGGAGGAAGTATCTCTCAAACCGCATTGTACGCGACCATTTCGGTTCTAAAGTGCGAGAATGAATTTCCTGCTGATGGCGTAGGCATCATTTGGAGCAATTGCTCAGAACACATGGTTATCAGATAACAATTATTAAGCTGATAATGGATCCGGAACGTAGCCATAGTTAAATCCAAAGCCTACGTTCTAACCATCCATCCATAGCTAAGTAAGATAGCCCTGTTGCATTTGTAGCCTACTAGCCTACCTGTAGCTCTAGGCACTGACCAGGGTCTGATGATAACGGCTAAAAGGCGTCATGGTAACTCCTCAACTAAAGAATATCCCGACGTGTTTGGATATTGATCAGTAAACAAGCAAGGGATTCTTTTGTAGCTTTACTATTTAACTTCATGCACAATATATTAAATAGTACAGCTTTACATTTAAGTTCAATAGTTTATTAATAAATATATATTAAAAATATTTTCGGACATTACACACAGCGCCGTCTGTCCCCAAAGTAATCAAAGCTTGTGTTATGGATACCAGAGAACTGATACATATACATATAATTACTTTTTTTTCGAAATACATACATATCATACATAAATACACCCAGACTCAGGGAAACACAAATGTTTATCACATAAATGTTTGTCTAGTGCGTAAATCGAACCCACACCCTCTGCACAGCAGCCGACCTCACTACCAACTAGGCTGCGAAGGAGTATTTATTAGTAAGCTTATTTAATTATTTTAATCTGTATTTCTTTGCAATTGATGTGCAATAAAAGTAATATATTACATTGGTACCTACAATGGTACAGTGTGCGGCATGTCAATGGTCCGTGGTTCGATTCCCGGTAAAGGGCAACCAAAATTGTTATAATTTGTTAGCTGTTAAGCTGTTGCGACTTTGGTTTGTGCCTGCACGGCGATAGGCTCGTCACCTATCACGATTGTGGGACGGAACGCCATCGATAAGACGTGTATCAGCAGACGTGGTACATGCCCATAACATCTCTGACCACCCTATAGGGTATAAGTGTCGTGACAGAATGTATGGTGTTACATTCTCCACCATCAGGGTCAGGAACACTTATTTTCCTTTATATCTGATGACATGATTAAGTATTTGCACAAATGTTGGAACAATAGAATACTCGTGTACCTTAAACCGTCAAACGCGTTTATAAGCATTGATGCCAGTGCATGAAGCAAAAATGTGCCAGGATAGTATCAAGTTAAAGTCCTTAAGCTTGGCCTATGTGATAGATGTAAGTATGTATTGTAATAAAAACATTAGCAGTAATTTGTCAAGAACCCAATATGGAAACAAGCAGGATACATATACGTACACTAAAGCAATCAGTGTGTAACGTACCGGCGCGGGCGCATATTGCAATGGCCGTGCATTATGCATGACCGCGTACGCACCGCCTTCGATACACTGTGCATTACTAATTTTTTATATACGTTGATATTTTACAGAGCATATCGTTTATGATGTGTATCAGGATCGCTTATTTGTAGGTGCTTTGTATTTTGATCTTATACCTCAGCCAGAAGAAGGCCATGGAGAAGGAGGCTTGGGCCGTAGTTGACCACGCTAGCCTAGTACAGGTTAGCAGACGTTGTGGAGCTAGTGGTCTCTCAACTGTCAGACAGAACTTGGATGGACGTAGCTAAACGACTACTAGGTTATATAAGAACAGCTAAGGCCGACGGGTTAGCGTGCCTTCCGAAATACTGGGGTTTTAAGAAAAAATTAATACTAAGCGGTTTCTCTAAGGACTACAGTATGGGGTTCTTCAAGAAAGAAGTTATTAGATTTTTGAAGGGTCGGCAACAAACAAGCGATACCCCTGGTGTTGCAAGTGTCCATAGGCTACGGTGACCGCTTACCATCAGGCGGACCGTAAGCTTGTTTGCCACTTTAGTGGTGTAAAAAAAAAAAAAAAAAATCTGGCTTTATAATTTCGAATTAGACTACTGCAATAAGTATTGCTACTACATACACTACCAACTACTCTAATGTCTTTTATACGACACTGGGAATTATTGTAGATATCTGAAAGTAGATTTCTTACTACTGACTACTGTTGTTGGCCGCAGTTGGCCTTTACAACTACACGCGGACTAGCTTGCGCGGCGGTGTTACTTGCACTCGGCCGATTAAAGTCGTACAAAGAATAATGGATTACACAATTTGATACGACACTAAACATTAATGACGTGATATCCACAACCAATAAGAAACCTAAGAAAGCTTCTTGTCTTGACATAAGATACGGTTTCGGTTACGGCATTATGTTCCAAAGACAATGCGTAGTAAAAAGACATCTAGAAAATGTGATCTTTATGAATTCCGATGATATTTAAATGGATATCATGGTATCGTCCTACAAATATGTACAATAATTACACAGGTATTTTAAACCTAAAAATGTTGAAAAGAAAAAGGTAAAACTGAATCTTTAGAATAGAATTAAAACGTAGGTTGGAAGTTTGTGTTTGAAATCCAAAGCTTTAATGCATAAAAAAAACTTTTTAGCCTGTAGAATTATTCCTTAGAGGGCAAAATATTTTTTTAGGTTTCAAAAGTCTAGCTAAACTACACTTAAATAGGGATTAACTGGGTTTGAGTTTCTAGTAATGCGATAATTAACGGCACTAGCAAAGTCCTAACAGAAAATTAAAAAAAGAACACTTTGGAGAAATCAATACCTTTCTACTCATAATGCTACATCGGCTTAAAAATTGAAGATCCGAAGAAATTATTCTAGTTTAATTTAAATAGCAAGATTTAAATTTGATTATTAATAAAACGTATATTTTTGAACTAGTACATACTTGTTTCACTATAAATTACAAGGAATTTTATTGTCATTTCATAGAGAGGAATATCTGCTTATAAACTAGGCACTTTTTACGTTAATATAAAATAATTGGTATAAATTCACTTAAATTACACCCAGCACAGTTTTTTTCCAATTTAATAGTAGTTTTCTCCATAATAACGCTCTGGCAACATTGCGTAACACGGCAGCTTTGATGAGCTTTGACGCAAAAACACGCGCAACTAGCCGCCATCTTTAATAATGTAATAATGCTCGCAATCATTGTAATGCTTCGAACCCTTATTTTACGAAAATACCTTTTTTTGAGTTCCGTATGGCGAATAAAAAAAAATACAGAAACCTGATGAGATCACTCCATGGCCTAAGTGTCCATCTGTCAGTCAGACAGACCCTTAGTTGTGAAACCGTTTAACGCCACCGCAGAAACTAAAATATTTTTTTTCTTGCCACCACAAATATATGTAGCCTAAAGATGCTTTAGAGTTTTTTTATATACCTACCTACATTTTCCTCTTAGATAATTTGATGTTACTGGCTTTCAGTGTGTACCCCCTCCTCTCTCCTTCATTTAAGCCGGATGTTCGTAAGAATAAGAAAAAAAAACGTAACAAACCCAAAAAAATACTTTCGATAATTTCCCATAGATATAGAATTAAAAATCTTAGGTCTGTTAGGGCGTTTCAGATATCCATACCAATATTATAAATGCGAAAGTAACTCTGTCTGTCTGCTTGTTATCTCTTTACGCTTAAACCGCTGTACTGATTAAGATGAAATTTAACATGGAAGAAGTGTAAGTTCTGAGAAAGGACATAGGCTACTTGAAAACGTCCAGTGTAAGTCTGTTTTTTTCTTTAAAATTGAGGAGTTGAACCTTACACCGATAACCGAACCGCGAGCAAAAGCTACTAATATATATTGCATCTTCATTCCAAACGCAAAACAAATATATCAAAGTTACGAATTACAATTTCAACACAGCCCTACAAAGTTCAAAATCAATCATGGCTCTTAACTCATAACCGTACCCTACCACATATAATTACATATTTAAATGCAATGGCCCCCGTATTATGTTTAACGTTCAGTTTAAACTAAATTACTGTAATCTCTTCGCGTCTCGACCACTCGACCTTATTTGCATCGACAAGACTGTTCTTTTTATTTTACTTAAAGACGCTGAGAAAGGGCAATGACATTGAAACTGGTACTGAAACAGATCGTTTCGTATTTTGTAAGTTTTGTGTGTCCCACCCTAACTACTCTACCGTCTATTCCCTTTTGATTATTTTTACAAACTCAACTACTACTAAACTTTTTTATTTAGAAAGCAGTATACAGCACTTTTGAATCGTCAGTTTAATTATTAATTAAAAAAACACCAATGGTTCGGAATGCTTTACTACCGAGAAGAACCGGCAAGAAACTCCGCAGTTAACGTTTTATACTTCATATTAAAGTACAATATAGCCTTACACTGGGTATTAACTTATCATACTTACAATGTTTTAGTTTAAAAATATTTCAAATGCCCCAAATACAAATTATTTAGTTCTAATTTTTCCAAGCATTTTTATCATTTATGTATTCATAAACTTTTTAATAGCTTATCTTCTATCTTTGACATACATTTTTAATTTATTTGATGGTAAATTAACCACATGTTCTGGAATTTTATTGTAGAAAACTATACTTCTGAAGACGGAATTTTGGAACTACCAATTTATCCTTATTACTGAAGATTCCACAAATAATGACAGGAGAGGTGTTACAAGAAATGGTAACAATATGTTAAAACCACTGAAATTGCATTAACTTACTTAAATGTAAATAAGAATGAAGTTATCATAACTGAAAAAAAACTTAAAAGGAATGATACAATCACTGAATGCTTTATTGTGGGAGGAGAGAAAGTGGGACTAGTATAAGGATTTGTATATTTAGGATCATGGTATTGTTGAAAGAAGAATAAATGCGGATGAATCAGGTAAATAGGGCGTTGCATACCTTTGTGAGCTGAAGCTGTCCTAAAAGGCACATCCTGAGGGTGTTAGGATTTCAGCACTGATGTATGGAAGTGAATCATGGGTGTGGCAAACGAAGCATGAAAGTGGAATTAATGCTTCGGAAATGAGAGCATTGAGAAGTATGTGTTGCATGACCTTAAATGACAGAATAAGAAATAATGTAACTAGGATTAAGAAAAGTTATGTTAAGGATTTAGTTATTGTTTATTCTAATTATTTGTAAATGTTTAGGCCATGAATAAAGAAAAGATGCAAGAAAAATTCTATATTCTTCTCAGTACGTCGCAAAACAGGTCATCAAAGAAACAGGTCATTCTGCTACTTTGTTTGCATGCAACGTATAGGAAAAGTTAATAATTAAAAGGAATAGTTAAATTAATAAAAAAAAATCCTCCAACTTGATCTACAAATAGTGATTTTAAAAAAAATTTTTAAAATTAGTATAGGTAATGAGACATCGGGCATCCATACTTCCTACTTTTATTATAAATGTGAAAGTTTGAATGTATGGATACTCAATCACGCTTTTACAACTGGACGGATCGGAACGAAACTTGGCACACATTATAAGTTAGGTCCTGGAATAGGACATATGCTACTTTTTATCCAGAAAAATTCAAATGTTCTCGCGGGAATAACTATAACCGAGCTTAAACGAACTACAATTATAGCTATAGCAAACTTCATTAGTATAATTAAGGAGTTCCACGAGGATAACCGAGTTAAGGGCAGGCAGAGGCGCTGGCAAAAACTAGTCCATACTCATATTATAAATGTAAAAGTAACTCTGTCTGTCTGTCTGTAACCTCTTCACGCTGAAGCCGCGGAACAGATTTAGATAAAATTGGTCATCCCACGCCGATGAACAAATTTAGGGCGGGTGGAGCCGCTGGCAAAAGGTATTTAAGTATAAATTGATTAAGCCGCGACAATTGCTTGATTATTCTTATGACAACGCAAATCCATACTAATATTATACATGCGAAAGTAACTCTGTCTGTCTGCCTATTCTACCTCTTCACGCTTTTACCGCTGTACCGATTAAGATTAAATTTAGCATACATATAGTTTGAATCCCGGGGAAGGACATAGGCTACTTGAAAACGTCAAGTGTGAGTCGGTTATTTTTCTAATATGAGAAGTTGCCGTTGAAATCCTACTCCGATAACAGAATTTAGGGTGGGTGGAACCGCGGTCACACATATATTTAAATTCAACACCGCCTTTGCATTACAGCCACCGCCTTACCACTACCTTATTGCGTAACTATTAGAAAACACTCAATTAAAACCCATCTGTAAGGGGGCTGCCGACGAATATAAATTTTAAGATTTACTTTCATTAAAAAGTAAATTAATTTCTATGCGTTTTATCCTCATTTCACTCACTAGAATATACTGTGTACAAGTCAAAACGTTTTATTAATGTCCTATGTCTGTTGTAACATTACATTATCTACCTACTTGTAAAATCCTATCCTACTAATATTATAAATGTGAACGTATGTCTGGATGGCTGGATGGATGTCACTCAATCACACTTCAACCACTAGACGGATCGGGATGAAACTTAGCACACATATAAGCTAGGTCCTGGAATTTGACATAAGCTTTTTATCCTGAAAAATCCAAAATTTCCATTTTTTGAATTTGCTATAGCAAACTTTATTAGTATAATTAAGAGTTCCACGCTGATAACCAAGAGTGGAGCCGGCGGAAAAGTCTAGATTTGTATAAAGTTAGGTAGTTTTAGATTAGCACAGTGTCTTATCAACATTTTTTTTCCATCTATGAACCTGTAACTTATTTTCACAATATAAACATTGCAAATCAATCAAATAAATATTTGGGCTGTGATAGTTTTTATTTGCCTGCTATTTATTTTTTGTAAGTATGACTTATCCTAAAGTCTTTTCGGGTAACTATTGAAAATGGCGTATAACTAAGGTGGCAAACAAGATAACGGTCTTCCTGATGGTAAGTGGTCACCGCAGCCTATGGACGCTAGCAACACTCACTTGACGATCCTTAAAAAATCTTATCACTTCTTTCTTGAAGAACCCGATACTGTGGTCCCTAGAGAATACTTTAGCAGGGAAGCCCACTCCACAACCTAAGCGTTCGCGGGAAAAAGTTACTCTAAATCCGCTCTGTACTTGACCGTTTAGGTTCTAAGGTGTGAGGATGAATTTCCGGGTGTTCCTATGGTAGAAAGTAGCTGGGGGCATCATTTCGAACAATTCTTTGTAACACGTCTCATTTTACAAGTACTACAGTGTAGTTTAGTAGAACACACACACGGAAAGGCAAACTCTCTCCTCAGACTTAAGTTCGTTCATTCTTTCAGCCCATGGGTAAACAAGTCAAAAGCTGCTAGAGGTGGCAGCAGTACTCCATGTGGGACCAGACTTGCGACTTGTTAAGCGGTACCCTTTGACCTGAAGTAAAGAACTGCTTCATTCTGTCTGCGTTTCAAGTACTCAAAAGTTATGAATGCCATTTCGGAAGAGAACAACAGATCCTAATGTCTTGGAGTTAGTTAGGGGTGTGGTCTAAAATTGTGGGACCTCAGTGAATGTGGTTTTCTTAGCGGTGAATACGCAGACTTGTCGTCGTGGGTTTAAGTCGGACCAAGTTTTTCCGTCCCCAGTCAGAGACACAAGTTCTCCGCACTTTTAATGTATATATATAGCATGCCATTTATATACAGTAGAAACAGCGGAGACAGCACACAGCATTGAGGGACACCGGGATTAATGTCCATGCTATTATAGCAAGTACCGTCAACTAAGGTATAAAAAGCTAGCCACCCATTTGCACAAACCTTCCTGCAGTCCGTAAGATGCAAATTCAATAGAAGACCCTGAAGCCAGACTGGACTGAATGCATTCGCTATGTCTAGGCTACATGCCTCCTGACTCTCCATGTCTAGTGCCTATCGGTGTGTGAGATAGACTAGAATTGAGCGACCGTGGCGAAAGCCATATTGACGGTCGCTGACCAGATCTTAAAAGCTGTGTGCTGGATCACACGCTCCATCACTTATGAGAGAAGACGGGGAAATAGCGATTTGCCTGTAATTCGATATATCTGACCTATCGGCCTTTTTGGGCACGGGGTGCATATTGGCAATCTGCCATTAAAACGGAATGTGCCTAATGTGGTAGGGAAAACGCGAAGAGTCACGTGAGTACTGGAAACACCTCAGGAGTACACTGTTTTGCCGATGACCTCGAATATTGTTCTCGTGGTTGTTTTGTTACTGAACCTGAATACCTCAGCATTTAATTTACAAAATATTCGGATTCTTAATATTTTGAGACAAGGTCCAAGCCTCATACGCAGTTTGCTTTAGAATTTTAGCTCTGCAAGACCAGAAGAAGGTTTAACCACCGTCGTTTTTTGACACCAGCAGCAATTACCGGGTTAGGAATAAAAAAAAATCATACCAGCGAGGATTCTCACTGGCTGCTGCTGCGCAAACGATGCGATCTTCTGAGCTACAGCAGAGCTCTCTCCATGGGTACGGCGCATAAAAGTCTTGCAATCCATCAGAATCTGCCGACTTATAATGCCTCCACAATTAGTTGTTCAAGATGAAAGCAGATCGAGTTCGGACGAGATAGTGGCTAGAGGAGCTAAGAGTCAAATGAGGCAATGAGGCAGTATATCCGTCTGGATTTGTAGTCAGCACCACTATATCCGGTATTCTCGTTGGAGAAATGAGTAGCTGAGATAATCCATAGGTCTGATCGCCGCCCCGCAAATTAGTGCTCAGATATCCCTGCAAAGTTATTTTCCTTAACACTGCCTATAATGCAGTGCATCTGGAGTAAAGTAGCTTTATATATATACAATAAGTCGTAAATAACCAACTGTAGAACAATTAGTAGTAAAAGCGAAAGACCAGGAACAGCGAAATATATACCCCTTTGCTAGTTAGTTCGCTGATTGAGCCAGTGTTGGACAAACATTAAAATTACCTAATCTTTAAAATGGTGTACAGAAACCACTAGAACTCAATGTGTGTATCAATATAAAAAACCTGTAGTATTCAAGTGATACTACGGTGAAATAAACCCCCGGAATCTCGCGCTTGGTACTGGCCTACCGGGAAGTAGAAACACCGTTATGATGCCCTACCATTAGCCGACTACAAACTTCATACCAACTGCATAACAGATCTTTAATAACACTACTGCAACAAATTTAGCTTTGCGCATTGCTTGCTGCATATGTTTATTGCTATAAACGTACCTTGCAAAACAGGCAATCTATGGTTTCATGAAGTTAAATGAGCTAAATATCGATTACTTGGTACTGCATGCACAAGCTCATTCATTAAAGCGATACACGTGAATTGTAGTGCAATTAACTTTATGCAATGGCTATAAGTTTACAGTTAGTTCCTTTAAGTAATATAAAATAATTTTATGATGAAGTATGTTGTTTTTATTTTGTTATGTACAAGATTTTTTTCCGCGACTTCGTCCGCGTAGACCTTTGAAGGAAAGAGGTTTTACCGAAATAAATATCGGAATTTTCTTTGCCCCTTACCGGATGATTTTTGAAAATCGGTAAAACACACTCTTAGTTTTCAATCTTAAAGCCAAATACCAATTTTTATGCATTTAGCTTAAAAATTAATGGGTTTTCATAGAAACTTCTAACCCCCATTTTACCCCTTTAGTAGATAAATCTTGCAAAATCCGACTCTTTAGGAGCCTATGACTCCATGAAGAGCTTTGAAACCGCACGCTGCATGACCATTCGTTCTAATGAACACTGCCGATTGCAAGTGATGAAGATGTGTAGACTAACTCTTAAAACCAATTTCAACTGTATAATCCTGCGTACAATCAAGAATAGAATTTGGCAGCCAATTTCCATAACATATTTTTTTAAGCCTATGGACGCTTGCCACACCTGGGGCATCAATCGCGAGTTGCCGACACTTCAAAAATCTGATAACTTTTCTTTATTTCTTATCTTGAGTCGTGGGAATCAAGATTGAAGTTCGACAAATCATCGAAACCAACCGACAACCTAAATTTGCTTGTAAGGAACTACGATATACTTACGTGTGATTTTAAAACCGTTTTATTGCTCGTAAGTATCGATACTCGGTCGCAATTCTAATTTTGATTCTATTACAAATTTCCCATACCGATAGAGATCTAAATTGGATTAGATTAAACTGATTTTAAGAGTTAACCCCCATGAACCTCAATAGGCATAAATATACGACACAGTGTAGATAGAGTAATATGCTAAATTAACTAAAATTAATGAATATTGGCAAACTTGTTGTAGATTAATGGGCGGTGATTTATTTCGGAATGCGATTCCGGACAATGCCGTTACGAAATGGACCAATTTCGGAATACAATGGCGAATTCCGAAATTGGATCGTTTCGGATTTTTATAGCGTTGTTATGAACAAGTAATTTGTTCAACAATGAAATTAGGTTACTTAAAGAACTATTATTTTATGAGTAAAATTAAGTAAGGTTTTGTTATGTACCTATAAGTATTGTATGCAAAACTAAACGTTTAGCAAATGTTGCGTATTTTAATTACATTAGAAAAAGTGGGCCATGTCAGGCCATGTTTAGTGTAGGATTCCGCCCACATTACAATAATTGTTGTTTGTATCTAAAATAAAAAAAAAATAAGCTTAGCTTGTTCGTGATCGTAAGCAAATGTCATCTGTGGTACCCTATAAACTTAGGCATCAACGCTCGCTACTTTTTCTATTTACTAAAGATAAGGCCCATAAATAGGTCCAGAGATAGATTCATAGATAGATTAATAGAAAGGTATGTACATAGATCCTTATATAGGTCCATAAATAGGTAAGTATATAGATCAATTAACAAGTCAACATATAGATAGGTGGTACATTGATCAATACATAGCTCCAAAATCAGATTCTTAGATAGATAGGTAGGTAGATAGTAATATTTATCATAATCAATCATTAATAAGTAAATATATAGATTAACAGGTAAGGTAGACACATAGATCCGTACACAGGTCCAAAGACAGATTCATAGATAGCTAGGTGTATTGATCCTTTAATATGCCAAAAGATAGGTCCATAGTTAGCTCCTTACAGTTACATATTACAGGTTCATAGATTGGCATACTCATATAGGTGCACAGATAAATCTATAGATATGGTCATAGGGGGTTACATAAATAGGTAGGTACTTCTGTCTCTTCTACTACTACGGTATATTTGTGTCGACCGCAGTTTCTTGAGCATAAAAACTAAGAGACCACCAAGTTGTTTTGATGGAAACCTTCATCGATGTTACAAAACAAGCCCTTCCTCATTTCGTTACCTTAATAATTCAAATTACGTCGCATTAACACTACAACCGCCGGTAATCGACCTACTCGATTACGTAACCGAACCGAATCGATTACTGGATCGAATTAATCGAGTCGCTGGCCCGAGACCGCTTCCGATGGACTGTGGAAATCAGAACTGTTCGTTTGTTCTGTGACCTTACTCGATGCAATGTTTAGTAATTTAACAGATACTACAGACAGACACACGACAAGTGCAATGGTATATATTTTTTACAACTATGCCGTAGTTACTACGGTCAAGCGTTCAAGCGTATATAAATTAAGAATGAAGGTATGCGTTATGACGCTAGCAGAAATTCAAGATGGCAGACATAAAAAATATATTTGTACTGTGATTTTTGTCGCAGTCAACAATTCCACATCAAGATGTTGTTACACAAGAAGATGTGGAATTGACATTGTCTCTAATATAACAGGACTTCATACATCAAAAATATTCAAAATAAGAATGTTGTGCCAAACTTTGCTAGTGTAGTAAAAAGAAAGAAAGTAAGAAATACACTCAGATATTTCTTTATTGCATCCAGTTTCACATTGATTACTTGATCTGTACCGTTACTTACTTCTTTACCAAATTGAAATTACAGTCAACTGAAGTTATACTTACAAAAAAAAAACTTTAATTTATTACAAAAAAAAGACACCTTTCTTGTAAAATTTGATCAATATCGATTCGAAAATGGGACAATTATAGACTTTCTTATTACTATGACATGGATGGACAGATATAAAGAAACTGTAAGTGTTCCGTTATTGCTATTTGGTTACGGAACTCTAGAAAAATAATATACAGACGAATTAACACCTGACAATCACATCTCAGGGTTCAATACACTTTGAAAACAAAAGGATGATCCAACAGATAGCAATTGAGGCGATGCCGCAAAATTTTTTTTTACAACTCATCAAAACAAACATCCTTGTTAGACATTTTTTTTATAGTTGTGTAAATACAATATGTGAAAAGTTCAAATTACATACGAAAAAAGAACGCAGGAAGGACATCAAACCTAGTTTGCTAATCATAAATTTTAAAAAAAACCCGGCCAGGTGCGTGACAGACTTTACACATTTAGGGTTCCGTACTAAATGTAGAATATAATCCGTCCGAATGGCAGAATTATTCATAAGCAGAAGATGAGTGAATCCCTTCTGTGTTACGCATTTGACCGCTTTTTCAAATAACAATTTATATTTTTATCCATACGCCTATTTTTATTCTCAAAGTTTTTCTCCTTGAAAAATGTCAAAAATATTTAATGTCCGTTGTGTCCGCTGAGTAGGGAGCGGCATTTATTTTTCTATTAGTTGATATTTTGTTTAGATTGACATTTTTAAATTCGTAATATCTTTTGAATGGAATGTCCGATTTGAATAATTCTAAAAGTAATCTACAGGTGTTGAAACAGTCTTGAATACAAAATCATTTATTTGGATAAGGTTAATCCTTAAAATATAACAAGGTCTGATTTTGGTCGGCATATTTATCTACTTTTTAAATGAAAAATGTAGTTGTCATAGCTACAATAGTTGGACATATGGTATCGCAAAGTTTTTAGAGGTATTGGTTATTGATATGTTCTTTAATATTCTAGAACGTTTTTTTGTTCTATTACTAATAGTTTCCGCAGTGCATGCGATGAAAGACATTTTATGGCAATTTTTTTACAACTTAGATTATTGAAGTTCTAGTAGGGATCCCTAATTTTTCATAGTAATAAATATAGCCTATGTTACTCAGGGATAATGTAGCATTCTAACGGTGGAAATCGGTCCAGTAGTTTTAAATTTTATTCGTTACAAACTTACAAAACTACAAAAATACAATTTTTTCCTCTTTATAAAAAAAGCTTCTGCCAGCGGCTTCGCCCGCACTAAATTTCGTTATCGGCGTAGTAACAAACTATCAAATTTATCCTCCTTAATGGCATAATACATTCGTGTCTGTGAAACCATCGAAATACCCAACCCAATCTGTCAGGCCGTTTAGGAGTTATGTGAAAAAGAAAAGTACGGAAGGACAATTCTTGTCCTATTACCCGTTTTCCCGTAGGAATGAAGCATTTTCCCGCGGTAAAAAGTAGCCTATGTGTATCAGGGATAATGTCGGCTTCTAATGTTGAAAGAATTTTTCGAATCGGTCCAGTAGTATCAGAGGCTATTCAATACAAACTTACTTACATACAAACCTTTCTTCTTTATAATATTATATTATTAAGTATTAAGTATATTAAGTATTAAATATTAGATAACTGTAGATATTGTACTCATCCCATAATGACATTCACGGCCTCGGCAATAATGTGCTATTAAACATGCCAGCTAACTAAATTACTAAGCTAGTTACTGCTATATTTGCACACAACAATCCGGTATCTACTGACTAATAAATTAAATAGGTAATTTTAACCAATAAACCTTGTAATACTTGGCGCTCGTAGAAAGTGGAAGGATGTTGCCAAACCGAAGTGGCTAAATGGTTATTGCACACAGAACTTCGCTATGAATGGTATTTTATTTAGATTAAGATCTTTTCTGATGTGCAGTCGAGTATACTAACGTTTTAATTAAACTTAACGTAAAGACTTCGACTGTCCCAGACTTCGCATATAAGAATTACGTAAAAAGCGTTTTTAAATATTTTCTACCTTTAGGTACGTCATTTAAGCCAGAAACTACGCACCGAGTGTTAAAAACAATCTATAAGCGATTTAGATTTGCACAGTTAAATATTTATTCGCGGATTTCGTTGAGCTTAGACAAAAATATAGGAATTAGGACCGAATCGCTCGCCATCGGCAGATAATTAATTCATCTTCACACCTTAAAACCTAAATGATCGCGTCCCGCGAAACTTCCTCCCGCGAACCCTTAGCTTGTGAAATGATGACAGTCGTAGAGAATATATGTCAATGATGACAGATGACAAAGTAAACGTAAATAATGATTCTGCATCCCAAAACGAACGCGCCCTTAGTGGTATAAAAAAAGAAAATAATGCACAGACCTTTTTGGATGACAAAGATGTAGCTCTTAAAGCAGTCATTAGCAGTAAAATTAGAAGTTTTGTAATGTTACATTACCTAATAACATTAAAAGGCCATTGATTAGAAGTGAACTTTATGTTGACTGAAAACATTTGACATTTCCGCTATAAAAAATTGACGAATGCAACAAGTTTTAATTGGCCGTAAATAATAAGTAATCATTAACTATCAATAATAATTATCTATGGCTTGTCGGATGTAATGAAATTATAGATTTACAGTTACATAGTTGCTTGTAAAATTACTTAACGGTTATGTTGTTCGGCGCGCGTTTCCGAACGCACCTATAATTTGGCGGGAAATGTCGCTTCGTCGTTTCTTTTTACGAAACAATTGCTTTGTTTTTTGTCGTGGTATTCGTCTTGTCCGGTATTGCGTAAATAAATTTATTATCTTTTAAGCAATTTTTACTGTTTTTTTACCACTGAGCTATATACCTAATATACTTATTTTGTGGTATTAGTACTTACATAATACTCGAAGCTGAATGTTTTCTACCTATTTTTTTCTTTCTTTTTACATATATTTAAAAATAGAAGAGGCAATGGGATTACTGATACAATAAGTGCGTTTTGTTGACTGCTTCAATGCGTTTAATGTCATAATCTTGCCAAGTTAAAAAGACATAAATTCTGTATATAACACAGTACAAATCTTGGTCAATTCTCTTTGGTAGGATTACCGCATTATGTACATTATGTCGGTCAACAAAACGCCACTAATATTGATTTTAGAACGGAACCAAATTCGAAATTAGAACATGAAATAATGATGGCTCCGTACCTCAGTTGTAGCCCGACTGGTGAATCAAGGGGCGCGGGTTCGTTTTCCGAACAGGACGGACATTTATGTGATGAACATTTGTGTTTGGCTTGTTTAAGATCAGTTGGCGCTGTGAATAATAACTACAACACAATTTATATAATTATTTTTTATCATTAATAAAACTAATTAAGTTATAAAGTAAAATTCGTCGTTGTTTAACTACAGTCATTCGGGGTAACTTTGGACCGCACCCTACATAAACACTTTTGTTTTTAGTTTTGATTAGTACATAAAAGGTATTCAGAAAAAGTCAATCAAAAATATTTATACTAAATAATAATTATTATGATTCCTCGTACTATATAAATATGAAAAAATCTTTTCTTTTTGTAACATTCGAATATAAAGTACTTGCCTACCTTAATTTTCCTGACTTTTATTATTAATGCACCTTGAAATCATTCGGTGTGAAGGCAATTCGGTTTTAGCCTGTTAACTAAACAATTTAACGAAAACAATAGATTTTGTAACTGTTTCCGCGACAAGACAATGGAAGTTCCGAATTACTATTTTCTGTGTACAGTCGACGACAAAACATAATATTTTATGTCATTGATTATGTATATTAAGTTATTTGTTTTTCAAAATCGGCTATGAATATTTGGATCAAATTTTGTACCTTTTTAGATAATATTTTCTTTAGAGCTCTCGCCCTGGTATTTTATTAATAGATAACGCTTAAATGTGAAAGTTTTTGTTATTCCAAAACGACGCAATGGAGAATGCAATTGCCCTCTTGTTTGACGCAGAAATAGTTGGAGAGGTAGAATCCTTATGTGGGATACTTTTTGCTCCGATCGGGTTTCCAGAAGAAAAATTTAAACATACTTCAAGAACCTAAATTGATCAATTTTCTACGAGCCAGGAATAACTAGGGAAAATAAAGTGCGGCTCAACCAATTTATACCTACTGTTGAAAGACATAAAACTATTCAAATTAATATCATCCTGATTATGTTATTGATTTTTTTTAGATTTTACTTGGCCACAGTTTCTAAGACTGAGAATTGGGAACTATATTTTTTATTTTTTATGAAAATTTAGTTAAAATGATAACCAATTTCTTTGGAAATAATTTAAAGAAACCATTTTCATAAGCTTTTCAAAACAGGACAAAAGCGCTTTAACAGTAAATAATTAGATGGCTATATATACATATATATACACTAGCTGTCCCGGCGAACGTTGTTCCGCTGCCGTCCCTCTGTACCCGGCGAAAGTTGGTTTTTACCTATAGTGCCCGAGTCCGGCTCGCACTTGACATATCGAGATAAAAACTATCCTATCTTTTAAGTTGGATCAAATAACAGATATTTACGAAGTTTGATCAAAATCGGTTCAGTAGTTTAGGAGTCCATTGAGGACAAACATTGTGACACGAGATTTATATATATTAAGATATATACATATATACATAAATACATATATACATATACAAATATATACATAGAATCAAGATGCCTTTGAGATGTTTTGGTGCATTTGAGTCCTTTTTGTTAAGACACTAGCTACGTTTTTTTTATTTGAAACATAGTATGTGTATTTATTTGAATACAAAGTATGGCGCGTGTATTTGAGCATTTGTACAAATAAACAGATGCTCTATGACACATATTAAAGAATGGTAGTAGCACTATGGCTTCAAATATATGTACAAATGTTTGAAGCTGGCTTGTAAGGTTTCATAAAAGCGTTAACGTGGAACGATATAAATCCAGTTGTCATAGAAAACTAATTTAGCACGGTTTCAAATAAATATGCAATATTTTTGTAACGGTTTGAAAATAAACCGAAGCGTAACATAAAATTTTCTACGAGTGATTCTGTTGACGCTGAATTCAACCGAACACATTTTGAAACACACCGAAATGTCTTTATAGATTCTTAATAATTACGAAGACTTTGTGTAAATAAAGCAAGACGAAGTAAAATATTTCTCAAGAGAAAATTCAATATTTATTGTGAAAATTATATGACATGTGTTTGCAGTAGGTACACCAAATTTTTTTTGAGGAGAGATAGCGAGAAGAAGAAAGAAGAAGAAAAAATTAAATTGTAAATACCTCTTTTAAGACAGTTTAATTTGGAAATGTGCCACAAAGAAGTCATAACGATAGTGGCTAC
Source organism: Apoda limacodes (assembly GCA_946406115.1). Taxonomy (NCBI): domain Eukaryota; kingdom Metazoa; phylum Arthropoda; class Insecta; order Lepidoptera; family Limacodidae; genus Apoda; species Apoda limacodes. The sequence goes on along the minus strand of OX291564.1, from coordinate 16,574,441 downwards.
TTTAAGTTGAAATGCCAATTAAATTTCAAGATCAATACAAATTTTTAATACAGCTTTTCTAAATAGCTTTTATATAGCACATTTTTAATAATAAGCTTCTTACAAAGAGGATATAAATAATATCTACTGGCGGTGCTATAGTTAGCTGTTCATCTTAAATAACTTAAAAACAATTTATTTAAAAATAAGAAAATAAATTAAGGATCCACAAGACAAGCGTTTTCGTTTGATAAGTCACATGGCACAGTTTTTTTTTATTTACTATTTTTTCTCCCAAAAGTGACCCCCATTTTGAAAAATATTCATATATATATTCGTATTTTGGTGTCGGAAATTCATAAGTGGACTTCAACTTAAATTCAACAAATTTCAACTAAATCGGTCCAGTAAATTCGGAGCAAATTGGTTGTGGCAAACGGACAGACGGACACAAGAGTGATCCTTTAATGGTTCCACCGTTTTTCATTACTGCGTATGGAACCCTAAAAAAAAAACCGAAATACTAAAAATAAAAATCCGCATTTTAAAACACTATAGGTTTCGTGAAGTAGGTGAAGTACTGCTGCCTTATTTAGCAACACATACAATACAAATATTAAGTACAGCAAGCTTTTACCTACTGAATATTAAATATATTCATTGTTTAAATGTTTTTAATGTAATAGAGACGTTAAATTAAAATTAAAATGCAGTTTATTGACATAAATGTTTGCTTAAATCACAGTTTAATTATAAATGTTTACAGTTTAAAAATTTATTAGGTGTAAGCATAATTATTACATTGATATATACAAGTTGGAAAGCAAATTTTACTGAAAGGTAATATTAATTAATTTTTTAAATAAGTCTTAAATGCAGTTTAACATAAATCACATCCTTAAGTCGGAAATTGAACCCGGAAGATATAAAAAAATAATCTGGATTTTTTTTATTGGACTAAATTTATTTAATAGGTGGCAAACAAGCTTGCGGTCCGTCTGATGGTAAGCGGTCACCGCTATTGAGCGCTTGCAACACTTGGGGCAGCATTCGCGCGTTGCCGACCCTTAAAAGATCTAATAACATCTTTCTGGAAGAATCCCATACTTTAGAGAAAACCTTAACAGAGAGCTTATTCCACTAATAAGGCTTCCCGGGAGGAAGTTTCTCTGAAACCGCACTGTACGTGACCATTTAGGTTCTAAGGTGTTAGGATGAATTTCCTGCCGATTGCGAGCGGTGTCATGGTAGAAAGAAGACGTGGGCATCATTTCGAAGAATTTCTCAGATCATACCCCCATTATACAAGCGGTAGAACACACACGGGAGGCAAAGTCTCTTCCCATACTTAACATTTCGATACGGCTTGTGGGTTTCAGATCGTCATTGTATCATCAGACGGAAAGGCTATTCTTAAGGATCCAATAAATATAACGGAAAGGAAGAAGTATTTTTAGCTTAGATTTAATATATTTAACTAATAATTAACTTAATAATAGGGGCTAAAATTTAAGATTTGCTATTTTTAACGCACCGCCCACTTTGAACAAAAATTAAACCTGAATAGTTAAACATGTTAAATTAAACCTGAATAGTTAAACATGTTAAATTAAACCTGAATAGTTAAACATGTTAAATTAAACCTGAATAGTTAAACATGTTAAATTAAACATGAATAGTTAAACATGTTAAATTAAACCTGAATAGTTAAACATGTTAAATTAAACCTGAATAGTTAAACAAATTAAATTAAACCTGAATAGTTAAACATGTTAAATTAAACCTGAATAGTTAAACAAATTAAATTAAACCTGAATAGTTAAACATGTTAGATTTCAGAGTGAAGCTTTTTTCACACGAAAATTAGATCATTCTAAATTTAAAAAAAGACATAACATTTTATCACATTTAATGATCGACTTTCAGTTGTTTTTGCATACATCTTCTGACTTGAAGATGGATCTATATACAAATGATAGTAATATCCGACGTGGGACCTACGCAGCAGAAACTGCTTGTCATGTTAATGCAGTGTTTGCAGCAGAGTTTAACCGCTTTCGTAGTAGAAACTTCGACTTGAAGAATAAACCACGAGGAAGTTCAGCTACTAAGGTAAATGACGATGAATCGAAGGTGATACATACCCACAATATTCACTCATTTGCAGCAAATCGGTAAAATTCAAAAAACATGAAAAAGGTGTGCCTCATAATTTGATGACAGTTTTAACACAGCAAGAATTATAGTTAGAAACCTTACCAGTTAGAACTTGTTCCGTACTTTGATTGAATAAATACATTTCATCCTAAATATTTTTTATTTTTTTATTACGAAACGGCAATTTCATACTTTAACCCCAATATATTTACTTTATACAGTATATTTATAAGATAAAGCGACCCTATTGACTCATTTACGCGGAACTGAAACAACTAAAGTTTAAAACAAAGAAAATGACAACTTAGTTTTATTTTATCACATAAGTACTAAAAAAAGAAATCGTGATAGGTTCTTCAAAATGAACGTACCTAAGGGTCAGCTGACACCAAGATGCGACGCGGCTGCGCTAAGAAAGTAATTCCAACAAATAGTTACGTAAAACCAAATTCTTCGCCTGCAATTTGATTTATGCATTGTGAATGCGTTCATAAATATTAAAACCTGATTTGTATTCAGTTTCAATTTAATTAAGTAACAAGGCGTTTGGTAGCGTGTTGCTTTGTAGCAGCCGCCATGTTTAAGGGCCCTCTTACACCCCACGAGTGCCGCCATTAGATATCCTCAAGTTTCTCTTAGTAGAAAACGAATTTCTAAAATCCAAATGTCGCAAATATAAAGCTAGTCATAAGCTATTTTTAGAAGGTTTTATATAGTTTCTAAATAATATCTGTGAGTTGTAGTTGGTATTTTTGCTAAAAGTGGCCGTTTTTAGGCTTATGACTAGCTTTATATTTGCGACATTTGGATTTTAGAAATTCGTTCGTTAATGGCGGCGCTAGTTAGCTGCTATATGCGCCTTAAATAAATGCATTAACCTGCACGAAATGTTTATTACTATACTGCCAGTTACATAACATTAATAATTTAGTAAAACTAAAATAGTTGAGTGGGTGTAGTTCTTAATAATATATTATGATGCCTTGAAGTCGGATTCAAACCTGCTGCGGCTGCGCACTGTGGGGTTTTATGGACCGGGAGCTGATGACAGAAGATCAAGGACGATTTTCTCCCTTATGCCTCTCTGAGTACTGAAAGTTACATCTGAGACAAGTAAAATCATTGCAAAATTGAGCGGTCCTCCTGGGGATAAAGTTGTTTAAATAAATATTTAGTTTACAAAAAAATTAGCCTTGTTCAACAATTTTCTTACTTCTGCCATTAATATAAAACGATAATTAGGTATTGACTAGGCATAAGTGCAGCAAGGGTTCTAAGGGCTGATGTTGAAGGGTGGAATTGTCTAAAAATGTAAGTGATAGTAAAAGTTTTTCTAATCGCTGCCAATGTAAAGTTCGAAATTTATCGACTGACACAGTCTATTAAAAATATTGGCATAAGGGTAGATAAGGGCTGAATGAATTCCAGTTCTGGAAAAGTTGATGAAAATTTTTAGCTTTGTTCTGCGATTTTCTTACTTATCAATCAAAGTTCATTGTAATGTAAATAATAAAAAAATTAATTAGTTTGAATGGCATAAGTGCTTGGTCATATTTCTTTTTTGAATCGTGTATAAACAAACCTTGTAATTAAGCTTAATAGCTCGTATGATATTGAAATAAATTAATAAATAAAGCTCTTTTTGGCACTTATGCCGCTTTAAATATTCGTTTATAACAACTATTACTACCCATATATAAAATGGCATAAGTAAGAAAATTGTTAAATGATTTGCAAATTTTCAGATACCGATATTACATTTGCTGATGCTTGATCAATGATTTTTATCATGAAAGCTCTTTTTGGCACTTATGCCGCTTTCAATATTTTTTATAACAACTATTACTACCCATATATAAAATGGCATAAGTAAGAAAATTGTTAAATGATTTGCAAATTTTCAGATACCGATATTACATTTGCTGATGCTTGATCAATGATTTTTATCATGAAAGCTCTTTTTGGCACTTATGCCGCTTTAAATATTCGTTTATAACAACTATTACTACCCATATATAAAATGGCATAAGTAAGAAAATTGTTAAATGATTTGCAAATTTTCAGATACCGATATTACATTTGCTGATGCTTGATCAATGATTTTTATCATGAAAGCTCTTTTTGGCACTTATGCCGCTTTCAATATTTTTTATAACAACTATTACTACCCATATATAAAATGGCATAAGTAAGAAAATTGTTAAATGATTTGCAAATTTTCAGATACCGATATTACATTTGCTGATGCTTGATCAATGATTTTTATCATGAAAGCTCTTTTTGGCACTTATGCCGCTTTAAATATTCGTTTATAACAACTATTACTACCCATATATAAAATGGCATAAGTAAGAAAATTGTTAAATGATTTGCAAATTTTCAGATACCGATATTACATTTGCTGATGCTTGATCAATGATTTTTATCATGAAAGCTCTTTTTGGCACTTATGCCGCTTTCAATATTCGTTTATAACAACTATTACTACCCATATATAAAATGGCATAAGTAAGAAAATTGTTAAATGATTTGCAAATTTTCAGATACCGATATTACATTTGCTGATGCTTGATCAATGATTTTTATCATGAAAGCTCTTTTTGGCACTTATGCCGCTTTAAATATTCGTTTATAACAACTATTACTACCCATATATAAAATGGCATAAGTAAGAAAATTGTTAAATGATTTGCAAATTTTCAGATACCGATATTACATTTGCTGATGCTTGATCAATGATTTTTATCATGAAAGCTCTTTTTGGCACTTATGCCGCTTTAAATATTCGTTTATAACAACTATTACTACCCATATATAAAATGGCATAAGTAAGAAAATTGTTAAATGATTTGCAAATTTTCAGATACCGATATTACATTTGCTGATGCTTGATCAATGATTTTTATCATGAAAGCTCTTTTTGGCACTTATGCCGCTTTAAATATTCGTTTATAACAACTATTACTACCCATATATATAATGGCATAAGTGAGAAAATTGTTAAATGATTCGCAAATTTTCAGAAACCGTTATTACATTTGCCGATGCTTAAGGTATTTCATTAAGGTGACTTCGATTCCGATTTTTCCATACAAACTGCGTTACACTAAACATTTTTAACTCTAAATATTTCGCCGTTTAAAAATGCGTTATTATCATATGATATAGCTTTTTACCATAGACGCAAAAAGTAGTTTTGTCCGTCCGTAAAATGCCAATGGATTATTAAATATCCAAAATTTTCTTTATTTAATCAATTTTTACTGGCATTTTACAAATGAATATTCCCTTTGCTACTTGTATGAAAATGTGAATAATAACGCGTTTTGAGTCGGGAAATGTGCATAGTTAAAGATATTTAGTGTAACACAGTTTGTATGAAAAAAAACTGCTGGATTCACCTTAAATATAGCCGTGATAAAAATATGACAGAATATTTTTTTAGATGGTTAATTAATGACATGGTAGTAGGAATAAACGTCGGAATATTCTTAATCCTATGGTCATAAAAAATGGACCTGGGATTTTTATTGTTTATTCATTTTATTGTTTTTTCTATAGCTAAAAGTGGTAAACAAGTAGAGGGCACTTAACTGTTAATCAAAGCAAAGCTAGTACCAAGTAACTAAACAACACCATGTATAATAGAATAGAACCATGTCGCAAACAATAAAATCAAAACGTAGATCAGACAACGTAACCGGCTATTCAATAATTGTATGTCTGAACATAGCAATATAAACCTATCTCTTTTGTCTACGCTATATTGCCATAAGAGATAAGTAACCGAGCGAGACAGTTCAGACGGTCAACTTAACGGACAAAATGTCTGATAAGTACTGCATATTTGGACAATTCGCACAGAGAAAGTCTGTACTGTTACGGAGAAATGTAATGGCCGATGCCCACTTGCTGGCCACCACGACTTTGCCGATTACTACGTATAAATAGAAATTTACCGCTTTCTATCTAGTACCTTATTAGTAACACTTTTGTTGATGAAGGTACTGGACTAACCGTAGGGCGAGTCTTCGTATTATTTCTTATACTATACTTAGGGTTGCCAACAATGTTAACGAAATAACTAATAAAAGGCATCAACACGCCACCTCCATATAGGTTTACGGTCCACCTGATGGTTATGAATGCTTTGATACATAAAAGATGTTTATGAAAAATATAATTGTGCTTGTTTGTTTTTCAAAACAATCGAATTTAAAATCATGTATAGTTTCGTTCCTACAAATAGTAGAGGCGACAGTAACCCAAACTTTATATCGTGCTTTTATAACATGTATACTAAACTTCTATACAATATTAAGACTTATTTAAGTGATACTGAATTCTCTGGATTCTGATAAATAAGGCCGGGAATTATACTTTTGACTTATTTATTGTTTTTCAAAGTATATGTCCTATACTATATCTAAATTTTGCATTCGCTGGAACCATTGTAAAAAGCTTTCAACTGCTTTTAGGTATTTTAGGTACCTCTTTAATAGCTTCGTGGAAGATGATTTATCGGTGATTTAGGGATCGTAAAACGTGCGCCTCAAAGTTTTTCTTTAATTATAGGAAACAAAAGGAAGCCGCTGGGTGCGTGGCCTGGGCTGCATGGCATTGTTCACCGGTTCAAAAGTTTAAAGCACTCAGATAAGCTTCGGTTACCTTAGCGGAATGTGTGGACCCGTGAAGAACGAACCGTGTGTAGGACGATATTAGTTCGAGAACACTTTTTGCAAACATTTTTAATACTCTAGGCAGTCAGGTGTAGTGACGTACCAATCTGCAGTCACTGTCCTTTGGTCTTCAAGTGCACCAATCTGGAGTCACTGTCATTAGGTCTTCAAGTGTTGACGTGCCAATCTGCAGTCACTGTCCTTTGGTCTTCAAGTGTTGAAGTACCAATCTGCAGTCACAGTCCTTTGGTCGTCAAGAGTTGAGTACCAATCTGCAGTCACTGTCATTAGGTCTTCAAGCGTTGACGTGCCAATCTGCAGTCACTGTCCTTTGGTCTTCAAGTTTCTACTTAAGTACCAATTTGCAGTCACTGTCCTTTGGTCTTCAAGTTTCTACTTAAGTACCAATCTGCAGTCACTGTCCTTTGGTCTTCAAGTTTCTACTTAAGTACCAATCTGCAGTCACTGTCCTTTGGTCTTCAAGTTTCTACTTAAGTACCAATCTGCAGTCACTGTCCTTTGATCTTTGAGTCCGAAACAAAAAGCGAACATTTTCAATGCTTCGGCTTTACTTAATTTGAAGTGTTAAATATTCAATGACAATATAAATATAGTTACCTGTCACTAATTAAAATCAGCATATTCTTGTAAAGTAATGACAGGGTGTTGAGAAATTTGATGCTTACTATAGTACCTATAGTAAGCATCAAGTACGTACTGCTAATTTGCATATATTTAGCAATTTTCCAATTAAAATCAAAGGTATAACACATTCGATATACAAGTTTGCGCAAGAATTTCGTCGTAATTGAAAGTAGTCCAACTTCCTTCAGCTGTGCAGGTACATCCATATATCGATTGGCCTATTTGTGACATATACATATGTATGTACATATATACTGTTAATGTAGTTTATGTAATATATGCTGGATCAATTTACATACTCTACAACAAGTGTTTAACTTTACATACAAAAAACGGGTTTAAGTAGTTATATCACATTAACAGGTGTTAAGTTGTCATTGTGAACTGCAAAAAAATGCCATTGAAGAACCGGGTTACTCTTCAATGGATACGTGGTCATAGTGGGTCTCTAAGCAATGGTGCGGCAGATCAGTTGGCAAAGAGAGGATCGGTCACTAAAAAAATGGGACCCGAAACAATTGTACCGATACACACCCAACTCAAAACGTGGTTACGTGGCAGACCTTACAACTACATAATTGCCTCTAGCAAAAATTTGATCCCTGAATCGAAAAATGGTTGTGCTCCCCCCAAAGCTAAATTGTTGTTATTTGCTATGTGAAAAAATTCGAATAACTACTTCACAGACAGGCAGTAGTAGATATAATATATTACGTAGCAACGCATTGGCTGCACATGCTCGGGAGGTAGAGCAGTGGATGCGCAGTCAAAATTGTAGGTAAACCTTCATATTGTTTGTTTACATTTGGTGAACAGAACGATTTCAATGCGTATGCGATGTCATAGCTCTCAATTCCGTCAATAAAACGCAGCTTTTAAACGTCGACCCCCTTCCAAGTCTGCGTACCCACTGTGACGGGCAACTACCTACTCGAACACTGCGCATTACCGACACGCACTTGGCCGATTTTTTATGTAGAAAACGAAGGTATAAAACTACACTTATTAATCAGTGTTCTAATAAAATAAAATGAAACTGAAAAAAAATATCTTTATTTAAGAGCTTCCTTTTGAAGTTGTCAGATGTTATCATAGCCATAGTCATAGTCATAGTCATACCACCGGATAACAATGTTATCATAGTCATAGTCATACTACCGGATATCATAGTCATAGTCATACCACCGGATAACAATGTTATTTCTAATGAGTAGAACCGGCACGAAACTCAGCAGTTATTATTTTAAATGCAAGTTTTTTATCATGATTTGGTTTAGTCTGCCTATTGTACCTAAATGTTGAATTTTTATGCAGCGCGTATTATAGAGTCCGTAGTGGCCTAGTAGTTTCAGCCTCACCTTTCGTTATCGGGGGCGGAGATTCGAGCCTGGCATGTACCAATGAGCCTTTTTCTTAATTACTCAAGTAACTACATTTTGTTAGTTTGTTCAGAACATTTGATTTTCGGTAAAGAAAAACACGTGTTAAATCAAACTTCTAAGCCAACGCAATCAAAAGATACGGCCTTTTATGCTCCGTTTATGTTGCATACGTCGACGCTCGCAAGACAATTAAAACCTATAGGGAACCTACTTCCTGATGACCTAGAATCATGAAATTTGGCAAGTAGCAATGCCATGTAGCACAAATAAAGGAAAACATCCAATAACCGTAGATTTGTAGTTACTCACATTAGATTTTTTTTATTGGCCGTTGGTAAACTAACCGCGACTTATGTCGATGTATGGGGACAACAGTTTTCCAACTATTATCTTTTACGGAACCGTCGGTGCGCGAGTCCGATTCGCAAATGAGCGGTTTTGCTACAGAATGCATACTCGTCTCGGGACGAAGGTCATTTTTAAACAATTATATTTCCACGTAACACCGCCAATAAAATTTGCGCGATTTTATTGCACAATTTCAATAATATTTTCTACTGAAGGTAGTCATAGTCGCGTGATTACAAACAATTTACAACCGACCAACTTAATTTTTCAATCAACAAAACACATCTCCAAAGTATTTTACCGATTTAAAGACCAATATTGATTATCATTTAATTACCACAACGGCAAGATAATGTTGTTGAATTGATCTGAAGTAGATTCCAAAACATGTCAAGATTACAAAAGTTAAGTTTGCGTGAAATCTTTAAAGGAATGCTGTAATCAAACGTTAATAACTCTTTTAATTGCCTGTGTTGCCGATGCGTGCGCTAAATGGTTTTCTATTTCATAATACACATACATACCAGCCAACAGTCCTGTAATGTACTTTACACAGATTATTTTAAATTTCAAATATATCATTTACCTAAGATCTAAAGACTATTTGTGCTAGTTTGTATTATATGCACAGCTTTAGTCATCAAAAGGGGAAACTAGATTAGTTTTCACAAACCACTTCAGTTTTGCTTTCGTGACAAGGATGAGCCTGCCGTCCCGCAACACTGCGTGCGAGTGGGTTTATCTGTTAGGTATATAGGTATAGTAATGGGTGGATTTACCATGGAGAGTGTGGCCTAAAATATTAACGTACGTACGATTTACCGTTTATGTGGGATATCCGTGAATGCACCCTAAAATATATACGTATGTACGATTTACCGCTTGTGTGGGATATTCGAGAATGCAGCCTAAAATTTAATTTACAATAAAATAAATAAATTTATAGCAAGAATGGCGGCACTTAACTAGTTAAGTAGCAAGTCGAGTGTAACATAAGCTGGCAAGAATAACTTAGTTACTGCCGGTCGTTGACCTTGTTTCTTTTATTTGTAAAAAAACGTTCATAAACATTCATGAACTACATACATATGTTTCGTACGCAAACAACTCGAGTTCTCACGCACATGTTTCCATAATTGAGCCTAAAAATTTTACTGGTGCCAATCGACTATTAAAATTTCCAAACAGCCAGGACCGACGGTTTAATGTGAACTCCAGTGGCGTAACTTATTATTGCGCGTTCCCCGCAGAAACCTGGAGACGCATCAATGGATTTTGCACCTATCTTGAAGCTTCGTATTTGCACTTGGGTTAAAAACTATCGCGTGTAAGCATTTTTTAATCACTTTTTGAATATATTATTTAAATTACCTACAAGATGTTTAGCCTACCCCGAGCAAGAGTGATGGATGCTATAGAATCGAGTATGAATGGGTTTTACTTTCGAGGTCAACACACTGCTTTTCACATCGAATGCGTGAAAATAAAACAGTAATATATTATGAAAAATTTACTGGTACCGACTGTTGGAACTATTTTGAATACCTGATTAACCAAATGTTTGTTTAAAAGTGCCATTCTCATCTTCACTCGATTTGTATTACAGTAAAAAATCTTGAGATTTCGCGGCTATACTAGTTTTTTTTTTATTTTTCCTTGTTGACAAATGCACTTAGCGCATACATCCGACGAACGGCAAGGAATTCTAGTCCGGCAGTTTAGAGTTGTAAGTCGCTTTTAGTTCTATTTTCAAAAACCAACTCAAATAATAAAAAATTTTTTTTTTTTATTTATTGACACATTGAGTTCCCTCAGATTTAATCTACTAGAAATTTACAAGAATCCGGCCAATATTCCCCAATCTTTTAATAAAATGTAAAAAAAAATTTTGTACTCTCAAAAGTTTTAATTATACTACTTGCTGACCCGGCAGACATTGTTAGAATATTGACAATATATTATATGAAAAACATTGGCTGTGTGGCTCAGTCCCTGGCCTACCTACAAGCAGGATAAATAAATAAAAAACTTTAACAGGTCGCAAAAGTGTCAAAGAGACGAAGCAAATCTATGGCGAGTAGTTATCTATTTCTAACGTTTTGTTTTTATTTTACAGAAGCAGTGCCGTAACTAGCCTTTTGTGCGCCCGGTGCGAGCTTCTATATCTGCGCCCTCAAACAATGGTAAATGCCAAGGAGGCAAACAAGCTTGCCTTATGTTAAGCGGTCACTTAAGACTATGGACACTTGTAACACCGGCCAGAGACGTAACTGGCGCGTTGTCGACCTTCTAAAATCTTCCTTCTTGAACAACCCTAGAAATAACCTCGACGCGGTCAATACATAACTAAGCGTTCGCGATTAGCAGAAACTTTAAACCACACAATACTTTTTTTATTTCTATAAGTACCATCTTGTCATTTAACCATTAAAATCAATCAATAAAATTTTGACGATACTGTGTAAATGATGGTTTCTCTGATTTTAAGCATTTGCAGAAAAATCACTAGTTTGGAAGTATGCCCGTAAAGTCTATAAGTTTTACACATAAACTTAAATTATTCGTTTTGTTTCCTTAACTATTAAATAGAAAAAAAAAAACACTTACAACCCAAAAAAAATAATAATAACAAACTACAAAAGAAACTTTATTTTTACCATTGAAGAAACTAGCAGTCAGACTATTTCTTTGACTACATCATATTGAAAGTTCATCAGTTCTAAGTCAGGCAACTGCCCAGGCTAATATCCTCTTTTCCTTAGGCCGCCCTCCGCGGCCAACTCCCCTTTCTCTCTTCGGTCGTGCCATTCCCTGGCAAAATAAGACCAAATATCTCGGTGTGACCATGGATAGTCGTTTGAACTTCCAAGCTCACAACAAAATAGTCAGAGACCGAGCCGCCTTTGTCCTCGGTCGTCTCTATCCCATGATAGGCAAGTATAGTAAGATGTCGCTTAGAAATAAGCTAAATCTTTACACAACTTGTATCCGCCCCATACTAGCTTATGCTAGCGTAGTCTTTGCGCTGTCCAAGCGCAATCTCCACAAACTCCATACCCTCCAAAACCGCTTTCTCAGAGCGGCCTCTGGAGCCTCTTGGTACGTTCGCAATGCGGACCTACACAGAGACTTCGAACTTCCCACGATTCCCCAATACTTTAAAGACTTGGCAGTCCGCTTTTTCGAGCGTACGCAAAATCACCCGAATCGTTTAATTGTGCAATCCACAACGTATCGTCCCCCCAATCGACCCGGTCACGGTCGTAAAACTATTGTTAGGCGGCCTCGGCACGTACTAACGTCCCCAGATGACGATCTCGCTGTCCGGATAGCGAGATTAGTCTCTACGACCTCCCCGAATAGGGCCTCCCTCCAAACACGACGCCGACGTCCCCGGGTTCGTCGGCGCCCACAAGGATACACTAGGTATCAAAGAGTGCTGGGGCGCTTCTCGCCCCCACTCAATCGCAATCGTACCCGCGTAACGGGAAACTCCCCTCCTGTTATACTAAGCGCCTGAAATATTGATTAATCGAAAGAAACTAAAGAAGTGGTTTGAAGTTGTGCCAAAAAAAGATAAGAAAGACTCACTAATACGTCAATCATGTGTATATTAATGATAAACTTTAGGAATTAAACTTGAAAGATATATTTGATTAAATTATGAACTTCAGGAGTAAAAAATAAGAAATCATTAACTAACACCAACGTTCATCCAGTTCTTAAAACGTAACTGTTTAACTGTAACGTAGTCATGCAAACTCTCACCACAGACTTTAAAGCTGGATACCGCTTGTTATGAACTTAGTAAAAAGGGCCAAGCTGGTATTCAGGCGCTCCAGAAGTTACAGTAGAACTCAAGTTGGGGGTATACTTGCGACTTTAAGCAGTAAACAACTTTCCCCATAGTGAAGGAAAAAAAAAAAGGAAAGTCGCTCCGTGACGCAGACCAAGTTTCTTGAACGCCAACTTGAGCTTGGTTTTGAAATTATTTCGGAAATATCAACACCCAATGGTCTTGGAGGTAGTAAGAGATATGTCCTGGATCATAGTAATAGAGTTTTCTTAACGATAAACGTGGATACTGATGTCTTAATTGGGCTGAATCGGACCAAGTTTCCCCGTCACCGTTCAGAAACCTTTGACAAAGTGGTATCAATTTTCGTTCGAAATTTTTTCACGTTTTACAGAGGTTCTTAGGTAAAAAAAGCGTTTATTCGTAAATATTTACCAAAATACAATACACAAATGACACTTAACACTCGTTGGTAGAAATATTAAAGACAAATTTAATTTATGATTTAATTTTGCCTACTTTCCTCGTCATACGTGAGGAGCTATGCTATGGCGCGTTTAATCGACAAAATTGTAAGACCAAATAATTCTTAAACCATCAGCGGGCGCAAATACGTCTTTATCAATTTAAGCTTACTGAATGATCTTTCGCAGGACACTAGACGCATCATAAATCTCAGCTAGTTTGAACACTTGCTGAGAGGTAGCGCCCTCCTTCAACTTAATTTAGATCCTAGTTTACTGGTATACTTTTGTGTGTAAAATTTCAACATTACACACACACAAGAGTGTTTTTAAAGATCGCTCGATAACTGTCATATATAGTACAGTAGAGCGTGTGGCGAGTCTACCACCGTATTTGTGATTAAAAATATTGTTTCTATGCAGAACCATAAATTTTGTCCTGGTCAATTCTGCGCCCCACAGGGCCTGCGCCCTGTGCCTGGGCACCGCTGGCACCGCCCTATTTACGGCACTGTACAGAAGAGTTCGTTTTTGTCCGCTGGTATTCGGAAACCAGAGATTGAGAGAGAGAGAGAGAGAGAGAGAGAGAGATCAGAAACAGGCCTATAGACGTCCTTATAAGATAATGTACTTAGGGAGTGGCGGAAAAGGGGAGATGTCCCGCCAGGCGAGGTGTCATGCCTGGGGACCGCCGTAGTCCACTTATCATTCGGTTCGGTTTGTATATATGCTCATCGACCGAAGAAACTTTGATAGTGCGATGCAGAAGGAGTGTCAGCCTTGCTTGTAGCGGTACGATATGATTCGCTACCTCATTCCATTCCCAGACCTAAGGTCGATTCTTCTTGCAGTCCAGTTAGTCGGGAGTGCGTGTAGTGCATGCCGAATTTCAGCAGTCTGCGGTTGGTCGAGAGTAGGCGAGACTGGTACGTTGCTGGGCTGTGTGTATGTTGGCATGGAGCTGAAGTGCTGAGATAGGTCCGGATGAAGCTCTGTCCGTGTGATGAAGCAGTGGGCTGCTGCTGAGGAAGGTGTCAATGTTTAGTTCGGGGTCACCAATGTGGAGCAGCGGTAAAGGGGAGATCTCCCGCCAGGCGAGGTGTTATGCCTGGAGACCACTTAATATCATTCGGTTTGGTTCGTATATATGCTCATCGACCGAAGAAACTTTGATATCGCGATGTAGGACGAGTGTCAGCTTTGCTTATAGCGGTATGCTATGATCCGCTTTTTTTCGTTCGAATTCAGATATATATAATTTATTGTTGAGAATTTGCATCTTCCTTCCCGTAGCTATAAAATTACCACCACACCACAAAATTTTTACTGTTGCTAATTTCTACCATTAATTATAATGGTAAGCGATGAAATTATTTTCTTTAGAAACCGAGATTCATTTTCATGAAATGATTTGAAGGCGCCTCTGCTCTTGGAGCACCCTCGGGAATTTGGGGTCTGAGGGGGCGTTATTCACGCCACTGACTGCCCTACAAACCACGTAGGAGCTTAGAACAAAATGTGTTATTAAATCGGTCAGGCATCTAATATCTGACGAAGCTCGGCGTTGCTTAAGTTCGCATATTAGTTTCTGATGGACGGATGTCACATGCATAAGAGCTCCAGCTGTTTCACAATCGTTTAAATATGGTAATAATACATAATTTACTTGCGGTCACTTATCCAACGACTGACCCCGTTATAGCTAACTTTAAGTAGGGTTTCCTATCAACAAGTTAGAACAACAACAACAAATTAGAACAAGAGCTCCTAAGTTGAGCTATGTCATGCACATGACGAACAAAACCGGACGGCGTTCTCAGTTACGGTTCTTCCGGTATTCGGGTCGCAACGAATACCTGATTCCGATGAGAGCGGCGGCTAGTTAACTGTTTTCGTTAATTTGTTACATAGACATATGAATTTATATGTATAATGGAAGTCATCGAAGCTACCATTTGTTCGCGGCTTTGCTTGTGTTCAATTCTAGGAAAGATAAAAAAAGTAAAAACGTACAATATTATTTAGTTGTTGTTAGTTTTTAAAACCCATTTTTGATGTGACAACGTAACATCTCACTACTCATATTTGAAGATTTCTTTGTATTTTTTTGGCAAACTATAAACTTCTACAAATCATTTCTAATTAGGTAAGAAACAAGCGATGAATGTAAAACAATCATTATACCACATAAGATAAGATAGATAGATTGGGTTGTGGAATGAGCTCCCTGCCAAGGTTTTCTCTAAGGACTATAGTATGGGGTTCTTCAAGAAAAAAGTTATTGGATTTTTGAAGGGTCGACAACGCGCGAGTGATACGCGAGTGTTACAAGGGTCCATAGGCCACAGTGACCGCTTACCATCAGGCGGACCGTGTGCTTGTTTGCCACCTAAGTGGTATTTAAAAACAAATTGTTATTATTGACGCTGTACGTAACGTCCAAAATATCTGCGGCAGTGACTACGACAAAGAAAACCGCTGTTTTTATTAGAAAACTGGAAAAATGACATGAGTATAAATAAATAATCAGCCAAGTGCCACTCAGACTCGCACACGAAAGGTTCCGTATTATTATCTATAAAAACGTCAAAAAAAAACGTTTGCTGTATGGGAGCCCCCCTTAAATATTTGATTTATTTTACTTTAATTATTTATTTTTAAAGTGAATATATAATTAAATATTCTGTGAATATTTCAAGCGTCTACTTGTTGCCATTATCAATATCAAGCAAAAACTTCACGTTTGTTATATGGGAGCCCCCGTAAATATTTATTTTATTTGGTTTTTTAGTATTTGTTGTTATAGCGGCAATAGAAATACATCTCCTGTGAAAATTTCAACTGTCTGTCACAGTTCATGAGATACAGCCTGGTGACAGACGGACGGACAGCGAATTTTTAGTAATAGGGTCATGTTTTTTACCCTTAGGGTACGGAACCCTAAAAACAGGAAAGAAGTTACTTCCACTATTCCGGTTTGCAAAATTTTACACTCAGCAGATCGACAGACAAACAGTATTGTAGGCAGCTCTGCCTGTCCAAGATCTCCTTCAGTACTTCAGCCAGGAAATGACAAACACTGCTACTAAGTCAAAATAATTAGGTAATGTGGTATTAACGCAGTCGTGTCTTATATAACGTCACATACTAAGTATCGCTAAGTTAGTTAAGTTATATAAACAAAACTCACTATGCGCTGGGCCGCTTTATTAACTTAATATGATGCCACCAACGATCGTCATGCGAATGGAATATTAAGTTTATTAACGTCCCGTCAAAGTCAATAAAATTCCAATGACAATCCGTCAGTAAACATGACTGTATAAACAAATGTGTTTTTCTGACACAAGTTATAATTTCTTTAGCGACGGGTTATTGGCCCAACAATAAGAACAAAGGATTAAACAAAATACGTCAAATAAGCAACCAGCTTGCGGTATAACTTAAGTTATTCCTTCTTATAAAAACTACGATTTAAACCTAAGTATGCTTAGGTATAAGTTGCATTGCACATGTCTTATTGTATAAATTACTTACATGTCTTTGGGGACCACCAGACTTACTTCCAGGGGGTACTATCTACTAATATAATAAATGCGAAAGTTTGCGTGTTAGTATGTTTGTTAATTTTTCATGTCACAACACTTAAACGGATTTGAATGACATTTGGAATGAAGGTAGTTTAAACCTTTACCTAACTTTTAGGCCTTTTTATTCATTTTATTTCGGAAAATTCAAAACTACATCTTTTGTTGCCATAGAAATCCCACACTGAAAAAAATACTTAATTGATGGAATCAAAATCTTATTAGCAGCAATCAACTTTCTTATTTAAATACGAGCCTATAAAGTATCTTGTCAACAGTTATAAACTTACAATTGTTGATGGATCAATTAAGCTGTTTATTTGTAACCAATAATACTTATTGTAACTTGCATAAAGTAAGTTTTTTGAAATTAAAAAAGTATATTGCTGTCTGTATAAAGCCATTTATTTAAATATATGTTTGTTTTTTTTTCTGAACTGTCTATGCAGTTGGCTGTTGCAGCCATTACTGCTTCACCGGGCTTTTTGGGGCGAGACTCTGAAGGAGCCTCAGCCCATATAGCGCCCAACGCTCAAGGGCTCCCCGCGGGGGAAGCCTAGGCTTGGGTTGTTCCTTTGACCGGCGTGAGTCTCGAACCCGAAGGTGAGTCACCGCCAGGAGGGGAGTTCCCCGTTACGCAGGTACGGTTGCGATTGAGTGGGGGCGAGAAGCGCCCCGGCACTCTTTGATACCTAGTGTATCCTTGTGGGCGCCGACGAACCCGGGGACGTCGGCGTCGTGTTTGGAGGGAGGCCCTATTCGGGGAGGTCGTAATATATATGCTTGTTACCAAAAAACTTTAATAGCGATGTACACGATGTAGGCAGCGTGACGTCAGCCAACTGATTGTAGCTTGAATAAAACTGCTTTTTTGTATGCATTATCGCTTTATTATTTTAACTAAAACTTTTTGTAAAAGTTGAAGAGGAAAAAATAATAACTTTTACAGTATAAATGTTATTATATAGGGTTTACAGTTTATGCCTATGTAGGTGACAGACTTAACATTTTTATTCTTACTTCAGTAATGGCACCCCGTTACAGTCAAAACCTGCAAACGTTCGCAGAGGAATTCCGCAGGGATCTATTTTGGGACCAGTTCTGTTTATTTTGTACACGGCTGATGTTTCTGACGTGATCAAGCACTGTCAGTATCACATGTACGCAGATGATATACAACTGTACATCTCCTTCCATCCAAATAATGCTACTGATGCCGTAAACAAACTAAACAGTGATTTGCAGCGTATAAATGCGTGGTCCAATGATAACACCTTAGTGCTTAATGCTAGCAAAACAAAATATATGATCCTTGGCTCGAAGCCGCAAAGGGACAGAATCCTGGCCTTAGCATCTAATGTATCCATAATGGGTACTCAAATTGTTAAAGTGGAGAAAGCGGGCAATCTTGGGGCTTGATGGACGAGGATCTGAATTTTGAAAGTCACATTGTCGAATTATGTCAGAGAGCTTTTTATCGACTTAAAATTCTGTATCGCATATGTGACTGGCTCAGCGTAGATCATCGCGATCGGCTCTGTGACTCTTTAATACTTTCTTTGCTAGGGTACGCAGACGTTGTTTATGGCCCTCGATTGTTAGCGCGCAAGGAAAGAATTGTGCAAAGAGTCCAAAATGCCTGTGCACGGTTCTGCTACAAAATACCTCCAAGGACTCACATCACACCATATTTAAATAGCGGTAACACCCTTAAGATGACCCTGCGTAGACAGCTACATCTGGCCACATTACTGTTTGGTATTGTTCGCTCGGGTCATCCAGAGTACCTGTATGAGAAACTTAAGTGGCGAGCTGTTTCCAACAAACACAGAGCGATTCGATCAATAAGTGCACCCCTCAGTATGCCTCACCACCGTACATCCGCTTTCCGTGGTAGCTTAAGATATGCCGCTACCAAATGTTGGAATAACCTGCTACCCCCGCTTAGAAACACTTGTTTATCATTTGGTGTTTTTAAGTTTAGATATAAAACAATGTTATTAAATTACCAAAAGGATATACCTGCTGGCGGAAGAGTTATTGCAACATACCTATAGTCCCTAGCGTATTTGAAATAAATTTTAACCATAGCATAAGGCAATATTAATTAAATATTTTATATAATATAATATTAATAATATATAACATGTAAATAAATTAAAATTAAAAAAATGAGTTATTTAAATTAGTAATAAGATAATTTAAACATAAGGCAATAAAAAAAAAAAGATATTTAAACTTATATCACTGTAAAAACCTAAACAATATTTTTACGTCTATAAAGACTAAAGACGTACTTTTACATCTATTTTACTTAGTACTTGAGAAATAGTTCGACTGCGCCGCGAGCTAAGCCTCGCAATTGGGCTCCGCTGAAAATCAGCGCTAGTATTAAGCTGCAGCACATGCTGAGTGGCGTCCATTTTGCACATTGCACTACGACACCCATGATACAAAAACTCATATTTAACTGTGATATGTTTATGTGTTCTTGTTTTTATGTGCTTATTTTTGGTTATTTTTCTTTGTGTAATGTGAAATAAATAACTGTCTAACTGTCTATTTGTGTCTATATTCTTATTAGGGTTCGGTACCCAAAGGGTAATTAGCGGAACCCTATTACTAAGACTTCGCTGTCCGTCCGTCCGTCTGTCACCAGGCTGTATCTCATGAACCGTGATAGTTAGACAGTTGAAATTTTCACAGAAGATGTATTTCTGTTGCCGCTATAATAAAAAATACTAAAAAACCAAATAAAATTAATATTTGAGGGGGCTCCCATACAACAAACGTCATTTTTTTGCTCGATTTTGATAACGGCAACAGGTAGACGCTTAAAATATTCACGGAATATTTAGTTATATAGTACCTTTAAAAATAAATAATGAAATCAATATAAAACATATATTTCAGGGGGGGCTCCCATACAACAAACGTGATTTCTTTGCCGTTTTCATAGATAATGGTACGGACCCCTTCGTGCGCGAGTCCGACTCGTACTTGGCCGATATTTTTTTAATTTCATGAAGTCCAATAAAAAGATCATAGTATCAAAGAAAGTAGTGTACCGTAATCTTTATCTACACATCGCCAATAAATCTAACGTCTGAATAGAAAACCAATTAAGTGTTACGAAACCAATTTCGTGCTTTTAATTAGTTGGTCGTAGCTGATGTCTGAGAAACGTACAACCTGTTTAATAAATCTATTATATATATGATACAAGCTTTTGCCAGCGGCTCCACCCGCCCTGAATTTGGTTATCGGCGTGGGATTCTTACGTCAATTCCTTAATTATTCTAATAAAGTTTGCTATAGCAAGATATAGCTGTAGCAATAGTTCGTTAAGAGTTGGTTATAGTTATTCCCGTGGGAACTTTTGATTTTTGAAAACTATCCTGTGTCCTTCGCTGGGAGTCAGACCTAATCAAATCTCCAAACCAAATTTCATCCAAAGCGGTTCAGAGATTTAAGCGTAAAGAGGTCACAGACAAACATACAAAGTTACTTTCGCATTTATAATATACGTATGGATGTCAAACATTTTGGTTTTGATTTTGTGTTCTAGAAACGTCTTTTAGTCTGTCTTAATGTATAACCACAGAATATATTATATACTACTATAATAGGTATAATTAATTTTTTTGACTAAATATTCGTCTGAGAAATTAAGTTACTATAAAACTTGATAAAAATTCTAAAACTAATCAACTTCCGACTGAAACTCAAAAGATAAAACCAAGTTTTAGAATAGGTATTTTTATTTAATATAGTGACGGACCGCACAAGCACAAATTCCGAACCGGTGGAATATTTAGATAATTTTTTTCATTAATAATTAAACTGAAGATTCAAAAGTGCTGTTTAAAAGTATCTTTGAATAAAAAAGTCTTGAGTTTGAATTTGAAACAAATCTACGGTACCAAACTGACAAATGGCCTAGAGGAAGAGGTTAGAATTTTCGTTGTAAAATTAGACAAGTAAATAAAATGTGAACTAAATCTTATTTAATAAGGTTTAGATTGCGCGGGCAGAGTCACGAGCGTTCCCTAGAACAGTACCAAGGTAGATGTAGTATCAATAAGTACCAGGTATGACCAGTTACCAGTTACAAAGCTATAAATCCAATCACGAGTTCAGGTGCAGGGACATCATTATGCAACCCGCGGGGGGCGACAACCTGGCTCTGCACAGAGACATCCAAGGAGTCGCACTTGTATTATATTTTTTTTGTTTTATTTATACTAAGCTAGCAAACAAGCTTACGGCCCTAACCTATGCATGCTTGCGGCGCCAGCCAGGAGCATTATTCGCCCTCGGTGATGCAATATTTCTGAACGTATGTCAAGTTGTTTGGATGTTTGTTATGCGGGGTTAGAAGTGCCGGGGTAAGTACTTCTAAAGGGAATATCTTGAAAACTAAAATAGATAAAAGCATGTTCATATTGCGCGCAGAGCGTCTAGCGTTTTTGCATCGGCGGCAACAATTTTAGTTACGGCTGCGTCACGGACCTAGTAACAGTTACCGGTTGTGCCATTCAGTGATCCACTATTAACTTATTTTTTTTAAACGATGAACACGTAGAAAACAGAAAGGGGGAACACTTTGAAGGAGCTTTTACCAAGACCTGTCAGGGTCATTAAAAAAAACCAAAAAATATTTTTAGACATAATTATTTTAAGAGAACATTACCAGGTGTATAATTATAAGATTAATAGATGCAACAGATTACTTTTAAAGAACAAATAAAGTAAAGTAAATCTAATAAACTTTCTTTAATTTAAGCAAGAAGAAATTTGATATTTTTTTGTCTTTTTTCTCACATACTTTCATAAATGTTTTATGAATTATTAAAAATAATTAGAAAAAATTGCCATATCAATAATAAAGATATTGCATAAAATAACAATGCTTTTGTTTTACTTCAAAACCATTTATTTTCATTTGAAATTAAAATCTTATTTTCCGAACGGCACAACTAACACCATCATTGGCACAACACGCCCCGCGGTGGCGGGTTTTATTGTGCCTCGTCGACTCGTTCCACTGATTGCACTATCAGCGATAAACTATTAGAAAATTGCAAAATATAAGTACATATTCAAAAACTATTAATACGTGATCTACAAATTGAAAATACTACATTCATTTTCGGTAGTTAGTCAAGTACCTTGTTTGCACTTGTTTTTTGTGTACTGACATGTATCGAGATTAAATTGAGTAGAATATAGTAGTAGAGAGAATCTTAACTTTTAACAGGTTTAGAGGTGTATACTTTGAGGGAAACTATCGCCAAAATCGAGACAATAATGTTAGGACCTCGGTGACGGTCCTAGGTCCTAGGCCCCATTCCAGTCTACAGAAACTACTTTCTAATCAATGCAAAGCTTCGACGTGGTGATCCAACTAAGAACGTGTTTTACAGGTAAAAAAAACTTAAGATGATTTCTTAATTAAATAGAAAAAAGATAGTTTTAAAAATAAATACTACAAAATACTTATTGCTGAATTCTAAAAGATAAGTAAAAGAAAAAAAAAATAAGATGTCTCTATTCTCTGATAAAGGAATAAATCGACCGGAAACGGCAGCGGTCGGCGACACGCGACACGCGGCGACAATGTAGACTCGAAGCTTCACACATACACACACACACACACACACACACACACACACACACACACACACACACACACACACACACACACACACACACACACACACACACACACACACACACACACACATACACGAGTGTATAAATGTAAAAATACTGACTATGAAAACTATAAATATTAAAAAAATATTATCTTGACAGAACAACTATCTAAATAAACTAATCTACAACGCTGAGCCAAAATTACAAGCTGGAAACGTGAAATTAAAAACACAATTCCTTTACTATTCCTATACTTTTGCTGAATATGTATAATTCTGGTTGGAAGTTACAAACTCAAATTATGACATTTTTTTATTGAACCTATGAAAATAAAATTGGTACTTAGTCTATTAGTTTAAAATTAAAAATAACTTAGCTCAAAATTTTAAGATGTTTAAAGAAGGGAATAGTTTTTTTTTATGCGAATCCGATTCTTTTGTAAATAAAACTATATAAAGTAAAAATTATAAACTTTCGATTGCAAATAAAGAATGACGTGTTTCAGCATTTTTGGAAAATTATTCGAATAGAGACGAAAGTGTATTTAGGCATTTCACAAGTTGACACAAGCCTCTACTAACAATAAATTAAAAAAAAAAATAGTTGGGAAAATGTCTTGTTGTATATATTTTCCGAAAAAAACCATAGTATCTGCTAAATATTGTAGTTCAAGAATTAAGTTTTAAGATAATTCTTAACAGCTTCTGCCCGCAGCTCCGCTCGCGCTGAATTCGTTTATCGGCGTAGGATTTTTACAGCAACTCCATGATTATAGAGTTCGTTAACTGGAATTTGGTTATAGTTATTCCTGCAGGACTTTTAAAATTTTCCGGGATAAAAAGTAAAAGTTCGAAATTGAACTTTTACTGGTCAAACTTCAGCTGCAATTCAATTGGTTGCTTCGTCGTGAAGGAAAGTAATAAAAAACGAACAGATGTATATTTCACAAATATATATTAGTTAATATAACAGAACAGGGAGCTTATTGGCAACAGTATCGAGTACGCCAAACTCTAGAATTCGTGAGAAAAATGTATGCAAGCAGGTCTCGAGACCCGTAAAAGAGCATACTTTTCACACACGAACTCACGAGTCCCGCGCACTGAAGACTGTTCAAGCTCCCAGATCTATTTTCTACTCATCACTTGCTTTACGATAAGATGCAATTTGTTTAATAGGTATTAAAACAATGTGACATCAGTTCCTTTTTACTCGAAAACATTTTATTTCATTTCAAGAGTTTTTTTATTCGAAAACATTTTATTTCATTTCAATAGCTTCATTTGCGATAACAGGCGTAAGGTTAGTAGTATAAAATAAACGCCGATAATTATATACAATTTTAGGATCCCTACCTACCTTCCTCATCTTCCACTCTTACCTACACCTTTACTTTACCGAATGTTCAAACACATGCAAATATCCAATGGTAATTTAGCCCACGCGACCAAACTTTAACAAGATGGTGTTATTCTGAACAAAACGGCGAAACGTGTATGGGGTTTTTAAGTCACAGTGAAAGTAATCACCGTGTTTGTGTAACAATACTTTCTTTATTACAATCACTTAGTGCATATATGCATTAACTTTGTTTGACCCACTAATAATTAAACAAAATGAAGGCGTGTGTTTATTTATGTATGTTGCCAGCTTTCGGGCATAGAAAAAAGGGTTCCTTGAATAAAGGCAAATTGCTTTGTATCAAAGCAAATTCATTAACTCCAAGAAAATGATCCTCTCACTATAGACATAAGAGAATATTTACTTAGTAAAAGTAAAAAAAAATCTTGAAAATATTAATTTGTACTAAGACAAAAATATTCAAGGCAATTAAACAAATGAATCGAGTCCAAGATAAGTCATTCTTTAAGTGAAAGATGTTTCGATTTCCATTAAGGTAATTTTTTGTTGGAATAAGAAATATTATTCTTTGTTCAAGCAATTTGATTTGATTCTTAGAGAGTAGGTAATAAATAGTTCTGTTTGAGAATATGCAATGACAAATAAAGGTACTTATACATAGTACCGACTATTCAAAAACACCATACTTAGAGATCTAACTATGTTATTAATAAGTATCTGTAACTATTGTATTTTTTTTTCTGAACTGACATTGCAGTTGGCTGTTGCAGCCATTACTGCTTCACCGGACTTTATTAGGGCGAGTCTCTGGAGGAGCCTTAGCCCGTATAGCGCCCAACGTTCAAGGGGGCGTCCCTTCGACCGGCGTGAGGTCTTGAACCTGAAGGTGAGACACCGCCAGGAGGGAAGTTCCCCGTTACTCTGGTGCGGTTGCGATTGAGTGGGGGCGAGAAGCGCCCCGGCACGCTTTTATACATCATTATGAAAGTAGTCATTAGATCATAATAATTCTAAATAGCGCGTTCTAGCTTAGTGTCAATAACTGTACAACACCATCTGGTGATATTATTTAGATTTATCTTAGAAAGTATTAAATTTTTGTTTTTTAAGAAGTCCATCTTTTTTACGGAAATAAAACTAAATCTCAAAATAAGCATATTTATCTTAAAATTACAAAAAATCTAAGAATAAAATAGTATCAGAACCAGATGAAAATATATTTTTGGAATAAATATTTTAAGAAAGTACTCCGTCTTGAAAAGAGAAATTCTTTTTATCTATGTAGATACTTATTTAGCAATTCAATTAACCAAGACGTCTATTAATCACGTGAAGCTATAGGCGATTTTTCTACACCCCTCCCGGTGAGATAAATTTTGTTATGTAGACTGTAATGACATCTGTCTGAATATAATCTGGCAGTATCTAGAGTATTTTTTTTTAACTAAAAATACAATCTATTCATTAGGATTTATTTCGCTATTACGTGTAATTAAAGTAATTGCTACATGATTTTAAAGAATTTGGTGATAATTTTAAGCAAACCAGTATCAAAAAATATGTTAACAATTTTGTCATTTGTTATTTTTCTTTGTTTTTAAATCAGTTTGGAAGAGACACGCGAGTAACAAGGCGCTGTGTCGGGACACGCTAGGGTTGTCACGCGAACTCGTTTGTATTCTAGTTAATTAATTACTCACGCTATTTCTGTGTCTTTAATTAGATATTTATTTATACGCATTTTTTTCTTATGTTTTTCTTTTATGTTTGTTTCAAGGTTTGGTACATACAACAGAGACACGAAAGAAACATTTCAGTTCGGACAATTTATGTCGAGAGCTATCCTTAATTTTTTTTATCTTAATTTAATTACAAGACTAACAAAAATGGCGTTTCACATAAGACAATCCGTTATGTCCGTTTTCTGTAAAATTTTATTATAATCGATGGAAAGGTGGCATTGATTATTATGACAGAACTAAAAGTTCCGAAACATGAAAAATATAACAGCTCACGATTTGTAACTGACGAATGTTTTATCCGGAATCTGGGACACTCACGCTAATATGTTGGTTATAATCTTACGGATAAGTATGTAATTAATTAACTTCGCGTCGGTTACCATAAATTATAAATAATACTAGCTTTTGTCAGTCTGTCTGTCTGTCTGTAGCTATAGATCGTTTGAGTGATATTCGATTACAGTTATTCGCCGGAATGAATTTTTCGGTAGAATCTGCCTCTCTTCAACTATGGGCGCGTTCATTTTGGAATTCAGTATCATTATTTTCATTTACTTTGTCATCTGTCATCCGTTCGTTTTGCGTCGGTGTCAAAAATATCAAAATTTTAGTATCATCTATAATGATCTGTCAGGCGTTCGATTACGATACTTTTGGCGATATCAAACTGTGAAAAGTATTAATCATGGGAACTCTTAATCCCAATACGAATGCGCCTTATATCTGTGCCAAATTTCAGCTCAATTGCAAGCTCCGTTGCGGCGTAATTGAGTAACAAAAAACAAACAAACTTTTACATTTATAATATTAGCAAGAAGTAGAATTATTATCTTATGCCATTACTCTGTAAATAATATTAACAAGAAGTACAATTTGTCAAGACAATTTATTGCTATAGTAAAATATATTTAATTCTCAACAGTTCAGTGAAAAAGGACATCTAAGTCAGAAGCAGGTCACAGTATAGAAACGTGCAAGTATGTAGTGCAATAGCAGAAGTACTAACATTAAAAAATATCACATTAAGTAGATATTGGTTTTAATTACTTGGGCTGTGCTATTTGTTTAGATTAAAAATAAAAAAAAGCCTATGTTGTTCAAAAGCTATTGATTTCTTTTGGTAAAATATTCGTTTTGAAAATATAAAATGCTAGTTAAAATCACCCTGTAAATTAATATTTCGTAGTAATATCATTTGTTTAATTAACTCTTATAATATAAAAGCCGAAATGTCTGACTGTTTGCTTGGTTTCCAAAAAAAAGTACTGCAAAAAATAAGTATGTTGGGTTTCCGTATCTTTGTTTTATTTTATACCATCAAGGTGGCAAATAAGCTTGCGGCATGCCTAATGCTACGCGGTCATCGTCGGCCTATGGATATTATTCGCGCGTTTTAACTCTTTAAAAATTCAATCATTCCTTTCTTAAAGACTAACTGACTTTTTACCAGACTTGTTTTATCAGACGTAGAAAACGGAATTATCTTATTAAAATTTAACATTTGTAAAAGGTATTCTTTACACGATTAAAACCTGGCAACCCTATGATAGTCGAACAAACTTTGTTTTCAAAACTGTTTAACATGCAATCAATTAAGTATTTTTAGCTTAGCAATTTGAATATATATATCTAATAATTAACTTAATATTTCCTGCGTAAAATTAGTGTTATCAAAAATATCCTATTTTTATATCCGTTTATTTACTTTGAAAGTACTGTTCGTCGATATACTGTGTGCTGATTTAAGGGCATAAAACAACTTGTAGAACAGGGCGTACTAACAGTTTATGGTCAGAGCGGAAAGCGATAATCTTTTTGCTACATTTCTATTTCTAATAATGTCGGACTCATTTGCAGGGCGGGGTCCGTTCCCGATTGTTTGTACTTCAGAGCACGATATTGCATCTGTGATTGTACTTTAATTGAATTACGTACTGAAAAATCGTGAAGTGCGAGTCGGGCACCGTTGAGGATTCCATTTCGTACAACAACAAAATGTATACGAGCCCGATTCGCACTTGCGCCGTTTTTAAGCAACTTCAAAAAAAGAGGAGGTTCTCAATTCGGATGTTTATATTTTTTTTTATATATGTTGAGGCATAACTTCGTCATATGTGTATAGACGGATTTGCAAAATTCTTTTTTTATTTAAAAGGGTATTTTTCCAAGATGGTCCCATATTGATGTAGTAAATTTAAAATTACGCTTTTCGTGAAAAAAATCCCTACCTAACAGTTTATAACACACTTCACTTGCATGAAACCAACTTCAAGCTGTAATTCAGATCAGATTTTTGGAAATAAGTAATTTATTAATACTTTTTTAGTGCAAATCTTTTTAGCCAGTTGTTTTTTTTTTTTTTTTGTTAAAAAGTTTCTATCATATTTTACTATAGTTATTTATTACTTTCAAGTTTGTTTGTATGCATTGTCGTTTTTAAGATACAAAGATATAATAACAAAAAATGTTTGGAGACTCCCCCTAAAGTTTTTGTTTTTTTTGCTATTTTAGAAGGAAAATTTCTACCTATTTCGGTTCAATAAATTCTCTATCTATTAGACTGAAGTTGGTAGAAGCCTTTAAACGTTGAACAGACAGACGGTGTAGGCTTAGCAGCAAGGCTTCGCTGGCAACCTTTGGGTACAGAAATCTAAAAACCGTCCAAGTGCGAGTTGGACTCGCGCACCGAGGGTTCCGTACCTACCACCATTTACGTAATTTACAAACACAAACAAAAAAAAGGCCGCTAAGCGGTCACCCATCAAAGTACTGATCACGCCCGACTATGCTTAACTTTCAATATAGTTTCCAACAAACAAATGTGCTACTAATTCTCTTAATGACAAGCTAGATGACGCTGTACCGGTAATTAAAAAAAAAAATGCTTGAGCCCGTCTCACACTTGGCTGGTTTTTATTATTTGTGGTTATAGTTTAGAGTTCACACTATTTTTCACTGCAAGTTTTCAAGTTTGAAGTTTGTGTGTCTTTCTGTTTTAACGATAGAGCAAAAACAACGAAAATGTGTTTCTTGTATGGGGAGCCCCCCTTAAATTTTAACTTTCTATTACTTGTTAGATATTCCCCCATTATAACTTTATTTATGAAATTTAAGGTCCCATCTCATACGACTTGCCTTTCCATTATAGTTGTTAACACAATACAGCAGATTCAACTATCGGGCGACGACCCTTACATAATAATAATACCAGCTTTTCCGAAAACCCTTTTAAGCTTGGGCTACGTTATAGTAGTATTTATTTCTTATTCTGTGGTAATGCCTCTTTCAGGTGTATGGACGGTATGGACGGACAGACATAATAAAATTGACAAAATGTGACCTAATATGTTTGTACTCTTGATTCCGGACCTCTGAAAATAATTTAACTGTTTTTATTTACAATTGCGCGTGCTTATTCTAAAAAGTTATATACCTAGTTAGGGATTCTAGCGTCTAATTTGGGACAAATAGCAATATTATTGCCTTTTTTATAATTATAAAGCGTAACCACATGTAAATGTAGAACGACTTCCGCACGAGAACACATTTCAGTTATAAGGAGGCTGTATGGATTTGGTATCTTTGCCTCTTGCAGCAACAAAGAAATGTAGCGACTTTATAAAATGACCTAACAACACAATGACGCTGCACACAAAACAAGTGTCAATTTTATTAGATCAGATTATAAAGCCGCTGCAAGTTCTAGTGCGGTTAGACGTAAGTATTATGCCAGAGGTTGCATTGGTATTATATAACAATAATGGACAGTCGTTGTTTGTTTGATATCGGCTTAGGCCACTTAGTCAACATTAAGACGTAATCATTTGATCGATTGTCAATGTGAAAGTTTTTTTTCTCTTTTTAAAGGGCTTTTGTTTGAAATAAATCAGTATGAATACTTCAATAAAGAAGTCATTAGATTTCTAAACAGTCGGCAACGCGCGAATTTAAAAGTTAAGGTGAAGCTACTTTCTCAACGGAGTGCTTTACCTTCGAGCAAAGTAGATACTGCTTTGTTAGTCGCTAGTCCAGCCCCACATAAAGTACTGGCTGCTTACACTGGGAGAATGGACTCGGCAATTGGTATTGAAACTTTAAGTCTGAGAAGAGACTTTGTATCCCTGTGTGTGGAATTTCTTAAATGATGCCGTCAGCTACAATTAACCACCGCACCACTCGCCATCAGCATGAAGTTTATCCTTATACTAGTAAGCTTTGCTCAGTGTGATTTTAAAAATTCCTATAATTTGGTCAACTTTCGCAAATTCTCCGCGACATGCACATACCTAAATACGGTTATTTACTTTCTATGTCAATAAGAATTTCCTAATAACATTACTATTATGCCTATTTGAATATTAATGATCTAGTTAATTCATGAGTGAGGATGTACAGTGTGTTTGGTTTTTGAATATTAACCTAAATTTGAAAAGAAATGCTAGGTTGTTATACAGTGTGTAACATAATAGGAGTACAAATCCAGCATCTCAAGAAAGTCTTTAAAATACGTTAGCCTTCAGAAAAGGGTATTATTCCGTATTATAAAAGAATTTTAGATGAAGGGCATTACTCTTTCAGAACACACAAACCCAACAGTCGGTCCAGTCGGCTCAGTGGTTAATGACCCGACTGATGAGTCAAGGGGCGTGGGTTCGATTCCCGCACAAGACAAACATTTATTATTTGTGTTGACCTTGAGACAGGGTGTTTTCTATGTATAATACCTATATATGTATTTACAATGTATGTATTTGTATCCGTTGACTTGTATTATAGCACAAGGTTTGCTTAGTTTGGGATCAGATGGGGCTCTGTGTAATGTCTAAAAATATTGATTTATTTATTACTAGCTTTTGCCAGCGGCTCCGCCTACCCTGAATTTGGTTATCAGCTTGAGATTCTTACGACAACTCCTCGATTATACTGAAGAAGTTTGTTATAGCAAACTATACCTGCAGTTATGGTTTTTTTGTAGAATTTGGTTATAGATACTCCCGCGGGACTTTTAAATTTTCCGGAATCAAAAAGCCTTTCTCCTTCTCCGTATCTTCAACTGTCTCTGTTTAAAATTTCTGCTCAATTGGATACTCCGTTGCGGAAGGATTGAGTAACAAACGTTATAGTTATTTTCCGGGACGAAAACTAGACCTTCCACGGGACTCAAACTATCTCCATACCAATTTTCATATTAATCTGTTAAGCGGTTCCCGATCAATCCAGTGGGTGAAGCGTGATTGAGTCACAAACAACCAAACATCCAAAATTTCGCATTTATAATATTAATGATTAATGATTGTATAATTACATAATTTATAAATTTTGCTGGCTGCGCTGTCCGCCCTAAATTTGGTTTTTTTATACTAATGAAGTTTGCTATAGCAAGCTTCGTTAGTTCGTTTAAACTCGTTTATGCTAATTACCGCGGGAACTTTAGAATGGATGAAAACTATCTATGTCTTTTCCCGGGACTCAAATTATCTTCATACCAAATTTAATCATTTAGATTAGGTTCAGCGGTTTAAGCGTGAAGAGGTAACAGACAGACAGACAGACAGACAGATAGATAGATAGATAGACAGACAGACAGAGATAAGATAAGTATGGATTTAACTTTTGTTAAAAATTAATTATTGTATTATTGTAAAGTTTGGAATTTAAACCTTAGCTGTGTTGAATGCTCATATACTTCTAACACGAACTGAGGATGTCCACTTGGTACACCCATTTTTACACCCGGTATATTTAACATAAGTGTGTTTTTCTGTCTTTTGAATAAGAGATGTGAAGGAAGAAAAGATTGATTTGTGAATCAAGTCACCAACATCAAAATATGCGCAATGGTAACTTAATTTAAAATAGTTCCATAGAGTGCGTACCATATCCACACAGTCGTGTACCCAGCTACTTTTGGTGACAGTATTTTTGAACTTTGCCTGCTGATGGTGTAAATCGTTTTTATAGTTTTTTTTCCCCTCATTTATTACGACACAGTATAAAAATGTTGGGTAGGCACAGTCGGCCACACGTTGAAGTAAACCATTGGGATTTTGAACCGTTTAAAATTCTTTAATTATCTCGTTGTCCACAATAAAAAATCCATTGGTTTACTTACACTGTTAAGGTAATTTTATTGGTATAGTTTTTAATAAATTAGTCAATGGACACAATACAGTTGTTCTTTATTTAAAAATGTTAAGCTTAAATGCCCTGAAATGATATTGTATAGGTACTGTAAATTTCGATTTGCGTTTTGAGACGTGATGTCTGTCTGTGTGTTTGTGTGTTAAAAAATATTACAACGGCTTGTCTGTGTAAGTTCGCACAAAGAAAGCGCGACATAGAGACCTTTCGCTAACGCGTTGAATGTGTGTCAGTAGTAAATCTATTTACGCAATAAATATGCAATATTTAGGTGTCTTCAATAGATACACGTAATAAAACTCAGGAAAAAGTTTTTCTACATATCTACTACTCTATTATATGTATTTTAACATGCAGCTGATTACAAATAAGCAATCGTCTGATATTATATGAATGAAGCTTTAGCTATTTTTTCCGCAGAACAGTAAGAAACAACATGAAACAACATGCAAATAGCATCATGACAATTGCTTAAAAACCGGCTAAGTGCGTACGTACCATTATCTATAAAAACGGCAAAAAAATCACGTTTGTTGTATGGATTCTCCCCTTAAATATTGTTTTATTTTGATTTAATTAGTTATTTATAAAATGAATATATAATTAAATATTCTGTGAATATTTCAAGTGTCTACCTGTTGCCGTTACGAATATCGAGCAAAAACGAGCAAAAAAATGACGTTTTTTGTATGGGAGACCCTTAAATATGTATTTTATTCAATTTTTTTTAGTATTTGTTGTCATATCGGCAACAGAAATACATTATCTGTAAAAATTTCAACTGTCTTACTACTACGGTTCATGAGATACAGCCTGGTGACAGACGGTCGGACAGCAAAGTCTCAGTCATAAAGAGTCCTGTTTTTTACCCTTTGGGTACGGAACTCTAATAACCCCTATATATATATATGCGATATTTACAAAGTAAAAACTAAGTATGTCTGTCTGTATCCGCAGTCAAACGAAGTCGCAGAGTAGGTATATACAATAAAAATAACTAGCTATTTTAGAGACAAAGTCATATTAGGCTTTTATTGAATCGTTTCTACAAGATATCTTTGCGGATAATTCTAATATAAATGGACGGGTGGTATTCTTGTTTGACACCTTTTCCTCAGCCATTGTATGGTCCACAGCACAGGCAAAGGCTTTGACTTGAAGAAAGAGGCTTAGACCATAATCCACCACGCTCGCCCGCACTAGGCGACGACGTTGGCAACATTACGACAGTTGTCATATGACGGTCAGAACTCAGCCTTAGTGGTATAAAAAAGTTGCGTTAGCATTTTCTTTAGGAAAAAAAAAACAAAGTTTCGAAAAATGAATCGATTAAAAATGCAAGTGCCTCTTTTATTGCAACCTTATCTTACTATCATAAAAACTTTCGACTATCACCTCGATTCCTCCGATGGTCTTCATTCAAAATCACTGCACTTTTAAACACTTTAAGAAAAACAACAACAAAAAAGTGTCACATTTTTTTCGAAACACTGGTTTATTACACTCACTGCCACTGAAAAGGTTCGATATTCGAAATTTGATTGTTTCAAATAGGAACACGCGTGTTAATCGCGCGGTGGTCGCGAGAGAGTGCGCTTGCGTCGCTCCAGTGCACCGCTCCAAGAAAATGTTGCCGGTGGCACAATATACTGTTGGTCAATTAAGGCGAAGTGCTTAAGATTTATTTACAAAAGCTGGACAAATGAAACGCGATTTGTGCAATAAGTGTTCGCTTTCTTACTTTTCCTTCAACTAAACTGCGCTGTAACAAACCTACCGGCTAAACTATGTTTTCTGGCTTTTTATTTTAAAATTTAAAATAGAGACAGGAGAAATAGGTGCTGCTTATAATATTATAAAAACACTCATTATAAGCTTGAGACAATCGTTGACAGAGGGTATGTGTCTAAATTGAGCGGACCATCCAATGAACTGTAATCAACAATACTCAGTTATCTTACAGACCGTTGCCAAAGTGTTAAAGTAGGTAGTTAATAGGTGCAGAAGAGACTTGGGAGTATGCCAAGGTAGAGAACAAAGTCGTCCCACTATTTTCTATCTCATCATCTACTTTAATGATTTGTGCCGGCTATCCTTTGGAAACTACAATAAATCCTCTTCTCCGAGGAAAAAGGAGGATCAAACCATAATCCATCGCCCTCGCGTAGTGCGAATTAAGGGACGATCTTGTCGAGTTGTTCGCCTGTCTGAACTTTGAAGCCGCCCATAACTCCTCTAAATTGACTTAGCGATTGCTGAGATGTCTCAAGATAATAACAAGCTATGAGCACAACAGAGAAAAAAAAGATGATACAATTACCTGACTGCATACTTTCACTTATATCGTGCATCCACTTACCGACAGGCCGTTGTTTGTTTTTTGTTATTGGTTTCTTTGCCAATGCTTTATAGAAACAATTTACCTGTTCGACATTTACGGTGCTCAGAAATAGCTTCACCTTAAGAGGATGCGCATCATCGACTCGACGCGGAAGCGGAGGGAACAGGCTAGCTGTGCCGGTGGCAGTACCCGCGACCGGGCCAGCATGGGCACGGTAAATCAGCCGTGACTACCTATCGGCCGCGGAGATGGTCTAATTAAATTTATGCAGGAACCACCCACTGATACGAACAATACTGTTACGGTTAGAATGGAGTACCGGTACGGTAATTTAACTGTAGATAGGGCAAAGAGTAATAACGAACAAAAACGTATAGGGCTAAAATAAAGCTATTTTTTTTTTAGGGTTAGCATATGTATTATGAAGCAAATCAATACCAAGTTTTTTTTTATACCACTAATGTGTCAAACAAGCTAAAGGTCCGCCTGATGGTAAGCAGTCTCCGTAGCCTATGGAAACTTGCAACACCTGGGTTGCGTTCAAAAACGAGTAACCTGTGTTAAAAATGACGTCAATGGGTTCCTAACTCTACCCTACAGTTTTTGAACGCTATCCCAGTTGCATCTGTCAAGTTGAATCAATGTTTCTACTTTTAGGAATATTGCCCAAGTTAAGGGCCGTATGTTAATTTAAAGTATCAATGTAAGGTCAAGAGATTTTTTGTTTTTTCTTGACAATATTTGAGTATGAACAAGATATTAAACATCGACTTGATTTATTCAATTAAGTTTTCACAAACTAGGTGGGTGCTTGCTGAATTCATTGGTTTAATTTTTATAAAACTTGTTGTGTTTATTCTGTTATCGATTTATTCATTTCATTATTAATATTTATAACATTTCATTATTAATGTTTACCTTCTTGGAATGGTGCTTTATTTTTAGGCACTCTAGCGCTCTTAATTCCATTGTCGGGTTTTATAAAAGTATTATAAAACAAAAAATATTAATAATACAGTAATTTAAATTTTCTAAATTCGGAAACATTGCTTTAACGTTTTTTTTATCTGATATGACCGTCAACTCCATCGAACCCGCGTCGAGTACGGTTCACTCGAGTCAACACAAGGGTAACTACTCCACATAATT
The DNA here is from genome assembly GCA_946406115.1 of Apoda limacodes. Lineage (NCBI taxonomy): Eukaryota > Metazoa > Arthropoda > Insecta > Lepidoptera > Limacodidae > Apoda > Apoda limacodes. Next base: position 16,539,011 of record OX291564.1, on the reverse strand, counting down.
TTGAACGAAATCGGTTTAGTTGGAAATCCGTTAGTTTTTGAACGGTTCGTGGTTTTTTCATATCGATGGGTTCGAGTCATAACTCTACTCGACTCTGTCGGTTTTTGAACGGTCCCCAGGGTTATAACTCGGGCACAAAGTGTAAAAGAACGACCTAATGCGTGTCGTACACATATAAAAGAGGGTTTAAGAATAAATTATTTGCGTATTTTTTCGTACGTTACAAGAAGGCGAACGGCTTCGACTGTACAACTCAATTCGGAGACGGGCTGTGTGAAAAAATGACGATCTCAAACTCACGAGCAGTATTGAGAGACTTTGCCTTTCTGCGTGTGTGTTCTACTCTACTGCTTGCACAAAGGAATTGTTTGAAATGATGCCCTAGGCTATTTTTTATCTTTCTTCCAGTAACGTTTAGGCTGTGGGACGAACTCCTCGCCGAGGTTTCCTCGCTCCCAGGGACTACAGTTTTAGAGAGTTCTTTTATAAGTGATTACCTTTTTAAAGGTTGGCGCAAAAATGTCCCAGGTACGTGTTGCAGACGTTCATAAGCTGCGGTAAATGCTCAACATCAGGCAGGCTTAAAGCTTGTTTGCCATGTTGGTAGTTTAAACAAAATTAATTTGAAAACAAGCTCTCGTTTAAAATGGGTTTAATTAATGAATCATTCATTTTAAAAAGATTTTTCTTTTAAGTGTAATAAAGAAATTAACACAGTTCCTGACTATTTACAATAGCAATGTTTTGTTGATCATTATAGTTGCTATACATTTAGTAACAGGCACATACATAAATGTGCCTATTAGTGGGTAGGTTATGTATGTTGGTTCTGGGTATTTGTGATTGTTTTTTTTTTGTGAAGAAGTTTTGTGAAAGAATTTATGTCTGTTTGCTTAACTATCAAGCGAAAACTACCCGTAGATATCCAACGAATACAAATGAGTCAGTACAGGTTGTGTATCCACCAAAAAGTTCAATTTATTTTCATGCTGAAAAACATTTCCTAAGTCCCAAGTCTCTTTTGCTTGAAATTAAGACTGCGATATACACTAGTGGCCTTGCTCAAATAGCTATACCTAAAGTAAACAAAGATAAGATCAAGTTTGTTCCTATCAGGTTTAACTTGGCTCATCACGCACGTTGTATAGGGTATGTACTTATTTTTAAATAAGCGCGATACAGCTATGTTTCTAAACGTTTATTAAAAAAAGTTTTTTAATTTTACTTAAAACAAAACAAAATAGGCTTCAATTCGAAAATCCAGCCGATTTTACCGATGATCGGAAACAATTAACTACTTTTTTTGAAAATAACCTTAGTTCTCTAAATGTGTTGTAATGAACTACTTACTATTAAAATATAGTACCTATAATAGTATCATTTTAGTTTTATTGCTATCATTTGTTTATAATTCTGTTCAATTTTCCTTTTAATCATGTCTTTCTCTAGCTTTTGTATTTGTAAAGAGAATTCTATAATTCTACTTCAAACTAGAATAAGTACGACAATAGTATACGTAAGACAGGCTTTGGGAAATCAGGGTTTATCGTTATTCAGATATATTCCAACTAATCACATGGTCCTAAACACAAGGAGTCACTAAACTTAGCAATGATTGATGGCTTGCCTGGGCGCTGATCAGTCAACGGCGTCATTTACAACAACTCAGTCAAGGACTCCCGCATACCGGCTCTGGCACGCGGCACGCACCAAGCCCCTCAAGTAGGGTTACCAAATCTAGGCTCGTCATTTCCCGGACAGTTTTAGGGATCCGGTTAAAAAAATTACAGTAGTTACTTGCCTATTAAAATATTGAGATTTTTTTTAATAAATAAAAGACTCCATATTTTTTTGCATTTTTTAAGGGTGTTTCTTAGAGCGCAATAAAAATCATTAACAAAAATAATAATAATTATATATTATTTTTTAAGCAAAAAATTATTAGCTTGATAATAACAACATCCAAAAACCAATTGATTACTAGCTGCCAAATTAATATTTGGTAGTTAACATCAAGTTAAACATTAATAAAATCCATACGCCTTTGCTATCTTAATTTTTTTTGATTTGTTTGTTATTTATTAAACTATGCCATTTTATTCGGGTTCATGGCGTTTAAGTACTGGACATGGGAAAGATCGCAAAATTCAAGGACTTTCCGGTATTTTCCGGCCATCTGGCAACCCTACTCTGAAGTACGAAGCAGCAGAGCAGAATACTTGGTACGCAAATTGTAGAATAATTTTTTATTGTTACTTAGTCGACATTTTTTATGGTGTCATTGATGATACTGATCGAATATTTGAATGTCTAAATTTTAACATTATTAAGAAAGTATGTGTGTATGTTTTTACGACCCAACTCCAATACAACCGGAGAAATTTAAATGGCATTAAAATCTGGCATAGAGATAAAATTAATATGCCATAATTTTATTTCCGATCGAGAGATCCCAAGCAAAAGATTTTTCCGACACTTCAAAAATCAAGTTAAGAAGTAAAAACTAAAGAATAACCAGCTAACAAAATAGCGCGCTACATGGTCTGCCGTCAGATGCCAGTAGACAATTTTTACCAATCCTTAATGCAAAATGTTGACTAAGTGGCCAATTTTTGAAATCGGAGTAATTTTGTTTATTTATACCTATGGGACCCTTATTACGTTCCTGAAAAAGTATTTGTATTTAACAAAAAACGAACCTCACTTTCCTCCTCCTCATTTTTTTTAAGTCGGTTAAAAATATACTTTATTTGAAAATCCACGGTTATGAATCGTGTAGCCGTCTTGCCGTACGCACACATCGCTTGTGACCCCATAAACTGCGGATGGGAACCTGTTGACATTTAGATACATCGTCGCTCGGACCAACAACGAAGATGGACTTTCGATGTAATTCGATGTTTCGTTATTTTATTACATTCCCATTATTGCCCATCCTTAAGACTTCACCAATTCATGACTGATGAATAAAACTAATTATCGTAACTATCTCTACGTCATGACCCCACCATCTTGATAGACATCTAAGCTTCAAGGTAAAACTTGCTGAAATTATGGAGCACTTTTAAAAAAATCTATCAAGTGAAGTATATGCAATCACCGGTTTTTTGGGATGTGGCACGATCTCTAGTATTCTATTTATAGGGTTCCGTAGTCAATAAGGAATCCCTATAGTTTTGTCATGTCCGTCTGTGATGATGACTCTTTGTCTGTCTGTCTGTCTGTCCGCTGCTTAGTTCAGCGGCTATTGATATTATAAATCTGTAATTTGGTATGAGCATATACATTAATTAGGCCGACAAATAGGTAAAATAAAATCTTGAATAAATATTTGTTTAAGGTAGGAACCTCCTTAGTCCCCTACAAGTAAAGTGTTTATTTTTCTCGCGTCTATCCGATTATGTGTAATGTCGGTGGACAGGTGGTTTAAAAATATAGCGGTTGTGTGAAAACCTTTTTTCGATTCATAGGGAGCTGTTTGCGAAATATTAAGCTATAAAGTGCTAATTTTTGTTTTCACTCCGGCACCTTGATGATTTTTTTTGGGTGTGTGACAAAATTCACGGTAGAATATATTATTATAATGGAATTAAAAGGAAAACTATCACAGCTAAGAAGGGTTTACAAGTAAACGAATAATAGTCGACCAACTTATAAAATCGTACTTGGAGACGTAAAAAAACCGTACAAATTCCATTAAAAATGACTTAGATTAATAACTTAAATTAATAGAATAATAAATCATATCATCCTTAATAATAATAATTCCTAAATTAAGTACAATATTTACGTCAGAATAACGACTGGAGTGGGCGGCGTTTGGCGGTCCCAAGTCAATTTAGTCAAGTTTTTCAAATATTCCTGCTGAAAAAACAGATTTCTTGCATAATATACTTACGCCCTCTTAGAACTTCGCGTCCAACCGCTTAGTACTTAATCATCACCTTACTTAGATCTCATCCCCCCGATCGACCTCGGCATGGTCGTAAAACTATAGTTAGGCGCCCTCGGCACGTACTAACGGCCCCAGATGACGATCTCGCTATCCGGATAGCGAGATTAGTCTCAAGGACCTCCCCCAATAGGACCTCCCTCCAAACACGACGTCGACGTCCCCGGGTTCGTCGGCGCCCGAACGGATACACGAGGTATCAAAGAGTGCCGCGGCGCTTCTCGTCCCCACTCAATCGCAACCGCACCCGCGTAACGGGAAACTCCCCGCCTGGCGGAGTTCCTTCGGGTTCGAGACTCACGTAGGTCGAAGGGACGCCCCCGAGAGCGACAACCCAAGCCGAGGCTCCCCAGGGGAGCCCTTGAGCGTTGGGCGCTATATGGGCTGAGGTTCCTTCAGAGTCTCGCCCCAAAAAGCCCGGCGAAGCAGTAATGGCTGCAACAGCCAACAGCATTGTCAGATCAGAAAAAAAAAATTACTTAGATCTTCGAAACCTTGTTGAAGACTAAGTAAGATATAGGCTAGTTATCGTATATACGCCGTTTTTGTGCAAATTTTATGATAAAACTAGAGTATCTGAAGGATTAAAAAAAATATAAGGTTTAAAAATTGCTTTTATCTATATAGTGCATTACCTTTCTGAATGATGTTCAATACTGTATTTAATGAATGATACATTCAATTCAATGTGCAATGTATATAATTTTATTCGATCAATTTTATTATGTTTCTATGCTTTACACTGTACTGTTGAATTTAATTATTATTATTTTTGTCCGACTAATTACAATTGTAAAGATTTATATGGGTTAACTGTGCCTGAAACAAACAATTTTAATTTAATTTTTTTAATGCAATAAAACAAATGTGTTAAACATTTTTAACACAACACAACATTCTAAAGGATGTATTGAAAATGCCTAAATTTATGTCGGTTAAAAAATTAGAATTGGTCTTTATCTAGTACATTGACTATAAGTTGAAGCAAATATCAAAAAATGTAACTACAAAAGAAGAAAAAGGTTAATTATATAATACTAGTATTACATAAATAAGCTTTCTGGCCAAAATCATCCTCTTAAGATACTAATATATCTATCTTATACCTTAAAAAGAGCAATTCTTGTGTGTATGTATATATAAATATATATAGATATATTATCTGAATCTCGGAAACGGCTTCAACGATTTTCATAAAATTTAGCATACAGGAGGTTTCGGGGGCGATAAATCGATCTAGCTAGGTTTCATTTTTAGAAAACGTCGCTTAATTCGTGTTAGGCAATAATAAACTGAAAAATATGACTCTTTCTGCCATCTATTGGCGGGTAGTAATATTATTGTTTATACCGACACAGCAACACTTTCAATAGATGGCGTTGTTAAAAAAAAAAACGAGCAAAGCTCGGTCCCCAGGTACTGATTATTTATTTAGTCGAAGCGAAAAGCTAATATCAATAATAAAACCTACTACCACTGAATGTCTTATCCCAAAATAATTAAATAAATAATACAATCAAACAGACAAACAAAACTTATAAAACAAGTGACCTAAGTTAGTTAATATATTACACATGAGGCTAGATTACGTAATGGAGCCTATTCATACATAACCACAAGCCATACGTATAATTACATACACAACCTCTTGTTTGGTTCGCGCAGTTGGGTAAATAGACTAAAAAAATACATGTCAACAAAGTACGGCCATACTGCGTTAAGAGGGCTCCCTATGCGCATATAAATTTGTTTTATAAGCGTTAATTTTTATTTCAATTATTCAGGCTTCTGAAGAAGTTTTGGAAAGCTGTTAAAATTTTTATCCATAAAGCCTAGCATAAAGATATTATAACGCCAAAAAATTTTATTTGTCGGGAGCGTTAACTAAAGGTTTTCACACCTTTGCTCGCCGTTACTCAGATTTTCATAACACTGCTGAAATTTGTTGTTGAATGCTACTAGACTAATTAAAAAAAAACAAGAAAAAACACGTCTCCATTGTTTAAATTCGCACTTAAGCTTCTGTAACACAAATATCTTTTAAATTTGAGAAAAGCCAATTTCTAAGCGAAGAGGCCAATCAGCGAAAGAAATTAATTTATTAAAATTATATTACACAAGTAGGTATGTTATGGAAAATCTATAGGATTTATTTGTTTCCTTTGTGGTTACTTTACACTTTTTTATTTCAAATAGCATAATGTTATTTTGTTTCTTAAAATACATACTTATATTACAAGCGCGAAAGTAACTTAGTCTGTCTGTCTGTTACCTCTTCACGCTTGAACCGTTGAACCAATTTCAATTAAATTTAGTATGGAGATAGTTTGAGTCCCAGGGAAGGACATAGGGTTCTTGAAAACATTAAGTGTGACTTTAGAGCGGGTGGAACCGCCGGCATAAGCTTGAAGTATATTTTTGTATGATATTGATTTTTATATAAACTTCATTCCACTCCGCTCCACTTCATTGCCAATGCTATGCGAAATTATATTATATTTTCACTAAAAACAGAAAAGCGAGACGTCGGTGTTATTTTCTAAATCAATGTTTGTTTTTAAACATATATAAAAACAAATATAGTAATTTTCCAATAAAAAAATGTGTGAAGGTATCTTTATATTTATTCGTGATATGACAGCAGAATCGGTTTTGGACCGATCAGCTGACTGCACAACAGTAGGGTAGGGCCATAGACAAATATAACTGGCCATTTCCTAGCCAGATGTGAAAAAAAATATTGTAAAAGTGTAACAGAGACGAAGCAAACCTGCGGTCTCTTGTCTTTGTCTAACTAGTTTCAACATAAACAAACAAAATGGCGTATGTCGATAGAAAGAGAAAAGAGACCAAGATTTACTTTCTCATTCTTTTGTGAGGCTATTGTGCAGTCCATAGGATAGATTACAGAATTCGAAGTCTATGGGTAGGGCGTAGTGATCAGCCTTAATGGTCGGTGGGTGGCCAACTTAGCATACAATGCAAACGCGCTAATAATTGCTCCCAGTATGGTGTTGCCAGCCTACGGCAGAGAAGAGCCACCTACGTTATTAGTAATTGTTTTTTAAAAGTAATTATGTAACAGCTGTTTCTTAATCCTTCGCGACAAATTGTTAATGAGCAAGGATTTTATCAGCTATGGTAAGTTTTTCTATTATTCAATGCTGCTGCTGCGTCGGCTGAACCGCTGGGCGTGGGTTCGATCCCCGCGCAGGACTCATATTTATGTGATGAACAGTGAAAGTCAAAGTCTCTCCTCAGTCTTAAGGGTTTGATACGGCTTGTGAGTTTGGAATCGTCGACGATGTGTATGTAAAGATTATTTTCGACTATTTCGACTTTAACAAACTTGTATGTACCTACGAGTTTATGAGCATTAAATTTCACGTTACTATTTATATATATGCAAGTAGGTTTGTGATGTAAAATAATTTTCATAGTGAAATCAAATCTCTTCTCATCAAATGTTGAGAAAATGAATTAAAAGAGATGTATGAAAGCATTAATGACTGTGGTCAAGTAAACGAAGTGTAACAGAATCGTAGCATGTGGAAATCATTGGTTTCTGCCAACCCTTTGGTAAACTGGCGTAATGTTATATATGTACCTATATTATATATTTATCGGGTATAATAGTTACAAAAGTTTTGGTTAATGAGCGTACACAAGAGTAACATATAATGTACAACCACCCACGCAGCATATTATCACGACCATGATAGTAAAAAAATCCCATGTTGTGATAAAGAAACAATATAGTCACGACTTCGTTTGTCTTGCCAGCCAGCCAGTAAATCAATAAATAGCCTAGGGTTGCCGATAGTGTGTGGCCAGGCCACCCATAGCACGGGATATTTTAGGTTTTTTTATCGGCAACTCTTAGATAGAACAAGATTTTTTCTTTTTCAAAATTTACATAATGGATTTCGGTTAGAAAATATTATGCGCACAATGTCTGACCTTAAAACACTCGCGTAAGATGTAGATGGCGTACCGAAAAAAGTTGCTTTCACGAAAGTATATTAAACTTTTTAACAATGGACTCGACTATCCAAATGCACGTTTTACTAGACGGAACTCATCCACGAGTAATATGCTTTCTCGATAAAAAGAAATAAGGAATACTTGACAATGCTACTCAAAGTGCTACACAGTAACACAACTAAATTAGGAATTTAGTTTGACATATTTTAATTTATTTACGCAGTCAAAAATCATTTACGAAAACATATTAATGTACAGCAATCAATAAGTGAACAAATTCAAAACCAAAAATTTTAATTTACTTAGCGATCTCGCTTAAACCACAAGTATCTGGGGACCGAGCTTTTTATAACAACGTCAAGTAGCTTTAGTGTTGCTTAACAACGCCATCTATTGTTGAGTGGCTTTAGTGTTGCTGTGTCGGTAAAAATAATAGTATTACTACTCGCCAATAGATGTGCGAAAGGGACATATTTTTCAGTTTATCATTGCCTGAAAACTGATAAAAAGACGTTTTCTGAAAATGAAACCTAGCTAGATCGGTTTATCGCCCCCGAAACCCCCCTGCACACTAAATTTCATAACAATCGTTCAAGCTGTTTTCGAGATATATATATATACATATATACAAGCATTGCTCCGTTAAAGGTATTAGATAATAAACTAACAGGACTACAGATACGAGTAAAATAACTACATATTTACTGTTCATACACATTAATTTAGTGTTACCCTAGAAAGCAATTTGTTATAGATTTTTTGTTGATGATTCGTCATTAATGTTTGGTTAAATTGTAACGTTAGTATGAATTATTTACGATTCAATCAAATCATACAGAATGAAATGGCGTTTTCATTGAAACTGCTATTCCAGTGAAATTTTAATAAAATTAATGATATGAAGATCATAAAAGTATTGAACATTCCCATGACCATTTTTGTTACATAACAGACTTTATTTACATAATAATTCATAATAACTTTGTTAAAAGTAAAAGTAACAACCCTATTATAAAGAGTATGTCACAAAATATACGTATGCACACAAATAATACTTTGCCTGTCTTTCTATTTGGTCCAGTTTAGATATTGTTAAAGCTTCTTGTGATTGGGTGTAAGAAAATATAGAGTCGATGAGAAAATATCGATATTTATAAAATTATATCTATCGATAGACATGATTTTTTCATGTCCACTTTCACACCCTATGAAATAATGTAGCCTATTTTTTAAATCGCCGTTTGCTTGATATTAATAGTTTTAATTAACAGAATATTATTATGCATACCTTTTATTATAGAACGTTAAATAATTAAGCATGATAAATATTAGTAGCTTTAACACTATTTATTGATGCTGCTATTTTCGTAACCACTTTAAACCTTTACATTATTATCAGTTCAGTCATAAGAGGGCGTCCATAAATTACGTGAGGCGTTTAGGAGGGGAGGGGGCGAGCAGATTCTCCTCCGATCTCACGTGGGGAGAGGGGAGGTTTCGCCCAACATCCAACGTAATTTTGTTTTTCGCAAAAAACAGTATAGATTTGCGGGAAAACTGTGTTAAATATCGCCAAATCCTACAGAATAACAATTATCTCAGCTATGCTAATGCTACAAAGTAGCAAGTTATGATTTTTTTTTAAATATCGTACGCAATTTAACACAGATGAACGTATGAACACTAATGATACGCAATTTAAAAAATCTCACGTGAGATTAGGGTAGAGGGCTGGGGTTCAAGCCAAATCGCACGACATATCACCAAAGGTGGGCCGGGGGTGAGCCCGGAGGGGGTGACAAAAAAAATGGGTAAAATTTCATTATAATATTGCTTAATACAAAACTAGGGCTGTTATTAGCAAATATTCGATACAAATAATAATATTTGAGTTATTAATATTTAATCTTTTGTGCCGATTCTACGTTCATATTCCGCATTGTATGCAAATCTATTCTAGCTTAATGCCTCATCTGAAAGTAAAATTTAACATTTAAGATAAGTTTAATTTCGATTTGAGTTATCGACATGTACAGTGATCATCTCTATGGCGAATGTCGTAGACGAGACAATGAATAACAGAAACTGAGTATTATTAAGGCCGTTATAATAATATCATAATACGTATATCTTGTACAATTGAATTCACTTAACGGCAAAGACCCCACACAATAAAATGACATGAGCACTATGAGTCGCTCAACAAAAAATATCACCAATTATATGCTAAGTGATTTTAATAATCATTTGCCCAGAAAAATAGGGATTATCTTACAGAATGGGATTCTCTAAGAAGGGAGTATTTTCACGCAAATAATGCCCCTGGTGTTGTCCATCTATAGGCTACGGTAACCACTCAACGTCAGGTGAACCGTATAGTTGTTTGCCACACCACCAAACATACAACGAAAAACTGTTTTTTTTTTAAAGCGTTTGCCCAAGCCGATGGACGGACACTTGTACAAACCGCCCCAACTTATAAAAGCGTTGGCCCAAGCCGAGGGCCGGACACTTGTACACTTGTACAAACCGCCCCAAATTTTCGCAGCAGAGTGCATGTGCGGCCAACAACAGTAGTGAAAAAAAAAGTCGTTGATTGATTTATTAAAAGTTTTGGTCAATTGTGTTTACCTTAAATGACAGTTTGACAAGTGGCTAAACACATCTACATTATAATTTAGGGACAGCCACTTTTCATTTGGATACGACGCTATTCGGCTCCATGTGTGGATGGACATATTGTCGTTTATTGCTTATTGCCATTTTGCCATTTTTATCAAATATTTTCCGACTATACTGAATACAAATACGCAAACACAAATAGCTAAGTGAAGTGCATTTGTTTGCGAATAATTATACTTGAGTACTCTTTAATCCTTCATTCCTAACATTATATTATAACGCATTGTTGCATGATGACCAGTGTTTACCGCATTATTAGGCACTGATTGTTTGCGCATAATTATAATTAGGTATTCTTTCATCCTTCTTTCCTTACATTATATTATATCGCATTGTTGCATGATGGCCAGTGTTTACCGCATTATTAGATACTGGTTGTTTTCACTTAATTATATTTAGTAGTCTTTAATCCTTCTTTCCTAGAGTTATATTATATTGCATTTTTGCATGATGACCAGTGTTTACTGCATTATTAGGCACTGATTGTTTGCGCATAATTACAATTAGGTACTCTTTAATCCTTCTTTCCTCACATTATATTATATCACATTGTTGCATGATCACCAGTGTTTACTGCATTATTAGATACTGGTTGTTTGCGCATAATTATAATAAAGTAGGTAAATTTCATTCCTTGTTTCCTATCATTTTAAAATAAAAAAACAAAGACTGTAATGTCATAACAAGATCTGTAACTAACTCAGTACCATTAGAATCAATAAGTAATTAATTGCTCAATGCTAAAACGAACAGACAAAAATACAATACCATAGTGATAGACTGCGCAGAGTTACGGGGCATTCACAGCGAAGGTTGGAGGTATCAGGTTGTATGCTTGGTTATTTCGCAAGCCTGTAGGTACAGGTCCAAGTACGAACTAACAAATATTTGGGCCTGAATGGACGATCACGTTCGACTTGCGCGTGCCAATCTGCGCAATGGCCAGATTATGCAATCGACCATTGAGTCGATGAAAAAATCTGTCAACTGATCTCGACGACTTGAAGAGCAATTTGTTGCTCCATATATTTTGATGAACAGTATAGTTGAATGATTTATTGGTTATATAATTTTGACACAATTGTAAACTATATTATAATTACTTATATAATATGTTTATCTATCTTACCGGTCTGCGTTAATCTTAAGTCAGTTTTGGTTTTGTTTTTTTAAACAGCTTTTTTTTAAATTAAACTTTTTATTTTTGAATATTTAATCGAAGCGGAAAAGTGTTTTTGTATTTTTTTTACTTAATAATCATGATATGTCTGAGAATATAATCGAAATATAAAAAAAATTAGGTTAAACATACCTACTTATTTAATTTGTAAACGTAAATATAGGATATATATATATATATATATATATATATATATTTATTTAAATAATTTGCCCTAGACCAAGACTTGAAATTTTGTCCACTTTTAACCCGAAGCTACGTATATACGTACCTACGCCCATGTGTATAGATTTTAAATACGCACGCGGGTTAGGTTATTTTTATTCTAATTCCATATTTAAATATTTGGATTTCGTCTGCCATACCCACAGACCTAGGATTTTTACGCTACGCTACATTCTATATCTATGACCATACCCGAGGTACCCATTTCTCATTCTATGATCTCTGCAAATGCACGTAAGTATTATAGAACAATTTAAAAAGAAAACTGTACGTAGGTATATGTATCTCACCGTTACTGTGTTTGTATAGTTATGACGTAACTACTACGATATACAATGAAATTGTTTGTACACATTTTTGTAATTAATTTGGATAGATCCCATGGTTTCACCTGCAATTAAAGTGAAATTAGAAACATTACATTTACTTATATGGGATTTTTAGAATGTTACTTTCAAAATAAATAATTATTTAAAAAATCAATTATATTTATGCCTACAGTGCAACAAACTTTTCTGACCTTCTTTCTTTGCGTTTTTGGTCGCTATTGTCGTCATACCGTAATATTAAGTTATTACGCTATGGTGTCGTTATAATTTTACACCATATCAATATCGCGGCTGTAGTTTTCGATCGATACACCATTCTAGAACATATTATTCTGTGATTATTTCAGGATGCTATACTTCGGCCTAAAAGGTCTAAGAGAAAGAAGTCAATGGTTGAATAGACAGACAGCTTAGGTTTAGTTTATTTAATAATTTACTGGCATTTTATGCAACTAAAGCATTTAACTATGGTTAATAGTAATATCTAATAATAAGGCATTTTGATTGGTTAATTTGTTTATAGGTATATAGTTATGGATATTTAGTGTAACGCAGTTTGTATGAAAATAATCTACATTACACGATTTTGGTACCCTCTTAACTGTTAGCTGGAATGAATAGATATTGATTCATAGATTAAATGTTCCAAATATATGTGGTATCCATCACGTCTAGTTTTCGAGGTACATGTCTATTATTATTTCTGCTACCCTCACTTTAGGCGTAAAAGAAACATTTACCGTTTTTAATGTCTTGTGGTTTTTTATTGTTTTGCTATGTTAAGTAATCGTTTCTATTTGAAAACGTCCACATCATTGTACCTATTTATTTAAAAATCCAATATGAATACTGGACTAAGTGGACTAAGTGGTCATCGCAACTGCTTAAATGCATCAAATAAGTTTAGTTATGTTTCCGGACACTATAGTGTGAAATCACAAACAAAAAATGTTCTGTCAAGGCTATGAATAAAGAGGGAGTGGCTTTTCAAAGTTAAGTTAAGTGAGGCCAAACTCAAAGAAAGAATATTTGAGGAACCACAAATACGCACATTGATGAAAGACCTAAATTTTGCCTAATAAAAGCTTACTAACAAAGAAGTTGATACCTGATTATCACTGAAAGCAGTCATAGAAGGGTTTTTAGGGAAACACGGAGTCGAAAATGCGGAACAGCTAGTTAACAACATGTTAAAAGCATACGAAAAGTTGGGCGGCAAAATGTCATCAAAAAATTCACTTTCTTCATTTTAATTTTCTTTTTTTCTATCTAATCTTGGTGCGGTCAGTGATGAGCAGGGTGAGAGGTTCCACCAGGATGTAAAGAAGCTAGAAGAACGATTTCAAGATCGTTGGGACACAACCATGCCAGGATATTACTGTTGGCGTTTAAAACGAGAAAATCATTCAAAAAACAAAAGAAAAAGTTAAAGATTCACGATATATTGCGTTAAAATTGTAACAAATGATTTTTTTTGGAGTTTTTTTTAACTAAATGATAAAATTAAAATTGACTAATGTAAAAAAATCTCTTCTTTAAAATATGTTTTGGCGTTTTAATATTTAATATAATTTGGCATATTCTTACGGTAGAAAAATGTGATGTGATGTAAAGAAAATGTGTATTAGTGGCAGGTGTACAACGGCAATGTCGCTCGAAAACCGCAAATCGATGTAGAGTTTAGCCGTTTGGCACACAGGTACTTTAGGGCAAAACAATAATTTTGAGCCGCAGTTCCTTAAAAGATTTCCCTTTTTTTTGGGGGGGGGGGTTTATGGTATCATTAATTTTTTTGTATGGGATTTAAATATTTTTTTTCAGAAACCCATCGTGTGGGTATATTTCAGCGGGCTAAAAATGAGGATATAAACTATCATTTACAGAAAAATACTGAGCCGCCTTCTACCTGGAGGGGCCCAAACTTGGTATGTTTTGAAAATACTTTTTGGATTTTAAGAAACAAAGTAGACCAAAAGTAATAGTTTGGTATATTTTTAGTACCGGCTCATCAAGCCCTTTCATTTGATACGCCACGCGATGGGTTTCTGGAAAAAAAAAATTTTAAATCCCATACAAAAAATTGATGATACCATAACCCCCCCCTGAGGGAAATATTTTGAGGAACTGCGGCTCAAAAGTATTGTTCTGCCCTAAAGTCCTACCTGTGTGCCAAACGGCTAAACTCTACATCGATTTGCGGTTTTTTTTTGCGTACACCTAGGACTATATGTATGTTTAATAAACGATAGATATAAATAAGAAAACATGACAGTTCAAAGCGGGTACTCAGATTTTTTTTATCATTTGTAACACAGTGTAATTTACACCGGATTCCCCTTAACAAGGATCAAATTGTTAAAAACCAAAACCAAACGAATGAATCGTTTCCAATAAAACTTAACATCTTAATAAGGTACTTTTAAGGAGATTATGGTCATCGAAATGGTCATAAACGGTAGTGGTAAGTGGTCATAACTATTACAAGAATGGTCATAACGACCTACCTACTGTCCGAGACGGTCATTACAGACATTACTACGCGCACACCCTCTACGGCGATTTTACGGAAAAAAGGTTTCGACATAGAATTAAAGTCAGGAATTACTATCGTACGGACGCATGTGTATTATAATAACACTCTTGTATATATAGATATCTAGCATTAAATTTTTTTTTTTAAATAAGGATTTTACAATCACATTTGAATCGTCAAAGTTATTAAATACATTTTTTGATACAGTTTCTATTTCCCCAAAGGGGCTGGCCACATCAATATCATGATAGCGGGATTAAATCATAGACACAGAAACCTGGACAGCGCATTTCCTAGCCAGATACCAGCCGGAGCCATAGACCAAAAAAATGGCTGCAAAAGTGTGACAGAGCGAAGCGAAATTGTGGTGTCTCGTCTATCAGAAATGATACTGCAGGTTAACTTTGTCTCTTTCTAAAGTGTGGCCAATTTTTTGAGGCTATTGCGCAGTCAATAGCACAGATTACAAAACTCGAAGTCTACGAATTCAATGCACTGCGTTTTTATGAAGATAAATAAAAAACAAGGCAAAGACATTTACTGCGTACAGCCAAAATATTTACCTGCATAGACCAACCGATATACTTACTAACTAAAGTGTCTTTTTCAGTGCTCAGCAAAAGACGGCAAACTAATACGTATTATATTTTTTTTTTGTTATTTTTAAAAATGTATGTATATGTCAGAGAAGATGGAATCAAATGACACCTTCAAATATTACGGAGCTTTAGAGATATTAATAGCAAGATCCTTAAGTAATATCTTCCCGGAAAGTTTAGGCATTAATATGAAAAAAATCCGGCCAAGTGCGAGTCTGGCTCGCGCACCGAGTGTTCCGTGCAAACTTATTAATTGTATTTGTATATTATTAAAAATATTTTTTATTATATGATGTAACTAAAAATTTACGGTTTTCGCAATTTTTCCTTTATCTGTGCTATAAGACGTTGCTTCGTACTAAATTTAACTCACGGGAAGTACCCTGTAGGTTTTGATTCCCTTGCGAGTTTCGGAAATTTGCGACATAAACGGCTGTATCTTTTGATTGCGTTGACTTAGAAGTTTGATTATTTCACAGCTCCAAGGGGCAGTAGACCCGAGTATTTGATATAAATTTGAGCTTAATACCTTCACGCGTTCCTGAGAAAAAGGGTCTTGACAGACGGACGGACAACAAAGTGATCTTCATAGGGTTCCGTTTTTTCCTTTCTAAGTACGGAACCCTAAAAATCGGTACACGAATTGAGTTAGGGTTCCGCAGATTGATAATTTTTGCCCAAAACAATTTGAATAGGTTGTAATTAAAAATTTAATTATCGTGATTGTTTTCAGATTTTTAAATCTTCGGTATACAATCCATACTAATATTATAAATGCGAAAGTAACTCTGTCTGTTACCACTTTACGCTTAAACCGCTGTTCCGATTAATATGTAATTTAGCATGGAGATATTTTGAGTCCCGAGCAAAGACAAAGGGAAAGGCTACTTGAAAACGTCAAGTCAACGCAGGCAAAGCAGTCAATATAAATCTAAGAGAAACCTGAAATGATTTTTTATTAGGTTTATTATAATAGGTTCGAAAATTGAAATTGTTAAATTTACGTTTTGAGACCTGTACAATGGAAATCGGTTTTACGGTATTCCCCTCTCCTGAACCATACATACACAAATTAAATGACCGATAATCGTTTTTGTACCCTGAGATGGCGCTGCACACTAATCCAATTGTTATTGGGACAGCATGAATTGTAATGCAGAGGGCGTAAATTGGATCCCCGAACAGGACAAACAATTATGTGATGAACATACCTAATGTATAACATACCTTCCCTGAAACCGCAATGTTTGCGACCATTTAGGTTCTAAAGGGTCAGAATTAATTCCCTGCGGATAGCTAGCGGTACGATAGCAGAAAATCTTTTTTAGATTATGTATATATATGTCCAGGAATATTTTTTTAGCTTATTCCCGCGACTTCGTCCGCGAGGACTGTTGGTTTTCCCTACAATAATATATTCCGTGTGAGTGCTCTACCAATTGAGCTATCGAGGCACAAATCTGGCTGATGATAATCCCAACTGCCGTGTAACTTTACAAAATTGTATCCCCTATTTTGCCCTCTCTAGGGAATGACTTTCCAAAACGGTGAAACACGTCATTCTTTAATTTCAACGTAAATGCCAAACACCAATGTAACCATTTTTTTTTTAATATACCACTAAAGTGGCAAACAAGCCTACGGTCCGCCTGATGGTAAGTGGTCACCGTAGCCTATGGACGCTTGCAAAACCATTTTATTTCTCTTTTAGATGAGTTTTGCAGAATCCTTTCTTAGTATTTGCCAATGTTATAATTGGAAAATGTGCAAAATTTCAAAGACCCAGTTGTCTGGTCTGTGCGTTTTTATCAGTTTATTATCTATTAATATTATTATTTGTATTTAAGATAGTACATATTATATTATTTATATATACAGATAGATTGCGTGTAAGTAATGCAACGCAACGCAACTATTGCGCACGTATTTCCGAGTGTGCACCGAGCTTTAGCCGAGGCGGTATACCTATGATTCCGTACGACATTCTTTCGTTGAAACCACTTTCCTGAACGTAAGACAGGCTTTCTTGGAAATGCTTGCAACACAATTCGAAATCATCGAATTACATTTGGAATGTAAGCTTTTCCCGCGGCTGCAGTATGTAATAGCTTGTATTTTTAACCGATTTTGGAAAGGGAGTTTTCACGTCCGCACTTTGTAATATATACGTTGGCTGTACACATTATTAGAGTAATTATCTTTATTTTATTATTATTTTTAATTTAGATTATCATTATAGATTATTATTAGATCAGATATTTGGTAATTATTTTTACCTTTGTAGTGCATCTTAATGAAGCCGGTTGTTTTTTTTTTTTAAAAAGTTTTTATTTTTACTTTTAAGTTATGATTTGATTTTTTCGTACACTAAAAACATCCATACTAGTAATTAAATGTTATACATGAAAGGCGTTTCACCAGTTCCAAATAAACACCAATTTTTTTTTTTTACCAAAAGTTTAGGGTTTAAATTCACTTCATTAATATGGGACTACCTCGGAAGTATACCCTTTTAAATAAAAAAAAATATTTGCAAAACCGTCTATATATGACGGAGTTATTCCCGAACATAATGTACATAAGAATAAACGAAAAAAATTTAAATATCCGAATTGACAACCTCCTTCTTTTTGAAGTCGGTTAAAAAAGATTATTAGTGTTTGTAAGGAAAATGTCGCTAACAGGTTTTTCATTGGAATTTAAACGATTATCGGAAATGCAATCGGTTCACTTTTGCCTTTGCACCGGAGCTCGAGCCGATTACGTGATCGTGTAGGCACACCTTAAGTTTCATAGTTTACTTGTATATATGAAATACCAGTTGTTAACCGCGGTTTTGCCCACGTTATATATAGCTATGCCAGTAGCCAGTAGTTCGTATTACGAGTACTTACTACGAGAGATTGCTTGCCGTCGTTATTTGAAAAATTTAAGTGTAGGTATGGGCTGTACGTTAACTATTTACTGGCTGTCTGTTTTACATATCTGTATATATAAAAGAAGAAACTGACTGAATGATTCAATAACACATCAACGCACAGCTCAAAACGCTGGGTCTAGAATGATGCATGTAGGTTTATTATTTGATGCAAGGCTTCTCTAAGAAAGGATTTTACAAAGTTCACCCCCTTAAGGGTTAAAATGGAGTTGGAAGTTGAATCCTTTGATTTTGAAGCTAAATGTATAAAAAATTGTATTTGGGCTTTAGGTTGAAAATAAAAAAGGATTAAAGTGTTACACCCTTTTTTGAAAAATCATTCCCTAGAAAAAAAGGGATCAATAGTAAGTGATTGTTGGTGTTAAGATATTTATTTGTGCTTATATAAAGATAGATAGAGAGAGAGAGAGAGAGAGAGAGAGAGAGATAGTCGTGTGGATAGAGATAATCTCGAATTCGAGATATGTTTATTTGATTAACTCATGGCTTATTAATCGCGGTAACTGTTTTAGTCGATAAATCGACTGGTTTGAACTAGGTACGTCAAAAAACATGACGGATATAGTTTGCAAATAGTTTTTTGGATTCTTAAAACCTCTTTTTAGGCATATGTCGTCCGCTAGTATTAGTGAATGAGGCTAAAAAGTATTATATTTTGAGGGAGGGGGGGGGGGGTTGTTATATATATATATATCAAAATGGGAATAATATAATAATTCCCCATTTTAATGACTTTGATGACTCCCCTAAAATAACAGGGGTCAAAAAAACCCCTCTTGTGCCCCCTTTTTTGAAAAGGGGTTTTCCCTATAACTTTCCATTTTGATGATCGATACTACCAATGTTTTTACCAAAAAATTTTTTGTGACTTTTTTTTTTAAAAAAAGGGGGATTCGATACTCCCGCCCACTCCCACCCAAATCAAAACTATTTAGCCTTCAACCAATATTACTAATTCTGACTCTTTTTCATACCACTTTCCGTGCGACATTCCATCTCTTACCGACCACTCGATGCATGTCGAACGCTAGCGTGCGACATATGGCCATAAAGAGATTTTAAGGATACGAAAAACTATTATCTCCCATGTTTTTTCAACATATCTAGTTCAGACTAGTCGATCTATCAACTAAAACAGTTACCGCGATTCACAAGCCATGATTAAATCAAATAAACGTATCTTGAATTCGAGATTATCTCTAGCCGCACGAAAATCAGGCCCCATGGACCTAATTCTCACTTCATCCGAGATAATCTCGTATTAGAGATTCTCTGGAAGACACCATCTCGACTGTAAAATTTCGTTCGTCGACATCATTTTCTCGTTTGCTGTATTCTCACTATGAATCGAAACAACCTTCGAACAAAATGTTGTTCGAAGCGGTGAAATGTTACCATTGTGAACCGGTTACGCTACGAGGTACGTTCCGTTGCACAGTTTTAGAGCGTTTTTAAAAACGCCCACTCTAATATGCCTCTTTTGATATATTAAAAAAGGTTTCAGTGACTACAAAATGTTTGAAGCAACATTTCACTTGTGTTTTATCATTAGTAATAAGGAAATAAAATAAGTATAACTAAGTTTGTAAACTAAATTCCTATTTCAAGAAATTGCTATAATCTTTAAACGGAACGTATTGGACATAAATAAAAAAAACTCTGTTTGTTTTTGTTGAGTGTTTTATTTGTTAATTTGGTTGAGAATTTTAAGTTATTTTTATTTTTCAAAGGTATAATTGTGTTAATTAAATTTTTCTCACATGAAATTAGCACCTAGTAGTATAGCACTAAAGATGGCGGTATGGGGATATTTCATATTTGGTAAAATGAGTCTTTTTTTCCGCCCTTTTAATTACTCTGACCTACATTTTAGGCATTTATTTTAGATTCTAAAGCATAAAGTATATGCTAAGAGTAGAATTAATGTTTAGAGCCCAATCATTTTAAACTAAATTTGTCATGAAACGAATGCGAGATGTAGTCTCTAACGGTCCCGACCACTCGAAGCAGTTCGGGCGGTTTGCGTTGGAGAAATGTCCGATTCGACATTACCAGAATTGCTTAACTACATTTTCGTTCGAGAAAAGTTTAAATTCGTACTTTATTTCGAATTCGAGATCAATTCGATCGCGTGAGAATTGGCTCCCAGGTCCCTGGGACCTAATTCTCACTTCGTCCGAGATAATCTCGTATTAGAGATTATCTGGAAGGCACTATCTCGACTGTAAAATTTCGATCGTCGATATCATTTTCGCGTTTGCTGTATTCTCACTATCAATCGAAACAACCTTCGAACAAAATGTCGTTCGAAGCGGTGGAATGTTGCCATTGTAAACCGGTTAGGCTATGAGGTACGTTCCGTTGCACAGTTTTAGAGCGTTTTTAAAAACGCCTATTCTAATATGCTTCTTTTGATAAAGTAAAAAAGGGTTCGGTGACTACAAAATGTTTGAAGCAACATTTTACTTGTGTTTCATCATTATTAATGAGGAAATAATAAGTATAACTAAGTTTGTAAACTAAATCCCTATTGCGAGAAATTGCTTTTATCTTTGAACGGAACGTATTTGGACATAAATAAAAAAAAACTCTGTTTGTTTTTGTTGTGTGTTTTATTTGTTTATTTGGTTGAGAATTTTAGGTTATTCTTATTTTTCAACGGTGTAATTATGTTTATTAAATGTTTTTCACATGAAATTACCACATAGTATTATCAAAATACTACGCAGCACTAAAGATGTCGGTGCCGGACCTCAAACATTTTTGTGTATGTGATGTAATCTAGTGTTTGTTATGATGGAAATCAAAAGAAATAGAAGAATAATATTGTCATGGGCGTCTTTGATAATTGCAAAAAACGGCCAATCAATCTATTGAGAAAAGACTAGTAATGTGAAAGTCATAAAGGTAAAAAAATATCATATTTGGTAATATAAGTCATTTTTTCCGCCCTTTTAATTACTCTGACCTACATTTTAGACATTTACTTTAGATTTTAGAACATATAGTTCACGCTAAGAGTAGAATTAATGTTTAGGACCCAATCATTCTGAACTAAATTTGTCATGATTCGAATGCGAGATGTAGTCTCGAACGGTCCCGACCACTCGAAGCAGTTCGAGCGCCTTGCGTTCGAGAAATGTCGGATTCGACATTACCAGAATTGCTAAACTACATTTTCGTTCGAGAAAAGTTTAAATTCGTACTTTATTTCGAATTCGTGATCAATTCGATCGCGTGAGAATTGGCTCCCTGATTCGAAAAATTCTTACAATGTTAGAAAGCTGTTATAATTTGTTCTGATAAGCTCAGGATTCCGTAAGATACATGGGGATAAAGTCGCGACGGACTACTAGTCTGCAATAATTCTAATTCTACGAAACCCTTAGTTTATGCGTGTACGGTACGGCACGTATTGGACCAATTTATGTAGATATAGTATATATACATAGTTGGTGGTGGCCGAGGGCTGTCGATTTCACTTTGCGTCCTGAGTGGCGGAGGCTCAAGTACATTGATTATTCGCACCACTCGCTTTTCAGTGAAGGAAAAAATCGTGAGGAAACCAGCATACGTCAGAAAAAAAAAGATATGTGAAGTCCACAATCCGCACTGGGCCAGAGTGTGAACTATGGCCCAAATCACCCTCGTTGGGGGTAGGTCGTGCCCCAACAGTTGGGACGTATGTATGAGGCTGATAAGGATCGTAATCACAGACAGATAGATAATTTTATTTTAATGTATTTATTTATTCTCTACGCTACTAAAAAACAAATGAGGAATAGGTACTAATTATGGTGAGTCCGGCTTAAATAATGTTCGATGTTTAAAAATATAAGTGCAACGTAGTTTGTTTGAAATAATTAACGTAGGATTCCCCTAAAGGCTATGGCATACCCTGTCAAAAAGCGTGCCGTTTCGACCAGTGTACAAAGACATATTACACTATTGAAGCATACAAAGAGACACAGTTCTATGTACGATAGGCGCTAGCACGTGGGCGCACGTTGAAAATCTCGATTTTCTCGGTTTTTATCGGTATAAAATTCAAATATTTATTTAGAACTATAAAATTAGCAAATTCGATTGGTCATATTGAGATATATTTGACAAAATAAGAACCAAAAAAATACAACAATTTGTTTTCCAAACAAAAAATCCAAAAAAGCCCAAAAATAGAGTTTCAGAATTAATTTTCTTTCTAAATGTTTTAATTTCCAAATGATTATAATATTTACAAATTCACTAAATTAAGGTTTGAACCATAACATATATTTTATTTAAGTTAAAAAGTGTACTCAGGACTCTAACAAAATTAATCAAATTCTTGCAAACTTAACTCGTGTAGGTATGTTATCACCTTAACTCTGAAGTTGGTCCAAAGTATCCTAAGTTGACACCACTGCTTGTGAAACAACTCACATTGTCTATCTGTACGTATGTCAACAAAAACAACGTGTAACCAGGGCAATAACCCCGACCACTTATGCTCTCATATCTGAGCTAGATACTGTGTGAGACAGGTGAGTATTTGCTGAACTAATCTTTGCTGGGAGAATAAACGACCTGCAGATAAAAAGTTATAAATTTCATGCTGAAAGTAAAAAAAAACATGGGACTCTTTTTTAGGGTTCCGTTGCCAAATGTCCGTCCGTCCGTATGTCACAGCCACTTTTTTCCGAAACTATAAGATCTATACTGTTGAAACTTGGTAAGTAGATGTATTCTGTGAACCGCATTAAGATTTTCACACAAAAATAGAAAAAAAACAATAAATTTTTGGGGTATTATTTCGTGTGGGTATGAAATATGATATGTTTTCGAAAATGATATCTTATATATTTCTTTTTTGTAAACTAAATAGTTTGCGCGAGAGACACTTCCAAAGTGGTAAAATGTGTGCAAACTTTCACCGAAAATTGGTTTGAACGAGATCTAGTAAGTATTTTTTTTAAATACGTCATAAATCGTAAACCGCAATTTAACTTTCATTCAATCAGCTGAAATATAAAAATATTTTTGTATTTGTGTTTGTAGATTACATAAATGGTGGTAGGTCCGGAACCCTCCTTCCGCGATTCCAACTCGCACTTGGCTGGTTTTTTATGAAAAATTTAGTAATTTTCATTTTTTAGTGTAAGATTGAATTAGGTGCATATGTAATTATGTAAATCAGAAAATGTGTTTTAGCGTCATGCGTGTTTTTTATGGTATAACGCGTGTCAAATGGAATAAAGTATAAACGTCTTCATTTTATATCGCTTCAAGGTATAATACATTTAATTATATAATCATATATTACGGCTCTAACGATTTGATGAAGTTTTGTATTTAGATACAGCTTTGCTTTCTAAGTTTACCTATGTAGTTATATTTTTCGCAAAATAAATTTTTTGTTCTATTCACTAAAAGCCTAACTAGTTATTTTCCAAGAACCTGTAGGTTTGTTTTTTTACTATGGTCACCCTACAACGCAAATTGATTACAAAACGTAGCTAGACGTGGGCCGGTGTATTGTTCCACAATATTGCAATGACATTTTTTTTTTTAATATATGTTTTATAAAATAGCTAGCTGTTATGTTAAGTGGCGAATACTTTAATGTGACTGCGACATACACAATTTTTTGACTTTGTTTTGCTGTTATCTGGAGCTTTTTTGATATAACTTGCTTATACATTACCTGAATTATTTAATGTACAGTTTTTTTTCAAAAGTAACAGTTAAATAACAATTAATGTTATTTTTACATCGTTATGTATTAATCCCAACATTAAAACTAACATTGCATAAAAATTAGAGACAACAAACCTAACCTACTGAGATAACAAAAAAATTAATAGAACTGGGTGACAGTTGTGACTTGCATCATTCTTGACTGTTGTGAGTATTTATGAGTCATATTTAACTTTTACTCATTGGGCAAACATTTATGTGTACTTTGTCTATTAATACATGTCAAGCATGTATAACTTAGCGTGCACATGATAAAGAGAGGAATGCAGAATTCACTTAGTGCAAGGAATTGGGCATATTTTTGTGTAAACCACTATTATCATAATCACCCTGGATGATAACAACTTTTCACGCCTCTGTGAAAGTCCTAGTTATTCGAAATACTAGAATGTTATGAAATTTTATGATTCT
Source organism: Apoda limacodes (assembly GCA_946406115.1). Classification (NCBI taxonomy): domain Eukaryota; kingdom Metazoa; phylum Arthropoda; class Insecta; order Lepidoptera; family Limacodidae; genus Apoda; species Apoda limacodes. Next base: position 16,514,442 of record OX291564.1, on the reverse strand, counting down.
GGCTAGATGAACGGAAAGAACCCAAGTACCTAGTAAGATGCGACTCAAATAGCCGTATTTTTAATTGCGCTGAGCTGAAAAGGATTGTAGGGAAGCTATAAGGGATTGTATACCTAAGTATTTGATATTCATTACAACCTCTATGCATTTATGACAACAAAATCTTAGTAGGATTTCGTTTTTCATGTAATTAAAAAAGTCGGACTACGTGTCCAGAGCGAATTATTCCGTGGATTTGATTTGATCGCATTTCTGTCTATGCACAACAAGGTATTTCAAATATATTTTTAAAATTAAATTTTCATTAATTGGTGGTACCAGCGAGCCGCGTTTTACTTTTTTAAATAAAATAAAAATATAAAAGTCACTAAAATAAAACTTTATCTTGGTCACACTTACCCGTATGAAAGGATTTTTCTTTGGCAGATCACCGTCCACTTCATCCCGAGACTCTTCGTCTTCGGCTGAGTTCACCCGAACGCAGGTCTTGTGTATCTTGATGTCACCCATACTCGGCACTCATTATAGAATTCACTACAACACTAAATTGTAAATGTTCACTCACTATTTGTACACAAAAACACTAATTATTCAAAATAAAAAAACAAATTCGAAATTCAAAAATTGTAACAAAACGTAAACACTCGAACACTATCACTTTTTTCTGGCCAGTGATTAGTTCTTGAACACGCACTAATCTGTGATCTGAAAAAAAATGTTACGGTTAATCAACAGTTTACGACATTGTAGATAATGACTAATTGTGTGCAAACATTGATGTCATCTTGAATAAAGTTTTAATTTGTTTGCACGGTGATAAAAATTAAAAGCATTCATTAGATTAAAATACGCGATGTTGTTAAGAGTTGAGTAATGATTGTGATATTTTAAAGATAATAATAGTTTACTAGATAGCCCACTTTAATTTGATAAAATCATTCGTGTTGTACTTTTTATTGATAAACTGATTGATTTAGTAGGTTTTGATTCACGTATTATTATGATACACATATCTTTAGATAATAAGTAGGTCAACAACTTAATATGGAATGTAAAATAAAGTAAAATAATAAAGATAATGTCTAGATACGGATAAATATGATAATTATGGAGATTCAGTATGTAACGTTTTTAAAATGTGGAGTCCTACCACTATCAGTACCATACCGATCAAATATTAATGGCACAATTTAATTTATAAAAATAATATTTTATAAACAATTAAATATGTTTCAATTAATTAATTTAGTGAACAATCAATGTGGCTAATTCAAATTTTAAAAATGAATCTCCTAACTGCTAATATATAAGGTTGATTAACCAAAGCGGCATGCATTATGACTAAAGTTCGATAAAAAAACAATGATGATACGTCATCATAAAATATTTCGAAGAAACCTATCAGTTTAGTGATGTTGTTTCACAGGTATTTTGACGATGCAGGAAGGACATGACACTCAGTGTCGATGGCCTTCAAGGCAACCCATTATGTGACTCCTTCAAAACCAGTCAGCGATTGTGTTATTCTTTTTAGAGCCCACACATTGGAAAAAGAACAATATATATGAAGTGGTTGTTTAACACTATTAAAATGTTTCATTCAATGACGTTTTAAGGTTATTTTTGCAACTGCAACACAAGTTCTACATATTAGTGTTTAATTTACACAAAGCAGTAATTAAAACATTTCAAACGTAAAAAAAGTCAATAATTCTGGCATGGCCACTTGAATCTACCTCATCATTTTACTATTATAAATGATAGATGTTTATATCTTTTTCTGTTACTTTAAATTTGAGATTTTAAACTTTTACTTACACCGGGTTCCTATAAACTAGGTTTACCTATTGAACCACCTAAAAATAATACAATGTATTAAAAACACTTAATTTTATTTTATTTAGATGAATTAATTTCTGTACATCGAAAATTTATCTATAAAGACATACTTTGTTCATAATACTTTTAGAGGTAGGAAACATTCTCTTAGTCATTTGATAACTAAATCAAATTATTCTGTTCAAATGTCTTTCCATTCACATATGAAAAAATATATAGTCTACTATAATTAAACTTGTATACAATTTCCTCATTAAAAACAACACTAAATACTATTTACTACGACTTAATAACATCGACGGATGTTACACGTTTCTAATCCACATCGCGACGTGTATCAGACATCTTTAAGACACCAATCACGTAACGGCATTGGATGTTTCCTTATTATCTATTAGCAGTTAATAATACAGCAGGTCTATTCGACGTTTAGTCACAGCACAGTGCATGAGTGCGGCCGACGATGACTACGGTCTATGGAGAAAGATGCTTATTATGTTGCCGTTAAACAGCGAACCACATTTGACTTTTGTAGTAATTACTAGGTTAGTATGTAACTAATTAGAAGTGATCGTGCAAGTGTCATATATTTAAATAAGCTAAGAGTCAGTTAATGCTATAATTTGCTGCTTGAATAATCATAGCATTTCTGTGGACGTAGTTGTAAGTCAGTTGCCTGACATAGTTGTAACGACATCGTAGTATCTGGAGCTCAATCATGCAGCAATCCCGTAGAATTTTTTGTATTATATAAACCGTGATAATTTAAAACTCGTTAATACGCGTTTGAGAGGTAAAGTCTGTAATAAGGAAATCCGCCAGTGAACCAAAGTCAAAATCTAATGAAACTTAGCAATAAATTAGGCCTACCTATAGTTAGTTAATTTTATTTTCGATTATAGTTGCAAAGGTTAGAAATGTTTTATGTTTTTGACAGTACAAAAGTATTTCATTTGTAATCGAAAAAATTAAAATACTGTACTTTGTACTATATAATATATACTAAGTATTTTTTTAATAAGACATATTTGTTTTATAGAAATGAACTTTTTTATACCACTATGGTGGCATCCGAGCACACGGTCCGCCTGATGGTAAGCGGTCACCGTGGCTTATGGACGCTTGTAACGCCAGGGGTATCACTCGCACGTTGCCGACCCTTCAAAATCCAATAACTTCTTTCTTGAATAACCCCATACTGTAGTCTTTAGAGAAAACCTTGGCAGGGAACTCATTCCACAACCCAAGCGTTCGCGGGAGGACGATTCTCTGAAACCGCACTGAACGCGACCATTTCGGTTCTAAAGTGTGAGAATGAATTCCCTGCCGATGGTGAGCGGTGCGATGGTAGAAAGTAGCCGTGGGCATCATTTTGAACAATTCTTCGGAATACATCCCATTGTACAAGCGGTAGAACACACACAGGGAGGCAAAGTTATTCATCAGACTTAAGGGTTCGATACGGCAAGTGAGTTTGGGATCGTCGAAAATTCTCACAGCCCGTCGTTAAACCGAGTCAAAAGGGCCAAGCTGGTGTCCGGGTGCAAATGAACTTAATGAGTATAAAAATTGTAGTAGTAAAAAAAATAATTAATAACTCGAGAACTTGGTTCGAAACCTTTAGTGTACAAGGCTGACTAGTGTCGCAGTCGATCATCTATTTAGTACCTATAAAACTTAGGCAACAAAAAATATAGATAGAGTGTCGCGTCTCAGCCCAATCCATTTTCAAGAGTCTCGCTTCACACTCTGGCGACGCCAGTCGGCTTATTTTTATGTAAATGTGTGAGTCACACTCATGATTAGATTACTTTGATTTGACATGCTTTGACCCCAACGCTCTGTGTATTTTTTTAGTTATTAGGTATAAATAGGATGGATATTTCACAAAATAAACGATTTTCCACTATGCCTACGTCGCTCGGCCATGCACTGATTCCCTCACATTTCTATGCGAGGTCGCATCACGCTAGTTCAAGGCTACATTCACTTATTTGATTAGCGCATTTAACATTGATCTTATCCGGAGTATGTGACCGCCTATACATACAATTTTAAAGTTTTTAGGTGCGTTTTGTTCACTTCTTTAATGCGTTTAGTGTCATAATCTAGTCAAGTTAAAAAGACATGAATTCTGTATATCACACTGTATCAGCTCATTCCCTTTTGTTAAATTATTAATATTAGGCGCATAATGTACATTATATTTAATTTTTTAATTTATTTATTTGGATTTACACACAGTTACATCATTACATCTTATAAAGTCTTAATTAACAGTATAAGTTATCAATGTAACCAGCACCACAAACCCCAAATGATTACAAGTAGATGATAGTTTAGACGGACACACGGACAGACGGACAGAATTTAATAAGTACAAGTTTAGTGTTATTTGAAAAAGTTCTGATTAAAATGTATAATATTAAATACAATATAATAAAAAAAAGGGAAAAAAAAATACATACACATACATACGTACATAGGTACACATATATATACACATACACATACACATATATGCACATATGCGTACAGACAAAAGTTATTCGTTTAATTATTCCACTAAATTTTTAATACTTAATGCTGCTTTTGTAAGCTTTCTTAAGGTTCTCTCCGGTAAACAGAATATATCAATGTGATTGAAATTCTTATAAAAATTTTGTATCATATGACACAATATGTTGGTCAACAAAACGCCACATATGTCATCGGTCAGGGCTTAGGAGCATATCGTCTATCTCTATACTCGTCTATCGCAAACGATAAGCGGAGTTAAGCAACGTCTGGTTTTGGCAGTACTTGGATGAGTGGCACATTTTTGTAATTTCTCTCCGGTCCCTAGGTGTATTGACATGACAGAAGTCGTTAAGCCAAATCGGAGGCCTATGAGAACTCTTGAGAGTCGAGTAGCAAACATCCACCATTTGTCCAATCTCCAACGTCCTGGGCCAGCTTTCTGGACTGTGTGTGACCTAAACCTACTTCTCAAAGAAAGAGGCCTAAGCCCATTAGGGCGTACAACGGCAATGTGATATCGTGTCAGGGTGAATGGGTCTGATATTTATAGGGGCTCGAAATCTAAAAGTGGGGTAGCTTTTTTCGTTATTTTATGTGCAATAGTTTTTGAATTATGGTAAATACTGTACAAATAACAACCTCCGAGCGAAAAACCTGAATTATAGGCAAAAATATAAAAACACTCAAACACAATTATCTCGTAAAGTTAAAAAAAAGGGACGGTCGAGGAATTAAACGAGGTTCGAGATAGTTTATTCAATGTGCGTTAGTGTAAAATAATAAATTAATTATTTCGCTCACAGATAAAGCGCTGTATTGTAAAGTTAATTGTTTAGTTTAGGCTAATTAATTTTTATTTAACAAAATAAAATTCTATAGCACTGAGATGTGAGTAGGTACCGGCGACTATACTTTCTTTGTGCGGTTTGAAGGCTTGAAAAAGACATTTATTTTCAAATTTAGAACAGAAACCCTTTTTACCTGACTGTGCCGATATCCGAAGTGTATGTATGTATGTATGTATGTAAAAAACAGAATAAAGTAAATATTTAAGGGGGCTTCCATACAACAAACGCAGGAAGACGCTTGAGTATTCACTGAATACTTAGTTATATATTCACTTTGAAAATTTATAATTAAATTAAAATAAAACAAATATTTTAGTGTGGCTCCCATACAACAAACGTGATTTTTTGCCGTTTTTATAAATAATGGTACGGAACCCTTCGTGTACGAGTCCGACTCGCACTTGGCCGGTTTTTTACTTTTGCGCATCCCGTTGTGTATTTGGGGGATATTATTAGACCGGTTCTTCGAGATGGGCCTTTAAAAAAGTACTTAACCTAGATTCGTCTACACCGATAATGAAATGAATAGGGGTTTTCGGTTATAAATAAATGTGGACACGAGGTCCAAGGTTCTACGGACTTAAAGCGATTAAGTCCAGGATTATCACCACCATGTCGCTCCAAGGTTGATGCTGAGCCCAAGGTCAAGGTGACATTACTTATAAGTAACTTGAGAACCGTTCAGTGCAGGCTAGAGGTCGCAAGATGGCGGCGGTGTAGATTTATCTACGTTATGAGAATTTTCATGCTTTCAGTCTATGATAGAATTGTAGTCTTTAGTTCTATTGTTTAATTTATTGTTACTTGCTGTGTATATTTACTTACATATTTGTGTTTTATCTATAAATAAAAACCGGTCAAGTGCGAGTCGTACACGCATTTAAATATCTGAAAATCTTATAAACCTATTTTGTTCAAGACAAGAATTGTCAAACAAATCAAACAACAGTTGAATTAGGTTTTAGGGTTAAGGTTGAATTTGTACAGCCCTATGATTGGTTTTTATTTTTATTTTAGAACACACCTTGTAAAAGTTAGAGGAACGGAACTTCGGAAGCCAATAGCTCGCAAGGTTTGTTTTTACTTTTAAAGAACTGACGAACTTTATTAAATCCTATTTATTCACCAAAAACCAATTTAGCATTATAAACGACAGAGACATTACAGGTTATTAAAAAAATTTATTTCCCTGTTATGGAAATAGGATAATGAAACGTAATCCTGGTTTAGAAAAATTAAAGAAGATTAGCTGGTTTTCCATTTCCATTAGGCGATACGACGAGGACAACGACGAAGAAACTGGCAAAAGCAATTGTATGAATGAGCCATCGTCGTGTTGGTATCGTTGTGGTTCAATTGAAAAGCGTGGCATACATCTTTGGTGGCATATATTTTCATACACTTTTGCTTTCGCCGGTGTCGTCGTCGTGTCGTCGAATGGAAAACCAGCTATTCTTGTTGTCTGTTTTAAGAAAATGAGAAAGAGATACTTTATGTATCAGTTAAGACATCGGATGGAGATAATTTATGCCCCTTTTAAGAATAAAGGATAGAAATACTTTCTGTCCCCGTTAAGGAAATGATATTGTTCATTAACATATCAGGAGTAATAAATCTACTAACATAGAAATATAAATAAAATAACTATATTAAAAAAAATAACCCACAACAACCTACATAACAATATAGTTCATCTTTGTATGCAACAGGTGTGTGGGTGTGTGTTGTGTGTAGGATAAAAATACTTTATATTGTCGTGGGCACAGATAATAATATAATACTATACTAATAGTAAAATGGGATAGAGCTTATTATTTATAGCCGTAAAATAATAAAATAATTAAAAAAATGAGATAAATAGATACTCCATGTCCCAGTTAAGAAACTGGAATAGGTATACCTATGTATGGAATGTGAACAGAAATGAGATAAGTATACTATGTAACGTAGGTTAGAGTTACCGTGGGGGACAAAAAATAACACTGCGTATTCTAAATAGTAGGTGGTACCTATATAAATATTACCGGTCGAAACAAGCGCATTAATCACAACATATATAAATTATTCAGCTTGCACGAGTGCATTGCGATGCAGCGATGTGGCCGCATCGATACCAGGAAATATATCATTTTCATATAAGATTATTTATACATTTCATAAATATTTAAATCAGAAGTAGATGTATTACTTTACGGTCAACTAGTTTTGCCTGGAACAAGTTAAAAGCATTGCACTTTGTAACGACCTCGTAGTTTAGAAGACGAATAAAGAAAATGCGCGAAACAAATTTATAAGGTGAGGTGTACTGGAATTGGAAGTATGTACGTACGTCTTTCTCAGAAAAGGCGAGGTCAAAATTACTCTAAACCTTTAAACGTGTTTAGTAGTAGTAGAAGCCAGTGGCCGATTGTAATTTCCATACCGCCCGTGTTACACACAATATTTTTCATCACATCTGCGAGTACATAAATAAAAATATAAAGTTAATAAATAAATAAACTCACTAAAACACAAATCAAATGTCGGAAATAGAAGTAGAAAAAACAACGTATCATCAACTATATATCTAGAGAATTTATAAATTCAAAAGTTTTCGCTGAAGTTAAAAATTGTAATTTCTCGGCGCTTATTCTGTGCGGGTAGTTCATATTTTGAACAGACGGCTTTTATACATACTTGATAGAATAGGTACCTCATTACCGCCCGTGAGTTCTATGAACTTTGAGAAAAGTAAAATTAACTTTTCTCTAATTAACTAATTCCCAGAGTAATATGGAATAATGAAGTAAGGAGTAATTAAGGTCTTAGCACCCGCTTTGCCTATGCACGTAATGAAACTGTTTACGAGAGTGAGATGAAAAAGCATTGATGCGTGTGATTAAAACAAGAGTTTTTTTATGCCACTAAGGTGACAAACAAGCTTTCGGTCCGCCTGATGATAAGCGGTCACCGTAGCCTATAAACTGTGCTTGGGTTGTAGTAAATAAAAGTCTTTGGTGTCTGCCTACCTTTTTTGGGACTGGCGTGATGTTATGTACGTATGTATAAAGTTGAAATGTTTAATACCACTTTACGCGGCTAATTGTTTTCTTTATACGGTAGAGATAGACGTAGACTCTCTTACTGCAAGGTTCCTCACCTCAAAAGTAAAGCTCTGAGCCCCTATAATATCTGTCAGCTGTCTATTTGCCCGTCTGTTCGTTCGTGTATTACAGACCTGTAACTGATAGACGTAGCAACTTTAAAATTGGCATAGTTAAACATCATGGTGCGAATCTACATACAGCCCTCTGAGACAAACAAACAGAGGTTAGGTTAGGTTAACATGAAAAGATATATAAATCAACTATGTTTTTTTACACTTCCATATGTTAATTGTTATGTTAAAATGTTAAGAAAGATCTGCACGAATTAACAACTCATTAATCTTATTAATGCACTTACCTACTCTGTGGCTTTTTGTACACATTCAATTCGCTCTTGTCATTTTTTTTGTATTTTACTTGTTATCAGAGGTCGTCGTTCTAAATTCAAATATTGAACAATGTTACCAGTCTCATGTATGTCAAATGGACTGGTTGTTATTGAAGCAATGCCGCGACACACTTAGCCAAAAACTTCAAGGCTCTGTTTAATTTTATTACTAATTAGTTGTTTACAATTTGCTGAACTCATACTAATTAATTGAATTGATAATTTCCTTTGATCATAATGGAATTTTGTAGGGAGGGTTAGAAAGATAATTTTTGGCTATAAATTTGGTATACAACGCCAAGTTATGTACGTCCTTGCCCATACCGATCTATCCAATGGGCGCTTTTACACCAGTCGATAACGCCATGGATTCGCTACTGACCCGATATCGGCAGACAGATCATATGATACATTTAGTATACTAAAAAAAATATATAAATATAAATATATTTGGACATTACACACAGCGCCGTCTGGCTCCAAAGTAAGCAAAGCTTGTGTTATGTATACCAGACAACGGATACAAATACATATATTTTTTTTGTAAATACATACATATTATATATAAATACACACAGACTCCAGGCAAACACAAATGTTTTCACATAAATGTTTGTCCAGTGCGGGAATCGAACCCATACACTCTGCACAGCAGCTGGCCGTACTACCAACTAGGCTGCGAGGGAGACTAAATGCTTTCATTATGTCGTTATCACCGAATATCGAATTAAATTTAAAAGTTTACTATCTTTTGTCAAATATACGCATAACAAAGAAGTGTGTAAGGATCGTAGCAAGTGGCAGTTCTCGGTCTGCTGTTACAGCGCATCTGTTTGTCTATCTGTAAAAAGTTAAAAGTTAAGTAATATGAGTATAAAATAATATTAGAGGGACCTGGAAATTGCAATTATTTAGACTGAAATCTGTCATTATTTAGCCTGATATTTATAATTATTTGGTCTGTATTTTGTATTAAATAAGCCTGAAATCTGTTTTTTTTTATTATTTGCCTTAAATTTTGCTATTACTTAGCCTGAAAGTTGTGATTGTTCGCTCTAGTAATTCTATTTGGCCTGAAATTAGTATGTTTTTAGCTAAAAATCTGTCATTTTAATGACACACCTAAAAGATTGTACATTTCAGATAGCATGGTGCCTAACATAATATAATTTTGTTTCTGAAATATGATAAAAATAAATTATAAACAAGCAAAGATATAATTTATACATATCATCAAAACTTCATATTCACATACTTCAAGGTCAACATTGTCATTAGGGGTTGCAGTTTATTAATAAAACCTGGCCAAATGCGTGTCGGACTCGAGCACGACGGGTTCCCTGCCTCATACATCTATAAAAACGGCAAAAAAATCACGTTTGTCGTATGGGAGCCCCTTTAAATATTTATTTTATTCTGTTTTTTAGTATTTGTTGTTACAGCGGCAATAGCAATACATCATCTGTGAAAATTTCAACTGTCTTACTATCACGGTTCATGAGATACAGCCTGGTGACAGACGGACTGACAGACGGATAGCTAAGTCTTAGTAGTAGGGTCCCGTTTTTTAACCTTTGGGTACGGAACCCTTAAAACTATTCATCACACGCTCCATGCATGCTACGTGGAATGAAGTATAATTAAAAAAATTTCATCGGTCAGTCATTTATTTCGACTCGCTTTTGACTGTCTATTTATGCTTATTTACACGGTTTTGATTCCCAAAACGGCAGCCAGCCACTGGATATGCGTCATTTTATGAATGACAACAAATTTGTAGTTCAAATTACGTCGCAAAATTATTCCTAACATAATGTAAATAATACTTTCTACGCCACATTTGTGTTGTTAATATAGGTACATATCTTAGGAACACACCAACATATATTTTTTACAGGCAACATTGATCAAATAACTTATTCTTTTTGCTATTCGGGATAGCAATAAAAGCGCGTATTTTTATCTACCACCTGAAATCAATAGCGCATTCACCGTCAGCTAACTGTATGCTTCCACAGTTAGGTGCGAGCATGACAGATATACTAACAATATTTATTAGAAAGAGACAAAGCAAGTCCAGTCGATCAATTTGTTTCCCGACAAGTGGAGTGTGAAGTCTAGATAGGGTTGCCGCTTCAACAATAGCAAATGTTATTTTCTTGAAACGCATCGCTGGCTTAATTCGTGCAGTTAGCATTTGTGTTATGCGTTATGTTAGCCATTTAGGTCACGGTTTGTTCTTTGACATTAATATTCGTTTTGACGTGACAACGTCTTATAAATTGGTTTGCCGGGTGACACTTCAAGAAACTGCGTTACGCTCCGCTCACGTTATGCGCTCACAATGAGAGCGAGTGAGAGGCACGCGGCATGGTTAGCCCGCCTAAGAGCGAGAGAGACAGACATCAAAAGTGAAAGGCACAAGTTGTCACGTTACAATGTTAATAATATTACGATTAATAGCAATGGTTTTTTTTGTTTAAAGTGTTGTTTTTACTTTATAAAGGCAGTGCTAAATTTTATATTCAACTAAGATGTAAAGTGTAATAGTGATGTGTGTATATGTAAAGTGTAATGTGTGTATATGTAAAGTGTAATAGTTATGTGTGTATGTAAAGTGTAATGTGTGTGTATGTAAAGTGTAATGTGTGTGTATGTAAAGTGTAATAGTGATGTGTGTGTATGTAAAATGTAATAGTGATGTGTGTGTATGTAAAGTTTAATGTGTGTGTATGTGTGTGTGTGTATGTCACCATCAGAAATTGTTTTTGGAAAAGTAAGTATTAGAGACACGATGATGCTTCAATGTTTAGTTTTAAAAATCATAAATAAATTATTCGTACAGGGGTTTTATTAATTACATTTTACCGTTAATTATTTAGTTAGTAAATCAAAATTAAAAACGTTTGTCAGATTCCTAGGAAACCATCAATTCTTTAGTCAGATCTGAAACTCTTTATTAAGATTCTTATCTAGTTGTTCCGTAACATTTGGGCTGGAACCGTACAAATAATTTAGATTTTGGAGAAAACAATAAGCTTACAGCATTATAATCGGTTTTGCTGAATGTTTTTGTGAATTATCGCTAAAATATTGTGCACTTTTGCTAAATAATGAGCATTTTTTTTTTTGATATTTTGCGTTATTTATTCATATATCGGTTAAAAAGTACCGACTACGCAGATGGCCCGTACCCTGCAGTTATCGCGAAAAATGGAAAATTTATATTTCTACATTAAACTAACCGAAGTATTCGCAGGTGGATCCAGATGCTTTAACTAGTACTAAACTTGATCCCGTCACAGAGATCATATGTCAACTAGTAACAGCCCTAACATAAAATTGTCCGTGCATGACTTCATGACGCATTGCATGCACACACGCAAGTGTTGTCTGCACGCGACACGCACACATCAACGTGGTCGCGTAGACTACTTCCTGCACTTTTATGATGTCCTTGTAAGGAAGTCGGGACTCACCGGACTTTTCAGATTCTGTTTTTCATACAACTCTACTTGCCGCTTAATTATAATAATAAATAATAAATATTTTTGGACATTACACAAGGCGCCGTCTGGCCCCAAAGGAAGCAAAGCTTACAAAACAACGGATACAAATACATATTTTTTTTTTGTAAACTCATACATACACCCAGACTAAACACACATGTTTATTACATAAATGTTTGTCCAGTGCGGGTATCGAACCCATACCCTCTGCATAGCAGCCGGCCACACTACTAACTAGGCTGCGAGGAAGTTATTATTATATATAATTCTTTTGTTTATAATTATAAAATCTACTAAGTACCTGCGTACGATTGGGTCCAGTAGGATTTTCAAGTACCTACTGTTTCTACCGCCCAATACGGGTGGAGCTATAAGGTTTTGTGATTACCATGTGTTCGTTTTTTGTTAAAAAGATGCTTGCCGTAGTCCATTACTTTAAATTTAGGTTTTTTACGTAAAGATTAAAATAAAAAACAAAAAGAAAAAAAAGGCGAAACCAAAAGAAAATAGGCACTATGCGGGTGAACCACGGACAATAAACGGGTACCCTTTGTTCGTGAGCCCGACTCGCACTTAACTTTTTTGTTGGTTTTTTCTGTTTCTTTTTATGTTGCTTAACATATAGTTTTTGTATATTCCGAGGTCCGTGAATCTTAAAACTGCTACCTTATGTTAATATTAGTTTGACTTACCTTGTCGCGGCCTTTCTCGACGGCAAAGGGTGACTGTCCGTATGATCCATCGTCAGTCAGATCGAGACCTAGCTTGCACAGAGGGTTTTTTTATTTTACAAATCCTTTGTTTCCGTGGACTAGATGTTTAATATATTATAAAAATCCGATCACTGCGGTCCGTAAATAGGTATTCTGCACATCTGTAAGAACTGGCAAATTCGCACTACCGACGTGCGATCCGTACGAGCCTACTCCAAGGTCAATGTCACAACAAGAGAAAGACGTAACACGCTTATCTTTACCGAAGAGTTTTTATACTTCAGATCCAGCTTATGTTCGAACTCAGAAATACTATTGGTTTACCAAGAATCATGGAAATCAGAGCAAGGGTACTTAAGTTTTCGACGAAATGTATATAGGTATATACAGATAAAAAAATATATAGAAATTACACCTAATTTAAGATTTCATCATCACTTAAATTTAACTTATCGTCCTTTTTGAGCTCCTGGGAGCTTATTAGGAACACTCTCGAGTGTGCGGGAATAGTGAGTTCGTGAGTAAAATGTATACGGGTTTTTTTTCAGGAATCGATAGGTAAGACCTACTTGCATACATTTTTCTCTCGGATTTCAGAGTCTCAAGCTATTTGAACTCTGGAATTCGTGACATAAATGTATGGAAGTCTGACTTACAAACCCGTCAATGTACTTGCATACATTTTCCTCTCGAATTCCAGAGTCCGAAGAGTTCGAGACTGTTCCCAATAAGGTCCCTGTTTTTCCTTGTTGTTCATTCTTCAAGCGGACGATTGGACTATTAAAAGGACGTTGATCACACAGCATTGATTATATCATAAATTACTGTATCAGTCATTTTTAACTTAGCGTGAATCCGATGTGATAAGTTGTTTATATTTAATCATATAGCGATATTTACCTTTTTGCGACAATTAATCATCAGTATATAGATAGATATATATAGATAGATAGATAGATAATAGTTTAAGTTTTTGTTTAGTAGTATTTATTTATGCGACGGTCAACAGATGGCGCTGTTAATTTAAATTACAAGTTATGGTTTTGTATACCTGTGCTATTGTACAATGTTGGCAATCTTGATGCCCTAATCCCGTCACAGAATTGAAGAATTTTTGGAGCTTCCGTACCTCTTTTGATCCGGGGCACGGGTGAAATTATTATTGGATAAGAGTATAACAGGAACGTAGTAAGTTGGTTAGGTTAGGGCAATTTTCAAAGAAAAAGTAAAGTTAGAAAAACCCCCCCGACTAGGGATGGGTCATGTCATACTTGCAAAATTCTAAACCAGGTCTTACAAGTACGGGGCTTTACAAAAACTAGGGCTGAAAACAGGGTTCAAAAGACTTGAAAGTATCTGTCAGCATTACTTAGACCTGAGGGAAAATAATTTTGTTTTATTAAGTTACAGTCTTTTTATCCTTGGTATTTTAGTAAACACTATTAGGTCCTTTTTAATTTAATTTCTTAATATAGTTCCGCGCGTAATGAAATCACGGTTTATTTTCATGAGCTGTTGAGAAAATAGTAGATAATTTAATAAATTTATTCATGTTTAGTAGTAGTATTGGTAAGCACCTAAAGGTGTAGGCATTATTTTACATTACATATGCATGTCAGACCTATAATATTCAAATAAGCTGACGTAGTTAAAAGATTTCAGGTAATTTTACATACATGGCATTATCTTTTTACATAGGAACATCACATTTCTTTTATTTTTAACATTTTGTTTTTTATTTACATTTTCAATAATGTTTTTATTGTAGGTATATTTTTATCTATTTACATACTTTTTATTTTATTTTTTTATTCTGCTGTAAGCTTACATTTTTCTGGTTCCCTTGCCACCAAACTAACAGACAAATGTTTTCTTAGTATATGTTTAGTCAGGTTTAATACCCTTGACTTTTGATATGATGATTTTCCTGGCGGTGACTCACCTTCGGGTTCGAGACTCACGCCGGTCGAAAGGACGCCCCCGAGAGCGACAACCCAAGCCGAGGCTTCCCAAGCGGGGAGCCCTTGAGCGTTGGGCGCTATATGGGCTGAGGCTCCTTCAGAGTCTCGTCCCAAAAGCCCGGTGAAGCAGTAATGGCTGCAACAGCCAACTGCATAGACAGTTCAGAAAAAAAAAGGGCGCCCTGAGCCGCGCGCCGCGAGCGAGCGTCGCACTTGGTCGCACTCGCAAGGCACAACGTCCCGCGACTCCCGCGTCTATACGCCTCATTATGTAAGTTCAAATATTTTTATTTTCCAAGCGTCGTCGCGTCGGGGGACCGCTAAAGATTATAAAGCATTTATCCAACAACCAGCTAATTAATTATTACGAATTAGTGCGGTATGCACCGCGGGGGTGGGCGTCACCAAGTGCGGCGACCCGAACGGACAGACACCATAGATATGCAAGTTCAGTACTATATACAATTAGAAACAGACACGTGAGGGCAGACGACATTGACGGTTGTGTCGATTTTGCAAATTTTTCGGAGTAAATTCTTTGTTGCAATCTGCGACTACACCTGTTTTTCTCACTAAGCGGTTCCCCGACGCGACGGCGCTTAGAAAATAAAAATATTTGATCTTATACATAATATATGTGACGATAATAATTATAATAGGTTTAAAATATTATTGGTTAGTTTTAGAGTTTGTTTTTTGTGTCGGGGGGGTTTTTAAAATTTTTAATTTTACTTTTATTTTGTCTTATTCAAAGTACGTATTAGAAATATTCCTTTATATGCAAATGTGACAGTAAACTTTGGAGATACTTTCAATATCATTGAAGCAACACGCTACCAAATTTCGAATCGATAGGACATATGGAAGGTAGTCAGATCCCCTCATCAACTAGAAAAGAGCTGATGATCTTCAAACGGCTGAACAGATTTTCATGAAACATAGCTAAGAACACTTGGGATAAAATTATCCAATAATACTTACCCTCTGTTTTTGCGTCGGGGGTTAAATACTGGTTCAGCCGACGGCGATAAGGTAAAGCATTAATTAACTTAGTTATACTAACGGGTGGTCCATCTAGTTTTGAAAATTTCATCTACCGGATATTCGAGTGTGACAACACTTATATCATTCGAGTTATGACAGAAAATTAGATTAATGTTTGACATCTACAAAATAGGACGCTCTACGCTTGAACGAAATTGGGAAATATTGAAGACTTACTTCCAAAGTGGTGAGATAATGTAATGTAATGTAATGTAGGTCTTTTTAATAAAACAACTTTTTTACTATGAATTATAGCCAAATTAAATTGCAAACACAATATGGATCAACCGTTACATTACATATCTTAACTCGTAAACAAAATTATTAAAATAACGCCATTACTAATATATTTTTTTAAAAACACGTACCTATTTAGTTTTCTAAATAGTCTACTTACCTTAAAGGGCGTCCGTCTGTCACTGGACTTTTTCTCAAAATAATACGCAACGTAGAGACTTGTAAATTGGCACAACATAAGTGGCGTTTTGTTGACCGACGTTATGTACATTATGCGTTTGATGTCAATAAACCAACCAAAGAGAATGAGCCAAGATTTGTACACTGTGTCACACAAAATATATGTCTTTTTAACTTGACTGGATTATGACATTAAACACACTGAAGCAGTGAACAGAACGTACCTATAGTCGTAGATCTTGTTAAGTACATAACTACTGTCAATAACTGGTTTAAAAATAGATTAATATGCGGGGTCAGTTTTTAGCACCTACAAAAAAAAAGTAACATATCGTAAAAGGGATCAAACCCAAACGGGTTAAGTTTTCAAAAATTTAAAAAATTTTGTTACAGTACTGAGTTCACTTTTTGATGTGAAAAAAAAATGTTATAGTGAATTTGCTAATATTATAATTTGGTAATGGCAAATATATATAGTATAGTTACGATATGAATCGTCGTCCCAATACGGGGCAGGTGTGGCTATGATATAGCCGCCCAGGAGTATTGTGCGACGTGCAGCTTTGATACTGTAGAGGTGAAGGAAGTAGCCGCCCTTTGCCTAGCTAAGATAATATTCTGTTAAATAATCAAGAATCCAAACAAAGGGATTCGTTTATGTGGCTGATGGCCGACTGTAATGAGCACTGAATAATGAGTTGATAAAATAATGTTACGCGTATGGCAACCCAGTAGTTGTTGTTGCTATATTGGCAGTCAGCCATTCGAATGATTTACACAATTTGTAATTCTAAAGATGGGTTATTCTTATTACTTAATTTTTATGATAACTGATTTGTACGTGCATTATTGAAACCCTAAGAATAAATTAGAAAAGTAAGTATGGTGCTGTTGTTTTGTTGCAATTCACGGCGACGTCCTTCATATGGTTCAGAAACGGTACAAAATAGTAGTTTTATAACTTCTATTTAGTATATTTTTTAAATAATCTTTGCACGAAGAGTAAATAAATATAGGGCCCTTAATATGCGGGGTAAATTTTTGACACCAATAAAAAAAGGGTAAATAGTATTATTTGTGAAAGCTAACTGTAGATTCCAAGAATTTTGTTACAATTTTATGTTTAATGATCCCCAGCACCCAGTTGTAGATCTAGTTAAAATGTTAATTTTAGTTTGAGTAGATGTTAATTGCCAGATTATGGGAAAACATTTTTCGACACTGTAAAGTTGCGAAAGAAATTTTTAACAAAAGTTGGTAGAAACTTTGGCAAACTTTTTGTTGTATTAGTGCGGAACCCTAACTCGCTCTTAGATTTATTTACAGAGATTGTATCGATTTTTTTAAATATTAGAAATCTTATTGAATAGGTATACAGTTAAAAAGGGTTTCGTAGCTGATTTTTTTTTGGGAAAAGCAGCCGAAATAGTATCGTTTTGGATATTTTTTACTTTTTATGAGGAAATTGCGAGCAGAAATATTATAGAAAGGAGACCCTGGGGTAAGTTAGGAGGGCTTACGAGGGATACACTAGCGCCGCCCATTACATTTTAATTTCTTATAATTTAAAAATATGCTTTTCAGCTATATATAACTAGTAGCTATTCCCGCTGTTCCACCCGCCCTAAATTCGGTTATCGGTGTAGGATTTCAGCGGCAACTCCTAAATAATAGAAAAAAAAAAACGAATCACACTTGACGTTACCAAGAAGCCCATGTACTTTCTCTGGACTCAAACTATCTACATGCCAAATTTCATCTTAATCGGTACAGCGCTTTAAGCGTGAAGAGGTAACAGGTTATTTTACTTTACTTAGTTACTTTCGTATTTATAATATTAGTATGAATCAATAAGCTATTTATAAAATGTTTTTTATTGTTTCTAGAAAAATCTGCGAGTCGTGGAGATATCACTTGAGCCTGAAGTGGTCGTTTTCTGACTTCTGACCCAGTGTCTACAGCTTGTGTCATGTAACAGCATTATATTATGGCAACTGTAGTTTTAACGTTTGACCACGGGGTCTGATAAGTTTGTTGCACTATTACTATCTGCTACTTAAAGACTTATCGTAAAAACAATAAAAACGTATGACGCATATTTTTTAAATTAGGTTTTAGAAAGAGGAAATTAAAGCTATTAAAAGGTAGCGGTAGTTAGTCGGGGGGTAACCTTCTTAAGGCGTGATCACCTTGACTGGTTTGGACGACCCACGGACATGGATTTATCCGCAAGTGGTCTAACTTTTTTATTTGTTCCCGAGGCAAATATTATTGAAGGTATACTTCCTATGGTATCGTTAGGCTGCGTCAGAAAGTAGCATATTAACAGTGTTTCTAAAACCAGCATTCTTGATCCAATAACAAGGCATTGTTTTGCGGCCGCCATTATGCCGTTGTTATAGCAACCGCGGTGTGTGATATGGGAAGTCGTTCAGTTCATGTTCACATAGGAAAGTTGCTAATTATCCACAAAGTTATAAGGAATGGCGCTACCGTCTGTCATTAATTCGCTTACGTCTAATAATTTTAAATATGTTGTCAGTTCTCACCTGAATAGATAAATTGGTGAGATTAATTAGGGACAGCAAAACTGTTTTTGTAGCAACGTAGAAAAAAAAAAACTTTCGAAGTTTGTAAAATTTGTAAATATTATGTTATAGGTACACCTAATAGAAAAAGATATCCTTTTATTTTTATTTGGTAGTGTTGGTGTTGGGGGGCTTTTTTTCCTCCTTAAATTCCTCATGAGAAACAAAATTTTGAAAACGTAATTATCACACGCAAATACGCATTAGGTATACTTAGCCGGTTGTTCGGCAACAATACTATTCCATTAGCTACATCCTTAATTAGTCACGGTATTTCTGTGTACCTACCTAGGCAATTTCCCCCAAAAAAAGACTCGCATGTTGCCCACCTAAAACGCGATCCGAGTGTTTCCGGTCGCTGCTTAACCTTTCGTGAAATCCTAGGCTTCTAGTTATCTTCAGCCATGACGAAAGATAGAAATAGATAAAGAATGAGAGATTTAGGAAAAAAAATGTCAAGAGCAAGTTGGATCCGCTAACCGAGGCTTCCGTCACACACAAAAGTAATATTAAAAAGTGTCATTTAATTACTCGAAAACTGTATAATCTAAAACTGCACCGTATAACAAGGGAATTCATTCTCACACTTTAGAACCGAAATGGTCACGTACAGTGCGGTTTCAGAGAAACTTCCTCCTTGTGGAATGAGCTCCCTGCCCAGGATAACAATATTGGGTTCTTCAAGAATGAAGTTATTGGATTTTTGAAGGGTCGGCAACGCGCGAGTGATACCCCTGATGTTACAAGGGCCGATGTGACCGCTTACCATCAGGCGGACCGTAAGCTTGTTTGCCACCATAGTGGAATAAAAAAAAAAACCGTGACACACAAACAGAATTCACAGTCTTACCATAAGGGTTCCTTTCTACCATTTTGCTACAGAACCCTAATATAGGTCGATCTAGCTCAATATAATTCAATCAAAATATAACCGTTGCCGCGTTTATGTAAAACCGTTTGTGGTTCGTTACTAATAAATCTTTTTTGCACCTCAATGTTTTGCCTTGGCTTGCTCAGTAGCAAAAACAATTATAACTACTGATTTTTTTCTTGTCTTAAACCACTAAGGCGGCAAACAAGCTTGCGGTCCGTCTGATGGTAAGCGCTCACTCGCACCATTCCGACTTTTCTGAATGACTTATACGGTTTAAAATTAGACTTTTTAATGTTATATCTGTTAAATTATGTTTACCAAAGAGAATACGCCTCATGGCGTGCTGCATACAAATGAATTCTTTACTTATTTTTGACACTTGCTAATCAAACATCACGAAATTTTGTAGTCATGTTCTAGTAATAAATAGGTCTGCGGTGTGCTGGTTTTCAATTAAGAGGCCATACTACCTAAATCTATTTTTGTTGTCAAATGTTTCTCTGTTTCCGCTGAGCAAAACCGACTAAAATTTAATGTTTGTGTTCTTCGGGATATGGTTCAGACCCTAAAAACGTAAAAACGCGATTAATGAACTTTGGTTTGATAGAAAAACATCCTAAAGTGACCCCTTTTCACTGTGTTTTTTTTTTTAAGTTTTGGCAAAGAAATCTCCAAAGTCGTAAGTGCTGTTAGTTTACAACATTGCTTAAGCACAGCTGTAATAGTACTTTAGACCCTGAGAAAACGCATTTTTCGATAACAGTGATGAATAAACAACTATTAATTTATTTCATGTATTTCAGTGAAAAAACAGTGAATTGCGATGTAGGAGCACTACTCACGCACATATCGCGTATCTTATCATATCTTCGTTTTTACTCAACTTTTCTGCCACGTTATACTGCCTCTTAAATTGTAAAGTTTAAAAGGTATACAGGATTCTAGTTTGTGATACAAATTATTTAAAAAAAGATTTAGAGTTAATAAACCCACAGCCATAGATATTCGGCTTGAGTTCATGTAGGTCTACAAAAAAAATGTCAAATCCGTTACTATGAACTAGTGTTATATAATCTGTGCTAAGAAGCGCCTGCAACTGCCTGCACGGCGCGCGGCGTATTTTACAGCTTTGTTTCCCTTATCTTCAAATTCTTGACGTAAGAGGGCGATGTTGATCTAAAACTAATTTCTGTAATACCTATAATAAATATATTTATATGTACTGAAACTATCTGTTTTTTGGATGGTATTCAACGTTTTTAACGTGTTGTAATCACTTTTTGACTTTTTGCTATTATTTCTATTAGGTAGGTACTACGTTTTCATTAATAAATTCCTTGAGCCCTAGATAAAATAAATTAAAATTACTCACGGAGATGTTGTAAGGATTCCGTTTCGATATTTGGCTAGATAGAGATAAATCCAGTTCAGATATGTCATGGATCCCTATTTTAGGTAGCTACTTACCTACTTTGTTGTCGAGAATAAATTGCCATTTTGTGATATTGCATGATAAGTAACATTAGAAGGTCGAACCTTAACGTAGATAATGTAACCGAACAGTTTTCCTCAAGTTGCCAACAGTTCCAACTGACTGCGGACTCCTCAAGACCTCGGTCTGACCTTGCCACGGTCGAGACTCAAGCAAGACGACCAAAAAACCGTTGCCGCTTGAGGGTTTCCGTCCTAAATGAAGCTAAGATGGCGCTAATTTCTGGTCATGAAATCGTAAAAGATTATTAATTACCTAGCACTTAATTAATATTAAAATTAATATTTAAGCTCAAGGCGCCGATTTAAAATACATATTTGACTCTGAGAGGTCTTGTAGACCCTTAATCCTTATTAAGCCCTTAAGTAGCCATTATTGGTTAAGTTCGTGTCGGTCAAGATTTGTGTTTTTACGTAACATGTAATTTGAAATTTCTTAAAAAAATCTAAAGTACTAACTAGCTCACAGATTAAAAACACTTTGAAAAATAACACGACTCACTTTAAGTTAAATATTTTCCGAGATATAGCCGACCGAAGTTAAGCTATTCTGCGGTCTCAAATAAATAAAGATAACCTATGAAACCCGACATAAGGCATGGCTCGACATGCTTCTGGCTGTTTTTTTTTTATTTGTATTATATGTACCGTTGACTTCGAGTTCTGTAATCTGTCCCATGGAGAGCGCAATCCCTTTAGAAAGAGACAAAGCGATCTTGCGGTCTCTTTTCTTTTTCTATCAACGTCATTATGTTTGTTGATGTTTATTAAAACAAGTTTGAAAGAGACAAGAGACCTTTGCTTCGCTTCGTCTCTGTCACACTTTTAAACTACTTATACCATGCACTTTTTTTAGTTCAAATTTGGTAGTTCTCTGTGCCTTGTGTAGTGCAAAGACTATTAACGTAGCATAGGGGGGATGAACGTAGTATTTTCAGGTGGGCCGCACGCACCATTTTTTAGAAAAGTATCATGATAATATGAATTTTTGTTAACAATTACAAAGGCGGAAACTTATGTAGGTATTTATGCTTATGTAGGTTCCCGTCAGGCAGTAGTTAGCAACATTTTTTGCATATTTTTTTTTTGTTGTAAATTAATGAGCAAAAAATCTGAAATAGTAAAACGCGTCCGGGTTTACTCGTCGCGTTTGCGAGTATCTTCGCTTAGCTAGCACACATTAACTCCATTATATTATCTTTTGTATTGTCTTAGGAACAGTTCAAGGTTGTTTTATTATAATGTTTGGCTGACTATGGGTTACGTCAAACGTAAACGCTTCGATCTTCGTTACGTTTGTACTTGAGTAAGTATAAAATTTTCCACTCTTAATATAAAGCAATTTTTCCACAGTTTTAGAAAAGAGTTCATCATAGAAAAGGATTTTTACCCGACTGACCCAAAATAAGGGTAATGTGTTTCGCACGTATGTATGTACATGTGGGTGTATCCGTTCCGTTGTGACCTCCTGTAGCCTAAACGGCTGGACCGATTTTGATGAATGAGGTCTCAAATGAAAGGTATTCATATCCCGAGTGTCATAGAGTACATAAAATGGACAACCGCGAGTTGAAAAAAAAAACAAAAAACAAAACAAAAACGAAAAAAACATACAAATAGGTACAGATTGCTCAAACTACCTACGTATGGTAAGTAGGTAGTAACCTTAAAATGAGTCCCGTCTGCTTATTGTTATATATATTTGATAGGCACTTATTTATTTCTTTTTAGTTCTAAATATTTTTGCAGTCGGGTTTTTTTTATTTATTTTTTATATAAAACCACAGGTATTATATACATCGTACACACATAAACTAATAATAACTATAGTCCGTCTACAGGTTAGTGTACCTAATGTAAATTTTTCAATATCTTACTTATTTCAATACTGGACAATACCGAATTAAATACCCGCATCAATACTGGACATTGATATTGGTTTCGTTTAGACGTCAAGAAACCGAAGCCAAGGCAAGGGGGACTATTGGGAAAAGTCTGGAGTACTCGGGTCTAGCGTTCTCGAGAGCAAGTGTATGGTATGTAATGTAATTTAAGGTAATGTATACAAGAATATCTCGCCTCTCGACTTTGGATAACATTCCGCAATATGAAAGCTAACGAATTTCTCGTGATATCGCCTAATCGAAGTCTCGAGCAAATTACTCGAGTATTTTGAATGCACCTTTTCGGTATTCGTGACAAGAAGTGTCACGTGACGTGATGATGGAAAAACTTTTCGTTCTAAAGATACCGAAAAGGTGCGATTATAATACCGAATATTTGGATTTATTAGGAACTGACAAACATTCGAGAATTGTCACCTAGCTTCACGCCAAGCGACTAGCAAGGTACTAAGCGACTCCAGTACGGCCATCGTGTTATGGTGTTATTCTAGCGACTTCCCAGGTGTTAACTGCCAAGGCTATCTAAGGACTACTATGTGGGGTTCTGCAAGAAAGAAATTATTAGGTTTTTAAAGGGCGGAAACGCGCGAGTGACGCTCCTGGCGTTGCAAGCCTCCATAGGCTGCGGTGATCTGTTACCATCAGCAGGTCCGTCAGCTTGCTTGCCACCTTAGTAGTATACAAAACAGACTCTTTGAAGGTTAGAGACTTAAAAGAGAACATATCATATATGCCATATCTACGGCTATAAATCATCTATATGTAAATAAATGTTTTTATAGCAAGAATGCAGTCAAAATATTAACTTCGAGCCAGGACTTGAACCTGCAACAAATTATTTTACAGCCCATGTAAGTACCTAC
This sequence comes from Apoda limacodes, assembly GCA_946406115.1. Lineage (NCBI taxonomy): Eukaryota > Metazoa > Arthropoda > Insecta > Lepidoptera > Limacodidae > Apoda > Apoda limacodes. Next base: position 16,490,397 of record OX291564.1, on the reverse strand, counting down.
TAGCCAATAAAGCTATCGAGGCACAAGTCTGGCCAATGAAAATCCCGATTACATGTTTACTCTGGAAATACGCTTGTGCATCACGGACTGTAAGGTTTGTTGCAGGTTGGAGTCCTGGCCTAAGGTTTATATTTTGACTGCATCTTTGCTATGAAAATATCAATGACATTTATAATATTAATAGTTAAAGGTATTTAGCATAACGCAGTTTGAATTAAAAAAAAGGCGTCGCATTTACCTTAAGCCGAAGCGCAAGCAAAAAGCCACATTATTTTTCCACCACATAATAAGGCCGTAATGGCGTTCCGCTCGGATGATACAGAACGCGGCCTTGACTAATCAACTGTTTGTTCACCATAGTCACGTGAATCGTGATAGGAAATATTACAGTGTTGCAAATAAAAACAACTTGTGCTCCTAGTTTTTAGAACGGTTCCTAAATCCATTAATTAATTGATAATTAAGATAAAAATGGGGCTGTGGTCTAGCAAAATCTCATTTTAAGGAGGGTTGAAAATCTAACCTTAACTTCTTCGAGTTAAGAAAGGTGGTATCTAACTATGAATAAATTCATTATAGTGACTCCTAACTATGTATTATGTTTTCCCCATTCCTGAATCAGTATCAGTATTTTTATCAGTAGATTGATGCTTATGTACTACTCTTGAGTATTATGTAGTATAATTTGCTAAAAAGAAAAAACGAGTTGCACTCCGGGAGTGCCGGCAGAAGTGAAAACCTTTACACACGATTCGCGCTTAACACTCAAATATGTCACAAGACATGTCTTTGACATTGTCAAGAAATAATAATGTTTGTTTATTTACTTTTTTGACGTAGTATATTTGACATCGCAATCTGTCATAGAATTAAAATTCCATATCCAACCTCCCTGTACTACTCAAAATCGCGAATACTAAAAATAAAAATTATAATAGGCGTGGCATTACGGTTTCCGTCTTACGAATTTCCACGATTAGGACACGTGACCTGACGCGAGTTTATCATTTTTTACCCATACCAAAAAAAGTGCACAACGCCGCTAAAGAAGTTTTCACTTCAAAAATATTGGGTGAGTATCACGTGAGGGGACGAAGGAGAGCTGCATGGATATGAAGCTGCTTATTCTATATAATTAAAAAAATACCTCTCGTAATTAATGGCTGCCACCTAGAGGTATAGAGGTATTTTCCATGGTAAGTACCTTTTCTCAATCCTGACTTACACACCTCTATACCTCGTCAAGAACTGGCAGAAGGGTATATTACTGTGTGCCACTTGTTAGTAGTCTAAACGACTAATATATGAGACATACTTACAGCTGTCTAAGTCCAGGTGCACTATAGTTATGGTTCAGCCACTAGTTTTCTTTTTGGGAATTAGAATCATACATACATTCAACGTTTATTAAACTATATTTCTTGTGTTAGTAAATCATTAATATAATTAATAATTCTAAAACTTACTAAAATTCAGATGTTCCTTTTCTGCGTGTATGAGTCACAACAGAACCAGCACAAGATTTAAAATTCTGAGTATATGAAGTTCGTTTTATAATAATAATTATTTTCGTTTATTTTGACACCTGTCATCCGTTTGTTTAGCATTAGTATCAAAAATATCAAAATTTTAGTGTCATCTGTAACAAACTTACTCCAGTCCGTATACGGGTCTGGTTGTATTCTTTGTGGCCACCATGAGATTTGGTCAACAAGTTGAAACTTTCGAGTTAATTATAGGGGGTGAAAACTACCCCTAAAGGGGGTGTTTTTGCTATATTTTCAATTTCAAAAAAATTAGGCGAAAAAAAATTTGTTTGAACTCGTAGTTCAAATATTTAATCTATTTTATGAAAATTTTAAGGGTTTATTCGTATACGGACTGGAGTAACTGTCATGCGTTCGTTGACGATATTTTTCTTCTTTTCGTCACTTTTGCCACAAAAAAATGAAACTTTAGACCCATGTCTGGAGGTTGGGTTTTGGTGTTAACCTGTCAAACTACATATTTATTGTTTAAGAGGGCGATATAGGCCAGAAAGCTAATTTCTGTAATTCTAACGTTGTGTATGTAAATGTACTGTAAATCACTAGATAATGTCATATACATTACTATGAGATATATATGTTATATACCTCTTAGGTAATTTATACCGTAATTCCGCCTTGAATCTTTAAATTTTTTGTATGGAATTTAACGTTATTACCGTTTTGTAGTTACATTTTTGACTTTTCGCTACAAATTAGAGTCTATGCACTAGATAACAAGCTATTCTAATTATTTAACCAACTTTCATTACAAGCAAATGCAAAACAAGCTTTAAAAATTTGCACAAGTGTTGAAACAATGGTCACTTCCAGATTTTTTATTGCATTAAATACAATAAATGAAAATCATTCAGTAAGGTAATGCACTAGACAAAAGCAAGTTTTATAACATATATTTTTTTCAATGCTTTAAATGCTATAGTTTAGCCACAAAATTTGCACAAAAACGGCGTATTTTCGCGGTCTAGCCTATACCCTAGCCTTAAGGTAGTGTGTGTGCTAAGCTACTATCGTAGTGTGTGTCCGTCAATCGTTCGTTTTGCAACCACAAAAATTGTAAGTAACGTTTCAAAGCTACACGAACGATAGTTATCAGTGGCAAAAGTGGCGTTTTAAAAAATGTTAAAAATATCAAACGTGGAGACTTTTTATCCCAAAACGAACGCACTCATAAGAGTCTTACTTATAATTCTAAATAATAATCTTATCAATACGACGTAGTGCAGGCGGTAGGTGCAAATTACAGCAGCACATGATCACTACAGTAACAAAGACACACAAATAGCTACAACAGACACGTAGCTAAAAGGTAATGCTCGCAAAGAATACATAATACCTACTGTAGATAGTGTTAAAACTTAGCACGTGTATTCTAACGATTGGCATCCTTTGTAGAATTGTAGAAGGCACGTACAGTCGGGAACAAAATCATCTTATTAGTGCAAATTTAGTGTCAGTGCCGATACTGCCGGTGCACAAAACGTCGTCGTGTTAAAATTTAAAGCAATATGTGACAGTCATAAAACACTAAAAAATTCCGCAATAAAGGTTTTGTAAGTAACCTTTCGACAAGTAACCACACACCGTTCGAGTCGGTAGATATTATGAAAACAGTCATAAACTAAAACTTTATACCACTTGTCTTATTATCGAGATGACTTCTTTTAAGTGAGTTTTAGTAGTACCAAAACAAAAATAGAGGAAGTGGTTTGATTTGTTTCAAATCTTTAGTAATCGTTCCCATAATAAAAACTTCAATCATCTTGCAATCATCGTGCTTGCAACATTACAAAACTATATATGATCAAAAGAATTGCACAATAAATAAATTAATAGTAACTTATGATACAAGTAGGTAAGCTAGGCTGCTCATTACAATAGAGGTTTTGAGTTCCAGCCCAAGTGGAAGGCGAGGGCGGAATTCTGCCGAGTGTGTAAGCAGAGCTCACGAGTATCATACGACTGTTTGCAACACACTTGAAGGACAGTAAATACTTATATTAGAGTTAATATATTGTAAAAAGTTGATATTTAGTGAAATCTTATAGTTTTGCTATGTTTATAACAAACACGTTGGATTTATTTTCCAAAAAAAATAGAATTTAGATCACAGGCGCTCTTCTTGCTAAAAATAAAAAAAAATGTAAAGCACATTACCTTTTATTTTACGTTGTAATTGACGCTATTATAAAGCTGAAAACGGTGCATTAGAGGCTGTTTTATGAGCAAAAGTGTTGAAAATACTATTATTTTAAATAACTTTGTATCAATTTAAAGAATTAGTACCTGGAACCCGAGATCGCGTCGTTTTTTTTTAGCCTGAAAACACGAATAAAACGACGTTTCCTAAAAATGAAACCTACCTAGACCGATTTATAGCCCCCCAAAACCTCTGCATACTAAATTTCATGAAAATCGTTGGACCCGTTTCCGAGATTCAGATTTGCTGGTTTAAAGGTATTAGATAAACACATAATTACTTTATTACTAATATGCAAGTGACATCTTCAGACAGTAGAAAAACAATGATAATTTTAAAAAAAAAAACTCTGTAGCCTGTAGTTCTTTTAAGACGGCGGGTAACAAATGTTTTAAATATTTAGTAAAAGAAGTTTCCGTTGAGCACTGTACAAAGCACACATGGTGTAACTACATTTATTTAATTTTTTCATGAAGTGCTATATTATTGTCTTAACCTTGGTTGCGTCGGCGCAAATACAAGTCGGTCGATACTGATGTTTTATTAACGTATTAAGTAAAAGTTAAGTTGCTTAAAGTAAAATTTATTTACGTTTAAACGCCGTCAAATTATTTTTACAATAAATGAACTTTGCTTTGATCTTCGAAGTTCCCTTAATTTTGCGTTATGTTGTGATTTCAAAAAAGGACAAAAACCTAAAAGCTCGGCGTTTTAGGTTTTATGGGATTCTGCTATTATTTTAAAATATTAGGTCCTTACATTTTTTTTTATATCCGTGTAAAAAGCGGCTCCAGTACTGTCATCTGCAAAGCAATGTATGTTGTTGATGTCCAACATGTCATTGATATGCAGTAGAAACAGCGTCGGAGACAGCCCAGAGCCTTGCGGGACACCAGAATTAATGTCCATGCTATCAGAGCAACTACCGTCAACTACGGTTTGTATGCGTCTGCCGGACAAAAAGCTAGCCACCCATTTGCACAAACCCTCGGGCACTCCGTAAGATGGCAACTTCGATAGAAGACCCCGGTGCCAGACCCCATCGAACGCCTTCGCTGTGTCCAGGCTACATGCCAATGCCTCCCCCTGACTCTCAATGGCTAGTGCCCATCGGTGTGTGAGATACACTAGAAGGTCGAGCGACCGTGGCGAAAGCCATATTGACGGTCACTGACCAGATCGTGTACTTCTAGGTATCTTAGAAGCTGTGTGTTAAGATAATAGCGATAGGCCTGTAATTCGATGGATCTGATCTATCGCCCTTTTTGGGCACCGGGTGCACATTCGCAGTCTTCCATGAAGACGGAAATTGCCTTGTGTGGTAGGAGAGGCGCGTGAGTACATAACTCAGGAGCACACTGCTTAAGCACCATTGCTGGTATACCGTCTGGCCCACTCGACTTATGAACGTCTAGAGAAAGCAACGCCCGCCTGACCTCTCTCTGCATTATGGAGATTTCCGGCATGGTCTTACCGCACCACGGTATAGTAGGTGGAACAGCGCCTTCATCGTTCATGTTCGAGTTCGAGGCAAAGAGACTGCCCAGTAGATCGGCTTTCTCTTTAGCACTATGGGCCAAGTCACCATCGGTCTTTCGCAGTGGTGGTAACGACGACTGGCAAAAGTTCCCTTCGGCAGCTTTGGCAAGCGACCAGAAAGCACGACTCCCAGAAGGATAGCTTTAATTTGCGTTTTAACTCAGAAATATTCGGATCCGTATAATAACGAGCCGTCTAAGCCTCATATACATTTTGTTTAAGAATTTTAGCTTTTCTGCAAGACCTATTAAACCACGGTCGTTTTTTGACGCCGGCAGCTACTCGCGGGTTAAGAATATAGCATTCCATACCAGCAAGGATTGTCTCAGTGACTGCGGCTGCGCAGACGTCAGGATCTTCTGAGTTAAAACAGATCTGCCTCCACGGGTACGATGCGTAAAATTCTCGCAATCCATCCCAGTCAGCCGACTTATAGTGGTAATTAGTTGGCCCAGAAGGATCGGGTTGTGTGCATGACACTTGAGTCCGAACGAGACAGTGGTCCGAGGAGCCAAGAGGCGCATCCACTGAGACGGAGTATCCGTCCGGACGAGTAGTCAGCAGAAGGTCCAGTAAGGAGCTCTTATGTTCCTCTATATCTGGTATTCTCGTTGGAAAAAGTATCAGCTGAGAGAATCCATAGGTCAGAGCAAATTCATGAGCAGATATCCCAGCATAGTTATTGGTTCGAGAACTGAGCCACTCGCGATGGTGGGCGTTAAAGTCTCCCAAAATAACTAGTTCTGCTGTGGGATATTGCTCTAGAACTTTGTCAGTCGTCAAACTCAGGTGCGTGAAAAGTCGAGTTACGTCCGTGTCACCGCTCTGAGACCTGTATAGGCACGCATAGATACGAGTGTGGCCGCCGTAATCTACGCGCACCCACAATATCAGCAGGTCCCTGTCTTCAAGGCTATGAAGGCGGCGACAGCAGATACCCTCCCGGTGTTCGAGTTTGTAGCCGGGATAGTAAAGGTATGATGTGTTGGTGGTATGAGATGGTGGTGGACTGCGTTAAGATTTGCGTGAATACCCCTGATGTTGCAAAAATCCACATTATATGTGGATGGAGTAGCCGCTGTACAAACTCTTTTCTTTTTCGTTCTTATGGCCATAATATATAAAAAAAGTTACTAAGACTAAGGATGAGGATTCACTGCACAGACAGCTTAGAGGACAAAAGGTGCGGTTCTAAGACTGCCGAAGCTCGCCACAGATGATACGGTTGCTGGCACGGCGCGCGGCGGGCGGAAGGGCCCCTGATCCCCCTCTGTTGTAGTAGTCGGGTCCACTCCGGTCTCCTTCTCCGGCACGACTACCACTTCAGATACTTTACACAGGCTGGCGGATCAGCCTCCCAGGGTGGAGATTAAGTGATCCCTGGGTTCGGGATCCCGTTCAACCTGCGGGCGGCCAGAGGTCAGCCGTTTCATCAGGTCTCCCTTACTCCCGAACCAGCACGCCGCGTCTACGAGCTCTGGCAACCTTACTCACCGCCAGGAACACAAAACTACTCAATATTAGTGTTATTATGGCCGCGGTTTTCTGTAAGGTGGAGGTACTTCCCCAGTTCGGGCCGCTCATTCAAGCAAGCACTCGCTATGCCCTGCTTTAGTGGTTCGAGTGGCTTATTCGAGCGAGTACTTGCAGTGCCCTACCTCTCTTATATATAAAATTGATGTTTTATATGGTATATATAAATAGCGGTTGACCATCTCGGCTGTTTAACGGCTACCTTTCCATCATGGTTTCCAAGTGTCGGCAATACTGATCTGCCGTAATCGTCTGAGCAGATCTTAGGAAGCTGTAGTGGATAACACCAACGCTGGTCCACCAGACACTAACTTGTACCTTTTTTTGAGTTAACTTTCGCTTGGGGCTGGATTTAACCGGCTCTCCTGGATTTAACCACTGTGATGAGCGTTTGCAAATATCGTATAGGATCCATTTTTCATCACAAGTAATGATACGATTCAAAATCCCCTCGTTATTGTGACGGTTGAGTAACGTGACGTAGCAGTCGACGCGTGTTTGTTGGTTTGCTTCACTTAGTTCATGCGGTACCCATTATTCAAGCTTTTACACTTTTCCAATTTGTTTCAAATAATTCAAAATGGTTTTATCACTCACACCGAAGCCTACAGTTAACTCTGACGCCGTTTGAGTTGGATCCGATTCCACGATCACTTTCAATTTCTCATTAACAAGGTAACACGGTTGTCCTAAAGGTTTGTTCTGGAGGTCCAAATTTCCAGAACGAAAGCGTAAGAACCAAAAACGTACTGTGTTTTCTTTTACAGTGGCTTCTCCGTACATATCATTACTCCTTCGAGCTGTTTCTGCAGCGCTAGTGCCACGATGGAATTCGTATTTGGAAATAATGCGATATTTTATGTTTTCCATATTGAGCACAGAACGATGTCAAAGCAAAATTGAATGACGCGAAAACAAATGAATTATTACATTCGAAATACAAATAGAAAAGCTTAAAATTGAAATAAATTTAAATTTGGAATTCTTAACCAAAATGCCGGCTTTTTGAGATCAAAGTGGCCAGTTCTATAGAACATCAATTTCATATGAAAGGACCTAATATTTCTACAAAGTTGCTAGAATAACTGGTATTTGGTATGGTTGCTCAACTTAAAAAAAATAAAAAAGTTGTTGCTTATCTAGTATCTCATAGAACCAAAAACGCTGAGTACTTATTGTTTTGTTCATTTTTTTATCAAAAAAAACAAAGTGAAATTTAATAAAATTAATTTTGTATGGAAAAATTATAAGGCTATACAAATTTTGATAACATGGGATTTCCTTTAATAAATGCGAAAATTTGTAGTATGAATGTAATAACTTCACGCTACAACAACTAAACCGATTTAGCTAAAATTTTTAATGGAGATAGCTTATAAACTGAATTAACACACAGACATTTATCCTGAAAAATAAGAGAAGAGGTAAAAAGAATAACTAAAAATTTTATGTCTCTCGCCAGCCTTCATACGTACCCACTGTTGGGGCACGGCCTACCCTCATAAGCGAGGGTGACTTGGTCCAAAGTCCACACGCAGCTCCATTGCGGATGTTTTCCTTCACAGTAAATCCAGTGGTGTAAATAAATAAATCAGTGTACTTGAGAAATTAAGAAAAGTCTCATTGGTACACGCCGACCCCGGGGTTCGAACCTCCGCCACTTGCGACGTGAAGTGAAATTTAAACCCCTCGGCCACCACCGATTTTTGCAGGTATCCCACGCTGATAAACGAATTCAGCGCGGAGCTGTGACCAAAAGCTACATTATATAGTTAAGATTCAAGGAAGGTCTTAATGCCGAAGCAAGGGAAGAAAATATAATAAAATCAATTCCGTATATTAATTTTAGGGAGAGTTTTCGCTTTGTTGTTAATTTTAATATAATTGCCACAAAAATTTTTGCGTACAGAGAATCGCAAAGTAAGTAAGGTCGTCTGTTTTGAGAAATAACAGTGGCAGAGTTGATTGAACAACTATGTTCAACATTTGTCGCTAGTTTGATCCTTGACCGACACGGGTGGGTAGATGCAGGTGTTTTGTTACGCTTCAGCTACAGTATGAGGCGGTATTACATTACATACATCGCGACTACGCGACCAACACAAGTTCGCGCGACTTTTGGTCGTACGGTGCAAAAGCAAATATACTAGATGTAAAGAAGTATCCTAACTGACATTGCAGTCGCGCGACCAAAATGTTCGATATCGTTTGCGCGAATGCTAGGTCGCGCGATCGGTCACAAGCGTTGAAAGGTAGAAAAAGGTTCTACGCATCCCTCTCAATTATTAGCAGCAAAGTGATTAGCAGCTTATTAATTGTTGTGCGAAATTATATTTAAAGAAAAAATATAATTGCAGGGTGTGCTCGGTTAACTCTCTGGGATAAACATAAAGATTACATATATACAATATTCGTCTCAAGAGTGACAAAGACGGAAGTATTGTTCCAAAAAATCCAAATACACCGAGTATCTTTATTACCAATGTTTACTACCTTTACAAGCTTTGAATCCGATTTTCACATAAAGTCAATTCCAAAGTCATTTTTTAAATTTGAAAAATACATCTCAATAAAATATTATAAGTATGTAAGTAGGTACTTACCAAAAACTCAAAATTTATAAAGTGATTGATAATTATTAAAAAAGTCGTGGCCTAGTTACATTCGTGTAAACGATATGAAAAGATAAGCAATGCCGGAGGTGGTCTCTACCTGATTTGTTGACCGCTTTGATGTACATTTTTATGCGCTCCTCCGTACTTCGTAAAGCACGTTAAACCGCCAGTTCTAGCTGTTGTTATATGACAATTGAGAAGACACTAGCTTGAAAACGTCAGCCAACCCACACTTAGCAAGCGCGGTGGACTATAGCGTTAATCCAAGAACAGGCATGTGCCCCTTAGGCCATATAAAGGTCAAGCACGTTCAGGACAACCGATTAGATAATAGGGGCATCCGTAAATTTCGTGTATGCAATGAAACGACGTTCGCGCGATTCTCTGACCAGCCTATTAGAACACCCGAATGTTGACGCGACGCGACAGCGCGATGATCGCGTGGTCGCGTTCCATTAAGACAACGCCTAACAGTGTTATATCATCACTATATACTTGCGTGGGTAGGTAGGGTAGTGTAAGGAGCATAAATAACTATTCACTTACATAGACGACAATATTACCTAAACAACTCATGATAGCTCTGCGAAGTCAAGGGAACATTGAAGCGTGTTTAATCAGTTATTTATTTATTTATGTGTAAAATAAAACTCTTTTCTTACTTCTTGCTCCATGAAGCTATGTAGTACACATAGTTTATGAAATATCTGAAATATCAGCGTTTATGTCAAGCCCAGTTATTTTGCTCGACAGTGTACGTATGTATTACGCAGACCTCAGGTATAGTATAAAAAAAATTACTGTGTAAGTGTAACAATTAATGTGTTAGACGGCCCGTGGCTCAGTTGTCAGTAGGTAATGACCTGTTTTCTGTTCTGAGGGGTGTTGGTTCGATATCCGCCCAGGACAAACATTATATGTGATGAACATTCGTGTTTGTCTTGAAATATTTGTATATGTATTGTTTTCCGTTGTCTGGTGAATATTTTTTTTGAACAAAATCAGTTCTAGAGTTTTTCCCATATCCATATTAATTGTGATTTTACGGAACCCTAACTTTATATGTGTACGTCGCGCACTTGTTTCAATTACACCTGCCAAAAAACTGACAAAAAAGACAAGGCATCCTACATCTTTGCCATTTTTGGCAAGCAAGTAAACTGGCCAAATTACACAAGTGCAGAAAAAACTCAAATGGACGTCCGTAAGTACCTACCTACGTATGAGATAATATTTGTTTTGTTTGTCGAAGTAGTTGACGACGGATAATGGTAAAATACATACACTACGTCAATACTATGTTCGAAATAAGTATAGGTGTTGTTTGGCTTCGTTTACGTACAGTCTAAACAATCATTTCATATAGTCGGTTATCGAAGCCGTCTAGACAGAGCAAGCGTGTGGTGCGGCGAGACGGGGATGAGCGCACTTGTCTACCATAATGTCCCCGTCACATATGGCTATTCGGGTGGTGTCCAGCCCATCATACATTTTGTCGCGGCGCCATGACTATCTCGACGTTGTATATAGAATTAATCAAAGGCGATGACCGACTGTATCAATGAAATGATGTTTAGGCTTTGGTAATAGCGTCTACCGGGCGGATCCATCTAGGTTCTGTTACGCAGATAAAAGTTCTATTTACGATCCAAAAATGAAAGAAAGCTACCCGTTGAGTTGTTTTATTAACTGACCTTAATAAAATAAGGTTATTAATTCGACCCGTACGTTGGTGTGTAAATTAAGGTTATTAACCGTGTTTATTTAAACATTTTTCAGGGGTTGAACCATATTCCGAACAACACATTCATTTAATTTTAGTCGGATCTGCTAAGCGGATCCATAGAATCATTTGCCAGGAAAAATGAAATTTAGTTAGCCTTTTAAAGGTCGGACAGACAGAAATACAAGCGTAGGCTTAGTAATAGGGCTCCGTTGGCACCGTTGGTACGAAACCTTAAAGACACGTCATTGCGCGTCGTTTCGACGGTAATAATTAAATCAGCCAATTTATTAGACCCAAGCACAAAGCTATAAATACAATGCTATCCTGCAGAGACTAGGGTTGCCAACTATACTGTTTTGAACAGTATTATATGTACTGTTTTTCACTAAATTATACTTTTTACTGTTGAACAAAAATAAAGTATACAAAATACTGTTTTCATTTATTTAGTCAGAGGGTGTTCACTGCTCAGTGCAGCGCAGCCACAAACAAATCGCACTGAGTTTCTAACCGAATCTGTCAATGTCAAATATTCAAGGGCGCGTTCGTTTTGGGATGCAGAATCATTATTTTCATTACCTGTCATCCGTTTGTTTAGCATTGGTATCAAAAATATCAAAATTTTAGTATCATCTGTGACAAACTGTCATGCGTTCGTTTACGATATTTTTGTTATTTTTGTCATTTTTGCCACCGAAAAATAAAACCTTAGACCCTTGGCTGGAGGTGGGGTTTTTGTGTTAATCTGTCAAACTGCCTATACATATTCTTTGTTTATGGTAGTGTGTGTGTGTTTTATCGTAGTGTGTGTACGTCAGCCGTTCGTTTTGCAAGTTGTGTAACCAAAAAATTTGTTAGTAACGTTTCAAAGCTACACGATCGTAAAAATAGTATTGAATACTATTACAGAGTCTTCCCAAAAAGTTTTTAATATAACTATTAATAACTTCATACTTTTTATTGATAAGGCTAATTTGTATTAAGAGAAATGGTTCGATTTTAATCAGACTAACAGGCTTTCTTTAATTAGCTGTTTGTCAGTATTCGGTCACATTTGATCATTTTGAGAAAATTATAGATAATCTAAATTTGTATAGACTCAATATTGGTATGGATGATCTATATTTAGAATTAACAAATTGCAAAGTAATTTATGAAAAAATATCAGAAGACAAATATTTTTTTTGAAATTAATACTGGCCAAAAGTGGAGCCATTTATTATAAACACTTCAGAAGAATTTAAAAACATAACTAAAATTGTCTCATATCTACTTTCTGTTCCCGCCACCTCAGCATTTACTGAAATAGTTTAAGTGGTGGGAGGATAGAAATAGAGCATCTATTAATTTAATAAAAAGTGAGCTCCTCATTTATTTTAATTTCAGTTATAATTGTGATGAGGCGTATGAAGTTTTTAAAAAAGATTGTAAATAAGTAAGTTGTGCGAGAAACTCTAAAAAATATGTATTTAAAACAATAAATAAATAAAATACTGTTCATTTTTCTAAAATACTGTTTAATATTCTTCATAGACCTGAATATACTTTATTTCCAGTAAAAAAAGTCGGCAACCCTAGCTGAGGTCCAGGCGAAGATTCCAATGTGCGAAAGGGACAACTGCGCCTCGAAAAATAGAGGCATTTTTTGGACTTTTGCAGGCCCTAGTTATTTAAGTATACAAATGGAATTTAAAGACAAAGTGACTGTGTATATCTATCATATATAAAAAATATAGGTTTCAGGCCAAAATCCAGGGAGGAAACAGGGGAACACGTTTGTATGTATTGTATTATGTATGGCCAAGTAGCAGGTAAAAATAAGAAAAATAGTGTATATCTATCATATATAAAAAAAAAATAGGCCAAAATCCAGGGAGGAAACAGGTAAGTACTAAACATCAGGTTGGCGGTGTATTTCGTCTAAAATAAATTTCCATAAATTAAAACAAATAAAGAGTTTTGAAATACTTTTATAAAGTCCTATAATTAAAAAAATTTATATTATATTATACAACGTTAGAAAAGTCAAAGTAACGTTGAGAGAACATCGAAACTCAAAACAATGAGCTACTACTAGGTTTTCTCTAAGGACTTCAAATATGGGGTTCTAAGGGGTAGGAAGTTATTAGGTTTAAAGGGCGGTAAACACGCGAGTCCGTAGGCTACGGCGACTGCTTACCATCAGGCGGGCTGTTAACTTGTTTGCAAACCTTAGTGGTATGAAGAAAACAACTCTCAGTTTCTAATCTATTTAGACTTTGCTTCTTCATTAAAATATATTATTTCTTCGACGTTAACCTTAATGTTAATTTCATTACTTTTCTTATCTATAGCTACCCAGTTAGTTAGTTAGGTGTCTGCTGTCGAGGACAAGGAAATGTTAATGATGCTCGTTAGCCAGCAACGTTACGCTGTTGACGACGCAGACGTATCCTATCTATTGTGGTTTAAATTAAAAATAACATGTTGAAAGAACAAATATTTGTGTATGTAATTTGGTTAAAGTTGCTCCATGCGAGAAATTCTGGCACCTTTGCAAAAATATTAAAAAATAATGGCTCATCAGAATCTCATGCAGCGAAAAACGGTGATCTCTTAAATTTTTGTTTTCCAAATGTTTTAAAGATTCACGGTTAATATAACTATTAAACATAATGTTTTACGGGGTTCTTACCGTGATCAGCCGAGGAAATGAGCTCCCGATATTTCGGTGCTGTAGCAAGCACCATGATCTCGGGATGACCGGCATACTTGCTAGTTTGTATAAAGTCTATGGGCAAACATATCTATTTACCCTCTTTATTTTTCGTTTTGTTACGGAACTAACAGAACTCACTCGAAAGTCATCACGACATTATATAAGTACTCACTGCGTCACTGCGTTTTTCAGAACATACTATTTGTTTGACTGTTTTTTATTAATCCTAACACTGGATTCCACGTATTAGACAATTTAAACCCATCTTCCCTATTAAAATGTCTATATTTATTAATTTCAATTGCCTCTTTAACTAGTCTAGGTACATAGTGGCGATACAGAACAGTATTTGTGGATTGTGAAATTTGATCCAATGGTTAGTGCCCGGCTCCGGTAAAATGTTCAGCAATGGCCGACTTTTGTGTGTCATTGTTCCTAACAGCATTTATCTTATACCTTTAAACGAGCAATTCTTGTATATATATATATATATATATTATTCATAATAGGTATATATATATATATATATAAATATATAATCTGAATCTCGGAAACGGCTCTAACGATTTTCATGACATTTAGTATGATGGAGGTTTCGGGGGCGATAAATCGATTAAGCTAGGTTTCATTATTAGAAAACGTCGTTTTGTCCGTGTTTTCAGGCAGTGATAAATAGAAAAATATGACTCTTCCTGACATCTATTGGCGAGTAATACCAATATTTTTACCGACACATCAACACTAAAGCTACTTGAGAATAGATGGCGTTGTTAAAAAAACGAGCATAGCTCGGTCTTCCGGGTACTATGTTTGTTTATGCGGCACGCGATGGATCTTTTTGTTTGTACAATGCAAGTACTTAATTTAAATTAAAGTCAAAAAATACGGTGTCGGGATAAATTTTTTCTAACTGTTTTAATACCCAGGTTATTATAATAGTCATACTCATACTCATTTATTCATAATAAAATTATATGTCAAATGTTACAAAAATTTCATTATTATAAGTTTTCATTATTACATTTTAATTGTTATTTAAATAAATTATTTTATGTTATAAAATGCGTTTTTAATAAGCCATTTTTTTAATCCAGAAAAGAAGATTGTGTCAGATGTGATATTTTTTATGTCCTGAGGGATTTTGTTATAAATTTTTGGTCCCATTGCGTACATGGTTTTGCTTGTTTTTGTGAGTCTGCCTAGTACGGTTTTTAGAGTTTTGCTCTGTCTTGTTTTATATCGTCTGTCAGTAGAATTGTCAGGAAATAAATTAGGATTATGTCAAACAAATTCTGCTATGTCAAAAATGTATGAGAGGCCATGTCATTATGCTTTGTTCTTTGAAAATGTTTCTGGCTGGTGTGTCAGGTGGATTGTGTGTTATTATTCGTAAAGCGCGTTTTTGTAGAATGAAAGCGCGCTGTGACTGTGCTGCTGTACCCCAAAATTCAAGACCATAGCATAACTTGGAATGAAATAAGGAGAAGTAGCAGGTTCTCAGTTGCTTAGGAGGCAGTACTTGTGCCAGCCTTCTCAAGGCGAAACAGGCACCGGATAGTTTTCGGCATAGTTTATCTATGTGGGTTTCCCATTTTAGTGCAGCGTCTAAAGTTACACCTAAGAAATTTGCATGTTGTGTGTGGCACAGTTGTTCGTCTTCTGTCTGTACTAACAAGGGTCTCGGTGGTTTACCGCCCAAGTGGAAGTGCATGACTTGTGTTTTCGACACGTTTAAAACAAGTCCATTTGAAGTGAACCACTTTTGAAGTTGTTTCACTTCGTTGGTCAGTTGTTGTTCAAGATCGTCAGCTGATGAGGACGTTACAATGTCACAAGAGTCATCTGCGAACAAATATAGATCTCCGCTTACTGCTTGAGGGAGATCGTTTACTTGTATAAGAAAGCATAGGTTTGCCAGAGAAGATCCCTGAGGAACGCCAAGATTTATGCTCCCTTTGCTGGATCGTGTTCGTCCGTTATGAAGTGATACAGCTTGTTGTCGATTTGTTATAAAATTTGACATCAGTTTTAACGTTTTTTCAACAAGAACGTTGTGATCACATAAATCGAAAGCCCGTGTCATGTCGCATAGAAAAATTGCGACATTCATTTCATTCTACAAAAGTTATAAATCCTTTGTGTCAAACCTGTCTCAAAAAGTTTTGCAATCGATGGGATTATGGGCCTGTACCCTTTTAATTCTTCTACGGAACCCTTACCTTTAAAAATAGGTATTGCCTTTACATTTTTTAGGATTTCTGGGTTTAGACCTTTTTTGATTAAAAAGTTAAAAATGTTAGTTAACTGGCCTAAAATGGCCGGAATGGTTAATTTTAGTTTTTGTTACGAACTGCGTAGAAGTCACAAGTATTTTTGCACGCTATGTGATGAGTCATTAAATTATAAATTTCCCTTTCACTAAAAGGTTTAAGGTAGATGGAGACATTGCTGGGTGAAGTAGCATTGCATAACAGTTCTCTCGCTTGCTCTGTGCTTGCCGTCGGTGCATTTACCGTAAGTGCAGCTGAGAGAAAAAAGTTATTGATGTCATCTGCTAATTCGATATCGGAGTTATAATAATTACCAGTGTCGTTTTTAACTAGGTCAAGATAAGACCGGCGTTTGGAACTATTTCTACCGGTGTGTTCATTTACGATTAACCACATAGTTTTGTTTTTATTTAAACTAGAATGTAAGATGTTTGTGTAATAAATATGTTGCGCCTGAGCTAATGAATTTTCAAATTTCAAAATGAATATTAGCAAATACACTTAAGGGCCCTCTTACCGCTCACTAGCTAATATCTGTAATTTGTAGTTGGCATTTTAAGCAGAGTTTTTAGCAGATATGCCACCTACAACTCACAGATATTATTTAGAAACTATATAAAACCTTCTGAAACTAGCTTATGACTTGTTTTATATTTCCAACATTTGAATTTCAGAAATTCGTTTTCTACGAAGAGAAAATTGAGGATATCTAATGGGGCGCTAGTTAGCTGCTATAAACCCCTTAATTAAGGTTTGAACTATAACATAAATATATTTCACTTAAAATGTGTACTCAGGGGGGTTATAGGGAACAGTCTGGAATTGTTCAGACTCTGGAATTGGAGGGAACAATGTAAGGAAGTCTGATTTACCTCTTGAAACCCATGAATGTACTTGCATACATTTTGCTTGCATTCCAGAGTTCGAATAGCTTAACACTGTGGCAAATAACCTCCCAGGACTATAACAAAATTAATCAAATTCTTGCACACTTAACTCGTTTGGGTATGCCATCACCTTAAATACATATATTTTAGGTACCATTAAGGTGGTAAACAAGATCATTTCAGTTTTTAATAGTAGTAAGTAGAGGGTATAAGGTAAGTATAAGGCGTCAGGATTTTTTACTAGAGTTTATTCATGTTTTAAAATTTGGAGAGAGGGGTTCAATCATAGTTTTAGAAAAGGTTTAAACCCCAAAACACTCTTCCTGACTATGCCTAGGATACTTCTTACATATTTTATATTTGGTGGTTTTTTTGAAGTAGCTTATAGTGAAACTCCGTTATTATTGAATTTTTTTAATTTAAGCTTAGGGGCGTTTTGTTGATAAGCATTTTACGGATGCTGTCTATGCTCTCTATGAGCACATTCGATAGTTCTGTTGACTAAAGAATACTCTATGATGTTACTTCCATCCGCATTTACCGCTTTGGCTGCGCAATACTGCACATGCTCGGGACGTAGAGAAGTGAATGCGCTGTTAAATAATGAACGGCCATATTGTGTGAAAAGAATTTTTGATGAACAGAACGATTTTAATGCTTATGCAATGGCATAGCTCATAATGCCGTCAACAGAACGTAGCTTAAGTTATCAAAGTGACAACGTATTATAGGTAGCAAGTTAAGTACTACTACTAGTAACACTTTTAAGGTTTCTGTAGCCAAATGGCAAAAGCGTAACCTTTGTGATTCGTCATATCCGTCCGTTGGTTGGATGAAATAATCTAATAACGTTTTGAAATTATACAAAAGAGTGTGTTATGTGAGCCGCCCATAGACAAAGGCAAAAAAAAATGGCCGCAAAAGTGTCATAGAGACAAAGCAAAACTGAGGAAAGAGACCTAACTGTCTTCCTAACTTATTTTAAGTTGTCTACTTGTTTTAATAAATATTGTGGGCGTTGATAGAAAGAGAACAGAGACTAGGTTTGCTTTGTCTCTTTCTAGAGGATGGTCAATTATGTCAGGCTATTGCATAGTCCATAGTACAGATTACAGAACTCGAAGTCTTTGGAACCGCTTTACAGGTTTGTAACAAAATTAAGAAAAAACCCTTTTTTTTCGTTAGATAGTACGTTAACATTTTAGGCTCGTAAAACTTTTTCTATCTATTATTTTTATTATATTCTATTATGCATATCATAGTTATCTACACGTATCATAATTCAGGCATGCATATACTGTAAAAGCATACCTTATTTTCCCATTCACCATTACAAGCAATTTCAGGCATAATCAAAAGCGGGAAAAAAAAAGAATGCGTTTTTGTTTGGCGTACATAACAATCCAATATGCTATAACAGATTGCATCTTTTGTTTTCTTTCTCCTATAGGTATCGATTCTTTATCTATGAATGATATTTATTTACTATACTCGCTCGGTGTTTAGACTGCAGACACCATGTTAATTAAACACATTGTAATGGAAATCTGCAGTGTGCAAGTTTTTTTTTAAATGATATAGACATAGACATAGACAAACATTAATAGGTTAAAAGTTATGTGTAGAAAATTCTAGATTTTCATTTCATGCAAATGGTCTCAAATAAGATTGAAATATAATAAAATTATTTTTTAGGATTTTGGAAAACCACAGACATAGATATTTGGCTTTAGATTAATGTATACAAAATTTCACAGTGTTCGATCAGTAGGTACATGTCAAAAATAAGAGGGAAATTTGTTTGTATGAAGCACACTGCGAGGCGGCGCGTCGTGTTCTCCTATGTGGGTAAACGATAATCATTGAAGTAGAAAAAGCAATACGCAGTATGGGAGTGGAAGTAGAATGTTTATTCAAAGAAAATCACTAGAACTTATCGTAATTGCTCCATAATATGAGAATGCGTCCGTGGCCAATGACTAAATCTATTAACCTACCTTTATCGCTGCTATATCAACGCCGATTGCGCCACAACACTAGAAAAACATATGTTTTTGCACATCATCACACGCCATAGAATCAATAAAAGAAAATTAAAAAAAAAACACTTTGATTACACTTCCATTAGTTAGTTTCGTTTTCTTATTTTTTTACTAGCAACATTTATTTCTCAAATTTAAATGTGTTTCGAAAAGTTTTACGCGTTTTAGCGCGAAAACGCGTTACTTTTTAACATGCGACATGTATGTTGCGCAGCGCGCGCTCGACTATTTGATTTCGCGTTCCATTACCTTACTGTACACTCAAGTTATGTCAACCTTTGTTGATTTTACTGAAAAATTTGCGTACAATGCCGCAATGGTACTACAGTCATGGTAATTTAGCTGTTTTAAAGAAGCAATGTAAAGAGAATTAGTTCATTATTTTCAAACACCAATACTCGTTAGGCCTATCATAGTGAAATAAAATGTCATTTGAAGGTGTGTTATGTTTGAAGTAGGTATTAATCAATCAATGGTTTGACCGCTAACGGCCTTCGATTGGCCCTTTTACATTTAATATTTTTTTATAGTAGGTAAATGAATATTACTGTTTCTTCCTCCTGGAAGAAAGAAAGAACCGAAAAGGCAAAAGTTATTGTTGAAATCGCTGGAAAACATTGGATGGATAAAACCAAAGACAGAGACTATTGGGTATCTCTGGAGGAGGCCTGCATAGATATGCAAGTTCAGTACTATATACATATAGTACAGATAGGCAACCCTGTGGACACGTCGTCCGACTGCTTTGTCCGATGGATCGGACTATGAGGACTTTTTTTTCCAGTTGGTTCGATTAATCGGACTATAAGAATTTGAAATTTCGCTTTTTCCGACTGATCGGACCACATAATTTTTTTTTCTAGTGATGGTTCGATTGATCGGACTACGAGGAATCTCAACTTTTATTAGTTCGATCATAGGAGGACAAGGAAATGTTAAATTTCCGTAGTCAGATCCCAGTCGGACAAATCATCAGGGTCTCCAGAAGGCAATTTTGTAGACCCGGGACTTAAACTATCTCCATACCAAATTTCATGTAAATCGATTCAGCGGTATCAGCGTAAATGGGTGCTTTGTTCGCTGTAGGACAGATTCGCTTTGTGGCAGAAATTGTGCAGTTGTGTTAAATAGTCTCCACGTAGTTTTCAACGGAAAAAGTCCTATGTCTACATAGTTTTCCTTACTTTTAAGTGTATGTTTGTGTGTGTGTATTAATCGTAGGATAGTAGTTTCATTACAGAAGTGATAGAGCTCTTTGAAGATCTTTATTTCGGATGACAGCTGTCAAATTACAAAGGCTCTGAAACTATTGATGGTAGACTAGTAGTTTCATTACAGACGTGATAGATCTTTATTTTGGATGACAGCTGTCAAACTACAAAGGGCTATATCTCTGAAACTATTGATGGTAGACTAGTTGTTTCATTTCAGAAGTGATAGATCTCACCAAGACCGTTGTTTCAGATGACAGCTGTCAAACTAGAAAGTGCTGCAATTTCAAAACAGTTAATCGTAGACTAGTAGTTTCATAACAGAAGTGATAGATCTCTTTCAGATCTTTATTTCGGATGACAGCTGTCAAATTACAAAGGGCTATATCTCTGAAACTATTGATGGTAGACTAGTAGTTTCATTACAGAAGTGATAGATCTCTTTAATGATCTTTATTTCGGATGACAGCTGTCAAACTACAAAGGGCTATATCTCTGAAACTATTGATGGTAGACTAGTTGTTTCATTACAGAAGTGATAGATCTCATCAAGACCGTTGTTTCAGATGACAGCTGTCAAACTAGAAAGTACTGCAATTTCAAAACAGTTAATCGTAGACTAGAAGTTTCATAACATAAGTGATAGATCTCTTTCAGATCTTTATTTCGGATGACAGCTGTCAAACTAAACAGGGCTATATCTCCGAAGCTATTGATGGTAGACTAGTAGTTTCATTACAGGTGTGATAGATCTCTTTCAGATCTTTATTTCGGATGACAGCTGTCAAACTAAAAAGGGCTAAAAGGACTAGGACTTTGTTTTATACTATGGTAGTGATAATAATTAATAAAAGTTGATTTTAAAAATATTTAATGATAAGATCTATTACTTCTGTAAAGAAACTATTACTCTACTCTATCAATAGTTCACGAGATATAGCTCTTCATAATTTAACAGCTGTCATCAGAAATAAAGATCTTGATTAAATCTACCACTTCCGTAAAGAAAATACTAGTCTATGATCAATAGTTACGGAGAGAAAGACCTTTCTAGTTTGACAGCTGTCATCTGAAATGAAGTTCTCGATTAAATTTACCACTTCTATAAAGAAAATACTAGTCTACGATTAAAAGTTACGAAGATATAGCCCTTCATAATTTGACAGCTGGCATCTCGCTGATTGGCTCCCACTGTAAAAGCAACTTCTAAAAGATACACTTTAAACCACACCACACTGCGTGTATGACCGTGCGTGTTAACTACAACTGTAACGTAGCATTATTTGAATATAAAAAGTGCCGCGGACATAATTTTTCTCGCATCCACCATCTGCCTATACCATCATCTAAGTATATAATGCACCATATGGAACTTCGTTCAGTGTACAAGTTGCTTTCTTGGAACGCATGGTCCCACAGTTGGACCATGTGGTCTAAGAAATAAATCATTTTTGTAGTCCGATCCCTTAATCGAACTAACAAGAAAACCAAAATTCAGGTCGTCCGATTGGTAGGACTACGTGGTCCAAGAAAACCGTAGTTTTTATAGTCCGAATCCATAATCGAACCAACAAAAAAAATCTCGTGGTCCGATCCATCGGACAAAGCAGTCGGACTACGTGTCTATGGAGGCCTGCACCCTCAAGTAAGATATGTTAATTATTGTAATTTCACAATAAAAATCTCACTAGTTAATTAAATTGAATTGCAAAATTCTTTTTCTTACAAATTTAAAATAATTCTAATTTTAATAAATTCAAATTTTTTTTCAAATTCAAATAGTTTATTTCTCAAAAACAAAATTTGTATCCTACAATATCACTTTTTTGACGTCAGTATAATATGCAATACTTCTTTTTAGTACTGCGCGGCCATCGTGTTTTTTTGAAATTCCTGAAATTTTACATGCGTAGTAGCGTGAAATAAAAGGCTTTTTTATTTTTGTTTTATTTTATTTTGTTTAAATGATTAAGTATTTATATTTCGTTGTAGAAGGTAAGTAAATGATTTTTTATATTTTTTGGATTAAGTAATATTTTTAGGGTTCCATAGTCAAATTCTAAAAACGGAACCCTTCGTCGTTCCAAGTATCGTTACGTCCGTCCGTATGTTACAACTTTATAATTCCGTCGCTTTGCACAGATTCGTATTGATATTTACAGAGGGGAAGTTTTGAAATAAAATTAAGGGTAGCTTTAGGGTTTGATTTTTTTTCGCGCCAACTATAGTATAGTGTATTCTTTTTAAATGAATGAGGTCTTTAAAAATGCAATTTAGGTTTTAACCATTTTTTGTTAGAGGTGTAAGTAATTTGCTATCGAAGTTAATAATTAAATTTTTAAACCACGGGTTCTGATAATCCTGGTAATAGAGTTTTATAAATGCTTTCATCAAAAATATTTTTGAACAAAAACAGTTATTCAGACAAGTATCAGAAAAAAATCTTTTTTTACGAAACCCTAACTCAATTCAATGCATGTACCTACAACACGCACTTGGCCCATTGCACATCGTCAGTATTTAGGGGTAGAGGGGGCTGATTCTTATTTGCCTACACACTCGTGACTTGATCAGCCAGAGAGCGTTGAGCGGTGGATCAGGACAAAATGTGTTTTTTGGCTGTATAAGTATTTTTACTAGGCTTTCTTGGGGATTCAAACGAGTCCTATCAGTACAAGAAACTATACATTAAAAATAAAAGTTAGTCCGTCCGTCTGTCAAGTCGTCCGTATATAGTAAAAAATCTGGCCAACTCGCGCAACGAGGGTTCCGTACCTACCACCATTTACGTAATTTACAAACACAAACAAAAACAAAATGTGTTTCGCTCAGAGGTCACCCATTCAATTACTGACCAAGCCTGACGTTGCTTAACCTTGAATATAGTTTCCAACAAACAAATGTTAGAGTTTCGCCTAATAATAACTAGATGGCGCTGTAACGGTGATTTAAGATGGTAAATGACTCTGGCCCGTCTCACACTTGGCCGGTTCAATTATTTGTTGTTATACTTTATAGCTTACACACACTATGATCATTGCAAGATTATATGTGTTACTGTTTTTACTATAGAGCAACTAGATTTTAAGTTTGTACCCTGTACCGCCAAGCGCTGCGTCTGAATTCGAACGTAAATATTGTTATTAATTTAGTGAGTGTAAGTATTCCGGATGAAATAATTTAATTTCCCTATAATGATACATGGTTTATAAACTTGTATTTAATGCCTGTTTTATACAAGTACTGACTTCATCTAAGTACATCTGTACGAAATTTTTACTTATCCGACTACATTTTTAAGTTGTTTGACTATTACTCATTAATTTGTAAAGCCTACTTAGCTATGATAGTTTTCCTTTTAATTTCGTTTTATATGCTATTCCCATGATTTTTTCCACAGCCAAGTTGACTACGGAACCCTAAACAATACGGATTTTCATATGAACTTGCAATCCCTATTTTACCTAAATTTCGCAAAGGCCTTTCTTAGAGGATCTATATGTCCTAAAAAAACTATGTATGTTCAAAATTTTATATTCCTAGCTTCAGAAGTTTCAATTTGGCGTTAGGGAATTAGTAAGTCAAACTATGTTATTGCATAAATATATATAGATATTTATGTATTATAATAAGGCTTGTGTCCAGCTATAGCTGTCTTGCGGCTGAGAAGCATGATGAAAAAACTATGAAAATTTGAAAGTTGGAGTTTGAAAAATTGCTTGTAAGCCCATCCCTGCGGTCTACCAGCGCATCCATTGGATATTTTTAGGATTCCGTACCTGAAAGGTAATTAGGAACCCTATTGCTAAGGCTTCGCTGTCCGTCCGTCCGTCCGTCTGTCACCAGGCTGTATCTCATGAACCGTTATAGTTAGACAGATGAAATTTTCACAGAAGATGTATTTCTGTTGCCGCTATAACAACAAATACTAAAAAACAGAAAAAAAAAAATTTAGGGGTTCCCATACAACATACGTGATTTTTTTTGCTCGTTTTTGTAGATAATGGTACGGAACCCTTCGTGCCCGAGTCCGTCTCGCACTTGGCCGATTTTTTATTTAGTGTTCGTAGAAAGAGTTTAAAAAAACTGGTTTAAGCTTTTTTCAGAACGATTAGTAATGTTACAAGTATCAAGCTAATAAATACCACAGACAGACCCCTGACTAATTCTATTTTCTTATAGTTCATCAAGGTATGAGAAAAGGAAAGGGATATATTATCATGTCCCTAGTCTATTATTGTACCACTTTACTTGTTAGCTGATAATTAAGCATGTTTGACAACATACATCCACATATATACATATAACAGACGAGTATATACATATTATAAATGCGGAAGTAACTCTGTCTGTCTGTTACCTATTCATGCTTAAGCCGCTGTACCGCTTAGGATTAAATTTGGCGTTACGATAGTTTAAGTCCCGGGGAAGGACATAGGCTATTTGAAAACATTAAATGTGAGTCGGATTTTTTTTCTAAAATTAAGGAGTTGCCGTTGAAATCCTACTCTAATAACTGTGAAACTGCGGGCAAAAGGTAGTAATTATGTAAAGCCATTTTAGTCTTGATACACAGTATCTGAAGCGGTGTTGCGAGGACAGGATCACCACATTGTCATGTCTCACCCAGGGCCGTAGCTAAGGGGGGGCATTGTGGGGCAATGCCCTACCTTGAAATACTAATGCCCTACCTTAAAAGTACCATAAACTAAGGTATAATATATATAAATTGTTTTCCCGTACTATAAATAATTATCATTTTGCTCTTGTTTTCCCGCGATCCCACCCAATTATCTTCTACCTTAATTACTCACGCTCACAAGCAGGTAAAATAATAAAAGATAGAAACATTAGTTGCGCCGTACCCGTGCATGAAACCACCGCTGCCCTATCTTAGATTCAGCTCCAGC
This sequence comes from Apoda limacodes, assembly GCA_946406115.1. Taxonomy (NCBI): domain Eukaryota; kingdom Metazoa; phylum Arthropoda; class Insecta; order Lepidoptera; family Limacodidae; genus Apoda; species Apoda limacodes. The sequence continues at coordinate 16,465,219 of OX291564.1, read as the reverse complement.
TACAGCCCTGGCCTCACCGAACTAAAAGTGTTGATGATAACATTACTAATCCCTTAATTATAATATTATAATATTAAATTAATATATTTGGACATTACACACAGCGCCGTCTGGCTCCAACGTAAGCAAAGCTTGTGTTATGGGTACCAGACAACGGATACAAATACATATATATTACTTTTTTTTTGTAAATACATACATATCATAAATAAATACACCCAGACTCAAGACATACACAAATGTTTAGCACATAAATGTTTGTCCATTGCGGAAATCGAACCCACACCCTCTGTGAAGCAGCCGGCTATACTACCACCTAGGCTGCGAGGGAATCATTATGATGTGGGTGCGTATCTTAGCCCCTGGTACATACAGATCACAAGTTTTAAATTTTTATGTTAAAAAAATCAAGTTAACTTACTAAATAAAACTTATTACTTATTATTGCAAATTTTTGTAAAAGTCCGCAACTCAAACGCTACGAGCTTTAGTCTTATATTGTGTGGTGGTAATGGAACCCGTTAAAAATACCCACCAAGAGCGTATCGTATACTATGGGGTTCTGTAGAATGAGAATTATGTCAAATAACTAAAAATCTTAAGCAGAAAACTTTCGTTTTTTATATTATTAAGGGTCTAGAATCTTTTATATTTTCGATTCTAAAACACGTGATTTAAAAAAACGTGTTACTTAGCGGAACATAAAAGATTCTGCTCTGAGTATTTTTTTTTATACCGATAAGGTGGCAAAATGGCAGGTCCACCAGGGGTATCACTCGCGCGTTGCCGACCCTTTGAAAACCTAATAACTTCTTTCATGAAGAACCCCATACTGTAGTCCTTAGAGATAACTTTATCAGGGAGGTCATTCCACAAACCAAGCGTTCGCGTGAGGGAGTTTCTCTGAAACCACACTGTACGCGACCATTTCGGTTCTAAAGTGTGCGAATGAATTCTATTGACATTAATGAGTTCCATGAAGATCGTAATTGCCTAGTGTGATAGGAAAGCACGAAGAGGCGCGTGAGTACATGACATAACTCAGGAGTACACTGTTTAAGCACCACTGCTGGTATAAGGTCTGGCCCAATTAACTTATGAACATCCAGAGAAAGCAACGCCCACCGGATCTTCCGCTCTGTTATGGAGATTTCTGGCATGGCCTTCGTCGTTCATATTCGAGGTTGAGGTAAAGAGACTACCCAGTCTCTCTCTAGTTACTACCCAGACTACCCTGCATAGTTATTGGTTCGAGAACTGAGCCACTCACGATGGTCGGCGTTAAAGTCTCCCAAAATAACTAGTTCTGCAGTGGGATATGGCTCTAGAACTTTGTCAGTCGTCAAACTCAGGTGTGTAAAGAATCGAGTGTCACCGCTATGAGACCTGTATAGCTGTGACACGCGACAGCAGATATCCTCCCAGAGTTCGTCCTATATACAAACACCGGCACGTTGTAGCCGGAAAAATGAAGGTATGATGTATCAGCCGGGCAGGAATTCTGCGTCTCCGTTAAAAAAAGATGAAGTGGAGTGGCCGCTGGAAAAACTGTTCTTATTTTAATTCTTGCCATATTTTAAAAAGGTTATTCAGACTGAAGATGAGGACTTACTGCACAGCAAGCTTAGAGGACAAAAGGTGCCGAAAGGTGTAGAACTGCCGAAGCTCGGCACAGATGATAAGGTTGCTGGCACGGCGGGCGGAAGGGCCTCTTATCCCTCACTGTTGTAGTAGCCGGTACTCTCTGGTCTCCTTCTCCGGCACAACTACTCCTTCAGAGACTTTACACAGGTTGGCGGTTCAGCCTCCCAGGGCGGCGATTAAGTAATCCCTGATCCCTCTCCGTTGTAGTAGCCGGGTCCTCTTCGGTCTCCTTCTGCGGCACGACTACTGCTTCAGAGACTTTACACAGGTTAGCGGTTCAGCCTCCCAGGGCGGAGATTCCCGTTCAACCTGCGGGCGGCCAGTGGTCAGCCGTTTCATAAGCTCTCCCTGACCCTCGTACCAGCACGCCGTGTTTGCGCCGAGCAATGACAGCAACGTGCACCGCCGGGCGCTCCTCCACTGTCCGCGCAGCAAATCCTCAGGAGCTCTGGCAGCCTTACTCACAGGAACACAACAATTCTCAATATTAGTGTTATTATGGCCGCAGTTTTCTGTAAGGTGGAAGTACTTCCCCAATTCGGGCTGCTCATTCGAGCAAGTACTCGCTATGCCTCTCTTTTATTGTTCAGGCAGCCTAATTTAATTATTAGGTCAATCAATTCGTTGAAATAAAACAGGTAATTCTTTTACTTTAACTATTCATATTTTTGATATTTAGTAGGTAACTTGTAGGACAGAATTGTTATAGTTACTTAAAAACGTAGGTATACACATGTAGATCGATTAATACATATAACATTTTTTTTAATATGTTGAAAATACCCAAATAGATAGTTATTGTAATTTTCTGTATTATTAAAGTTATTATTATGATTAATAATTTAGGTCGAGGCAAATTTAAATATCTTTTTATTACTAATTAGTATTAAAAGACAATTACGAGTCATTTAATCTCTTAATAAACTTTTTCCAAATGTTTGTGCGTACTTTCAGCTGATTAATTTTTTGATTGGCTAAAATCTATATCTTACTTTTAGTTTTTTTTTTAATAAAATCTTACATAATTATTATCTAAGAGTTTCATTAGATTATCCTAATTTCTTTGGAGAAGTCGTTTATTTACAACGGTTTTAACAGCTTTAACTAAAATTTAATTTAAATATAACGTTGCTAAAATTAAATCTGTAACAATGTAATACAATTTCTAATTTAACCAAAAAAATCAATAAACATAATGTATAGTAACACCTATCTACATAATTTTCTAGAACATTTAAAATCTAAAACTACTTAAGGGTACCGTGAGCGGACGGCTCAACCCTGCTTTTTCGTTCATTTCTACTCATTTATCGATATTTCCTTCGTATATGAAAATTACTACAAATTTTGAGTATGTGTTTGGGAATTTAATGTTACTTTAATACTTAATCTACTTAATGGTTTCAATACAAAACAATATTTACTTATCTAAGATTTATTATTTATTGTAAGGTTTAATTTAACAGAATGCATGGTAGGCATTTATATAAAAAATAAAAATATGGCCAATTGATTGTCTAAAAGTTCGATTTTTCATATCAGAAAAAATAACGCCATCTGTTATAACTTTTGTAAACTACGTACAACAAAGTCACCTCGCGTATACCTGTTAAATAATATCACATTAAATTAACACGGCTAGAACCAGAACAAAAAGCTACGTCCACTTGAAGATGCTGTTAGTCCAGTCCTCACCAAGTACTACATAGGTACCTATATTATGTATATGATTACAGGTTATTTTATAAATAGTTATTCTAATATGTATTTCTTTTAAGTAGAATTTTGTGAAAACGAGTAATTTTAAACCAATGACCTGGATATATAAACAGCAAACACAAGTAATTTTATCCAAATTAAATTTGAAAAAAAAAATCATTAAAAATGAAACTATAAATTCAAATAATTGGTAAAAATGTAAGTGAGCGCGGAGTTGAACAGTGCGCTTACAGAAGCCTTAATGAAGACGTTTAAAAAAGTCTTAAGCCTCAAAACTCTATTTTTTACAAACTACCTACATATACTTTACACAATATACACAAATGATTTATTGCTTAAAATTAACTAGTTTATTAATGATTTCAGTTTAGTTTTAAATAAAACTGCGGTTTGTTGACAAGCATACTCTTTATGCGCGCATTGAATCTCTCTATTGACTAAACACGAATGCGTTCTGTGTGGAACATTACAGTACTTTCAGCACACTGCAATGCAGTGTTCGATTGGTTGAATCGGTGCATAGTAGGTGAATGAATTGTCAAAATAGTCATCAGCCATACTTTGTTTACATTTTTTGTTCAATAGAACGATTCTTATACCAATACCACAGCTTAAACATTAATTAAAATGACGCTTAGTCTGTGCCAATACACTATAGCACGTACGCGAAGCAGGAAGAATTTCGTTCAAAGACTGGTCCCTATTTGTCTCTCTTGCACGCGCATAATTATTTGTCGTCGCGCTCGCACAGATGTGATGACCGACCGCTGTCATCAGAAATTACTACTATTTTGACAACTGACAAAGGCTAAAAAGTAAAAGGTCAATGTACGAAATTCTTTGTGCTTCGCGTCCGTGCTATTCCATGTGTTACTATGCCAAGGTCATGTTGTAGTCCAATCGAATAAGACAAAATGCTAATAATGTAACTTTTCCTAATGTTGGGGTTTATCTAACCTATGTCACCAAGACAACTCCCAAGTTGTTGCTAACAGAATAACATACGAGACATAATATGTTTACGTATTTAAAAAAAAAATGCATGTTTTCGAAAAAGTTTAGAATTGACTTTTCTTAATTAATACACCTAAAGTGGGAAAACTGAACATATATAATTTTGTTCAAAACAATGATTACGTCAAATATGAATGTTTTTAATCCAAAATATTGGTTGAACATGTCAAATCACAAAATTTAATTACCTTCTAAAAAAATTTTTTTTTTTGGATTTCATGTTTAAAATCACCAAATTAAGTTTTCTGAGGGCGCGTATTACAAATTTGATTATCAATTTTAATATTTTATCTTAGTCTTTGTTTTTAAAATTATTTTTTCTTTTAGAATATCAATATTTAGTTATATTCATTAAATATATAACACAGGTACATTAATTTTAACTACTCTAAAACTATAAAATAAAAACCACATTCCTACAATAAATCTAAATTGAAAAAATAGAAACTATAACTAAACATAAATAATTACTAAATAAGTAGGTAATGAAAAAATATTTTGTAAGTTTTACTTTCACAAAAAAATAAATAATAATTTAATTTATAACAATAAACAACTTTTAGTTGGAACGCTTTTTAGTAATGTGCATTTTTCTTGAGATATATTCGATATACAGAACAAGTTTTTGAAAAATATAAAAACTAAACGTATGTTTGTTAGTCAGTTAGCAGCAACTTGCAAGCTGTCTTGATTGTGTCATATGTTCTCTGATACTAAGACCTAGGCACACTTTTGCAATAACCCCCCTTTTACTTTGCCATAGTCGGGTAAAAACTTTTTTTTTTTTATACCACTAAGGCGGCAAACAAGCCTACGGTCCGCCTGATGGTAAGCAGTCACCGTAGCCTATGAACGCTTGCAACACCAGGGGCATCACTCGCGCGTTGCCGACCCTTCAGAAATCTAATAACTTCTTTTTTGAAGAACCCCATACTGTAGTCCTTAGAGAAAACCTTGGCAGGGAGCTCATTCCACAACCCAAGCGTTCGCGGGAGGAAGTTTCTCTGAAACCGCACTGTACGCGACCATTTCGGTACCAAAGTGTGAGAATGAATTCCCTGTCGATGGCGAGCGGTGCGATGGTAGAAAGTAGCCGTGGGCATCATTTCGAACAATTCCTCAGAACACAATCCATTGTACAAGCGGTAGAACACACACAGGGAGGCAAAGTCTCTCCTCAGACTTAACGGCTCGATACCGCAAGTATCTCAGCGTTAGAAGAATATAAGCCACGGTCTCCATTGTTTTGCGTAACGTTGCGTTGCCAGTATGCTACTTCAATATTTCGTTGTTAATTGATTTATTGCGACATCACTTTTACATCAAAAATCTTTAAAAGATAAGGTAAGGTAACAACGACATGTTCTTAAAAAAATAAAAATCCAAATAGAAGTTCCAACGTTATTAAGAACCTAAATTATCTTCGAGTGTCTCTTCTCAAGAATTTGTTTACTCTAAAAATTCTGTTTTTATAATTTTCAATTGGTGCTCTTCTTAGTAATCTGGTTGCGGCTAGGCGCGTGACGGCCACTTGGTAGCTTTCCGGCGTCAAAATGGCGGGTGTGATGCGCGTCTTTAAAATGTCGGACGGCAAGATGGCGGCGTCAGATAACATGGCGTCGATGTCGCCATTGAGCATCGCGATTGAGCCTGATGAAGTGTAGTTGGTTGCAGGCGTGCACAGTGGTATTGCGTTAGACCATTTTCTGTTTCTGAAAAAGTAAAATTGCATTTTTGAACTGAGCCCGTTTTTACCTTACAAGGAAAAAAGCAACCCTTATAGGATCACTTTGTTGGTCGTCTGTCTGTCTGTCAGACCCTTTTTCTCAGGAACACGTTAAGGTATCAAGTTGAAAAATATTAAATACTAAGTTCTTCGGTCCCTTGAAGCTGTAAAAATCAAGCGTCTAAGTTACCGCAATAAAAACATACGGCCATTTTTTACGCATATTTAGGTATTCAGTTATTCACAAACAAATCAAAACCTATTGGGTACTTCCCGTAGAATCATAAAATTTGACATAAAGCAAGGTTTTACATCACAGATATATTGGTAGAATCAGACGTTACTTTGCGGAAATTCATTATTATGATAAAATATTATTACCTTGCAAATCCGCTAAAAACAATTCAGTAGCACTCATGTGCAGAAGTACACCATCCACATGTGTAGGAGTGCACCTCCCTCTATCCCTCCTTATGTGGACGATGCAAACTTCACCACAACACTTCACCACCAAATTGATAACAAAACTGACACGTGTTTCGCCTCAACACGAGGCATCTTCAGGAGACGCAACTTAGTCGTGCGCTATACCTTCACCAAAATGTGAACGTGAGTGCTACTGAATTGTTTTTAGCGGATTTGCAAGGTAATAATATTTTATCATCACGGATATAGGAAAACATCCGAAAATTGGTAATTTGTAGTTGTAACACATTAAAAAAAAGTTTGTCAGTCTGTCTGTCAAGACACTGTAACTCAAGAACGTTATAAGTTACGCGTTTTGATACTAACTCAAAACCTATAGGGTATTTCGAAAACCCAATAGAACTTAATTTCATTGGAATTGAAGATCTACTATTATTTTCCATCCATAAAAAAATAAAAATGCGGCTCTCAAAAAATGCGGCTCTCTTGTACCTACGTAATATATGAAGACTTCTAAAAGAATAATACTCACTTCAAACACCTCAACATTGGAGCGCCCTTCAGCCTGTAGCCAGGTTCGCAGGTAAAAGTAATGGTCTCCCCGATCTTGTAGTAAAACTTGACTGAAGACATCCGCCCTGATATAGTGGTACCAGGGTACGTACACGCTTGAGCACCTGAAGAACAAAAACGGATTTCTTAGGTACAACATTTTGGCTAGTGTTTTTTTAGCCATTATACGCCCCACAGTCCCACTGCATACGTCTTTATTTCTTTGATAAATGCAGGTTTCCTCACGAATTCACCATACCGAAATGCCAGCGTAAAGAAAAATACCCATTGGCACACCCCAGGCACAAACCTCAGAACGCGAGGCGAAATCGAAACCCTGAAAGAATGTCGACCACTCTGCACTAGGCCAGCGTGGTTATTTGTCGAGATGGTGGCCACTCCACTTTCTGAGTTTTCAAGCCGACCAGAAGGCCTCTGACTTACTCTCAATATTGACTTATAACCGAATACCAGAAATGATTTGTTTTATTTAATTCTTTACGTTAAACAAAAAGGAAGAAATTCAGTCTTCCGCAAAGCTTTTCTTTATAATAAGGATAAGGGGGGTCTTACATGTAGGTGGCTTGTCGCTCCAGCGGCCGCTGTCCTGGCAGACGAGGATAGGGCGGCCATGCAGCGTGTGTTCTGGGTTGCAGTGGAACTGCAGCACGTCCCCAGCACGATACGGAGCGCGACCAAGCACGTAGCCCGAGGCTGGTGGTGGCAGAGGAGGGCACGATACTTCTGGAGATAAATATTGAATTGAGCTTTTGTACTTTTTCTTCAGCCTCTATTTCATTTCCACCGGAGTCAGGAACCTGATCCAAAGAACTGATAATGGATCTGTATTTATAAGAAGAGACTGGCATTAGGAATTAAACTAAACTAACCCACCAATTTCCAATAGTCTAAGAGCTGCTGCCATAATTGACATACGACAACAACTAATATAATTGGCTGATGACCTTAGTTGAGTTCTAGAAGACTGAGTATCTGACCATACACACATCTACAATTTTACAATAGTAATAACGAAGATCGAACTCGCACTTGGCCACTATTTAGTTATGTTTTTCAGCACCGATGATGTTTCCATCGGCCTGATTATTACTAAATTTGACAAACCTCTACAAACGGGAAAGGGCTTTGCCCAATCAGCGGCAGGCAAGCAGATGGTCTCAGCAGCACCACTAAGCGCCCAGCCAGCGGGGCAGGAGAATGCGGCGCGTCCCCCTACCCCACGTGACACCACCGCAACTCTTGGCCTCCGCTCACCTTCCCTCAGAGGAGTATCATGAATCACCTCCCCACATTCCACACCTAGAAAAATAAGTAAACGGCACTAAAGTAAATCCATGACATGAAGATCTACTTCGCGTATTGTTGTACATTAGAATATGTTACTATGAATGTCCAAAATTTTTTTTGTTAACCACGAACCACCAAGTTCGCTGGTAAATTATTAAAGCCTTACACCCGAGGAATGATAACATACACCACGACGACTTTTAATTGTACGAAATCGTCATATGTTTAGTTTTAGGATGCAATTTTCAGATCCGGTCTTATCTTCCTACATTCCTATTGAAACTTTTCTCCAAGCTTTAAAATTTACATCATATTAACATTTTAATAATATACAGAGAAACTTTCTCCCGCGAACTGTTAAGGGTTTCTCCAAGGACTACAGTATGGGGTTTTTCAAGAAAGAAGTTATTACATTTCTGAAGGGTCGGCAACGCGCGAGTGATACCTCTGGTGTTGCAAGCGTCCATAGGCTACGGTGACCGCTTTCCATCAGGCGGACCATTAGCTTGTTTGCCACCTTAGTGGTATAAAAAAAAATGTTATTACTTACTTTCACATACAGGTAGTGGTGCACTCCAATTGCCTGAAGCTCTACACACCAGGGTGTGAGCACCGATTAGAGCGTTGCCATTGGCACAGGAAAAGCTTATCTCAGTGCCGAGTCTCGTGCCGTGGTCACTAGCCACTAATCCACGGCGGATAGGTAAAGGCGGACAGTGAATATCTGAGGAGTTTGTTTAAAATTATTGTTTAAAAATGGTGCTAAATGATTATAATTTAAGGTCATGTTTTAAAAAAGGTTGATGTATTTAGCTGGAGAAAGTTAATTGATTGTATTTTATTTTTAATCCCAGGTCTAGCGCAAGCTCACTTACACTTGTCCAGTTTTTACTATTAGTTTTCGACGTGAATTTGACAAAACATGTATAAGCTAAGACGTTTGGAGTATTACACGAAAATTTATTTCATTTATTATAATTATTTACTTTGGACGGCTTTGAAATCAAAATCTAGAAGAGATTTTTAGGGTGAAGCATAATGCCTTAAATTTAATTCTTCTTACTTTTCAAACCGAGTTTTTCAAAAGTCGTAAATTGTTCGAAGGAGGGAGGCATTAAATGATGTGTCTTGAATAGGACGTTAGAGCCTGGAACAGGCCTGCTGTAAGTTACGGTATAAAAGATAGAATTAATGATCTGACAGACAGTGTAGGCTGAATTCTAGATAAGGCCTCGTTGGCATCCTTTCAGTATGAAGTCCTAAAAATTAAGCGAATTTCGTAATTATGTGTGAGTGAGCAGACAGAATCAATTCTTACTTTCAATATCCTACATTTTGCATTGTTGTCCAGAATTTTAAGAAATATTAATTGAACCGTCGTATGATTTACGGGTCGAAGGCGACTTACTTCTAAAGCAGCCAGGGTGAAACTTCATCTAGATTTAGTCCCTTGTGTCCGTTTGGTGTCAAGTCGTGAAAATGTTTATTTTAATACATGCCTTCAACAATAATCTCGACCTGATGACTCTGCCGTGCAGGCGTATCACACCGATATACTCCGCTGTCTTCTTTAGTAGCTTCCATTATGCTCAACCGGTATTCTAACTGACTGTCTCTCCCAGGATCCGTTGACCACCCTTCAATATATTTTCTCTCCGAACTGAAAATTCCCTATACAGTTTTATGGTAAACCAAAAGCAATTATAAAATTATCAATTATTTTTTACACAAAAGGTTATATATTTTTAATAACAACTTATACAATAATAAATAGTTCGTACTCTGGATAAAAATGTGTTACGTTCCACTTGGGGTTCCCGAACCTTCTCATCCAAAGGCACTCCATGTGAAGAACTGTTCCCGGATAGACCAGAAGTTTGCCGTCATTGGTTTGCGCTATTGGACCTTGAGAGTACCGAAACAGGATAGTTGGAGGCTTTTCCACTGCAAGAAGAAATAATATATAGTCAGTAATAGTAGAAAGTTATGTGTGAAATCTGGGTTTCTTTGCATCCTTGGAATTTTTAGGTTGCAAATAAGATTGACGTCTTTTACCGTTTCCAAGAAATCCCCAGGGGAAAAAATAGATCTTCGATATTGTGTAGGTATAAACATAAAGGTGTTAAAAGTTTATTATTTCGGACGAAATAGCGCGAAAAGCTAGTGATTCATAAATTGTAAAATAATTAACAAATATTATATTAGTAAACGATGTTTTTTTTTTTCAAAATCAGATCTTTTCTTGTTATGTTTGTAACAAAACTTACTGGCATAATCATTTTCTTGATTAAGACCAAAACATATGGGTTTAACGCCATCCCAAGAGCCTCCAATACATCTGCGTACTTGGGATCCACTCATTGCATACTTTCCAATATCACTGCATCTAAAATATTCAACAAAAATTTTAGAAAAAATAAGATACTACTTAATTTCTTGTACGAATCACATTGCAGAATAGTTCTAAAACCATCGACTAAATAAAAAACATAAGAATTAAAAAAGATACCTGGAGATTATGACAGTTCCAGCAGGCAAGTCCACTGTCTCAGTGACTTCTAAGTCATTGTAGAAGGACACAACATGAGGTTCTTCATTACGAAAACTGCAACTATTGTTATTCATCAGTTCTTCGTTTTGTGCTTCTATATCCTCTGAGACATATTAAATGTTATTTATTATCTTGGATAAAATCACTAGTTATTAAGTAGTACATTTAACTACTTGAACAATTAACTAATACTACTTGTTAACTAGCGATAGCTGCTTTAAATATTCTAATTATTTGCAAATCTGATTCAAGATCAGACAACAGTCACTTTATAGGTTTATTGATAGTTTTACACAAATCATAATTAAAGATACAAGATTTTTGTTAAGTTACTATAATTGATATACAGTAATAAGATTTTATATGACAGGGTCTCGATAACGTTTTTTGTAGTGCTAAACTTACCACAGTTAAAACTCTTTCCAACCCAGCTTCCTTGCTCGCATATGAGTTTCCAAGTGGTCTTCTCTCCCATTATGGAAGCTATGCATCTAAATGTAATTTCTGTGCCATGAGGATATCCCTGAACTCCAAGAGTTGCATTATCTTCAGAACCTTCGCGGTATATGAGTGTGCCTTGAATCCTTTAGAAACGAGATTATATTTCGATTTTTGCAAAATAATTTAATAAAAATTATGATTAAGTTTTTTATATAAATCTGTAACTCTTGACATGTTTTATAAGTTGAATATAACATGCTGTGAATCAAAATATAATGAAAATATATAGCAACAGAAATCAAGCTTGGCCAAGACATAAAAAGCCAAAACAGTGGCCATAAACAAGCTTTAAAAGATAAATTGAAAACTTGTATTTTTCTTGCAACCTAATGAAATTCTGAGTAAGCCCTGTCTTAGAGGATTTGATTAAACCATTTTAGACAAATTTTAGTATTAAGAAGAAAAGTGATTAACAAAATGTTAGATCACAGTTAAAACTGAATTAATAATGTCTTAGATAATAAAGAAATTAAATGACATTTAATAAAGCACAAACATATTTGATGGTAAATGATGAAGTGAGAGATAATTTTAATGACTATGAAAAAAATCGAGTTAAAAATTATGATATAAATGTTAACTATGATTAAAAAAATGATACATTAGTTAAAGAAGCAAAAGTCCGAACCTAGGAGGCTCTCACCAGGGCTTCGCGTCTCTAAACGCCAGCGTACGCTTCAGTCTTTCCAGTCAGCAAATAAGAAATGAAGATGCTTTGCAAAATATTACGCTTTGGCTTAATCTCATCCTCCATAGGATGAAAAAAATAAATGTTTACAACTAGAATATTAATTTATTTACCAAAACCAAGAGTAGCCAAATTAATAATACTGGTCAACCCAAAATTAATAAAATGAAAATAAAAACACAAAGGGATGTGTTTCAATCAACATATTTTTACCGACGGCGCTCGCAAATCCCAAATAACCTGTATTCATATGTGTTAATAAAAATAAGCATTTTATTAATACAATTATAAACAACTGAATAAACAATAAAAAATACACAAGCTACAAGGAAAGCGATTTCATTATGATCATGGAATAAATGGTTAATATGCCAAATCTTTTGCAAGTAAAAATTATCGCACGCATCATTACATTTTATCAGCAGTAAAGTTACTACTATAGCATGATTTTGACCAGAAAAAGATTTGGTGATCAATTTTGAAACATCGAATTTAATTACAATTTTCATGTTACATCATAATAAACTAATTATAAATGAAAAATTAGTACCTGGCAGGCGGTCCACATTCACTTATAAATTTTCCATCTAAATCTGGTTCTAATTCTGAAACGTCTTCTCTAAAAATATCCGAACCGCTTTGAAACTCTGAAGTTGGTCGGGGTCGTGATAAATTTGCTACAATACACATAAAATTATGTTAACCAGTGTACTTGTTACCATTAAATTGGCTATAAAATCTCTGTTTCATAGTATACCTACCAAAAGGCCTGCAGAAGTCATGTACAGTCGGTTGTAATCGGCCTAAATGACAATTGAGAGTGGCAGGTGGTGATCTTCCTGCTTCGCAAGCAATGTTTACTGATGAAGCATGAGCAACTGTAAGCCCTGCTCTGTAACCAGCTTCATATGTTGCACCATTTAGAAGAGGAAGCTCGCAAGGGGCTGGTCAAAAAATTATAATTTATAATGTGTAATAACAGTTAAAATTATAATAAATATAAGGCCAATAAAACATGAGGGTCGAAACTATCCGTTGTGAGAGATATGATGAAGGTCGAACAGTGGGTGTCAGCTAAGGCAACGAAAATATTTTTATATCTAATTAATTTTATTTTATATATAAATAATTTTACCTGGAACGCATTCTGGCATGCTAGTAACAGCCCATTCCCCAAGCCAACATCGCAGATTTGTTGGCCCTTGGACATTGTATCTGTGTCAAACGATTAAACAGAAATGAAATAAATTAATAAACGTAAGTAGACGGTAATATTATGCATTTTTAAAATCGATAAAAATTTTGCTTACCCATATTGGCACGAAAAATGCACGACTTGTCCATTAGGCACTAAATCAGTATCATTCAGTTCTTTTTCGTCTCCATGGCTTAGACCAGCAGTACCCAATACTTGTCTTGCTGTAGCCATATGACTTTGATCTAAAGACATTGTGTAAATGCCATACTCCGTTGTAGGAACGTGACAGGGCACTGAAAAAAAAATGTGGCAATATTGGACAAGAAAATTATAAAGTAACTAAAAACTTCGTTAAAAGTGTCGTGTAACATAGACTCAGTGATTTCATGCGCATACAGTTTGCAAAAATATGTGTATCATTCCAATATACAACTTTAATCAAAGAATTTACTCACGAACTTCACATTTAGGTTTTTCTGGTTTCCATCTACCTCGAACACATTTTGCCGTTGCATTGTTTAAATTTAAACCGTATCCTTTACCGCAAGCCACACGGACAATTGTACCTATAATGATAAAAATGCATCGAATACGCTATCCGTTTAACATTAAATGGTAATATTAATAAACCATTTTACCTACCAGAACTAAAAGTGTTATTGGGATCTCGTCCATATTTTACAATCTCAATATTTACATATGGTTCACTCGCAATTGGTTCACAAGGGCTCTTAGGTCGCCCTTTTTTCCCCTTTTCTGAGCTATTTTCAGTTTTGTTCGGACTTTCACTGATATCTTTAGTTTCTAGGCTTGAACTATCGTCTTCTTCACCTTGTAACTTTTCCAAATACTGTTGTTGAGTTCTGCCTCCTTTGCTCTCACGGCCACTTAAAGATTTATAGATAGAATTAGTAAACTGTTTCTTACAGATATATTATGCCAAGATGTAGTTTGTAACCATACCTTAAACTAACTTTAAAACTTACTTTTTAGGAATAGTGGCAGTTGTCTGGTTTTGTTTATCAGTTTTTCTACTTGTTCTTTTATCTCGCTTGTCTAGGACATTATGTACTTCTGTTGAATTGTTATTATTGTACTGTAATGGAATAACTGCAATTTCTTTGCTATATCTGTTGACAGTATTTGTTTTTGTGTCTAATGGTATGACTTTGAGTAAGTCTGCATTTATGTCATTTGTGTCTATGCCTGAATTAATGGTCGAAGCTTTAGGTAACTTGTCAACAATAGTATCTCGTTTTTTTCGTGACACAGATTTAATACTTGAAGTAAATTCAGAACTTTTATCATCAACATTGATTGATTTTAAATTTTTTCGTTTTTTATCCGTGTCCTCGGCTCCTTTATTCAAAAATCGTTTTCTTCGCTTGTCGACGTATCTTTCAAAATATTCGTGTTTTAACTTATTTATATTTCGAGCATTGTTTCCAAATTGATGTTCAGAAAATAAACCGCCTTTTAGTACTGTAAAATGTGTTGGTTTTTGTAAACTGTCAGTGTCATCGTAATTTGAAGTCTCCTCCTGATGGATAACATCCTCATCTTCTGGCTCATAAACAGGTTGATATGAGTATATTCTGTGACCAATAGGTTCTCCATGTACGTTAAAAACTGTGTAAAGTGAAGTCGGAGATTTATCATCAGGATTTTCCATGAAAGAACCATGCACCATATCATCATCGCTATCAAAATCAATATCAAATTTCTTCATTATCTTAAAATTTGCGTGCCTTAGCGTAGGTTTTTGATTATCATGATTATATTTATTGTATAGTTGGTCTAATTTCAGATGAGTAGGGTCTGTTTGGCGACGTATTTTGTTGTAATATTGACGAAGATAAGTCGATCTGCGATGTCGTATTTCTGGTTCTTTGATCGAACGCCTCCTACGGCTCCATCTTATTCGAGGATGCTGGTAAAGTGTGCATCTGTAATTTATAACTTTGTTACAATGGAAGTAAATAAAGGTTCAGTAATAGGCAAACAGTCAAAGCGAAATATAGGTTCAGTAATAGGCAAATAGTGAAAGTGAAACTTTTAATTTGGCTTACTTCGGTAATTCCCTAGGACTCCAATGGCCACCAACGCAAGTAGCTCCAGGAGGACCTTCAGACAACACATAGCCTCTGTCACACTCGTACATTATTTGTTTATTGTTTACGACCTAAAAGCCAAAAAAAAATTAAAATGGATATAACAGTGCCACGAGTAAATTTTTTGTTTTTACATTTACCTTTCTTACGTACGGTCGGTAATCATATAGTCCCATGTTTCCTACCAGAAGTACTTTTCCATTTTCTACAAAGCCGGGAAAGGGACAGAATACTGTAAAAAAAAATAAAGTATAGGTATTTAACTTAGCATATACTAAGAAAAATTAAAGTGTAAACATCATATTTATATCATACTAGATTTTTCCCGCGACTTTACTAGCGCCGAATTTGGTCATCGCCACATTGTGATTCCCACCCATCGATTTTGTGATGTATTCTATATCTCTAGCTACCCCTATGCAAAAATTCAAATAACCTAAAGCACTTTTGCAATGTGATAAAAGTGCCCCGTGGTATAACTCGTGGAAAAATCAATTTTAGTTTTCTCGATCGGGACAAAAAGTATCCTGTCGTTTTACATCATATTATCTTAAGTACCTGGTAGCTTTGCTCGTTTTTTTAACAACGCCATCTATTGTCAAGTAGCTTAAGGGTTGCTGTGTCGGTAAAAATAATAGTATTACTACTTGCCAAAAGATGTCAGGAAGAGTCATATTTTCAGTTAACCATTGCCTGAAAACACGGGTAAAACGACGTTTTCTATAGTGATCGCAAAAAAATCATTACCGTGAGAATTTTTAATTCGGATAAAGATCTATATCTTTCACAGTCCCGCCAACTGTATTTGCGCCAAAATGTGCAAACAGTGCCCATTTTTCCTAACTTGACTCGCAAATATTTATATTCTAGCTGCTGCCAGCGACGTCGTCTGCGTGAACGCTATACTATAACATCACTTTTTGTGAAGGAAACCATAGCGCGATCTTATTCAACGCCAACGCCATCTAGTTAGCAAATAGGAAAAATTTTTATGTGGTGAAAAATTATAGACATCTAAATTATGTCTTTACAGGATTTTTTAACATAAAATAAATGGCTATTTTTAAGTAGAATTATTAATAATTGAGAAGCAAGTCAAATATGCGGCGTTAGATTACACGTTGTTACAGAATGCGTTGAAGAAATAAAGGTTCACTACTCGTTCCCCGTAGGTGATAGCGTGATAATATGTAACCTATATGTTGACCCGACTTCTTAATAATATTCGTGCCAAATTTGAAGTAAATCCATGCAGTACTTTTTGAGTTTATCCCGAACATACATACAGACAAACAGACAAAAATTCTAAAAACTATATTTTTGGCTTCGGTATCGATTACGGATCACACCCCAAATATTCTTTAAAAAAAATATTCAATGTACAGTTTTGACTTTCCTACCATTTTATTATATGTATAGATCAAATTAAAACTTATTTTAATCAAAATGAAGAATTAGAAAAAAAATCAGTTTAGCAGTTGCAGATATTCCCCTTTAGATAAAAAAAAACATCCAATCAAATTTTACCTCATTACAAAAATACAATATAAATTCTCTTTCTGCATTATCACAAATTGTTACCTTCTTCACACTTAGGTGTTTCCCCGCTCCAATTTCCAAATGAACACACTACAATAGGATTTCCTTTTAGCTCGTATCCATCTTTGCACCTGAATCTCGCCTTCATGCCATGTTCAGTTTTTGGGGCTATCACCATACCGCTACGAGGATACTTTGGCATTTTCTTGCATCTGAAATTAATTACGCAACATTTTTTTTTAGTTTTTACTGACCTTTTGTGAGTAAATAAGCATATTATTTTACCTTGCAGGTTGGCATCGCGGGATCTGAGTCCAAGTTCCATTGTTGCAAGTAACTGCTGCGTTATTGGAAGGGAATTCATAGTTTTTTTCGCAGTCTACTAAAATTATATCACCTAAAACAGTAAAATGAGAAATTTTAATGCAACGCAGGATTTATTTCGTTGCTTAATAACCATAGAGATAAATTTACCGTGTTGCACCATCGAAGAACTGCCGACAATTTGTGTATTGGTTGTCTGAGTATCATTTTCACCTGTTTTATTTTCCACTAGAACTACCCGACCTTGGGAGACATGAGGAACCACACAAGGAGCTATAAAAGAAAAATTAATATAATAATAATACATTTAGTAAATTTTTCTGAACTTTATAGAAAGCAAACATGATTATTTAAATATATCTCTGAAGAGAAGAATCGAGATACATACCAATTTAAGATTTATTGTTGCAAAATTTTATCATATTCTAATGTGAATTAAATGTAATCGAATCTTTAGGATTTTAAGCAAATAAGACACTATTCGTGGCAAAAGGAGTTTTAAAGTCAAATCATTCTTTTTATACAACGCAATTTAGTTCATTTGATATTATAGACGGTTGTGGAAAATCTTTACCACCTACGTATGGGTTTCTTCAAAAAAGAAGTTATTGGATTTTTGAAGGGTATTATAATGGTATTTAAAAAAAAAACCTTTATTTGACGGCGATAATGAACTAAGTGCAAAATATGTTTAAACAGCACGTTTTAGACAAATTCGATAGTTTAAACTTAGGTACAACTAAATTTACTGTGTAACTATTTAATGAGTAATAGCGACTTGAATAAAATATTGAAGAATTTACCATTTTAATTAAAATTATTCATAGTGTCACGAAAAGTACATTTGTAAACTGACAAACAAATCATTTGCTACGACTTCTTAAAGTAATTGAAGCTGTTTCTAAATTTCGGAATCAATTAGTTAAGAATTAGTTATATTTAATATTAAGATTAAAGAAAATATTTATTTCGTTCAATTACCAACAGTTCATGAAATAAAATTACCCACCCAAGCAGTGAGGCAAAGGATGACTCCAAGTACCGTCGCTTTGACATATAGCTGATCCATTCCCTTCCATTTTCATTCCATCCTGGCAACGAAAAATAATTGAAGCCCCTAAACCAGTTCCTGAAGAGATGTTCTCTAGCCAACCATTCCACAATTGGCCGGGATGACCGCAGTTAATTTCTGAAAATATTTTTAAAGCTGTTTACATAGTATTTTCAAAATGATCTTAAATCTACATATAATTTATTGTAGTAGTTTGTCAGTGCGCAGTCATCATTTCATACAAATCCATCTGTGTATAGTGTAAGAGATCATTAAATGAACTACACTGGTCATCTACTAGTTATTATGAGCTAGGATAGTGGAGATACAACTAATATATACAGACTTGTTCTGCATTCATCAATTCCGCGCACCGATTACAATCGGGTATGTATCAAAATATTACAATCGGGTATGTATTAAGCTATTCGTATTTATCAAGCTGTTATGAATTATCGCTAACATTGCTTTAAGAAGTAAGTATGTAATAATAGATTTTGCCAGCTGCCCCAGTCACCCTTAATTCGATTATCGGCGTAAAACTCCTTAATTGTACTAATAAGGTTTGCTATAGATGTAGCTATAGTTTGTTTAAGCTTGGTTATAGTTATTCCCGAACTTTCGAATTTTTCGGGATAAAAAGTAGCTTATGTCCAATTCCGTACGTGTTCCAAGTTTCATCTCGATCCGTCCAGTGGTTGAAGCGTGATTGAGTCACAAACATCCATCCATCCATACATACTTGCATATTTATAGTATGGGTAGGATTCGCCCAAGTGCAAAATTTTTTAAGGGTTATATTTACAGTATCTTAACGAACCGACAGGGAACGCAGTAAATATTATACCAACCTTTGCATATAGGTTGGGTGCCTGACCATTTCTTATCTGCTCCACAACGCCTAGTGGCGTCTCCCACAAGGCGATAACCATACTTGCATTCGTAAGAAACCACAGAGTTGTAAGCGCACGACGTGTAGACAGCTTTACCATGCCGCGGCGCTTCAGGCGCGGGGCACTGCACCTGAGTGACCACTAGATGGCGACATCTGTCGCTTTAACGTAATTCAAACATGAAAACACAGGTGGCGTTTTACACAGTTAAACAGAAGAGTTAACTTTTACTTTATTCAGACAATAATGATTAAAAACTTAAAGCTGTTACTACTGCAATTTAACAGAACCGACTTTATTACTTTTACAAAGTTACACTAGTAAAAAAAATATGAAAGGATTTTGATAATTATTACAATAAATGTAGTATTTACTCTTACTTACTTAATTACTTAAAATTTAGTCTTTTTTTCAATTAACTGAAAAACAGTTATTCGCTTCAAACATTAAAAATGCAAAAGTCAAAAAATAACGTGCAAAAATAGAACATCACATGCAATTCAGGAAATGAAACAATGACATTCAATTCGAAGTTTTATTTTTGCTACAGCAGACAAGTTAGAGTAAAGTAATCTTTGCTACAGCAGACAAGTTAGAGTAAAGTAATCTTTGACAGTAAACTATATATATATATTAACATCTAACTTTAACTTTAGTTAGAGTTAAAGCTTCACTAATTTCTTTGTATATTTATGAAGGCTTTTTAGAAATAGGCAGTAGGTAAGTAAACTTAATTTACCATGTCATGGCCACATGAATATTATTTTTTGTAAGAATTTTAACTCACAGAAGTGACGCTAGGCATATAGAATTTGAATTAAACAATAATATCTATAATGATCACAAACGTTTTTTCTACAATATGTAAAGGTTAGTTCAAACTGTTCCCTTCTCTCCTTCTAGAAGCAGCAGCAAAGAAGAAAAACAATAATTAAATATTTGGGATTATTTTAAAATAGTTTGTGTGGAAGTCCCACTGATATTTATTGTTTTTCATTTTAAGTTAAGAATATACAATTATATTTTTATGAATATTCAATTTAAAGGGACGGCAAGTTTATGAATATTTTATTTATCGATTTTATCAAACCTTTAGACATATCAGAAAAATGTCAATTTACTGTTTTAATAACTAATTGAATAACTTGCAGAAAATAAAAAGTGGTTAAGTTTCAAAAAGTGGGAGTTCCGCAAGATATATTGCGTCATGACAATGATATTGCTCACAATGATGGTAATGGCTATGATCATCGAAAAGTACCAAGCATCACATGCTAACTATTCTCCCGAATATTATGATACACTTTTTAACTCACATAAATCCAAAAACCATGCAACATTCCGAAATGAAGAACGACACTGAAACCGGCAACTACATTGTCACGAAGCAATGCTAAGACTCAATAAAAAATTAATTAATTAAGGGTTTTAGTTGTGAGTCTGTGTATTTAAAGTTTCAAAATGAGACTGCTATAATTGCAAATTTTATTTGCAAGCATGACAAAGTCATTCAGTTACATAAACTTGCAAAAATGTGTACTCAAGGAAAATCTTTAATATTCTTTGTAAGAAGCAAGATCAGTTTTTAAAAAGGAAACCGTTTTTGTTACACATATATACATTTGCAAATATCCGTCACTCAGACTCATTACTAAAATCTTATTTGAAAGTTTCATTCTTGAAGCTACTTACGGACACAAGTAGGGAGCTCTTTCGGAGCCCAAGATCCATCAGCTTGGCAATAACGTTCGGCTTTGCCAACCAGTTCAAAGCCGTGGCCACATTGTACCACGGCCCTGCAGCCAAACGTGTGACAATCTGCTGTCACCCATCCATGAGGTACGTCGCCGGGTTCCCCACATGACCGAGCTACAAAATAATATAATTACAAACATACGACAAAGTTTACTGATTCAATAGCCTAATTATTTGGGTGCGAATGTAACGTAGAGGAGGTGTTAAATTGTCATAAATTGGCGGATGCGGGCTTGTCGTTTGGAATTAGTTTGATTCAAATGCTGGCTTGAGTATCTTTAGCTTGAAAGGAAAAAAATAGTGGAATAAAAAGTGTTTGTATTCTTACATAAAATACCGAATTTGCCTTATTTTATGTAACTTATCCAAGCTCAAACCACGATTCTTGTCATACATTGTCGTAAATAATCCACTTCAAATCACGTTGCAAAATTTTGCGATTTAGGTTGGTTTAAAGAGATATTTGGAGATTGTACAAGGTTCCTAAAGTTTCTTGCCGAATTATTATGTGACAAACAAAAATTGTCCGTTTTCTTTGCTTGTGAACTTTTGAAAATAGCATAAGAGGATACAATTCTCGGCGCCTCACAGCGGGCGTCAAACAAACGAATTTTTCTTTTGTTTTTGACATTTACGGAGCAATCACTGTGAAATTTCTTAGTCATAATTCCAAGCCGAATACCTATGTCTGTGTTTTTCCTAAATCTTGTAAAATGTTTTTACTTACTAGAAATCTTTTTTTCGAACCATTTGTATGAAAAACTAGAATCCTGTATAACTTTTAAACTATAAAATTTAATAGAAAACTGACACACTGCAGACCTAGACATTTATTACTAGAACATGTCTTTAAAGACATGTAAAACTAAAGTCTTTGTCTGAGAGGCGCTCCGAACAGTATTCTCTTAAATCTGTTCCATTTTTTTTTTTTTTTTTTTTTTTTAATAGTACTAAGGTGGCAAACAAGCACACGGTCCGCCTGATGGTAAGCGGTCACCGTGGCCTATGGACGCTTGCAACACCAAAAGTATTTCAATTCATTATCAATTCATTAGCAATGTCAAATATAGGTGTGGCAATATGCTATTTACTATTCTTATGGCATTGACTTCATTTGTAACTGATACTTGTGTACGGGTACTTACGTTCACAACTAATGTCAGGTCCATACCAGGAGGCTTGTCCGTCAATTGCCAGACACTTGGCTCTCGGGAAGCCATTAGTTACATAGCCGGTGTGACAGTTGTATTGTACAGTCGCATCCAGGTCGAAGGTTATTTGTTCAGGCAAAGCTGAGTGGCGTGCATGCTCGATGGTAGGTGGTTGCAGGCAATATACTGAAAAACACCATAATAGTACATTTATATATTAAATACTAACAATAGGCTAATTAGAAGCCTAACGCCGAAAGCTTTAATGACTCGAAACTTTGTCATTTCTTTACCGCGTGTTACACACAATGTTTTTCATCACATTTGCAAGTAAGTAAATAAAATATAAGGTCAATAAATAAATAAATAAATATAGCAAAACACAATTGAAATGGCGGAAACAGAAGTAGAGAAAACTACGCCAGCGCCACATATCTAGTATCTAGAGAATTTGTAAATTAAAAAGTTTTGGTTGAAGTTTAAACATACAACCTTTATACATTCTTGATATAATAGGCGCGTCATTACCGACCAGGGGTTCTATGAACTTGTTAAGACAAAGGTAAAATTTACAAAGTAAAGGTTTCGTGGCAGTCATTAAGGTCTTAGCTCCCGCTTTGCCTGCACGTAATGACACTGTTTACGAGTAAGTATGATAAAAAACTGATAAATACAAATATTAATGGAATAATTTTGAATTTTGTAATCCATAAAAGGTGGTGTGTCAAAAAAGATCAGTGACATAAATTTAAGAAGATTCTTTTACATGTAAATCGGTGTCATTTCATTCTATACGTCATTATTATAAAATGTTTAAAAGGCTAAATTATCCATTTAACAATTTATTCAGATGAATGTTTTGTTTTTCGCTAGTGCTGCCTGTACTGCAAATTAAAATTTATCGATATACATACCGAATATCCAAATACTTTCCAGTGTCATAGTTATTTAGATGAAAAGCTTATAGTTGAATTAAAAAAAAAATATCCAACCAGTGACTATTTATCTTAATATTTTGTGGTTTTCTGTTTAAGATGTTGCGCATGGGTTAATGGGTTAGTGTATTCTCAATGAAGATTTGGTGTACTTACCAGTTAAATTTTTTTATAATTTATAATTATATTATGTTAAGAATTTATATGTAAATAAATATCAAACTGTTTTACTTAAAAATAATTTATTTTAAATGAAACAGTTTTGCTAAAGTGCAGTATACAGCTGTTTTTTTTTATTCTTAATAATGTTCCTTTAATAATATTTTTTTCATATATACATTTTTTTTCTCTAAAATCAATACTTTAGCCAAAAATCGTTTAAAACCCCATTTCATCTCCGGCGCACCCCCAACCGGTAAAATTCAGCTATTTTAATTATTTTTCCTAAAATATATATTATTTATTCTACACGAAGAAACGGGTCTGGTCTTCCAACGAATTTTTCCTTCAAAAATATTATTTAGCCTGGACTACTAAGGCTAAAGGCATACATACCTACACGAATCTGCATTTAGCGATATCGATATAAAAGGCAATTGATACGCCTACTGTCGTCACTAGTGTTGTTGGTGGAAGGCAGCATTTTTTTTAATTGCTACAAGTTGGCACTTTACAGATGAAAAAATTTTGAAAAAACTCAAGTACTTCCGTCTCTTCTTCCGTTGTATTTGTTCCTTCTATGGTTGATGTCACCATAGTGTCGACGGTTTTAACACCGGTGTCGTGACATTAGAGTTTCCGAATGACTTAGCGTGGTTACCTGGGGTTAATTCCGAACGAGTAAGCATTACAACAATAACACCGGGGTTAAAAAACGAATGACCTTCTGTACGACACGCAATTGGACATTTTTAATATTTATTGGATAAAAATTAATGTCAATATAGATGATCTTACTGTTTTCTTTACAAGCAGGAGGCTGCCCAGCCCATTGTCCATCCGCCTGGCAGCTACGGCTCTGGAGCCCGACCACGTGGTACCCAAGTGGGCAGGAATACTGAGCCCTGTAAACGTTTACAAACAATCCAAATAAAAATAATTGGGCCCATGGAAACTGACTCGCGCACCGAGAGTTCTGATCTTTGATACCTACTGATAAAGAATGTTAGGCAAAAAACGGTGCAAAAACTTAACTGAATTTAGAAAAAAAACCACACAAGACAAAGTTACAAACGACTAAAACGAAACTGCCACGCCGTTTTATTTTCGTTTTGTATCCCAAAGCATTATTTTTGAACATTTTACAAGATTTTAGGTTGCGCTATCTTGTTGAAACCATTTGAATGTCCGCTGTCATTCCAAAAACAAAATTCATTGCAACATGCTACGCTAGCAGTTTCCTTTGACTGTCAGTCAGATATCTTCATTATATTAAACTAACAATGAAAATGGACAAAAGAGATAACAATTCTTTTAAATTTAGAAATCTGGTCCAGAAGTTTGGTTAAAATGGAAATGTAATTTATAAATTACTTAACTCATAAAGTTTTGATAACTTAAAACTTTACAAAACAGACGATATATAAGTATGAGAAAATTAAATGAAACAGAAATAAGGGCAGACAAAGCCTCGGAGTAATAACATCTTGATTGTAGAATAATCCTGCCTTTAGAAGAAAAAACTTGAGGGCTAATATTTTTAGATGCCCATTTCGTTTTGCGTTTATTTATTTTGTAATCCCTATATTTTATCTTAATTATTTTACTTGAAAAATACTTTATAAATAAGAAATATTTTTTTGTTAGATTTTTTTTTTTGATTATATTTGAGCTTTTATCAGTGGCTCCGCCCGCCCTAAATTTGGTTATCGGCCATTCTGGCGCGATTGAGTAACAAACATCCATCCATTCAAACTTTCGCATTTATAATATTAGTAAAAAAAGTAAAGACGGAGATTTGTAGAATCAGCTACTGTAAATGAGTAGAAATACAAGCATACTTCAAATGGAAACTTACTTTTCTCCAAACAGTTTTCCTGTGAGGACAACTTTCCCGATTTCAGGCTGCTCCAAATCTGGACACTCTCGATCTATAACAAGAATACCACGAGTTTTACAAATTGTACAAATATAAAAATAAATTCGATATTCAATGCGAAATCTTATAGTAAAATATGTAGAGTTTACTTAATACATATGTAACTTGAATTGACAAGAAACTTTTATACATGCATCAAATATTTTTTACGCTATACACATATCCGAATTATAAAATTATCTCCCAATAAAATATCTGGATATCAATCGCATTAGTATCCGGATAGTTTAAGTGCCAAAGTAAAGATTTTTAAGCTGAAAAAAAAAGTAAGCAAGCTATGCTTTGACATAATTTAAGAATATATCTGAAGTCTAAAGACAGGCAGAGGGCACTATATTTGTTAAATCTAATAACTCGCTCTACTTCCGGAAGGGCGAAAAACTGTGACAAGGTGTCACAACTCCCTAATATACAATATTACGATCATCGAGAGTATGTCGACGGTTGCGCTTGACCATGCGTATCACCATAACATATTTACTGAAGTTGATTTATGCGCTGTCTTCGACATGAATATATAGTAATATGGAGTTTATTTATGAAGTTATTGATAAACCCATACATGAATCTCCAACAGGCTCCACTGTTAAACGTAAAACTGGATACTGAAAATTTACAATGATAAAATTTGAAGTAGGGCAGTGAAATCGTAGAGATGTTAAGCCGGCGGCTACATGTAAAAGGATTCTTTATGATAAACTAATTAAATACTTATATAAGTTTTTAAATTTACGCGTTCCATTACTAATTTAAATAAACGGGAACGGCGGGAAAAAGGTATTTTGCCAAATGACGCGTTTAATCCCGTTTTATTATTTTTAAATTAGTAATTAAATACCTTCCGTATAGAAAGTCGACCTGGATGACGGCGGCTGTTTGATTAAATATGAGATTGACTCAAACCAGACTTTTAACTGGCGAAGATTTAGTGGTGTCTCTGTGATAAATATTAGGTTGGGGACGTATGGAGAAGTCTTATGTTCAGCGATGGAAGTATTCCATCTAAGAAGCAGAAAAAAGAAAACTGCTGGATCAAAGAAAGGACCTAATAAAAATTAAGTAAATATTATACAAATCAAAAACAGTAGCTTTTCCTACTCATACCAAATAGGTATTATTAAAATATAGGCACAAATAAAATTCTTTATTTCCACAAAGATTTAACAGCTTTGTATTTACTCCTTAAGATATGTTTCTAAGAAAATTTTACATTTTCATGTTTATATAACAGTATTTTTAGACATAATTATATAAGGACAAGACATAAATATTATCTCACACACCATTGTACCAGAGTGTTAGCCTTGTCGCTATCATTTTATATTAATACGACAGCCAATAATTTAGCTAAACAACCTGCTTCTATTGAGCAGTATAATAATTCGACATGAATTAATTTAAATTAAATTTTCAGACAACAAAGGACCACTTTGGCATATTATATAATTCCAACACTAATAATGATTATATTAAACAATCTATGTCTACTGAAGTTTTATGTAAACAGAAACAAAAAAATAAACTTTGTCATACTAAAAATAATATTCTATTAAACCTGGTGCATCAGAATATACAAGGAATGTCTCAGAAAGAACTAGAAATTGAATTGTTCATAAACTGCCAAAAGATTGACATTTTATGTATCACTGAACACTGGCTACGCAGCCATCAGTTTATGTTCAATTTCACTAATCACCAGGTGGGAAGTTCGTTCAGCCGAGTAAATGCTATCCATGGTGGCTCTTTAATTTTAGTTAATAAACAGCTAAAGTTTAAGGAATGTAAAGACATTGTGAGCCTCTCAGTTGAGTGAACTGCCGAGCTGTCCTGTATAGAAGTTGAGCATCTCATTGTTGTGAGTGTATACAAGCCGCCTTGTGCAATTTATGATAATTTTGAATTAGTAATGGAAAAAGTGCTGAATAAAATCAGCAATTCCAATAAACAAATCATTGTTTGTGGAGACTTCAATATAAACATTTTGGAAAATAGCTCATTAAGCACCAGATTGCTTGCCTTATTTCAGTCTTTTAATTTAAATAATTTGTTTTGTGAACCAACTAGAATTGCTGTATCCAGTGCCACTTGCATCGACAATATATTTACTGACATAAAACCAATTCAAAAATCAATTATAAGTAATCTAGAGTCAGATCATTGTGGACAGTTAGTGGTTTTAGAAAGAAAGAATAGTATTACTAAAAAGGAAATTAAATTTATACCAATAACAACTAAACGGGTTGAATCATTTAAATCTAACTTAATGCATAAACTTCCAGATTTGCTTTATAATGGCGACCCAAATGATATGTACAATACTGTTCTTGACACTATTACTACAGAGTATAATAAAATATTTACTGCAAAAAAGAAACTTATTTCCAGTCGCTTTAGTTTTAGTGAATGGGCAATCCCAGGTATTCATAAAAATAGGCGTAAACTGTATGAATTATATAAAGAAAAAACATATAATAATAGCCAAATATTTAGGGAATATTTAAAAAAATACTCAAAAACCTTTAAAAAGGTCTGTCTTGTTGCAAAAGCAATTCACCTCAGACATAAAGTAAAAAATTCAACAAATAAAATAAAAACTACATGGAACATAATAAATAATGAAACTGGTAAAGCTAGGAATTCTTGTCAGGACTTTGAGTTGATTGTAGATGATGCTAGTTTTAAAACAAATGCTGAGGTAGCAGTTGCCTTTGAACAGTTTTTTAAGAATATTCCATTCAAAACAACTGAACATCTAAACTCAAGTCCAATCTTAGCAGAAAAATTATTGAAAACTAGTGTTCCTGAATGTAACGTTCCCTTTGTATTTAAAAACATTAGTCCTACGGATATCATTAATACATTTAAAACATTAGAAATTAAAAACACCACAGACCTTTGGGGACTTTCTGTAAAAACTATAAATTCAATTATTCATGTTATAGCACAACCCTTAGCCATTATTTTTAATAGTTGTGTTGATAGTGGTGTGTTTCCTAATGAGATGAAACTTAGCAAAGTTATACCTCTTTTTAAATCAGGTAGTTCAACAGATCCTAATAATTTTCGGCCTATTTCAATACTACCTATACTCAGTAAAGTTTTTGAAAAAATCATACTTTGTCAAATGTTAAGCCATTTCTGTGAGCTACTTAGTAGTAAACAGTTTGGCTTTATGAAAGGCCGTTCCACAACCGATGCAGGAGTGGCACTTTTAAAAAATATATATAACGCCTGGGAGGATTCGCATGACGCCCTTGGAGTGTTTTGTGATTTATCTAAGGCATTTGACTGTGTTCAACATGAAAATCTCATCAGGAAGCTACATCACTATGGTATTAGAGGCAAAGCTCTCGACCTTTTGACATCCTATATGAGTAGGAGAGTACAAAAAATAGATGTCAACGGTGAAAGATCTCCGGGATCAGCAGTCACTATGGGAGTCCCTCAGGGCTCAATTTCAGGTCCTTTTCTATTTCTTATTTACATTAATGATCTCCCATATAATGTAAAAAACCATGACATTGTCTTATTTGCTGATGACACCTCTTTGCTTTTTAAAGTTAAGAGACGACAGACATATTATAATGAATTAAATAATGCCCTTTCTAAAATTGTAAGCTTTAAATGAAAAAAAAACCAAATGTGTTAAATTTACATTACCAAATGTTAGTCAGAGACAGACATGTATTAATATTAATGGCGAGCAATTAGAACTTGTTAATTCAACAGTCTTTCTTGGCATAACGCTGGACTCCAAACTTCAATGGGGTCCTCATATTCATAACCTAGCCAAAAAACTTAGCTCTGCTATGTATGCGATCAAGAAAATAAGACAATTGACCGATGTCGACACTGCAAAAATAGTATATTTTAGCTATTTCCATAGTTTAATGACATATATTTTAGGTATCCTATTGTGGGGTAGCGCTGCTGATGTAAATACAATATTTTTGTTACAAAAAAGGGCAATTCGTGCTATTTATAAATTAGGATCTAGGATATCTCTGAGGGATAGGTTTAGGGAAGTAAAAATTTTAACTTTAGTGTCGCAGTACATATATGAAAATCTTTTATATGTACATAAAAATATCAATAGTTTCAGCAAGAAAAGTGACGTTCACAAAGTAAATACTAGAAGTAAAAATAAGCTGTTGGTGCATGATACACGTCTACACAAAATAAGTAAATCTTTTATGGGGCAATGTATACACTTTTACAATAAAGTTCCCAATAAAATTCAAAATCTATCAATAAGTAAATTTAAATCTTTTATCAAGCAGGTACTTTGTAAAAAGGCATACTACAATATTTCAGACTATGTAAATGATAAAAATCCTTGGGACTGATGATGCTCAATTACAGGATGCATAGGTAAACCAAAATAAAATGGAAATAACATAAAATTGTAAGACTAAAAATTTTTTATTTAAAACATTAATTGTATTTTAGTTTATTTGTATTATTGATAGTGTTTTTAAAAGAGTAACTATCGAGTTTCTTGCCGGATTCTTCTCGGTAGAAATCAACAACATTGTGAACCGGCGGGAAGGTGGGAGGGTTCAAAAAATAATATTTTATAACTTTGACGATTCAAAAGTGATTGTAAAATCCTTATTTGAATAAACCATTTTGACTTTGACTTTGACTTTGACTTTGTATTTATTGTATTTCAGTACCTACTTCTTAACCTTAATAGGTGATTCATTGGAGACTGACTAATAATAAAATATTCCTGATATACACATTATAGTTTGATTTTATTTTAATTTTTAGTATCCAAATTATCCGTATATATCCGGTTGGCCAAAGTTAAATATCTGCATCGTCCGGATACTAAATCCCGGGTTTTGTTTACTACCAAATGCAGATTTTTAGATCACACAGACTGAAAAAACTTTTCTTCGAAAATAAAACAGATTTATATGTTACTAGTTTTGCCCGCGGTTCCACCCGCCTTAAATTCGGTTATCAGTGTAGGATTTCAACAGCAACTCCTCAATTATAGAAAAAGAAACTGACTCACACTTGACGTTCTTAAGTGTCCTTTCCAGGACTCAAACAATCTTCTTGCCAAATTTCATATAAATCGGTACAGTGGTACTTTCGCATTTATAGTATTAATATGGATAAACTTACTTGAAATTAAGAAAAATTACCAAATTTTTACAAATATATAAGAAAATTTAACTTGTGGTTTATATATATTACCAGTATGTACGCTATCCTTCTCAACTCTGAGGTTGAAGATGGTAGCAGTAAACTTGACCTTGGAAACTGAAAGCCAAGTTAGAGAGTCTTTGTTGGAAAGATCTGAAAAGTACTTGAGCGAGAGTTGGCTAAAGCACTGAAGACGGGCTCAAGTGACTTAGGAATATTAAGCTTTGTTCTTGGAAAAGTGAAGATACTGGTGTTTAACATTTAATATATTTTATGCTGAAATAAACTTAAAAACTTAGTAGCATCATCTGGTAGATTTCATATAACGCATAAACCCAGGACATTAAGAAAAGCAATTCGCAAAAAATTTAAGACTTGAAAGTGTGGTTTTACCAAATTAGATCCTATGCTCTGTATAAGCTTGGTCAAGCAAATTACCAACGTGGAAGACCCCCCGCTGTCAAAAAGGCGAGAAAATTCTTGCTTATTATAAAAAGAAAAAAAGCGACCTACCTTGGATATGTGCTCAGATGTGATTGATACAGACTTTTTCAGCGCAAGATCTGGGAGAAAAGAGACGTTGGAAGCAAAAGGTCGAGACGCGCAACGTGGTTGCTAACGTACAATGACTATTTCATCTGACAAGAGTGCAAAAAGCATCATAAAAAAGGAAATACTTTCTCTATTTTCGGCTTTAAGACTGTTATAAGCCGATTTTTAAAGAGACCATTCAGAATTTTAATCCTCCCAAAGGGTCGGAGCTGCGGTTGTATTTCGAAACTTTTATAAAAATCTATGGCTAGCAAATTAGAAAAAGTAAAAAGACTGACCTTTTTTTAAACATATAATTATCGCGCAACAATATATTTAGGAAAAATTTAGATATTAGTAGGTATTGTGGGATAAGTATAAAATTATGGATTCAATTAAAAATTAAAGGCTATTATATGAAACAAATTTAATTGGATCCCGGAAAAGCAACAAATGTTAAAATACCGCAATAAAAATAATTATGGATTTTTTATACGTCTATGAGCTAACGTTTTAACTAGCAAAAATTTAAATTTGCAAGCGTCTACTGTAAGGCAAATTCAAAATTTCATAAAACAGTTTCAGAAAGGTAACAAACAGTAAATAAAACAAAGTTATTTTTAGCACTTTATCCCAAAACAATACTTCTTTTTGCCGACGTTAAACTTTGCCGAGACAAATGTTAAACAGGGCTTTATAAACACATTATGGACAGGGTCTCCATAAGATTAAGTCAATTTGAATACAGAGTAGGTACTGCGAGGGTAATCCTACCTCCATGATAGCGGTCGCCGGACGCAACGTAATGTCGGCCATTTTTCTTTCGTTATTACAAAGCTAAGAACATTATCGTGTAATAAAAAGAAGAGATTTCCTGGAAAATAATGAATTAAAAAGTAAGATTGTTTGTGAATTGTCTCTTATGAAAAATTCTATATTTATTGACTTAGCTCCTGATTGTCCCCGCTGCAGAATCACAGTTATCTGCTTAGAGAAAGGAGACTTTCACCATAGTCCGCCGCGCTAGTCCACGTGCTAATTGGCAAACGTTGTCGAGTCTCTGACCAGATCGTTACGATTGCTGTCACATAAAAACAACCAGGACTGACGGCTTAACCTGCCCTTTGGAACAACGAAGATGCTCATAAAATTTGCCACTACACTAACAACCATCCAACGACTGGTCAGTCAAATCAAATCAAATCAAAATCATTCATTCAATTTAGGCTCCAATAATTGAGCACTTATGAATGACACTACGCCATCGGTTCGTAAGTCTAAAGGGCGGGAGACCTCGTACTGAGAAGAAACGGCAAGAAACTCAGCAAGGGCATTTCTTTTCTCCCTTTCTCTTACAGCGTCCTTCCAATGTTCCTTAATTTCGCATATCGTTTCAGATATACGTATATTGGTAGTTATCTAGTATTATATCTGATATAACAATCTTACTGGGTCACGAGCGCTTCCTATTCATTAACACTTATATCTTAACGGTTTTTATTCCCAGAAAGGGGTAGCCCGTGGCTGGACACTTTGAACAACCACTTTAGTCCTACGTGACAGGGGTGAGCCTATCGCTGCGGTGTGCCTATTAGCTATAATCGGTATTCCACTTGCCATTTGTGCTTCACTTTAGTAACAGTAAATTAAACAGTATACATTTTTGTCAAGATGTCATGAGGCCTCCTTCTAGAAGTACAATGTGTGTACCAATGGGTTTGTGTGATTCGCCCGCTATGGCATTTATGATATAATTCCTTGAAAGACTTATGCGCTAATCTTCCGGGAGTTTTCAATGAGAAGATGAAAGCTTATTTCTATGTACTTATGTATATCAATTATTTATTTCTATGTACCTATTTATATCAATTATTTATTTCTATATACCTATGTATATCAATTATTTATTTCTTAAGATTAATGTACTAGGACTTTATTAGTCACTAGAAGTTATTTGAAAATAATAATTGTATACGAAACACAATTCTGTTTTTCTTTAAGCACATTTAGGGTAGGTTTGTAGTATTGACAAAGCCGCAACATGTCTACCGGCTGCGGCTGCCAGGGTGTGGGCAAAATATCGATGACGCCTGTCTACTGAACGTATATTGTTTACGTGACGATCGCACAAAATGGGGTTTAGTTCTGTGATTTTCAACTAAGCCGTAACTAACCTTAACGTATTATTTAAGGGGCTAACAGCGGCTAACTAGCGCCGCCACTTGAAATTATTTAATTACTTTTCAAACAAAGCATATTTGAAGTATGTGCTTCATACAAAAATGGTAAACTAGTCATAAGGTATTATTTAGATGGTTCGTGTTGTATGTAGAATACTTCAGTGAGTTCACAATATCATTTTTGCTAAAAGTGGCCGTGTTCAGCAAAAATGATATATTAAATTAACTGATATCTTCTACACACAGCACGAACCATTCTAATAATACCTTATGACTAGTTCAACAATTTCTTTGAAGCACATTTTTGAAATATGCTTTGTGTGAAAAGTAATTAAATAATATCAAGTGGCGGCGCTAGTGAGAAGTTGTTAGCCCTTAACGGAAGAGAAATATATATAAGGACCTTCCATAAAAATAATAAATGATACACTCATAGATGTATTTATAGGATTAGGGCCGAAAAAATAGACAATGGTATAAAAACATTAAAAAAAAATCTTAATGTGAATATATTTGATAAAAGAATTTGAAGATTCGGCCGCTAAGTGCCCCGGTGAGCCTACAGATAAAGTCAAAACATTATTTATTATTAAATATCATTATTGCTATTTTCAGATAGTTATTTATGTCACTAAATAAAGGTAATTTTAATATAAGCGCAGTATTTCGTTACGAGGGAAGATAAAATTATATCTACGACTGAGAAAACAAAACAAATATTAAGGAAAAATATGTTTATTTCAGAAAAAAATATTTTGGTTAGTTTCATGCTTAATATCTTTAAGCTATAACGTCCTTACGTACCAAAGGTGACACTGCCCTTGCCGCCGCTGACATAAACAGCTACGGTAGATGTTTGTGACGTACCCAGACTAGTATATAGACACATATACAAACTGGTGGGCTCTGTTAAAAAAACGCGCATGGAAGTTGGAATGCGCCTTTTTCTTGCGTATTTTCTTAATGCCTGTTAATATTTTGGCTGCAATGCTGTATTACTATGTCTTTGCCCTGATCTATCTTCATTACGATCACTGACCTCAAATGGGTAGGTCAGTGATTAAGATGCAGTGATTCGTGATGAAGATGAATTCAATGCAGTTCTTAGTTTTATATTTCGAACATTTTGAAATAGGAGCAGATAAAGTAAATAATATCATTTGTAGTTGTTAGTTAATAATTAAATATTTTTATTAATTTATTTATTATTTTGACTTCTTATTCTTGTGTTTACTTTCATATTTATTAATCATGTCTAATTAAAGTACTTCTGAGTATTTAATCCATCTCCGAAACGCTTTGTATAAGATTAGATAATTATCTATTTCGTTTACTTCTCAAACCGGAATAGGTTTCTTAAAGCAAAGTTTTTGACAACTTAATTTATTTAGAAATGTTATTTAATTGTTTTTTTCATTACATGTCAGCTCCAGAAGTTCCTTACTATAGTTTTTGTAAATTATTTATAAAGTTTTTACTTCTGACAATGCTTACTTGTTTATAAATTTTTTTTTCAAATCTTTCGATTTTGTTCATGCGGATGTTTTCAAGTAAAAAGTTTTGTTCAAAAATATTTTTAGGGTTCCGTACCTCAAGCCTACGCTGTCTGCGTGAGCTTTAGGGGATCTATCGTTTACAGAAAAATAGGTGGATGCGTGATTTTTTTTAACAGAATTCGTGTTTTTAAATATGAAATGTTAGTAGAGATTTAAACAGCAATGAATATCATATATCTGTTACAATTCCTGTCTGTATATTCTGTATAATTTCTCTCGGTATATATATATAATTGGCTTGTGTTAAAATAAATGTATAATATATTTATTTATAATATATGTTTGTAACAGCTGTAGGTTTTCGAAATAAAATAAATTATGTTGGATTTACTAACTAATAATAATATCTCTATGTTTCTATGTTGTGCCGTTGTTGGCGGCTTACAAATATTTCAACAAATCAAATACGTGAATTTCAGATCAATATATGTGAAATAACATTTGTTTATGAGAACTGTAGTTTATTTCTTTTTAAATAAATTAATGGAAGTGCCTCCATCTTTTTTATTGTGAATATGTGAAGCCATCCCTCCCATAACATCCTCGCAGCCTAGTCGGTAGTGTGACCGGCTGCTGTGCAGAGGGTGTGGTTTTGATTCTCGCACTGGACAAACATTTATGTGATAAACATTTGTATTTGTCTTGAGCCTGGGTGTATTTATGTATGATATGTATTTACTAAAAAAAAAAGTAATTTTTATACGTAGTCTTGTATCCATATTACAAGCTTTGCTTACTTTGGGGCTAGACGACGGTGTGTGTAATATAATTTTTTTTTTATTATGTATCCTATGAATGCATTTACTTATTAGTGCAATTTTACATTTTTTGGCACACAATTTGAATAAATGTTGAGCTCGTGTAGGTTTGATTCGTCTTTCGGACCATTTAACAAAAAGAGAAAGATTACATTTTACAAAGGTACACTTATGAAGAAACGGAAGGGACATATTACTCTAATACATCATTTTTGGGCTTCAAATACTCATTCAATTCTAATATAAGTTTAAAAATTTTCGCGTTCCATTACTAATTTAAAAATGAAACGGGATTAAACGCGTCTTTATATGGCAAAATACCTTTTTCCAAACGTTTTGGCTGGGTTACACCAGCCTAGGTCACGGGTAAACTTCCGAAACGTCGGGAAAAAGGTATTTTGCCAAATAATGACACGCGTTTTATCCTGTTTTATTTTTAAATTGATTAAATTCCAGTTAAATTTCCACAAAAAATAATTCCATACATCTTAATACTGATGCTACAGACTCATAGTAAGATGCAAGAACTGCCTCTAGGAGAACTATGTTAAACAACTTATAAAGTGCGTGTGCGGATTCGGAAGTCTTTTACATATTTCTTCCATAATGGGTTCCATTTCAACTGACTGTTAATGGAAATGCATCACTTCTTTTTTGAATTAATTATCAAATTATTATTTTCAAGTCATACTGTTTTTGCTACTGCGTCTTTGATATTGTCCTCATAATTTTTACCATTTTGTTTTTGGACTTTGATTGTACAAGGATGGGCTGTTACTGAGTAAACTGACTGACTGTTACTGAGTAAACTGACTGACTGACTGACATATCAGCGCAAAGCTGAAACTCAAACTTCTGGATCTAGAGACTTGTAATTTTAGGAAATTTTGACATCAGAAAAGAATTTTGCAAAATTCATCTTTTAAGAGGGCAAAATGGGAGGTGGAAATGTGTACAATAATACGCAAATATTTGACCTTTAGTCTTAGATAGTCGTTTTCAACCTTTTTTTTAAATTAACATCTAGACGACAAAATAGGTGATAAAAATTTGTCTGTGTGATGACTATTCCGATATTATTAGAGGTAAACCGAAAACATTCAAAAGCTGTCTTTTTTTCTTTAAAAGTCCAAATGAAAAAAGTCACGGGCAGAATCTAGGGTATAATAAAGATAATAATGATCCCAGTGTACACTGCCCTAGGGACATGCACATGAAACAAATTTTAGGGCATGATAAATATGTATTTTTTTATCTTTTACATAATCTGATAATCTTAGTTAGTGTATTCGATGACGTCCACATACTAACTGTAGATTTTGAATATCAGCATTTCTTTTATAAATAAACTATACTTGCGGTTCATAAAATAACCTCCTATACTTTCCTACTAATAGTATGTATCAGATCTATTCCTTGATTCAACTTTCGACTTTAGTTTAAAATGGCAGCAGTAAACTTAACCTTGGAATCTTATAGCGAAGTTTGAAAGTCTTTGTTCGCAATATCTGAAAAGCACTTGAGTTGGCTAGAGCAGTGAAGCCGGACTCAAGCGACTTAGGAATAGCCTTTGTGCTCGGAAAAGTGAAGACACTGTTGTTTAACAATTTAGATATGTATTTTATGCTGTAATGAACTAAATAACTAGGTACGTTAAATGCCTAAAGCAAGGAAACCTTGTTAGGTGGGCTGTTAATGATTAGAATCTAGAAAAGAATTTAGAATAATGATAGTTTATGTTCTGTCAGCCTGGCCAAGACTTCATCTTGCAAAAAAAAAATATAAGCGTCTACTGAACTGTTCACCAGCAGCACGTTTAAAATTAGACCAATATTTTTCGTGAGTCTTCCAGAAGACATGGAATTATGGGCATCCTTATCGTCTGTTTTCTTGCTAGTTCAAGCTGAACACTGGATCTAAGTCGGTTTGAGGGCACGACAAATGACCCAGGTATCGGAAATTCAGGCCGCTTGATGATTAATGATCTTTTAATAGTTGCCATGTTTTTATGTTCTGGGCTAAGTTTTTTATAGTCTGAGTTTATTTTAAACTTAAGCGATAGGCCTGTTGACATGCAAAGTTGCATAGGATTATCCAGTTTTAGGTATGGATCGAGTTGAATCGCGATTTTTCTGTCGAAGCCTTATAAATTATTGAGTTTATTTGTTGTAAGTTTAAGTGATGTATTTTAGCCTACACTACTTATTAATGTAGGCTAAAATACTTCACTTAAACTTCTCCCCCCAATATAATATTGGGGAAGAGGGCCAAGTGACTTTATTACCCGAGGCCTGGTTTTCTGGGGTTAGATGAGCGGTTGGTGAGATACTTGTATGCTTAAAGTAGATTAAAATTACGTTCGATTTTGGCGAATTTCCATGCTTATAGATTCCATGTCAGAGAATTATTTTTAGTAATTTATTCCATAAGAACTAAGCTTTTCTCTGACGTAAAAACTTTGCCGTGACAAATGTTAAACAAGGCTTTATAAACACATTATAGACAGGGTCTGCATAAGATAAGGTCAATTTGAATACAGAGTATTGCATGGGTAATTCTACCTCGCGACGATAGCGGTCGCAGGACGCACCGTTATATCGACCATTTTTCTTTCGTTATTACAAAGCTAAGAACATTTAATTTTTAATTTTTAACTATAGTTGACTGGCAGAATATGCCCTTTGGCATTAAGTTCACCATTTGTACAAGTGTGCAATAAAGATTGTTAAATAAAACAATTAAATATTATCGTGTAATAAACAGCAATTTTTTTTTAATTTCCTACAAAATTAAATAATAAAAAATTTAAGATTGTTATTAAGGTTGTGATTTCACTTTGTTTATACTTGCCTTAAGATCTATCAGCTCAAATAAAATAGGCTTATGCCATAGTCCACCGTACTCGCCTGGTAAGAATTGGCAGAAGTTATCGAACCAGTGGTAATTCAGGTATGATAATTTCCAAGCCACTCAAATGGCTTTTGACTTAACGACTGCTGTGTCCCCGTAACATCAGCTATGAGAGACTGTTTAACGTGCCATGAGAACCACGAAGTTCAGAAAAATGTGCACGGTGCCTAACTTCGCATATCGGTTCAGATAGACGAATGTACTCGGGCCCTAACTCCTCTCTGAAAATAGTAGTATGTAATGTGGTATAGACACGATTAAAAATTGATATAACAAACCTTAAAAAGACTGTGGTGTTAGTCCATTATGCATATATGAGCGTATTTAGCTTTTAGCAAATAATGCGTTTAAGCATGATAATAATAAACAGTATAAAAACTATCCTCATGCTCTTAGGTTAGTTACAGCATGGCTGAAGATCGCAAATTAAACCCTATCTTATGTGGTCGTCCGTAAACAATATACATTCAGTAGACAGGTGGTGCCGCCGGTCGGCTCCCAAAACTATAATAAGATACTTCGATATTTCGCCCACACACGGGCAGCCGCCGCCGGTTGACATGTTGCGGCTTTGTTAATTTTACGAACATACCCTAAATGTGTTTTCAGGAATACTGAGGGAACTTTACATACAAATGTATTTGCAAAAGTAACTTATATAAATAAAATCATACTCATTTATTTTAAATGTTTTAAATATAAATAAAAGTAAATATAAATAAGTAATAATACAGTAAGGTGATATTTTTATCACTTGTTCTTTGCATCAAAATAAACCTTTTGCACACTAGAGCTACTAAGCACTTTCTTTTATATGTAATGACCGATTGAAGTCAGTTAATTAGGTTAATAATAAATAATAAAACTAATATTTTGTATACCGGTATCTAAATAAGTATATTTAAATGACGGATTTTAAATGAGGACGGACGGATGGACAGCGAAGTCTTTAGTAATAGGGTTCTGCTAATTTACCTTTAGAAATGTTATTTAATTGGTTATTTCATTATCTGTCAGCTCCAGAAGTTCCTAACTACAGTTTCTGTTAGTTATTTATTTATAAACTTTCAATTTTTGACAATGCTTTATTATTAATTATCTTACTAACTTAACTTAAGCCTTCAATTCGTTCATTCCACCGTCTGACCACAAATTCAGGCTTTATTTAAAAAAATATTATTTTAACTTATGCTTCGGTACTTCTTTATTTTTTTTGGTAATTCAAATACTAAAAAAGAACCAACAAATATTTTAGTAATTACTCTAAAATACTTTTCAGTGTTCATACCTTTATTTTTTCAAAATATCCATACGGACCTTACAACTTTTTTTAGGTCGAATGTATTCAAGTAAACTATTTTTCTGGACTTATTGCCCTATTATTGCGTACCAACCAGTATAATTAGTTTTAACTCTATTAAAACTATGTAGTACCGTTTACTGTTATGTTAAACTAGTTAATTTTATTTGCTATATGAATGAAGGTTACAAAGTGAAACTGTCCTGTGGGTCACGTAACCAATAACCTCTAGACACAGTTCGGCTCCCAAAACACTAATATGTGTCACAACGCCAACGCACGAGCGGGCGGTAAGAAAATTAACGTTGAGGCTTTGTATCCATACTAATACCTACCCCTAGCGTGCTTATGTGCTAATGGAGTGCTTCTATTTCATACTTCACGTGGGTATATTTTATAACGTTAAATTTTCAAACACTCATTTCTCGGTAACGTTTTTTTTTCGTCTATTAAATTTGATAAACTTTGAATTTCGACAAATATTGAACCAACTAAGTTTACTTACATCTTAAGGTGAATGAGACTAACGTTTGTTCATACAAACTGCGTTACACTAAATATCCACTATAAATATTTCGCTACTCGAAACGTGTTATAATATAGTCGCAAAATGCATATTCTTCAATAAAATGGCAGTGCATTATAGATAACCAAAGTTCCTATTGAAGTACTGTAATGTTTGCAATCAACAAAATCTCTGCTTCACTCTTATATTATAAAAGAAGGAAAGTTTGTCAGTATGTTTGTATCTTTGTAACTTGTTCACGCCCAAACGGCTGGACCAATTTTCATGAAATTTGGTATAGAGGTAGCTGACACCCTGGATTAACACATAGGTTATACCGTGAAAAATTTAAAATTTCCCGTGGGAATAACTATAACCTATAACTTGCTATAGCAAACTTCATTAGTATAATTTAGGAGTTCCACGCTGATAATTGAATTCAGGGTGGGCGGAGCCGCTGGCAAAGTCTAGCATTGAATAATTTACTGACATGAATGCATATGTATTTTGCAACAATGATTAATGATAATAATAATATATAATAATTTTTAAAATTGTTATAAAGATCATAATATTAATAACAAATAAAGTTGTGTTAAATAAGAAAATAACATTTTTTTGATTATTGTGTTTATTTTGAATAAAACACAGGTACCGGCCCCATACAGGTGACGTGAGGCGCACACCTGCATCTGCGTCGTGGGTCAAGTGAGCGTAGCTGACTTTATGTACCTACTTCAATGTTAACTTAAAAAAACTATTATGGTTTGCGTTTTAGTTTTTATTACAAGTAAAAGGTTAATAATAGTTTTATCAAATAATCGTTTTATTTGCCAAAGCTAGCACTTTAGAAAATAAACTTGACCCGAATAAAATAGAGAAAAAGTACATAATTTACATAAAATACAGATAACCGTTAAAATAAAGAAGTAATATCAATTTATAAAATGAAAATAAACCACAACTACAGTCACAGCGGTATCCAACAGAAATTAAATCCTATGTTTTAGACAACATTTGTAGGACAAATTAGTTTAAGTTTGAAGCGTTAACATATTTCTCTTACATTATGTAAACTTAAAGGGACACCCTGACTTAGAGCCCTTATCGTTAATACGTGCGAGCAAAGCATACGAAATGAAAATTATTTGGATAAAAGAAATAAATTTACCGTACCGTACGTGGGCCACAAACTTGTGTATATGGGTGATTTTTTATTTCGAGATGATTTATACGAAAGTTTGTAATCAGTAATCACTTTTTCTGACTTCATCAGACTACAGTTCATTTTTTTTGTATTTTTTATGTTTAAAATAATTAAACTCTGTCATAAATTACCTAGTGACTGATAAACTTGTACCTTAGCCAGCCAGCTAGCCGGTTCAATATTGTAACTTAAAATTACTCACACTGAAAAAAAAGTTTTGTTGAAATTACCAGGCCTTGGTCGGCAGATTTATAAGAAAACTTTAGTAATCATCTCAAAACTTAGCGGTTAAATAAACAAAACTAAAATAGTTGAGATCAATATTAAGTTTTATCACGATAGTCTTGAAATAGCAACTAAAGTTATAGTTAAAACAACCAAACAGTATTGTAAATTAAACAGAACCTAAAAAAGTTTCTAGTTAGCAAATAGCAATTATATTATAAACTTTAGTTTTATTTACTAGTAATCTACGCTGAGCCTACTCCGCTGTAAAAACTCGTTTCCTTTTATTTCTTCAAAAAGGTAACCTAGAATAAGGATGAGGATTCACTGCACAGACAGCTTAGAAGACAAAAAGCTGCGGTACTAAGACTGCCGAAGCTCAACACAGATGATACGGTTGCTGGCGCGGCGCGCGGCGGGCGGAAGGGCCCCTGATCCCCCTCTGTTGTAGTAGCCGTGTCCACTCCGGTCTCCTTCTCCGGCAAGACTACCACTTCAGAGACTTTACACAGGCTGGCGGATCAGCCTCTCAGGGCGGAGATTTAGTGATCCCTGGGTTCGGGAACCCGTTCAACCTGTGGGCGGTCAGCTTGTGATGGCTATTAGACATATTGTCTGAACAAAGAAACAGTTTTGCGAATATTACTTAACCAAAAACGACAAACATATCTAGTAAATTTTACAAAATTGTTTTGTTTCTTTTACTAAAATATCACGTAAAGTTTACTAATATCTTTTGTTATAGCTACAAAAAAACTTAAACAAAAACGTTACAATTGATGGTTTAGTGATTGCTACAAGACATATAGTTGAAACCAAAATACAGTTTTGCGAATATTACTAAACCAAAAACAACAAACGTATCTTGTAAATTTTATGAAATCGGTTTGTTTTATTTACTTAAACTTCACGTTAAGCTTACAAAAATCTTTAGTTATATCTACAACATCAGTTTAACAAAAATGTAACATTTAATGGTTTAGTGATTGCTACTAGACATATGGTCAAAACTAAGAAACAGTTTTGCGAATATTACTTAACTAAAAACAACAAACAAAAAAACTGAAACAAATACGTTACAATTGATGGTTTAGTGATTGCTACAAGACATATAGTTGAAACCAAGGTACAGTTTTGCGAATATTACTAAACCAAAAACAACAAACGTATCTTGTAAATTTTATGACATCTGTTTGTTTTATTTACCAAAAACCACAGTTTTATTTTGTAGTCTACCTACACATGGATGACGTCAAACATCCTGAATCGCGCTATCAACTTTTTCAAGCTCACTTGCATATATACAGGATTTGAATTTCGATTAACACTTCACCGAGCAGCCAAACAGGTGACCTGGACGGGATAGTTGCTTTTATTGATTGATTGATAGCATAACCAAACTGCCAGTAAAATTGGACGTTAAAGTAACTTTCGTGAAAGTTATAAGAGTGAATCATGTAGAAAATACATTCTTCATTCAGGTCAAGTCTCGCTTTACGCCAGTAAATATTACTTAAGGATTTAATTGCTAAACTGAAAGTGATTGAGTGTACCCGAGTAAATACGGTTGTAAGTATTGAAAGTGCAATTGGTACACCAAGGTTAACCAAGGTTCCTTAAGTAGATTTGATAGGTATACTAAAGAAAAGACTGTTAAATGTACATAAGTGCATTTAATAGAAAATATCATTTAGTAGTATACATAAACACCAAGGTTCACCAAGGTTCCTTAAGTAGATTTGATAGGTATACTAAAGAAAAGACTGTTAAATGTACATAAGTGCATTTAATAGAAAATATCATTTAGTAGTATACATAAATTTTTTTTTAGTAAATTTTACATAACTGCCTTCGGTCAAATCAAAGTGCCTCTGATTGTATTTACTAAACTACATTTGATGGATGCACTAAGCAAAAGTCTGTAGAAAGTACAAGAGTGTCTTAAATAGTACATTTCATTCAATTTAGTAAAATACACAAAATTGCGTTTTGTAAATTTTACATGAGTGCCTTCGATTAAATATATGAAAGTGGGTTTGATAAAATCCCCAAAGTTACACATAGTAGGGAATATAAAAGGGCCTGTGATTGTATTTACTAAACTACGTTTGATAAGATATACTAAAGTAACAACAGTATGATGTAAAAGAGTGTGTTTGGTAGAACATAACAAAAGTGACTATAGTAGAACACATAAAAAAATCTATACAAGGTGGTACTTGTAAACTAGTTTGGTGGAAATCACAAGATTTTATTTAGTTGGTTATACTTAAGTAAGTACTTTATGGTTGTGCTAGCATTTGTAAACAGCACTACCAGTAGTGCGGCTGGTTGTGCTATCTGCAATAAACGCTTTTGATCAACCTTTAAAATATAAAGCATTTTGATTTGGTACCGACCACCTAATTCTTTAGTTGGTCCTATATCAACCTATTTGTTTCGTCAAAATTGCAAGGAATCAGGTAAATGCAACCAAAGTTTTTTTTCAGTGCAGTCTCAACTTCCATTTTAGTATAGTCAGGTACCTACTTCAGTTTATGATACCTTTTTTATTTAAAGGGGTTTAAATTGATCATAATACTGTAGTATGGGATTGTACAAGGATTAATAAGTTTTTTAAGGTTCGACAATACGCGAGATATGCGTCTAGTGTTACAAGCGTTTATAGGCTATGGTCAGGCATGGCGGACCCCGAAGTTCAGGGGCAAATGCGTACCTAGGACCTTACTACCTGTTGGCGACATTAGAATTTAGTGGTTAGCGTGTCGGCTCGCAATCCTAGCAGCGCGGGCGCTCCTGTCACACAATGACATCGCGCCGAGCCGTTTAGTGAAATTTAACGGTTCCGTAATGGGTGTAGGGGACAAATTGGCTTGCACTAAATGACTATTATAATAATTCTAGGTAACTATATTTTTAATGCGTTAAGAATAACAGTGAGACTTCTGCACGTTTGTACTATATTTTGTGCTATCGTGACCGTTTAACATCAGGCGGGATGTATGCTTGTTTGCCACCTTAATAGTATAAAAAATCATCTAAAA
This sequence comes from Apoda limacodes, assembly GCA_946406115.1. Taxonomy (NCBI): domain Eukaryota; kingdom Metazoa; phylum Arthropoda; class Insecta; order Lepidoptera; family Limacodidae; genus Apoda; species Apoda limacodes. Next base: position 16,420,662 of record OX291564.1, on the reverse strand, counting down.
AATTAATGCTTTTTGCAGTTTGGTAAAAAACACGAGAAATGCAAAACACGACCATTATTTTACACGGATTATATTGATCATAAAATCAAACACTAAATTCTTCTATACTTTGCAAATCATCGTAAATCTCGAATTATACGATTTCAGTTTGGGGAAAATCTTCGATTTTGTGAAATTTTCCTCTCAATTCAAAGACGCTTCTTCAGTTAAATTACACAATTTGTTTTAAAAGCGGAGCCCTTCAATATTCTTCGTAGACATTTTTATCGACTTTTACATTTCTGTAAGATAAAACAGAATTTTACTTAAAAATTACCTTTGGGTACCATGACGTCCTCGACGTACCTATGCTAGCTTTTGATGTCGTGTATTTAACGCAGCTAACCTACCTAGGGGAAAAGGTTGTTGCTTTATAAGTCGCAAATCCGGTTCCAGTACTCAAGGTACTGCTGTCATCTTTGACCAGGTGCACCCGGATATCAGCTCGGCTCTTTTGACTCGATTCAACGACAAGGTTGAGATAATTGTATAGGATACCGAACTCCGATGCCGTACCGAATCTTCAAGTTTAATCTGAGGAAACTGTCTGCCTCCCTGTGTTTTCTACCGCTCTTGTATAATAGGCGTGAGGCGAGGTTTTCTCTAGGAACTTAATACGGGGTTCTTTAAAAAAGATTACAAAATATAATAAAAAAAATAATGTTTATATTTATTAAACAATTAGTAATATAAAAAAATACTAAATGTATCCCGCAGTATCACTGTCAGAAAATCCTGCATTAAAGTATTTTCTGTCCACCTCAGTCCCTACAGCTCTCTGCCAAAAATCCAACCCAATTGTATGTTCACCCTTACGAAGAGAGGAAATTTGATACAATCATATAGTAAAGAGATTGTATACCGAACTACACTAGAACTTTTAAAGTTTGTCGAAACGTATGAAAACTGTCTCCAGCAAAGGCAAAGTTAAAAAGTTGAAGAGTTGTGCCAAAGGCCAAAGTTGATAAAGTTACTCTGCGAAAGACTTGTCGGAAGCCGAGATGTGACGGATAATAAAATGCTTTTGAAAGTTTTCTCGAAAAATGACGTTGTAGTTAGAAGAGTGTGTTATATGACAAATTGTTAACCAAGTTTCAGCGGTTATAAAAGTTTTAGCTGTTATAAAAGTTTACAGAACATAATAACACTAACATTGAGTAGTGTTGTGTTCCTGGCGGTGAGTAAGGTTGCCAGAACTCTTTGAGGATTCGCTGCGCGGACAGCGGAGGACCGGCGGTGCTTGTTGCTGTCATGCTCGGCGTAGACGCGGCGTGCTAGTTCGGCGGTCAGGGAGACCTGATGAAATGGCTGACCGCTGGCCGCCTGCAGGTTGAACGGGATCCCGAACCCAGGGGTCACTTAATCTCCGCCCTGGGAGGCTGATCCGCCGGCCTGTGTAAAGTATCTGAAGTGGTAGTCGTGCCTGAGAAGGAGACCGGAGTGGACCCGGCTACTACAACAGAGGGGATCAGGGGCCCTTCCGCCCGCCGTGCCAGCAACCGTGTCATCTGTGGCGAGCTTCGGCAGTCTTAGAACCCCACCTTTTGTCCTCTAAGCTGTCTGTGCAGTGAATCCTCAACCCTAGTCTTAGTAACTTTTTTATATATTATGGCCATGAGAACGAAAAAGAAAAGAGTTTGTACAGCGGCTACTCCATCCACATATAATGTGGATTTTTGCAACATCAGGGGTATTCACGCAAATCTTAACGAAGTCCACCACCATCTCGAAACTGCGCAGCCGACCATTCTTTTTCTAACGGAAACGCAGATATCCTGCCCGGCCGACACATCATACCTTCACTATCCCGGCTACAAACTTGAGCACAATTTTATGAGTCATGCCGGGGTATGTATGTTCTTTCGGGAGGATATCTGCTGTTGCCGCCTTCATAGCCTTGAAGACAGGGACCTGTCGATATTGTGGGTCCGCGTAGATTACGGCGGCCACACTCGTATCTATGCGTGGCTATACGGGTCTCATAGCGGTAACACGAACGTAACTCGACTCTTCACGCACCTGAGTTTGACGACTGACAAAGTCCTAGAGCAATATCCCACAGAAGAACTAGTTATTTTGGCAGACTTTAACGCCTACCATCGCGAGTGGCTCAGTTCTCGAACCAATAACTGTGCTGAGATATTTGCTCAAATTTGCTCTGAACTAAGGATTCTCTCAGCTGTACTTTCTCCAACGGGAATACCAGATATAGAGGAACATACGAGTTCCTAACTGGACCTTCAGCTGACTACTCGTTCGGACGGATACTCCGTCTCAGTGGATGCGCCTCTTGGCTCCTCGGACCACAGTCTCGTTCGGACTCAAGTGTCATGCAAACAACCCGATCCTTCTGGGCTAACTAATTGGCGTCGGGTTTGGCACTATAAATCGGAAGACTATGGTCGGGACAATCGGGATGGATTGCGAGAATTTTACGCATCGTACCCGTGGAGGCAGATTTGCTTTAACTCAGAAGATCCTGACGTCTGCGCAGCCGCAGTCACTGAGACAATCCTTGCTGGTATAGAATGCTATATTCCTAACCCGCGAGTAGCTGCCGGCGTCAAAAAACGACCGTGGTTTAATAGGTCTTGCAGAAAAGCTAAAATTCTTAAGCAAAATGCATATGAGGCTTGGACCACGGCTCGTAATAATAAGGATCCGAATATTCCTGAGTTAAAACGCAAATAAAATGCTGCCTCGAGGTTCAGTAAGAAAGCAACTGCCAGAGCAAAATTCCAATTCATCGGCAAAATAGGTGGGCGACTTGCGAGCTATCGTTCTGGGAGTCGTGCTTTCTGGTCGCTTGCCAAAGCTGCCGAAGGGAACTTTTGCCAGTCGTCGTGACCACCACTGCGAAAGACCGATGTTGACTTGGCCCGTAGTGCTAAAGAGAGAGCCGAGCAGTCTCTTTGCCTCGAACTCGAACATGAACGACGAAGGCGCTGTACCACCTACTATACCGTGGTGCGGTAAGACCATGCCGGAAATCTCCATAACGCAGCGGGAGGTCCGGCGGGCGTTGCTTTCTCTAGACGTTCAAAAGTCGAGTGGGCCAGACGGTATGCCAGCAGTGGTGTTTAAGCAGTGTGCTCCTGAGTTATGTCCTGTACTCACGCGCTTCTTCACGCTTTCCTACCACACTAAGCAATTTCCGTCTTCATGGAACCCAAAAAGGGTGATAGATCAGATCCATCGAATTACAGGCCTATCGCTATTACCTCTCTCCTCTCTAAGGTGATGGAGCGTGTGATCAACACACAGCATCTAAGATACCTAGAAGTACACGATCTGGACAGTGACCGTCAATATGGCTTTCGCCACGGTCGCTCGACTGGTGACCTTCAAGTATATCTCACACACCGATGGGCACTAGCCATTGAGAGTCAGGGGGAGGCATTGGCATGTAGCCTGGACATAGCGAAGGCGTTCGATCGGGTCTGGCACCGGGGTCTTCTATCGAAGTTGCCATCTTACGGAGTGCCCGAGGTTTTGTGAAAATGGGTGGCTAGCTTTTTGTCCGGCAGACGCATACGAACCGTAGTTGACGGTAGTTGCTCTGATAGCATGGACATTAATGCTGGTGTCCCGCAAGGCTCTGTGCTGTCTCCTAGGCTGTTTCTACTGCATATCAATGACATGTTGGACATCAACAACATACATTGCTATGCAGATGACAGTACTAGAGACGCTTTTTACACGGGTCGTGCAAACATCCCTCGTTCCGTTGTGGAGGAAAACCGCGGAGAACTTGTGTCTCAAATCGAGACCACACTGTCCCAGGTCTCTGACTGGGGACGGGTAAACTTGTTCCGATTCAACTCTACAAAGACACAAGTGTGCGCGTTCACCGCTAAGGAAACTCCATTCACTGTAGTCCCACAATTCCAGAACACTCCCCTCTCCATCTCCAAGAGCATTGGGATCCTTGGTGTCGACATCTCCAGCGATGTTCAGTTCCGAGATCATTTACAAGATAAGGTGAAGCTGGCGTCCAAAAAACTTGGTGTACTCAACAGAGCAAAGCAGTGCTTCACGTCGGGGCAAAGGTTGTTACTTTACAAGTCGCAAGTTCGGCCCCATATGGAGTACTGCTGCCATCTCTGGGCAGGTGCACCCGGATACCAGCTTGGCCCTTTTGACTCGGTTCAACGACGGGCTGTGAGAATTGTCGACGATTCCAAACTCACTTGCGGTATCGAGCCCTTAAGTCTGAGGAGAGACTTTGCCTCACTGTGTGTGTTCTACCGCTTATACAATGGGTTGTGTTCTGAGGAATTGTTCGAAATGATGCCCACGGCTTGTTTCTACCATCGCACCGCTCGTTATCGGCAGGGAATTCATTCTCACACTTTAGAACCTAAATGGTCGCGTACAGTGTGGTTTCAGAGAAACTTCCTCCCGCGAACGCTTAAGTTGTGGAACGCGCAAGTGATATCCCTGGTGTTGCAAGCGGCCATAGGTTACGGTGACCGCTTACCATCAGGCGGACCGTAAGCTTGTTTGCCACCTTAGTTATATAAAAAAAAAAAAAAAAGCTGTTATAAAAGTTTTAGCTGTTATATAGGATACTTAGGTGAATACTTAGATAGTTTTTTAAAATGTCGTTATGTCTAACACTAAACGCTTGACAATGAAACTTTTTACAATATCCAATAAAAAATTTGGACAAGTAACACCTCTCAGCTCCATCTGATCTCAAACTAAGCAAGGGTTATACTAAGGGTACAGACAACTGAACGCATTAAATAAAAATAAATTGTATTAGTTCCAGTAAATTTTTTTTATCTTTTTTTTTTATTACAGAACCTATAAAATTTGAATATTTTTGTAAATAAATGATTTATTTTATTTATTTCTAATTCAATCATTTTTATTAGGGTTCAAAAACGGGACCCTATTACTAAGAATATTTAGTTATTTATTCGCATTAGAAATAAATTATAAAACCTGTAATTAAGGGGGCTCCCATACAACAAACGTGATTTTTTTCCATTTGCATTTAGATAATGGTACGGAACCCTTCGTGCGCGAGTCTGACCCGCACTTGGTCGATTTGTTTTTTAGTTCAGTTTAGTGTTTTTCAGTTGTTTCGCTATGGCCTACACTTAAATGTTCATCTATGCTTAATATTATAAATGTGAAAGTTTGGATGGATAGATGTAAATTACTCTATCACACCAGAACGGATAAAATGATCTGGATTAAATTTGGCACAGAGATAGATTATAGTCTGGAATAGCCTTAGACTTGAAAAATGCAAAAGTATATTGCGAGGATATACTATAGCTGAATTTCACTTGAACGAACTATAGCTACGGCTATAGTGAACTTTTTTAGTATAATCAAGGATTTGGCGTAGGAATCCCACGCCGATAACCACGGGCGGGTGGGCGAAGCTGCTAGCAAAAGCTGGTAAGTATTTATTCCTACAACTTTCTCTGGAAAGGTTTTTTTTGGATTTTACTTAATAATATTGTTAATTAATTAGAACCCAAAAAAATTTCGTTCAAGATTTACTGAGAAAATCGTACATGGACGCTTTGAGGTAATCAATTTGATACCAATGTACATATGCAGGTACTACTGTGCATGTTGGTACTACTGTACATGTGGGTACTAATGTGCATGTTGGTACTACTGAACATATAGGTACCACTATGCATGTTGGCACTTCTGTGCATGTTTGTACTACTGTGCATGTAGGTACTACTGTGCATGTAGGTACTACTGTGCATGCAGGTACTACTATACATGTAGGTACTACTATAAAATGAAGTTGTCGAGGCCCCAATTATTGTTGATATAAATATATACTAAAATAAACTAACGCAGAAATAAACTGAATAAATAAATAGTTCTCTTTTCGAAAAATACGCAAAACTATTCGTATATTTATAAAAAGGACAGTGTGTATGACAAACTTAATCAATTCGAAGTTTGAACTCCCTCAAGTTGATTTCACTGTAGTGAGAACCACTTACAATAAGACGGATCCTCTGCTCATTTGTCACTTCTGAGTTCAGTTACAAAAGAAAACCATAAACGAATAAATAAAATTAATTACTTTTACTTTTCTTAGAAAAAAAATTACGTAACTAGATAAAATACGACAAATGAAATATGATACTTTGCAAAAACAACCTCTAAATTGAACAAACTCCTAACTTTGTCGTAATCCATCTTTCGATGCTCGAGGCTTACATAGGACTATCCAAAATACGTAAAATAATTCCCAGACTTTTAATTCGTCTGAAAAAATTACCAAGCTTTAGGGCAACGCGTGACAAATTATCTACTGTGACTCAGCTAATGTTTCATTTTTCTTACATTAATGTCCTACAATATATTTATTTTTATGAAAGATTTTTTAATTTTTTTGTTTTCTTTTATTACTAGAAATAATATTTATCATTAACCTGCCAAACGACTTTCGTCTCATAGTTTGTCTGGAACTGACAATGGGGGTATATGGTTCTGTCCCAGGTCTTTTATTTTTAAAATATTATGGAGATATGTAAAACCACCTTAGTCCAGATACTCTGCATCAGAGGCAGTGTTGTGGGGATCGGTTCACCCCCTGTCACTCAGGACTAAAGTATTTTTGATAAAAAGAGTCTCACCACCCCATTAAGATTTGAGTGGGAATCCAGCCGCCGATTATGTTCATCTGCTGATAAGGTATTGAAGATAAACATACATACATACATACAACGAATTATATTACGTCTTAGATGAAAATATTATTGATGGTGTTAAAATAAGAGCATTGAGAATTAAAGTAAATGACAGAAGTAGAGAAAATGTCATAAGAGTGCATTGCGGTGTGAAAGAAGATGAAGTGGCAAGAGAGCATTGAGAGGAGTGAGTATGAAAGGAGATGTACTAAACAAATCTATAAGGCGATAGAAAATAGGTAGACTTCGGCGTACGTATCTCGATCAATTTAATTCCGTTCTTAGAAATGGTGACGTCAAAAGTGCTGTAAATAAACGAACGCGTATGAAAGATTTGATGCGTGTGGATGAAGGAAAAGGTGTACCAGGACCGTAGCAGGAAGAAGTCCTGGGTCTCTATCTACCTCTCTGCCTAACAGGCGTGAGGTTATATATGTTGGCCTCAGTAAAGCTTAGGCCACAGTCCACCGAACTGGTCCAATAACGCATTAGAAGACATCTGTTAAGTTTATAAGTCACCTGTGGGGCCTGTGACATTCAATAGACCAAGTCACAGGCCTTACAGGTGACTTAAAAACTCAACAGATGTCTTCTAATGCCTGTGACTTGGCCTATTGACTGGATTACGGTCATATAACAACAACGTCATAGATAATCTTATCAAACACTAAAATAAATTTACGAATAAAAAATACTGTATGATTTTATGTTTGAATTATTTGATTTCCGGAAGATCAAAAAATTTATACGAAAGTGTAAATAAAATAAATTTTAAAAGTCACAAATAGTCGCAAAACCGACCATCGCTTCCGTTTGTAGCTTTTGTTCCCGGAATGAACTGTCGGAATCGAGAATTAATTGCTTATGGGTTGTTGTACATTATTTTTATTGTTATTTCAAGTGTTTCACTCTACGAAAATAAAATTTTAGACTTTATCTTTAGGACATTGGACTTGTTATTTTTTTTATTAATTAAAAAAAAAAACAAATCCTTGTTTAAGTTTAACTAAAGGCAGTATGCCCAATAAAAATAGGTATAAGGTACTACCGGACTGTTCCATAATCCTATTTTAATTTAGCAAACTTATCCCAGACTCATTAGAGCCGGTATTTATAGTCAGCTATTAATTAGAGATTAAATAATCGTTCGTTAGATAGATACTTAAGGCGCCCCAAAGAGTACGTCACGGAAACGATTTTGGAACTTATTTTTTACACTTACTCATCAAACACTATGAAACTATGAAGATATGTTCTAGTAATAAACATCTCAAACTCAAACTCAAATTTAATTATTCAAATTAGGTTTTTACAAACACTTTTCAATCTTAAAACGTTATTGAATGCTATTTTTATTTTTTAAAAAGGTCTGTAGAGCGCCAGTTTCTATTTAATTGTATAGGTTTGAACATACAGGATTCTAGTTTTTTTTTATATAGATCGCCTCAAATAGGATTTCAAGTTTATAAAATACAAATAATAATAATAAAATAAAAAAAAATCAAAAATAATTTCAGAATTTATTATGAGGCGCTGCGGATCGTATACTCTTAAATGCAACCAAATAAATTATTCTGTGATTTGGGCAAACAATCACTACTTTTATAAGTAGGTGTTTTTTTAAAGTACTGATTACTTTACATATCGGTGATTACGGTTAGGACCGAGAGTTAAAAGATCTCTCGTGCGTATTCACTTGACGTTTGCGTTTTTTGACCACTTGTTCTTGAAAAGTAAATAAAAAGATATCGCAGTTGTGAGAAGCTCTTCTGCTGGAGCTGGCAGAAGAATGGTAATGGTTTGTTTTGTTTTAGTGATAATCTTGAGGCCCTAGAGCATTAGACTAAACTAGAGGCACAATAATTACATATTATTTGGCGACTAGAGATATTTATAATATATATTCGAAAATTGGCAAATAATCACCAATTAACTTATTATCGGTTTAATCAATGTTTGATTATCGTCTATAAATACCGGCCTAAATCAACAAATTAAAATAAATTATTTACGATGGTAAGTGTTTCTTTAATTCAAACGTTAGTTTATGCACAGAACTGATTTCCATTCCATTTCAATTAGACATTGGAAACAATTGAAGGTGTAATAAATGGTAATACTCATGAATATCCATATAACATTACCTGAAGACAAAGATATTCAGTGCGAGCGCTTCGCTTACGCTCGCCGCTTTCGCTTGGTGAGTGGTACACACAGAAACGATACAGAAATTAATGCGAACTTTATATACAAACCAACTGTTTATTACATACAAACCAACCTGTGCCACTATTGATATAAACAGTAAATAATAAAAAGATAGTTTACCTTACTATCTTTACTCGAGTTAAGCTAGCATATGGCATTTTGACAAAAGACCATAGTTTAAACTTAAATAAACACTGCTAATTATAACGCAACAAAATTTTTGGTAAACAAGGTTAAGTGTAAAAATATTAAATCCCGATTAAAGTAAGTGGTACCTAAATAATACATTTTTATTTTTTATCCATGTTTTTTCGAGAAATGTTATTAACTTAGAAAAAAATATGTGGTTTAGTGGATAATAAATAATTTTTTTTGACATTACACACAGCGCCGTCTGGCCCCAAAGTAAACAAAACTTGTGTTATGGATACCAGACAACGGATACAAACACATAAATATTACATAAAGTAAATACATAAATATCATACATGAATACATCCTAATGACCTGACTGCTGAATCGAGGGGCGTGGGTTCGATTTCTGCACAAAATAAACATTTGTTACTTGTATTTGCATCCATAAGCTTTGCTTAGTTCGGGATCAGACGGCGCTGTGTGTAATGTCTAAAAACATTTATAAAAAAAAAAATTTATGTATATTTTGGACAGACATACAGCGCTTTTTTTGGTATGAATTTGTTACATCTTCTATTGATGATACAAACGTGAAGTTACCCTGTTATTTTTTGAGTTGTTGTATTCAATATTAATATACATTAATAATATAATTATAATATATTTACAATAAACATACATATATATTCGCATATACGCATGACATATACAATGTAATAGTATTATTAAGTGTTCACTACCTTTCGAGAAACATACATCTATTTTCCTATGCATTCCTTCCTTATCAGCGTCACACGTCCCCTCTGTTAGAGCACGGCCAACCTTAACTGAGGGTGATTTTAGGCCATAGTCCACACGTCAATTGTGGTCTTAACATATACTTCTTTTATTACCCGCCTGCACAATGCATAGAACGGGTAATGTGTTTATCAGCCTTAAGGCTAACGTAAGAATTATCAGAAATTGATAATTCTTACGTTAATCGATTCGTCCTAAAGATATGACAAATTAAAATTTAATGTGGCGAAAACCAAACGCCATGTTGTAAAAAAGAAAAAATTAAAGTCGACGAACTGTGTCAAGTGGGGTTTCATTAAATATGTATTTTCAAATCATCCTTAGGGTTTTCTTATCATTTTTCGATATGAATGACCATTCATAATCTGTATCACTATCTACTTCAATTGAATCTTCATACTTATGATGAATAATCAATATTTTAGACCAACGCAGGCTACTTAATAACCTCCACAATATTAACTCCTTCAATAATTTGACAAGAGTGCGGTAAACGTCGTATAATTCTGACTTATAAGTGTTAAATAAAAATAAATAAATAAAAAAAATCATAAACCTCATTCGAATTTATCATTATTGGACTTATTTTTCTTTTCTCAGTGTTTATTTATAGTTATTTTTTTACGCAGTTGGGTTTTTTGAAATTCTTAGCTAAATAAAAATAATTTTATAATTAAAAATTTAAGTAAAACTGGCTCTCTCATCCAATACCTACTTACAAAAAGTATTTTAGGTACCACGTTAACTCGGATCGTAAATTTCGGAAGACTACAGACATATATATTTGGCTTGAAATCATGTCTACAAAATTCACATTATATCAGTAAATGTCAAAAACAAGTGGGAAATTCGTTTTGTATGAATCAAGCTGCGAGGCGCCGCGAATCGTATTCTCTTATTCATCTTTAAAGAGATAGTAAAAACAAATTTTATTTTATACCTAACAACACTAGAACTTTTAAAGTTTGTCGAAACGTATGAAAACTGTCTCCAGCAAAGGCAAAGTTGACAAGTTAAAGTGTTGTGCCAAAGGGAAAAGTCTATAATGTTACTCTGCAAAAGACTTGTCAGAAGCTGAGATGTGATTGTACTAAGGGTACAGACAACTGAACGCATTAAATTAAAAAACAAATTGTATTAGTTCCTGTATTTTTTTTTATATTTTTTTGTTTATCATTTTTTTATATTACAAAAACCAACAAAATTTTAATATTTTTGAAAATAAGTGGTTTATTTTATTTATTTCTAATTCAATCTTTTTTATTAGGGTTTCGTACCCAAAGGATAAAAAATGGGACCCTATTACTAAGAATACTTAGTTATTTATTCACTTTAGAAATAATTTTTTAATTAAAATAAAACAAATAATTTAAGGGGGGTAATTTTTTCCCGTTTTTATAGATAATGGTACGGAACCCTTCGTGCAGGAGCGTTAATAAAAATAGCATTTCGACGATTCTTAAAAAAAATTGACTTTGACTTAAAGTGGTTAGTTAGTCTGTGGTTGTTGTTTCAGCCAATTAGTATTTAGTTCTACCTTTAACTAGTGCGCCATTTTACGTTACCTAAATTTTTACAATATTTGGGTGACTATTTTGCACTGCATATCTATACTAATATTATAAATGCGAAAATGTATCTGTTGGTAGCCTTTTCACGTTCAAACCGCTGAACCGATCTTGGTAAAATTCGGCAAATGCAGGTTGGAGAAGGACATAGACTACATAAAAAAACGTAGAGCCGGTTGTTTGACTATAAATCAAGGAATAGCAGTAGAAATCCCACTTCGAAAACAAAAAAAGAAGCGCGGGAGGAACTGCGGGCAATTTAGTTACTTGCTATGAGTAAACAGTTTTATAAAATGGCATGTTCGGTACCCGGGAGTAAAATACGAACTGGATCGATATTTTTTTATTACCAACATAAATATTCTAATTTTTTAATATTAATGTTGGTTATAAAAAAGAAATTACTCCCTACGGTGTGATGAAGTGACTGTGGCGGTAACGGAAAAAGTGAAAATTACCATAAAATTACATATATTTTTTTTACCTTACGGTTATAGTTTAATAAATTTATGCTTCAATTATGATAATATAATTAACTGTCAGTTGTTTCGCTATGGCCTACACTTAAATGTTCATCTATGCTTAATATTATAAATGTGAAAGTTTGGATGGATAGATGTAAATTACTCTATCACACCAGAACGGCTAAAATGATCTGGATTAAATTTGGCACAGAGATAGATTATAGTCTAGAATAGCACTTAGACTTGAAAAATGCAAAAGTATATTGCGAGGATATACTATAGCTGAATTTCACTTGAACGAACTATAGCTACGGCTATAGTGAACTTTGTAGTATAATCAAGGAGTTGGCGTAGGAATCCCACGCCGACAACCACGGGCGGGTGGGCGAAAATGAATGCCAGCATGGCAGACTTTATCCTGAGCCTTTTTCTCTAAGGAGTGGTACTGCTTAGGGGGGCTCGGCTGAAGGAGAGTGGTTTCTATTAGTACCGCACTAATTGATTAAACTTACAATTAATTAAAAAGAAAAAAAATTAATAATTTAATAATCTTTTTTAGCATGTTAATTCATTTATATATTTTTTATGGCAAAACTTTGTACTATTTTCTTTTACCCAAGCCGACAACTTTTGTAAATAAATTACAACGTTTTTATTTACCTAGGTACGCTTAATTAGTTTGAGCTTTGACATGTTCCACAAGAGCTATTAAAACCCTGTGGTACTCTAACTAGCGCCATCATCGTGCAAAACGAATTTAGTAAAAGTACTCAATTGGTGTAGTCAAGATAAAGTATTTTAACGCTTTAAGGTGAATCCGACCCATTTTGTTTCCTATTAACTGCGTTACATTAAATTTCTTTAACTACAAACATTTCAATTTTTTATCATATACCAAAAGCATTGCTGCTTGCTTGCCGCAAGAGCGACTGTTGGAGAGTTTCTTTCGCCGTTTTTCTCACCGAACGCCTTTGTCTTCGAAACGGCGGTAACTTGTAACTTATAGTTTATTGTCTTCAAAAAAAGTGATATAATATCCTATTTTTGAGAAATTAAGCATTTGAATTAGAATTGTCAGTCAATTATTGCTCTTTGGGACTTTGGCGAAAAGCGATAAATAATAACAAACCATTTTGAATTCCATACAATAGTCATAAAACATTTCCATTTTTAAATTATTCTATTTAGTAAAGAACTCTTCTAATCATTGTAATTTTAATAGACTACAATCAGATCTTTCTTCTCTGTCGTATTTAAGGGGTATATAGCAGCTAACTACCGCCGCCATTAGATATCCTCGCTAATGAGCAGTAATAGGGCCCTTAAGAGCTAGTGTTACATGACAATAATCTTAAGTGAAAACAAAGACAACGCGACCAACTTACCGTGCGTGAGTAGTGCAGCTACATCTCAAACGACGTTGTGTAACTTATGTTTTAATTGAAACACAAAAATTATATTGAAAGTTTATTATACTTATTATACACTTTCTCGGCTGTGCTTTATCTAAATAAATTGTAAACTAATATCAATTAGAACTTGAAAGATTTCTTTGTCTAGATATATTAAAAAAGAGTGAAAAAAATCGGAAACCCGAAAATAAAAATCTTAGCAGGGATCACCTAAAACATATTCAGTTAAATAATTAAAAAATAAGGTTTTTGGCGTTAACTGATTATGACCTGACGTAGAAATATTTATAAAAAAAAATCCTTTAAATTTTCAAACAATTATTTAGCAATATTTTCACAATGTCTGAGAAACAGTAGATATACCTGTCTCTCTTTCTTGTGCACAATGTGCACTGTTTACTTTTATTCATCTCAGTTCTTGGGTCATCCATTACCACACTCTTGTGTCATCCATTGGCATACTCTTGAGTCATCCGTTGGCACACTCTTGAGTCATCCATTGGCCCACTTTTAAATAAATTAACAAATATTTTGTTAATACACTGTTAAACATCAACAGACTTTGCATTTTCGTAGCCTCTAAATAGCTGACGTTTTACGTTAAAACGGTCAAAAGGGCTCAAGAAAAACTTTTACAAAGAAACCTATTGCTTATTTTTGGTATTTAGAACTTACAATGGATTTTCTTATTTCGAATCCTTTCCCGTATAACCTTAAGAATAGCCCGTTTGTTCGAATTCGAATTGCTCGCCAGTTTATCCGACCCGCAGTAAGCGAACACATAACAGTGTATATGGAACTACATATTTGAAAATGTATATCTGGCAAGTATATGTATATATATAGGAGGTATATATATTATGTATATTTGGTAGGTAGGCATATACATTAGGTATATGTGTATCTGCCAGGTATATATATATATCAGCTATCTAGTAGGTTTGTTTGTATCTGGTAGATATATGTATATCTTAACTGACTTAACAAATCGCTAAGGGTTGAAATTTATTTTATATTGTAGGCATCGTTTAAAAGAGTTTTTCCGAAACGTAATCCATCTATTTAAGTACAGGGTCTAAAGAAGATGACAAAGTTTGCAATAGAAAATGTCGTTATACTTTTACCGCCATTAAGATAAATTATCTGTTAATTATATCAGTGAGGTCAGACAGTCTGTAAATAGCTGGAGATATTAAACATAAAAGGTCAAGTGATCCGTCAGGTGCTTAGGGACCTTATTTTTTACCTTTAGCCAACGCTAGCTGTTTTTTTTTAAAATTTTAATATAGGTACCTCTATAATAGGCACATCACCAAAAAACTCTATGTAGACATGGTCTGTTTTCTGTTATGTATGTGTTGGGTTGAACGCGAAAGCTGCAGCCACCTTACTAAAATAAAATTTTAGGAGGCAAAATCATTTAATAGCTCAGGTCATATAACGTTTTTCAACACATATACGAGAAAACAGGATAATTTACAGATAATTAAATAAACTTTTACATTCGACTGTTTCTAATAGCAAACAAGAAATTACATAGATATGTATTCACATGTATTATGCTGAACAGGAAAATGAAGCGTAAAGAACTACTAGAAGATCTTTCGTCTCTTTTTTTTAGTATCAAAGTGAGTGAAACGAATAGATCAAAAGTGCTTCCAAGGAGGTTCGATCGAAATTAAAAAAAACCGTAAAGGATACGCACGGCGCCATACAACGGAGCGTGCGGTAAAACAGGTACTTATATGAGAGTACCTATTTTACCATACGCACCGTTATGTGGTGGGTAATTTTGCACTTTCGAACAATGAATACAAGCTTCGTAAACGCAGTTTTTGAGCAAATGTGTTGAAATATATTTTTTCAAAATAAGTTTTCAAAATTTCAAAATTACGCACCATATACAACGGAACGTGCAAAACGCAAACAATGAGCAACAAAAATAATTGTACGCCATATAGTTCACAACGCTTCTGCAGAAACTAACAACTCCAAAACTGGCTATTATTGTAAGTTCATAAGAATTTTGCGCGCAAAGTAGTTATATCAAAAAAAAAAAAGATTTTGAATTATTTGCTTACATAAATGAGAAAACGTGCACATACTAATGATAAGGTAAAAGTTTAATTGTTATTCTACGGAAAAAATATTTCCAAAGATGTAATCTTGTTTCTTGGTGGGCTTAAGTTTTGTGTTGAAAGTATATATCACATAATAAGTATATATCACATAATAAGTATATATCACATAATAAGTTGACACTTAAGTTTGACCTGGTTTTTTATTTAGCAAATAAAATACATTTAACATAATATAAAAACATAACTTCTTATGCTAGCATGTTGTGAAATACGGCTTTATATCATCCATTTCCATGTTCTGTTATTAAAAATTAATAATTTGTCTCACATAATAATTTATATAACATTTATTAAATTATCACGATACACGATATATGTTTAGGCATTTATTAGACTCGTAGACTTTTAGTTCTGTAATCAGTCCTATGACTGTGCGATTGGCTCAACTGGCTGTCGAAATTAGGCTCACTTTAGAAAGAGACAAAGTTAACCTGTGGTGTATTTTATCATAGACAAGACACCACACGTTTGCTTAGTCTCTGTCACACTTTTGCGACAATTTTTTTCCACAGCTTGCTAGAAAATGCACTGTTAGTCCTCTTTGTCTATGGTTAGACTATACATGATCTTGGGGGTAGAAATCGGGCTGGGGGCTAAATAATTATATTAAGGGCTGAAGAAGCCTAAAATGGGCTAGATCTAGCCCTGAAGGGCCAAATTTGCATCACTATGCGTAGCACAAAAGAGATTCACTTACCTACTGCTTATGAATAATTCTGCCATTTTAACGGCTAATATTCTACATCAGATACAGAACCCTAATTGTGCAAATTCCGACACGCACATGGCCAGTTTCCTAAAGTACTTACGAACATCTACGACAAACAATTATCTTATCGCGGCGCCACACTCGTGAGTGATTTATCAGAACAATAAGTCAGCTCATTTGTTCTGGCGAGTTTCAGCCGGCGAATAAATTATGCTTTTTTCGAGTCTGGAATTGGACATAAACATTTAGTTACATTCAAGCTGGTAATCTATTATGCCACTAAAATATCATTATATACCGACATCATTAACAGTAAACACTTAAGTTATATATTGTGCATTTTATTTCAGTGTTTTACAGTTTAAAATATGCAAAAAAATATTCGGTGTTTGTAGCACCTTTAATGAAAAACAAATCGATAAGACCATTACCATAATTTCACTAAACTATTTCCCGCAGCGCTTTATCTGTTAAAATTTGTGTTAAAAATATACATTGTATGCATAGTAAGTAGGTAAGAAACAAGTAATGTAAATTGATTTTATAAAATTTATATACATTATAGATATAATTTTCAGATCTTGCGCGCATTATTTAAAAATATTGATAAGCATTCTAATGTCTTTGCTCAACTTATTCAAACTATAATAATAATATTTTTTGAACAAAAAGTTTACAATATCAAACTTAATCTAAGTGTGCTATAATCATAATTATTATTGAAAAAATGTACAAATAGAAGCATTAGCTGCGTGTGTTACTCCTGTTAATGTATTCCTCTTGTAAAGTAACAATTTAGTGATACAATATATATATATTTAATAAGGTAGTTTAAAAGACAGTAGAAAAAATATATGAAAATAACCTAAATAAACCTCGTTGGTTTATTATATTATACCTTAACTAATAAAAGTAAGTAAACTATGAGATTTTTGAATATACAATAACTATATAATAACTAAACTTTAAAACTAAAAACAATATAATAAGACCCAGATGACAAAGTAATCGCTAATATATTAACACTATGGATTTTAAAATGATATAGCAACCCTTAATACTCGGAGACCAGATCGCAGCTAACACCTAGGAATGAATATTTAGGAGTAAGTATTTAATTCCAAACAATTTTCTGGGTGTATTGTCTCCGAAGCTCTGGGTAAATGAACATTTAAAATCCTCAAGGGCGTTAAGGCTTCAGCAAAATGTTTATACAGTTAGGTACAACTTGGTGAATTTATGAACTTAAATTGAATTACCTACTTTACCAGGATAAGGACAAAAATGGGCATTACAAATGCATAAATAACTATATTAACAATATTGAAGTCGCTTCTTGCGATCTGGCTGTTATCAAAGAAGATAATGTACTACTTGTCCTGTTTTAGAATTTCCTTGTTGTGATGTTGATACATTATTCTAAAAATACTTTCAGAAATAAAGTAAAATAATTAATTATTGTAGTCACTTTCGTACACAACATAAAAATAAAATAAACATTTAATCTAAGAAAATCATATAGGAAAAGCAAACAAATAAGCAAAAGATAATATAGGTTCGTTTGATTATATACAATAAACTTCGTGTACAATTCTAGCTTATTTCTTATAGTTTGTCTAGAATATACCCCATATTATTTTGTTCATGTTCAGTCATGTTACCGCTTAATTTAATAAACCTGGTATACACTGTTATCAGAAGCAGTGTTGCGGCGAAAGGCTCACCACCTGTTACGCAGGACTAAAGTGGTTGATGAAAAGAAGCTGTTACCGACGATATGATTTGAGTGGGTTTTCATTCACATAACTAAAACATAAATAAAATCAGCAAAATAAACATACAAATTATTATTCCTGTTTTATAACTCAGATACTTAAAATATATAAACAAAGACTAATATTTATATTCCCACTCAATTCAAACTAAATTCAATTTTTAGTAGTGGCTGAAGTATTCGTTTTCTGAGCAACAAACGAGCTGGCTTATTGCTCCAGTAAATCTTTTGGGGAATGGTACAGTGTGAGAATTAATAGCTTAAAAAATCCTAGTCAGGAAAATAAATAATTCTAATTCTTGGTACCGATAAACATACATTTTACAGCTACATTTTTTTATAGCATTTATATACCACCGTGGTGGAAAAAAAGACATCCCGAGTAACAGAGTATTAAGTACACAAGTACATAGAAAATCTCCTTTTTTGAAGTCGATTAAAAGCCAAATGTATGATTTCTTTAACCTTTGCTAATAAATACTTCTGCGCCTTGCTGCATTCTGTCCGACTATTGAGCATAATTAGAACAAAATTGATAAGGAATAACTATTTATTCTTAAAATTTTGCAGGTGAAGTAACTTAAGAAACATTTTCCTTAAGATAATATTTTAAATAATCCCTGCCGTCACGAAGCTTAACTAGTGGAAATATCAGCGCTAAATGTTTGAAGGTAGTAATACTTCGGATAATATTAGGGCGAGGTTTTCAAGTTTCATGAATATTTATGATCTTGTATTAAATAATAAACAATTTATCTCCAAAGCATTTTTAAATTCTGGAACAGGTTAATTCAACTTTTATTTCAAGTACATTATTACAATTTCTACTTCCATCTATTCAACATTTGCACTTTAGATACAACATAACATACTTGTAAAGTACCGGTTAAGTGTGTGTCGAATATAGTATATATAGTGCTTGACATAGTTATTAATCAGTATCCACACCGTGATGCGGAGATGCCGTTGGAGGAGGGGAACAAAGGCTGCGTTCCATTTTGCGCTCATGACTACTCATGAGCATTTTCAGCGCAGCTCCCGTAAAAAATTAAAAAAACCGTATTTTTTGAACTAGTAATACTTAAATCAAGAAGCGACAGCTGGCAACCCTGTCCGGAAATCACGTTAACACGTCTGTCTTGGGTGTTGCCATATTATGATAGCAGTCGTTGGGCCAGGCCTTCAAAATTCGGCGGCTTTAAAATTCTGACAGTCAAGTGGCCACTACCTTGACCGTTTGGTCCGTTAATTCGCACTAGGCCAGCGTGGTCGATGGTCTATGGCCTAAGCCTTCTTCCCCAAGGTGGGACCTCAGCAGTAGGGTGCAAAATGACTGAGGTGACAAAGGTTACAATAGGTTTACAGTAGAGATTAAAATTCCTGAACATGAAGAGAAACAAAACATTTATAAATAAGTAATACATTTTTAATATCAATATATTTTACACAGCCCATCATGTTCCCAAACGAAGAAAAGGTTGTATTATAAAAACCAGACAAGGGATATAAATACTTATAACCGTTTTTTGTAAATACATACATATCATGCATAAATTCACCCATGTTTCTCTAGTGCGAGAATCGAACCCATATTGTCTGCACAGCAGCCGGCCACACTACCAACTGGGCTGCGATGGAGTCTCATACATACGTGCTGTTAGAACAAGACTCCGAATTCGAATTTTAAAAAATTAAATTCGAAACACAAAATTAAATTGTTTAATATGAAAATAGAATAACTTAGAAATAGCACAAAACAGAGTTTTATAGAAAATGGCAAGGGCAGCCGACGCGGTCGGAAAGTGGAAGGAGACTGAGGTTCGAGCTGGACTCTATTGCTAAACTGAACTGTATAGCTAGGGGTGTAACAGCCCCCCGTGGAAGACTAAACTTCGGGTTTTAGCCGAAGTTTACGTGAATTCAGATTATTTCTCTTAGACGCGGTGTGGACATTGAATTCAATTCAGAATCATTTGTTTCTTTAGCGCGATTTTTAAAAGAGTAACAACGTTGGCTGCCACTAGACTTATAATAAGAATATGCCTTATAAATTATGAGAAGTACAATAAAAATTACAATTAGAAAGGTAAGTACAGAATAATGTGTCCTATACTTCAGTATATACGTTTCTTTATTTATGATTTTATTAGCGGTTTGGATAAGCGAGTTTTGAATGTTAAAATTCGAGGGTAAATCTTCTAGGTCTATGTTTTTTAATGAAATAGGGGTCTCATCATCAATAAGTTTATTTATTTTTTCTAAATTACAACAGGATTCGTTAATTAAACTAAAATCAGGATTTGGTAAAGTGGCGTTTACAATATATAACGGTTTCGACTTAGGAACTAATTTAGTACTCTTACTATAAGCTACGCAAGATTTTGACAAGGTTAGTATACCTGTGCCCGCAATGTTTATAACTGTCATCTCTGCATTTTGATAGTCTATTGACAGTTTACAAGGTTGCGATTGCACGAATATCCACTTGTTGTCCTTGAAGGGCTTCCATAAATCAAATCCGCCATATATTACTTTAGTGTCACACTGCACGGGTAATTTGTTTAACACTTGTGTCATTAATTCACTTTCGCAACTATGACTAGCGCTTGCGGAGAAAACGTAACTAACTTCGCATATGAGATAGTCCCTGTCTACCTTTTCACATTGTTCCAGATTTTTCATCTTACAGTACTGTGATTTGTCTTTTGTCATTGCAATATAAGCATCCGTGGGCAAAACTACGCTAAAAATATCTAGTTTAACTACGTCATGTGGTATAGGTAAAGGTAAGTTATGATACAAGGTATATTCTAGAGGATTAACAAGAGGTATTTCCAGTACAAATGTAATTCTATCATTAAGGAAATAACATTTTAACTTATAGATATTGATTATAGTATGTTTAAGGCTTAAATCCAAATTCAAAGGCAATTCAAGGCCATTTGGCAGATGCCGATGGTTATCAGCGAGTTCTTGGTAGAGTTGGGTTGGAGTAATAACTGAGGGATGAAGAATATTCTGTTTCGCAAAGGATATCGCGTTAGTTATGTCTTCTAACTGAAAAGAGATAGCTAAGAGTGATGCTTCTAGACTATTGAAAATGGAATAGAATCGCGATTTAAAGACCAATTCATTGGTTACTAGAGATAGATTTTTGACATTACCGGAGAGCTCGTTGATAGTCATGGTCAAAACTAGCTACATTAATTTTTATTGCTGATATAGTATTATTGAAAGCCGTTAAGGTTGATGTGGTGACTAGTATATTTTCTTTTATTAGTGAAGCTAGTTTTCTTTCGTCACTTTGGACAGCTTGTATGGCTTCATCATATTTGACAGCATCATCTTCATCTAATGTTCCAAATATGTGCTTAAAGACTGTACCAATACCGCCGAACCAGGCGGACCGTTTAATTCTGTTGCTTATTAAATGGGAAATGGATTCGGATTCTCTGGCGACATCATGAAAACGGGTTACGAGTGGCTCTAGTGAACTACGACAAGCTGCTTCTTCAATGACACCTGGTTCTCTGCATAATTTGCTAACAGTTTTTAGAATGAAGTTTATATTGACTAGATGTGGCTTCACGTGAGATATATCTACTGAGGTGAGAACATTAAGAGAGCCACCGTTAATTTTCATCCTTCTAATATAATTAAAATATATACCAGATCCCGCGGTGATCGGTTGAACATAGTCGGTGCTTGCTGCGGCAGTGGTGCTGCAACGAAGGGACAAGTGGTTGTTACACAACGGGTATTTTATAGCTATTAGAGGCCTTATTCTAAGTGCATGATTACGCGTAAAAATAATAATTTATTATATTTCAGTGGTTGCTGGCTTGACTTGGTCGAAATGATGTTTTACTTGTCGTCTGTTTATTTGCAATTATAGTGTATTGTTACCGTGGACTTTTGTGATTTTGTAGGGCCCTTTCCATAAAGGAGATAAGGCTTTTCTCAGGCGGAGGTGATTCTTAAGGTACACGTAATCACCGGTTTTGTAGGTAACAGGACGGGAACGCGAGTCATAATAGTTTTTTGATTTTTCTTTTGAACTGTTTATGTTTTCTAAAGCTTTGTCTCGGGATAGTTTTAACCTATGCTGAAGCATCTTAATGTATTCGGGATATGTCGCATCTGGTGCGGAGTCAAAGATTGAATCTGGGATGTAGGGTTTGTGGCCAAATAGTAATTCATGAGGTGAAAAGTTTGTAGTGGATTAGATATTTGTATTATAGGCTAGTATCGCTGTGTAGACGTATCTTGGCCAGTTATCTTGGTTTAGGTTTACAAAAGATTTAAGATATTCTTTAAGAGTTGAATGGCTCCGCTCAAGAGCTCCCTGGGTTTGAGGTTGATAAGGAGAGGACCATAATTGTTTTATTTTGAGGAAGGAACAGGTTTTTTTGAATAGATCCGCCGTGAAATTAGTCCCTTGGTCTGACAGTATCGTCCTGAGTATTCCAAATAAAGAAATGAAGTGTATAAGACAGTCTGTAGTCTCTTCTGAAGAGGCACTACGTGTTGGGTAAGCTACCGAGTATTTAGTTAGATCGTCCTGTAATGTTAGTATGTACGTAAGTTTGGCGGTTCCTGATTCTGGCAGGGGCCGTACGATATCTAGGAATACGCGTTGGAAAGGGGATGTGGACGTCGTGGTGATCTGCATGGTCGCTCTGTTGAGGCGTCTATATGCTTTTTTTTCTTGACACGAGGTACATTTCTTCACGTGATTTTCGATATCTGTGCGCATTCCTTTCTAATAATATTTTGCTTGGATTCTCTTTAGCATGCGAGAGGACCCAAGATGTCCCGCGACGGGTATTTCGTGATTTTCGGATAGGATTCGTTTTATTTCAGTTTGAGTAGGATAAATGATGCTGTTGTGGTATATTTTTACTTTGATGTTAGTATTATGGAAAAGGTAAGATAGGATGTTGTGAATTTTAATAAAGGAATGTTTGTCAAAGGGATTTTTAAAGTCGGAAATAGCAATCTCAAGGACATTTTCGTTTTGGACTAGTTGGTTTCTGATTGACTTGATGGTTTCAAATATTTCTTTATATGACGATTCATCAAAATGATGTACCTTTGTAAAGAGACGATACCAAGTTCTGTTGTTAGCTTGGATTTCTTTGAATGAATATAATCCCTTTTCACAGTTTAGAATCTCTTCTGAGGAATCAACACTCTGTAACCAGGTTTGGATGTACGGGTTTGACTCGTCCATATCTATGGAGGTTGAGATTAGGATAGTCTTACAAGTGCTTTTAGTTAAGTCTACGTTATATTCTCTCAGGTCAGTATTAAAGTTCTTGTCTTTGTTAGTCATGTCTTTTAGGAAGATAGTGTAGTCATCGACGTTTAGGATTTGTTCCAGGTTTCGTGGTGGTTCGGGATCGGAGCAGGGTGTATTGACTCTGTTGGTAAGTTTAGTAGGGATTGTGGGTCGAATTGTTCTTGAGGGGGTGTAAGGTCAGTCGGAGAGTTCAGTACACTGGGTAAGGTAGCTTGTGGTTCCAGATTTTGTCCGGAGGTGGAAGGCGTCAGGATTACAGGTAAGTCTGTAGTAGATAATGGATCTTCTAATGGCGAAGGTAAGCTGAGTGGACTGAAGTCAATGTGGAGGTCGTTGTCGTTGAGGTCGAGATCGACTAAATCTAGAAACTCGTCTCCTGGCTCGCGATCATTATTTGGGTAGATAGGGTTTACAGGAAATCGAGAGAGTGCGTCAGCAGCGGCGTTTAATTTTCCTTTACGGTAAGTTATTTCATAGTCTAACTCTTCAAGTTTAAGTCTCCATCTTTGCATTTTACTACTAGGGTCTTTGTGGTTAAACAGCCAGCTGAGAGGTCTATGGTCAGTGATAATTTGAAACCTTCGGTCAAAGAGATATGGGCGGAATGTTTTACAGCCGAATAGAATGGCTAGTAGCTCTTTCTCAGTAGTTGAGTACGAGCATTCGCTTTTATTGACAGTTCGGGATGTATATGCTATTGGTTTGTCTTTACCAACAGGCTCTTGAGACAAAACGGCACCTAACGCGTAGTTAGAAGCGTCACAAGTGAGGATGAATGGTTTTGTAAAATCTGTGTAGGTTAAGAGAAGAGCGGAAGTGAGTGTTTGTTTGAGTCGGTCAAACGCAAGTTGTTGCTGGTTCTCCCAGTTAAATGTCGTGTCTTTCTTCAGAAAGTTAGTCAAGGGTTTCGCGATTTTAGAGAATTCAGGAATGAAACGGCGATAGTACGAGAGAAGTCCTAGGAATGATTTTACGTTTTTTGGAGACCTTGGAATGTGAAAATGGGTGACCGCCTTGACTTTATCGGGATTTGGTTTTACACCTTGTTCGGTGATTAAATGTCCTAGTTATACGACTTCTCGTCTAAAAAACTCGCACTTGTCATGTTGAAGCTTGAGATTGAAATCTCTGAGCCTTTGGACAATGGAGGTCAAATTGGTGATGTGAGAGTTAAGATCGTAATTGAAACAGACGATATCATCTAAGTAGACGTAGCAACGGGCACCTTGAAAGTGCTGTATTCATCAATCTCTGAAAGGTGGAAGGCGCATTCTTTAATCCGAAGGGCATACGGTTAAATTAGAAGTGTCCCTCCGGTACATTGAAAGCAGTTTTTGAAGCATCCGTTTCATTTACTAAAATTTGGTGAAATTCATAGTGGAGAAGTATTTACTGTTACAGAGTTGGTCAAGGATTTCTGCTATTTGAGGAATAGGATAGGTATCTCCGATAGTTACGTCATTAAGCTTCCGGTAGTCTATTACTACTCTCCATTTTTGAACCCCAGAAGCGTCGATCTTTTTCGGAACCACCAGATAGGAGAGGACCAGGGAGAATTAGAAGGTGTTTTAATGTTCTGGTTGAGCATTTGTTTTATTTGTTTCTTTACTTAAGTCTTATGGATTTCAAGGAATTAAGATTTTGTATGGATCGGGACGTCGGATGTCGTTTTTATGTCGTGCTTCATCTCCCTAGCGAAAAACTCTCTTATACCACTAAGAGAGTTTTTCGCTAGGGAGATGGAATATATCGGAATAGTCGGAAAAGAGTATCGATTTCCTCTGAGTTTAAATGAGATACGCGTAGTTGTTCAAGAACCCGTTGAGTCCGATGAACCGAATTTTGCCTTTCGTCTAGGTTTTTGATTTCATGTTCATTTGAAAGGTTGCTAAATGCGTCTGGGTTGAAATCGGTGAGTACGAGATTTAGATTTGATTTTAGAGTCACAGGGGTTTCGGAGAGGTTCACAACCGATATGTTTATTCGTTTGTTTCTTTTGACACGAGCTATACAGTTAGCTATAAGCAGGGTTTCGGATGGGTTTTGATCAAGAATTATCCTTTCTTTAATTTCTGGGTTTGAAACGGAACACTCTATAATGGTTTCAGTTCTAGCAGGAATTATATAGGTAGGTTCGCAAAAATGGAGTTTCAGTTCTGTCTTGCCTATTCGTAAAGTGTCGGTGTTGTAGTCGATGTTGCATTCGAATTTGTTTAGTTGGTCTGTGCCTATTATGCCATCATATGGTAGATTTATGTCAGAGATAGTAACACGTGAGGGAGTAACATTTTGGAAGGGTCGCAGGTTATTTCGTAGACCTCTAAATCAGGGATTATTTCAGATGTGCTTGAAGAATTGGTAGGTGCTTTCAAATTTGTAGCTACCGAGGCTCGTTTTCCTTTAGTGGTTACTTCAGCGTAACTTGATTTGATATGGGTCGTAGTCGTTTCTATAAGTTCGGTAGTTTGAGAAATGGCATCTGAAGCACTAGTACGGGTTTTTGAAGAGGTAGTAAATGTAGCTTTTCTTATTCCGCTAGATATAGTAGAGCATGGGTGTTTGTTATTTGATTCTGGACTAGAGATGGGTTTCAGGTTTGGATTTGGTGCAACGGTGTTCGATTTCGTTCTTTGGTTAATGTAGGATCGAGGAACAGATACAGAGGATAAAGAGCATCCTTGTTTCGGAGCTATTTTGTTATTTACAGAAGTGGAAAAGTGGCTCTGTGGATAACCATGTAGCGGTCTGTTTGGAGCTTTTGAAATGGATACAGTGGAATTAGAATTGTTCGGGTTTAGAGGGCTTCTTTGAGACAGAGTTGTTTTAAGGAGCCGGGGACCCGTAACCTGTCATCCCTTTGAGTCGTTCATCGTGCGTTCATCGTGTCGCACGAGACAATTATTCGTTTTTTGGGGTTTCATGATCCGGTTCGTCACGGGATTGGTAATCGGGATATGAATTTTCAATAAAATTTACACGCGGTACGTTTGGTCTACCTCTGTAGCCAGACGAGGAAGGTTGATTTGGATCAGAGTTTCTAAATCGATTATTGAACTCTCTTTTCCTACAGTTTTCGATCGTGTGACCGGGATACTTGTAATACCTGCAGAAGATTGTGTTATTGTCATTATTGTTCCTGAAGGGTGTCAGAGAATGTTGCCTTGGAGTATTGAAGCGAGCGGGTCTATTAGCGGGATTTCTTTCCGCTGGAAAGCGATTATAATAATAATAATAATTGTTTATTTCTCTCACAAGCATTAAGTACAACGAGGTGTTTTAACAAGGGATTACGGTTTGGTAATTGTTATTAGGCATTGGATTCCGTTTTTCTAGGCTTAGTAGGATTTTTTCCTCTGCTATTGCGAAACTTACTGCTTCGCTTAAGCTTTCAGGGTCGCGGCATCTTATAATCGGAGGTATTTTGGGGTTGAGTCCTGTTACGATTATGTGCAATGCGAGATCTTGCATTGCGCCGACTCTTCCCGAGATCTCTCCTTCTTTTGTGCAGGTAAGGAAATATTTATTTCGGTTATCAATTTTGCAAGACTAGTTTCTATTCTAAGGGAAAATTGGTTAACCGTTTCGTCGCGGGTTTGTCTGCAATCCTGCAAGTCGGATAGCAAATGTGAGTAATGTTTAATTCACTTCACTGTGAATTTAGCGTTTTGTTTCACTTTTATTTACGAAGGCGTACCGAGGAATCTTTTTTATCCCCTTGAGCTGCCACCAAATGTTAGAGCAAGACTCCGAATTCGAATTTTAAAAAATAAAATTCGAAACAAAATTAAATTGTTTAATATTAAAATAGAATAACATAGAAATGGTACAAAACCGAGTTTTATAGAAAATGGTAAGGGCAGCCGACGCGGTCGGAAGGTGGAAGGAGACTGAGGTTCGAGCTGGACTCTATTGCTAAACTGAACTGTATGTATCTGAGCCAGAACGGCTGTCAGCACTTCTAATTACTAGCTAGGGGTGTAACAGTACGCATTAACATACATTAATCAATAGCCCTACATTTAATTTTATGCATAAACTTAGAGCAATATTTCAAATCCAGTTTCAATTTATCTGCCAATGTCCTCTTCAGTGTTACCCGCAGGACAAATCAAATTACTGTTGCTTAGTTTAGACAATCGATGCTTAATTTATTTGTAAGTAATCGCAAACAAGATTCGATTGCGCAGCAATTACTGCATTTGAATTATTATTTATTAGTTCTTGTTTATTAGTCTTCACATTCTTTATATCCAAAAGGGGGTAGCCAGCGTTGTGGATACACATCCACATCATAATGTGTGCTTTCGGTGGAACTTTTTTCGTCATTCACTTTCCGCTTCCAATACAGTGTATTTGGACTAATGTGGCTTTATATATGATCCAAACTTCGTAAATAACCAGCTTTTAAGTAATAAGCCCCATTGCCATTTCCTCACGATAAGAAGTAAGTCAGAGCTGGTCAAAGGGCAGGGGGAAAAGAAGTAGCCCTTAGATCTAGCCTTTGCGATTTTGTCATCGTGAGCTTTTAAGTAACACTAAGTACAAGTGTAGTTAGTGTGTATCTAATTATCAAGTTAAAGAAATTGAGAATAAATTCGTCGTTCGTCCGTTTCAGCCGAAAGACGTCCACTGCTGAATGTAGACTTCTCCTAAATGTCTCCACAATGGTCCTAAAACCACTCACGCCAATCGGCTTCGTGCGGCTCTGATCAGGTCGTTCGTCCACCTACTAGGTAGGAAACCGTCCCACGCTGCGTCTTCCGATCCGTGATCGCTACTCTCGAACCTTTCTTACCTATCGGTTCGACGAGCGATGTGGCCGGCCCATTGCCATTTCAGCTTGCAAACTGTTTGAGCTATGTCAGTTTGTGCATGTTTTTGGTTCTTTGGCGAATTTCCTCGTTTTGGATTTCGACTTTAGTTTAAATTGGCACCAGTCAGCAGTAAACTTGACCATAGAAACTTATAGCGAAGTTTGTTCGCAATATCTGAAAAGCACTTGAGTTGGCTAGAGCAGTGATAACGGACTCAACCGACTTAGGAATATTAGCCTTTGCGCTCGGAAAAGTGAAGACACTGTTTTCACGGCAAATTTTATTGAGCCAGTGGTCATTCAGGTGTGATAATTTCTAAGCCTTTCATATGGCTTTTAACTTAGCTTAACGACTGCTGTGTACTCGTAAAAACAGCTATGACAGATGGTTTAACGTGCCATGAGAACCACGAAGCTAAGAAAAATATGCAAGAAGGCGGTTCCCCATCCAACAACCGACCACGCCTCACGGTGCTTAACTTCGCATATCGTTTCAGATAGACGAATTTGCTGGGACACTAACTACTCTCTGAAAATAGTAGTATATAATGTGGTATAGACACGATTAAAAATTGATATAACAAACCTTAAAGAGACTGTGGTGTTAGTCCATTATGCATATATGAGCGTATTTAGCTTTTAGCAAATAATGCGTTTAAGCATGATAATAATAAACAGTATAAACACTATCCTTATGCTCTAAGGTTAGTTACAGCATGGCTGAAGATCGCAAAGTTAAACCCCATCTTATGTGGTCGTCCATAAACAATATACATTCAGTAGACAGGTGGTGCCGCCGGTCGGCTCCCAAAACGATAATAAGATACTTCGATATTTCGCCCACACACGGGCAGCCGCAGCCGGTTGACATGTTGCGGCTTTGTTAATTTTACGAACATACCCTAAATGTATTTCAAGGAATACTAAGGGAAAAGGGAAATGTATTTGCAAAAGTAACTTATATAAATAATAATATTATTACTTACATATTTTAATTGTTTTTTTTATTTAAAAGTATTTTTTAATAGAGACTGTTGAAAAAATATTGTAATATTTTTACTATAAAATTTAATTTGAAAAAAAAAACAGTCAGTAGATACTTTTATTTTTTGTTCTTTGCATCAAAATTAACCTTTTGCACACTTAGAGTACTAGCACGTTTCTCTATATATAATGACCGTTTGCAGTCAATTAATTAGGTACATAATAAATAATGTTTTGTATACCGATATCTAAATAAGTATATTTAAAATAAAAAACTTATAAATAACATTCAAATGCGTATTTTATAGTATAATATAATATTATAAAGAGGAAAGCTTTGTATTTTTGTATGATTGTAACGAATTAACTCAAAAACTTCTGGACCGATTTCATAAATTCTGTGGAAAATGTCGTGCATAAAAATATATTTTTACTATGTTTATAATATACTAGCTGTCCCGGCGAACGTTGTTCCGCTGCCGTCCCTCTGTACCCGGCGAAAGTTGGTTTTTACCTATAGTGCCCGAGTCCGGCTCGCACTTGACATATCGAGATAAAAACTATCCTATCTTTTAAGTTGGATCAAATAACAGATATTTACGAAGTTCGATCAAAATCGGTTCAGTAGTTTAGGAGTCCATTGAGGACAAACATTGTGACACGAGATTTATATATATTAGAAGATTTATAAGCTTGTTTAGTGTAAAATAGAGTATAGATAAATAAAAAATTGAATTGTCTTATTTAAAAATATCTCTCAATTTTTCTTTATTCTGAGTTAAGTTTGATCACATTCTGGTTTATATTAATCATATTCTGAGTTAGGTTTAATCATATTCTGAATTATATTTATCATATTCTGAGTTATATTAATCATATTCTGAGTTATATTTATCATATTCTGAGTAAGGTTTGAGTTATATTTCTCATATTCTGAGTTAGGTTTAATCATATTCTGAGTTATATTTATCATATTCTGAGTTATATTTATCATATTCTGAGTTAGGTTTAATCATATTCTGAGTTAAGGTTAATCATATTCCAGCAAAAACATATCAAAATAATATCAATCGCGTTCCGAGAACAAGTGCGAGTCGGACTCGCGCACGAAGGGTTCCGTACCATTATCTATAAAAACGCCAAAAAAATCATGTTTGTTGTATGGGAGCCCCCCTTAAATATTTGTTTTATTTTAATTTAATTATTTATATTTAAAGTGACTATATAACTAAATATTCTGTGAATATTTTAAGCGTCAACCTGTTGCCGCAATCAATATCGAGCAAAAAAATCACGTTTTTTGTATGGGAGCCCCCTTAAATGTCTATTTTATTCTGTTTTTTGTTAAAGCGGCAACAGAAATACATCTTCTGTGAAAAATTCAACTGTCTAACTATAACGGTTCTTGCGATACAGCCTAGTGACAGACGGACGGACAGCGGAGTCTTAGTAAAAGGGTTCCGCTAATTACCCTTTAGGTACGAAACCCTAAAAAGGCAATAAAAGTAATGCTGCTCTAACAAATCATGTTTGTTATTACTTATTAAGTATTTTTTAGTCGAAGCAGAAAAATGACATAAATGTAACCACTAGTAACTACTTTATAACGGTTTTTTATTATTATTAATAGATTTTTACTAAAATATTATATTGGCTCCTCAATCTTCTGTTAAATTTCATATTTATTATACATATCTAATTAAAGTACGTCTAAGTATTTAATCCATCTCAGAAACGCTTTGTATAGGATTAATTATCTATTTCGTTTCCCTTCTCAAACGTCTCTACCGAATGGGTTTCTCAAAGCAATGTTCTTGACAACATAATTTATTTAGAAATGTTATTTAATTGGTTATTTCATTATCTGTCAGCTCCAGAAGTTCCTTACTACAGTTTTTGTTAGTTATTTATTTATAAACTTTCAATTTCTGACAATACTTTCTTATTATTTATCTAGTAACTTTTGCTTCCGATTCGTTAATTCCACCGTCCGACCACAAATTCAGGCTTTAGTTAAAAAATATTATTTTAACTAATACTTCGGAACTTCTTTATTTTTTCTACTTCATACTTTATTTTTTGGTAATTTCTAATATGTTTTTATTTTTTCAAAATATCCATACGGACCTTACAACTTTTTTTAGGTCGAATGTATTCAAGTAAGCTATTTTTCGGGACTTATTGCCCTATTATTGCGTACCAACCAGTATAATTAGTTTTAACTCTATTAAAACTATGTAGTACCGTTTACTGTTATGTTAAACTAGTTAATTTTATTTGCTATATGAATGAAGGTTACTAAGTGAAACTGTCCTGTGGGTCACGTAACCAATAACCTCTAGACACAGGTCGGCTCCCAAAACACTAATATGTGTCACAACGCCAACGCACGAGCGGGCGGTAAGAAAATTCACGTTGAGGCTTTGTATCCATACTAATACCTACCCCTAGCGTGCTTATGTGCAAATGGAGTGCTTTTATTTTATACTTCACGTGGGTATATTTTATAACGTTAAGTTTTCAGACACTCATTTCTCGGTAACGTTTTTTTTCGTCTATCAAATTTGATAAACTCTCTCTGCTACCTTTTGACAAATATTGAACCAACTAAGTTTACTTACATCTTAAGGTGAATGAGACTAACGTTTGTTAATACAAACTGCGTTACACTAAATATCCACTATAAATATTTCGCTACTCAAAACGTGTTATAATATAGTCGCAAAACGCATATTCTACAATAAAATGGCAGTGCATTATAGATAACCAAAGTTCCTATTGAAGTACTGTAATGTTTGCAATCAACAAAATCTCTGCTTCACTCTTATATTATAAAGGCGTAAGTTTGTCAGTATGTTTGTATCTTTGTTACTTCTTCACGCCCAAACGGCTGGACCAATTTTGATGAGCTGACAACCTGGATTAACACATAGGATTTATTATTCCGAAAAATTTAAGATTTCTTGTTGGAATTATTATAACCGAGCTTAAACGTACTATAGCTGCACCTATAGCTTGCTATAACAAACTCCGTTAGCATAATTAAATTCCGCATTAGCGGAGCCGCTGGCAGAGTGTAGTATTGAATAATTTAGAGACATTAATGCATAATTATTATGCAACAATGCAACAACATTTTTTAAAATTGTAATAGATATTATAATATTGATAACTAATAAAGTGTTAAATAATAGAAAAAACCTTTTTCTTGATATTAAGGGCTAATAAACGTTTTACGTGCGTTTATTTGCCAAAGTGCGCACACTTGACTAGAATAAAAACATTAATAAAATAGAGACCAAAATTTACATAATATAAAGAATAAACAAGTAATATCAATTTATAAAATGCAAATAAACCACAGCCACAGCGGTATCTAACAGAAATTAAATCCTATGTTTTAGACAACATTTGTATGATAAAATAGTTTAAGTTAAACAAATTTCTATTACATTATATAAACTCAAAGTGACACCCTGACTTAGAGCCCTTATCGTTAATACGTGCGAGCAAAGCATACGAAATGGAAATTATTTGAATAAAGGAAATAAATTTACCGTACCGTACGTGGGCCACAAACTTTGTGTATATGGGAGATTTTTTTTTAGATATGATTTATACTAAAGTTTGTAATCAGTTATAACTATTTCTGACTTCATCAGGGTACAGTTCATATTGTTTATATTTTTTATGTTTAAAATAATTAAAATCTGTAGTAAATTACCTAGTGACTGATAAACTTGTACCCTAGCCAGTCAGCTAGCCGGTTCAATTTTGTGACTAAAATAACTTAGTCTCAACTTCCATTTTAATAAAGTGAGGTACCTACTTCAGTTTATGATACCTTTCCTATTATGTAAAGGGGTTTATTTTGATCATAAATACTGTAGTATGGGGTTGTACAAGGACTGATAAGTTTTTTTAAGGTTTGACAATAGGTACGCGAGAGATGCGTCTAGTGTTACAAGCGTCTATAGGCTATGGTCAAGCAAGGCGGACCCCCAAGTTCAGGGGCAAATGCGTACCTAGGACCTTACTAATGGTCGGTGACATCCGAATTCAGTGGTTAGCGTGTCGACTCGCAACCCTAGCAACGCGGGCGCGCCTGCCACACGATGACATCGTGCTGAGCCGTTTAGTGTAATTTAACGGTTCCGTAATGGGCGTAGGGGACAAATTGGCTTTTACTAAATGACTTTTATAATAATTTTAAGTAACTATATTTTTTATGCGTTTTGAACAACAGTGAGTCTTCTGTACGTTAGTACATACTATAACTTATTTTTGGGTACCATGACCGTTTAGCATCAGGCGAGATGTATGCTTGTTAGCCACCTTAACGGTATAAAAAATCATCTAAATAATTCATGCTTTTTGCAGTTTGGTAAAAAGCACGAGAAATGTAAAACATGACCATTATTTTACACGGATTATATTGATCATAAAATCAAACACTAAATTCTTCTATACTTTGCCAATCATCGTAAATTTCGTATTATACGATTTCAGTTTGGAGAAAATCTTCAGGTTTGTGAAATTTTCCTCTCAATTCAAAGACGCTTCTTCAGTTAAATTACACAATTTTTTTTAAAAGCTGAGCTCTTCAATATTCTTCATAGACATTTTTATCGACTTTTACATTTCTGTAACATAAAACAGAATTTTACTTAAAAATTACCTTTCGGTACCATGACGTCCTCGACGTACCTACTCTAAAATTCCTAGATGATTGATAGTAAAAGCCTTTTACTATCATAGATTTTACTAAAATGTGCCCCAGAAAATTCTATTCCTATGCTAGCTTTCGAATTCGTGTAACAGAGCGAAGCAGTACTTCACCCAGGCGCCAAGGTTGTTGCTTTATAAGTCGCAAATCCGGTTTCAGTACTCTATGTACTGCTGTCATCTTTGACCAGGTGCACCCGGATATCAGCTCGGCCCTGAGTCAAACTCAGTTCAATGACGAGCTGAGAGAATTGTCTACGCTACCGAACTCCGATACTGGTATAGGCGTGTACTGAGGAATTGTTCTGCTACTGCCCACTGCTACTATGTACCATCACATCGCTCGCCATCTGCCGATGGAATCCATCCTCACACCTTAGAACCTTAACGGTAATATTTCAGAGGAACTTCTTCCAACAAAATTGTAGAAAAACCTTCCCGCGAAGTCTGCTTTTCTCAAGGAACTTAATACAGTTTTTTTTAAGAAAGATTGAAAACTATTATTAAAAAAATAGTAATATAAAAAAAATACTAAATTTACCCCGAAGTCTCACTGTCAGAACATCCTGTTCGTGTTAGTTCATAAAGTAGTTCATGCCGATTTAGACTAACTAAATCGGCATTAATGTACTTTTTGTCCATCTCAGTCCCTACAGCTCTCTGCCAAAAATCAAGTCAATTGTATGCGCACCCTTACGAGGAGGGGAAATTTAAGAGGATACGATTCGCGTCGCCTCGCAGCGTGCTTCATACAAACAATTTTCTAACTTGTTTTTGACATTTACCATTCAAATACCTGAAAGTCTAGCGTGACTGATTTTTATTTAATTTTATTTAGTTTTAGCGGTTATAAAAGGTTTAGCTGTTATACAAGATACTTAGGTGAATACTCAGATAGTTTCTTAAAATGTCGTTAAGTCTAACACTAAACTTAAAATGTCGTTAAGTCTAACACTAAACGCTTGACAATGAAACTTTTTACAATATCTAATAATAAATTTGGACAACTCACACCTCTGAGCTCCATCTGATCTCAAACTAAGCTAGACTTGTGCAAATGGAACTGACAACTGAACGCATCAAATTAAAATAAACTAATTGTATAAGTTCCTGTAATTTTGTTATATATTTTTTTTTATTAAAAATCTTCTAAATTTTAATATTTTTGATAATAAATGGTTTATATTATTTATTTATTATTAAATCATTTTTATTTTGTTTGGTGTCACTAGAACTCCATGCGACTAATTGAGTGATTTGCTTAATATGCCTAATCTAAATAATGTGCTTAATGTGCCTAATCTAAATAAATAAAGGGTTAAATACTTGTTTTTTTTTAAATACTGTAATATATTATATACAGTTCATAGTTAACAAACATCTAGACTCAGGACAAATAAAGTTTACTACATAAATTTTTGTCCTGTCTGGATATTGAATCAACGTCAGCTGGCGCGAGTACTATTATAATCATTTTTATCATTTTTTCTTTTATTTGAAACATTGATGTTTTGATTTGTATTTTTTCCATGATACATACTAGTTTATTAGTTTTGTAGAACAAATTATTTTTTTAATAGAGTAACTAAACTCAATAGTTACTACTTTACGGATTATTCTCGGTAGAAATCCACATTGTGAACCAGTGTGTGTGGGGGGGGGGGGGGAGCGTTAAAAAAAATAGCATTTAATAAATTTGACGATTCTTAAGTGTTTGGAAAAATCTAATTTGAATAAAAAAAAAATAACTCTGATTTTAATGGTTAGTCTGTGGTTGTTACAGTTTTAGCCATTGTTTCAGGCAATTAGTTTTCAGTCTTACCTTTTACTGGTGCGCCATTTTACCTAATCTAATTTTTTCCAATATTTGGGTGACTATTTGTAAACGGCATATCTATACTAATATTATGAATGCGTAAGTGTATCTGTTTGTTGCCTTTTCAGGTTCAAACCGCTAAATCTTGGTAAAATTCGGCACTTGCAGGTTGAAGAAGGATATAGACTACATAAAAAAACGTCAACTGTGACCCGGTCATTTTACTATAAATCAATGAATAGTACATAGTAGGAATCCCACTTCGAGAACAAAAAAAAGCGCGGGATGAACTGCGGGCAATTTAGTTACATGCTTTTAGTAAACAGTTTTTTAAAATGCGTATTCGTTACCCGGTAGTAAAACACGAACTAGATCGGTATTCTTTTATTACCAACATAAATATTTTAATTTTTGAATATTAATGTTGGTTATGAAAAAGAAATTACTCCCTACAGTGTGATGTAGTGACTGTGGCAGTAACGGAAAAAGTAAAAATTACCATAACAATATTTTTTTTTTACCTTACGGTTATAGTTTAATCAATTAATGCTTCAATTATGATAATATAATTAACTGTCAGTTGTTTCGCTATGGCCTACACTTAAATGTTCATCTATGCTTACTATTATAAATGCGAAAGTTTGGATGGATAGATGTAAATTACTCTATCACACCAGAACGGCTAAAATGATCTGGATTAAATTTGGCACAGAGATAGATTATAGTCTGGAATAGCACTTAGACTTGAAAAATGCAAAAGTATATTGCGAGGATATACTATAGCTGAATTTCACTTGAACGAACTATAGCTACGGCTATAGTGAACTTTTTTAGTAATCAAAGAGTTGGCGTAGGAATCCCACAACGATAACCATATTTAGGGCGGGCGGAGCCGCTAGCACAAGCTAGTAAGTATATTTACCTAAACCTTTCTATTAAAAGGTTTAATTTTTTGTAATTAAACTTACTAATATTGTTACATGTACAGTAGTACCTAAAATTGTAGGTACTACTGTACATGTAGGTACTACTTTGCATGTAGGTACCACTGTACATGTAGGTACTACTGTACATGTAGGTACTACTGTACATGTAGGTACTACTGTTCATGTAGGTACTACTGTACATGTAGGTACTACTTTGCATGTAGGTACCACTGTACATGTAGGTACTACTGTACATGTAGGTACTACTGTACATGTAGGTACTACTTTGCATGTAGGTACC
The DNA here is from genome assembly GCA_946406115.1 of Apoda limacodes. Classification (NCBI taxonomy): domain Eukaryota; kingdom Metazoa; phylum Arthropoda; class Insecta; order Lepidoptera; family Limacodidae; genus Apoda; species Apoda limacodes. The sequence continues at coordinate 16,383,870 of OX291564.1, read as the reverse complement.
ACTGTACATCTAGGTACTACTGTACATGTAGGTACTACTGTACATGTAGGTACTACTGTACATGTAGGTACTACTGTACATGTAGGTACTACTGTACATGTAGGTACTACTTTGCATGTAGGTACCACTGTACATGTAGGTACTACTGTACATGTAGGTACTACTTTGCATGTAGGTACTACTGAATAAATAAATAGTTCTCTTTTCAAAAAATACGCCTGACTATTCGTTTATTTCTAAAAAAGACAGTTTGTATGACAAAATTAGTCATCTCAAAGTTTGCACTCTCTCAAGTTGGTAAAACTGTAGCGAGAACCACTAACAATAAGATGGATCCTATGCTCATTTGTCACTTCTGAATTTAGTTGCAAAAGAAAATCATAAACGAATAAATATAATTTATCACTTTTACTTTACTTACTAAAAAAAGTATCTAACTACAATACGTCAAATGAAATATGATACTTTGCAAAAACAACCTCTAAATTAAACAAACTCCTAACTTTGTCGTAATCCATCTTATTGATGCTCGAGGGTTATATAAGACTTTCCAAAATACGAAAAATAATTCCCAGACTTGTAATTCGTCTTAAAAAATACTAAGCTTTACGGCTGCTTGTGACAAATTATCTACTGTGAGTCAGCTAATGTTTCATTTTTCTTACATTAATGTCCTACAATATATTTATTTTTATGAAAGATTTTTTGATTTATTTGTGTTCTTTTAATTTCTAAAAATAATATTTAACATAAACGTGCCCAACGACTTTCTTCTCATAGTTTGTCTGGAACTGACAATGGGGGTGTATGGTTCTGTCCCAGGTCTTTTATTTTATGTATAGTATGGACATATGCAAAGCCACCTTTGTCCAGATACTCTGCATCAGAGGCAGTGTTGTGGGGATAGGTGCACCCCCTATCACGCAGGACTAAAGTGTTGTTGGTAAAAATAGTCTGACCAGAACATTAAAATTTGAGTGTGAATCATGAAGTGGTTACCTTGAAGATATAAATACATACATAAAACGAATGAAATGACGTCTAAGAAAGTAGAAAGAAAATATTATTAATGGTTGATAGGATCAGGCGTTACTTTGCGGAAATTCATTATTATGACGAAATGTTATTACCTTGCAAATCCGCTAAAAACAATTCAGCAGCACCCACGTATAGAAGTACACCATCCACACGTGAAGGTAAGCACCTCCCTCCCTCCCTCCTTTTGTGGACGATGCCAACTTCACTACAACATTAGAACACTAAATTGCTAACAACACTCGACCGTGTTTCGCCATAGCACGGGGCATCTTCAGAAGACGCAAGTTGTTCATGCTCTATACCTTGACCAAAATTAGTTTCTGTATTTCTCTGCGTGAGTGCTACTGAATTGTTATTAACAGATATGCAAGGTGATAACATTTTATCATTATCAATGGTGTTTAAATGAGAGCACTGAGAATTAAAGTCAATGACAGAAGTAGAGATAAAGTACTACGAGAGCATTGCGGTGTGAAAGAAGATGAAGTGGTAAAAGAGCATTGAGAGGTTTGAGCATGTTAAAGGATAAACGAAAGGATATGAACAAAACAAATGTATAAGGCGAAAGTAAATAGGTAGACATCGGCGTACGTATCTCGATCAATTTTAGTCCGTTCTTAGAAACTTCAAACTTTTGACGTCAAAAGTTGTGCTAGGACCGTAGCAGGTACAAGTCCTTGATCTCTGCCTATCCCTTTGGGAAACAGGTGAGATGTTACATATGTCGGCCGCAGTAGTTGTACGCCCCACTTCAGGTCGCTTCTTGGAGAAAAAGGCTTAGGCTAAAGTCCAAAGAGCATTTGTTCAAGTCACTTGTAAGGCCTGTGACTTGGCCTATTGACTGGATTACGGTCATATGACAGCAACGCCATAGCCCATAGATGAACTTATCAAACACTAAAATAATTTACGAATAAAATATACTATATGATTTTCTGTTTTAATTCATTAATTCCCAGAAGAACATTAAAATTTATACGAAATTGTAAAATAAATTTTAAAAGTCACAAATAGTAGAATACTAGCAAATTCCAGCTACACCGACCATCGCTTCCGTTTGTAGCTTTTGTTCCCGAAATGAACTGTCGGAACTGAGATTTATTGCTTATGGCTTGTTGTACATTATTTTTATTGTTATTTCTAGTGTTTCACTCTACGAAAATAAAATTTCAGACTTTCTCTTTAGGACATTAGACCTGTTATGTATTTTATTTATTAAAAAAAAACAAATCCTTGTTTAAGTTTAACTGAAGGCATACTGATCAATGAAAATAGGTATAAGGTACTACCGAACTGTTCCATAATTCATTTTAATTTAGCAAACGTATCCCAGACTCTATAGAGCCGGTATTTATAGTTAGCCATTAATTAGAGATTAAATAATCCTTCATTAAATAGATACTTAAGAGTATAAGATCCGAGGCGCCCCATAGAGGAGATAGATAGATAGATGTATTCTTTATTGCACACCAAAAATTTACTAAAAACTAATTATATAACATTATATTGGAAAGCACACAATAAGGCGGCCTTATAGTTTAAGAGCGATCTCTGCCAGGCGACCTGTGGGTAGAGGAAACATTGATCTTAAAAATAAGCCGTATAAGGTCGGTGATGCAATATTAAAAAAAAATTAGAATAAAACAAAATATAGATATATGATACTATAAACCTAGATACACACATAGATATACACATATACTTACATGACATAGATAAATATTTTATATACAGGTTGGCCCCAATAGTGACGATAAAAACGAAAATTTAGATGCCTTACACCAAGATCTATCCGAAACACCCCTATGTATGTTCAGTGATTTTTAGTAGTTTCTGAGATATGATTTTTTTAGGTATTTTTTACAGTTTAAATCCTGGTACTGCTTTATTAGTTTATTTTTTTCATAAAAAATATTTTTATGGTGTTTTTTCAATGTCTTCGTAATCACTAATAAATGGGCTGTAATAAAAAAATAACAAAATACCCAATTATTAAACATGTTTCCCGAAATTTCACCATTACACTTACTAATCAAACATTATGAAATTTTGAAGTTATGTTCTAAAAATAAATATTTCAAACTCAAACTCGAATTTTATTATACAAATTAGGGTTTTTGCAACCACTTTTGAATCTTAAAAGTTATTAAATACTTTTTTATTTTTTGAAAAGGTCTGCACTGCGCCAGTTTCTATTCAGTTGCATACAGGATCTGGTTTTTTATATAGATTTGCTCAAATAAAATTGCAAGTTAATTAAATAAAATAATAATAATTAAATAAAAAAAGTTCAGAATTCATTATCAAACAGTACCTCATTACATAAGTGTTTTGTAAATAAATTACAGCCAAATAAAGTAATCTGTGATTTGGGCAAACAGTATCTCATTACGTAAGTGTTTTGTAATTTAATTACAGCCAAATAAAGTAATCTGTGATTTGGGCAAACAGTATCTCAATATATAAGTGTTTTGAAAATTAATTACAGCCAAATAAAGTAATCTGTGATTTGGGCAAACAGTATCTCATTACGTAAGTGTTTTGTAATTTAATTACAGCCAAATAAAGTGATCTATGATTTGGGCAAACAGTATCTCATAATATAGGTAGGGGTTTTGTAAAGTACGAATTACTTTACATAATCGGTGATTACGGTTAGGACCGATAAATAAAATATCTCTCGGGCGTATTCACATAGAGTTTGCGTTTTTTGACCACTTGGTCCTTGAAAATTTAAGAAGAAAAAAGATATCACAGTTGTGAGGAGGTCTTCTGCTGGAGCTGGCAGAAGTATAAGGATATATTTCCATGGCAGATGTTCTTTTTCTTTTTTTCAGTGATAAGCAGTATAATCTGGAGGCCCTAGAGCATTAGACTAAACTAGAGGCACAAAAATCACATATTATTTGGCGACTAGAAATATATGTACTTGCCAATCTTCGATTGTATAAATCGAAGATTGGCAAATAATCACCAATTAAATTATTACCGGTTTAATTAATTATTGATTATCGTCTACAAATAATAAAAGATTGAAATTATGAAAATGATTTATGATGGTAAGTTTTTCTTTAATTAAAACGTTAGTTAATGCATATAACTGATTTCCATTTCAATTAGACATTGGAAACAATTGAAGGTGTAATAAATGGTAATACTCATGAATATCCATATAATATTACCTGAAGACATTGATATTCAGTGCGAGCGCTTCGATTACGCTCGCCGCTTGTTGAGTGGCACGCAGGGAGACGATACAGTAAATAATGCGAACTTTGTATACAAACCAACGACGTGTGCCCCGCACCTTTACTTTGAGAAAACATATTTCTGTGGTATCACTATCGGGATAAACAGTAAATAATATAAAGATAGTATACCTAACTATATTAATGCGAGTTAAGCTAGTATATGGCTTTTTAACATAAGTACTTAGTTTAAACTAAAATGTGACACTGTTTATTATTACGCAACATATTTTTTGGTATACAAGGTACATTTAAAAGATTATAACCTGACTGAAGTTAGTAGTACCTAATACTACATTTTTATTTTTTAAGTAATTTTTTTTCGAGAAATGAAATTAACTTAGAAAAAAATATGTGGTTCATTTGATAATAAATAAATATTTGTTGATATTACACACAGCGTCGTCTGGCCCCAAAGTAAGCAAAACTTGTGTTTTGGATACCAAGCAACGGATACAAGTACATATATATTACTTTTTTTTGTAAATACATACATATCACACATAAATATACCCTAATGACCCGACTGCTGAATCGAGGGGCGTAGGTTCGATTTCAGCACAAGATAAACATTTATTATTTGTATTTGTATCCATAAACTTTGCTTAGTTTGGGATCAGACGGCACTGAGTGTAATGTCTAAAAAAAATTATATACATATTTTTATTTATATATTTTGGACAAACATACAGCGCTTTTTCTTGGTATGTATTTATTACATCTTCCATTGATAATACAAAACGTGAAGTTACCCTGTTAGGTTTTGAGTTATATATTCAATTTTAAAATACGCTTAGTTATAGGTTGGTTTATATACATAAATATAGGATTATGTGAGACATCATATAGGTACCTATCCTAGCAAATGACATCTTTTTTTGTCAAAATTTAATAAAAAAATTCAAAAGAGACAGCTAAACAACTAACCACCTGTAATCGGTGAAAGTAAGAAAGCAACTGCCAGAGCAAAATTCCAATTCATTGGCAAAATAGGTGGGCGACTTGCGAGCTATCCTACTGGGAGTCGTGCTGTCTGGTCGCTTGCCAAAGCTGCCGAAGGGAACTTTTGCAAGTCGTCGTTACCACCACTGCGAAAGACCGATGGTGACTTGGCCAGTAGTGCTAAAGAGGAAGCCGATTTACTGGGCAGTCTCTTTGCCTCGAACTCGAACATGAACGACGAAGGCGCTGTACTACCTACTATACCGTGGTGCGGTAAGACCATGCCGGAAATCTCCATAACGCAGCGGGAGGTCCGGCGGGCGTTGCTTTCTCTAGACGTTCATAAGTCGAGTGGGCCAGACGGTATGCCAGCAGTGGTGTTTAAGCAGTGTGCTCCTGAGTTATGACCTGTAATCACGCGCCTCTTCACGCTTTCCTACCACACTAAGCAATTTCCGTCTTCATGGAAGACTGCTTATGTGCACCTGGTGCCCAAAAAGGGCGATAGATCAGATCCATCGAATTACAGGCCTATCGCTATTACCTCTCTCCTCCCTAAGGTGATGGAGCGTGTGATCAACACACAGCTTCTAAGATACCTAGAAGTACACTATCTGGTCAGTGACCGTCAATATGGCTTTCGCCACGGTCGCTCGACACCAGAACATCCACCTTCTAGTGGATCTCACACACCGATGGACACTAGCCATTGAGAGTCAGGGGGAGGCATTGGCATGTAGCCTGGACATAGCGAAGGCGTTCGATCGGGTCTGGCACCGGGGTCTTCTATCGAAGTTGCCATCTTACGGAGTGCCCGAGGGTTTGTGCAAATGGGTGGCTAGCTTTTTGTCCGGCAGACGCATACGAACCGTAGTTGACGGTAGTTGCTCTGATAGCATGGACAATAATGCTGGTGTCCCGCAAGGCTCCGTGCTGTCTCCTACGTTGTTTCTACTGCATATCAATGACATGTTGGACAACAACAACATACACTGCTATGCAGATGACAGTACTCGAAACGCCTATCACACGGGTCGCGCAAACATCCCTCGTTCCGTTGTGAAGGAAAACCGCGGAGAACTTGTGTCTCAAATCGAGACCACACTGTCCAAGGTCTCTGACTGGGGCCAGGTAAACTTGGTCCGATTCAACTTTACAAAGACACAAGTGTGCGCGTTCACCGCTAAGAAAACTCCATTCACTGTAGTCCCACAATTCCAGAACACTCCCCTCTCCATCTCCAAGAGCATTGGGATTCTTGGTGTCGACATCTCCAGCGACGTTCAGTTCCGAGATCATTTACAAGATAAGGTGAAGCTGGCGTCCAAAAAGCTTGGTGTACTCAACAGAGCGAAGCAGTGCTTCACGTCGGGGCAAAGGTTGTTACTTTACAAGTCGCAAGTTCGGCCCCATATCGAGTACTGCTGCCATCTCTGGGCAGGTGCACCCGGATACCAGCTTGGCCCTTTTGACTCGGTTCAACGACGGGCTGTGAGAATTGTCGACGATTCAAAACTCACTTGCGGTATCGAGCTCTTAAGTCTGAGGAGAGACTTTGCCTCCCTGTGTGTGTTCTACCGCTTATACAATGGGTTGTGTTCTGAGAAATTGTTCGAAATGATGCCCACGGCTACTTTCTATCATCGCACCGCTCACCATCGGCAGGGAATTCATTCTCACACTTTAGAACCTAAATGGTCGCGTACAGTGCGGTTTCAGAGAAACTTCCTCCCGCGAACGCTGAAGTTGTGGAATGAGCTCCCTGCCAAGGTTTTCTGCAAGGACTACAGTATGGAGTTCTTCAAGAAAGAAGTTATTAGATTTCTGAAGGGTCGGCAACGCGCAAGTGATACCCCTGGTGTTGCAAGCGTCCATAGGCTACGGTGACCGCTTACCATCAGGCAGACCGTAAGCTTGTTTGCCACCTTAGTGGTATTAAAAAAAAAAAAAAAAAAAAAAAAAAAAAAAAAAAAAAAAAAAAAAAAAAAAAAATCGGACAAAAAGAATCCCTCTCAACACATTACTTGAACTCTTTGTCTAAAGTCAACAAAAGCTTACGAAACCCGTAATAATATAATATATGAACATATTTAACAAAGGGTTTGCGAGTTTCGCTGACAGTCCAATTAGCGTTACAAAACATAAAATGTATGTTACTAACTTTGATGTGCTTAAAACTTGTGTAAACATGACACATATAATGTAATAGTATTATTAAGTGTTCAGTACCTTTCGAGAAACTTTTCTTATCAGCGTCATACGTCCCCTCTGTTAGAGCACGGCCAACCTTAACTGAGGGTTATTTTAGGCCATAGTCCACACGTGGGTCCAGTGCGGATTGTGGACTTTTTACCCGCCTGCACAATGCATAGGAAAGGGTAATGAGTTTATCAGCCTTTGTATGTATGTAGTTATATATGTTTCTTTGTGCTCTGCAGACCAAACGCGTGGACCGATTTTGATAATTCTTACGTTAGTCGATTATTCCTAAAGATATGACAGAAATTAATGTTTAATATGACGATAACCAAACGCCATATTGTTAAAACGAAAAAAATTTTAAAGTCAACGAACTGTGTCAAGTGGGGTTTAACTGTGTCAAGTGGGGTTGAACTGTGTCAAGTGGGGTTTAACTGTGTCACGTGGGGTTAAATTGAATGGGTATTTTAAAATCATCCTTGGGTTTTCTTATCATTTTTCAATATGAATGACTATTTAGAATCTATAACTATGTAAAGTTGGTTAGCAATCATTCTCACTTGAATCTTCATACTTATGATGAATAATAAATAGCTTAAACCACCGCAAGCTACTTAATAATCCCCACAACATTAACTCCGTTAAAAAATTGACAAAATGCCGATATTTACTGTCGTATAATTCTGACTAAAAACTGTTAAGTAAAAATAAATAAATAAAAAAAATCAAAATCCCAACGGCGTAAAAACTGAAATTATTTTCCCAATAATGGGTCCCAACTGTTAAACTAGCTATGTTCCGCATTAGAATTTATCATTATTGGACTTTTTTTTTCTTTTCTCAGTGTTTATTTATAGTTATTTTTTTACGCAGTTGGGTTTTGTGATTTTTTAATTTATTTATGTTTTTGATGCATACAGGTTTCCTTTTAATGCTTTCCTTCACCGAAAAATCAGGTGTTTTAATAATCAATGTACTCATTGGTACACGCTGGGCTAAAACCTCTCCACTCAGGACACAAGGTAACATGAAAACCCCTAGGCCACCACTGAACTATGCATTCCATGACACCAATAAAATATATACTTAAAATGTTTTAGTACCTACTGCATGAAAAATGAGCCTATGCTCCAATTTAGGTAACCTGGCCCAACGAAGTGAGTGTTGGATGTGGCAATGTGGCAAACAAAGAATAAAATTAGAAATAATGCAATGTGACTGATAGAATAAGAAATAGTGTGATTTAGAATTTTCCCGGCATTGCATTGTAGTGACAAGGATGCAGATATATCAAAGAACATCCACGAAACAAATCTACAAGGAGAAAGGACGATACACGTGTCTCGTTCAATTTGACTCCAATACGAAAGCATTTAGAGGTAAAGCAAAACATGTGGACTGGGATCGTAGAAAATCAGAATTTGAGGTAGGTATCTGCCTTCCCTTAATTAAGGGGCTATACTACCTAAATTACATTTTTATTGGCAAAGATTTCTTCGCATCCGCTGATTAGATCTGACGTAAATTTAATAACTAAGTTTTTCAGGATATAACCCTGACGAAAACACCTAAATAAACGTTTGTTTAATAAAAAATAAATCTTGGCAAAAGAATTTTAGCAAAGAAATATTCGCGAATCACAACGCGTTATTATCATAGACCAAAAGCATTGCTGCTTGCTTGCCGCAAGAGCGACTGTTGGAGAGTTTCTTTCGCCGTTTCTTCTCACCAGAACGCCTTTGACTTCGAAACGGCGGTAACTTGTAACTTATAGTTTATTGTCTTCAATAAAAGTGATATGATATCCTATTTTTAAGAAATTGAGCATTTGAATTACAATTGTCAGATAATTATTGCTCTTTGCGACTTTGGCGAAAAGCGATAAATAATAACAAACCATTTTGGATTCCATACAATAGTCATAAAACATTTCCATTTTTAAATTATTCTATTTAGTAAAGGGCACTTCTAATCATTGTAATTTTTAATAGACTACAATCAGATCTTTCTTCTCTGTCGTATTTAAGGGGTATATACCAGCTCACTACCGCCGCCATTAGATATCCTCGCTAATGAGCAGTAATAGTGCCCTTAAGAGCTAGTGTTACATGACAATAATCTTGAGTGAAAACAAAGACAACGCGACCAACTTACCGTGCGTGAGTAATGCAGCTACATCTCAAACGACGTTGTGTAACTTATGTTTTAATTGAAACACAAAAAGTATATTTAAATATTATACATCAGTGTTATCAAAAAATTTTTTTGTAAGGGATTGTAAGCAGTTTCACGGCTATGCTTTATCTAAATAAATTGTAAACTAATAGCAATTAGAACTTGAAAGATTTCTTTGTCTAGATATATTAAAAAAGTGTGAAAAAAATTCGAAACCCAAGGGAGGAAATTTTTTATTGAACAAAAGTTCATTTATCATGTTTTCAAAGTGCAAAACAGGGGTAGAAAAACAAAATATATTGATTTTATTTTGAATTATGTCACTGAAAAGAGCAGATCTAAAAAAAGCTTACCTAACTAAAAATAATTTCAAAATAAAAATTTTTAGTAAAACTGGCTCTTTAATCCAATACTTACAAAAAGTGTTTAAGGTACCACGTAAATTACACGAGGTGTACCGTACTTTGATACTTTTACCTGTACATGCTCTTAAGTGAATAAATAAATAACTGTTGAGAGAGATCGGCCCAGAGGTCAGACAGTCTGTAAATAGCTGGAATCGTTTTACGCAAAAGGTCAAGAGAGCCTTCAGGTGTTCTGGGAGGGAGCCTTCATTCTTTCATCCCGTGTAGCTCTTACACCTAAGCTCCCACAGGGTTCTTAAATCATTTGATACATTAGGATCCCTTTCAATATATATTCTTCTATATAACAGGTATTTGCAGCTTTACGTGCTTTGATTACATAAAAAGAAATTTAATCCTTTCAATGTATAAGGGAATTTACAAACAGATCACCGATCGACACACTGTTTTAAAATGCAATTCAGAGATGTATATTTAACGAGTCATAACTTCCAAAATGGAAACATTTGTGTCCTTGCGCGCTGTGCCCTTTAACTTTAAAGCCGCGTGTTCTGAAAATCTGACAAAATCTCAATAATAGGACTTACTTACTTACTTACTTACACGTACCTTTCATAAAACAAATTTTAAATTTAATTGGTTAATAAGTTTTACGCCTAATTTGTTTATAAGATAATAATAAAGGTAATAAAAAACAATTATCGGGATATTTCGCTATTCATTATATTAGCGTTTACAGTCAAAATACTATTAACAGTTTTTTTATTTAAAGTATAAACTCAAGCATATATTTTAAATAGTTGATAAGTTTTTCAGATATTCTCATTGTACGGAACCCTATCTGTGTACGCCACGCACTGGCTCTGTTTTTGAATTATAATCCAGAACGTTACAGGTAATTTCATTCCCACGTCCTACCCATATCCTACCCGAGACACATGAGACATAAAGCATCAAATCAGACAAAGCCTAAAAACATTTTATAAACCTACCTTTAGCAAATTTTTTTTTTTTTTAAACCACTAAGATGGCAAACAAGCACACGGTCCGCCTGATGGTAAACGGTCACCGTGGCCTATGAACGCTTGCAACACCAGAAGTAACGCTCGCGCGTTGCCGACCCTTCAAAAATCCAATAAGTTCTTTCTTGAAGAACCCCATACTGTAGTCCTTAGAGAAAACCTTGGCAGGAAGCTCATTCCACAACCCAAGCGTTCGCGGGAGAAAGTTTCTCTGAAACCGCACTGTACACGACCATTTCGGTTCTAAAGTGTGAGAATGAATTCCGTGCCGATGGCGAGCGGTGCGATGGTAGAAAGTAGCCGTGTGCGTCATTTCAAACAATTCCTCAGAACACATCCCATTGTACAAGCGGTAGTACACACACAGGGAGGCAAAGTCTCTCCTCAGACTTAAGGGTTCGATACGGCAAGTTAGTTTGGGATCGATCGATCGTCTCACAGCCCGTCGTTGAACCAAGTCAAAAGGTCTAAGCTGGTATACGGGTGCACCTGCCCAGAGATGGCAGCAGTACTCCATATGGGGCCGAACTTGCGACTTGTAAAGCAGCAACCTCTGCGACGTGAAGCACTGCCTCGCTCTGTTGAGTACACCTAGTTTTTTGGACGCCAGCTTCACCTTATCTTGTAAATGATTCGGAACTGAACATCGCTGGAGATGTCAACACCTACGATCCCAATGCCCTTGGAGATAGAGAGGGGAGTGTTCTGGAATTGTTGGACTACAGTAAATGGGGTTTTCTTAGCAGTGAACGCGCAGACTTGTGCCTTTGGAATCGATCAAGTTTACCCGTCCCCAGTCAGAGACCTTGGACAGTGTGGTCTCGATTTGAGACACAAGTTCTCCGCGGTTTTCCTTCACAACGGAACGAGGGATGTTTGCGCGACCCGTGTGATAGGCGTCTCGAGTACTGTCATCTGCATAGCAATGTATGTTGTTGATGTCCAACATGTCATTGATATGCAGTAGAAACAACGTAGGAGACAGCACGGAGCCTTGCGGGACACCAGCATTAATTTCCATGCTATCAGAGCAACTACCGTCAACTACGGTTCGTATGCGTCTGCCCGACAAAAAGCTAGCCACCCATTTGCACAAACCCTCGGGCACTCCGTAAGATGGCAACTTCGATAGAAGACCCCGGTGCCAGACCCGATCAAACGCCTTCGCTATGTCCAGGCTACATGCCAATGCCTCCCCCTGACTCTCAATGGCTAGTGTCCATCGGTGAGTTAGATACACTAGAAGGTCGCCAGTCGAGCGACCGTGGCGAAAGCCATATTGACGATCACTAACCAGGTCATCTTCTTCTAGATATCTTAGAAGCTGTATGTTGATCACACGCTCCATCACCTTGAAGAAGAGAGAGGTAATAGCGATAGGCCTGTAATTCGATGGATCTGATCTCGATAGATCATCGAACCCTTTTTGGGCACCGGGTGCACATTCGCGGTCTTCCATGAAGACGGAAATTGTCAAGTGTGGTAGGAAAGCGCGAAGAGGCGCGTGAGTACAGGACATAACTCAGGAGCACATTGCTTAAGCACCACTGCTGGTATACCGTCTGGCCCACTCGACTTATGAACGTCTAGAGAAAGCAACGCCCGCCGGACCTCCCGCTGTGTTATAAAGATTTCCGGCATGGTCTTACCGTGGTGCGGTGGACACTAGAAGGTCGCCAGTCGAGCGACCGTGGCGAAAGCCATATTGACGATCACTAACCAGGTCATCTTCTTCTAGATATCTTAGAAGCTGTATGTTGATCACACGCTCCATCACCTTGAAGAAGAGAGAGGTAATAGCGATAGGCCTGTAATTCGATGGATCTGATCTCGATAGATCATCGAACCCTTTTTGGGCACCGGGTGGACATTCTCGGTCTTCCATGAAGACGGAAATTGTCAAGTGTGGTAGGAAAGCGCGAAGAGGCGCGTGAGTACAGGACATAACTCAGGAGCACATTGCTTAAGCACCACTGCTGGTATACCGTCTGGCCCACTCGACTTATGAACGTCTAGAGAAAGCAACGCCCGCCGGACCTCCCGCTGTGTTATAAAGATTTCCGGCATGGTCTTACCGCACCACGGTATAGTAGGTGGTACAGCGCCTTCGTCGTTCATATTCGAGTTTAAGGCAAAGGGACTGCCCAATAGATCGGCTTTCTCTTTAGCACTATGGGCCAAGTCACCATCGGTCTTTCGCAGTGGTGGTAACGACGATTGGCAAAAGTTCCCTTCGGCAGCTTTGGCAAGCGACCAGAAAGCACGACTCCCAGAAGGATAGCTCGCAAGTCGCCCACCTTTGCTCTGGCAGTTGCTTTCTTACTGAACCTCGAGGCAGCATTTAATTTGTGTTTTACCTCAGAAATATTCGGATCATTATTATTACGAGCCGTGGTCCAAGCCTCATATGCAATTTGCTTAATAATTTTAGCTTCTCTGTAAGACCTACTAAACCACGGTCGTTTTTTGACTCCGGCAGCTAATCGCGCGTTAGGAATATATATAACATTCCATACCAGCATACCAGCTGCGCAGACGTCAGGATCTTCTGATCTGCCTCCACGGGTACGACGCATAAAATTCTCGCAACCCATCCCAGTCTGCCGACTTACAGTGCCACACGCGACGCCAATTTGTTGGCTCAGATGGATCGGGTTGTGTGCATGACACTTGAGTCCGAACGAGACAGTGGTCCGCGGAGCCTAAAGGCGCATCCACTGAGACGGAATATCCGTCCGGACGTGTAGTCAGCAGAAGATCCAGTAAGGAGCTTGTATGGTCCTCTATATCTGGTATTCTCGTAGAAGAAAGTAGCAGCTGAGAGACCTATGGATATAGGTCAGAGCAAATTCATGAGCAGATATCCCTGCATAGTTATTGGTTCGAGAATTGAGCCACTCACGATGGTGGGCGTTAAAGTCTCCCAAAATAACTAGTTCTGCTGTGGGATATTGCTCTAGAACTTTGTCAGTCGTCAAACTCAGGTGCGTGAAAAGTCGAGTTACGTCCGTGTCAACGCTATGAGACCTGTATAGGCACGCATAGATACGAGAATAATACGGTTGCTGGCACGGCGGGCGGAAGGACCCCTGATCTCCCTCTAATGTAGTAGCCTGGTCCACTCCGGTCTCCTTCTCCGGCACGACTACCACTTTAAATAATTTACACAGGCTGGCGGATCAGCCTCCCAGGGCGGAGATTAAGTGATCCCTGGGTTCAGGATCCCGTTCAATCTGCGGGCGGCCAGCGGTCAGCCGTTTCATCAGGTCTCCCTGCTCCTTGCAAAAATTAAAAAGAAGGGAAAGAATCGCGTCCACCTCCTGAAGCTTCTAAGAGCCCTTTTGACCCTTTTAACGTAAAACGTCAGCTTTTAAGAGGCTACGAAAATGTAAAGTCTGTTGATGTTTAACAGTGTATTAACAAAATATTTGTTAATTTATTTAAAAGTGTGCCAACGGATGACTCAATAGTATGCCAATGGATGACACAAGAGTGTGTAAATGGATGACTCAAGAACTGAGAAGAATAAAAGTAAACAGTGTAAATTGTGCACAAGAAAGAGAGTCAGGTATATTTACTGTTTCTCAGACACTGTAAAAATATTGCAAAATAATTAATTGAAAATTTAAAGGAAATTTTTCATAAATAAAAAGTTCTACGTCAGGTCATAATCATTTAACGCCAGAGACCATGTTTTTTAATTATTTAACTGAATAGTTTTAGTTATTTTGGAGTTTTTTTTTTCTAGCGATGTTTTGGGCGCAAGGTAACATCCTAGCTGCCAAAAACTTCCTCTAGTTAGGACATATATGTCAGCTGAAACGCTAATTAGTAGATTATAGATTTTTGCGTATACGTTACGCATATACATAGGTATATCTTGCATTAAGCGCTCATTAATAGGTATATTAACAGCAGGTCTATTGTAATACTTACAGAAAAATATATATGCGTATTATTTGTTTATTTAAGAGAGGTAGGGCATTGCAAGTACTCGCTCGAATAAGCCGCCCGAATAAATAAAGAGGGGCATAGCGAGTACTTGCTCGAATGAGCGGCCCGAACTGGGGAAGTACCTCTACCTTACAGAAAATCGCGGCCACAATAACACTAACATTGAGTAGTGTTGTGTTCCTGGCGGTGAGTAAGGTTGCCAGAGCTCTTTGAGGATTTGCTGGGCGGACAGCGGAGGACCGGCGGTGCTTGTAGGTGTCATTGCTCGGCGTAGACGCGGCGTACTGGTTCGGCGGTCAGGGAGACCTGATTGTTTCTAAGATATGATCTATTTATATTATAACTTTATGATACATTTTTATGTCTAGTTTTTCACTAGAAAATCTAATGGTCAGACACTGCATTGCAGTTTAACATGCATTGCTCTTTTGATTAGCGGTTTTTAACCAAGGATGAATAAACTTAGCAATGATACTTGAAAATGAAGGTTAAAAAATCTTTTGTATTCCCCATTACGTGCCTAGGTAAGGTATCAGCTAGGTTTTGAAGCATTAATTTCAATTTATTGAAGACAACGACGATTTTTTATGATAAAATTGGATCCATACTGAATATAATAAATGTAAAAGTAAGTCTGTTTGTTTGTCCTTTCTTCACGTTGCAACGGAGCGACCAATTGAGCAAAAGTTTAGCACAAGGATAGTTAAAGAGACTTAGTAGGACATACGCTACTTTTTATCCCAGATAATTCAGAAGTTTCTGCCGAAATAACTATAATCATATTACACGTGAACCACATATAGCTACATGTATAGCTTACTATAACAAACAGCCTTATTATATGTAATCAAGAATTGCAATGTTTACCGGTGACCGCAAGTTAGCGCGGGCGGAGTCGCTGGCAAAACGTGTAATCATAAAAAACTAAAACTTTGATATTAAAGTTAACCAATTTCAAAGTTAAGATAAGCTTAAAATAAAAGATTAGCTTCTAAAGCAGACATAAAATTGAACCAGGCACCATTTTATACAGGCTTTGCTCATAGGCTTCGGCAACAAGAAAATAGTTTTTTGACCCATGGGTCATTTTAAATTTTCTTTTAACGAGTGCAAATGTAGGTTAGCCAACTTATAATTATTTTTGCCCGCTCTATTTGCTGTATATACATAGTATTTGGAACAACAACGGTAAACTACGTACAGTGCAACAAACTTTTTTGACACAGTGGTCAAATATCAAAACTACAGTCGCCATGGAACTTACACGACACTAGCGACCATAACAGCATAATAATGTATATTACATTTTGCCCCTAGCCAGAAAAGTTGAATGCACTGTAAGCGCAAAATTGCATTTTTTTTTTAATATTGTAGACAGTGGTCTACGTGGTGGACGGAGTGCCGTGTTCAAGAATTACTCGATTAACTTGATACGGAAAGAATTGAAATTTTCTATTTGTAAGAAACTCAAGAAAAACTTTTACAAAGAAACCTATTGCTTATTTTTGGTATTTAGAACTTACTATGAATTTTCTAATCTCGAATCCTTTCCCGTATTACCTCAAGAATAGCCCGTTTGTTCGAATTCGAATTGCTCGCCAGTTTATGCGACCCACAGTAAGCGAAAATATACAGTGTATATAAAACTACCTAGTTGAAAATGTATATCTGGTAGGTATATGTATTATGTGTATATGGTAGGTATAAATATATATTTTGCAATAGAAATTGTCGTTATACTTTTACCTAAATTAAGGTAAATTATCTGTGAATTATATCAGTGAGGTCAGACAGTCTGTAAATAGCTGGAGATATTAAACATAAAAGGTCAAGTGATCCTTCAGGTGCTTAGGGACTTTTAAACCTTAAGGTTTTTCTTCAAAATTTTATAATATAAATATATATATATATATATATATCTCTTTGTTTTTTGTTTATGTATGTGTTGGGTTGTACACAAAAGTTCTAACTACCTTACTAAAATAAAATTTCAAGAAGCAAAATCGCGTAATAGTTTTTTTTTTTTTTTATGATCTTCACAAATGTCATACAAAGTTTTTCAACACATTTGCGAGAAAACAGTATAATTTATAGGTAGGACTGTTTTTAATAACAAACAAGAAATTATAAAGATAGGTTATTACTTCTGGATATTAATAGAAAAATTTGAACAATTATTGAAATTTATTGAAACTTTGGAAGCAGAACTGATATTTTTAATTTCACATGTATTATGTTAAACGGCAAAATGAGGCGTTAAGATAATCTTTCGTTTGTTTTTTTTTTAGTTTTAAAGTGAGTAAAGGAATTAAAAGTTACCATAGTCAGCTTTTATACAAAATTTTGTTCTGAAGAATTTTTTAATTTCCCATTGACCTATGAACTTGAAATGTGGGGATAATGTTCATTATTACGTATATCTCAAAAATAGTGATAAATCAGATTTTTATTCTTTGAAATAACCTAAGTTTTCCTGTTACAATTAACTTGATTTTTATTTATTTTTAAGGTTTCCGGCCAAATACATTTTAAAAAGGGTTAGATTTGCTCAATTGATTTAAAAAAAGGTTAAATTGCCAAATTAATAAAAAATAATAAAAGAAATGGTATTTTTTTTTACTTACTTAATACTTACTTACTACTATTATAGTATGTATGGCCTAATATTGTTAATGTAAGACAAAGACAAAATTGTAGTTGCATTTTCGGGGTATTCCAGAGATTGGAGTGCGTTTAGTTTTAGCAGTTTTTATTTAAATTTTTGTCTCATTGTAGTACACAGTTTTTTTTTTTTTCAGACATTCTATAGACCCATAACACTTTGAGTTCTGTAATCTGTCCTATGTCTGTACAATTTGCAATTTTTTCATAGACTTTTTACAGCCTGCTAGAAAATGCACTTTCTAGTCCTCTTATGTCTATGGTTAGAGTATACATGATCTTGGGCATGATCATGAAATTGACATCACTATGCGTAGCACAGAAGAGATTTACTCACCTACTGCTTATGAATTATTCTGCCATTTGGACTTACACTCTCTTACTCGCTTACACTTATATTCTATATTTGATACGGAACCCTAAATGTGCAAATTACGACACGCACTTGGCCGGTTTTCTAAAGTAAGTACGTAGCCCTACATACGACAAACAATTATCTTATCGCGGCGCCACACTCGTGAGTGATTTATCAGAACAATAAGTCAGCTCATTTGTTCTGGCGAGTTTCAGCCGGCGAATAAATTTTGCTTTTTTCGAGTCTGCAATTGGACAAAAACATTTAGTTACATTCAAGCTGGTAATTTATTATGTGACTAAAATATCATTTTATACCGACATCTTTAACATTAAATATTTAAGTTATATATTGTGCATTTTATTTCAGTGTTTCCCAGTTTAAAATATGCAAAAAAATATTTTCGATGTCTTTAGCACTTTCAATGAAAAACAAATCAATAAGACCATTACCATTTTTCCACTAAACTATTTCTCGCAGCGCTTTATCTGTTAAATTTTGTGTTTATTGTTAAAAATTGTTACTTTGTATGCATAGTAAGTAGGTACGAAACGAGTAATGTTAATTGATTTTATAAAATTTATATACATTATAGATATAATTTTCAGATCTTGCGCGCATTATTTGAAAATACTGATAAGCATTTTAATGCCTTTGCACAACTTATTCAAACTATAATAATAATAATATTTTTTAAACAAAAAGTTTACAATATCAACTTAATATAAGTGAGCTATAATCATAATTAATATTGAAATATTGTACAAATAGAAGCATTAACTGCATGTGTTACTTCTGTTAATGTATTCCTCTTGTTTTAGTGTTCTTAGTGTAATTTAGTGATTCAATATATATATAATAAAAAGGTATTATGGGTAGTTTAAAAGACAGTAGGAAAAAGAAAATATAAAATTAATTTAAATAAACCTCGTGAGTCTATTTTATTATACCTAAAATAACATAGTAAATAAAGTATAAGATTTTTGAAAAGGTACTGTATATAAATTGATACATTTAACTTTACTTTAAAACTTAAAACATAATATAAAAAGATTTAGATGACAAAGTGATCTCTAATATATTTCCTACAATCCAAATAATCAGTATTAACACTAAGGACTCTTCGTTACAAGTATTTTAAAATGATATATCAATCCTTAATACTCGAAAGCCAGATCGCAGCCAACACCGAGGCAAAGTCCTCATGAATATTTAGGGGTAAGTATGAAATTCTAAACAATTTTCTGGGTGTATTGTCTCCGAAGCTCTTGGTAAATGAACATTTAAAATTCTCGAGGGCGTTAAGGCTTTTTGGCAGATCAGCAAATGTTTATACAGTTACTTACAACTTGGTTAATTCATGAACTTCAATTGAATTACCCACTTTACCGGGAGACGGACAAAAATGGGCATTACTAACGCATAAATAACTATATCAGCAATATTACAGTAGCTCCTTGCGATCTTGCTATTATCAAAGAAGATAATGTTGTATACTGAGTATAAGGCACAGCCTTGAAGTCCCAAGATGGGTCACCAATATTGATTGTATTTTCCCTTTCGTCGCTCTGACTGACGCTCTGATGACTTGTCCTATTTTATAATTTCCTTGTTGTGATATTGATAAATTATTCGAAAATAATAATCATATAAAAGTAATTAATTATTGTAGTCACTTTCCTACACAACATAAAAATAAAATAAACATTTGATCTAAGAAAATCATAGAGAAAAACCAAACAAATTAGTGCTTCAGACATTAAAACTTTTTGCATAAAATCATATTAGTAACTACTATTTAGTTTGATTGTATATCATAAACCCCGTGTCCAATTCTAGCTTACTTCTTATAGTTTCCCTCGAATATACCCCATATTATTCTGTTTATGTTCAGTCATGTCACCGCTTATTTTAATAAAGCTGGTATAGACTGTTATCAGAAGCGGTGTTGTGGAGATAGGCTCACCACCTGTCTCGCGGGACTAAAGTGGTTGGTAAAAAGAAGCTGTTACTCGCAATATGATGTGAGTGGGTTTTCAGCTACTGGTTTACCCCATTGGGGAACAAAAACCGTGGCGTTACATACATTAAATGATAAATAAAATCCAAGGGCAATAACACGGTACAGTTATGTTGCATTAATTGTAGTTATAATAACAATTAGAATACAAGAAATACAAGAAACACTTTTGAATTATCAAAGTTATAAAATACTATTTTTTGAAAGCTCCAATCCACGCTTCGGTTCACAATGTAATTGATTTCTACCAAGAATAATCCGGCAAGAAACTCAACAGTTACTTTGTAAAAAAATTATAAAAAATACAAATACAATCAATGTTTTTAACTAAAAATTTTAAGCCGTACAATTTTATATTATTTCCATTTTAATTTGGTTTACCTATGCGGCTTGTAATTGAGCATCTTTAGTCCAATAGATGGATTATTATATTTGTTTTATAACACGAATATTTAAAATGATATAACCAAAGACTAATATTTATATTCCCACTCAATTTAAACTAAATTCAATTTTACACAACTGAAAAAAGCATGTTTTATCTCCTGGCTGAAGCATTCGTTTTCTGAGCAACAAACGAGCTGGCTTATTGCTCCGATAAATCTTTTGGGAAATGGTACAGTGTGAGAATTAATAGCTTAAAAATCCTAGTCAGGAAAATAAATAAAAAGTTTTCTAATTCTTAGCTACAACTTTATATAACATTTATATACCACCACGGTGGTAAAAAAGTTTACAGCCCAAATAACCGATTACCTAGTACACAAGTACTGAGGAATTTACTCACGCGATGTCCAGAAACCCTATACTGTAGGCTTTAGGAACGAGCTCAGTCCACAGCAATTCTCCTTTTTTGAAGTCAGTAAAAAGCCAAATTAATGTTTTATTTAACCTTTGCTAACAAATACTTTTTTGCGCTTTGCTGCATTCTGTCTGACTATTAAGCATAAGAAGAACAAAATTAATAAGGAACAGAATTATTCGTAAAATTTTGCAGGTAAACTAACTTAAGAAACATTTTACTTTAAATAATATTTTAAATAATTCCTGCCAAGAATCAAGAAGCTTAACTAGTCAGAATATCAGCCCTAAATGTTTGAAGGTAAATAATATCTCGGGTAATATTAGGGCAAGGTTTTCAAGTTTCATGAATATTTATGATCTTCTATTACATTCTAAACAATTTTTCTCCAAAGCATTTTTAATTTCTGGAAGAGGTTAATTCAACTTTTATTTCTAGTACTTTTTTACAAACTTTTATCTATTCAACCTTTGCACTTCAGATCCAACATAACATACTTAAAAAGTTCCGGTTAAGTGTATGTCGCATATGCAATGACTTCGGTTAAGTGTATGTCGCATATGCAATGACTTCGGTTAAGTGTATGTCGCATATGCAATGACTTCGGTTAAGTGTATGTTACCTGAGTTGATTGAAAAATAGTGAAAACTGAAAATTGTTAATATAAAAACTTGTTAATGAAATTTGTGTTGGTCGAAAGCATTTATGATGGTCTATTATTGTTTTTTTTAGATTCCTGACATGGTTGAAAAGTTAGAGGGAGAGACAACATTTACAACTTAAGATTGTCGCAAGACATACACCTGAGAGAAAAGATAACTTTAAAACCTTTAATACAGTTTTTAAAGAGTTAAATAAATACTAAGTAATGCAACGATACAAACAGAAACGATAAGCGAAGTTAAGAAACGTGGGTCGCAGTCAGTACCTGATGGGCCGCCCCGCACATTGTTCTGAGCTTCTCCGTGCTTCGAAAGTAGGTTTGCCAGATACTGACCCTATATTTTACGGGTTACCACGTGTTTGAGGCCTTAACAACATAGAAACCCGTAATAAGCAAATTAAAATACGGGGTAAACGACACTCAAGTAATAAAGTAAATACGGACGGTCAAAGGTCTTCCGGTCAAAAACCGACATTCTATCTAGCGTGCTGTGGGTGGCTGTTTAAATTTAGCGTAGTGCGTGACATAGTCACTAAGCAGTATCCACACCCTCATGCGGGGATGCTGCTTACCGTTGGAGGAGGGGTACGGAGGCTGCGTTCCATTTTGCGCTCATGACTACTCATAAGCACTTCTAGCCCTCATTAATTTGTACCCCGTAAAAAAAAAATCGGAAACTCATACTTTTTGAACTGGTAACACTTAAATCAAGAAGCGATAGGTTTGGAAACCTAACGTTAAACCGTCCGTCCTGGGTGTTGCCATAATATGATAGCAGTCGTTGGACCAGGCCTTATAGGTGGCTTAAAATTCTAACAGACAAGTGGCTACTAGCTTGACCGTTTGATTCGTTAATTCGCACTAGGCCAGCCTCTGCAGTAGGGCGTAAAATTACTGAGGCGACAAATGTAACAATAGGTTAAAAGTAGAGATTAAAATTCCTGAACATGAAGAGAAAAAAAAAAATATTAAATAAGAAATATATTCCTAATATTAATATATTTTACCCAGCGCAATCTGGTCCCACAATAAACAAAGCTTGTATTATGAAAACCAGACAATGAAAACAAATACCTTTTTTTTGCAAATTCATACATATTATACATGAATTCACCCATGTTTGTCCAGCGCGGGAATCGAAACCACATACTCTGCACAGCAGCTGGCTCATACATACGTACACATTAACATTCAATAATCAATAGCCCTATATTTATGCATAAACTTAGAACAATATTTCAAATCCAGTTTCAATTAATCTGCCAATGTCCTCTCCAGTGTTACCCGCAGGAACAATCAAATTACTGTTGCTTAGTTTAGACAATCGATGTTTAATTAATTTGTAAGTAATCGCAAACAGGATTCGATTTCGCAGCAATTACTGCATTTGAATTATTAGTTATTAGTTCTTGTTGTATATATATTGTAGCTATGTATATCTTCACAGTTTTCATATCCAAAAGGGGGTAGCCAGCGTTGTGGATACACATCCGCATCATAATGTGTGCTTTCGGTGGGCTTTTTTCGTCACACTTTTAAGTAACACTAAGTGTGTATCGAATAAAATTATAAAGTTTAAGAAATTGACAATAATTTCGTTGTTCGTCCGTTTCAGCCGAAAGACGTCCACTGCTGATCGTAGGAGTCCCCCTGAACCACCCGCGCCCATCGGCTTCCTGTGGCCCTGACCAGGTCGTCTGTCTACCTGGTAGAAGGCCGTCCCATGCACGCTGCGTCTTTCGATTCTTGGTCGCTAGTCGAGAATCTTTCTTACCCATCCCTTATCGGTTTGACGAGCTATGTGGCCTGCCCATTACCACTTCAGCTTACAAACTGTTTTAGCTATGTCGGTTTGTGTATGTCTTTGGTTCTTTGGCGAATTTCCTCATTTCGGATTCTATGCTGCAAAGAAAAACTAAGCAAAGCTTTCATAATAGCTCGCTAAGCTACTCTGAGCTTATTTAAGAGGCCATCAGTTAATTGTTCTTTAATAATTTTTAAGTTTAGAGAATAAGGATTAAAATAATATTTTATATTTAAATAAAGTTCTCATTAGATAAACAAATATAGCAACACTGAATTACACAAAAAAGCGAGTGTCAAGGCGCTAGCGAGGATATAGACGAGCCAGGCAGTCTAAAAGAGCTTGATGTGTTGTGATGAGTCAGATTGTGATACTCCAATATAAATAATACGGAAGCCATAAACCTTAGAATATATTTTTTTAATTCCATTTATAAGTAAGAAAAGAAATTATACAAATATATTTTTTACAGAAAATCTCAAATTAACTAAAAAAATTTAAACACATTAATTACGTAATTTTAACAACAAACTTAAATAAAAATTCATCATAAACATGAATATTTTTTATTAAAATGATGTGAATTCAGTTTTTCGTTTGGACAGTTGTTTAGAAGTAGTAGAAAGTAAGTAAAAAATATTTTTGATAATTCTTTGTGACAGATCTACGACACCAACCAAATTCTAAAACTATGCCTAATTTTAATTAGATATAAATTGTAGTTGGTGCGAAAAGCAGCTGTGACATTCTGACGGACATTGTAAACTCTCATTCGTGTTTCTTGTCACAAATTCGCGACAGAACCCTAGAAATTAAGTACGCTTGCAGCTTTTATAATTATGTACGTACCTCGCAACCTACGGCAAACATTTAAGCAACGATTTTGCCGGTACTTTTTTTGAGAATTACAAGAAGTAATACGTACTTACATACATTAAAAACATTCTAAGGCAATTCTAAACTATTATGATGATGGTCTAGGCTGTGGAAGGGCTGTTCACACTCTTGCGATGAGTCGATAGTGGGACGAGATGTTGCCTGAAGGTTAGAAGGTTTTAAGACTATTTGAAAGTTATATAATTTATTCAAAATTAATAAATGCTGTTTATTCAAAATAGCAGTCAAAAATTAAGCAGGTGTCTCTTAACAACACATTGACAGTTATGTGGCTTACCCAACAATATAAGCCATTAAAGATAAACGCTTGAACTGCAGATGTTGAAACGTGGTCTGTTAAAAAAACTGCCCTTGCAAAGTTAAGCCCAAATTTTGCTAAATTATTTTTTTACTAAGCCGAATTCGCGAAATATCGCTCAATCTAGCAACACTGGACGGAACTATTAGAATAAGTATAAACAGGTATATTTTTACTATTGTTTTGCTATTAGTAGTAGTAGTAGTAATGCCTACTATGCATACTGTGCCTACTATGCATACTGTGCCTACTATGCATACTATGCCTATTTTTATGCATACGCCTTAGTGTAAAAATAAGATACCGTGTATATATATTTTCTAGGATAGTATTTCCAAGCCATTAATTCTCGCACTACAGCGTTCTCAGGGACATTTATCAGAACAATAAGCCAGCTCGTTTGTTGTTTGGACAGCGAGTACTTCAGCCGCCGGATAAAATATGTTTCAGCCATTTTGAGCCGTGTTGTGTTGTGTCGGAGTCGAGTGCATCTGTTGAGATAATGGGGATATTATTTTATTCCTACATCCAAATTAATTGCGAATTATATGTAAGAGTTTTATATTGCAGTATTTTAAGGGTTTCTTACCCCTAAAGATTAAAACCTCTATACGAACTTTGTTATCCGACTCTTTTTCTTCGAAATGGCTAGAGATATAAAACAATTAATTAATCTTTAATATTAATATTTATTAGTATGTCCTCGAAGTACCGTTTTTTCTCTAAGTCTATAAAAAATAACTCTAATCTTAACTATTTCGATGTGCATCAATATATATTATCTTTTATTTTTATATTGTTCGTTAGTACATACGAAAACAAACGTACGCACAAAGATACATGCATACATACATAAAAATATACATACACATATGAAATTTAGCGCATCTGTTTAGAAGCCCACAAAGACTTACATAAATGAATATTATTACCCCATATATATTCAAATTCAAATTCAATTTAATTTATTCAGTTTAGGCTACAATAATTGAGCACTTATGAATGTCACTACGCCATCGGTTCGTAAGTCTATAGGGTGGGAGACCTTGTACTGAGAAGAACCGACAAGAAACTCAGCAAGGGCATTTCTTTTCTCCCTTTCTCTTATAGCGTCCAATTAAAATATTGGAAAATGTCTTCCCTATCATAAAAGGACATTTTCCATTACAAACATAAAAAACATGATATATAAAGCACAAGCACAACATAAAAAAGTATCTAATTATATGTAGTGAATTAATTTTCGTGTAAATTAACAAAATACTTACCTACCAAGGCAACCAATTTCAACTCTACTATCAAAACAATACCCAATATTAACCGCAGAGGTAACTTAATTCAATTCCCGATTCAATTGGATGATGTCCAATCAATTCAATCAATCTACAAATTAGTGCAAACTTAATTAAATTATCGCTTATTTAACGTTAAAATCACTTTATAATTTGAACGTAGATGGTGTTTGAGTGCAAATATGGCAAAACCAGTTAAAAAAAAAACTAACTAACTATAACTTTGATTCAAAAGTCGACCAACGTTTTATTTACGCTTGCTTTTATAGAGTTTCGTAGTCAGTTTCTTTCTTTATCCGAGTGTCGTAACAGACGAGGGTAATTCGACATTACTACAGACCAAAAAAAACAGCCCTTATAGGTTAAGGACCGTGTTTAAACACTATAAGAATAACATTTACCAATGTTTAACAATATTCATCCGAATCATTTAAAAAAAAAAAATATTTTTTTGGTCGTCACAGTTATTCTTACAAATAGGAACTTTCTCGGACGCATTTAAAGACTACCTACCATAAATCAAACAGAACCTTATATAAAACATTTTAAGTATAACTAGTTTTTGCCAACGGTTCCGCCCGCCCTAAATTCGGTTATCGTTGTAGGATTACTATTGCAACTCCATGATTATACAAAAGGTATAGCTGCAGCTAAAGTTCGTTTAAGTGCAATTCGGTTATAGTTCCTTCCGCGGGAACTATCTCTATGCAAAATTTCAGCTCAATTAGATGCTGAGTTGCGGCGTGATGGAATAACAAACGTTAGCCTATGTGCTATTCTAGACTATAATCTATCTCTCTGCCAAATTTCATCCAGATCTGTTTAGCCGTTCTGGCGTGATTGAGTAATAAACATCCATCCAAACCTTCCTTTGCATTTATAATATTAGTATCGACTAGATTTTGCCAGCGGCTTCCACCCGCCCTAAATTCGGTTATCGGTGTGGAACTCCTCGGTTAAGCTCAGTTATAGTTATTCCCGTGGGAACTTTTGATTTTTTAGGAATTAAAAGTAGCCTATGTCCTATTCCTGGCCTAACCTATATGTGTGCCAAGTTTCATCCCGATCCGTCCAGTGGTTCAAGCGTGATTTAGGAACAAACATCCAATCACCCAAATTTTCACATTTATAATATTAGCAAATTAGTAGGAAATATAGACTAATAGCTTTTTTTTCCTGCGGTTTCGCCCGGCCTAAATTAGGTTTTTGGTGTAGGATTTCAACGGCAACTCGAGTTACTTTCGCATTTATAATATTAGTATAGACCAGTATGAATACTTCATTTCCTAACAAAATAACGGTACAAAAAACCTGATACAAACAAGAATATTCTAATATTTACGAACCTTTGAGCGAACACAAGGTAGTTTATTATTGTTTGTGGAATGGAATTGTTGCTTTATTGTTATTTTTAATTCAGAATTGGAATTATTGAGGCGTTATTTAACGAAGTGTAATTGAGTCGGTATAAGAATGGAAACTTCGTTTTCCATTTGGAGCTTTTACTGAGAGTTGATTTTTATGAATAATAATAACTAAAAGGATTTTAAGGAGAAAAATATTCTTTATTATCTATTTGAGTATGTTTACTTTGTCGGTATAATACGCATACTTACATTTTAAATATATTGTATACCCAAAGATGGCTTATACGTCTAATTCATCTTTGAGAATACCTGTATATTAATGTAATCAATATAAATAAATACTTTCATAGCAAAGATGCAGTCAAAATATTAACCTTGAGCGAGGACTTGAACCTGCGACCCTTACATTCCGTGTACCACTTTAGGTTCAAGTCCTGGCTCGAGGTAAATCTTTGGCCTGCATCTTTGCTATGAAAGTATTTATTTATATTGATGATATAGCCATAGATATGACATGTTTAATATATTTTCTTCTAAGACTCTAACCTTCAGGGAGTCATAAACGAAGAAAGATTATTTCTATGTATATATATTTATATTGTATTTCTTACTTCTATGAAGATCTTGTGTGTTTATAAGATAGATGTACTAGGACACAAAGAGAATATAATATACTACCTCTAGGACATTATAAGTCACTAGGAGTAGTATGTATATTAATGTAGGTATATTATACCGTTGAAGACATACTTTTAACTTCAATGCAAGCCTAACCGATGGACCTTATCTCATTCATTTAACAAACCTTTTATGTAGAGACACGGCAGTTTTTCAGCCAAGTCCGGTAAAATAAAAGGATGGCGCACCAGCTGTGTGTATTGCACGAACAATTTCGAGCTAAGTAGTACTTAAATTCAAAGCTTACATAACTTATAATGTATGATCTACATACATAGCTAAATTAAATTTTCCTTGCTACTATACTCAATAATTTATTTGCATATCATCTTCTTAAGCCGAAAACATGGCATCTATTTAGATTCTAACTTCTGTATCGCGTAGCCGAACTTCCCCGCACATGAGTTGTATTCAACTTCCTTGCTTTCACATAAGATTGTAGGTGCATACACCATTTTTTTATTAAGTTTTTAGCCTCTTGAATAGACAAAAATATTTTATGAATCTTTTCTTCTTTAGGATTATCCTGCTGCTATTTTACAGTCCTATTATTGATAGATAGCATATATTTAAAGCAAACGTAGGTTACCCAATCGACCCAGCTCGTGCAGTTTTTGAATAATTAAATATACAAACTCGAATAACCCCAAGTATTTTTACATGTAATAAAAGTTATATATTTAAAAAAATGTTACAATTCATTTCTGCCTCGGCCGTCCTTAGAAGGGGCGATCGTCCCGATCTCCCCCCGCTGGATCCGCCCCTGATTTAAAGCGTATTATTTCTTTTTAGGATAGGATAAGATACAATTATTTATTTCAATACATTTATAAGGTACATACAAATTTATTTACGATAATAACTATATTCATCAGGAAGAGACTGTGTCGTAGCAATTAAAGTCTTAACTCCGGGACGTAAAGTTTATATTATATTTGATTAGACTATTTACTTTTATTATTCATTATTCAGTTTTACAAACCTTACACACACCTTACACTTGTTTCTTTAATTTTCATATTGAGGGATTGTTTAACAACGACTCATGTTTGCGTGTTATGGACAATTATATTTATAAATCTAATATAAAATTATCTTAAATCTCTGTTAGACGGTTGTATGTAAAGCTACTACTTACCAGGTTTGATGCAGGACATTCCGCAAGCTCCGTCGCAGAGACATTTCTTCTTTTTACTCTTGCAGTCTTCATCTGAGGAACACTTCCGCAGACACTTTTGACCCTGGACAACAAGATTTATTACTTAAATTGATGGTTTAAAAATTTCTTGGGTGCTGTGCAATACAGAAATAGTTACAACATTAATAGTTTGAAGGAAAAAATTACGGAAGCCAATGGATGTGAAGAACTTCGGTCGTCGGTACGTTGCAGAAGTCACTGATTGCCCAGGTTTCTTCATTTTACACATTAGTTTCAGGTTCACATCAATTGGGTAAGATTAATGACAATAGATGCATCACCTACTGGTCTTTGTCTTTGATCCGATTAGACGTAAATATCTACTAATGTATTGCATTGCATACTTTTATTGTAGATTTTTTTTTCTAAATTCATAAATGAGATTCTTGATATTAAACCCTTTCTATTCACTGAAAAGAAAAATGTCTTGATTCACCTCAAGCTCTGTCTTCAAATCACATTGATATAAATGTAAAGATATAGGTGAATTGTGAGTTAGCTTACAAGCTATATTTTTCATACTCAGAAAAATAGCGCCATTTGTTATTACCTTTGTAAACTTTGTGAAACATAGTGAACTCGCGTACATGCTGAATAAAATCACGTTGGTCATGCCACGCGGTGTATTTTTAACAGCGCCGGAGCAGAATCAAGCAGCGTCCACTTGATGACGCTGTTAGCCCAGTCCTTCATCATTTCAGCTCATATTGGTCCACGGCTGGACATAAGCCTACCCTATGGCGCGCCATTTCTCCCGATCCTCTGTGTTTCGCATCCAGCCACCCTTTTAAGGCCTTCGGTTTACTGGACTGGAGGGCGTCTCACGTTTCACCTTCCCATACGCGATCTCCACTCTAGGACACGTCTGCTCCATCGGCCATTGGTCCTCCGACAGGCGTGGCCAGCCCACTGCCACTTCAGCTTCCGGATCATGCGAGTTCTGTCGGTGGCTTTCGTACTCATCCGAATGTCATTTCGGATTTGATCCCTCAGAGGCCTGGTCCTTGCGAAGTAAGTAAGATATGTCTATGACAAATTAATATAAAAAAAGTAAAGGAGACAAATACATTCTGCCTGCCTTCCCTTCATTTCTGGAATACTTAAGGGTCCGTATATGTCAAATTGGTCATGTTTAAGGATCTAGATCTTAGTTTGTATATTATTTATAAGTTTAATATTTTGAAATAGGAAACTTGAACACAATATTGAGAGAATAAGATTTTTCGGCGTCGCGCGATTTTTAATCCTTGAGCATACAGCTTCAAAATTTCATGGTGTTTGATTTGTAAGTGTCAAAAATTAGTGGGAAATTCGTTTGTATGAAACACGCTGCGAGGCGCCGCGAATCGTATCCTCTTAAATTGCTCGAACGTCGAAACATGATTTTGACATTTTACTTGATACATTTTTATTTTTTTTGAAAAAACATTATTTCGCACACATTTTTTGTTTAATCTTTGAATCAAAAGGCTATTTTGCGATTATTTTAAAAATGATTAATAGTCAATAACAATATCGTAATAAATTAAACCAGTGTTTTGATAACTATCGTAGTTTTTTCATAAACGACGTTCTATTAATTGTACGCAAGATTTTTACGTTGGCTGTATCTGCACAGACGCACTCTTAAACAGAGAGATTTTAACAAACCTATCATGTTATCGATGATTTTCCGCGGTGGAGTACACCTTAAAGTCCTTTAGATTTACAAGAAGTGCTCATCGTCGACTTAGTTAAAACTTAGGTTTTCCTTTTTCTACTTTCTATTTTTTAACTTCGCTTAACTTACTAATAACGTAGCCTGCTCTTCGTCCCTTGGACACTGGGCCGAGGGGGAGTTCCGCGGATTCTTATAGACTCGGCCATCGTCGTCGGCCTCGGCTCTACTTGGAGGTGTCGTCTCATCTTCGTCCTCATCTTCATCTGCCGTCGTTGGACTTGGCAGGGCTGACACTGTCGACAACAAAAAAGAAATGCTAAATGTTTTGCTGATGAACTGATTGAATAAACGAATATCTATCATTGTCACCGTTGTCATTGATTTTATATAATCAGTCTGCTAAGAATTACCCTTATTTAAAATTGCGTTCATTATGCGCTCCGAATTAGAAATAAAATACGAATTACTATTTGTGTAAAACACAGTGTGGGATGGCTAACATCTACGTGGACTGATAGCCGTAGGACATAGCTGACTGCGCTGGCCTAAAGCCTGGACTGGTGAAAGTTGTGGAGCCACTTAAAAGGCATCAGACTTAGCGTAACAAGCGCTTTCATATAACAAATAAAGTACCGACTTATGAGCTCCGACAAATGTGCTACTTTGACCCCTTTAGGATGACTGACGATACAGACTTATGTGGCATGTGGCTGAGCTAGAAGCCCCTCCACAGCAATCATACTATCTATCGCTTCAAAGCATCGCCACTCGTGATCTGTTTGAGTTGTTGGTGGGGTAACCAGATGACAAGAATTTAGGGTAACATAGGGAAAATCTGTCGTTTGATAATCTCATTACCCATTAAAATATATGATATCTATTAATCTATTTAAGTAACAAAGTAATTTTTGGGGTCGAAACCTTTAGGTGCAAAGAAAATTTTCGGAGATTTCTGGTCAAAACATCACGTCCGACATGCTGGTCTCTACTTTAATAAAAAAATTGGTATCGAAATTTAATGTGGTAATGGGGCCAGCACTTTGCAAACGATGCCTACTGTTATAGGTCTATTAGTTAAGTGATGTTTTTTGGCAAAACCAAATCGCACCAGGCCAGTGCGTCGGACTGTGTTGTAGAGCCTCGTTTCTTGAAGGGGAGGCCTAAACCACAGTAGTGAAGACTAGTTACTGGAACCCTGCTTTTAATAAAAGTTTAAGTAGCACACGTAATCTAAGCACTGAAACACTCAAAAATAATTGCACTAAAAATTTATATTTTTCGATACGACGTATATGTTGCATTATTTTGGAAACATTTCCGCTTTGTTTTACTTACATTAGATAGTACCGTCATATTTAAACTTTTAAAATAGTTTTTAATTATTTTCTTTATAAAACATATACTATAAATAAAACACACTATATTAAAGCAGGTTTTAACCAACCATATGGTACAAACACTTGTTAAACACGTGTTGAACTTTGTAACTCAGACGTGCAGTTCCAAAGTTTTCCTCCGGGAGTACATTTGTGCTGTTCAAATTATACAAATGAGTATTACCTGAATATACTTAGAGGGTAAACTAGCGAAACGAGCTCGTTTAATTCTAAAATATAGCCCACCTACCCTTTAGGGCTGCCACATCGTATAATTGTATACACAATGTGTATTATTTGGGTATTGGGTATGAAACGTTCACTACTTTTTGCTGTGTGGCCCTGGCGGGCTATGTTGTCATATTACAGCAGCCAAGTATTTAATTTGTATTTTAGACAGGTATTGCGTTGTTTCTTTTTTTTAAAAAAACTTGCACGCCACCCATTATAAAAGGGTTGTACTGTAATAACTCTTAAACCTTTCTCGGCGTGTGCACAAAAAATTAGCAAAATTTCATTATAATCAGTTTACCCTTAGAACGCGAGTCCGACTCGCAATTAACCAGTTTTTTATTTTTCAGAAATCTTCCGCGCCGTTTGCACAACTTACCAAAATTTCATTACAAAAGGTTTACCCTTAGTGCGCTAGTCCGACTCGCGTTTGACCCTTTTTCTTTCATAAAAATTTGCCCTACACAATACATATCGTTTAAACATTGTATTAACTTCGTAAGTTCGTTAAAGAATTAAAAACAAAATATTTATAAATTTAACTGACTTAGGTAATTGTTGCTTATAACGTTCAGGATATACTCAAGTATTTACACAATACACCGATAAGTGTACCTACATCACCTACCTTCTACTACCTACATTTAAATAGTTTGTTTGTATAATGTCAATATGATTGATGATTGCGGTATAACAGTATTTAGCTCCATTGGCAACCCTACTAACATGAAACTAACAAATGGTGTAAAAGCATACTTTGATTTTAAATTTGCATTTTACTTTGTCTTCTAAATTCTTCATACATTGTATTCATTTTATAATGTTGTTTAACGTTAGAGTGTTTTCGATTTGTAAGATAAAAACTTTAGCGCTTCGTTTTATAAAATGTTGGTTAATCATTCATATGACATTGGAGTATATTTATTTCCTCCTTTTTATTTTTCCTCTTTGGACGAAACACATTTAAAAATATAAAAAACCAATTATATAGAACTACATATTTAAAAGCTATTTTTAAAACCTGTGAGTTGTAGACAGCGTTTCTTCTAAGAACAAAATAACGATTCCACAAATAAATTTTAAAAAATAACCCTCAAAATTAAAGTTATTCTTATTTTGAGAAATATCTTCACTTGTGGCATAAAGAGATAAGAATAAAGGTACAGGTTTTAATCACGCGGTGTTTTTTTTAATATACTCACTTATATGACTTATCAGCTTCATAGGGTTCCACTGTTGGGGCACGGCATCGGCCTACCCTTACAGAGGGTGATTTGGGCCGCGGGCCAAGTGCGGATCGTGGACTTCACACACGTCTTTTTGACGTATGCAGGTTTCCTCACTATGTTTACCTTTACCGAGAAGCCAGTGGTGTGAATGACAGGGCCCAATCCTCCGCCACTCTTACACTTGTTCTACAATGTGAAATCGAACCCCTCAGCCATCGTTACCGTAACTATACCATGTACCATAATAAATATTAAGTAATCCATTTCCGAATAAAAGCTTTTCCTTAAAACACCAAGTTCATAAATAAGATAAAGGTAGAAGAAGATGAAAGAGGTCTCATAATTACGTCCTGGACTAATTAATAAGATTCCTTTACCCTCAAAACTTTTTGTTAGAAACAGTTTCGTTATAAAGTTAAAATTTAACAATCGGATTTTACTTTTTAGAATTTACATCTTAAGACTTACTAGTATTACCATTGTTATCGGGTTTTATGATGCCGTAAATAATCTGTCTTCATGCTTAAACATATCGAGATTTTTACCTTAAGAGGTAAAATACAATTCGCAGCTTGTTTCATACAAACGAATTTCCTACTTGTTTTGGACATTTACTGATCAAATACTGTGAAATTATATGAAGGAATAATCCCAAGCTGAACATCTATGTTTGTGGTTTTGCAAAATCCTAAAAAAAAAATTATTAACTTTTAATCTTATTCAAAATTCATTTGTATGAAAAAACTAGAATTCTGCATAGTTTTTAAGCTTTATAATTTAAAAATAGAAAACTGGCACACTGGTCTGCAACCTAGATATTTGATCCTAGAGCACGTCTTCAAAATTTCATGGTTCAAAAGTTGTTGGTTTGTAAGTATCAAAAATAAGTGGGAAATTTGTATGAAGCGCCCTGCGAGACGCCGGGAAACGTATTCTCTTAATGCGATTTCAAATCAAAACAAAATTACACTTGAAATATGTCGTAATTTATCAATCACAGAACATAACTCAAGAGCTGACGTTGCGTTTTTTCCTTTTAGATGCTCAGATGTTTTAGGATAACTTTTTTTGTATAATTTTTCTCAAGTACTGATTAAAATTAATCTAGGGGCAAATTCTGCAAGTGTCCTGGGACCTTATTGTATAAACATAAACATAGACCTTTGAATAAACTGGTGACTTTATGTTGTCGAGTTTCTAGTATTATTATTATGTGTGTCCCTGTTCCTCTTAGATAATTCTATATTTTTCTTGACATAAATAAGGTTTTCATATATATATTGGCATGTCAATATTACAACATTAATATCCTTAAATTTATTCATTAATCATACTCTTGGTCCTACATCTGTAATTTGCCTAATTTTTTTAACCGCGTATGCTACAGAACTGAATCTTATTGCTAGATTAGTAATGGACCCCATTTTAATTTGGTATCTAAATTGATGCTTAAAAAAACAGTTCAACCTAAGATCCACGGGTGAATCCTTTATTTTTTATTACTATATTTATGTCAACCTGTCTGACGAATTTTTGTCTGAAAAAATAGTTTTTGAGTAATACTTAATTTAATTTTGTCATAACATATGTATATGTACACATACTGACAAGTTTAATCAATAAATTGCATTATATCTTATTTAAAAATTGACAATGCCCCTGTACATCAGCTATTGTTATTCTAATATTTTTATTATTTGTTCCAGATTTATAAAATGAAACTGTGACGATGCTTCTGAACAGCTAAAAAATCCATTATAAATATGTGTTAGTTATATTATGACAATGCCCCTTTACAGCAGCTATCAATAATTGTATATCATGTGTAATAATATAATAATAATAATAATAAAATAATCCATAAGTGTACCACTTGTACCAAAATGGTCCAGAATACATAATATTAACGAAGCAAAGAAAATTTGATACATTTATTATTTATTGAAAATAAATTGCACTACTTCACAGGTGGCATTATTTATAACCTCAAAATCTGTTTACTGTCTATTGTGCTTAAAATAGCAAATAGGTGTTATAATCAAACAATACAGTCTCATGCTTCTCTCAACCAATGTATGGTAAGTTATTCATATAAACCAGAAACAGGAAAGACACTAAAACTGACCCCTGTGGCATGCCCATGCTAATCGTACACCCAGACGATCTCTTACCATTGACCTCAACCATCTGAACTCCGTTAATCAAATATGATTTTAGAAGGCTGAGAGCTTGACCTTTGATGTCATAATATCGTGATAGAAGCAATCAAAAGCCTTGGACAAGTCACATAAAATGCCGAGGGCATTCTGTAAGTGATCCTATTTTACAATACAGATGCCTTAATTGATTGAGCTTCTTACCGTAAATCAATTCGTTTATACAGATACCGCAATTGATCGAAGGTGTTAACCTTCCTAAATTTTGATCCTGTTTGTCACCATCCAATATCGCGTTCTGACAGGAAATTTGTGGGTAAAACAACGAATTTATTGGCAAATTTTATTTCAAAATGTAGATAATCCTATTATAAATAAATATTTTTTTTCAATAATTAAGTTACTTTTAAGTTGTGCTTATTAGTACATTTTAAGGGGTTCCGTACCTCATAAAGATAATTGGAACCCCTATAGGATCACTTTGAAGGCTCACTCTGGCTGTCTGTAAACACCTTTTTTCTCAAGAACACGTGAAGGTATCAAAGTTGAAATTAATATTAAAAACTAAAGTCTCCGGTCCCTTGAAGCTGTAAAAAAATCTAGCTTCTAAGTTGACGCAATAAAAATAAACTGCCATTTTTGTCGTATATTCGCATTCAGAAATAAATCAAAACCCATGGGTTACTTTCCGTTCTACTCGAATTAAGAAATTTGACACGCAGCAAGCAGCAATATAGGAAAAAATCTTCTAATACTTTTCTCCTAACTACCCTTAAAATGTACTATTACTATTAACAAGGCGTATTGTTATTATAACTCGCCTTAATAAAATTTGTAAACGATTTAAAGATCATGAATAATAAAAGTTAATTAATATGCACTGAATGACGTCCGTAATACAAAAACATGTGTTGCACGAAGCGTGCAGTTACTAA
This sequence comes from Apoda limacodes, assembly GCA_946406115.1. Lineage (NCBI taxonomy): Eukaryota > Metazoa > Arthropoda > Insecta > Lepidoptera > Limacodidae > Apoda > Apoda limacodes. The sequence goes on along the minus strand of OX291564.1, from coordinate 16,347,304 downwards.
GTTTTCCTCCAGGAGAATGCATACAATTTCAGTTTTCCTTATTATACAAATTTGTCGAACGTATTAATGGCATTCGGGAAAAATGTGTATACTGCAAAACTGTGACAAAACTAGACTCGAGTATCTGAGAGTTAAATTTATGAAAGTACTTTCACGGGTCTCGAAAGGTAAAACCTATATCTTATCCATTTTTCTCTCGAATTCCCGAGTCTGAAGTGCTAGAGTCTTTTTAGGCAGAGTTTGCTATAATTTTCGAATAGATTATGTGGTTTAGTACGAGTTTACCATAGTTTGCGATTAATTAACGTTGTTTTTACTATAGTTTTCAAATAGTTAACGTGACTTAGTACGAGTTTACTATAGTTTTCGAATAGTTAATGTGGCTTAGTATGAGTTTACGGTTTAGGAGATACAGCCTGGTGACAAACGGACGGACGGACAGCGGAGTCTTAGTAATAGGGTTCCGCTAATTACCTTTCGGGTACGGAACCCGAAAAAAGAACAAAAATCAAGAGCTCGACGTTTTTATAAAACTATATTTTACAATAGTTAACGTAGCTTAGTACGAGCCTGCTATAGTTTTCAAATAGTTAACGTGGCACGAGGTTACTATAGTATTCAAATAGTTAACATGGCTTTGCACGAGGTTACTATAGTATTCAAATAGTTTGCGTGGCTTTGCACGATGTTACTGTAGTATTCAAATAGTTAACGTGACTTAGTACGAGTTTACTATAGTTTTCGAATAGTTAATGTGGCTTAGTATGAGTTTACGGTTTAGGAGATACAGCCTGGTGACAAACGGACGGACGGACAGCGGAGTCTTAGTAATAGGGTTCCGCTAATTACCTTTCGGGTACGGAACCCGAAAAAAGAACAAAAATCAAGAGCTCGACGTTTTTATAAAACTATATTTTACAATAGTTAACGTAGCTTAGTACGAGCCTGCTATAGTTTTCAAATAGTTAACGTGGCACGAGGTTACTATAGTATTCAAATAGTTAACATGGCTTTGCACGAGGTTACTATAGTATTCAAATAGTTTGCGTGGCTTTGCACGATGTTACTATAGTATTCAAATAGTTAACGTGGCTTTGCACGAGGTTACTATATTATTCAAATAGTTAACGTGGCTTTGCACGAGGTTGCTATAGTATTCAAATAGTTAACGTGACTTTGCACGAGTTTTCTAAAGTTTTCGAATAGTTAACCTGAATTGACGAAGCCAATGGCGCTATTCATTGTTTTTATACAAAATGTTATCTTTGTGTCGATCACGTAACCATGTTTACAAAATATTTAACGACACAGTTTGTAATGTAACGACTTTATCGTAAAGTAGACAACGTGCTTACTCTGTGGTAACAGGATAAACTTTACTGTTTTAACAATGTATTATGTTGTAACAACAAAATACATTGTAAGATAATACACACTCGTCGAGTGGCATGGGAAGTACCGAGGAAAGGTAGCAGAGACGTAGTGTGGCCATGTTACTCGTCATGCAGCACGTCATGCCCACCGCTCCTTGTTTTGTCGGTTTTTGGACGTGAGTCAAAGGACCCAGTACGGAGATTCGCGAGTAGAGCAGGGTGTGGACAGATCGTGCGACATCGCGGCAGCGCGAGTGGTAGAGCTTAGAGTAGTGCAATGAGCAGCACGAAGAGCATATTATGGCAGAGGGGATAGAGAAGTATGACAGTTTTATTAGACTTCTAGTTATGTAAGAGTAGCTGTGCACCGTGATTTTTCTCGCAGCAAAACCTATTCTCGTTAGAACTGTCGATCGGGATAATAAGTATTAACAAGGTGGTGGTAATTAACAAACCGCTTGATGTGTCACCTCAGTCTTTGCGGCGTAAGCGGACTTACGTCGCGGCCCCTTTAATCTCTAATCACACCTTTCTTAAATTGTCTGGATTGCACATTGCATCCAAATTCGTTTCGCGAGGGAAATTAATCAACTTTGTAAATTCATTAAAAAGTAGTGGCCAAATGAAATTTCATAAAACCAAAAACGTCGAGCTCTTGATTTTTTGTTCTTTTTTTCGGGTTCCGTACCCGAAGAACCCTATTACAAAGACTCCGCTGTCCGTCCGTCCGTCTGTCACCAGGCTGTATCTTCTGAACCGTGATAGTTAAACAGTTGACATTTTCACAGATGATGTATTTCTGTTGCCAGAATAACAACAAATACATACTAAAAAACAGAATTAAATAGATATTTAAGAAGGCTCTCATACAACAAACGTGATTTTTTTGCTCGTTTTTGTTCGATATTGATAACGGCAACAGGTACACTTGAAATATTCACAGAATATTTAGTTATATATATATACCACTTTAAAAACAAATAATTAAATTAAAATAAAACAAATATTTAAGGGGGGCTCCCATACAACAAACTTTTTTCCTGAACACGAAAAGTAAATATCTGTTTTGGAGTTTCCGTGGTGCCGTGTTCAGTTTTTAGGTTTTTCGATCTTGCAATTGGAAATGGTTATCCTCAACTGGAGTCCGGAGTATGCATCTTCTTCTTCTTGTCAAATCAAAAGTCAAATCTTGTCCTGGCCTAATACTGGTACTTGTCCTGGGGTAGATATGGAAGGTATGGAACTTGAAGGTGGAATGTCGTCCTGATTTGGAACCCTTTTGACAAAGGTTGGCATTAGAGTCCAGTCAGGTACTAAAACTGAGACCAATGTTACTTCCTGCTTTCTTGCCCTTATCGTCTTGAATCTGGTGTCCAATATTATTTTCTAGAAAAAAAATCATTTTATCAATCCAAACTAATAAACTTCTTTTCGTATGAACAAATTTTTTTTAACCAAATAAATGTACGTTTTAGATCAACCCAACTTAAATTTATTACCATAAGACAGTTAATGTTCTTGTATAGAATAAATACATTTTTATATATGCAACATTTTATTTTTCTTCGTTTGAAACAAAAAATAATTTTGCTGTGATATAATTTTTTTTGCGCCAACATTATGGTTTTCTTAATTCTGCGACGTCACTTATTAAAAACTATATCTTTCGTTTATCTTAAGTCAAAGCCAGTGAAATGTTCAATTAAGACAATATTTTTTCGAATTAGAGAAATTAATAATTTTAACAGAATTTTTTTGATTCTTGACTCAAAATCTGATATTTTTAACTAAAACTCTGATTTTAGTCGAAACAAATAAAATACCTGATTTAAAATATTAAACATTTTCGTAAAAATTAATCAGCTAGTATCTCTTTGAACGAAGTTTCTTTTCGTTTTAGTAAGTAGTTGCATTTTTAAAACTAAATGAACCTCATCACTGTCCTTCATAGGATTTCGTGTTGGGTTTTATTATTAAATAATTGTTTATTGTAGGGTTTTGTGTGTCAAATTAGTATCAGTTTATGCAAAAAAATAAAGTTAATTATTATCGGAGAATTGAAATGCTCGTGGCCCAGACGCATTCGTCTATCTAAAACGATAAGCGAAGTTAAGCAACGTCGAGCGTGGTCAGTACTTGGATGGGTGACCGCTTAGCGGACACACTTTTCTTTCTTCCGTATTTAAGAAGGCTCGTTTAATATTCGTAACAATTATAAAGTAAACATAACACTGTATAAATAAGCTAAAAGCGAGAATAGCTACTAGCTCGACAAACGGCCGCCAAGTCGCACAAAGGCAGTGCGGTAAACTGACTCTATATAGCCCAAGCCTCCAGAAAGAGGCCTGTGCCCCTGCAGTAGGGCACTAGCTCGACAAACGTAAACCAAGTCACACTAAGTCAGTACGGTAGCTGACTCTATATGGCCCAAGCCTCCAGAAAGAGGCCTGTGCCCCTGCAGTAGGCGGCAGTGCTTACAAAGCGCGAGTGTAATGGGAAGTTCGTGTATTGTGTCTGTGCAATGCTCGGATCGCGTTCGTTACCAAATATGGAAGCGAAGAGGTGCATTTCTGGTTTGTTTGATTGTGTTAGTGACTCTTGAGGGTCCTAATATGAAAGTGTTGCTCCAGTTACCGAAGGTAACGAATATTCGTCACCGAAATAGAAGTTTTCGAGACTAAAATATTATATTATAAAAAGGATTGTCCTTTTTGGGATATTGAAAACGTAAAATGTACGTAACAACACATGAAAAACTTCCCTTGATTATTTATTAATAAAGTATATTCGGTACAAGTTATATGATGCTAATTATTTTCTGTCCATTTATTAATATTTACCGATCCATCTCATAACAAAAGCTGTACTCTACCTAATATACGAACTCCATTAATTAAACGAGAGGAGAATATTATGATGAAAGAGCTTTCATAATCATTTCCGTCACTTACTTCCGTTCCCTTTACTTTCAGAAACTTTCTTCAGACTCCACTAAGTTAGAAACATTTCATTAGAATCAAATTTTGGGATGATCTAATTAAGTTACGAATTGTTTACTTAATTAACAGGTAATACAGTTTTCAATTTACTTAGATGTTACTTAGTAAGCTTAAAACTTTTGCTGTGACAAAGTTTATACTAAAAGATCACTTAAAAAAATCTCTCATCAAAAAATCACACCCATTGATTGCAATCTACATCGCCCAGGGTTAAGGGTTCTATACTTAACAGGACATTGAAATTGAAATCGAAAAAATCACTGTGCCGAAAATCAGGCCATTCCATGAATCCGTTACGACGTAAATCAATAGTTCCGTGGAAAAATCTATTCTCATGGAGTTTCCATGGAATCGATCCAAAAAAACTCGATCGGAATCCAAAGTATCCTTTATCCTTCTCCATACCTGTCGTAAAAATCAGGTCACCCGGTCAAATTGCTGTTCTGTGATGTAAAGGTATTCCTCATAAAAAATGTATTTCTATGGGAACCCTAATTGGGATAAAAAAAAATCATATGCCCTTCGCTGCCTGTTCCAAAACTTAAGTCACCCCGTTGCTCTGTTGCTGAACGTTGAGGTATAGCTTTCGCTTCACGGTATCAGCTGAGAAAAAATCTATTCCTGTGGGATTTCCTTGTTCGTCTCTCCATCTACCCCTGTGGGAAGACAGATCAAGAGAATGCTCATGCGTGACGTTGAAGAGAGACTGATTACCATTCACATTAGTAGGATAACATAAAAATACCTACTGGTACTAACATTTACAATATAATTACCACGCGAGTACTTACATTTACAAAGAATATGTAACTACGCAACTCGTAATCACTCGATTAAAAAAAAACACAATTATGACAAAATGGCTCCGTTTTTCACGACAACCCTACCCCATTGCTTTAAAATACATGTCCCACCAGCCCAAGGGAAAACTGTTGCCGGAATGGCGTAATTTAACATGCATGGTGACGTTAGGCGCAGGTCATAAGTCAAGCAAATTGGTATCATGGGGCGTGAGATATATGGTGTACAGACCAGACAGAATAAAAAATCACACACATGTCTTGATACTTTTGATAAAACCGGGCAAGTACGAGTTGGATCGTAACCGTTAATTTATAAAAATCGTCCTAAAATGAGACTAATGTTATAAAATCATCGCAATACTTTAAAAAACATAACAGGATTATAAATTTTATAATACAGCAATCGTATTCGCAAATACCATCTTCATTGCGTTAGATGCGGGCACGCAAGTTCTACAACTACCAAATTTCAAGTTAATATAATTTATAGTTTAAAATTTATAATGAAAACAGCTGTGATATAAATCCATACAGCTGTGATATACATCCAGACAGCTGTGATATACATCCAGACAGCTGTGATATACATCCAGACACTGAAGTCTCAACATTAGGGGTTCCTTTTACCATTTTAGTTTGGAAGCCAAAAAATTGGCAACCTTCTTTATGGAGGCTATATAGGCTAGACCCCGTTATTGAAACGCAATATTGTTTGTACACATTTCAAAGCAAAACTATAGAATTTGAAAAAATTAAGTACTAAAAAATAATTTACAAAACTTTCGTTTGCGTAGTGCATAGCTTGTTTACTTATTTTAATTAGTTTTACCCAACTACGGCGAAGCCAAAAGTAGGATGGTTTATGATTTATCTTACCGCATATCTTCCTAACCACTATCATAATTTGAAAAATGGAGTATCGTTAGAAGTGTCTAAATAAATCAGTGACTATTGTTCGAACACTTGTTCAATTGTATATTGTCATTACATCAACGGTTGTTATGAAAGTGAGTGAAATTATTTGGATTTGTTGTTATCTACACAATTTATAAACTTTTAATCAAAAAAGGTATAAAGTTCTTGTACGAAAAACCATTACCGAATTTAACCTAAACTAACAAAAAAAACAAACTTGCATTTTTCTTTTTAGGGTTTCGTACCCAAAGGGTAAAAAAACGGGACCCTATTACTAAGACTCCGCTGTCCGTCCGTTCGTCCGTCTGTCACCAGGCTGTATGTCATAAACCGTGATAGTTAGACAGTTGAAATTTTCACAGATGATGTATTTTTGTTGCCGCAATTTCGAGCAAAAACGAGCATTAAAATCACGTTTGTTGTATGGGAGCCGCCTTAAATATAGCATTTGTTGCTATAGCGGCAACCGAAATACATCTTCTGTGAAAATTTCAACTGTCTAACTATTACGGTTCATGAGATACAGCCTGGTGACAGATGGACGGACGGACGGACGGACACCGGAGTCTTAGTAGGTAATAGGGTTCCACTAATTAACCTTTGGGTACGGCACCCTAACAATGATAAAACTAAAATTACTAGAGACTTTACCGATGCTTTATGGAAATCCCAGATGTCCCAAATAGTTTGTTTCTAGCAATCCATGAAAATGTTCAGCCAAACTTTGAGCCCAATTGGTATGTATCATCTTAGTCTTAACAACTTACTTGGCAACTGCCTAATCATTTATTCACACAAGTGAAGTTTGAAGGTTAAGTCCCGCAGGATCAAGCTGGAACTAGTTTCGTGTTCCGCAAACAAATTTAATCAGAATAATGAGGTTACTCATTTTGCGTACATCAACTTGATTCGTGATTTATTGGCAAGTCACGATAGGTAATTTGATGTAACATCTGGCAGCCGCGCAAAATCTCGAAGTTTAATTTTGGGTTTGGACCTCTGTGCTTTTCTTGAATTGAGGTTTTATAACTAACAAGGATAAGATAACATCATTAGAATAAGCTTTTGCATTTCATTCTGTATGCACGTCCGCAATGGCCATTGCGGACAATATCTTGGCAAACTTACCAATGGCAAACAAATTTACGGCCCGCGTGGTACTAAGCAGTTACCGTAGCCTAAAGACACCTGCAACACCAGAGGCATCACTCGCGTGTTGCTGACCCTTCAGAATCCAATTACATTTCTCTTTAGGAACCCCATACCCCCGATTTCCTTCGATTAAACCTCGGCTGGGAGCTCATTCTACAACCTAAGCGCTCGCGGAAGGAAGTAATGTAATATGTAATGTAATAAATTCTTTATTGAACAAAAAAAAAACGTACTAAATACACTTGATTGGTAGAATACCATTGAGGCGGTCTTATCGCTATTTCCAGACCACCTTTGGGTAGAGAAAATCTAGCATAAGTAGTGTACGTCTAAAACCAAACACTGCGTGATCATTTAGGTTCAAGCATGTGAGATGAAATTCTCTGCTGAAAGCAGCTGTGGGTATCACTTCGAAAAATTCTTCAGAATACAACCCAATATATGTACAAGTCGTAGAATACTCTCAGGTCGGTACCACTATTAATTATTCTTTGACTTAGGGAGTCAATGCATTTGCCCCAGGCGTTCAAATAGGGTCTCAAGCCCCTTCAGGCTTAGGCGATAGTCCATTGCGCTGGCCCAGTTCGCATGCCCAGACGTTGTCAAGCTAGTGACTACTCAAGTTTCAGAATTCCACGGCCTCTGAGTTGGCTAGACCATTGATAACATATGACAAGATATCCTACAGTAAATATTTAAAGGGTGCAACTTAAACCATTGGATAATATTTACCTGTGCTAATGTCGGATCTAAAAGATGTACCATTACTTAGCTTAAATGTGAGTATGAATGTTTGCGCATTCGGGAGCTCAACTACTCAACAACTTACCATCAGACGGGTTGTCTGCTCGTTTGTCACTTTATCTGGTTAAAAATTCCAAAGGACTTGACTTAAGGTTAGTTGAGTCATTCGTACATTGTGTTCTTAACGTAAAAAGGAAATTTAAATTTCTATAGATTAGGTTCGATGTAAATGTCTGGGACACGGAAGAATGACTTTACGTAAGAAAGGAGTGAACTGAATCGGGCGGAGCGGATAGCGACCTATATGTTTTATTGTTGCAAGTTTTAGTTTTTTTTAAAGTAAAATTTATTAAGCTGCGCTGCAGATAAAATTGAAAGTCAATATTGTACCACGTCACATCACGTTGTGTACTGTCACTATGCAGCATCACCTATCATCACCTTTGACTTAGTCTGTTACGTCACACCACGTTCAGCGGTTTTAAACAAAACAAAATCTATTTACAAGCTATTTTAAAAATGTTTTGTGTATCTCCGTAAAGCGGCCACTTTAAACTGTGTACAAAGAGTATTAAAATACACAGTAACGACGATAGTGGACTACGGAGTTTCTTTTAACGCGTTTTATAAATACTATTATTCATTACAGACAATTGCTAGTTTAATTGGCCCCCTAGTTTATTAGAATTAATAAAAATAAAATTTAAGGTAATATTCCCCGTAGCGCACTCCATACAAATGAAGGTTGATACTATATTTCGTAGATGTTCATAAATTTTAATGTTATTGTATAGACAGATGATCTACCAATAATTATTTAGGTCTGATAGCGTAGCTAAAGAATCCTAGGTCTAAAATGCGCCAGTTTTCTTTTTGATGGTTTTATACCACTAAGGTGGCAAACAATCACACGGTCCACACGATGGTGCAGGTTAGAAGTTATAAAAGATTATTTTTCATACTAATGGTCTTAAATAATATTTCAAGGCAATAAAAATGTTTCTAAAATTTTGGAAAACCACAGCTGTAAATATTTGGCACAAGACTAAGTCTTCAAAATTTTTTGCTTCAAGCGCCGCGACGAAGGGTGTGACTGCTACCTCTGGTAGTGATCCTTTGGGAAAGTTATTTTAGTGTAAATCGCTAACCGCTCCGCCTGTGTCAGTGTAGCAGCGCGCGTTACGCATTGTTTGCTTAGTACGGCCGCGGCCGCACGCTACACGTCGCTTTTACCGGAAACAACATTGGATATTGACATCGCTGCGGTAATACTGAATGCTACGACCTAAAACAAGATACCTTATTCGTATTTAAACTAACAAGGATGGACTTCATTTTAATTTTTTTTAATATTTTGTTAAAGATATGAATATGTGTTCATTATAGATGGTAGAGATATTAGTCGAAACTTAAAAAAAACCGTTTAAGTAAGTGTTTTGGACGCATTAGACGCTTTAATAATTAACAGTCTAGCAACACGACACGATATTATCGTAGATTTTCAAGGCAAGCCCAGGCGAACCGCGCGCGATTGTTGCACGGTGTCCACGGTAAAACTGTGTCGTGTTGCTCGACGGTAAATTATAAAAGTAACCCACAGAATGAACTGACTTTGTTTAAAACAAAATTCTTTTAATCTACAAACCTCTACTATAGTTATTTTTCGGATTTACTGGTACTTTACTGGATTCCTAGAACACGCTATTTGAATTGCGGGACGGTACTTTTTTTTAAATTGCTAACTCGCAAAATAGGCACTATATAGGTATCTATATATACAAAGATTCTTAGCATTTTTGAAGACCTATCCAACGGCACAAGACACACATGAAATGCGCGAAATACCTAACACACAATAAAATACGCGAAATAACACACACTGTGAAACAACATAATGAAATACGTAATTTAAAAAATTATCCCTCTTACTGCACAGTGCAACAAACTTTTGTAACCCGGTGTCTGTCGCTAGTGTCGGGTAAGACTAAACGTTTCAATACGGTGACTGTAGTTTTTAAGTGTTAGACCACCGGGTCAGACAAGATTGCTGCATGGAGGTCTACACTTTTTTTTCTCTTAATTTCATTACTAATCTGTATGGCAGTTGACATTTCTATAAAATGGACGACTAGACACGACGGAACTATAAGAGTTCCGTTTTTCACCATTTGGCTACGCAAAAGGGACATCCAGAGATACAGTAGATACAACATCTCGCAAACAGTGTCATGTGCCACGGGCTTTTTCTTTGTAAATTTTACTTTTTTTTCATAGCGCCCGTTCATAAATATATGAATATAAAATATTAATATCCTGTTCTGGGTTTAGCCGTAGGAAGATGGACCAGTGACAGGAGTAAACCCTCAAATGAAAAATTTATACTGGCACCTATTTATTGTAAGTCATCACTTAACGTTTTCTGCTGAATAGGTTATAATAGAACAATATATATACTTGTAACTGGTCTAGGAAGCTCGCCGGGGAGTTGCGCTACTTTGCCTTCTACTTTCGAAATACGTGGACATCTTCTTTACCCCCTGACGGGTAAAAGAGGTACGGGCGTCGAGTTAAATTAAATATTTTAACCCATGACCCGGGCGAGTCTCGAGGGTGAGCGCACCCTCGGTGAATGTTTAGAGAGGGCCTACTTTTCAGGCCCACTGTCAGCAAGTTAGTGGCCACTTTGTGGAAGTGGCGAAGAAGGAATAAACAAAAACCAGAAACAGAATAATAAAACCAAAATGGGAAGAAATGTGAAAAAAAATGATAATAATAAAAACAATTTAAGCAATCTTGACAATACAAAAACCAAGCAAGAGGCTTAGTTTTTTGGGGGTATTAACTCCCTAGGGAGAGGTCGGCCTTCCGGTGGGCGGGCATGTAATGGCGCAATGCCCCTTAGGTGTGGATGCGCACTGTTGTCCGCCATGTCAAACAGCCGGGCGGCCAGTCTGGCGATAAACTCACCTATCGGCTCTGCCTTTGTGTCCCTAGCAATTGTGTCGTTGCGGACGTAACGCGGAGCGCCCGTTATTATCCTCAGCGATTTGTTTTGCACAACTTGGATCTTTCTCTTTTTAGTGGCGGATAGCAATGCGTACCAAGCCGGCGCGGCGTACGTCAAACGGGACCTAACATAGAGCTTGTATAGCCGGACTTTGGTTTTAAGCGGCAGGTCAGATGAAAATAGTGGCCTTAAGGCCGCCCTGGCGCCGACCGCTCTGGCTGTCGCATGCTCGACCATTTTGGTCATGCGCAACCTGCGGTCGATAAAGCAGCCAAGGTATTTCACATTGCTCTGCCACTCAATTACCTGTCCGCGGAATACCAGCTCCTTAGGTAATAGTCTCTGTTGGCCGGTTAAGATGGCTGCCGTTTTTGAGGCGTTTACTGCTATCCTCCACTTGTCAAGCCAGCACGGGAGGATATCCAATAATCGCTGCATTTTAGCGGCAGCTAAATGGGACTTACGGGATGAGCTCATGTACGCGCTGTCGTCAGCATACAATGCTAGGGTGACGTCCTGTGTGCCTGGCGATAGACCGCTATCGCTAAGCGTAGGAATGTCATTGGTGAAAAGTGCATACAACAGAGGGGAAAGGCAACTACCTTGTGGGACCCCCGCTGTAATGGTCTTAATAGGGGAGTTTTTATTGTCAACCGAAACATAGAAACTCCGCCCCTCCAGAAAGGAGGCTATTATACGCCCGAACATGGGGGGTAAATTGGTCTCAGAGAGTTTGAACAATAAGCCGGCGTGCCAAACACGATCAAAAGCCTTCTCTATATCGAGAAAGACCCCGACCGTGTACCTGCCCTTGTTCATCTCGAAGGCCATATGATGTAAGACGCGAGTAAGCTGAAGAGTGGTGCTATGATTACTTCTAAAACCAAACTGTTCTGGCCTTAGATTGATAAAAGGTGATATCCTTTTCAATAAAAGACGTTCGAACAGTTTGGCTATGTTAGAAAGTAAAGTGATCGGGCGATAATGCTCTGGTTTCTGGCGGCTCTTGCCAGGCTTCGGTATGACAATAATTTTGCCTGTCCTCCAGGCCGTGGGAAAGAAACCTGTGCGCAGGATTCCGTTAAAAATACGGGTTAAGGCCACAAGACCTTTCCTAGGCAACATTAATAGGGCCGTGTTCGGAATTCCGTCAGGGCCGGGGGATTTCTTTTTATTTAAAAAAGATATAAATTTTTTGACCTCCTTAGGGGAGATAAAATCATCACCTCTAAGTGGGTCGATATGACTAGTAAGGATCTGTTGTATACGCTCCTCAACCAATGTTGTGTGGGCGTGGTCGACAATGGGATTGGGCCTAAATTGGTCCTCGAAATGGTCCGCCAGTAAACCCGCGCGTTCCTCAGCTGAGTACAGACGGTTACCTAGCGTGTCTACAAGGGGGTGTATGGGTGCAGGGGTGTTGGTCATACAGCGAGCTAAACGATATAGAGCGGTATCGTTGTCGCTGGCTTTTGAGATTGTGTTATCCCAAGACCATTTCCGATAAGTTGAAATTTGGTTCGATAGCTCAGTACCTAACTTATTTAACTCTTTTTTAATTGTTGGGCAACGAGTTCGGCACCACAGTTTGCGAAGCTCTCGTTTTTGGTTAAGTTTACTACGGAGATGTGCCGGTAGTAAACTTTTCCCCGAGGTTGACTTGGCAGACGTGGTGCACTGAGCAAGTGCGGAGGAGATAGCAAAAGTAAGTGACTGAGTGGCTGTTTCCACTTCCTGTGGGGTAGACAGGCCACCGGGTGGGAGTTTAAATGAGTTCAGTAATTCTTGATATTTTGTCCAGTCCGTGAAGTTTTTCATTGGTGGTAGAGGTTTATCCCTAATAGAAACTCCGAGGACCAGTAAAATGGGAAGGTGTTGCGAATCGATATCATGGAGGGTTTCTAAAGAGATGGGCCAATTGATATTACGGGCTAGTGCTATGTGTAGTACGTCTGGTTGAAATAAGTCCTGAGAGGGATAATGAGTGGGGGAGCCGGGACCAATGACAACGTAATTGTGCGCCGCGGCATCGATTTTCAAATCTCTACGCCGGATTTTGACCGACTGCGATGGCCTCGATAGCTGCATTAAGTGCGGCGATGGACGCTCTGGCAATGTTGAGAGACAATGGCGAGACACAGTGAACTGGCGCAACATAAGGTGCGCGACCCCTGGGGGGTAGTGCGGGGGTGGTAGCAGCTGAAGGGAAGCTTACCTTTTGCTGAAAAGCTGTGGACGGGGCATGCGAACGTGCGGGGATGAGGGGTTGAGGGGGTGGGGGGGGTTTAAATTGGATAGGCGGGGCTTGCGTTTGAGCTGGAGGGGCGGCAACAACGGTGGGGGGGGCAACAATCGGCGGTGGCGCCATCTGTGCCTCGACTGAGGGAACTAAGGCAGGCGTACCTTCATGCTGTTGTGTTGACAATTTTCCTCTGCCTTTGCGACCTCTCTTCGTCCGTTTTTTGCGTGGGGGTTGTGTTCTGTCCGTCGGGGGGTTGGCGGGGGGCATAAGGGTTGGACCCTGTGTACGGTCGTACTCTTGTATCCCCAGTACTGGCAGGGGTAGTGGCGCTTCTGCCCGTGGGGGTGGTTGTTTCGGGGCGGCGGGGGCACTTTTCACCCCCATCTTACGCGCCTCCCTCTTATATATTGGGCACGACTTGTCGTTTGCCGCATGCTCTCTCATACAGTTAGCACACGTTGGGGTGGCTTCTCTGTCGCGCTTGCAGTCCGCCGTGGGGTGGCCCTCTCCGCAGCGCACGCATCGGATCGGACGGTGACAGTTGGCCGATGAATGGCCGAAGGCTTGGCACCTGTGGCACTGCGCCGGCCCGGGCTTCGCTTTCCACGCAGTGATTGTTACGCCGGACATGCTTAGGAGCTCCGTGATATTATAAATATTTTGGAGCTCTTTTGGGTCGTACCTTCTTAGTAGTTGGCCGAAGTAAATGGAAACGGGGCGGCCTCTCGCCCCCGGGATTTGTCGTATGTGCGGCGCGTGCTTTAAGAGGGAGCGCAATTTTTTCAGATGTACCGACCATTGTGGCAGATTCTCAACAATATCGGTGGGTACCTGGCTTTCTCCTTCTCCTTAGGCTTTTCGGGCTGGACAGGTGTAGGCTGGGCCGGGATGGCCGACACCTGCGCGTAGGACTGGCCGGTAGCTAGCGGTGAATTTGTGTCCATTTGTACGACAGCATCGGCAACATCGATCGCTGCTACTTGCGGCGGGGTCGTTGTTGCACCGGGTACGAACTTGACTTGACTGAGGTTGATGGGCGCGGTTATCATCTCTCTGGCTGCCGCGCGGGCTTGCTCAGCTGGATTTTTGATTGGGCTCAGAGAGAAAGGACGTACCTCACGACCCGTTGTCCTACGTGGGTCGCTTGTTGATTTAATGGCGATCGATGGCGGGTGAGCACGCGGTGGCGGATTAAATGGCGTCGATGGTGACATCAATGACGCGTCGCGGGGTGCCGACGCCGGTGGGGCGTGTAAAACTATTTCTGAGTTAGCCGCAGGGCCGGCTGTTACCTTACGCGGCGAGACGCCGTCCGATGGAGGAGAGGCCTGGATGGGAGACAGCATGGCGGGGAGTTCCTCGTCTTGAAAATACTCATACTCGTCACCTGTCTCCGAAGTGGCGTAGCTCATGGTGCCCGAGCGGGCTGAGGCCATAGACGCAGCCGACGGAGGGCGCGACGGCGGGAAAGCTGCGGCGAAAGTGCCGTCCGCGGCAGTAACCTGTCCCGTAAAAAGGTTACGGGCCACTATTGCCGGTGGCTGAGAACGCGACCATACCTGTCGCTTCCTTACTCCCCGGCCCCTATTGGGGGGATGGCGGAACGGAGGGGGTGGCATCTATAGGGATGAAGACGCCGACGCTAACATACCTCAATAGGCACGCACGGAGGCGGCCGGACCCAGAGCAAGTAAGAAAAAACACTTACTCAATCCAAATTGCCTACCGAGGGAGAGCGAGACAGCAGTCTGTAGCCTTCTTGCTCGCACACGCTGAGCGATGACGCTTCGGCTCGAACGAGCACCCGCAACACACAAAACGCACACAAACGCAAACCGTCTACAAACAAAAGGCAGAATAAACTGTTCTTAGGAGCAAATACAGAAAGAAACGGAAAGAAACAAGAAACTCCAAAGCGAACGGTCAATCTGTAATGGCGACTCCTTTCCTCTGATGTCTGATAGTGGCTTAATCTAGAAGACTACTCTAGAGAGGACATCGTGCAAGACTCTACCATAATTTTTAGCCTTTGGCTCACAAACGGTACCACTATATTTCTGTGCCTAATAATATTAAATCCTTGAAAAACTTGTATTATAATTTCTCTATTATTCTTTATTTTAATCTTAATCAAAAAATAACTTGTTGAGTTAGCTTAAATGAGTAATTATAACTAGATTTTGTCCTTACGAACCCTTGTTTATTTTCTAAAACTTATCATTGAGCACCTATCTGGTGCAAAAGTGACCTTAGGGGTATGGGAGACCTCTAAGTGGTTTTCACCCACGGGCGATAATGACGCGTCTATTCTATCAAGTATGTATAAAAGCTTTCTGTTCAAAATATGAACTACGCGCACACTACAAGCGAGCAATTACAAGTTTTAACTGTAACCAACACGTTTCATTCATTAATTCTCTAAGTATCCAACGCCATCTGGCGGTGGTGTTGTTCTTTCTACTTATCATCCCGTCATTTTAATTGTGTTTTGGTGAGTTTACTTATTGATTAAACTTTTATTTTTATCTATTTACTCGCAAATGTGATGAAAAACATTGTGTTTAACAGCAATTGCGAACTCAAGTCATAAAAGCCTCCAGCCTTTGGCCTAAGGCATCTATATAGCCTCTCATTAGTAATTTTCTCCTTACCACCCTTAATACATAATGTACTATAACACATTACTTCTCTTATCATCCTTTACTACTTAAACCCGCCAGACCGATTGTCCTAAGCACAAAAACTCTTCTCTTAATATGTCTTTAATATGTCCTTAATGTTAAAGTGGTGATATATAATCCGCCCTCACACTTATCTATGAAGGATCATCGTGTCATAAACGACATAAGGTAAATTATGTGTTCCAAGTGATAAATCGCGTTAAGCGCTTTTGGAATATCCATGTGAAAATTAGACTTTATTCCCTTATGTTTAAGTTCATGTTACTTCAAAAACAGAATTTGATAAATCAATAAGAATATAAACGACGTTATTGAATGGATTTTGTCGTCAAACTCAAATGGCATTTAGTTTTTTTTTATTCACAAATGACATCGTTAAGAAACTAAGGGATGAAAGGCATTCATTTCTGACGAGATATTTTAATAGTTCGAATCTGAAATGAGCCTTTCACCCGAATTGAACGCTCTACTTTTACAAATTCGAATATGAGGAAAGTAAACACAAGCCAAATATGAAAAAGAACATACTATTATAAATTATATTTTTAATTTGTCATTTTGTCATAATCTAAATTTTTACTCATTTTTATTGCTCGTAAGTAACATAAAACAGGATACGCAAAATTCAACCTTATGGAAACACACTTAAAATGGTTATAGAATGCTTTATACTTGAGCAAGGTCACTGGCGTATATCGTTGCATTAACCATAATATATTCCAACTTGTGATGTGAGTTCTCCAACATTCTTACGAATGAATTTTACCCGTACCCACAAATAAAAACACAAAGTTATAACTTCACGCCACGACTCTAAACAGTGAACTTCTCCTATCCGAGTTATGGCGGTCCCGTTTCTTTGTACAGGATTACGCATATGTGTTCTACTGTATTATTTTATCTGTGGCAGTGGAGTGGGTGAAACCGCTGGTAACAGCTAGTGCAGGACACGGACATAACTGATTTAACATAACCCAGTGTATAGTAAAAACAACAATAGCTATAAATGTTCCCCGTGACATTTCCTGTCTATTGCGCCGCTAGCGCTCGTCTTTCGCAACAGTTCGGAAGTTAACGCAAAAACAGACAATGCCACGCTTTAGTAGATGTTAACTTGGCGATATGTGCGACATACCGTGGGACATAACTACGCCATTGTCGTTAAAACAATGTTACTGCAGCAGTTATGGCAGGTACATATAACGTTTTGCTACTAAAAGGGTATAAGTAGGTTTTAATGACAATCGGTAATAAAGATTTTGTGTCTAATGCCTAAACGAGCAATTCTTGTATATATGTATATATATAGACATATAATCTGAATCTCGGAAACGGCTCAAACGATTTTCATGAGGTTTAGTATGCAGGAGGTTTCGGGGGCGAATTCGATCTAGCTAGGTTTCATTTTTAGTAAACGTCGTTTTATCCGTGTTTTCAGGCAATGATGAACTGAAAAATATGACTCTTCCTGACATCTATTGGCGAGTAGTAATACTTATTTTTACCATCACAGCACTAAAGCTACTCGACAATAGATGGCGTTGTTAAGCACTATTAAAGCTACTTGACAATACTTGATAACGAGCAAAGCTCGGTCCCCAGGTGCTTGTTCACTGAAAACTCGAACACTTCTTATTATAAACTAGCTCTGCCACTCGGTGTCACCCACGAAAAATCTATTTCCAATAACCCAAGAGTATTTCGATGTATTTTTTAATGGACTTTTGCTTGAGGTAAAACACAGTAACATCTGAAGCGACTGGGAAGGGGTTATTTGGTCGGTTGGGGCTTTTCTGATAAATGCTAATTAGTTACAAAGGGTCACAATTACACTGTAATGATAAGGATTCAATTTAAAGTTGTTATATACAACTTGGACCTTTACAAAAAGAAGATTTTGTTAACAAAATTTATTAATAGTACTTAAAACATATTGTTAAATCAATAAATAATTCTAAATATTATTATAACAAACTTATTACAACCGTACAAACTTATTATAATGTAGACAGTTTCCATCATGCCTTAATTATCAATGATCGGTTTTTTTCTTTTTGAGGCACGCTTAAATAGTCAATTTTGAGTCTGACACAGACGCAGTTAGACAGACAGCGTGACGTTGGCTTATTAAAAGGGCTCGGTTAGCACTTTTGCGTACGTAACCCTAAAAAAGCCTTCGAAAAAATTATAGTAGTAACATTTCATACAAATTTTATCTCTAAGGTTACTCAGGCGAAACCATGGACAAACACTAGTATTCAACAATATTATTTACCCAACGGAACCGGATACTAGTTTCCATAACAATTGCAAATTCGAAATTCAAATCGTTTGAGGCTAAAACTTGGCACAGTCCGCGCCATTACGGCCAGTAACTTGTTAATGGCGACCATTGAAAAGTTTGCATTCGTTATTTTCAATTTGAATAATTGAATAACGTAACTTTATGTAAAATAATAACAATGTGGCTTTGCAGCACTAAACTATTTTAAAGTTTTCCACCGCAAAAACTTTTAAACCCCGAGCTTTGGAACTTTAGTCAATTTCTGTAATTTCCTTTGTGTGTGTCTCCATCTACATATTTGTACCTTTAGTTGATTAGTTTTAATACTAGTCATATAAATAAAAAAACAAAGAAATGTTACTGTACTCTCTATATTAGTATCTCTATAGATTATTTCTTAGTGATGAATACAGTCTTTTTTTATATATTGCAATTAGATACTTTTTTATATTGTGCTTGTGCTTTATATTTCATGTTTTTTATGTTTGTAATGGAAAGTGTCCTTTTATGATAGGGAGGGCATTTTCCAATATTTTAATTGGACGCTGTAAGAGAAAGGGAGAAAAGAAATGCCCTTGCTGAGTTTCTTGCCGGTTCTTCTCAGTATAAGAGCTCCCGCCCTATAGACTTACGAACCGATGGCGTAGTGACATTCATAAGTGCTCAATAATTGTAGCCTAAACTGAATAAATTATATTAAATTTGAGTTTATTTAAAAAAAAATCCTATATAATATTTAGTTTGCACCTGCCTGTCATCCGCGTATAGTAATCGTACAAAGATTTATGAAAATATTTAAAAAAATCCATATCGCCTCTTGATAAATATGTTTAAAACTAAGTTTGGAAAATAAAGTTTCATCATGGAGCTAGTAGTCACTAATACGGCTGTCCATATGATTTAAAGTCATTATGGCAAATAAAACCAACACAATAAACAAATACGTGGGATAAACACAACCGAAATAAACAAAACCAGTAAAAAATATTTTATGTCACTAAATCACAAGCACGCACAAACAATGATTACGGCGGACACGCACTAAATTACATTTCTAAATAAAAACATCTATATTTTATTATAGAACAAGACGCGTAATAGCCAATTATTGAGAGGTACGCTGGTGTGAATCGCCTTCGTTCTACGCGCCGTAACTGATACAATTATGTCGCAGGCAAATCGTATAATCCGCCGTTTCATAATATGTCTATACGGCGGATTATTCGATTTGCATGCGACACATACAAAACAAAACTCCATAATTAATTGTATGGACAATATCGTGCATGTTCTCACTGCACGAGCTCAAAAGCGTTAATACGAAGTAAATTGAAATCTTAGAAGGCAATTAAGTAAACCGTAAAAAAACAAAGAGCTTAAGTTGGAAATAAAACTTTACCTGTATTAACCTATAAAAGTTAAGTGAATTGGGAAATAGAGTTAGTCCAGAATAGGGCTTGCAATTCGAATATTCGCTACAATTTTAAGTTCGATTATTAGAATATTAATGAAATTTATTTGCTGAAATATGGTAAAATACAGATGGAATTCGTTTTATAGTTCTACATATTCTGCCGTTTCCAGCGTGCAATCATCAATCAATTATTCAAAGAATTTAACGATCATAAACTACAATTGAAATTATAAACGCCATGCAATTCACAAACTATATACATATTATACACTAGACTTTAAATAGGTACAGTCAAGTCAAAAAATAGGGAGGGGAAGGAAAGAATTACACAATATCAGGTTAGGTAAAAATATCAACAAATTAATCCTTCAGTGAAGCTACATTGACAATCCGTTCATCGTAATGATGAAGTGTTTGTTAAATAAAACTGCCATGTCTGTCGCTATTTATTATTTTGTTCCTAGTCTTTCATTTTACCTTTTGTTTGTTTTAAGTCGGTAATTTACGAAGCATATATGAAACTAACTTAGTTCAGAAACACTGCAGCAGAGGCAGTGTTGTGGTGATTGGTGGGTTGGTGATAAGAGGCTGTCCTCTACATTATGATGTGAGTATATGTCCAAACCCCGTTTAAGATACATACGTACATCACTCACCCTTAGTTCGCCAAAGACAAGGTCATGGCAAAATCGCTAGCAGATATTGTCACGATACTCGGAGACATCAGCAAAGTTTTCTAACAGCCTGGCTAAGAGGAAGGTAACGTTCAATGTACATGTCACAACCATACCGGTTGTTGCTGGAAATAGAACCCTCGATGTTGTTGACAAATACACATACCTACAATAAGTCCAGTTAGGTAGGTCCAAATTTAACAATGAAAATAGCAAAACATATTTTCGTCCTAAATGCCACTGTGTCTAATGATGAAAGTTTATAACGAATAAGTGTTGCAAATGATAAGTTACCGTACAGAAACGAGGCCTCCTAAAAACGATCAAAACCCTTTAGCCAGCTTTATATGGAAATGGACATTTGACCAATTACCATCCTGAGTCCTGCCTTGACTGACTAATATTTGATTGATTGAAGTTGGACTACTCATTAATCTACTCAGTTATGTGGATTTAAGAATTTTTTTATTTTACATAGTGTATCCTGCAAGTTGTGTATCGTTCTTTTCGGTTTTGGAACCGCTAAATTAACATAAACATTAAGATTCTCTTTGTGTGTATAATTTTCTTCACTATTGAAAAAATATTTAATTATTCGAATACATTGCAAATATGGTATTCATTTTATTCGAATAGTAAAATTTAGCGAATAGTGCAAGCCCTAATCCAGATCGACTCGGACCGAATGTGCGGACAAACCCGAACAAATAAAATGCATTTAGTAACAAATTGAACTGTAAAGTTTAAATGAAGTCATTTACGATCTTAAGCACTTTTATTGATGTTTTTCCTTAGCTACGTTAGTACTTATACTATTACTCATTATCTGTTTTAACTCATTAAAAAAAACGTATAAGGAACTTTTTTCTTTGTAAGTACCTTTGTATTTTTGTTAAAAGTTGGGTGTGTTTCGGTACATTTTGTGACTAAACAAAAATTTATAAATTGGAACAACTAATTATAACATATAGAGTAGTCCTCCTTTTTTCAAGATAGCTATTGTTTTTGTTGAAATCAACATTTTAAATACTATAAAATTGTTTTTTTTCCGTTACCACCTCTCACTAAATTGACGTAAATCATTTTCATTACTTTTTTTTCTGTTTTCATTAAAATATACCATGAGTAAGCCAATATGGTATAATAAAAGAGTACTTTTTTATTTAATAAGATGACAATATTCTTATTTGTAAGATTTAGCATAAAACTTTGAGAAACAGTGTTAGAGTTTGCAGAAATATAAAATAGATTCTTCTATAATACTTTTGCTTCATTAAAGTTGAAACTTTTGAAAACCTCATGGAATACAAATATTTTATAGTTATTTAATATAAACTACTATAATAATAGACCAGGGTCGATAATTAATGAAACCAAAAAAAATAACAGTAGGATGAAAGAAAAAATAAATTACGGGCGATCCGAGTTCGGGAATGTGGGAGGTGGGGGTTTTTAAGGGTAAAAAATGGTTTATCTCGATTTACGGCAAAACTACAAGTCCTATGGAAAAAAGTTAAATGGCAAAATTGTAGTTAATAAAAAGATCTACAACTTCTGTATTATCAATTTTTTCACAAAGCCTCAAAATTTATGTGAAAAATTCAAATAACCAAGTTTTTGGTTTTTTTTATCTTTTTCTAAAAATCTTTTTTCTACGAAATTTGGTGGAAACTTACCTTATTATGTCCCAACTACACTGTAATGTATTTGATTTAAAATATTTATTTTTCACCTTATTTGACTTCATATCAAAAAAGCACCCTAATTTTCAATCAAAGATTCTCGCATCAAAATATCAGCTTTTTTCAAAAAGTCGGTAGGCTTTTTGTTCGTTGAAATCTTTACTTTTTGATAGTTTAAAAAAGTATTTGAATTTTTCACATAAATTTTGAGGCTATGTGAAAAAATTGTTAATACAAAAGTTGTAGATCTATTTATTACCTCCAACTTTGCCATTTAACTTTTAACCATAGGACTTGCAGTTTTGCCGGAAATCGAGATAAACCATTTTTTACCCTTATACCCCCCCCTCCCACCTCCCTAACTCGGATAGACCGTAATTTATTTTTCCTTTCTTTTTTTATCATATTCCCCTCCTTTTGTAATGGGTTTCATCCTGCTATTATTTTTTTTCACTTTTTAACATTTTTGAAGGCTTTGGCCCTGGTTATTAACCACAGTTAAAATTTTATTGATTTTAATTTAATTGATTGTTTTTAATTTTATCATAAAATTAAAATTCCGGCACTTGCATTTGAGACACTTGGCACTTGGTCATCGGATACGAATTCTTTTGTTGAGGACTTATCTAAAAGACTTTTTCTTGCGTCGGGTGATTTAAGGACTGGATACTACCTCTCTCAAAGGCTAGGTTTGGTTGTGCAGAGAGGTAATGCCGCCAGTGTCAATGGCACTTTACCACAGGGGTGTACTTTAGATGAAATATTATTTTTATGAGTCTGGGGTTTTTTAAATTTTAATTATGTTTTTATTTATTTTTAGGTTTTTAGTTAAGATAATTTTAGTTTTGTTACTTAATTATATTTTATATACAAATAAATTAAATTATAAAAGTTAAAATTTTATGATTTCTTAGCAATCTGTGGTGTAACAGCTTTTCTGACTCCGTGGTCAGAAATAAAACTACAATCACAATATTAAAACGAGTGAACCACGCGACAGTGGTGACAAATAACCGGATCAAATATATTGCAAATCTCAATCACGCTTCTCAGTCGAATGAGTAACATAGAATTCTACAATTATATTTCGCAGGCACTTTCTATAAAAGAAAAATATCAGTACCAATTATTACAAACCAAAAACAACGCTAATGAGCTGTGATTAAGTACAATTTGAAATGCGCCCGCATCATACTTATATAATATGCATGTATTTTTTGTAGGCTATCAAAAGGCGGTTTTTTTTAAGATCAAAGGAGTACGGATTCTATGCTGTTTTTTCTGTGGTCACTGGTGTTGACACATGGGCCTCACGCATCCTGAAATTCGATTCCGTATTTCAGTAACCATTGTGACAGAACCTGCATATTAAAAAAAAATACGGGTGGGCTATAGGCTGTGGCCAGGCCTGTACTGGGGAGTTGGAAAAACTGGCATTCTTTGACATAAATCACTACATAAATCTTCTACATGTATCTATTTGATCGGCAACACTGGGGCTTAGAAATCCGAGGGAATCAAGAAATCAAATAAAAATTAAAGTGATTATATGAAACAAGATGAAGAAAACCGAGCGAAGTCACGTGCATAGTAACATATAAAGTATAAAAAACAAAACTAAACAAACTGGGTAAATGGCAAAGTAAGTTAAGGGTAAAACAGTTCAGTGGCTCTTCTGTTTGTTTTCTTATGTTCCGGAAACGTATGTCAGTGCGTAACAAGGATAATGAAACGTATGTCAGTGCGTAACAAGGATAACAAACGCTAATGAAAGGGAGAACTTTTCAAGTGTGCCTTCTTTTCGACGTGGAGCTCCACTGACAGCGATATAACAGCTTGCAAAATGTTGTGTTCCAACCTTATTTAAAATTGTTAAGTGAAATTTTATAATTTTAAATATGTAAGTAATACCTTTTTAGCGACAAGCAAAAATTACTTAATATTTTTCTAATTTTAATAGTTTAAACAATGCAGTACTTTACATTTAAAAAACCAATATTTCTTTATGACATTAGTAGAATCATCCCTGTCTGGACTCATACCATTAACTTTTCTATATACTCAGTTTCAGTTTCATACTGTCTGAAAAACTGCTTTACATAACACCAATTCTACTGCCAATCCAAGTTTAATTGATCAATTCAGATATATTTCTGGTAAAAAATGTTGAATCTCTAGTTCACAAGCAAATGACACTCTTAATTAACATTAATAATATTTTTAAACAATACCAAACAGGTTTTCATTGTGGCCATAGCACATCCACAGCATTACTTGAGATTATTGAAGATGTTAAATGGTATGGAAAATAGTCACTGGTGTTGATTGACTTTTCCAATGCGTTCAACTCGGTGGCTCAGGATCTTTCGATAGCAGTGCTTTCGAATCTTGGTATCTTATCTTCTGAACTAAGGCGGTTTGATTCCTAGCTTCGTGGACGCCGACAGGTAGTGCGTGCCAATCGCCATATATGCGATCGGTACTGTCTCTCTGCCGGGGTTCCTTAGGGTGAGAATATATCCCAGATGTTGTTTTTTTATTATAAATTCAGTTACAACCATGATTTGTAGTTCTTTTCAGCTGTATGCAGATGATTTTCATCTTTACAGCCAAGCTGAAGCTGATTTATAAAGAAGTGTGTATAATCTACAAATAAACTAGATCAAGTATCTTTAAATCCATCCCTATACGAGGATATTTCTTACGGCTCCAGGGTTATAGATCTGGGATACATAGTGATTTAAGTTCGAATACTCAAGTATCTCAGGTCTATGCTAGGGTCACTGGTATACTAAAATCATTTAACAGGCTTAAATATATCTTACCCTACAAACCTATTGCTTGTAAATTCTCTGTTGTTATCTTTAATTGATTATGCAGATTTATGTTCTTATCTTATCTATCTTAAGCAAGATATTCTTACTAAACTGGATCGTCCGCTTCACAACTGCATACGGTTCGTATTAAGTCTTCGTTAATATGACCACGTCTCTAATTTTCAAACTAAACTTTACTGGCATGTTATAAAAAAAATGCCGCCAAATTAGAAGCCTCCGTACGTTGTTCTCTATTCGTTACGATCTATCTTCACAAGATTTAAAGTACCATTTCGCCTGACCGGTTTTGTCTCCAGTTCCTTTTCTTGTAAGGCTGTACAACTCTGGAACACGCTATTTATTAATATTACTAATGTAAAGGGTCATCTAAACTATGATTTAAAACTAAGTTACACACACACTATCAAACTAGTAATTCTAACTGACTCAGAAAATATAATCCAATAAATGTATATAGTATCGTACCGTATCATAGAGTATTGTATCTTATATTATCGTTTCATAAGATTAATAGTAAATTGTAATTCATGAAAAACACAATGAAACAATACTATGAGATAAAAATATATCATTATCAGCATATTTTTTTTTTAATTGTTACTGTCCACTATACTATTGTGTGCATCACCTATTTTTTTATTTACTTTTAAGTTTGTGTAATAGACTGAAAGATACTGCCATTAGAGATTAAGTCCGCCTTTTCTAACATTTGTGCACTAAAGTTTTTAAATAAAAAAATATCTTTATAGCAAACCCAATCCTTACTATGGAAGCGATTTCTTTATCACTTATTAGTTTCATTAGTTTAATCAACAGGTAATTTGATTGTGCTATTTTTCAGTTTTCAATGTCTTCACACAAAAACAGTGTGTATGCGTGTCATTGTGTAAATTTTTTATGTGAACGGTTACAGTGAAGTAATATTATATACGTATAACTGTGACAAGTGTCGTGTTCTATATTTTATATCAAAGAAGTAATTTTTTTTTATCCGCCGCTA
This sequence comes from Apoda limacodes, assembly GCA_946406115.1. NCBI lineage: Eukaryota > Metazoa > Arthropoda > Insecta > Lepidoptera > Limacodidae > Apoda > Apoda limacodes. The sequence continues at coordinate 16,321,497 of OX291564.1, read as the reverse complement.
ATAGTTGTAAATGGAACCCCAAATCTTGCTCACAATGTAACAGGCCGTAACGCAGCCTCCCTAATGGCCGGTCGGGGTATTGCAGACATTTCCATGAAATCGCTTGGAGCGGTCTGGAGCAGTCGTTAATGTGTTTATAGTCCACGCTCCAGCCTCCAGCCGACAGATGGCAAGTTCAGATGGGAATAGTTTAGCTGCAATTTGGGAATACTTGCTTGTTAAATTTTACTTGCAATGTAAAGTAAGATTTTGATAATTTAGGTCAGTTACGTTTCTGGGACTATTCATAACAAATAGACAAAAAAAATATGAAATTTTAGCTGTAACATTTATGGGTTTTATTGTACTTATACTTGCATTACAACTAAAATTTTGACTCCCTCGCAGCCGAGTTGGTAGTGTGGCCAGCTGCTGTGCAGAGGGTGTGGGTTCGATTCCCGCACTGGACAAACATTTATGTCATAATATAAATTTCATTTGTGTTTGTCTTGAGTCTGGGTGTATTTATAAATAATATGTATATATTAAAAATAAAGCGATATTTATGTATTTGTATCCGTTGTCTGGTACCCATAACACAAGCTTTGCTTACTTTCGGGCCGGACGGCGCTGTGTGTAATGTCCAAAAATATTTATTTATTTATACAAATGGTATCGACAAGAAGCTTATTACATCACCTCATTTCCTTTTTTCGGTGAAGTATTATTGATAGACATATCACAGGCCAACGAAATACAGCGTTTTATTGATTGCCGGCTGCTTAAGCCTGGATTCTTGTAAAATATCACATGTTCAATAAGGATCCAGCCTTGAAATTTTTTCATCAGCTCAGTTTTCAATAAAAATTAGGTTGCATAGTGCAAAAAAGCACAATTTTAGTCATATAATTAAAAAAAAAAAACAATTTTTTTTCTTTTTATTATATATCCGTCACAATGACTAGAAAAATAAGTGCTTTAAAATTATTTAACTTTTCATCACCAAGTTATAACAATAATAAGCATTTAGTATTTCGCATCGCTTCTAGTAACTACGGAACCCAAAGTAATTTGTATGGAAAAGAATTTTAAGATAACATTGATACATTATATTATTTTTCAGCATTTGAATTTGAATTTTAAATAATAAGCTATTCATTTAAATTTATAACAGATTCTGTCTCAATTAACTAACTATTAATTAAAAAAACAAAATCAAATAAAGGATATCTGGGAACAAATCTAATGTATGCAGTACTTGAACCTACAAACTGAATTTCAGTTTAACTTCATTGCATGATAAATTGATAACAAACCTACACAGTTCCGCTAAAAGCTTATGCATCGTCGCGCTCCGTGCATGCACTAAGTAATCCTATTTTATTTGTTTACTCATAACTAACCTAGGTTCCTTTCAAACGTATTATGAGGGTTCGCCATCTGCGTAGGCAAAAAAATGTGACGCAGGATCACTTTGTTGGCAGTCGTTCTGTTTGTCAAAACCCTTTTTAATCATCTTCCAAAAAAGGCAGAGGTTTTCAATTCGTCTGTGTTTTTTGACGTGACAACGTCTTATAAATTGGTTTGCCGGGTGACACTTCAAGAAACTGCGTTACGCTCCGCTCACGTTATGCGCTCACAATGAGAGCGAGTGAGAGGCACGCGGCATGGTTAGCCCGCCTAAGAGCGAGAGAGACAGACATAAAAAGTGAAAGGCACAAGTTGTCACGATTCCGGACGGTTGTCCGACACTAATTTTTTTTTAACAGATTGCCATAGGTAGTTGAAATTTGTCATACCTAATAGCCTGCTAATTTTTCAATACTCAAACTTTTAAAGACTGTTTAGGATTATTCAAGTTATAAAGTAAATTTATGTTATATATTGTCCCTAAATACGTCACCACTAAAGCACAGCCTAAACCACCATTTCATTCGATCTGCCATAAAAGCGTCTAGACAGTACAATGGTAAGGTAAGGTGCGTGGTATGACGTGGGGCCCGCACCTTACAACCCTATGTCACATATGGCTAATAGGGTGCTGTACCTACTGGCAGTCATTCGTGGTGTCACCTTGACTGTCCTGACGTTGTAAAATTTTTCAAATGCGATGAAATCAAATGTTTAGGCTGTGGTAAAATTTTAAGATTAAGTTCATTTTAAAATCTAAGCAAGTAAGGATATGAGCTGATATGATATAAGCACCGCAATAGCGTCACTAAATTAGCAATTACGAAGTCACTTGTCAGAAACACACACAGAGCACACTTAAAAGTTTGTAACCGACAACGTTATAAACTTTGTGTGGTACTTAGATTGAGGCATAAGAAGCTTAACTATGTCGCAGGCAAATCGTATAATTCACCGTTTTACAATGTGCCTAGACAGATCGTAAAGTATGGAAACGAAAGGAACAGATCGCACTGTATAAGTCATGTATGTTGGGTTAGGTTCAGTTTCTCTTTTGTAAACGTAGATGCGGAGCGAGCGAAGCGAGAGGAGCGCTCCATCCAAGCTTCATATAATAATCTGTTCATTTATATGATAATTTCTATTCCATACTTTACGATCTGCCAAGGCATATTGTAAAACGGCGAATTATACGATTTGACTGCGACATATACACTATTGTTAGTGTTTTGCATACTTAGATATTTAATTCACAAAATAATTCTGCAATTAAATATATTGACGTCCACTAGCGCCGCCAAGCGACATTTTTATTTTAGTTTGAGTTTAGTTTCTCTTTTAGTTTCCAAAATTTACTTTTAGAGCAATATTAAATTAGTTTATAAATTTTTAGGAGTTTATTGTATGGTTGTTAGAAAATCTCTGAATAGTACAGCATTTCTGTTAAAAGTGGCCGCTGGTCGCAAATGTTGTGTATCATATTTTGGGATCAATTCCTTTGTCTACGCAAGATATTTTATATATACTTACATATTTTATTTTATGTTTTTTATAACACTAAAATTTTGCAAATAAAGAGAAGAAAACTTGTAAACTTCGATTGCTCGTTAGGTTCATCCATCCGACAAACGTTCAGCCAACAATTTCCTAACGACGTCCATTGTAGAGTTTACCTTTGTGACTGTTTCAATTGCTTAAACTTTCATTCGGAACTAAAGTTTTTACTTTTTACTGTTTTTATGACATCGGTAATGTTTTGATTTAATAAGAAAATAATTTAAATCTATAAACTTGTTTTAGAATATTCAGTTTTTTTTAATTTCTTTACTTCTGTTATAAACAATCTAATAAAAAATCATCACTTCATTTAGTTAACTTTTGCCCCCGATGCTAACCGTGAAAATTTCATACGGTTTCCTATGAGAATTTTATAATCTCTTTATGTGAGTCACCTCGTGGATCCGTTGCAAAGTAAAAAAAAAACATTTTAAAAAAATCCAAAAATATCAAAGAATTTTTCACTAAAAAATTGCCCGCAAAAAGTATTTGATGGTCCAATTTTTTTTTTGTAGAAAATAAAAGAATTAAAAATTAGCTAAGAAATCCCAACAAAATACGGTTTCATCGAAAAAGTTTTTATGGATGAAGAACTAACTTCTGCTGGGCTAATAATCATTTGATAAACTCTCAAAGTTAGATTCCGAAAGAAGGCTTATCTACTTAGAAGTCGATATTGCGATTCATTCTTAGTTCTTAAGATAAGAATATAGATGCATACATACTATACACAGAGACTTACACACATACATTACTTTTCAAATAAGCGTAACTCGCAAAGTAATTGCCAGAAGCAAATCTCAAAACGTAAAGAAAACACGAATCTAGGAATTGGATTACCGGTCCCATTTAAATAATCACTTTAAGAAATCAAATAAGTTCAAAATTAATAAACTTACTGTCAGCCGTTACAGGATCCTTAATAAACTTACTGTCAGCCGTTACAGGATCCTTAATAAACTTACTGTCAGCCGTTACAGGATCCTTAATATGCGGCTAAACTTTAAGTTAGCTTTTGATGTTAGACGAAAAGCTTATTAAGTCAAATAATGAACATTAACAAAATGCTCGCTGCAAGTGGAGCCCAAAACTTGGTAATGGGCGATCGGAATTTGCGGCAATTTGCGTGTTCGACATGCTCTTAAATCTGCATTAGAGTTTAAATTATAGTAAATTTTCAAGGGAAAATAACAAAAGCCTAAGAGGATACAATTCGCCGCGGGCTTCATACAAACGGATTTCTCATTGGTTTTTGGCATTTACTGATCAATCAAGCTATGTCTGTGGTTTTCCAAAATCTTGTAAAATCTTTGTACTAAATAGAATTTTTTTTTAAACCATTTGTATGAAAAACTAGAATCTTGTATAACTTTTGAACTATAAAATTAAACAGAAAACTGACACACTGCTGATCTATTTATTACTAAAACATGTCTTTAAAATTTCAGTTTAATCTGCTAGTGTCGAAAATAAGTGAAAAATTCGTTTGTATGAAGAACCCTGAGAGGAGCTCCGAATCGTATTCTCTTAATTTTTATCAATAAAAAATTCTTAATCTGCGTATTACACTGAATATTTGACTTATAAGACAAGTTTAAGGTAAATTCGGTTTTCGGCACGGGATTTCTACGGCCAACTGGACGGCATACGGCAATCCTTTTTTCCCTCACACAACATTTATTAAGTTATCATACTGCTAAATTTCAGGATCAGTAAGGTTAGCCGTGAGGAGAACATTTACGGTCGTTCAGTTTTAAATCCTTATCAGACTCATACGTCCCCACTGTTGGGGCACGCCCTACTCGGGCCCACCCCCACCAAGGGTGATTTGGGCCATAGTCCACACGCAGGCCTAGGGTGGATAGTGAACTTCACATAAGTCTTTTTTGATAATTGCTGGTTTCCTCACAATGTATTCCTTCGTCGAAAAGCCAGTGGTGTGGATAATCAATGTATTTGAGAAATTAGGAAAAATACTCATTGGTAAACGCGGGGCTCGAACATCCGCCACTCAGTACGCAAACTTATTTATAAATGAAGGGTTACTAAATCCCGTGAATAGGTTTTCTGAAAAGATACACGGCTGGTTTTGATAACTTTGTGGTGGCACTGTAACAAAAATGACAGACACACAGACAGACGTGTCAAATAACCAAATGGGATTTGTTTGTGATATTCGAATGAAATGACAGTAAAGAACCGCTGTATAGAAAGAATATATTGCAATTATAAATAGTATTTAAGCACAATGTCAACTCAAAAGCCGTATTTACCCTGTCCATGGATGTTATGATAAATCACATTTATCGTTTCAGACACACAATACGGCCGGTTATCCGGATTGGGCGGATGTATTTTATATCTGGATGCCGGTTATAACGCGTTTATCAGGATTCCGGTAGTGAGTCGATAATTGATGGGAGTAGTGCTTCTTCTTTAGGTATTGTCTATAAAATATTTGTTGATTGTAACAAATTGGTTGCTTATTTTGACGTGACAACGTCTTATAAATTGGTTTGCCGGGTGACACTTCAAGAAACTGCGTTACGCTCCGCTCACGTTATGCGCTCACAATGAGAGCGAGTGAGAGGCACGCGCCCGCCTAAGAGCGAGAGAGACAGACATAAAATCATTGTCACGTAAAACTTTCGCCCGTATACCGACTTTACAGGCAACCAGTTTTTTTTTTTCCTATAGGAAGGTTCCTTTGTGATTTATCAAAATAACTTTGTTGTCTTTATCTCTTGACCTTATTAAATGGTGTCTTGATAATTTCAGTTACTTTATTTATGTAGTGTTTAATTTTATTTTCAGACAGAGAAATGATTCTAGACATTTCGCTAAATATTCTTGATTGCTATTAGAGAAAATATTTAATTTAATATAAATATACATTTTAAGACTAATAATTTAATATTGCTATACCAATCCTATTTTTATAAACTGTGTTATTTTTAGTTAGTTATTAGGTGGTTCTTGTGAAGTCGGTGTAATAAATAATTTTGCAAAGCTTACAATCACTAATACTAATCTTATTCCGCTTTTCTCATTTAGTATACACTCTAAACCTCACTTATTTATATAGAACAACCTCAAGGTGTAGCAGTATTCATATAGATTTTTAAAAACACTAATAAAATGAGTTAATCGGTTCAAAATCAACTATGATATCGCGTAACATACTGCAACAAACAAAAAAACTAATTGAAAACCTCTTCCTTTCTTGAAGCTGGCTAAAATAGAAACACTCGTATATTTAGTTAAGCCAGTTATAGCCAGATTAAAGTTCTGAGATGTCTATCACAAGCGGCGGGCGCAGGCATAAGTTTCGTATATCCGGCAATTATTTACATGCCACGGATATAACGTCGTTGGAATTCAGCCAAATATGTGCAGTTCTAGCTTATTAACAGGGTCATTGCATTCTGATATCCGGATTACTTGCAAACCAGCCTGTTCCTTAACCGGATAAAATTTATTGTTGAATTTGAATAGTTTGCGTGTTTAAACTTCGTTTTTAAGTCTTTACTGTGGTATTAATGTTTTGTTTGAATTTCATAGTTAACATGCACGTTCCTATGATAAAAAAACTAGTGTTATAAATTAAGAAATATTAATACATTTTACTCACCGATAGGTACCATCCATTCATTTTAAAACTTGGGAACTCGCATAACTGGATTTTAGGACTCGTATTTTACACAAGGATAAAAAATTGCCATAATTTATATTACAATATACAAACTAACTCGGTTACTCTTAATGTAAATTATCAATTTCAATTTTATTAAACTTTTAAAACCCTGTAACCCACTTATAGCAGTGAAGCAGAAAACTGGATCAGTTACCCAACAAATTCCCGATTCCTTTCCATTTTAGTTATTCCTTTTACTGCAAATATTGGAATTCATTTAGAATAAGAAAGAAGGGTCCTCTTTAACAATGTTAATACTCAACACATTTTTACTCAACACATTTTTACTCAACACATTTTTACTCAACACATTTTTACTCAACACATTTTTATAATTTATTTTGTAAGAAAAATGTTTCGATTTCTTAAATAGGCAAAATAAACAGCCTCAGTGGCTCAATGGGTAATGATCTGCCTACTAAACCAAGACGGCGTGTTCGATCTTCGCACAAAATATATGTAATGAACATTTGTATTTGTTTTGATTGTGGGTGTTTTTTATGTATTTATAAAAAAAATGTATACATATATAAATAAGTATTTGTATTCGTTGTACAGTATTCATTTTACAAGCTTTGCTTAAGGAATAGGAAGTGATTTGTTCAAAAATATTATTATTATTAAATTCCTTTTTAGGGTTCCGTCCATATATTATTCCTATTATATGGATATCATATTATTCCTAAGCCTATGCTGCCCGTCTCTCTGTATTTCTGTCTATCCGACCGTCCATCCGTCATTTAGATAGAAAAAGATTAGGGCCTGAAATTTTCACAGAATATGTGTTGATATTCGGATTTACTAACTTATAATAAAAATAAAATATTTAAGGGGCTTCTCTATACCATAAATATAAACATGTTTTTGGTATTTTTGGTATATCTGAAAACGTTTCAAACATAAAAATAAAACGATTAGATTGTAAACTCTATAATACAACAACGAATAATAAAAATCAGTCAAGTGCGAGCCAGGTTCGTGCGTTATATGGTGGTACGGAGCGCTGCAAGTCTGACTCGCACTTGGCCGGATTTTTTATTCTTACCTAGGGCGCGTTCGTTTTTGAATAAAAAGTTCCCACGTTTGATACTTTTCACATTTTTGAAAACGCCACTTTTACCACCGACACCTATCGGTCGTGTAGCTTTGAAACGTTACTAACAATTTTTGTGGTTCCAAAACGAACGGTTGACGTACACACACTACGATAATAACTTACACACACTACCTTAAACAATGAATATGTATAGGCAGTTTAGCAGATTAACACCAAAACCCCACCTCCAGACATGGGTCTAAAGTATCATTTTTTTGTAGCAAAAATGACAAAAATAATAAAAATATCGTTAACGAACGCTTGACAGATTGTTACAGATGATACTAAAATTTTGATCATTTTGATACCAATGCTAAACGAACGGATGACCAAATTCAAATTCAAATTGAAATAGTTTATTTCTCAAAACTAGGATACAATATCACTTTTTTGACGTCAGTATTTATAAACTACTACCGGTGGCAAAAGTAACTAAAATATAATTCTTTACACCAAACGAACGCCCCCCCCCCCCCTCTATTCAGAATAATAAAATATATCTTAGGCAATTTTTTCGAACAAACATATACCATAAAATCCTATCTTATAAGAATATCTCTTGAGCAAGGAGGAAGGCTATTTTTCTATAAGAGACTAGTTCTTAATTTTTTAACACAAACAATTTTCGTTTGGTTTTAATATATTTTTGGCAGGCTACTTTTAATATTTTTGTCGTTGAAGCCAATCGCATAATGAAATAAAAAAAAATTAACAAAAGTACAAATAACATGATTTTGGTTGACATTATGTCATAGTAAGGCATGACCGTGACAGACGGACGGACAGAATACCGGCAATAATCTGCCAGTGAAAAGAAACCTTCAAATCGTTTTAACAAGGTTGTCAACTACATCCACTTCGACATTACACAAGGTAAGCGTCACGTTACCCGCATCCGGATATATCCGGGCTTACCAGGTAACTGGAGACATTGTGAATCCGCACAGGTATTCGGTACCGAACACGTGATATATCATTCGATTGAGTAAATAGTACTACGATGATCGGAAATACTGTTTTCCAATGAGAAATTACTATGATTATTATAGTATCGTCTCCTAACTAATTTACAAATGTAAAAGTGTTCGTTTGTGTGTTACTTTGTTAGTAGAGTTAGTGGATTAGCATATATATGTGTGTAGCGTATATAAACGACAAATTTTGTCGAAACATATAAAATATATATGATTGTAGGTATGTATATTTCAATGAACTTTGTTCATCAATTACGGGAATAATACTTTACACAAGAAATTAAAATTTATCGTTTATCTCTTCTTCGTTTATAAAAATTAGGGCCAAATATAACTTTTATTAGGTAATATAATTTTATGAAATGTGGGGGCAACCTCTCTTCACCAAACACTTTAATCCTGCTTGACAAGTGATGAGCCCGTCGCCTTTTTTTTTTTTTAATGCCACTAAGGTGGCAAACAAGCACATGGTCTGCCTGAATACTTCTTTTGATATCTGGACTAAGGTGGTTTTATACATGTCCCATACGTCGTGAATACCAGCTTTAAAGTAATAAGCAGTAAAATAGAAGACCTGGGACAATATAATATCCCCCCTTTGCCACTTCCTTTCGAACAATAAAAATAAGTCAAGATTAGACTAAAATGGCTTCATATATGGCTCATAGGCCTAAGTCACCAGCTTTTAAATAAAGTAATAAATGGAAACAGAAGATCCAGAATAATTTCCCCCTTCCGAGTCACGATTGGATAGAATGTTATGAGTTCAAAGTCGGCTCGAATATTGTAATGACTCTCTGATCGACAAATAACACTATAACAGCCAGAACCAGCAGATACCCTATCCTAAGTAAAGAAAGAGACGTCAAAGAGTTGAAGGAACAATCGACTTTTACCCTCCAGCTAACATCCTAATTGTTGGAGCGCTGTCAATTATCGCTCTGAATGTCTGTTTTCTGAAAGTAAAGAGCAAATCACATCTTTAGACTTCTAGCGATAAGTTTCCGAATCTTGTTACTTTGGTTGTTACGCTTATCGGTTCTAACTTAGAAGTACATTTACCCTGATAGTCACATGACGAAAGTTTTTGTTTATATATAACTTTAGCATCAGAGAGATTATCAGCTGATCATTACATCAAAAGCTCAACATAGAATTTAATTAAATATAAGACTATTATTTATTACATGTCGTAAATATATTAAGGTAATTTGTTATTTATTAATTTGACTACCTCGCAGCCTAGTTGGTAGTGTGGCCAGCTGCTTTGTAGAGGGTGTGGGTCCGATTCCCGCACTGGACAAACATGTATGTCATAATATAAACATTTGTGTTTGTCTTGAGTCTGGGTGTATTTATGAATGATATGTATGTATATACAATAAAATAAGTAATATTTATGTATTTGTATTCGTTTTCTGGTACCCATAACACTAGCTGTACTTACTTTGGGGCCGGACGGCTGTAATGTCCATAAAATATTAATTAATAGGAAAAATCGTCTATTACTCAGGCTTCTAAATATGTAGTGAGCTTATATGTGTTTGCGTGAATAGAAATTATGTATTTCCACCGGGTTTACCCGCTACATTCCTTAGAGGTTTGTAAAGTGTCGTGTTAGAAACGCACTAATCACAAGAAATGTTGGATTTGAGGAATTGTTTCTGAATTTCATAGTCTATTTGATGAGGACTTTTATAGACTTCCTCTGACTGCGCTACGACTGCAAGGAGCGGAGCAGTTACCTAAATAGCTGAAAAAAAAGGAATGGCTGAACTGTCTGAATAAAATCGTAGAATACTGCCTGCAAATTATATATCCATAATTTAATTTTATTGCAAATCGATTGACGTTCCGAACCCACATATCCCGGGGACGCAGTAGCGCGGGAAATAAATTGGTCGGCGTAGAAAATAGCGATTCTTTCATTTTATCATTTTCCCCCTCACTGCGTAAATATTTGAATTGACCACAGTTAGTATTGCATGAAACATTTATTTTAGACGACGCTTTAATTTCTTGAGTTTCAAATACCTTTATTATTTGATTATCCTACTAATATTATAAATATGAAAGTTTGTATGTCTGGATGGATGTTTGTTTCTCAATCACGCTTTAACCACTGGACATTCGGAATAAAACTTGGCATACATATAGGTTAGGTCCTGAAATAGCATATAGGCTACTTTATTAAAAATTCAAAAGTTCCTGCGGGAATAACTATAACAGAGTTAAACGAACTATTGCTGCACCTATAGCATGCTATAGCAATTCATTGGTATAACTAATTAATTAATTGGAGTTAAGGAGGCGGGCGGAGCCGCTGGCAAAGTCTAGTAGTTAAATATAATTATAATTTTTTATAAATATGTTTCAAGTGGATGTAGTATTTTTGTTTATCACTGAAATGTTTTTTTTTTAATTAAAACGTTTGTTCATGATTAAAAAAATCTTTTTTTGGGTTCTGTAGATTAACAACGGAATCCACTTCAGCTATCGCTCATAGCGTCAAAACTTCTAAATTTTAGGGTTCCATCGGCCAACACAGAAGCCTTATAAGATCATCCTGCCCGTCCATTCGCTTCAGTCTTTTACAGCAGCATATTCCCGAGAAGAATAGAAATTGTTAAAAAATCTCCTATACTCTTCTTCGTCCTTTTAGCTATTTTTTTTAATTAATTAGGAATAACTAGGGCTCAATAGCGACGTAAAGAAAAAGTGCTTCTCGATTTCACAAAAAGAAAAAATTTACTCCCGTCGTAAAAAAAAATTAGCTTCATATAGGATATTATAATAAGGAGTATCGAATCCTGGACGCATTTCGGACGCAGCTTTCGTTCCACCATTCTTGTATTATAAAAATTAAGTTTCTTGTATATTTCTATAAATAATAACGAATAACTCGAATCAGTATTAATTAGGTTTTTATAAATAAGCGGATAACCCTTAAACGAATATATAAACAAGTAAGTACAAGTACCTGGAGTTTTTTAAACAGCGCCATCTATTGTCAAGTAGCTTAAGTGTTGCTTAATAACGCCACCTATTGTCAATAGCTTTAGTGTTGCTTATTACTACTCGCCAATAGATGTCAAGAAGAGTCATACTTTTCAGTTTATCACTGCCTTATAAACACGGATAAACCCAGGTTTTTTAAAAATGAAACCTAGCTAGATCGATTTACCGTCCCCGAAACCCGCTGCATACTTAATTTCATGAAAATCGGCGGAGCCGTTTCCGAGATTCAGATTATATATTTATATGTACATATATACAAGAATTGCTCGTTTAAAGGTGTAAGATAGATGTTATCTGCGGAACAACATTTCTGCGATGTCATACAAAAAGGGTATCGCAAATCAATTCCGTGGACAAATATTTGTGGAGTAGAACTGGGTATGTTTATATTGCAGAGTTGAACAAGGGGATTCAGTATTTCTGTAAATAAAAGAAAATTATAGGATTATGTATCCTAATTCCTTACATCTCAAATTACAAATAATTTAAAAACCTATACGGTACTGCAATAAATGTAGCATGGTAGGAAAAAATATCAGTATCAGGGTACTGAGCGATGAAGGCGTTGTACGTACTCTCATTGTAACGTGTCCATTACCGCGTCCGTTCAATATTCGTCCGGCATCTAGTGTTATGTGCAAGAGTTCTGTTCCGTTTTTGCTGTTTCGCACAAAATCCTAAATGCTGGTCAAAAGTAGGTCGGGCTATGCTTAGTGTAGGGTTCCGTAGTTTAATACAAGGGTTATTTGAGTTTGCAAATTAAAAAGCTTTTACAAACTTGATCGGTTCTATTTACAGAGAGTATATATCTCTTCTTTGCTGTCTAAGGTTTTCATTCCTAAAAAAAGGTAGTAAAATAAAATTTTCTTTACCAGTTGTTTTGTTGAAAAACTAACAAATGAGTGTACCAACTTACTAATATTATAAATATATAGTGATTTTGAATGTTTGTCTTTGCTTCAGGTTGCATCGAAGCATGTAATTGAGATGAAATTTGGTACAGATAATAGACGATACGAATAATAAGAAAATGGCTCAGGTAGCAGTCTTACCCCGATAACCGAAATAGCAAGTCAAACCCGGCGGTTTCGCCAGCAGAAAAGTCTATACCCGTGGGAACTCTCAATCAGGATAAAAGTATTATATTTGTCTTTCCTGTCTCTAAACCTATCTTGGTGGCACAATTAAAACCAATTGTTATGCACTGTTACGACGTGAGAAAAAATATTCCAAAAACATAACATAACAATGATATTTCGATCAAAACATTGTATAGTCTATAGACAGCGAATGTTTCTATCAGTAAAATCATTTTTACTATCAGTTCAGAAGTTACAGATATTACCCACTACATACAGACAAACAATCAAAAAATGTTACCTCTTTATAATATTAGCATAGATTATTATTTACCGAATTACTACGCAAGGGAAGCTGCATGCATTACCTAACTAGATAGAAATATAAGTAAGTTCCTTATACACACAGTCTCATTTAAAAACGGTCCTTCCTTTATCTGTTTTTTTTTTTTGAAGTAACCAGTGGAGCGACAAATGAAACGATCAATGAATGAAAATTCCATTTTCACAATTCCTTCTACTGAGAATATTTGCGTTTATTGATAAAAACTTAAATTTCATTTTTCTGGTTCTGAACAAAATTATGATTGTATCTCTATATGACGTCACGACCTAAATACCCATTTCAATTATACAGACGGCCATCGAAGGGGTCTAGACAGAGTAGTTTATCGGGACCAAACGCTCCCAGACCATTCGGAAGCTATCCAGCCCCTCTTACCTTATGATGCGTCGCCATGAGTGTCTAGACGTTGTCAGATTTTTCTTCGAAAACTGTACGAATTGTTGAATGTTTAGGCTGTGTTTATAAGTACTACAACTATGCTCCAGTAGGTATAGGTATTATATATCTATCTATTTGAATATTTCATACATACACCCTTAACTAATCTAGAATCTCCCCTGACTGTTCTTGTAGGTACTAACCTACTTGTATTGTATATTTTAATTCAGCTATTTCTCACAAATAACATTTTTTACTGTCAGCACATTTTCTTCTGTAACAGCCAACCGCTTTTCTCTTCGTCGCCCAAAGTTAGTTGGTCGTACTCATTTTAATACCTTCCTACACGAAATAATATAGTATAAAGTAGGAGCAAATAGCCAAAATGAAAGTTCTGTAGCAATTATTTATTGTAGCAAATATTAATGCTAACACATATAATTGTAGCAAGTATTATTTGCGCACAAACACAATTCTAGCAAGTATTATTTGCACAGACACACAATTGTATAATCAAATAACACTAAAATGTGTTTTATAATAATTGACATTTCATTTTTTTTTTTTAATTTTAATTATTCCAGTATTTTACTTGTAAAATGATTAATAAGGGTGTTCGGTGTCGCGGATGCGATGCGCTTTTTTTATACATTTCACACGTAAGGTGGCGCTGCACGCAGACGCGGGGTGGCTCGCTCAGATTGGTATGAAAAGCGCCAAGCGTGATAAAACACGCATATATCTAAACACCCCCTTGGTCAATATGGAAGGTCTTGGGACTGGGTCTTGACACACTCTTACGCTGTTTATGTAAAAAAACACCCTCAGTCAATATGGAAGGTACTGGTTTTTGACACTCTTGCGCTGGTTATGTAAAAAAAGTGTTTTTTTTTTTATTTCTTTAGTTTGAGTTTCTTTTTACCTGATTACGGCGAAGCAAAAAGGAGGGTTATGATTTTGACCGGTATGTATGTATGTTCATCTGTTCCCTCATAACTTCTAAAATACTTATCATAATTTGACTAATGAGGTATTGTCGGAAGCGTCTTCACTGTCCGCTGGTTAAAGGCTATGTCACGTCACATTTAATTTAATATGGCGCCCTCTAGAGGACATAAGGTCACACATTAATGATTGTTAGCTGTTGCTTGCGGTTTTGCTTGCATGCACCCGATATTTAGAAATAATTTCTAAAATAATGCCTTACTCCAAACCTATCTAAAATACATATATAATAACTAGCTTCTGTCCGTATGTGTCGAAAAAAAAAACAAAATTTTTATCCATTATTTTGTCCTCTAGGGGATGATGTTCTAAAAACGGTGAATCACCTAAATCTTAATTTTCAACTCAAAGGTCAAATACTAAGTTTAATGTATTTAATTTAAAAAATGACAGATTTCCAAACACATTTCCAGCTCCTATTTTACCTCCTTAGATGATAATTTATGCAAAATCGTTTTAAGTTCTTGCCCACGTAATAACAAAAACCTTTTCGCTAGATTTCAAATCTCTAGATCCAGTATTTTGGGCAGTCAAAGTCAAAATGGTTTATTCAAATAAGGATTTTACAATCACTTTTGAATCGTTAAAAATTATATAAAAAACAAAACGTATAATAATAATGACATTAGCTGGGAGTAACTTCTCGTGGTGAAGGCATTAATAGTAATATTACTATATTATTATTATACTGGCTTTTAAGTCTCATTTAATGGCTTTTAAGTCTCTTTTAATGACCATGCCCGAATGGCTTTGTTTTATTTACTTATTGCTTTCGAAAATACTGGTGGAGTCATTTATTCCTACTCCTACTGAATTTGACGAAATAGGAGTATTGGGCAAAATTTTACGCAAAATGTTACCGTTAATTCTTACTTGGGCAGGTACTGTGCATGATTTAGGGAAGTGGTCACTATTCGCCAAGGGGTAGGTCTATGTGGCCCTCATTGAGTCGACTCAGGTCTTTTGATGAATTATTTGTTTTCTTCTTGGATCATAATCGTTATGACTCACAATCTCTTAAGGAATTGAAAAGGTTAATAAGAAGCCTTCAAATTTCGAAACATAAACCTATATGTAAGTTTGGTATATTACCTAGATACATGGTAAACAATATTACCTAGATACATGGTAAACAATATTACCTAGATACATGGTAAACAATATTACCTAGATACATGGTAAACAATAAATCAAAACAAAAGAATGTAATGCGGCTTCTCAAATACTTTACCACGAAATTATAACCCCAAAATAAATTAAATAAAGAAAAAGTTCAAAACTAAAACCCGACTACGGAAAAATCATGCTTTAAGAAGTATGAAACAAGAAAATATTTTCATCTGAAATTGTAATGTTTAACCTATTCAGAATTGTTTGTCTATTAAATAAACAACTTACGCGTAATACATTTAAATATTTTTTTAAACCACTAAGGTGGCAAACAAGCTTAAGCCTGATGTTTGGCGGTCACCGTAGCCTATGGACGTTTGCAACAACAGGGGTATCACTCGCGCGTTGCTGACCCTTCAGAAATCTAATATAATTACTTTTTTCTCGAAGAATCCCATACTGTAGTCGTTGGGGATAACCTCATTGCTCATTCCACAACCCAAGTGTTCGCAGATTTATTTCTATTTAATGTATGTATTTAATATTCTTAATGACGTTTAGAGGACAGCCGTGGTCGTATGCCACTTTGCTCAAAGAGAAATAACAAATACCTTTCAATATACCGGAATCAGTAATGTTTTGAATTTCTTTAGGACCAACAATATCCGGCCGGAGATAAGATAGGAATTACCTCGTCACAAGCCTGATTAACAGGAAGTTTCAATCTCTATTACAATCAATTCTATTTTACTAAAAAAAAACATTATAGTTTTTTTTTTACTTGAAATTTTTTTTAACACTGTTTAAATCCGTATCCTTGTAACAATAAGAAAAAAAAAATTTCTTTACTTTTCGGCTATTAATTAACATTTGTATAGTTTGCTAAAGTCAGACGCGTTCTTCTACGTGTAACCGTAGGTACATACATACCTGTAAACTTTGGCTAATCAAAACAAGTTATTGATTACATGAAGTATTTTTTTCATTATTTGGACTCCTTCTCCCGTGGGTGGTCAATCCCCCCCCCCCCCCAATCCCTCACGTGAGATTCAACTAATAAATTTGAACATCGATGTGCTGATATTAAAAATACTTATTCGCGAAAAAAATAAACATTGGGATTCACTATAATAAATTTATTCATACTGGGATACCAACTTGCCTAACTCGACGAAGCAAACGTGAGATTTAAATGACTCCCCCCACTTCTTATCTCACGTAATTAATGGATGCCGCCCTATCATCTCTAATTACTATGTAAGTCATAATTTTTTGGAAAATGGCACAGAATATTAAGTAACCAGAGTTTTTTATTAAAATCATACATTCAATTAATTTAATAAAAAAATCTGATTTGTTAATAAATTAATGGAGCTATTCAGCTATTTACTCCAACTGTAATCTTTATATACTTACTTCGTTCGTCTTGTATCCTTCTTAAAGGCTGAACCGATTTTAGTGATTTTTTGTGTGGGTTTGAGTGGATCTTGGATGTTTTATATTCAAAATTGGAGTAACATAACTCATATTCCAAAATATATGTTGGTTTAGTTAGAGATAAATAAGAAAATCCTAAATTTTACTCGGGCCGGTGGCGCTGCTGTCGAATTATATGGCTTTGAATTATACCTTTGTATGGGTATACCATGGTATGGGATGAGGCGGGTTTTGTGATTAAAATGCCTCGTTGTAAAGGTATGTTACCATTTATTTTTCTGCAGTTAACGTCATTGAGTTTATTGTTATGTTTTTAATATAAAAACCAGAAATTGTTTTACAACATTCCTTGGCTCTGCCATTTGTTAAACAAAAGCTCGGAACCAGCGACCCGGATGAAATGCTTAAAGGTGCATTTCGCTTTATCCGGTTCAGCTATTGTTGAAACAGTTTGGCAGGATTCCAGTTGGGGGTTTTAATATCTACCGGATAACCGGTGCAAACTTTTTGCTCAAAAATTAAGTATTAAAAAAAATATATTGGTTCTCTGGTCCCCAATCGTCTATAAAGTTGGTCGCGGTCGCGTAATGATAAAAAAGGTTCTAACTCGAAAGAACTGTTAGCTACTAAAAGATTACGCTGAAATGATTCAAATAGGTACTATTTGGTCCTTCAAGGTACTACACTTGTGTTTTAACTTTACTGTCGTAGACAAAGTTAGGAAGAATAAACTTGTCCATTTGACCTTATTAGAAAAAGATTTTCCAAAAATGTCTAAACACTTCATTTCCTTATTTGCAAGTTTATATTTGCATATTTTCTTGGTTTTATTTACGAAAATAACCGGATTCTCGTGCACATCCTTATCCGCTTTGTTGCATCTAGGCGATAATTTTTTTGAAGTAAAAACTTCTTTAGCGGCGTTGTGCACTTTTTTTGGTATGGGTAAAAAATGATAAACTCGCGTCAGGTCACGTGTCCTAATCGTGGAAATTCGTAAGGCGGAAACCGTAATACCACGCCTATTATAATTTTTATTTTTTTCTATTATATGTGTTTTTCTCGTGGGGGTGCCGTACCGCTTACATATTTCGATGGCTTAACGTCCCCCCCCCCCCTTTTTTTTTTTTTTTGAAGTATAAACTTCTTTAGCGGCGTTGTGCACTTTTTTTGGTATGGGTAAAAAATGATAAACTCGCGTCAGGTCACGTGTCCTAATCGTGGAAATTCGTAAGACGGAAACCGTAATGCCACGCCTATTATAATTTTTATTTTTAGTATTCGCGATTATGAGTAGTACAGGGAGGTAGGATATGGAATTTTAATTCTATGACAGATTGCGATGTCAAATATACTACGTCAAAAAAGTAAATAAACAAACATTATTATTTCTTGACAATGTCAAAGACATGTCTTGTGACATATTTGAGTGTTAAGCGCAAATCGTGTGTAAAGGTTTTCACTTCTGCCGGCACTCCCGGAGTGCAACTCGTTTTTTTTTTGCATAATCATTATTTACTTAGTCAGTCAGGCAATCAGTTAAAACATTGCATTATATAGCACCCTCGTTGCGGGTAGGCCGTGCCCCAGCGGTGGGGACGTATGACGCTGACAATTATTGAATGAAACAAATAATTCAAGGTGACCACAAAACGAATTCAATTTGCGAATGTTTACAATTTTCATCTAGGTGATCACAAAACGAATGATTTCTGCACATTCATCATCCAGATAAACAATGATAATTATAATTACCACTAATTTATGACAATGAATGATTATGTATGATAAAATTATATCACAAGTGTATGGCAGGATATAGTAAAACAAACATATTGTAATAAATGTTTTATCGAATAAATAAATTCGTATTTAAATTTCTTTTTCTATTGAGAACACCAAATTCAATTATGTTTTTGCCTCCACCTTTCATTACCTATATTTAAATCATAACTGTTAGACTAAATTAAGTCAAGGTGCTTTTATTTCCAATTAAAATATATATTTATTCGCAATATATACGCTCTTTTAATATGATATATCATTTTTAAGTTTTTTTGCAACAACAATTTAGGAAAATTTTATAAAACCCAATTTTCCGCCGACGCAGTGACGCGGCAAATGAAGCGGTCATTTCAGTAAAATCCGGTCTTATTTCATCTCAACGATTTTTCGTCCCCTCAGAAATATCGTAAACGAATCAAAGTAATCTTTAAAGATAACTCTAACAAATGTATAATATGCAATTTGATTTAGCATAAACCAGTATACATTTCAATACAAACCTAGCTTCTTGCATTATCAAAATAAAGCAATTGATATTTTGTTCTTTATAGCCATAACATGTCATAAATAATGAAGAGGAATTCGAAAAAACTATTCTGTAACTATCATCAATATAAATAAATACTTTCATAGCAAAGATACAGTCAAAAGATTAACCTCGAGCCTGCGACCCTTACATTCCGTGTAAGTGCTCTACCACTGAGCTACCGAGGTACAACTCTGACTGAAGAAAATATTAACTAAATCTTTCCTCTGGAATTTACGAGCGTCACATACAACTCCTAGTGACTTATAAAGTCCTAGTACCTTATAAACACACAAATTATAGAAGTAAGAAATACAATATAAAATATACATACATAGAAATAATGTATATTTTATATTCACAGAAAATTAAGTGTGTTTATATTGTATTTTTAACTTCAATGAAGATTTTGTGTGTTTGTGAGATTGATGTACTAGGACTTTATAAGTCACTAGGAGTTGTATATTCTGTAACTAGATATTTGTACGATCAGAAAAAACTAACTTACATAGTTTTTGTATTGTTCTAATGTAGTTTATTTAGTCTTTGAAAAACAATGACAATCAATTAAGTATTAAACTTTTGATCCGTTTGCATTCGTCACCTTCTATTCACCGGTCTAAGTAGATACTTTTTTCCCTTGTTTCGAAGGACACTTAACAAGAGTAAGGAATAAACGAGTGGTGGAAATAAATTCCACATCTAAGTAGTTCCAACATGCAAATTTTTTTTTTCTAGTTCACCAAGTAACATAAAAACAATTAAAAAACATATATAGTTTACTAAGGCAATTTATGCAGACATGTTTTACTTGGATCTGGGCTGTGTCTTGAATCAAAACGATATTAGTTTCAGTATATAGGATGTTCAAATTTATGTTTGTCATATCTATAAAGCAAATAAAAAAAATATCATGAGCACGCAATAGGAAATAAAACATTTCTTATCAAAGAAGATTGAAAGAATAAGTATACAGTTCTTCCTCTTAAATCGTATTCAATTTGAAACATATTTATTGTCGCATTTACCCTGTAAAAATCTTCATTTACTTCCTGGTTGGCTTTTTTTTTGTAGAATCAGCGTTACGCCCTGCCAGTTTCACCAGCTATCCGGACGGACACACCGGTCGGAAAATGTCCGGCCGGTGATATATTACTTGGAGACGCAAAGTGAAGCTTCACTATAGTGAATTAAAAATGTAAAGGTATATTTATTTATTTAGATAAAAACGCGTTTGTTTGTTCTAACCATAGGATTAAAAAAAATAGAATATTTTAGGACTTAGCATCTATTTGTAAATTAGGTGTGAGGATAAATTTCCTGTAGACAGAGAGCGGTGCGAATGTGCGATGGTACCAAGTAAAAAAAGGGCCAAACCGGTATCCGGGTGTGCCCGTCCAGAGATAGCAACAGTACTCTATATGGGACCGGATTAAGCATGATACGTTATTATTATTTAAATAAAAATTCATTTTATTTAAATGCGATATGATTATATACGTTATGATTATCAAAAATTGCACGCCATCATGTATTATAAAAAATCGGCCAAGTGCGAGCCGGACTCGCGCACGAAGGGTTCCATACCATTATCTATAAAAAAAAAATCACGTTTGTTGTATGGGAACCCCCTTAAATAGTTATTTTATTTTGTTTCTTAGTATTTGTTGTTATAGCGGCAACAGAAATACATCTTATGTGAAAATTTCAACTGTCTAACTATCACCGTTCATGAGATACAGCCTGGTGACAAACGGACGCACGGAAGGACAGCGGAGTCTTAGTAATAGGGTTCTAATAATTACCCTTTGGGTACAGAACCCTAAAAACTGAACAAAGATTTAGATTCAGCACCCTTGAAAATCTAGTAGATATTAATAACAATGGCTTACATACATATACCATATCAAATTGTCTTCTGCAATAAAGAATGAAACATTTTCTCTAATAACAACACCGATTGTCACATGGCTTTGAATTATACCTTTGTATGGGTATACCTTTGTATGGGATGAGGCGGGTTTTGTGATTAAAATGCCTCGTGGTAGAGGTATGTTACCGTTTATTTTTCTGCAGTTAACGTCATTGAGTTTATTGTTATGTTTTTAATAAAAAAACCAGAAATTGTTTTACAACATTCCTTGGCTCTGCCATTTGTTAAACAAAAGCTCGGAACCAGCGACCCGGATGAAATGCTTAAAGGTGCATTTCGCTTTATCCGGTTCAGCTATTGTTGAAACAGTTTGGCAGGATTCCAGTTGGGGGTTTTAATATCTACCGGATAACTGGTGCAAACTTTTTGCTCAAAAATTAAGTATTAAAAAAAATATATTGGTTCTCTGGTCCCCAATCGTCTATAAAGTTGGTCGCGGTCGAGTAAGGATAAAAAAGGTTCTAACTCGAAAGAACTGTTAGCTACTAAAAGATTACGCTGAAATGATTCAAAAAGGCACTATTTTAGACAAGTTAGGAAGAATAAACTTGTCCATTGGACCTTATTAGAAAAAGATTTTCCAAAAATGTCTAAACACTTCATTTCCTTATTTGCAAGTTTATATTTGCATATTTTCTTGATTTTATTTACGAAAATAACCGGATTCTCGTGCACATCCTTATCCGCTTTGTTGCATCTAGGGGATAATTTTTTTTTTTGCATAATCATTATTTACTTAGTCAGTCAGGCAATCAGTTAAAACATTGCATTATATAGCACCCTCGTTGCGGGTAGGCTGTGCCCCAGCGGTGGGGACGTATGAGGCTGACAATTATTGAATAAAACAAATAATTCAATTTGTGAATGTGCACAATTTGCATCAAGGTGACCACAAAACGAATTCAATTTGCGAATGTTTACAATTTTCATCTAGGTGATCACAAAACGAATGATTTCTGCACATTCATCATCCAGATAAACAATGATAATTATAATTACCACTAATTTATGACAATGAATGATTATGTATGATAAAATTATATCACAAGTGTATGGCAGGATATAGTAAAACAAACATATTGTAATAAATGTTTTATCGAATAAATAAATTCGTATTTAAATTTCTTTTTCTATTGAGAACACCAAATTCAATTACGTTTTTGCCTCCACCTTTCATTACCTATATTTAAATCATAACTGTTAGACTAAATTAAGTCAAGGTGCTTTTATTTCCAATTAAAATATATATTTATTCGCAATATATACGCTCTTTTAATATGATATATCATTTTTAAGTTTTTTTGCAACAACAATTTAGGAAAATTTTATAAAACCCAATTTTCCGCCGACGCAGTGACGCGGCAAATGAAGCGGTCATTTCAGTAAAATCCGGTCTTATTTCATCTCAACGATTTTTCGTCCCCTCAGAAATATCGTAAACGAATCAAAGTAATCTTTAAAGATAACTCTAACAAATGTATAATATGCAATTTGATTTAGCATAAACCAGTATACATTTCAATACAAACCTAGCTTCTTGCATTATCAAAATAAAGCAATTGATATTTTGTTCTTTATAGCCATAACATGTCATAAATAATGAAGAGGAATTCGAAAAAACTATTCTGTAACTATCATCAATATAAATAAATACTTTTATAGCAAAGATGCAGTCAAAAGATTAACCTCGAGCCAGGACTAGAACCTGCGACCCTTACATTCCGTGTAAGTGCTCTACCACTGAGCTACCGAGGTACAACTCTGACTGATGAAAATATTAACTAAATCTTTCCTCTGGAATTTACGAGCGTCACATACAACTCCTAGTGACTTATAAAGTCCTAGTACCTTATAAACACACAAATTCTTCATAGAAGTAAGAAATACAATATAAAATATACATACATAGAAATAATGTAGATTATATTCACAGAATATATTAACAGAACATTAAGTGTGTTTTTTTTTCTAGTTCACCAAGTAACATAAAAATAATTAAAAAACATATATAGTTTACTAAGGAAATTTATGCAGACATGTTTTACTTGGATCTGGGCTGTGTCTTGAATCAAAACGATATTAGTTTCGGTATATAGGATGTTCAAATTTATGTATGTCATATCTATAAAGCGAATAAAAAAAATATTATGAGCACGCAATGGGAAATAAAACATTTCTTATCAAAGAAGATTGAAAGAATAAGAATTCACTTCTTCCTCTTAAATCGTATTCAATTTGAAACATATTTACTGTCGCATTTACCCTGTAAAAATCTTCATTTACCTACTTCCTGGTTGGCTTATTTGTAGAATCAGCGTTACGCCCTGCCAGTTTCACCAGCTATCCGGACGGACACTTCACCGGTCGGAAAATGTCCGGCCGGTGATATATTACTTGGAGACGCAAAGTGAAGCTTCACTATAATGAATTATAAATGCAAAGGTATATTTATTTATTTAGATAAAAACTCGTTTGTTTGTTCTAACCATAGGATTAAAAAAAATAGAATATTTTAGGACTTAGCATCTATTTGTAAATTAGGTGTGAGGATAAATTCCCTGTAGACAGAGAGCGGTGCGATGGTACCAAGTCAAAAAGGCCAAACCGGTATCCGAGTGTGCCCGTCCAGAGATAGCAACAGTACTCCATATGGGACCAGATTAAGCATGATACGTTATTATTATTTAAATAAAAATTTATTTTATTTAAATGCGATATGATTATATACGTTATGATTATCGAAAATTGCACGCCATCATGTATTATAAAAAATCGGCAAAGTGCGAGCCGGACTCGCGCACGAAGGTTTCCATACCATTATATATAAAAAAAAATCACGTTTGTTGTATGGGAACCCCCTTAAATAGTTATTTTATTTTGTTTCTTAGTATTTGTTGTTAAAGCGGCAACAAAAATACATCTTATGTGAAAATTTCAACTGTATAACTATCACGGTTCATGAGATACAGCCTGGTGACAAACGGACGCACGGACGGACAGCGGAGTCTTAGTAATAGGGTTCCAATAATTACCCTTTGGGTACGGAACCCTAAAAACTGAGCAAAGATTTAGATTCAGCACCCTTGAAAATCTAGTAGATATTAATAACAATGGCTTACATACATATACCATATCAAACTGTCTTCTGCAACAAAGAATGAAACATTTTCTCTAATAACAACACCGTTTGTCACATAAAAGCTTGGAACCAGTGACCCGAATGAAATCCTTCAAAGTGCATTTCGCTTTGCCCGGTTCAGCCACGGTTTAAACACTTTGGCTGAATTCCAAAAAGCGTATTTATGTAAAAATTGAAGATTATTCAATTTTTATAATCTGGGTCAGCAATAAACTGCGATAACGACATTTTTATCTTTCATTTAATCGATTCTTATCTTAATATAATCATACCAGTTAGCGAATTTGGCTATTGTGTCCCCTACGTCCTCTCCGGGTTATGAGAGAGCGTGGTTGTGATTTTGATGCATTTCCGCCTCAATTCTGTCCATTTCATGGCGCCACTGTCGCTTACACGTGATTAAGTCAAACAAATGCTCCCACTCACCGTCTACTTACCAGTGTGCACCATTTCTTTTCGTCATTGCATCGTAGGATTTTGTCGGCATCGGTACCGCTTCGCAAATTAAATTCGGTTACGAATTAAAATATTGGTATTAGTTTAGAATAAAGTATTTTTTTTTAAGTAACCGTGATTCTGTGACAATAGTTAAGCCTTTTGGCGTCGCTTTATATGTATCTATAACAGAAATGGTCGGATTTATCTTATCTTAATGGAAATAAAAATTTAAAATTATATGGACGCTTCAAATTTTAGGAACTAAGACACAAATTATGATGATCATGATAACATTCTTAGCATTTGATGTAATTTTTGAAGATATTTCGCATTTTTTTTTTGGGCTTTGCTACACATCTCCCATTAGCATTTTACAAGTTTATATTTCAAATGAGTTTATATTTCAAATGAGTCAATATTATAGCGAATCCTAGCAATAAAATCCTATTTACAATAACTGGATTTCGCAATGAAATAACTAATTACACTAACGAAAATTGTTTAAATTCTTATAAAATACGGGTTTTCTGTAATGACTTACAATCATATTAAAGTTACAATGCTATAATCGATGAATACTTGTAAATTGGTTTCAATTATGCAAGAAAAATAAACTACCCTCAACCGAGTAGGTTACTTACGTCCAAAATTGCAAAATTATAACGAGTTAACCTATAAGGTGCTAGGAACCCGTGTTAATCATTACAATCCCCGAATGTTCTTTTTTTTCCCTGCAATATTTTGCAAACGTAGTTACTTTTAACATTCCGAAATATTTCTTTTTAAAAAGGAAGATTAGTATTCAGGGCAAAATGTTCAAATAACTGGATTAAAATGACAGTATTTAACTTTCAAGATATTAAAAAAATATAAATAGACTATCTATTTATATATTTTTTTTTGGTACATTAACCAATTTGGTAGCAGATTAAAATAATATAGTCTACGAAGATTAGTGTTTGACAGTGAATTTGTTTCGTATTTTTTGATAGCGAATCCGTTTACGAGACGTTGTTAATTTTATGGAATTCTAATATTAAACATGTAAAATAAGTCCTTAATACAAATAAAAAAAGACAATCGAGGGGATTTTTTTTTTAATTTTCTGGAACGCAAGGAGTTGCAGATTTTAAACGGAATAGAATTTTATAAAAAACTTTATATATGACGAGTTTGATGGCCCAGGGCGTGCATTTTTCCAGGAGGGTAAAGATTCTCCTAGGGTTATTAACTGTAGAAAGTTATGTGATCTCTAGCCGCTTGTCCGTCCAGGACCATAAGACCCTGCTAGCGAGACTGAATTTACCAGGTTTTGTATTCTGGCCGTGCATTCTTCTAGGAGGGTAAAGAGTCTCCTAGGAAGGCTCAATTTGACAAGAGATCAGAGCTTGCACTATTCCAGGAGGGTAAAGTCCCTCCTAGGAAGTCTGAATTTTACAGCATTTGTATTCTGGCCGTGCATTCTTCCAGCAGGGTAAAGTCCTTTCTGGAAAGGCTCAATTTGATGACTGATCAGAGACTGAACTTTACAGTAATTGTATTCTGGCCGTGCATTCTTCCAGTAGGGTAAACTTTCTCCTAGAAAGGCTCAATGAGACGAGTGATCAGAACCTGCACTCACCCAGGAGGGAGTCCCTGTAGGGAGACCACGTTTTGCGAATTGGTTGTACCAGTCAACATATGGCCGGACAGTGGAATAAAGGACAAAATTATTGGCATTTGAATCAGAATCAACGAAATACAACTTTAAGATCCTTATACAATCTGAAAATCAGTGTTAGCTAGCTTAAAAACACTTGGAACCAAGCAACCTGCTGTCATAAACACTTACCGTCTTTTTGCTAGTCCTTGTGGTTTCAAATACCCTAAAATCCTCTACCAAAATGACACCTGTTTTCACACGCTGTTCGAGAAACTTTTCAGGAGATTGACCTATCTGACTCCAAGCGAGATCACATGATCCTATGATGTGTGAAGACCACCAATACCAGTACGTAGTTACCTTGGCGTATTTAATTGAGATTTTAAAGCCATAATGGGAGCGAACGTTCTGGCGACCAAACCTCCGCGCGAATGCCTTTTGTGACCCACTACAAAACCAGAATAATCAGTATTACTTAGTAAACATAAACAATGTGTGGACATCCCCCGTCGAATGTCGTGCAATCGAAACTGGAAGCATGCTGTTTTGGGGACAGTGTTTCTTATGAAAAACTGGACGGAAGAAAATGTCGCTTTAGTGACTTACAGTTGTCCATACTCATACTCATATCACCGTGCTTGAGGTAGATGGTAAATTTAGTACATCAATAATATTTCCATCTTATGTTATGTAATTTCTTTATTTTCATGCTTAAGAACGTTAAAAGGGAACGAGCAAAGCAGAATTATTGAAACGGTTCCACCTGGGCACAATTTATTTTTGCATTGAAGCGATCTTTCCTTTAGTGTTAACTTCTGGAAATATTTTCGGTCAAGGTTTCTTTATTACATTCACTCCATGTTTTTTTTTTATATGCTTACACGGTAAGCACCTCCCACCGACAAGAATTAGCGAGAGATAATGAAATTGAGTATCGTGTTTTGGTAACGCATAAATTCCCTTGAATCTGATGATATGAAGTCAAATTTGGCATTATTTATTAACTGAACACGTTGTATTGTTGGTGTGAAAAATGTAATATAAAATACTACAGGATGCCGACATTAAAAGCTGGCACAGCTAGATCAACGGTCTTTTTAAACTTGTTACATAAGTTTCAATTTGATATTAGGAGCATCCAAATACTTTCTATTGCTTTTATTAATGTTAATTTGACCCTCTGTAGTTTTGCGTAGACTGTAAGCAACATACCGTTCAATCGCCTACCAAACTCATAGAAGACATTTTAAAACGTATTCATGCACTGTAGCCCGTAGTCTACGCTTACAGTCTAGCACTTTAGTAGACCACTAGGCTACATATATAACCACTATTTATGTTTTTTTTTGTGTGCAATGAATGTCTTTATTTTAATTCCTTATTTTCCATATTTTAGAATTTTCAAAATTTTAGAATTTTCAAAAATTATTAAAAAGGATTAAAATAGGTAATAGGTAATATCTAATTCAAGAGAAATATCATAAAATAATTTAAAAGCTCAAGGTATTAAAGGTAGTTTAGTTTAGTCTACGATTTTCAACCAATTTGACTAAGATGTATAATTTAATAAGTTTTTGACTAAGGTCTAATCAAAAAATCCTAATTATTTTTTTGTGTATATTAATGACGGATAACGTACTTTTTGTTTGCAAAGGTATTTAATCAACAAATCCTTATTCTTTTTGTTTGCATTAATAAAGCACTTATTTATAAGCACACCCGAACCACTCACCACTCGTCTCAACCCGGAGAGGACGTAGGGGCCACAATAGAAAGATTTTACCTACCATTAAAATCCTTATTGTGGTCCTGGAGTCCTCTCCGGGCCTATTGAGGCCTGCCTGGTGAGACGCAATGACGAAAAGAAATGGTGCACACTGGTAAGTACCCGGTGAGTGGGAGCATTTGTTTGACTTAACCACGTGTACGCGACAGTGGCGCCACGAAATGGACAGAATTGAGGCGGAAATGCATCATAATCACAACCACGCTCTCTCACAACCCGGAAAGGACTCCAGGACCACAATAAGGATTTTAATGGTAGGTAAAATCTTTCTATTGTGTGAATTCTAGGAAAGAGCTGCTGGCGTAAAGTTATACAGTGATCGTGATATTAAAATCTATTGAACATTTTATACGGGAAAAGATAGACAGAGTTACAAAGTATACCTATTTCAGTCTGTTCCTGAAAATATTAAGCAAAAAGTATGAAGTTGTTACAATCCATCCAAAAACTTTATTTTTTTGATAAAAAGTTTTTTTTTGGCTCTAAAACTCTAAACATCTCCAAAATTGTCTCTTTATAGATCTGTCGTATATTTGAAACGAATAGACCAACTGCAATTTCTGTGTTCAAATCTAAATATAGTATTAGTGTAAGGTACTACTTTCATTGAAATGGGGAGAAAACCTCAGAGAAAACCGGGAGAGTTACTTTTATTTCACAAAAAAGATTTGTTTTATTTTTCTTAAAGTATATTTTTTTTACTTATAGTTGAATGTTTCTATATCATTAATGAGTCATTAGTATTTTTACTTAAAAAAAAAAAATACACAATACACAAAGAATAGTAAACGCTTCTTTAACATTAGAGAAACTGGTCTTTTAACGCATAACTATACTTTCATTCCATTTACTACATAAATGTCTAAACTATATTATTTGTCCAAACGAACGCGCAATACTCTTTGCGTGATCAACACAAAGGGGCTTAAAGAATTCCTTTGTTAAAAGTTCAAAGGTAATGTGTTCGTCTTGATACGAATTATTTTCTTTCTTAATTGATTCTGGTCAGGTTCTGAGACTCAAAAATAATTACAAAAATTGTGTCGTTGCTAGTTTAACGACCGAAAAAATATTCATAAGCAGAAGAAAATTTTGAAGATAAGCAACTGTTAATATATTAAACTGTTAGGTTCACCTGACTCATTAAATAACTGCTATTAATCTTATAATCTGTATATGTAATAGAAGAAACTGACTGATTGACTTGCGTCTAGAAACTTGAAATTTGGCGTGTGGGTTCCTTATTTGTCGTAAGGCTCCACTAAGAAAGGATGCGAAATTAATCCCCCAAAGAGGTTAAATAGGGGATGGAAATTTGTATAACAATTCGTCAATTTTGAAGCTAAAAGCATAACAATTGGTATTTGGCCTTAAGGTTGAAAATTAAGCTTGACTTGTTTTACCATTTTTGAAAAATAATCCCTGAGAAGGCAAAGCAGGAGATAAAAATATGTATGAGAATCCCGATATATTTGTAGCTAAACCTATAAACAGTTACAAACTTTCTATTTTCAAAACTTCACGCAGATGAAGTCTACAAAAGATAAACCAAATAACTTCGGGTAAAAATATATCCGGTTCTCTAAGAAAATTTATTTCTGAGGATCAATTCTTCGGATCGCGGTTGTATCTTACATCAACATAGGTAAGTATGATACGTAGGTATCTACTTAATATTTGGTTCACTGAGCTACATTCCATTTCCTGTACTTGAATATAGAACTTTATCACATAAAGCTTTTATACACTATACAAACTTGTCTATTATCTATTCTAACTTTATAAATGCGAAAGTTAGTATGTTTGAGTGTTTGTCCGTCCTTCTTGGAGATCGTGAGGGGTGGGTTCCTGAATTGTGGGGGGGGGTAATTAGTGAATGGGGTTTTCTTAGCGGTAAACGCGCATACAGTTGTCTTCGTGGGGTTGAATCGAGCCAAATTTTCCCGTCCCCAGTGAGAGACCTTGAACAGATTGGTTTCGATTTGAGACACAAGTTTTCTGCGCTTTTCCTCCATAACGGAATGAGGGATGTTTGGACGATCCGTTTAATAAGCGTACTCCAGTACTGTCATCTGCATAACAATTTATGTTGTTGATGTCCAACATGTCATTGATATGCAGTAGAAACAGTGTATGCGTCTGCCGGACTAAAAGCTAGCTTGGCAGAAACCCTCGGGCACTCCGTAAGATGGCAACTTCAATAGAAGACCCCTGTGCCAGTCTCGATCGAACGCCTTCGCTATGTCCAGGCTACATGTCAATGCGTCCCCTGTTAAGATCAGTTGGTGATTATCGGTTCAATTACTGGATTGACTCCAGTGTGTAGGTAAATAAATCAAGACAAACAAACGTCTATTTCTTGATTCACTATGTCATAATAAACTCTATACACACACGTACGACTTATCGGGCTTTCACATCTGAGTCGTGAGCTACACTTAGTGAAAGAATAGAGAGCGCCGGTTTTTTTCAATCTCCCCGATGAACTTCCCTCGCCAAACTCCTGGTCGTATCAGCATTTGCTGATTCAGCAACCGAATTAAATAAGCTAAATAATGACACCACATTTACTTCTATAAGACTAATAGTTTGGGATTTATTCACGCAAGACGATATAGACCATTTCTCAATGGTTCACATTTCTGTCCGGGTACTAGTATGTTTCGGTGCGATCTTTAAGACGTTTCACGTCAAAAAGATAGGCTAATACAAGTATTATAAATATCAAGATTTTATTTTCGATAATATCTATTATGATGGAGAACAACACAATCGTTTTTCGTCAAATCTAGCCAGAACAGTTAAATAGGGCGCTACTTTTTGACACATTGGTAATGGAATGACGGGTTTGAAATAGTGATTTTTTTACACCACTTTTATTAACTGTAGATATAAGTTGGTGATTTTCGGTTAGTTGCTCGATTAACTGCAATGTGTTGGTAAGCAAATCCAGACAAACAAAACGTAATTTAAAGTATTAAAGACATGTTTGTCAGTACTTCACGTCGGGACACAGGTTGCTGCTTTACAAGTCGCAAATTCGGCTCCATATGGAGTACTGCTGCCATCTCTGGGCGGGTGCACCCGGATACCAACTTGGCCCTTTTGACTCGGTTCAACGACGGGCTGTGACAATTGTCGACGATCCCAATATGGATCCCAATATTGTATACCACTAAGGTGGCAAACAAGCACACGGTCCGCCTGATGGTAAGCGGTCGCTGTGGCCTATGGACATATATATCTGGGCTAGTACTTTTACCGAGGGGAATGCCTGCGGGAAGACACCATTTTCCCCCCATATGGAGGCCGTGATGCTTTATGGGTCCGGCAAAAGAAATACCTATAATAAACGGTAGCTACAAATGTAATTAACTATGTCATTATGTTTCGCAAGATATTAATTAGCATTTTACTACGACCACGACCGCGTTATAAGTGTGTGTGTTGCTTTTGGCACTTTCACATCATCAGGTCCTATAATATGAGGTATATCCTTCAATATCAGGTACAATTACCCTTTAACTGGACATCCAACTGTAATAAAAACTAATTACGTCGTACTAAGTATAACATCCATAAATATACAATTCTTGACTCTCTCTACCGTTTGAGACACGACACTAGAGCCCAAATCATTGACCCGAATGAAATTCTTCAAAGTGCATTTCGCTTTGCCCGGTTCAGCCACTTTAAATCTCTTAGGTTGAATTCCAGGTAGCTGGTGTACGGATAAATTGGATATCGGATAACCGGGTCGATTGAAATCGACTCTAATGAAGAAATTCGTGCTACAACTTGATTTTTTTTTTATTTGTCCAAATACTACACCGGTTAGTAGTTTAGTAGTTACTTACGTCATCAGTAGGATATTACTATGGAGACCGTAAATGTAATCGTTTGCTAGATGAGAAGAGTTTGAAGGACGAACCGTGAGGTGAGTCCGATAATAGGTAATACGAGTCTAGCAATGGCCTCACAGCTGAGACTTGTATCGAGCTTCTCAAAAACGCAAATTAAGAAACAAAATTAATTTAAAAAAACAAACAGTGGAAAACCTTTATTTTTTATTTTAAATTTAGCAATCTAGAATCAATGTCCTTCCTGTGTCCTTTTTTCCAGTATAAGTTGAACTGTTATTGACGTTAAAACATATATTTGGACTTAATTGAATTTAAGGAAAATTATACCAACGTTTTCATACATACTGTTCGTTACTTATGTAATAGTACTTGTGGTAACGAAACGGCCAAGCCACATATTTTGACTAAGGTGTAGAGTTTGTAAAGTGAGAGCTTGTAGAGTTAGGGCTTGTAGAGTTAGGGCTTGTAGAGTTAGGTCTTGTAGAGTTAGGGCTTGTAGAGTTAGGGCTTGTAGAGTTAGGGCTTGTAGAGTTAGGGCTTGTAGAGTTAGGGCTTGTAGAGTTAGGGCTTGTAGAGTTAGGGCTTGTAGAGTTAGGGCTTGTAGAGTTAGGGCTTGTAGAGTTAGGGCTTGTAGAGTTAGGGCTTGTAGAGTTAGAAGCTTGGCTCTACATGAGATCTGATAACATTTTGACAATGAGAGCTTGGTCTTGGCAACATTTTACATGAAAATGTTTTTGGTGGGATTTCACTTTTTTTTTGCAAGTTGCTTATGAAAATTGTGTTTTTTTGTTGTTTATAAAGAGTGACATTATAAAAATCTATATTCGCATAAGTCGATTGGTTTATTATGTCATCAAATTTTGAAGTTCGAGATCTGATACAGCTTATTAAGATTTTTATCTTACACCAACCGGTGCCTTCACCATTGTAATTACCCATCCCCATATTTTTTAAGAAAGGCTTTAAGAAGTTCATTAAGAATTTAAATGACGATGAATTAAACTTGACGAAATCGGGGTTTTGTTTTTAGATATTAATAAAATCTGAAGTATACTTATTTTATTTTTTTCTGAGCTGATTGCAGCCATTACTGCTTCACCAGACTTTTGGGGCGAGACTCGAAGGAGTCTCAGCCCATATAGCGCCCAACGCTCAAGGGCTCCCCGCGGTCCCTTCGACCAGCGTGAGCCTCGAACCCGAAGGTGAGTCAGCGCCAGGAGGGGAGTTCCCCGTTACGCGGTTGCGGTTGTGATTGCGCTTGAGCGGGGTGAGAAGCGCCTTTTATAGCGTCTTTGATACCTCGTGTATCCGTTTGGGCGCCGACGAACCCAGGGACGTCGGCGTCGCGTTAGGGGGGGAGGCCCTATTAGGGGAGGCCGTTGAGACCAATCTATCCGGACTATCCGGATAGCGAGATCATCATCTAGGGCCTTTAGTACGTGCCGAGGCCGCCTAACAATAGTTTTACGACCGTGCCGAGGTCAGTCGGGGGGATGAAGAATTTATATGTTTAATAAGTCCACTATTGACATCATATCTTGAGAAATTTGTTTATCTGGTATAACCCAAACACAAGTTCAAAAAAACCACAACGAAGCGCTTCGTGAAAAGGTAGGTAGTGCCCTGGCGTTTTGCTTGGCTCGTCTGTGGGGGGGGGCACTTATACATCGCATTTATTGGAAACGGATTTCCACAGACGTGTAGGAAATACTCGTGAAACGATTATATCAGTAAATTTTACAGTTTTATTTTTCGTTTGAATGGAAAACGCAAACGATAAACATATTCCAGCAAATAAATTTTGCGTATTTGCCTTTTTCCATGTTTGTCACTTAATAAATTTAAAGACAGGAGATAAGACTTATAATTTAAATTAGATAAAAGGTTTTTTTAATTAAGGATAATTTTAAAATACATATACCTATGTCTCCAAACTGGCCAATTTACAATTACAAAAAATTCTGGCAGTTGAATGGCCCTAGTTCAATAACGTCTGGCAACTCTCGTCAAGCCAGCGTGGTCTACTGTGGCCTAAGCTTCCTTTCTCTAAGAAGTACCGGAGATCTGCAGTGGGACACACAACGGCTAAAGCAACATGTAGCCGACCAAATTATATTTATGTGTGGGCTCAAACAATTATAGTAAAAAAGGATACGGAACCCTACAGTAAGTAATCATACACGCTCTTCTCAATCTCTCAATCGGTTTCTTGTACACATAAAATAAAATAAAAACGTTCTGTCTGTGCCGTATCTGCATCACGGTTTCGTTTTTAGCATCAAAAGGGTTTTGCAGCAAAAGGGTTTCGCGATGTAATTCTTTGTACAAATATTTGTTTAGACGCTGGCAACGTTGGTATCTTTTTCCGGGCCGAGCCCCCTTGGTGTCGACTTACAGATTACATACAGATATTATACCGCAAACAACTTAATAGGATTTTAATAGGAAAAGGACGAAAAAATAAATAGTGCTTTAGTTAAATTAGTTACCACTTTTATTTAAGAGGAAATATCAGACCCAGTCGAATACACAGATTGGTATTTAGAAATATACATAGCTATTTTCTAACTACTGTACCATGACCTTTAGTAAACAACCTTTGTAAATTTTAACTTTACTTTAAGCACATCAACAGCTGTTCCTGATAGTTCTTACGAAACACTTTATGCACTCTCAACCGTGGTACAATAAAATCCCTCAACAAGTTTTCACTTACGCAACTTGACTTCTATTAACTTAACTGTTAATAAGTTTTAATGTTTTCTCAATATATTATTGTTTTGTAATATTTGGAATAAATATTAGTACTTTTATTGTGTATTAAGGGTGGTAAGGTGAAAATTACTAACGAGAGGTTACTTAGAAGCCTAAGGCCGGGGCTTTAATGACTCAAGGTTGTAATATCCGTACCGCCCGTGTCACACACAATGTTTTTCATAACCTTTGCCAGAAAAAAAAATAATATTTTATAAATAAACTCACCAAAATATAATTTAAATGGCAAAAATAGAAGTAGAAAAAACAACGCCACAGAAGATTGTCTAGATTGACGTTAGATAATTATTGTCTAGATTGTCTGTCTAGTATCTAGAGAATTTATGCATTAAAAACTTTTGGCTGAAAGTTAAAACAAATTGGCTGTAATTTCTTTCAAGTAGTTCATGTTTTCAACAGGCAGCCTTTAAGTATACTTAATAGAACAGGCTCGTCATTGCCGCCCTAGGGTTCTATGAACGCGCGCTTTGCTTTGAGGTGTAAAATTTACATCAAAAAGCCAGTGGGAGTAATTAAGGTCTAATCACCCGCTTTACGTGCATAATGACACTGTTTACGTTTGAGTGTGATGAAAATAAATTTAATCAGAAATTTATGGAATTTCTTTTATACCCTTATAAACTAAAAATAACAAAATTAGGAACTGATCAAGTGTATTATATATAAAAAAATTCTATCTGTTATTAGAATGTTTCAGCTTTTCAACTCTCAAATTTTGCAGATAGTCTTACTTGGTACGTTTTTGACCATAATTCAGAAAGTAAGAAATATATATTAAATAAAAATAAAAAAAATGCGAATGCAAACAAATCCTGTTCTTGGTATCCAACTCTCCGTGGTAACCCCACTTTCAGATTTTGACCCCGCTATTATGACACTATTTTCATTATAGAATTATCTTTATACATTTTTTGCCTTAGATAAATGGCTTAGTAAATTCTGCAGCTATTGTTATGTTCGTACCAATTTGTTGGTACGTAGATATCAAACCTGTATTCCTAAATTTGAATCAGCATACTGGCCAGTACGGTGTGACGTCATATTTCGGAACAGTACCGCAGTTTGACGTTAGATAATGACTTGGCCTGTGTTCCTAAATTTGAACCAGCATACTGGCCAGCAGTTCAAACCAGGATCAAAGCAATTGAAAGTCTTTGGTGTCTGTCTACGGGAAAAAGGCGTGATGTTATGTGCGTATGTATGTATGTGATTTCTGAGAAAAAAGTCAACGAACAAACCATAGGAATTCCTTTTTTAATATATTATTTAGTATGGAACTCTAAAAATAAAACAAAAAACTTAAGGTGCCCTGTTTTTTCTCACAACACTCGTCCATATTTCGTTGAGCTGTAATGATACCTTCCATTAGAGCCTTTCATGCTACAAAGGATCAGCACAAGGTCGATGAAAACCCTCATTGTATCACGTATAATCCTTAAGGTATGTTCACTGTACAAGAGGAAGCGGCAGCTTGAGCGGAGGGCGGATTAAATATACGTAATTATTAGCTGTGTGCTGTGGTTAACTCACGTAATTGGATATCGTTGTACAGATGTCTTAACGGCCCTCAACCATCAAAAGATCACCCGTTAATCTGGCAGGGGTAACGCTGCGACTTCCATTACGTGATCGCCACTCAAAAAAATTTCCCTTAATAGGCCATTAGTTATTCAAAAAAACTGTTGCACAAAAAAAAAGCTTAATTGTATCGATTCAAAACTCGTGATATGTAGGGACTTAAATTTTAAGCGAGAAAGCCATCTTACTCAAGATACACTGTTGTGTATGAACATTCAGGCGGTATAATCCACTTAGCTTTGCTTTTGCATCTTCGGCGTTTTCGCGTCTCCTATCGCTGTCGCTTATGCCTTAAATTATACTATGAACAATGCCTTAGCCCATTATTGTGGACCGAAGTTTATACAAATAGGTACCATTATTTGTTGGGACTGTATTGAATCTCTGTTTCATTATATTTTACTTTGAAAAAGAATGTTTTGAAAGTATCCTTATTTTAAGAAAAAAGTTATGAGTTTTGTTTTTTATCTAAGTCCTGTTTTACATTTTACAGGTTATATAATATTCGCTATCTTTAATTCATATCTTCGTTATTTTTTTTAAGTAGATTCGTATGACCTTTTTATTTCTTTACTATAATTTACAGCAATAAACAAACATATATTAAGACTTTTTTTAAAAAAAAATAGGGACTGACTACATTTAAAAAATTATAAAGATTCTTATCATTAGGGTTCCGCACCCAGAGGGAGCCAACGGAGCCCTATTACTAAGACTACGCTGTCTGTCTGTCCGACCATTAAAAGGCT
Source organism: Apoda limacodes (assembly GCA_946406115.1). NCBI lineage: Eukaryota > Metazoa > Arthropoda > Insecta > Lepidoptera > Limacodidae > Apoda > Apoda limacodes. The sequence goes on along the minus strand of OX291564.1, from coordinate 16,284,200 downwards.
CTATCTTTTAGTCGAAATAGGTAAAAGCCTAATTTTTTCACAGAGTATGTGTTATAATGAGGGATTATCTAATAAATTATAACTTGTTAAAATTGAAGGGGGTCCCCATACAAGAATCACATACTTGTTGTTTTTGCTCTAACGTAAAAACAGTAATACATACAAAATTCAAACTTGCATTGAAAAATAGTATGAACTCTTAAGTATAACAACAAATAATAACAACCGGCCAAGTGTGAGATGGGCCTATGCCATTACTATTATAATTACCAGTACAGCGCCATCTACTGCTTAGTTCTTCTTAACCCTCTATTGCATGAATTATTAAATTATAAAGAAAAAAAATATTTGTATATTTTAATGTGTTTTAATAAGGCTTACAAGACAAAATATAAAGTAAAAAGAAAAATAAGTTTCTTATTTTGAAAAAAAAACAGAAGCCAAAATTGGCTCACCATGCAATAACGTCTGTGTTTGAGACTGCCTTTTTTTGGCTTCCAATGCACAACGAATACCAAAACTCATACAAGATGAAATTCTCTAAAACATTTTCTTTTCCCATTCAAGCAAAGAAAAACGTCACATTTCTCACATTTTATATGAGAAGGAAAAAAAAACAATCATTTTGGCATAATTGACGATTCCTTTGGTGAATCTGTAAATGGTCGATTTTGTCTGAACTTACTGAATTTAGAGGTAGGTCTTGCACTTTTTCTGGTATTTTCCGTGCGCTTTTTTGAGGTGCGGGAAATTAACTTTTACTTGTAGGAGTACCCGTTCTGGTTGACGAGGAGTATCTTCTCTTCACGAGGTAGGTGTACCGGGATTATTGATACTAGGACGGCCTCTTTTTCTTGAGATGCTCTTGCCAGCCTTGCAATAATGTTTAACAATGGCGAGCTCGAACTCAAATAGGGACATGTATAGGTCAGTCTTGCGTCGCCACAGTAACCAAGCATTAACTGCGCATATATCAACCAAGTGGAAAAATATTTTTCATACCAATGACAAGACCTTATTTTGATCCTATACAGTCCTAGAAAGAATCAAGCAAATCAATTCTTCCCATGTGTTGGTTATACATATGAACGGATTGTGGCGATTCTATGTCCTTGTACTGTTTATCTTTTTTGAAATATCTAGTATAAGTAGAAATCGGTTCGCTACCTACAAACGCAGACAGTAAACTCACCACTTTATTGTCATACCATGATACCCAGCTTAGTTTTACGTCATCGACGATGGCGATTTTCTCAACCATAGCACCACGACCTATTTTTTTAGGTCCTTTTCTGTAGGCATAATAGCTTTAGGTACTCTGTTCATCCTAACGGTTCCTAATGGTAGCAATCCATTCTTATACAGGTAAACTTGCAATTTTATGCTATTAAACCAGTTGAAAAATATTTGTGGTTTACATTTCGAGGCACAGTAGATGTGAGTCGTGTAACAACTTTGGAGCTGACACCAAGATCTGGTGCATTACTTGGGAAAAAACGTTGCTTTGATCGCCAGCAAAAATATCAAAATTATAACTGACCCGATTACCCACCTAACACTTGATTTTTGTACCCCCACTTATGAGGATTTGCTGGAAAAAAAGAACTCTGAATGAATGCGAAGCCATTTTAGGCGCACGCTTACTTCATCGTAACTGCATGCGAAGCCAAAAATGGCTCCCGTAGAAAATAGTAAAATGAAATATAAGGAACAAATATTTTGAATAAACTGTGATAGGGGTCAAAAACAGAGTCTTTGTAGAACATTATTGACATTTTTGAAAATATATTTTTTCTTACCTTTTCTATTTCATTTCCACCAACAAAGCTGCAAAAAATTTCACTGAGAACGACTTTGCGTACGGACCAGAGAAAAGTGAGATTATAATGACATACGACTTTAGCTATAGACAATAAAAATTGCGTTTCGTTTTAGTTTGAACTTCCTAATATTACTATAAAAAAAAATTTATAAATTTTGTTAAAAATTAGGGTAGTAAAAAATTACTAAAGTTTAGCAGCCAAAAAAGGCTTTATGTGCAATAGAGGGTTAACAACTAAACGGATTTTATACAGTTTTCACTATCATTTGGAGATTTTCTTCTGAAAGGCTTGTTTATATAAAACAATCTAATTAAAGGAGAATGGGCAAAATTCTATGACCAAAAACTATAACATTACACTACAACAGTTTTATTATAGATGTTTATTATATCAAATAGATTTTAATACTAGAATCTAAACAGATATTTGAATAAAATTGTTATTAGTTTTATTAAAATTTTGCAGGATAGATTTTTACAGTCTCGTACAAAAATATATGGAGTTTAAGAGACTACCTACTACCTACTACCTACCTACCTAATTTTTTTTTGGCAAAGATTTCTCCGGATCCTTTAAGTAGATCTGACTTAACTTTTATGACTGTGTTCTTCAGGATATTGTTCAAACCCTGAAAAACGTAAAAACACTTTTGTTCGATAAAAAAATCCTTAACTGTTCTAATTTATTTTAAGTATCTTAAGGTGAGTCTGACATAATTTTATAATAAAAACTGCATTATACTAAAATCTTTAACTATGAACATTTAGCTACACAAAGTGCGGTTTGATCGCATATATTGCTATTTACGATAGTTGTAGAAAGCATTCATAAAATGCCAGTGAATTATCAAATAATCAGTTTCCAATAAATTTAACAACAACTCTGGATATATAATAATTTTCTGGCATTTTATGGAGAATATGCTTTTTGCGACTACGGTAAATAGTGTAGTAGACAGTAACGTGTTTTGAGTAGCGTGGTTACAGTTATAGACATATTTATTGCACCGAAGTTTGTATGGAAAAAATCTGAATCGTTTTCACCTTAAGTTAAAAGCTAAGGCCATGAATTGAAATATTTTTGACCTTTCACGAATTAACTTCAAACATCAAACTGACAACATGCTCATGATAATTTTACTGACTTGACATTTGCTTTGTTTGAAATATTTAGGTGAGCTCTTTTTAGTATCTCAAAAAAAAACACCTTTTCAACCAACAAGATTATAACAATGACTAAAGATCCATCGTCAATATATTCAAAATAGATTTATATCTTAAATAAATTAATTCCGAATTATGATTTTCTGAAAGGTAAAAATAACAGAAAATTCACAAAAAGTCAGTAAAAAAAGTTTATAAAGGTAAGCGCTCGACATTTTTCAAACATCAATATTTTTTTTTCTCTTTTATGTTGACAATCTAGGGTCTTAAAAAAATCTATTTTAAAAATTAAAACTAAAAATATGTAAGATTTTATTCCCGTCTTCAAGCCTATAGTGAAGTGACGGCCTATAGTGAACCTTATGCTACTAAATTTGTGTTAAATAATGTTGATTAGGTGTTTGACGCGAGGGATTTAGGCTTTTGACGCGAGGGAACGCCTTAAGAGATTTTTTAGTGCTCTGATAAAAATTAACTTAAACATTTTTTTTTTTTTTTTGAAATAACTTTTTTATAACCGACATGAAAAAAAGGAAAAGTAGATCAGTGAAATATTGTAAATTACCAACGCATATTTACCAATAGCTTTTCGCCTTTTTATATTGAAAATGTCAACCATGAAAACCAGGGTCAGCTAAGAAAATGTGATTTTAATTTACTTGATTTTTATTTACTTGGTTAATGTGACTAAATTTTTTAAAACGATCATAAGTATTATAAGAAAGTGAGTACAGAAAACTAAGTGTTTTTTCTCAATGAAGTTTTATCTTTTTTCTTGAGGTTTGTCCTAGAAAATTTTAGCAAAGATGGACAAAAACTGGCATCCTATGGGTGGCTGTAATTCACCCAATACATCTTAAATAAATTAATGCCGAATTATGATTTTATGAAAGGTTAAAATAACAGAAAATTCACAAACAGTCAGTAAAAAAAGTTTTCAAAGGTAAGCATTTCAAACATCAATACTTTTTTTTTCTCTTATGTTGACAATTAAGGGTCTTAAAAAAAATATTTTAAAAATTAAAACTAAAAATATGTAAGATTTTATTCCCGTATTCAAGCCGTGACGGCCTTATAGTGAGTGAACCTTATTCTTGAGGTTTGTCCTAGAAAATTTTAGCAAAGATAAAAAAAAACTGGCATCCTATGGGTAGCTGTATTTCATTCAAATTAGGTGCATTTTACACAAAGTCGTGTCAATAAGGGAAGGGGTAAATTATACATTTTATATGCATATGTGTCACATATTTTACTTACTATTAACAATAAAATTTAACTATTTTAAAAACAAAATAGTCAAGGAATGTACAAAACAATTACGTTTATGATACCTCACTTGTCTTAGTTGCTATGTTTATATAATAAAATATATTTTTTTCACTTTAGATAGACGCGGACAACTTATACACCCATAAAATTTAATAATAATTTAATTGTTAGTTACTAAGAAAAACTTATATAAAATCACATAACTCAAAAGTTGTCTGGTGTCTTATCATTTTTGTAGACACCTCTTGTAAGCGTATTTTTTAAAAAAAAAACAGTATTTCCATTTTTTTCTTAAATGTATAGATAAGAAAAGATAAACTTACCTATTGAAGGAAAACATATTTCCTTACAAATGCATATAAATTTGTTTTTATGTTATAATAATAATATGTTAGACAATAGTTACCATAGTTGGTATCTTTATTCGGTGTCTTTCCTAGACATATTTAAATTTATTTTATGCATTTTTTTGCATTAAATGAAGGTATTTTTATAATTATTAAGCATCAAATTTAACATCGTTTTACTTAATATTAGTTTAATTTAAATACAACAATATAAGTGATAGTTGATATAACACAGAAATATCATTTCGGTATAGCAAAATAATAAAAATAAAGAAAAATCTCCGAGTTAATTCCGTTGAAATATCAAATTCCAACTCACTAAAAACGCTAAAACAGCAGTTCATAAAAACCTCTCTCCATAACAATAAACTCGACGAAAAAATCAAGGCAGAAGCGATATTAACAACGCACTTAAAGTGTCAAAAACAAGCGCACTTACCCATCACAAGAGAAACTGCGAGGAAAACTGCCAATAACAGGTTGTGCTTCAACATTTTCGGCCAATCACAATTCACTGTTTAAAAATAGAACAGGATCATTTTGTAGGGTAAACGAGGTGGTAGTCGAACGCGTGCAAACGGGGCGCGTGGCTCTCGCGGTCTAAAGAGACTGTCTGTCCCCCTCCTGAAGCTTCCCCGGGAGCGGGTGAATGGTATAAGTAGTAGGGAAATAGCGGAAAAGACTTTCTCTTTACACGTAGATATTTTATTGGCGTTTTCTTGTTATAAGGTTCAGTTTAACATTTGTTTTATTACTTCCGATATGCATTGATAGTGAAATCTTGTTATTCAAAGTTGGAGTTAATTCTTTTCAGCAGTATAAAGATACATACAAACATACAGAAAAGTTTGTCAAAATACTTGTTACCAATTTCAGTCTTATCTAAAGATAAATCCGTTGTTGCTGATTAAATAAATTGTCTAGTTGACAAATAAACGAGACGAATCACTGTTGTTAGTGTAGGTTGTGGCGTAGGGAAGCACTAAACAAGGAATTTTGACAATTTGCTTCTTTAAAGGGTTCAAAATTGGGGTCAAAGTTCAGCTTACAATATTTAACATCTGCAAAACTATGAATATATTCATTAATTTTTCTAAGGAAATACATAGCTGACAAACAAACGCATCACTTAAACCAGTAGTGATAGAGACGTGAAGTTTTTAGGGTAGCCTCCTTTTTAAGTGTAGGTTGTAGTGCAGGGAAGCACTCAATAAGGAATTTTGACAATTTGCTGTCTTCAAAGGGTTACGAATTAGGGTCAAAGTTAAGTTAATAATATTTCACATGTAAAATACAATAAATGGGGCTCAGTGAATTAAGAATAATATAAGTATATAAATTTCTAGATTTATAAATACTTTTTCTTTTTTAAATAATTTTCAAAGCTTCCGCCACCACTCTAAAACCGTGGAAGTCGTCTGCCATTTCATTTTTAAGTAGTTATAATAGTATGTTTTGACATATTAAAACAGCCGCTTTCCTAAAACACTTTTTAGTTCGTCAAATAATGTATTACACCGGTCACACTTGACTGACGCTGAACCTACCGCAACAGCGCTTAGCTAGTATTACACCGGTCACACTTGACTGACGCTGAACCTACCGCAACAGCGCTTAGCTAGTATTACACCGGTCACACTTGACTGACGCTGAACCTACCGCAACAGCGCCTAGCTAGTATTACACCGGTCACACTTGACTGACGCTGAACCTACCGCAACAGCGCTTAGCTAGTATTACACCGGTCACACTTGACTGACGCTGAACCTACCGCAACAGCGCTTAGCTAGTATTACACCGGTCACACTTGACTGACGCTGAACCTACCGCAACAGCGCTTAGCTAGCCATCTCATGGTCCATAGGTACAACAGACTAACTGAGGAAATTTTAGGCTTTCCTAAATAATGTGTTGTCTGCCGTCCACTGGCTCTTTAACTATATGATATGATGACAGAAAGAGTCAAGGCATATTTATATTCATACCTTATTACCTTATCATCATTCAGTGGTTTGCCATGTATATGTGCGCATAGATATAGACTCTTTTTTTTTTCTTGTTTTAGTAAAGCCATTGACGAGACTTTGATCTTTGGAATGTGTGAAATGTATCCAAATGGATCCATTCAAACTAACATTCCATATTACAGGGCCAGTGACGACAAGCTGCTATTTTGCAATTAAAATTCATTTTCGTAAATTGTGCAAATAATTAGGCATTTATGATAATAGTAATAGAGAACATAAAATACAATCAAACCTTAAAGATATGAGTGGTTAAAAATATATTGCTCACACGCACACCGTCGCCCATTTACAAGTATTTAAAACTAAAAATTCAAAATGATGTAAGTAACGTTATCGGCACTAGCACTTTGCTATAGATGAAGTCCGTTTGGATTGGACGCATGAATTTCTATTATTGTTTAGTAATCCAGTTTTATATGGTTTATCCATATACAATAGGATTTTGATGAACACCACTGATCGATCCAAAGCAAACAGATCGAGAAAATAAGGCAAACAGCAATTGTTATTTTCCTATGGCAAAAATGCTCAGGCATGTAAAATCCACAAATAGGGGCACTTTGGGCAGTCTTGAGTGAAGTAGCTGCCCTCCCTGAATGTCCCTGGCTACGTTTATGATATTCAGCACGTTAGGTTTTGTTTTTTTTGGTTTTGGGACCACTAAATAAAAATAAACAATGATATTCTCTTTATATAATTTTTGTTCACTATTCGAAACTATTGAATATTCAAATATCTAGGAAAAATGGTCTTTATTTTATACGAAATAGTAGAATCGAACGAATAGTTCAAGCCCTAATCAGATCCTAGAAACTTTTAGTATGACCTAAGTACATAAATCACGGCGACAAATGGCAAAAGGATCTTAAAAAATATGTATTATTTCTCATCTATCCCATAATGCTGCGAAGATGTACGTTACGCTCGCTCTCACATTAGAATTTAATAAGTAAACAAGGAGAAATCACTCACGGTGGTTGTGCACAAAATAGGAAGCACAAGTGGCTAATATAAAAAAATTTGAGGAATCTTCTTTCTTACCGAGCGTCGATATGAGGACTGTTCATGTGCATCTGTCGCGCCGACACACAAAATCAAAACAGAAGGTAGTTACCAAAAAATTTCTATGGAACTCTAAAATGATTTCTGGAATAAAAACCTTAATAGTCTCATATTGAAATAATCGATCGATAATACAAAAAGAAAAAAAGCTGATAACAATGTATTTATAACAAAGATTTCATAGCCCTCTTAAAATATCAATAAAAAAACTAGAAAAGTGCGCGTTTGACTCGCGCACCGACACGCAACTGTTCCCTGCAAACTTGTCTGTAATTAGAATCGAGTCTTGGAATTTTATGATTCTTTGTCACCGGGAAGTATCCGTTTTGATTTTGTTTGTTTGTTTGTTTGTTTGTTTGTTTAAATATAGTATTATTATTATCATAATAAAATTATTCATTAAAATGATAAAAAATCTAATAATAATAATACATGTATTAAATTTTATTCATAATCTTAGTTTATATTTACGATAGTTTCTCTAGCATCCATCTCGTATATTCTCTTGCACTCACTCATCAGGCTTGCTATTCCACTCGCAAATAGATCATACTGTGGTGCCGTGGCGAGCACCGAGCCGAGAAGGCCGCGCGCGCGCTCCTCCGGGCTCTGCCTGCGGTGCACCGTACGCCCCAATACAGGACCCACCACGCAGTGGGTTCTCTCGCGTAGTCTATCCGTTGTATGAGCATTGGGCACAACAAGTCTTAAAAACACTTCAACGAGTGCCACACAGTCTATTTTGTTTCTTATGATACCAAGAGCAAATTTCGTCAGTGCTAGAGACCTCCTAACCTCCAAGGAGTCGTAACCTAATTGACCCTGTCTAAAAAGAGTAGGATACAAGTAGGGGTAATAATGATAGACCTTTTTGTACAGGACTCGTAAAAAACTCTTTTGTATTTTTTCCAGTATGAGAATATATTTGTCCTCATGCGGGTTCCATACTACTGCACTCGTCTCTAGTACGCTACGCACAAGGGCCTCATAGAGTGCTCGAGTTGCAGCTGTTGAGAGCGAGGCGGCATTCCTCAAAACGAAACCCAGCCGATGGTGTGCGGAGTCCGCGACGTGCTGCGCGTGGTCTCGTAGCGTCAGCGCCGGATCGAACCACACGCCTAGATCACGCACACGCTGCACGCGCGACACAGGTGCGCCGCCCACCTCATACTGGTGTTGTCGTGGGCTGTGCCCACGCGTGAACGTCGTCGTCTCGCATTTACTAGGATTGAAGTGAAGTCGATTCGTCACACTCCATTCGTACACCGCATCCATATCACGTTGGAGTAGTTCGTGGTCTATTTGTATTTTTGTATTTGTATTTCTACATGCTTTCAGAAGTTTGACGTCATCAGCGAAGATTAGCATGGTTGACTCATGAACAACTTCTAGTAGGTCATTAATCAGGAGCACGAACAGAAAGGGTCCTAGGTTCGAACCCTGACTTATACCAGACGGCGTAAGGTAATGGTCGGATACGTGCGTCCCATATTTTACAAATTGCTTTCGGTTAGATAGGTAGTTGGCAAATAATTTTAAGAGTCTGGCAGTAAAGCCCATCGCCCCCAACTTAAGAAGAAGCGTGTCATTATCTACTCTGTCAAATGCTTTTTGGAAATGGAGATAGAAAACGTCTTCCTCTATCTATCTCTAGAGAATCTACCAACGTGACTAAATTTGTAGCTACAGAATGTCGCGGCAAGAAAGCGTGCTGCGCGCTCGTTATATAAGGTAGACACTGCGGCATTAGTCGACCATGGAGGGCGGTCTCGAATACCTTAGCTAATGCACATAATATTGCCACTGGGCGGTAATTTTCGACCTTAGATTTAGAACCCGATTTAGGTATCGGTGTCACCCTAGATATATTCCATAGTGTTGGGTAGTAGCCGGTCTCCAGAATAAGATTAAAAATATAAGTAATTGGCGCAATCAGTTCCTCCAAACAGCCCTTGATGATGTATGCTGGGATATTATCTGGTCCGGGTGACGTACCTGGTTTCAACCTTTTGCCGGCTGCGCGTACGTCATCTGGGTGGAATGCATGCAAGTGCACGCGGCGGCAATCAGCGGGCGCCGCGGGCGGCTGCAGGGTCCAGCGCAGGCGGCCGCGGCAGGAACACGGAGCTAAAGTGCCCAGCGAAGGCGGCCGCCGCCTTGCGCCCCCTGCACTCCAAGTCCCCACGCGTCACCTTGGGCTCTAGTCCCCCTGTCCTTCGGAGACTGTTTACGTACTGCCAAAATTCTTTAGGATTTGCACTTAAATTTCTCGAGATCATTCTCGTGTACGTTGCATGGGCAATTTTAACGTCGACCTTAATTTTGTTACGCAATAGTTTAAATTGTTCGTGATATTTGTTATCGCCAGTACTTTTCCACATACGGTGGACATCAGCTTTGTGTTGAATGTCGCGAATTATACTGGAGTTGTCATAAACCGGGTAAATACGACTACTCCCCGACCGATTTCTTGTTTTTTTGGGTATACAATAGTCAAATATATTATAAATTGCTTGATAAAAATAATTAAAAGAATTATCAACGTCCTTAAACTTATATATTAGTTTCCAATCAAATTGTTTAATTAAGTTATATAATGTATTATAATCTCCTTTAGGAAAATTCCAGTCACTCTCAGAGGGGATATTGGAAGGGTCAATTCTTATCACCTGTTTAGAGAATCTGTACAGCGGTGGATGGTGACCGTCCACTTTAACCAGGCACTCGTCCGGCTCGGCGGGCCTCACGCTCACCGCGTCACCTAGCTCCGCACTCGTCAGCACCACATCTAACATTCTCTCATTCATGTTACTTACACAACTGTACTGCATCATGGCACACAGGGAACTAAAACATTGATAATAATTGTTGACATTGTTACTGGCACTAAATAGGTTTAGGTCTCCAAATACTAATGTTTTTGAGGTGAGATGTACAGAACATACGTATTTCACAATATTGAACCAGTCCATATAGACGTTATCACTCGAGTTTGGTGGTATATAGAATAAGCAGACGTATACAGTTTGTCCATGATAGAAGAATTTCGCCCACAGGTCTTCACCGTCCTTTATCTCGTAGCGCGGCAGGCGCTCAAGAAGCAAAGGGCGCGTGCTGCCAGTAGTACACCTCCGCCGGTGCGCGCGTGTCGGTCGCGACGTAGCACGGTCCAGGCCCCGCCGCACAGCTCGGCATCGCTCACGGACTTGGTTGGTTTCAGTCGCTGCTACTAGTTGTAGGTTGTCAGACAGGATAAGATTACTCCTCCATTGCATAAGTTTGCTTTTTAACCATCGTACGTTTTGATAGTATACTGTTAATGTATAAGTACATATTTTATGTTGTTTTATTTTCTGCTGTTGTTGGCCGTTCGAGCCTAAAAAACCAACGCTCCACAGATTCTCCTTTTGGCCAATATTGAGGCTTTGTGCATTCCTCAAAAACATTTTCTGGAACACCAACCTTAAAGGATGCGTAATCAGTTGGTCGCTTAAATGTCGTTTTAATTGCAGAGTAGGTAGATGACTCATTCTTTGTCTTCAAAAAATTAATAATATTGTCCGCCGTAGTGTCTGGATGCGCGCCCCATAAATGTAAGTACTTAATACTATTAGCTGCCCATAAAGTATCACTACCGCGGATTATACGTTTGTTTCGATGTGTTTGGTTGTTATTATGACCGTTACGGCGGTTTTTACGTGGGAGTACCGTTGTCCATCCCGACTTATCGTCATTACGTGTTTCAGGGGGTGCTGGTTGTTGTAACGTCGCTGCCGGCATATCATTCTTGGAAGTGTTTTTCTTGTTCCTTGAACGACGTTTTTAGGTGTGGACGCTTGTTTCAACGTAGGCTGCAATACATTGTTATGATTTTGTTTTTGTCCCGTCTCTTTCTGACTTTGTGCGGTCATCATTGCTTCCATCTCTGATATTTGATGTTTTAGGGCTCGAATCTCTTCATTTTAGGCACTAAGCTTAGAATCCAAGCTTGCCAATGATTTTTTGATTATTGCACTATCACTTTCACGCACTCCTGATGGCATATTTTTTGGGGGAAACCTCTTCTAAGCTGGAAAATGCAGGGTCAGGGTTTATCATATATAACATATATAACAGACATACAGACTATCGCATTTATGTTTTTTAATACTAGATTTTTTCCGCGGTAAATTTCGCATGGAGATAGTTTGGGTCCTGAGAAAGGACATAGGCTACTTGAAACAGTCAAGTGTGAGTCGGTTTTTTTCTATAATTGAGGAGTTGCCGTTGAAATCCTACACTGAAAACCGAATTTAGGGCGGGTGGAACCGCGGGCAAAAGCTAGTTGTAATATATCACCGACAGCGTTAAAAAAAGGCGAAAAAATTGGGTGCAAACCCCGTGTCGATAGGTGCTATAGGTCTGGAGATAGGATGGTGGCAACGCTAGCTTTAGTCTAAAGCTAGCAGGACCATAGTATCTTGTAAACTGGTGGAGCAAAAAAATCAATTCTTAGACAAAGTAATAGCAAAAAAATAGGGTGCAAACCCAGTGTTGATATGTGGAATAGGTCCGGAGATACGATATTGGCTACAATAGCTTTAGTCTAAAGCTAGCAGGACCATGGTATCTCGGAAACCGGTGGACCAAAAAAAAATCGATTTTTTGGCAAAAAAATTGCAAAAAAATTTGGTATAAGTCGCATCGTGGCCTTATGACTTGGCTCGCCAGCTTTATAGACACCTACCGAATAATGTTGGCATATTTTCTTTTAAAAAAACGTGCAAGAATGTGGATTTGACATTTTAGATGTAACATGACTTCGAATAAGCATACACAAATCAAATAAACGTAAACATAATCGTAACTACAAAAAAATGTTTACACGGCCATGCACAAACACAGTTTAGGTTTTTACCCTTTTAGGAGAGCTAGATCTCACCCAGTCTTGATCTCACCCAGTCTGGATCAATGGGGGGAAGGGGAACGAGGGACAACGTTTTTCTGCAGCTTGAGGCGGGTTGTCCATATCCTTATCCTTTTTTTCCAGGACGATTTTTGTGACGATAATTGTGACTTTGTTGCAATTTCTCGGATGGAGCATACAATATAGCACTTGGGCCCTGCCTTTCTGCAAGTGCATCTAAGCACCTTTTTTGGATTTGTAACCCATGATTCTAAATAGGCTATAAGAAGTGGGCTCTGTGCACATTGTGACGGGCATGAGACCTTGATTGCTGGTGGCCCAACACCAGTTACACGGCACTTAAAAATTAATAAAACAAATATTTAAGGGGGGCTCCCATACAACAAACGTGATTTTTTTGCCGTTTTTATACATAATGTTACGGAACCCTTCGTGCGCGAGTCCGACTCGCACTTGGCCGATTTTTTTATCCGTTGCATCGCTAGAAAACTGCACTTATACTCAGCCTAGTTAACTGTGTACCTAGTATGAGTTTTTGCGAGTTTGTAACTCTTCTATCGCCAGAGGGCGCTCCTTTATTTCTATACATTTGTTTCAAAGACGCGAACGCGATAGTAGTGTTCAAACTCACACTAGGCACACGGGTATCGTTACATAAAGCAACCTGAAATAAAACGAAAAAAGATTCAGGCCTATCTGCGCCCCCCCGCCCCCTACGCGACGCCCATGCTAGCCCTGCTACAAGTAGCCACGTTTCGGCGCTGGAAATCATGACAGGTAAGACGCACTGGTCAAAAACTGTCGTCACTCAGCAATATAGATCCTAGATCCTCCCATCGGCTTCCTTCTCCTGAAACCAATTGACTACGGTACCGCAAAAGGAATATGGTGTTCGAAAAAAATTAATAGACTTTGTAATGGTATCAATAGTATAATGACAATTACAAATTACAAGTCCAAACAAAGTCTTCTGACCCAGTGGTCAAACACCAAAAATACAGTCGACATATAAAAATGCTGTGAATTTACGCGACACTAGTGACAGACAACGGGTCAGAAAAGCCACCAATCTATTTACTTAAAAATCTAAAGTGTTACTTAGATATGAAAAACATTATGCAACAACGTAATTTGCATAGTTTAATAGGTGACAGTGGTTGCCTTTGGCAGCAAGATACATGTAACCTGCTTCGCCCCACTGCTGCCCATGGGAGTTCTTCAATAACCAGTACGGTTCACCTCCTTTCCTTCCATATCCAATGACGGTTACGGCGTGGTTAGCATGTTGAGTTTCACTGAAAATTAAAAAAAAAATGGCGCTGCTAACAAATTCCTTGACACTTAGCTAAATTTTTGAATTTAATAGTATTTTTTTAGTATTTTTGTTCGTGTTTAGTTAGACTTAGGTTTAAAATTTCTATTTAAAAGCACAAAAACGTAATAGTATGACTAACGTATAAATAACACAATATAAATAAAAGTACTAACTTATAAAAAACACAAAATAATTAATAGTACTTGCGTATAAAAAGCACAAAATAAGTAATAATACTAACGTACAAAAAGCACAAACTAAGTAATAATACTAAGGTATAAAAAGTAATAGTACTATAACGTATAAAAGCACTAAATAAGTAATAGCACTAACTCATAAAAAGCACAAAATAAGTAATAGTACTAACTTAAAAAGTGAAAAAGTAGGTCCATTATTCTCTTTGTCGAAAATCAATAAAAATCTTATTTTTGCTACAAATTGATATTCAACATGTCGAATCATCAGACGGCAAAGTCAATACTCTATCTGGTGTCAAGATTTTATTTTTATTTTTGAGTGTAATTCCAATTCATCGGCAAAATAGGTGGGCGACTAGCGTGCTATCCTTCTGGGAGTCGTGCTTTCTGGTCGCTTGCCAAAACTGCCGAAGGGAACTTTTGCCAGTCGTCGTTCACCCACTGCGAAAGACCGATTGTGATTTGGCCCATAGTACTAAAGAGAAAGCCGATGGATATTGGGCAGTTTCTTTTCCTCAAACTCGAATATGAACGATGAAGGCGCTGTGCTACCTACTATACCGTGCTGCGGTAAGACCATGCCGGCAATCTCCATGACACAGCGGGTGGTCCGGCAAGCGTTGCTTTCTTTAGACATTAATAAGTCGAGTGGGCCACACGGTATACCAGCAGTGGTGCTCCTGAGTTATGTCCTGTACTCACGCGCCTCTTCGCGCTTTCCTACCACACTAGGCAATTTCCGTCTTCACGGAAGACTGCGAATGTGCACCCGGTGCCCAAAAAGGGCGATAGATCAGATTCATCGAATTACAGGCCTATAGTTATTACCTCTCTCCTCTCCAAGGTGATGGAGCGTGTGATCAACACACAGCGTCTAAGATACCTAGAAGTACACGAACTGGTCAGTGACCGTCAATATTGCATTCGCCACGGTCGCTCGACTGGTTACCTTCTAGTGTATCTCACACACCGATGGGTACTAGCCATTAAGAGCCAGGGGTAGGCATTGGCATGTAGCCTGGACATAGCGAAGGCGAGATCATTCGCAAGACAAAGTAAAGCTGGCGTCCATAAAACTGGGTGTACTCAATAGAGCGAGGACTACTTCACGTCGGGACAGAGGTTGCTGCTTTACAAGTCGCAAGTTCGGCCCCATATGGAGTACTGCTGCCATCTGTGTGCGGAAGCACCCGGATACTAGTTTGGTCTTTTTGACTCGGTTCAACTGTGAGAATTGTCGAAGATCCCAAACTCACTTGCCGTATCGAACCCTTAAGTCTTGTACAATGGGATGTGTTCTAAGGAATTGTTCAAAATGATGCCCGCGGTTACTTTCTACCATTGCACCGCTCGCCATCGGCAGGGAATTCATTCTCACACTTTAGAACCGAAATGTTCGCGTACAGTGCGGTTTCAGACAAAACTGCCTCCAGCGAACGCTTGGGTTATGAAATAAGCTCCCTACCAAGGTTTTCTATAAGGACTACAATATGGGGTCTTCAAGAAAGAAGTTATTAGATTTTTGAAGGGTCGGCAATGCGCGAGTGATACCCCTAGTGTTACAAGCGTTCATAGGCCACGGTGACCGCTTACCATCAGGCGGACCGTGTGCTTGTTTGCCACGCTAGTGGTATAAAAAAAAAGTTTCCGATTTTAGTGTTTGAATAAAAATATTTTTTACTAGACTTTGCCAGCGGCTCCGCCCGCCCTAAATTCAATTATCGGCGTGGAACTTGTGAATTAACTGCAATTAATTAATTAATTAGTTATACTAATGAATTGCAATATGATGCCATGGGTGCAACAATAGTTCGTTTAACTCTGTTATAGTTATTCTTAATTTAACTTTTGAATTTTTAGGGATAAAAAATAGCCTTTATGCTATTCCAGGACCTAACCTATATGTATGCCAAGTTTTATCCAGACCCGTCCAGTAGTTGAAGCGTGATTGAGTAACAAACATCCATCCAGAAATACAAACTTTCACATTTATATTATTAGTAGGATATCTTACCAGTCAGGATCAAAGAACACTCCGCTAGAATACATGGCAAATTTTGGGCCTGCGTAAATAGCCGCTACGACTGGACCGTACTTGTTCAGGGCCACTTTCAGGTCTATCTCGGTTGTCACGCCCTCGTATTTTTCTATGTTGTATGTATCTGTTATGTTCCCCACATGGCACATCCCGTCCTAAAAATAAGTAATTTGAGAATAGCCCTACAATCTAAATTAAAGTATATTAATAACTCTAGCAATCCGGAACTTTCTCTTTCCTATTGTCCAATCCAGTCAGGAATTTATATAGTTTGTGAAGAACTGAGAAGAGAGTATATCAAAGTGTCCCTTGTTTTGATCTAGATACATTTTATCAGAAGCATTATTGTGGACCTGGGCTTAACACCTCTCACGCAGGACTCTAGTGGTTGGTGAAAAGATGCTGTCTTCACCATTATGAACCCCACACCCACCCTATTTTAAATCGTATTTTTATAGATACATAGGTACATATCTTGACTCAATTTTTGTAACATCGAGGACATTAGTCGCGAGTTGCCGACCATTTAAAAATCTAATCACTTTTCTTTGAAGAACCCCATATTGTAGTCTCTAGAGAAACCCTTGGCACACAACTGAAACATTCGAGGAAGGAAGTTCCTTTTAAAACCGCACTGTGCGTGACCATTTAATTTCCAAGGTGTTAAGATGAATGTCCGACCGATGGCGAGCGGTCCAATGATAGAAAGTAGCCGAGGACATCATTTCAAACGATTCCCCAGAACACAGCTCATGATACAAGCGGTAGAACACTCACTGGGAGGCAAACTCTCTCCTCAGACTTAAAGGTTCTATACGGCTTTTGAGTTTGTGATCGCCATCAATTATCTCAGCTCTTCGTTAAACCGAGTCAAAAGGCCCAAAAGGTGTGACCGGCCAACATAGCATCAATAAAAATATATTATTTCGATCGGTTTTCAAAATGTTTATCATACTTCGCCTTTTATCCCCAAAGGGGAAAATGGCCGTAAACACACTCTCCAACATCATACTGGGGGGAAGCCTCATTTCAGCAACTACTTTAGTCCTACTTGGCAGATAGTGAGCCCATCGACGCCACACTGCTTCCAATAACAATTGATCTGCACTAAGGTGGCTTTATATATGTTCCATAAGTTGTAACTTAACAGCCTTAAAGTAATAAGCAAAAAAATAAAAGACACGGTAAAGAATTATTTACTGCCATTGTCAATTCTTGACAAACTATGGGATTGGGCAATTTTTATACTGTAAGTTAGGCTAATTTAGTTTTTAGTTTTTAATTTTGTTGATACTTTATAAATTGATATTCGCCCTTATTGGATGAATAGGAAAAAAACCGCATGATAAAAAAATCCCCCAAAAAAATGTTTAAAAAAAAAGAAAAGAAACGGGGTAAGAAAACAGACTCACCATTCACAATAATTGCTACGAATATACCATACGCTTACCTCCATCAAGTAAGGACCATATTCGAAGTCGGAGGGTATACCATTGTGTAACAAATATTCTAGCCCTGTGACCAAACCGCCACCATTACAACCCATGTTCCCATAACTGAAAAGAAACATGATTTTTGAAAAAAGTAAGCAATGGCTAGAAGTGATATGTTCCGTTTGTTACTTAGCTTAAACAGTTTTGGGGTACCATAACATACTACCAAATCATTTTTCTCGTCTAGTAAACCCATCTGTCAAACGATCCGATTCCACAAACCCCAATCGTCACTGACTTGAATTAGAAGATTGGTAATGGTAAGAAAATGTAGGAAAAAAAATTGTGTGTAAGAAAATAATAGAATAAGTAAACATATGAGTGGTATAATAGTAGATTGTATTACAAGGGAGCCAAATAATAATTTAACGGCGAGGGTGCTATTTTGAATCCAGACTCAGCAAAGGATTCTAGAGTAGAATCCTGAGTGTAATGAGGGATTCAATATACGTCGCTCGAGCTAAAAATATTTAGCTGTAGAGCTAGAAATACTCTACTTTTCATCCTCCTCAAGAAATAAAATCAAAAATGCCCTTTTAGACACAAGTCATGAATAAAATTATTATATTTACATTTGAAACAAGGACGCAGTTCGCATTTTTTTTATCAGAAATAGATCAAAATACATTACTACCCGCTTTGCTCCCGCCTAATGGCGAACCAATCGATATTTTATGGACAGAAGAGATAGAAAAATTATTTTTTCGGGACCACCTTATCATTTTATAATTAATTATACATACCCCCAAGCACAGTCAACTAACGACTGCTCACTGAGATCCAATAGTTTTCCCCCGTTTTTGAGCGCAATTGCGCCCTCCACCGTTGAAGTTATGCCAAAAGCCCAACATGAACCACACGCCAGCTGATCTAAATAAATAGAAATTAGTAAAATGATAGTCGATAGAAATAAGTAAGAAGTAAGATGAACAAAAGAATAAATATATTTCCATCAGTCACAATAACATGAAAAGTTATCATAAATTGGAAAGAAATAGATTGGACTGAAGATAAAAGTCCTATAAATGGTTTCAGATTGAAATTACTTACTGGAGTTTTAGGAAAACGCATGTAAAAATTCAGTGTTAAATACGTTTGGCTCTTATGTTGGATCTTAGGATGAACCTATCAAAATGCTTCCTACTTTTTTTATAGCACCAGGGTTTTACTCTTACAGGGTTTTACCAATACAGACTTAGGACGTAGTAATCTTTCTAATCTGTTGCTGCAAAAACCTTTGGAGACATGTGTTCTCTGCCTTCGAGAAATATTAATTAATTTATTAAGGAATCTCAAAGAAAGTGGCCTTTGCGGAGCCTTTGTGACGTGATAAGGCACAAGATTGTCCAAAAAATTACAGTCATATTTAAAATCTCACTCGGTACGCTCGCTTGCAATAACATCAAATAATGAAAATAATCATTTTGGTGCCGGTAGAACAGTTTCTTTGATATTAGATAAGACTAATGTAACTTACTTTTGACTGATGTCACTATTCCTTTCGATCTTAAGTCCAGTTCCTCTGGTATATCATCAGCTAGAACTCTTTCTTCCTTGAAACTTGAGGGTAAATGTTTTCGACTAAACTTCTTCTTATGTTTAGGAGGAATAAAACAAGGTTTCGAAAGTAATTCTGCATCAGATATGTCAGTAAAACTCGTCACTTTGAGCCTGTAGCTGTGACCCTTACGATTGTGCTCTGCAATAATTCTGAAATAACAATACAAAAATGTTCCCTCTGTATTTCTCTCTGTTTCTATCTGAAAAAGAAATCTCTATCAACCGAATCGCTAGTAAATATAGATGTGCGTGTTCAAACTAGTAGCCCAATACAAAAACTCATTGTCGCTCGTCGCACTATGGTGAGAGGTACGTCTGGAGTTCCGCTATGTGACAATATGTGAATTGACTTAATCTGTTACAGAATGAAACTAGCCAATACAACTAAAGGAATTATAAACTTAAGTTGGAATGAGCAACATACATGGCTCGCAAAAAAAAATGAGTATTAAGAAATTTATCTTTTGGAGTGCCACAGTGATCTGAATTGATTTGGAATAGCATTCCAATTTAGAACCACATTTAACAAATACGTGAAAATATTAAAAATAATAATAAATTGCTGTTAATATACGCAAACACTTTAAAAAATACCATCTTGTTAGCTTATTTATATGGGCTTAAAGTTATTAGTGCTCTAACTTTATATTTAAAGATATAGTGATAAATTTTAATGCATTCCTTTGTTACCTCCTGGGGCCAATTTTAATATTAACTTCGTTCGTTCGGTCGTTCGTTTCACTCGAAAGACGTCCAGTGCTGACCGTAGGCCTCCCCCATATGCCTCCACTATTAATTATATTATAATGCAATATAAACTTACCGCAAATTCTTCTCAAAAATGGTTTTCCTAAAATCGTGTTCTTTTTCGTTGTACTTTTTGTGGTGCAGGTGCTTGAACCTGGAATAATAAGTACTTATCAACAAATTTTTTTATGACGAGGGTGCAATTTTGAGTCCGGAACGTAGCGAAGGATTCCAAAGTAGAATCCTGAGTGTAGTGAGGTTTCAATATCCGTCGACCAAGCGCGAGTATATTTTGTGACCGAGTAATACACTCTAATTTCACCCCCCTCAATGAAAAAAGAAATAACAGGCGCTTGTAGACACAACTCATGAAAAAAAATATGTTAATTAAATTAGTATAATTGTGTTATTGTAAAATGTTAAAAGGAAAAGAATTTATCAAAAATTCATATTCACATTTACAACATTTTTTAAATGTTATTTTTTATGTACTGTTTTTATGTACAAGGCCGCAGTTCGCATTTTTTTATCAGAAATTTATCAAAATTTATTAGTAGGTACCCGCTGCGGCAAGTAAAAATTGCAAACAAACACTTTGCTCCCGCCTAACAGCGAACCAATCAATGACTTCCGAATAGATGGGATGAAAAATGTTTTACATAATATTTAGTTCTCAATGAGTTACTCACAGGCACAGACACACAGACAGGGAGATAATGTTCGTTTTGTAAGTAAGTACTATATGTTATATTCTGTGAGATATACGATAATTATTGTAGTGGCAAACCATTGACCAACATCCAAAATGTCCTTTTTGTTTGGCACAAACCATTATCAAGACAACTTTTGACCATACTGTTTTGTGAAGCTTCTTATAGCCGCTAACGCGAATTGAACCCAGGATATTTTACTGGACAAGTAGATAGACTACAACTGCGTTTCCTGCTTCGTTAGATCTTGGAAATAATTACATTAAAGATTTACCCATGAAAAGTTAATCCCACGTCAACACCTGTATCCAGCTCAGAAAACGTATCAAAAACCGTTTCATCTTCACACTCTGACAGGTCATGGGCTAAAAACAAAAACAAATAGAATTATTTTTACAATTACAACGGATTTGGATTTCATAAGTCTCTAGACTTCGGCAATACCTGTCAAAATTAGATGTCTTTCAAGAAACCTAATCAGCATGTCTTCTATATCTATATACCCTGACTATGAAATTATAAAACACGAATAGTCTAATCTTTAAACCGAAGAAAAACTTTAACACATTAGACTCTGATATTTCCTTGCAAAACTTATTCAAATTCAAATTCAAATTCAAATTCAAATTCAAATTCAAATTTAATTTAATTTATTCAGTTTAGGCTACAATAATTGAGCACTTATGAATGTTACTACGCCATCGGTTCGTAAGTCTACAGGGCGGGAGACCTTGTACTGAGAAGAACCGGCAAGAAACTCAGCAAGGGCATTTCTTTTCTCCCTTTCTCTTACAGCGTCCAATTAAAATATTGGAAAATGTTCTCCCTATCATAAAAGGACACTTTCCATTACAAACATAAAAAAAACATGAAATATAAAGCACAAGCACAACATAAAAAAGTATCTAATATAAACAAAAGACAGTTTATGTATTCATCACTAAGAAATAATCAATGTCTTACAGTATTAATAAACAAAAAAGTAAGACTAAATACTAAGAATACAAAGAAGTTTGCAAGAGCAGACCAGCCTCCACAGGCGGCACCCGTTCACGAGTATGACACATGAATCAGCCATCGCTTCGCTCAACCATGTTTTAGGGAACGTAACGACCCAACACACACGCCACCACCGCAGAGACACTTTGAGAGAGCATGACACACTCAAGCAACTCCAATAAAACTTCGATTGTACTAGTTACAATGTGTGTAGTAAAGGAACAAAATATAAGAGGAGAAGATTGGAAGGTTCGTAATGCTTTACTACCGAGAAGCAACGGCAATAAACTCACTAGTTAATCTTTTATACATCATATAAAAATACAATATAGCCTAACACTAGGTAATAACATAATATACAATGTTTTAATTAAAAAAAAAAAAAATTCAAATGCCCCAATACAAATCAATTAAGTTCTAATTTTTCCAAGCATTTTTATCATTTATGTATTCATCTACTTTGTAATAGCTTTTTTTTCATTAAACTATCTTTGACATATATTTTAAATTTATTTGAGGGTAAATTAACCACATGTTCTGGAATTTTATTGTAGAAAAATATACTTTGTATTGCGAAAGAGCTATATGTACCTTCTGAAGACGACATTTTGGGACTACCAATTTATCCTTATTCCTTGTATTAACACTGTGGAGGTCACTATTTTTAGCAAATAAGTGACAATTTTGGCGTACATACATTATACAAGCAAAGATATATTGGCAAGGAACAGTTAAAATATCAATTTCCCTAAATAGTTCCCTAAGAGAAATTCGAGGTCCTCATTTATAAATTGACCGTACTGCTCTCTTTTGCAAAATAAAGACTGTATCAATATCAGCTGCCTTACCCCAAAGCAAAATGCCATAAGACATGACGGAATGGAATAAGTAGACCAAGCGAGCAGTGTCAACATCTGTAAGCTGCCTAACTTTCCTAACTGCATAGGCAGCTGAACTGAGTTTTCCGGCAAGAACTGAAATGTGAGGGTTCCACTGCAGCCTATTGTCTAATGTAATACCTAGAAACACTGCTGAGTCTAATAGTTCTATTTCTTCTCCGTTTAGGGATAATTTTGTACTTATGTTTCTGACATTTGGCATCATAAATTTTAAACACTTAGTCTTTTTCGCATTAAGAAGTAAATTATTTGCCGTAAACCAATGAAGAACCTGAGAAAGCGCACTACTTACGTCGTCAAAATTAGTTTTATTTCTGTCAACTTTAAATAAAAGAGATGTGTCATCAGCAAATAGTACAATCTTGCGTAGCTTCTCCACAAAGAAAGGCAAGTCATTTATGTAAATTAAAAATAGAAAAGGACCTAAAATAGAACCTTGAGGAACTCCTAATTTTACTTCAGAGCCATTGGATTTTACTTCATTGATTTGAACCTTCTGCATTCTACTACTCAAATATGAGCGGATTAGCTCAAGAGCCAAATCTGCAATACCATAATGACTCAGTTTCCGTATAAGAGTTTCATGTTGCACGCAGTCGAATGCCTTTGATAGATCACAGAAGATACCAATAGCATTTTGTGACTGTTCCCAAGCAGCAAATATATGCTGTACCTATAAGGGCAACACCTGCGTCAGTTGTGGAACGCCCTTTTGTAAAACCAAACTGTTGAGGATGAAGTAATCCATTTAAGTTAAAATGTTTAAGCATCTGATTGAACATAATTTTTTCAAAAATTTTGCTTAAGGCAGGCAGTATAGAGATAGGTCTAAAATTATTAGGATCATCTTTACTTCCACTTTTAAAAAGTGGTATTATTTTACTATATTTCATTAAGTCTGGGAATATCCCTTCGTCAACACACTTATTAAATATTATGGCTAAGATTGGTTGGTGCTATAATATCAATAATTCCGCTAAGGACTTTGACTGATATACCCCATAGGTCACAAGTTTTTTTCTGAGTTAGTAATTTAAATGTCTTTATGATGTCTTCAGAGGTAACATGCTCAAATATTAAATAAAGCCTTGCATTTATTTACATTACATTTTAAAAGTAACTCTGATTCTAATGGAGAGGAATTTAATGCATTAGTTGTAATTGTAGGCATTTCAGTAAAATATTTCTCAAAAGAGTTAGCGACATCAAGATCTGAATCAATTATTTTTGAATTATTTTTATCTTAATGATAATAATAATATCAGAGTAAACAGTGATTTATATAGGACTTTAATTTGTATTCGGAAGCCGATTACGAAATAGGAGGTGTGAAGTTGTCGATAACCAAATAAATGTAAGTAATACTTAGTTAATAATACTACACTTAATTCATAGAACCCTCTGGCGATAATAACATATGAAACCTGACCTGTGTACGTACTGTTTATTCTATCAAGTATGTATTAAAGCGCCATCTGTGGTTAAAGATATGAACTATATATACGCCAAGCTAGTAATTACAAGATTTAACGTGAGTGAGACAAAACTTTTTAAATCATAAATTCTTTCACCTAGCGGTGTTTTCTATACTTCTGTTCCAGCCATTTCAATTACTCGTAAATGCAATAAAAGACTTTGTGTGTAACAAGGGCGGTGTGTGTAACAAAATTATATACTCAAGTCGTTATAGCCTTCAACTTTAGGTTTCTAAATAGTCTCTCGTTGGTAATTTTCTCCTTACCGCATTAATATTTATTTATTCTTTCGGTATTTGACCATAATGCTTTATGCGTAGACATATATATTACTTCGTAAGGACCTTACCAGCAGCGTCTCCAAGATGACATAGCATTTTGTTCTGGCGCCCGGTGTTAAAAATTATCACCGAAGGCATGACCAACGTGATTTTATTCAGAATGTACCCGAGTTTACAATGTTTCATGTAGTTCACAAAAGTAATAACAGATAGCGCTAGTCTTTCGTTGGTAATTTTCTTCTTACCACCCTTAATACACAATGTTCTTTTTCTTAGCATAAATGAAGCCTTAATTATTTAACTAAAAACTAGCGGACTTACAGTTCTTAATGTCCACATCAAGGCTGCTGACGGAAGAATTAAATTCATAATAAAGGTTAATATGATGATTGTGAATACTTTTTGTAGACAAACTGTAAGACTTGGCCTCGTACCTAAAAACATAAATAAATAAATATTTTCGAAGTCTACACAGCTCCATCAGGTCCTAAGCTCAGCAAGACAAGTACTATAGCAGACACAAATACTGTATTCTTTTTATTGTAAAAACAGTAAATGTAGAAAATATTGTCCTGCGAGCTTATTGTAAAACACGGATACAATTAAAAAAAATTAAGATAACAAAAAAATAAAAAAAAACAATTTCGAACAAGTAAAGGTGATCAAGTAATCTTAGTTATTTTGGTATTGAGTTACGCAAATGCTTAGTAATTTGGAGCGCTTACTGCAAGTAGCGCTTCCCGTTTCGGCCGCCATTTGGCCAACAACTTTAACTTACCGTACCGGAACATGGTAATTCCCCGATTGGTACACGTAGACGGTTTCTTGGCGGATCGTATCTACAGTTTTATTCTCCTCCTTCTTTTCCCACACTTGTACCGACTTGCCGATGTACTGTTCTTTACCTTTTAAGGGCAAAATAAACTATTCAAAAAAAAGTTTTACAAGATTAGCTTATAAAGCATTCTTACCTACTTTTGAAGCTATCAATATTTTATACTATTAATATGGGTTTTCCTCGACTGGCAAACTACTACTACTGGGAAAAAACTTTACAGTGGGCTAAAATCATCTGAAGAAATTATCTAAAAATTACTTTTTTATAAATTAATAAGCGAGATATTTAAAATAAAATCACAGTTAAAATATAACTATTTCTACTGTCTGTAGTTGTTTTACCCTAGCTGGGTTTCCAAGCATGAGTGGCAAGCAGCACGGCGTATCAGAGGGCAGCCAATCACTTTGCACTTCGACACGAGTAGATGCATTGTGATTGGCTGCCTACAACCCGTTTTTGGGTGCAATTTCAGAGGATAAAGACGTAACGTAACATTTTTACTCAAAAAACGATGATTTTAAATTTACATACAGGTCACTTACAATGCTTAAAATAAACAATATAAGATGGTTTTCCCAAAACAGTCAGGTAGCTTATTGTGCAATTTAAATTTAACTTTTATCGCCATTACTTTATGGCATTTTTTTGATACCACTAAGGTGGCAAACAAGCCTACGGTCCGCGTGATGGTAACCTATGGACGCTTGCAACACCAGGGGTATCACTCGCGTGTTGCCGACCCTTCAAAAATCTAATATCTTCTTTTTTGAAGAACCCCATACCATTCTTTTCACTAAGGGCAAATTGCGACCTTCTAAGCAATCAAAATATATATCCTATTTCGAAGTCACAAAACATTCGAAGAGCTATTTATTTATAACACAAAACAGAATGTAACAACCGCATTCAACGCATTGGCTGCACATGCTTCGGAGGTAGAACAGTGGATGTGCTGTCAAATAATGAACGGCCATATTGTTGGTTTACATTTGGTGTACAGAACGATTTCAATGCCAATGCAATGACTAAGCTCTCAATGCCGTTAATAAAATAATCCATGTTAACTCAGCCAATTAGGAACATTATGGGTAAACGTCAGTAAAAAAAGCATGTTTCGATAAAGATCCTACGGCATGCAAAAAACTTAATAGAGATTCATACATTTGTGCCCTGAAATATTCAGCAGTATTTTATTTTCACATTGACCAGACTTTTAAGTTTAAATCAGCTTGACAAAGAAAATCATATCTTTATCAAGTTGAGTTAAACTTTAGTGATTTAAAAATACTTCTTTATTTTTGGTTTGTGCAGACGAACGTTTCATATATTTAAAAAGATAATCAGGTCTTATCATACCTTTGAAAACAAAATCTTTGACAGATGGCAGAACCATTTTGGCATCTAACTCGTTTTCTGGTCGCACGTAACATTTCTTAGCAACTTCATCATCCCATGTGGTCTCAAAGTGAAACTAGAAATATAAAAACAGTCAAGAAATAGACCGATTTGTATGCAGAAGAATTAGTAATTTAATCTATAAAATCAATATTAAGATTTGCTTATTCTTTAATAATGAATGTAAGGGTCGCAGGTTCAAGTCCTGGCTCGAAGTTAATCTTTTGCCTGCATCTTTGCTATAAAAGTATTTATTTATATTGATGATATAGCCATAGATATGGCATGTATAATATATTTTCTTCTACGACTTTAACCTTTAGGGAGTCATAAGCGAAGAAAGAATATTTGTATGTATATGTATTATATTGTATTTCTTAATTCTATAAAGATTTTGTTTGTTTGTAAGATTTACGCTAGTAGTTGTATGTGACTTTCGTAACGAGCATATTTCCAGAGCAAAGGTGTAGTTGGGATTTTTATCAGCCAGACTCATGCCTCAATAGCTCAAGAGCGCTTACACGGAATGTTAGGGTTGCAGGTTCAAGTCCTGGCGCGATGTTAATCTATGGTCTGCATCTTTACTATAAAAGCATTTATTTATATTGATGAAATTAACAGCAAAACTATCATAGCCAAGTAGGTACAGGGTACAAAGTAGTAACTCAATAACCTAGTTGCTCTATTGTAAAAAGAGCACATTATATGTGCAATGATTATAGTTTGTGTGAGCTCTAAAGTATAACAACAAATAATAAAACCGGCCAAGTGTGAGACGGGCCCGAGCTGTTTGTCATCTTAAATCATTGTTTACGGCGCCATCTAGCTTTAATTAAGCTAAACAGTGACAAATTTGTTTGTTAGAACGATATTAAAAGTTAAGCAACGTCGAGCTTGGTGAGAAATAGGATGGATGACCGCTTAGCAGCACATTTTTGTATTTTTTTGTGTTTGTAATAACGTAAATGATGTTAGGTACGGAACGCTTGGTACGTGAGGCCGACTTGCACTTGACCGGTTTTTTTTAATTTATTATTAGCGATCTAAAATCCTGCCTGTGTACTCTTTTCAAATGTTATTGAACTTATCACAGCGTTTTTGAGTAAAATATATTTTCATCACACTTATTCGTAAACAGTGTCATTACGTGCAGGCAAAGCGGGCGCTAAGTCCTTAATTACTCTCACGGGCTTTTCTTTGTAAATTTTACTTTTCTGAAAGCAAAGCACGCGTTTATAAAACCCGTGGGTGGTAATGACGCGCCTATTCTATTAAGTATATTTAAAGGCTGTTTAAAATATAAACTACGCGCACACACTACAAGCATGCAATAACAAGTCTTAACTTCAGTCAAAACTTTTTAATTCATAAATTATCTACATATCTAGATAATATGCAGAGATGTCAACTGGCGATAGCGTTGTTTTATCTACTTCTATTTTTGCCATTTCAATTGTGTTGGTGAGTTTTTATATTTTTTCACCTTATATTTTTATTTATTTACTCGCAAATGTAATGAAAAACATTGTGTGTAATACGGGCGGTACGGAAATTACAAACAATTAGCTTCTAAAAAAGCCTCTCGTTGGTAATTTTCCCATTACCACCCTTATTACACAATGTACAATTAGTCTAGTTTTGACCTAATTGATGTCATCAAAACCAATAACAATATGTATACATACGGTGTATGTGTATTTGGCTTTGTTATCAGATTTATCATAATAGTAGTTAACAAGTCCACCGTACACGTCTCTACGGGTTATCCCACTCTTCTTCTGGTGCCTGAAATATTTTAATTTGATTAGAGGTAGAATCAAAAACAATGTGACAGACCACAGATCCGTTTTCCAAATTTGCAATTTCCAAAACCTTGGATCATAGGACATTTAAGCCTTGGTGACAGGTAGACTGAGTATTTTGCCAAGTAACAACGCGTTTAATTCTGTTTTATTTTTAAATTAGTAATGGAGCGTGAAAATTTAAAAACTTATAAAAAAAAATGTTGTAGGTATTTTTCTAGATCTGGCAAAAGCGTTTGATACCGTCTCCATCCCCATCCGATTGACTAAACTACAGGCTAGGGGTATTAGAAGTTTGGCTTTAAAATGGATTAAAAGTTATCTTGACGAAAACAGAGAGTCGGTATTGATAACCATCTGAGTGATGATAAAGTATGTAATTAATTTTGGAGTGCCACAAAGGCAGTATACTGGGTCCTACTCTTTTTCTGATTTACATCAATGATCTATGTGACCTAAAAATAAAAAACGCTAATATTATTACGTATGCTGACGACACAGCGATTTTGTATCATGTTAAAAACTGGAAAGAAGTAACAAGAGCCGCTAGCTATGGTCTGCAAAACGTAGCTACATGGCTAAGAAATAACTTACTTACTTTAAACATCACTAAAACAAAATACATGACTTTTACTATTAATTCATCAACCCAACCAAAACAGCCTCTAAAGCTGCAGTTGAACAATATAAATTGTAACTCCACAACCTGTGCTTGCCTTACACTATAGACTCAACAAACAAGAAATATCTAGGAATCATAATAGACAAAAATCTCGCATGGACTGAACATATTGATACCTTAACCTCACGCACAAGAAAACTTAGCTGCATTTTTAGACAATAAAGACACATTGGCAGCCGCGAAATTCTGATGATGGTTTTTATATACCACTAAGATGGCAAATAAGCACACGGTCTGCCTGATGGTAAGCGGTCACCGTGGCCTATGGACGCTTGCAACACCAGGGGTATCACTCATGCGTTGTCGACCCTTCAAAAATCCAATAACTTCTTTTTTGAAGAACCCCATACTGTAGTCCTTAGAGAAAACCTTGGCAGGCTCATTCCACAACCCAAGCGTTCGCGGGAGGAAGTTTCTCTGAAACCACAATGTACGTGACCATTTCGGTTGAGAATGAATTCCCTGCCGATAGCGAGTGGTGCGATGGTAGAAAGTAGCCGTAGTTCGCGGGAGCAATTTTCTCATCATGTTTTCGCGCAGTCTATATTTAAATACTGCATCACAGTTTGGGAAGCCGCGCCAAAAAATCGCATCCTGATATAAGAAAGAGCTCAAAGATCACTACTGAAAGTAATGTTTCATAGATCACGTACGTACTCGACAAAATTATTATATAAAGAATCCGGTGTCCTTACAATTAGACAATTATACGTACGAAGTGTAATTTTAAGGCAGCACTTACTAATTAACCGTGAATTATTGGTCACATTAACAAAAAAACGGAGAAAAGATCGAATATTCGAATCTTATTATCCAAACTCTACATTTTGTTAGCGAATTCTAATTTTTACGGGACATATTTTATACAACAAAATAAGCAAAGATTTACCTATGGCAAACCTAAACTATTATATTTGTCAAAAATATATAATAAGTTATCCCATTACGTTAGATTACGAACAAACTGAAACATTGTTAGGTGTTGTAGTAATGACACACGCAAACACAGACACGCTAATACACGCACACACACATATACAACTTTAACTAATAAGCTTAACAATAACAATAAAATAATAAGCTTTCTTATATTAGTTACCATTTTAATGAATTGTATATTTTGTAGTTTAAAGAATTACATGCAAAACTGTAACCCTACTTATACAGGTATTTTGTAGTGTAGGGGACCGAGCTTCCCTGATGTCAAATACATGTCCATACTAATATAGCAAATTTAACAAAAAGCGATCAAAACATATTTTTATCACAAAAAAGGCTTAATTAATTTCCTTTACAAAGTTAATGTAATATTTTTGTTTTTGAAATTTATATAAAAACGATTTGAAAGAAGTTCCAAATTTTTTTATTTTGTTTTTAACGCAAAATTTAAAATGATTATTATATGTATTCGGGCAATATCTGTTGATGCCCTGCCTTAAGTGTTTCCTTCTCGTTCACATACTTCAAGACGATAGTACATAAAGTGTATTTATTCAAACGATCAAAAACGTTTTTTTTTTCACTATTTCCCATAAAAACACTCACCATATTTCGAAAGGTTCATTAATTCCATACATTATGAACATCTTTTCACCACGGAGGTGGTAGTTGTCAGGCCAGGTCAACTGCTTTACATTTTCTCCTAGACAAAAGCACTATGTAAGAATCTACTATTTTACTATAAGTACAGGAAGGCGATTATCAATAACTAGTAATACAAAATTCACCTTCGTTAAGGGTGGGCCGTGCCCCAGCAGTGGGGGGAATCTCGGAAACCTATCCAAATTACTCACTTATAAGCAGCATCAATTAGCATAAGTGAAGCGGAAATTTTAGCCACATAACCCATTAAAAAGTTTTGCAAAAATAAGTAGAGGTACGTAGGCTGCTCTAGGAAGTTTTAAATTGTCTTTGAATTTACTTTATATATTTCGACTGTTTTACAACAAACTTAAACTTAATGTTCATATCTCTCTTCTGAAATACGTGACCGTAATTGAAGTTCTTCCTACAATCAACAAAAGAAAGTTGCCATTTTTAAACGTGCTGGGCAAGATCATGGGAAAGTATACGCCAACGAAGAGTATCATGGTTCATAAACCTCCGCCAGTAGAAACACCGTGTGATTTAGTACAGCAGCAGTGTCAAAGGTGCAAATTGCCCTAATGACCATTAACATTCCTTAATATAAAATAGGTTAGGATATGGCATCCAAGAAGAATAAGTGAAAAGTCAAATTCCCGATAAAGTAATGTTTGCTTCATCCGTACACGTAGTTGATGTTCCGTGCCGTTGCCGCCGTTGTTGGAAAGATTATTCAGAATTTATATATGCGATAACAAAATAATGAACCTAATTAAGTTTTAAAATTACATAAGTACATCATGAGATTAAGTATCGATTCAGAAAAGATGTAGGAAAACATAATAAGAAGAAGGTCCAAAAATGTACATAGGTATATGTTTGCAACGGATATAATTTCCTTAACTTTGAATTGCATTATTGAATTATTAAAATGTAAAAAAAACAACACTTACCAAAGCACACACCAAAGTTCGACAACGAAATAAGTACCAATACAGCCAAAGCCTGCTGCATTTTTCAGACCTTTTTAAATGAACGAATATTTTACGGATGCCCATTTACATGGCCTTTTATAGCCACGTATATCCACTTATCACTGTAATATTGTATTAAACCTTCATTAAAATTATCACATTTCCAATTTAAAAAATTCTGGTCTGTGCCTCGATAAATTGTGTGTTTTAGAATTGATTTCAGCAGTTACAGAATTTCCCCCCTGTCCCCTGTTCTTTCTTGTTATACACTACAACATCTCAATAACTTCCAATATATTGGAGCTAGCTTTATGAAATAAAGACTATATTGTAGTGCTTAAATTAAATTCATAAAAGATAAAGAATATGAAGTTTATTCTGGATATAAGTTAGTTGAGTAAAAATGGTCATTTTTTCCTCAGAGGTTTGTGGTATGTTTTTAATTTGAATTTGATAAGAATAATGAATTTCTGCACAAAAAATTTCATGTTTATATGATACAACAGAAACAAAAGTACAACAAATGGTTTCGAATTGTTTGTTCAAATTTTAAAATTATCGTCTTTATTTTTACCACATTTTTTTTTATTTCCGCGTGGTGTTTGTCTGTTTGTCTGTCCAAGTTTTCTGAGATTCTTGGAAATAAAAATTTAATCACTTCCCTACTAGCTAGCAGGCTCAAATTTTCAGAGAAGCTTTTTTCTAGATGACAATTCAATATTTTATCTCTTCTTGCACTCTGCGAGCTGTATTAAGCGAAAAATAATTAATTTTTTCCTCTCGGCGTCAATGGCTGGAAGGAACGGCGAGACGTCAAAATCTTTGAACTGGACTACTTCCAGTCGCGAATTCTCAGAACGACACGCTCGACGATCAATGCGTGTGCAAAGAAAGTTCGAGGACAAGACCTCCACCTCCACACGAGGAATTAACGAGACTCTGCATTAACTGCATTAACTGCATACTGGCGATCAGCGCATGCAGAATTGGTTTCGATGATTTGCTGCCTCAGCCCGCTAATTGGTTCCTTACGCTGAACTGCAACGACCTAAACTGGCTAGACATGCGAAAGGCTCTGCTTCAGGACAAGCGGCCGGATGTCTACCGCAGCTCGATTGACATATTAATTTCGTTTATTTAGTCTCAAAAAGTTTTAAATGATAAATCGGTATAGAATGTACACCGAGTTAAAATTTTACTTTGTGAGACTCTGGAATCCGAACTAGGTTTGCACCTGTAATTGTTAAGATTAAATTTTTAAAAATTATGAGTTGAGAGTGTGCTGGAGCAAATGGACGTATATAACAAACACTGTGTGAGGGTGTGTGTGAGGGTGTGTTAGGATTTGTGTATGGTTTTGCCCGAATGGTGAGTAACGAAGTGTGAAAATCGTATAATTAGGATGAGGAACAGGTTATTGTAAGGTAGTTGGGTTCTTGACATCATTTTTTTCACTATTATGTCATTAATAATAGCTTTGCAGTTTCATCATAGGTGAGTCACAGCGCCTTATCGAGCTCTATCCAGTTGTAGTCAGCCGCCATTTCTCGAGATGCTTTAACGCCATGATGAGATTCCTCAAGGCAAACGAGAGTGTGCTCGGTGGCAAAGTCAAGGACTTCTGGTGGCGTGTCGAATTCCAAAATCGAGGAAGTCTACACATTTACATGGTGCTGTGGATCGAGAATGCACCCGGATTCGAAACGCCAGATAGAATTGAGTTCATTGGCAACGTCATCTCTTTTGTCTTCTGTCTTTCATCCGAAAGCCTTCCAAAGCTGAGAATGAGAAAACTCACAATTTGGTCAAAAGCAACCAAACTCATCGGCACGCGCACACCTGCTATAACAACAAGGACACTGCAGACAAGTGCCGATTCGGCTACCCTCGCCAAGAATGCCCGGAGACTCGCTTAGTCTCGCCGAATTCAGACGAGTTTATCAGAAGTAGTGGACGCATCTGTCTTCTGCAGAGACGAATAACTACTGAGAAGAAGTCCTTCGGCTTTGGGACGAAACCATGGACATCCAGGTGTGTGACACGAATGAAGGAATAGCGCACTACATCGCGAGATACACGTACATTTCCAAGTCGGAGCCCACAGACATTGATAGAAGTGTAGCGCGGGCAACCCGGGAATTCGATGAGAAGAGAGCAAAATGTCGCTTTTAAAATCTGCATGAGGATATTGAGAGAGGCACAAGTGTCTGCATGCGGGTGCGTCTACCGCTTTTGCCATCTGCCCATGCGAGCAAGTTCGCGAAAGAGTGTGTTTCTGAACACGCGTAAGGCGCTATCACGTCATCAATTTCGATGCAATATCTGACTTACCTCTCGGAACCCGTAAATGTACTTGCATACATTTTCCTCTCGAATTCCAGAGTCCGAATAGCTCGAGACTGTTACCAATAAGGTCCCTTGACGAACTAAATACTGGGCTACATTAAAGTTTATTTAATTATTTATATAGGAAGAAGTAAAAAACATTTCTTTTTGCTGATTGTAATAAAAATATCTATTAAAAAAACTTTTTAACCAATAAGGTCCCAGGACTGGCTAATGGCCTATATTATTCCGTCATACGGATTATGGGCCAAATCGAAATCGCTCTCGCCCAAGGTTAGGGTGGGCTGTGCCCCAACAGTGGGGACTAGGGTTGCCAGATGGTCGTGATTTGGCGGGATTCTCCCGATTTTTTGTATGTCCTCCCGACTCCCGGCAAAGTAAAAAATCTCCCGTAAAAGAACTTCATTGTATAAAACAATAATTTAAAGTTCTGAATTTACGTCAAGCGAAACGTTGCCGCGCCGACGCATGTGGAAGCGGCAACGTTTCTTTCTACGATCCGCATCGAGCACACGGGGCATGTGGTGAGGTCCTTGAATTTCAAGTCTCCTTTAAATAGTGAAAAAGGACAAAAAATTTATAAATCTGTAAAATGTAACACAAAATACATGTGACAAGCTAAAAAATAAATATCTGTATTAAATTTTGTTAATTATTGATAATATGATAATATAGATAATGAGAAAATCATTTTATGTTTTTTTTTTGTTAGTATTTAGTAAGATGTAACAATAATTTTAAATTTTGTTTTTAATATATTTATTTAAATTGGATTATCTTTTGTTTCCCCCAACAAAAGTCCCAAAATCCCGAAAAATTGTTTTTTTTTCCCGACAATAGGGTCATTCGATCTGGCAACCCTAGTGGGGATGTATAAGAGGCTGGGAAGTAGGTATGAAACAACTTGTAAACAATAAATTTATTCATTCTTGTACAATTAATCAGACTTTTATTTAGACATAAGTGAGTATTTAACTATTCAGGTAGACAGAATCGTCGTCCAACTATATCTTCACATCCTAAACCTGTCTCTTACGATTGACAAAAATGGCCGTGGCCTTAGTGTAAAGCAATGTTTTTGATATCCCTTCGTGCTGATTAACCAGTTTTCCATTCAAACTCCAGTGGCACGGGGAACTGACAATCTTCACACCCTTCGTTCACCTTCGTCTTGCAAACTCCTCCCTTGCATTTGTACTCTCCTTTTCGAGGGAACTCTTGGCGCTTGTCTGGCTTAAACCAGGGTTTGTGTAGCTTGTCCAGCATGGACTGCTCGAAGGCCTGGAGATGAGGGTCTGTTGGAGCAGCCCATAGCAGATGCGCTGATGCATAGACAATGGAAATAAATATCTGAAAATATATATACATATATATTGTATACATGCCTATTATTTAATTTATAATACTCTTATGTCTGTGACAGAACCTGAAGTTTTAATTTATTGCGTATATGCAAGAAATCTGTTTTTTCAGCAGGGATTCTTCTTAAACTATGGACCGAATTTTTCTGAAAAGACAATAAAGGAGTTCGCGACGAAGCCCAAATAATTTGCTCGATGGTTTTTTTTAAAAAAGCTTTATAAAGTTTATTTAGCTAACATAGTTTAGACATCGGTTACGGTCCTGATAAAGAGATAAATATGAAATTATTGTCTTTTAATTTTTAAACATCTTAAAGATGTTTAGCGTTATCTTGGAAATAGGAACTATACCTAACCCTTTCTTGAACCACTTTAGTCCTACGTGACAGAGAGTTAGTCGATTGCCGCAACCCTGCTTCTCGTGAAAGGCTCCTTACTAAGTGTGACGGAGACGAAGCGAGTAGTACCTTTTCTTCTCTCTCTTCTCTTTCTGCATTTTTTTTTTTTCAGAAAAGAGATGAAAAACCTTAGATTGTCTTTTTCTCTTTCTAAAGAATGGTCAATTTTAAGAGGCTTTTGTCTATAGAACAGATTACAGTATTCGAAATCTATGAGATACCCTAAGATGGCTTTATACATGGTATAACAGAATAGGCGTTGTGATCGACCATTACCAGAAAGACTTAAACGTATATAACCTTTAAGAAAGGGGCATCTTAACAAAATTTAACACAAAGGTCGTTCCACCTTAGTGGAATATAAACAGCTGATTAAATCGTGAAGTTTTGGACTTAAATTTAAATCGCATTATGAATAATACCAATGATTAAAACAACTACATATAACAACATTAGTATTATGATACTTTATTTTCCATTGTCACTCAAAAAGGGCATTTTATTTATAGATAACAGTGAATAAAACTCATTTTTACTCACTGAGTGAATAAAAACATTTTGAATTTGGAACAATTGTTAAATTGCTCAAATTGTTATTGTGGTTGTTTTATGTCATTGTTCTCTTATCACCCGGTAATAATTGTACATTGTGATAATAGTACATTATATTTTCTCGCAGTCAATGGTAAAATTAGAGAAAAAACATCTCGGTCCTTTGTAACCCTCGCTGTTCTCAGGATCCAACTTAGTCCCTTGAATTAAATTCCCTTTTTTTCACTTGTTGTATAATCCACTATTAACCTATTCTTAAGAAAAATTAAAAACACAATGCTAATGAAATAGGTAACATTCTCTATAAATTGATAGGTATAGTATTTAGGTATTTCGATGATTTTTTAACATTATTAATAGACCGTTTATATGTAATTATAATTTATTCAATTATCACAGTGACCTTCGATAACACGGAAAAACATACCATGGAAACGATCGATTGCGATTAAAAGTACTCTATGTGTTTAGTAAAAATTAGTGTCGGACAACCGTCCGGAATCGTGACAACTCGTGCCTTTCACTTTTTATGTCTGTCTCTCTCGCTCTTAGGCGGGCTAACCATGCCGCGTGCCTCTCACTCGCTCTCATTGTGAGCGCATAACGTGAGCGGAGCGTAACGCAGTTTCTTGAAGTGTCACCCGGCAAACCAATTTATAAGACGTTGTCACGTCAAAACATACACTTTCGCAACGCTTATACGCTTGTATAAGGGTTCCGTACCATTATCTAGAAAAACAGCAAAAAATTCACGTTTGTTGTATGGGAGCCCCTCTTAAATATTAGTTTAATTTTTATTTTATTAATTATTTTTTAAGTGAATATATAACTAAATTTTCTGTTAATATTTCAAGAGTCTATCTGTTGCCGTTATAAATATCAAACAAAAAAAAAACAAAAAAATCATGTTTGTTATATGGGCGCTCTATGATATATTTTATTCTGTTTTTTAGTATTTGTTGTTATAGCGACAACAGAAATACATCATCTGTGAAAACTTCAACTGTCTAACTATTACTGTTCATACATTCGGCCGGACGGACAGCGGAGTCTTAGTAATAGGGTCCCTTTTTTACCCGAACCCTAAAAACAAACCAAAATAACCCAGGAAAAGGTTTGTATAAAAAATTATTTTAGGAAAATTTACGGAAATAAATTGCTCGAGTGCGCCGGCCACAAAGAGCTAGCTAAAAAAAAGGGTTTTTCTACTATGACATAGAAAAGAAACTTACCCAAATATTCATGGTGGTCGCAAATCCAAATATAACATAAGCATTAAAGCAATCTTCACTTAAATACTTTTTTTTGCACAAAGTACCGTACTTGGCCCAGTTTAGATGAACTGTGCCGATGATGAAAACAACTCGGTCTCTGACCGCGCGTGGGCCAATACCGTTATGTTATCCTTGTATTAAAGTTCTTAGAAAAAGTTATTGTTTTGTTCATTAGCCATATTAGTATGTACCTTTATTAGTCACTCTAGTCTGTGGTACTCATTATTTACAACCTGACAGTGCGTTCACACTTTGCGGTTTAATGAAAAGTTTTTCGT
The DNA here is from genome assembly GCA_946406115.1 of Apoda limacodes. Classification (NCBI taxonomy): domain Eukaryota; kingdom Metazoa; phylum Arthropoda; class Insecta; order Lepidoptera; family Limacodidae; genus Apoda; species Apoda limacodes. The sequence continues at coordinate 16,246,405 of OX291564.1, read as the reverse complement.
ATGCGGTTTTTAGTGTCAAATGCAAACATATGCACGTATTCATACTGTACGGTAAAACCGAATGCGGTAAAAACAACCGTTTCGTTTATTATTGCAGCCGTGTCTTGACACTAAAAACCGTAAGCCGAGTACGGCAAAAAAAGCCGAAACGGTCTCAGTGGCAATAGTATTTAAACAAATGAATTTATACAGTACGGTTTTTTGTACCTTAAATTTAATTAAACGCTGACATCGGAATCCGAAAATAAAGCATTAGTTAACAATTGGTTATAATGAGGAAAAGGAACTTACACAAGCTAATACCAAGATTCGAAAACAACAGAATTTGCATACACACTTAAATCGGATGACAGTGCTTATTAACTTAATTAGCCTTCGTTAAAATTATCACATTTATAAATTTATAGTTTTGGTGCATGATTAGATATCTGTGTGTTAGTTAGATTATTCATTTTATACCTTCGATTAAAAGGCATATACCGTGACAACCATCATTAGGTTTATCAAATTTACGATATTTATATGTGGCAGGCAAATCGTATAATCCGCCGTTTCATAATATGCCTAGTAGCCTAGCGTAAAGTATGGAAACCAAAGGAACAGAAATCGCACTGTCATGTATGTAAGGTTAGGTTCAGTTTCTCTTCTGTAAACGTAGATGCGAAGCGAGCGGAGCGTTCCAGCCAAGCTTCGTATAATAATCTGTTCAGTTATATGATAATTTCTATTCCATACTTTACGATCTGCCTAGGCATATTATGACACGGCGGATTATACGATTTGCTTGCGACATATATACCACATTTTACAATAACGTGTTGTATTTTAATCTTTTACATTAATACTATTTTTTAGGTCAGAAATAGAGATTACCTCATTATTTCTTCCATTATTTTTGGATATCCCAATCTCTACTACTAACTCGCTGAACTCTTCTATTTTATTAAGAAATGCACTGTTGAAAGAAAATTTAAAAGAATGCTCAAAAGATTTTAAATTCACACATGTAAACCATAATGATGTTATTAAAGCATTCGACTCATCAAAATTAAAAAACACTGCTGACTTGTGGGGCCATTCTGTTACCCTAGTTAAAACTATAATTTCAGTTATTTGCCCCCAACTAGCTTTGATATTTAGTAAATGTATTGAGTGTTGTGTATTTCCTGATCTTATGAAGTACAGTAAAGTTATAGCCACATTTAAATCAGGTAGTACTACTAACCTATCTAACTTTAGACCAATTACTATCTTTAATCTTAAATCAATTGAGTATTCACTTTTTGGATTTACAAGGGGTCGCTCAAAAACCGATGCTGGTGTTGAACTAATCCAGCACATATATAATGATGATGAGGGCTCGATGGATGCCTATGGTGTTTTCTGGGATCTATCTGAGGCAATCGATTGCGTCCAACATGAAACTCTGATCGGGAAATTACACTTTGGTATTAGGAGTACTGCTTCAAACTAATTAGCTTGTATCTGGACAATAGAATTTAAATTTGACATAAATGGGAAGCGCTCCCTGTATCAAACATTAAAATTGTTGATTGTTTGAAACTGTTTCTTATACATTAATGTTCTGTCTATGGTTATAAAAGATTATTCTAAGATTTATTGCAGACGACACATCACTTTTATTTAAACTTAAAAGACGCGAAACTATTTTAAATAATTTTAACAACTGTCTGACTAAAGTAGTATACTGGTTCAACGAAAAAAATTACATATATGTATATTTCATTCAATTCAAGCATATATGTACTGAAATATGGAATGAGCCTTACAGTTATGTAGTGATTAATAAGGATTGTGTAAAACACAAAGATTGTTATAGAAAAAAACTGTCAAAATACTTTTATGGTATTTGACAAATAGGCTGTATAAATAAGTATTTCTACGAATGTCATCCTCATATATATATATATATATATGCACAGTTAACTAATAATTACTATCTAAAATGGAAGAAAAATTAAAGCGTTAAATTGTAAATGATAAAAAGAACGAAAGATGAAAGATGTCGCAACTAATAATCTGAATAAACAGAGCTACTAAATCAAATGGTTGACAAAAACAAACCAACTAATGGATATAATATTAATTGGAAAAATCATAATGGCAAAGGTTTAAAATCAAACGTTTTAAAAAGACGTAACAAAAATGTGGACTATGTATATTGGGACGATCCAAATGAACTTGTTGAAAGACTTAAATTATTAATAGCATCCGAAGATGCTGATAACACTGGATTAGATAATGAAATCGTATTCATAATAGAATAGCTCCATGAAAAAAAATCTTTCGTCGAGCTGTTATTTCAAAAGGCATCGATGATTTGAGGCAATCTGATCTTATGGATTTTAAAAATAATAAAGAGAAGAACAGTGGTTTTACTTTCATTTTAGTCATTATTGACTGTTATTCAAAATATGCTTGGGTTCTACGAAAAACAAAATCAGAAGTTAATAATGCCTTTTAAAGTGTAATAAGAAAGAGCCAGCGTTGCGCTTTAAATTTACAAACTTATATGGGAACTGAATTTTATAAAATGAATTACAGACTTTGCTAAAATCGTTAAAAAGAACCCTTTCAACTAAGAAGGCATCTATTGTAGAGCGTCTGATAAGAACGTTGAAAAATAAGTTATTTAGCTTGAATGGTTCTTACGATTGGATTAATAGCCTTTGCAAGATACAATACAAGCTTACAGTAATACTCCTCACCGTACTATTAAATGTGCTTCAAATGATATTAATTATTCTAATGTATTATCATTTTAGAATCTCAAAGTTAATTTTCCCGTTCACAAAAACATATATTTAAAGTACGTGACTTTGTACGCATAAGCAAATAGAAAAACTGTTTTAAAAAAATTTTACACTGCTAATTGTTTAGCTGATATATTTAATATCAATAGGGTAAATAATACTAATACTGTGACTTATTTTGTAGAAGACCTGAGAAAGCGACCGATATTAGGAGCTTTTTATGAACAGGAACTTCAAAAGACAAAATATCCTGATGAGTATTTAGTCAAATCAAAATCATAAAAAGGAAACGAGATAAGTTATCACACAAGTATGGGCATTTTACTATAATAAAGATGTATGACCCCACACCTTAGTCGAAATTTTGTTTGATAAAATTTAACGTATGTTTTCGAAATTTGACAGAGCAATTTTGTTCACTGATTGTGTGAAAATTTCATGCTGCATAGACTTAAATAATTTGTGCTTCTTACGAACAACCTTATCATTGATAAAAGCGTTGTGTTAATCACATGCAGACAAGTCATGTCAAACACATTTTTTAACACCTTTAGCTTTTTATAAACTACGTTTTTCAGTTTTTATATAATACAATTGCGAGCGTAACTCTACAAATTCAGTCATGATTTCACCAGACATTTCATCTTTCAATAACTCCGGTATTTTTAAGTTGTATGCATTTTTTATATTGAAATTACTGGTGTCAAAGTAATTTATTAAATCATATTTATAATAACTAGTTCTGCTGTGGGATATTGTTTTAGAACTTTGTCAGATCCTAGACCTAGTCTCACGTTGGTCAAGAGCGATTTATCTTAGTAAATTCTTCAGATTTAAATGTGAAATTGAAAAAAATATATAAACGATTAACTTCTAAGTTTCTTGCCGGCTCTTCTCGGTAATAAAATCATTCTAAACCGGTGCTGGTGAAGTTTTTAAAATAATTTTTTTATAATTCAACTTTAGTATAAAATACTGTGAAATTAAGTGTGTGTGATCTGGAGTAGAGAATAAAACAAACATTTTATTCATGAATTTATTGAGGATTACATCTAAGCTACAGCATAGTACCCTTCGTCGAGCACGAAGCAGTTATCCCTCTCCGCAGACATGAGGATATAGCCTCCCTCCCCCCATTCACTCCCCCAGGAGTTCTTCACGATCCAGTAGGGGGTACCATCCCGTTGTCCATACCCCACCACGGTCACACCATGGTTGACTGAGTTCGCGTCAAGTCCTTCACTGTAAAATTAATTATATTTTATATTTGAAATATTAATACCCTGTTTTTCTAGGCCCACGGGGAAATTTTACGAGTGCACTTCACAAATCAGCTTTCTCCCCCTGCCAACATATATAAACAGTCAAACACCGAAATCAGTTGTGCGAAATCCTAAGGATTGACCAATCAAGGTTCTTACAAACTTTACCTCGATAAAGATAAGTACTTTAATTACAATTACATTTGGTTAGGTTATAACAACAAATTATTATATAAAAAGAGTTTTTTGAAATTTAAAATAACCACGTTTCGAAACCCAGAACATTTTTGCGACGAGTTTATAGATTTTTTTCGTATTTATTTGGATCTGATTTACTTGGATTTCATGTATGTAAATTTCATTGGATCTTATGTATCCGAGTTTAATTTGATCTTTCTACCTGTCCAATCCTATAATTTTATTGGATCTTCCTCCCTGCCCAATCCTACTATTTAATGAGATCTTTCTCCCTGCCCAACCCTAAGAATTTAATTAGATTTTTCTCCCTGCTCAATCTTGACATTCATGTTATAGTTCGTCAGAAAATGGCAAGGGGCGGTATATTTTTCTGTCCCAGGGTTCATTATTTTACCACTTATTACTTTAAAGCTGGTAATTAACGACATATATAAAGCCACCGTAGTCCAAATAACCTGCTATCATAAGCAGTGTTGCGGTTATAGGTTCACTCCCTGTCACGTAGGACTAAAGAGATTGGTGTGAAGAGTTTGTTCACCACATAATTATGTAGTTAGTCATTTAGCTGCTGGTAACCCCCCCGCTAGGTATGAAAACCATGAAGATATGAATGTATATATGTCCAAATAAATATTTTTGGACATTACACACAGCGCCGTCCGGCTCCAAGGCTCCAAAGTAAGCAAAGCTAGTGTTATGGATACCGGACAACGAATACAAATACATAAATATTACTTTTTTGTAAATATATCCATATCATACATAAATACACCCAGACTCAAGACAAACACAAATGTTTATATTATGACATAAATGTTTGTCCAGTGCGGGAATCGTACCCACACCCTTTGCACAACAGCTGGCCACACTACCAACTAGGCTGCGAGAGAGTCAGTATGTTATGTATGTAAATCTAATCGGATCTTATGTATGTGAATTTATTTTTGTGGTGTAAGTATTTACGTAAATATGTCATTATGTTTAAAATTTGTCATTATGTTTAAAATATGTCATTATGTTTAAAATATGTCATTATGTTTAAAATATGTCATTATGTTTAAAATATGTCATTATGTTTAAAATATGTCATTATGTTTAAAATATGTCATTATGTTTAAAATATGTCATTATGTTTAAAATATGTCATTATGTTTAAAATTTGTCATTATGTTTAAAAAAGCACTTAAACTTCACCTTTAAAAAGCTAAGCTAATCTGTTGGTTCGAAGGCTAAATCTAAAGCCTAACTTACCATTTTGTGTCAAAAAAGATCCCACTGGAGTATCTTTGCATTTGGGGACTGACATGTATGGCGACAGCAACCGGACCGTACTTGTAGAGAGCTACCTTCAGAGCGGTCTCGCTATGAGGCGTGAACTTCGCAAAACCCTTGATCTCAAAAATCTCTGTCATATTCTCGATATGACATTCACCGTCCTGCGAACACGTTGAAATATAGTCTTTATTTAAAGCCTAACTGAAGACTACTCTACTAATTGTCCGAGTTGTAAATAATATTTTTAAGAAAAATTACTTAGTTGAGCATTGGGGAATTTCGAGCGTTTTTATGAATTCCTCCTGCACCCACTGGTGGGTAAACCCGGTGGGTGCACGGGTAACATGATTTCCCCTTCCACCCACTGGCAGGATACAGTGGGTGTACCGATAAGTAAGAATTCCCCCTGCACCCACTGGTAGGTAGATCAGTGGGTGCACGGGTCATGAGCGAAAAATTCGTTGCAAGACCAGACCCGTTTTTTCGTGTAGAAATAAATATATATATAACTCGGGCAAAATAATTAGAACAACTGAATTTTACCGGAAGGGGGTGAAAAGTGGTTTTAAGTGCTTTGTAGCTAATGTATCGATTTTCTCAAAAAGTTGAATAGTTTTGTCATTTACATTTTTTGAAAAAAAACCACCTTTTTTCGAGCCGAATGAAAAATTAATTTTACTCAAAAACCTATAGGGTAGGTACTTTCCTTTGACCTAGAATCCTGAAATTTGTCAAGAAGCAAGATGTTACATTACAATTAAAGGAAAAAACCAAAAGGCATGTGAGACTTAATCTTATGATGGAAGAACGCGCCGGACTCGCACTTGTCCGGTTATTACTTTAAATATATCCAACGCAATCTAACACAGATTAACGTAATTACAGTTACGTATGCATTTTAAAAAATCTCACTTGAGAATAAGGCCAAGATGATTTCTATATATGTATGTATATTTATAATTGATTTCTTAATTCTATGAAGATTTGTGTGTTTTTACGGTCAGTGTAAGTACTGGGACTGCATAAGTTAAAAATATAAACACGTTGCATTTGGTAGGTAACTTTAGCTAAATTTAGGTAAATGTAGGTAAAATTTAGCAAAACATTACGCTACTCACCTGCATCAGATAGTTTCCATACTCTCGCTCAGTGGGCATGCCATACTTTACCACATATTTGAAAGCAGACTGCAAGTCACCACCATTGCAACCTCGGTTTTCAAATCTGTGGCACAATTGTTTTAGAAAATTACCTTCTTTCTGCCAACATCGTCTCATGGAGCTATGAGCTATGACCATTTATATTGAGAAATACAAAAACGTGTGTTTTATATTTTAGTATAGGTATTATTCTATACTTACTTTACATTCGCGGCTTTGCTCGCATAGACTATATGATTGACACAGTTTTTTCGATTAACATACTGTAAACCGTAGTATAGGTCGCGGCACGTAAGTTGAACTAAAATGGCGGCCGTCTGCACAGGCGCAGTACGGTCAAATGCACTAACGATCAAAAATGTGTTACTGCGCAAGTTCTGCTTATGTGCTGCGATTTATACCTCCTTAGGATTTAAATTTTGAAGTTATCCTATTACACTAACCTACAATTAAAATCAACTGCTTATCGAAATGTTTAATTTCTGTTTCTGAAGCTGTTATAAAGCTATTATAATTTTTTTTCATGCTTTTAGGGGCTAAATTTTAAGATATCCCTTTTACGTATCCAGATACATCACTCCCTATGAAATCTTCCTTATATCGATCAGTGTGCCAAGTGCGAGTTTTTAATTGTTATGTATGGAAATGAAGAAGCGCCTTTAGCGGTCGTGTTTTGAGACGGTTTTTTCTCATACGACTTTTAATGAATACGCGAACGTGATAGTAGAGTTACGAATACGCAAAAACTCACACTAAGCACACAGTACAAAAATGTTGTTACGTTTACTCATATGCCAAATTTTATTTTTTTCCGATACAAATCTCCCCCCCTCCTCCTTTTATTCCTCCTCAGTTAATGACGCCTTCAATCCCTTCTCCTCTCAAATTTGTGTCCTTAGCTGTTTGGGCTAGGCGATGATGAGTCAATGAACAAATAGAATTCAACTAAACCTATTTACATTATTGTTTTTTTATTTGGGTTAGGTAACTTACACTTCTACATAAACAAAACATAGGTTAAAAAATTATTATAAATATTAATATTAATATCTACTTCTAACTTGACTTTTTTGACTTGAAGAAAGCTTTAGACTCTGTGCTTTGTGCTAAATTAAAAAACCTTGGTATAACAAACACAGCATTAAAAGTTTTTGAATTGTACTAAGCCACTTGAACCCAGTCAGTTAAAATTGATAATTGTACTAGTAAACCAGCGAAAATAACATGTGGGATACCGCAGGGATCAATCTTAGATAATTTGCTGTACCTTATCTATGTGAATGATATTTCCGAAATTGGTCTTAGTGGTAATCTCACACTATACGCCGATGATACAAGTTTGTTTGATTTCGGTAGAGATATGAAAGATCTTTTAATATCGGCTCAAGCAGATCTCTGTATTCTAAGCGAATGGTTCAAGCACAATCTATTAACGGTAAATATAGCCAAAACCTCGTACATGATTTTTGCAGCCAAAAATAAATATATATCGAAAGATACATATTTAAATTGATAATGTAGCAATAAATCGATCAAGTCAACAAAAATACCCAGGCCTAATACTGGACGACAAACTGACATGGAAACCACACATTAGTCATGTTAGAGCAAAGATTACACCCTTATGTGTTGCTCTTCACCAAATGGTAACTGTATTCAAACAACAAAAAACAGAGTAATCAAAAAACTAAACAAAGAAAACTACTTTACACTTTCATTACAACTTTACAAAAAAACTAAGATACTAAATATTGAAAAACTTTACAAACTTAAGACGTGTATTGTAATACGTAAAATTATTAGGAAAGAAATCCATACTACCATAAAACTTCAAAAAAAAGACATGTAAACGCTCCTCAAGAAGAGAAGACAAACTAGAACTCCGTGGGCCAAGAACTGAGTATGGTATACGAAGCATAGTATTTGAAGGCGTAAGGCTATATATGACTTGCCTATTTCAATAAGAAACGTTGAATCATTTAAGCTGTTAAAAACAAAGCTGAGAGAATACTTTTTAAATCTACCTACATAATGAATTCGACGTTCGCATGCCAATCAACTGGACACCATGTTATCATAAGTTAAATAATATGAATGTTTTCTCTTTAAGAGAAATGTAAATTTCTTGTGAGAAAAAATAAATTTTTTAACCGCAACTCACGGTTTGTCAATCACTATCGAAGAGGTCAATTATTCTGGCTTTGCTCTCTCATTTCACTACTTATTATTAGTTTAAAACTGATGATATATGACTTATAGGCCATATGTAAAACCATTTTAAATCAGATATACGACGACATATAGGCCATATTATTATGTAAAATTATTTTAGTTCAAAATATACTGTATTAAAAACAAGGTTGCAGTGATGAGTTCACCACTTGTTATGCAGGACTAAAGTGGTTGAAATGAAAACCGTAAAGTAAAAGTATAAATACCCCCAAGCACAGTCAACGAGAGACTGCTCGCTAAGGTCCAAAAGTCGACCGCCATTTCTGAGAGCCAGTGCTCCTTCCACAGCAGCCGTAATTGAGAAAGCCCAGCAAGAGCCACAGGACATCTGACCTGAGTGAAAAATGGCTTTATTTATATTTCATTTTTAAGCAGATTTAAGAATTAATGAACTGTCCAACACTTAATTTATCTAGAAGATCAAGTTAAGGAATTAATTCTAGATTTTGTATTTCTAGCAGGTTAGCAAAAGACTATAAACTAACGTACCAACACTAAACACTAAAAAGCTAAAGAATCCTATAGAATCCTTATAGGGAGCCATTATAGCGCAGTGATGATAGATATAATAAAGCAGTGGATTTATGTGACCGGCTTGTGAAGGCTTTGGCTTTAGTAAAATGCCACATGTTACTTAAATTTCTTTGAACGAAACCTAATTTTTCAGACTTCTCCTCGCCTTTCTCTCGGTGTCTGTAAAATGTCTTTTTAAACGACTTTGAAAAATTCATGTGACTGCAAAGTGTCTGGTTCGTTGCCTGTATTACATAAAATCTAGACCTTTTAGAGTACGCGAAGCTGTTTTTAGTACTTGCATCATGCTGGCATAATATGGATATGTCGTTTTACAAGATTTTCTGAATACTTGGGAAAGGATTAAATGTAAGTAATTAAGGTAATGTTGTAAGTTAATACATGTAAGCCTGTTTTACGTGTTTATTTATATTAGAAACGATTTTAACAATTAGCTACTTTGTCAGCATAACACGTTTTTACACAGAAATTTCGTACAAGAAATCCTTACTAAACAAATTTACTTTAATTTGCTTAGATATTTTTTCTTTTAAATTTTATAAGCATGTCTATATTGATATATACGTTTGTGATCATTGACCCTAAATAGCTCTACCTACTCTGGTCTCTGGTAAAAAGCCTCGTCTTTAGATTTTCAAAACGATCGTATCTGAAATGCTTGGTTTTAATGACTTCCCACGGCTCTAACTAGGACATCAGTCTGTGAGAGTGAGTGACCGTCACACACTGCGTTCTTCAGATATATTCTTCACTGTATAATCTTCCTACTGCATTGGTTCTTCGAACTATAATAACCTTAGTTACTTTTCAATTTATAGTATTTTTTTAATTTTAAGTCTTGTTATGCAGAGAAACACCGAGCTCCTCTTTACATACACACTGAACAACTTTGAGGTTAACACTTGTGGACCAGCCATTGGTTTCCCATTACGATTGGAGAACGACAATCATAGGCGGTTTTTCTAAGCTAATAAATTTTAAATCACCAAAATAAACATACTTTTTACTGGCGTCACAACTCCTTTCACTCTTAAATCCAGCTCTTCTGGCAAATCCAATTCCAAAGCTAAAGTTTCTAAGTGCTGAGAGGAATCTAGAATCTGTAGGTCGGTTTGTTTGTGGTGTAAATTCAAAAGGCAACCCATGGAATTGAGTTCTTCATCTGTCCGATCCGTGAAATAATTCAAAGTCATCTTATAGCCCAGATCTTTCTCATTATGATCAACAATTTTGCTAAAAAATAAGTAACAAATAGAAAATTGATTCTTTAGTATAAAACTTGATACGTATTGACATGTTCTATAAGTTAACTTAAATATAATTACATTAAAACCCATTTGCATAGCCACCTGATGGTAAACATTGGACAGCCAACAAGTTCTAAATCGATATCTGGTCTGATAATCTGACGTCTCATTTCCAATTCAATTATATAATGTACTACCGTTTCCGTTTCACTCCACATATCACGTTAATGAATAGCGTTACACTGTCCGACCCCATCACTTTTTCAAATATGAGCTATCTGAGCTGGCTTTACGATTCAATTTAGCCTGATTGGGTTATATCTGTAACACATCTGTAGGTTTTTGGGAAGTTTTCTAGTCAGTTACACTTCTGTTCGCTAATATTTGTATGGGATATCTGTAACGTTTAATAATTTGAATTTTGATTTTGCATTCTTACCTCCAATTCTTTTTAAAAATCGTTTTTCTTAACTCGTGCTCTTCCTCATCATAATATTCTTTACCATGATGAACTTTGAAATACTCAAAAGCTGTTTCAAACTCCATAGGAACATTTGCTTGTAGAGAACCAAACTTGATTGGCTGACCGATGTCGATAGAATTCATTTCATGACAATCAAAAACATCGAAATCTGCAAGAGGACGTGTATATTATATATATTTATTTAAGACATAAAACTACTTATATATTACTTAGTTTATATATTTTAGATTATTTTCATACCACTAAGGTGACAAACAAGCATGCGGTCCGTCTGATATTAATCTGGGGCATCATCTGCGCGTTGCCAACCCTTCAAAAATCTAATAACTTCTTTTTTGCTCCTTGGCAGGGTGCTCATTCCACAACCTAAGCGTTTCTTATCTCTGATACCGCACTGTACGTCACTTTTTATGTTCTAAGGTGTGAGAATGAATTCCCTGCCGATTGCGAGCGGTGCGATGGTAGAAAATAGCCGTGAGCAGCATTTTGAACAAACAATTCCTTAGAACTCATTGCATTTTACAAGCAAGCAAGGCAAGAAGTTCTATTTAAAGTAATAATACAATACTTTGATAATCAGCTATCAACTATACAATATGTATTGAAACACTTAGTAGGTAATTTTTTATTTTTATGTAGCATTCTTCACACCATGTGAAACGTCAATCGTGTGAAGAAATTCAGATCTTTAAGAGAACTCCGATATTTAATAGTAGGTACTAGTAGCAGGCTGCTACGTAAGGGTAGCGGGGAGCCGTTGGTTACAGGCGGCACAGAGTCACACGCTGTGGAAAAAGTTAGGTGAGGCCTATGTCCAGCAGTGGACGTCAATGGGCTGATATGATGATATGATGATGACTAGTAGCATTAGCGCCATCACAATTATATTATTGCACGAACATATGTATACCATATACATACTATCCATGAATATAATAACTATTATAAACATAGACTACTTGAAAACGTCAAGCAAATTTACTGACAGCATAGGTGGCTGATCTAAGTTTTCACAGAAATATGTGAGTGCTATTGTATTTTAGTATCTAAAGTGATGCCCAAGAAGACTATTATAGTGCATAGAGGCTGAAACTTGTATGGCCACACTTGCATGTTTTTGACACCAAATTAAAAGACTCTATTTGTGACTTAGTAAGAAAATCAAGTGCAAGTCGGACTCCCGCACGAAGGGTTCCGTACCATTGTCTAAAAAAAGGGCAAAAAAATAACGTTTGTTTTATGGGAGCCCCCCTTAAATATTTTTTTTTATTTTAATTTAAGTATTTATTTTTAAAGTGAATATATAACTTAATATTCTGAGAATATTTTATTCTGTTTTTTAGTATTTGTTGTCATAGCGGCAACAGAAATACATCTTTTGTGAAAATTTCAACTGTCTTACTATCACGATACATGAGATACAGCCTGGTGACAGACGAAAGAACGGACGGACAGACAGCGGAGTCTTAGTAATAGGGTCCCGTTTTTACCCTACCCTAAAAACTAGGTATGTAGCCGCCATATAAGGAAAGATTGGAGGGAATGTTTTGGATGATGATTTGATATAAATTTTATTTACGTGGTTTATTCTCAAAGGTGTCTCAGAATGTTTTTCGTTTTTGAATTGACCGTTACGCGGCAACCACAGATAGCAAGGGGAGGGGAGTGGTCTCAAACGCTTATCGGGCTCGTTTAGTTTAGTAGCGATGGATCGTTTCACGGGATCACAGCGCCCACTCTGCGTGCGAGCGGTTTACAAAAACAACATTTTTTATACCATTGTTCGACGTCACTACAGGACACATTATAATTTGACGAATTTAAGAAATGTGCTAAGCGTGAATTTAATTAAGCATTGGGTGCGCAAGTTTGAAGAGACTGGAAACACAATACCGGATAAATCAACAGCGCGTAAAAGAACATTCAGAACGAACATGAACGTCAAACGCGTTCGCCAGTTATGGTCGACCCTTTTTTTTCTGACTGACTATGCAGTTGGCTGTTGCAGCCATTACTGCTTCACCGGACTTTTTGGGGCAAGACTCTTAAGGAGCCTCAGCCCATATAGCGCCCAACGCTCAAGAGCTGTCACTCTCGGGGGCGTCCCTTCGACCGGCGTGAGTCTTGAACCCGAAGGTAAGTTCCGCCAGGAGGGGAGTTCCCCGTTACGCGGCTGCGGTTGCGATAGAGTGGGGGCGAAAAGCGCCCTGGCACTCTTTGATATTGATTGATGATTAAGTCGACCCACAACAGTCATTTCGATTGCGCGCATCGTCGCTTAATTTGAACAAATTCACTATTCATCGCATTATTTCCAAAGATTTACATTTTCACCCTTATAAAATCGTTATTGTTTAAGAAATAAATGCCGATGATCCTGTTAAACGAGTCGAATTGTGCAGGATAGTGAAAAATCGTTTTAGAAGTTTCAATAACACCTGGTTCTCCGAAATTGCGGATACTGGGCTTCTGACAATCCGCTAAAACTGCATCAAAAACCATAACATTCGCCAAAAGTTGTTGTTTGGGCAGCCATATCAAGTCAAGGAATTATCGGCTCTCACTTTTTTGAGGATGGCCGTGGTCGGAGTCAGCCGGCGAATTCTGATCGATATTGCTATATGATCCGAACTTTTTTGGCTGCAGAAATACAAAACCAGATTAGCTACAACTGTAACACCTTTTGCCAGCAAGATGGAGCCACTTGTTATGTTACTAATGACTCAGTTAGTTGCTCTTCACGATGTATTCCCTGAAAGAGTAATAAGTCGCCGAGGTGACATAAACTGGCCACCGAGGAGTCCAAATTTAACATCTGCTGATTTTTTTCTGTGGGGCTACCTAAAAAGTAAAGTTTACAATCCATTGCCAACTAATCTAAATGTTTTGAAGCAAAGGACCATCGAAGAAATCAACGCTATTTCAAGAGCAACGCTCGAGCGTGAAATGAAAATTTTTAGCTCCAGGCTATATAAGTGTGAATGTTGCGCTTTTTCAAACGGTTGTTTTTCGTAAATAAAATTTAAGAACTGCTCTTTAATTTAACAATAAATAAAATGAGTTTAAATTAATGTCTTCTGTTTTTTATTTAATATCAATATCGAAAAACATTCTGAAACACCCTTTATTATTTTATAAAGCCCCAAGTTAAACGTTATAGTGTCCCAATGAACAATCATGCAAATGCCTTGGGACCGATTTGATAGGCACATAACTATAGAAAGTTGTACATAAATAAGACGAAAAATATGTAGTTTTTTTATACCACTAAGATGAAAAAAAAGCTAATTGTAAAAATTTTATATTGCACTTCTAATATCTTGTCAAGTTATTGCTGTAATATTTGGTACAAACTTTTTGAGTATGTAAATTTTATTTGCTTTTACAGCATATGTACTTAAACCTCAACATACCGAGTAACGAAGATATACGTTGTAAAGATATATTATTACATTGTGTATTAAATAACCACTATGGAATGTAACACATGATATCCCATTACCATTTGTGATTTATCATTACCATTCGATATATCTAGAAGGTATTGAACGGTAATGAGACAAATGGTAATTAGATTTTTATAATATAAAATGTTTTTAAACCTGTGCTTCGCCCGACAGCAAAGAGATGACTGTCACCGACTATACGGAGCGGCGACAGCATAGTCGTGCGTAGCATCGAATGGTAATGAGGGGAACATTAAGAGACACATTTCAAAGTCCTATATTTTATGGAAATATGATCTTTTACCAACTATACGTCGTATTTAGATGATGATAGATGTTTATATCTGTCAGTTCTTCCGACAAAGTTTCATGAAATATCTACCAATTCACAAAGATCAGGCAAAAGGCACACAGATGGTAATATGATTTCAGTTTCTTTTCATTATTCTAGATTTACAACACAAAATCAATTAATCATTGATTGCGTCTAGAAATATTTTTTTTTACAGTTTTATATAATTGCCCTAGCACCTATAAAGGGTTTCGTATTACAAAGTCAAAACAATAAAACTTATTTGCCAACTTATTGTATGTATATATATAGGTACACATATATATACCACATACCTATTATTTTACTACAATAATAGGTACGTTACATGATATAGTCGACGATATATGGAAAGGTTTACTGATGAACCTTTTTATAAATAAGTAACCTTTTTATAAGTAAGTCCTATAATTCTATTATTCGTTCTAATAGAATCAGGCAGGTGTCCTAATGATCCTAAATATGAACATAAGTAGTCTGTCAGTTTTGTTAAAAAAAATTATAAGAACTTAAGTAATAGTCCACCGAAATTGGACTCAAAATAGTAAAAAATACAAATAAATTTCAATAAAATAAAACATATTTACTATTTAATAAACATATTTAATAAACTATTTTTTTTAGATTTTGAGTAGCAGATCACTTTTTACCAGCTGCTTGAAAGAGGCATCATGGTATCGTATACATATATTAATATATATATATATATATATATATAAAGTATGCTTTTCAATACCATTGATAACGGCAAGATATTAGTATCGGAATTCCGATATTAAAAGCTAATATCGGAATTAAAACCTTCCGATATTCCATGCCCTACTTAGAACACGTATTAAGATCTGATACGTCCATCCACTAGGCTACGGATGCGATAATTTTCTTAGTGAAATTATAATATACAATATTGAATGGAAATAATATTACTCAGGTCCTACAAGACATATTACTTTATTTCTTTAAGTGTATGAGTGACTACGCCTTTCCATTCTATTTTGTTTTGTAACTCTGTATGCAGTTTTGCAAATGAGTGTACATTATCAATTCCTTGACAATTAATGTGACTTTTGTTTTTTTGTAACTTGCTTCGTTTTTTAATTAAAAATAAAAATGCAATGCAGTCTTAAAATTAAATTCGTCATTACTACTAAACGGTTGCGACGATTTTGATCGCTCTGGCAGCAAAATGTGAAAGCTTAGTTGTTTTTTAATTGTACATTTTTTTTAATCCAACAATATTTTCCTAAGAAAATATTGTTGGATTGCTAAAGGTTGCTGAAAACGAGCGGATCCCTGCGCGGGCGCAGGCGCGGGCGTCAGTGATTTGCTAGCATCCGGACGGGGAGTCTGTGTCTCACGTCGTTCTGTAATGCTGATCAGTACTTCGGGTACACACACACATCCTTTATGTTTGCCTACAGCAATTTTTTCAATTTGTGCGTTTAAAGAATTTGCAATAGAGAATAGAATGAATTGTTTGATATTGTGTTTTGCGCGTAGACGCTTTAGGTTATTATCTTAGTTAAGTACTCGTACCTACCTATAGTTTATGATCTCGCGCATGAAGAATATCGGTACCAAATTCGTTTAGATTTTTCTGATTTTTGACATGACAACTGATTATATTTCCATCGTAATTTAACTAAGCCAGTCTAGTGTTCGAGTAAAATGCGGAATGTATATGTTGCCTATGTTATACATATAGATGTAACGCGCACTATAGCGGAAAATCTTGCCGTTATCAATAGTATTGAAAAGCATACTTTGGTTGGAAATTTTCTGCTTTAAAATGTGTATAACAAATATATGCGTTTATAGAAACTCCTCCACTCCGCTACTCTTCTGCTACTAATTGAATAAAAAAACTCAAAATCATCTAAATATAATTGGAAACAAATGGAACGAAACTAATTATTTACTAACGTTATGTATATGTTTTTAAGAGAGAAACTTGATAGTGCATTCTCAATGAATTAAAGGCTCCTAGCATTTCAGTAAAAGCAAACTTCGGACACATTTGATATGCATCAAAAATATCCAGCTGACGAAAAACACGATTACTTTTAACTCTAAAGCAAAACTTATGTAAAATACAAACGCTCTGTACCCATGTAATATATACAGTTATCCCTCCTTCCGTTTTTGTCGCATACAAGTTAATAAGCTATTATAATTTCAAACAGGTAAAAATTGGAGTACACAAGGCCTTCCTATTTTTTCAGTTTTACTCAAATTCTTGGTCAAAAGTTATATCACACCTTGTAGTGATTGGGTAGTTACTTTAATCGGAAAGTAATAAAACTACCTCAACATAGTCTTTGTTTCTGAGACAGCTCCAGTGCATACAGAGTTTGCGTTATATTTGAGGTTTAGGACATGCATACGCATTATATACTTTTTAAATCTTTGGTTTGAAAATTTTGTCGCCTTTGAAGCCAATAGAAACTTTAAGAATTATAAAGGCGAATTCGTCTAAGGTGAGGCGACGTTGTACGAAGTGTAAATTTGCCTTTCAATACTAGTAGCACCGACTCTATGGTGCTTGAGGGTACTCGTGCCCACAAACGTTAAGTGTCTGCGGCGCTTAGCCATAATATTTTATAGTTTTACTATGATTTCGGGGACTTGGGGCCCGCCTAAGATTTTATTTGAGCAACGTGCATGTTCGTGGATAGTGTACTGGGTGCTGTATGACAGTTTGTAAGACTTTGGTCAAAAGTACGAAAGCTGTAATAGCATTCTGTAACTATTTAGCAGCTCAATAAGAAGGTATTGAGACAACATCAAATCGCCCGCACAACGGAGCGCCGGCTGGCACAGTTTACGTCTAATTTTAAAATTTAAACAAAATATTTGACTAATTCCGATATTACGATATTGGACTTCTCAGTATGGGAATTATAATATCGGACTTAACGGTCCGAGATTCCGGGATTTCGATATTCCGAGATTCCGATATTCATGCCCTTATTCTAAGTGCAATACAGGTTGTGGATTCGAATATCACCTTATGCCTTTCTTTTTGTTTTTGTAACATTTTACGAATTATGAATATTTAGTTCAGTTAAACAGCTTAGACCAATTTAATTACCTAGGTAGACATTTTATTTTTGTCGTTCGTTGCGGATTTGTTTCTGGGGGTATGCTGACAAGGTTGTTTGGTGTTTTTATTAAATTTCTTTGCTAAAAATAATATGCAGGCCAATATTAATATTCAAGAGAGGATGCGTATTATAGAACTATATAATATGGGTTACAATATATCTCAAATTTTTAATGAGACTGGTTTTACCGTAAGTATTTTGTTTGATGTTAATGTTATATCATAATTTTTTAATACCACACATTTTTGTAAGTAAATATCTAAAAAAAAATTAAAATATAATTCAGTAGTTTGAAAAATGTTTATTTTAATCAGGCTATTTGGTTTTTAGTGGATTACCGTAAAGCGTTGGGTCTTAATGTCTTTTCTTGAATTTTTCAACACGACCTCGAAGTGGACTCTCGCGGCACATTGATGCGACTCAAAGAAGATTTATGGTGGAACAATGGTTTCATGCCGACTGCTGTTTTTAGGAACATGTTTAACTCACACACTGTCCGTCAAGCTCTGCATATTGAAGGATTGCATTATAGAAAGCCAGCTAAAAAACTGTTTTTAACTTATACCCATAAGCAAAAAAGATTGTTGTTTGCAAGGGAGTATTTAGATTTTGACTGGGAGCACACCTTATTCACGGATGAGAAGTCGTTTGAATCATCTGAAAACGGGAGGGTTTATTTGTGGCGCAGAAATGGAACCCGTTATCCAGAACAAAATGTTGTCCCAAATATGGAATCTGGACGGATATCACTTAATATGTGGGGGTGGATGACTGCAGCTGGTCCATAGAAAACCTATGGGGTTTGATGGTGCAAAGATGGGACATGCGAAATAAAAGAACTACAGAGTCATTACGGCTCACTGTATAGAAATTTGGGACAATATTAGAGGAACAGATCTGTTCTAATATAGTCGGATCTATGCGGCGGCGCTTGCTTGCTTTGTTTTTTTATAAAAACAGCACAAAAATCACGTTTGTTGTATCGGAGCCCCCTTTAAATTTTTGTTTTATATTAATTTAATTAATTATTTTTAAAGTATCTATATAACTAAATATTCTGTAAATATTTTAAGCGTCTACCTGTTGCCGTTATCAATATCCAGCAAAATCGAGCAAAATAATCACGTTTGTTGTATGGGAGCCCCCTTAAATATTTATTTTATTCTGTTTTTTAGTATTTTTTGTTATAGCGGCAACAGAAATATATCTTCTGTGAGTATTTGAACCGTCTAACTATTACGGTTCATGAGATACAGCCAAGTCTTAGTAATAGGGTTCCGCTAATTACCCTTTGGTTACGGAACCCTAAAAATAAATTACTATTTTTCTTACAGATATTATTTTACATTTCAATATATTTAAGACATAACATATTTTTTTTACTTTGTTGTTTTTCAAAATTTAGTAGCGTTACCGAATGAATGGTGACTTGTATTTTTTTTATTCTTATGGTTAAGTTTCAATTTTCTTTTCATTACGAAAACTAATACTTAAGCTATAACCATAGAAAAAAGAGACATTTATCAAAAACATTATTTATGATTTATAAAATTTTAATAAAAACCATTTTATTTGATTGCATGTGTTTTAATTCTTGCAAACAAAACAAAAAGTTAAAAACAACTGGTCCTTTTGAGAGAGAACTAGATGTCAAAACATAAAAAAAAAGTAATTCCTAACAAATATACTCAACACGGAAATAGCGTGATTTGAACCATAGGCTTTAAAACATAAAAAAAAGTAATTCCTAACAAAATTACTCAATACGGAAATAGCGTGATTTGAACCATAGGCTCCCCGACTTAAAGTCGCAGTGCCTATGAATCACACCATGGGGCCACGGGGCAGATAACAGTTAATGCGAAATAAACAATACTTATGTAGAACAAACTGCAGTTTACACCTAATTAATTTGTTAGGTTAAGAAACTAAAAGATATAAGAACGGTTTAAATAAACTGGTTAGTATAAAGAAAACTAAACCTCATTTCGTCGATTTTAGGTTAATATTATTGACAGTTCTGATAATGTTAATGTGTGAGTGCGAGATTCACAGAATGTCTTCACACAATTTTAACCTTTACACTATGTATGGACTATTGCAAATGACCGTACATATATTTTTATCAGATTTTTTAAAGCTTCTGAAACCGAAAAGAAGCCTTTCAAAAACTGCAAAATTTCACTGAATTCTGTAATAGGGGCCTTAAATATATATTTTTTTTTATAAATTAAGAGCTGAAGGAACCCATGGACCAATGTTTTCCCTAAGTTAAGATGAGGCCAGAGTGCCGACACAGGTTGCGACCCACACCATAGCCCCCTGCCTCGCCCAAGGAATCTAGGTAAATGAATCTGGTCTCTTATCATTGTCACGATTACCCGCTGGGCTCAACAAGATCGGGAACGATGATGCTGGCAAGAGGTTTCCTTTTGAAACCAAAAGCCTCTACCACATAAACAGGTAACTAACCTTCAGGAACCTCCACATCTTCTTTGTTAACTTCAGGATCATACTCATAGAAGTATTTGATCGTGTGGGTGGATAGAGTACCACTCCAATAATCAAACGATTTCAGTTCGTATCTGAAAGGGTATTACAATAAAATATTTTATTGGAAATAAAGATTACAAGTCCAGATACAATTTACAATACTGCTAAGAAAAATATATATATGTAACTGTATTATTCACTTAACAAAGAGAGAGAACAAACAGTATTTTCAAGGCCAATAGGGCAGAGCCTGCACTAAACTCGCCATTTCTCTCGCACTCACGCACCGCTGAATTTAGTGTCTCTACCACGAGTCTCTATACAGGCACACTTGTGGTTGTGTGTGAGTACAGTAAGATTTATGTGTTGTGCGAGTGTGCGTGCGAGGGGCGTGCTTGTGAAGTTTACGTGCTACTCTTCTTTATATTATACTACTAAATTATTCCCGCAAATTAAAAAACATGTTGGTTCTGTTTACGGTTACTCCTACACAAATATGTCTGTGGATTGATTCACTTCACATATACGACACTAGCGGGAATATGCATTAGATATGTCCCCAAAGTTGATGGAGTCCAATAATTATGATGCGAGCGATATTTTGCCTTTTAGTCTTCTTCCAGCACCGCGGTGGCGAAGACAATGCAGCAGTAGCTCCAGACGCTGCTGCTGTGTGCGGTGCTAATTATGGGAAACTTACCGTACTGATTGGGGTCCTGAAAACTTCCCTAGATGGCATTACATGTGGTGTGAAACTTATATGAAACGGTGTAAACAAGCTCCTCGAGATATTACATAAATAAACACTAATTAAACCTTGAATTCTTGCGAATTAAACCTTGAATTCTTTTAACACATAAAACATTTGTGGCAGCAGCACGCCTGTCCCTTGGTGATTTTTTAAAGAATTGAGATAACTCACAGCACTGGCACATCGACCTTTCCGTCTCGGTAGACATACATCTTCTTTTCAAACGTCCCAACCTTTGGTATCTTGCGTCTTCCTTCGAAGAATTTCACAGTAAGCCCGTTGAACTTTTCTGTTCCTAGTGAATAAAAAATTATGCTCAAGCGCTATTTTGGTTCTTCATTGAGGGTTCTCATTGTCAAGGTTTCATCAGGAACTACAATATGGGGTTTTCCAAGTAGAAGGTGATTAGGTTTGTAATTAATTTTCATACGCCTTCAAATATTTAACTGTTGGGACACGGCATGGCATATTAAGGGTGCTATACACCTTGGGCAAGACCGATGTGGGCATCACTCGAGTTTAGTTCGGATTGTCGGCTTTACATATTCTTACAATATTTTTGTTACAAAAAGGGCAAGTCGTGCTATTTAGAAATTAGGATCTAGAATATCTCTGAGGGATAGGGTTGCCATACGTCCTGTATATACGGGACTGTCCCTATTTGAGAACCTTGTCCCGTATTGCTATTCTGTCCCTTTTTACGATAAAATATGCGTATGCAGCAATAAGACTACAAAAAATAGCTCGAAATTCTAGTTTTTCGAGACTTATTGCTAATCTCGAGAGATATAACCTTAAACGTCGGGTATCAGTTTCCAATATTTATGGCAACCCTACTGAGGGATAGGTTTAGGGAAGTAAATATTTTAACTTTAGCGTCGTAGTACATATATGAAAATCTTTTATATGTACATAAAAATATCAATAGTTTCAGCAAGAAAAGTGACGTTCACAAAGTAAATACTAGAAATAAAAATAAGCTGTTGGTGCATGATACACGTCTACACAAAATAAGTAACTCTTTTACGGGACAATATATACACTTTTATAACTAAGTTCCCAAAAATATTCAAAAGTAAATTTCAATAAGTAAATTTAAATCTTTTATCAAACAAGTACTTTGTAAAAAAGCATACTACAATATTTCAGACTATGTAAAGTATAAAAATCCTTGGGACTGAAGATGCTCAATTACAGCATGCATAGGTAAACCAAATCAAAATGGAAATAATATAAAGTTGTACAGCTTAATTTTTTTATTTTAAACATTGATTGTATTTTTAGTTTTTATGAATTTTTTTTGAAGAGTAACTATCGAGTTTCTTGCTGGATTGTTCTCGGTAGAAATCAACAACATTGTGACCCAGATTTTCAAAATATATTATTTCATAACTTTGACGATTCAAAAGTGATTGTAAAATCCGAATTTGAATAAAACATATTGACTTTGACTTTGACTTACGTCAACTTCTCTTATACGTACACCTGCTCACGTGGTCTTACACTGCAGAAGCGTGAAGAACCAACAAGCAAAACTCCATAATAATTCACAAAACATAAATGGTAAATAAATAAGACACGTCCTAGACTTCTGGACAAAGCTGGTATTAGCCAACAACATGTGAATTGGTTACCTACGTACAATTGCCCAATTATGAGGCTAAAATTCGCGGCCAACTAACTTAATAGCTAAAATATTAACGTTTTTTTGATGTTTGTAGGGTTCCTCGCAATTTTTTTTCTTCATTAAAAAGCTAGCTGTGTGAATAAGCAATGCACGTCGAAACCAAATAAAAAGTTGAAATCATTGCTATACACAGGGCTCGAACCTGCACCCCTTAGAACGCGAGGCAGACACTGGAACCATTGGGCCTCCATCGATTCTACTGCTGGCTAGAGCTGGCTTGAATTTTCTTTCATAAAAGATAATACCTATGTTAATCTACCTTTGTATTTAAAACCCGAGACCGATGGCAGAACACTACTGAAGCTGGACACTGTATTGGTGTAACATTTGGTCTCCATTGTCAAATCCTGTGTAGTTTCCAAATGAAGCTGCAACAATGATATATAGTATTTAGGAAGGAACTTCTTGACACTCCGACGGGTAGTTCGATCGCCGCACGGGACAATTTTTTTGTAATTTTAGTAAGTTTTTGTTCTTTCTGCGATAAGATCGTTAAGACACACAAACTCTATAAAGCGGCTGAAGCAGCGAGTTAAGAGTTGCAAATACGATAGGAAAATCTATATCAAATGTGCGGGACAACAACGCTCTTAACGGCAAATCTTAGTCTTTGTCCCTTTGCAATCACCTTTACCCCCAAATCCTATAAGAAGTCGCAAAGGCGCAACGCCCTAAGAGCAGTAGGTACCTACCACCACCACCCTGTAAATGCCATAAGAAATTCTTTCAAATTTCAAACGCTCATTTCTCGACTGACCTTTGCTAACCGCACCCTTACTTTTACCAGCTCCATTTTTGCCAGGATGACCCTTGTGTGTTGGCCTTCATCTGTGGGGTACAGCTTACAGTAATATAAAGGCAGTTCCTAATTACAAATTAACTGCTTTACAGCACCACTCTAGCCAGCGATCCTGATTAGATTTATGTCGTGTGGCTCAGTTCTGTTTTGAGAAAGTGAGGATATGCTGTGCCGTAATCCACCAATAGTCCGGGTACAACCGGGATAAATTAAAAAAGTCTAAAAATGATCGTTTGAATCTCAGTGATGCCCTGCATGAGGGAAATTGTTGTCCCTGGTGTTGCAAGTGTCCATGAGCTACGGTGACCACTTACCATGGGGCGGGCTGTATGCTTGTTTGCTGAAACCTCTAGTGTTAGAAGTAGGGCACCTGGTCGTAAATCAAGTGTTAGTTATAAACACCCCTCCTTTTTTTAATGACTCTGGTCACAGATGTTTTCTTCAGTAAAAAATCTTTCATAGTGTGGAATTGTGAATATTGGGTAGTGGCCAGCGTTCCATGATTGGATGGAATGCGCTTTGGATTTAGGTCTACTTTCAGCTGGGACGTTGTCATGCTGATGACGATTTTCCTAGGATCATCCCGAAACAATCTTACAGATAGAGTAAAGTTCTCTCACCATGTATAGAGTGACGTCATCATCGGAAGAATTATCGCGTAAGTAGTATCTCTTTACTTCACCACCATTGGCGTCAATACGCAACATATTAGCTTCATTCATGTACCTACAAAGAAAATTAGTTATTAGTGACTTTGACAAATATTAGGCACGTATTAAGCAAAAAGTACATTTCATTATAAGTGCGGGAAATCTATGTTTAGAATGAGTTATGATTGATGTTGGCCGTAGCCGATGAAAAGGGGCAAAAGTCGGAAGGAGTTGGTATGAAAGTCCCGCACGTATATTAAGCGACTGTTTGCGAAAAATTAAGTAAATCAACTTTTTTTTTTATTTAAGTAATGCGTAACTTATAAAATGTGCACAGAAACTGCGTATCACCTGTAATTGACATAACATATGATGTTCGACAGGCTTCCGTCTAAGATGATACAGACGACTTTTTGATTAAAATGTTCATACATAATAATAAATTGTTGTCGCCCTAGAGCCAAACAAATATCACCAATTATAAGACCTGGAGAACGTAAACTTGGACACTTTTTCATCGTCTCCTTCAGAGGTTCGATTTTTACCATTTTTTTTTTTGTAATTAATTTTATAAATTATTCGATTTTGATGAAAGTAATAAGGTAAAATTTACGTATGTGTAAAATTCGTATGCGTAAAAATTCGAAATCAAAATCAAGGATCCAATATGGCGTTCATTTTTTGGTTTATTCCAAAAAATGAACGCCATGTTGGATCCTTGAATTTGGTTTCGAATTTCTAATAAAAAAATGTAAATAAAAATGTCTATGATTTATTGGGTTGGTAAATCCGTTATATAGTTATTTTTTTATTAAACGCTGAGATCCAGTACGTCTTCGATTTTTTTACGAAAATTCTATGAAACTAGTTAGTTGTTGCAACACTTGTTTCTTGTCAATGTAAGAAGTAATATTGGATATTCGAGCGTGCTGAATCAATTTTATTGTCTGCAATAAAAAATCGAAGATGGCGATTTTTCATTAATTACGCATACGTATAATAATAATATGGTGATATATTTTATGTTTTGTAACATCTTTACGTCGAAATATAATAAATATATAAAACTTCTTTTGAATTTTGAACTTTTAATGTAAATTTTTAAAAATATTTTGTGCATCTTTCGATAATTAAAGGCTATTTAATTTAATTTAATTTAACATCTTTATATACATATACTAGCTGACCGGGCAGACTTGTCCTGCATGATACCGACTGCAGCGCCATCTGCCAGGCTGATTTGTCAATCTAAACCATCCAGGCGCCACCCAAACGCATACAAAAAAAATCATTCAAATCGGGCCATCCGTTTAGGAGGAGTACAGTGACATACACACGTACAGTAGAATTATATATATTAAGATTCATAAATTAAGAATATGTATTTGTAATATTTTTCTATTTCTACAATTAACTTCTGTACAATTAAACTTAACATAAAATTAAGCTATAATACTAACAAATAACATTAATTTATAATTAATTTTCATATTATGAAAATAAAAGGCTTTATTGTTTTTATTATTTGTAATACAAAACTGGTTCTTACCAAGCTTCGTAATGTTCAATGACGTCGTGTATAGGGTGTAATATTTCATATTTTATATTATAGTCGACAGGCCATACAATTTTATGTCTGGATGTTTCTGCAATTAAAATTCATTTACAATAATATTTTTTGGTTAATTTTGTTTAAAGAAATCCTTCTAAAAAGGAGGTAAAATCCTATGTACCTTCCATAGCACCCGGTCTAGGACTAATAAGTTATTTTTATGTCAAAATGGTCGTTTGTGTTGATCTAGATCTCAATTTGTATGTTAATTATGAGTTATTTAGACACAGGAAAGTTAAACTTTTATTCTTCAATTGGCATCAAGGATTTAGGTAAATTAAATTACTACCCAGGTCTCCATATTACGAGAGATAAGGTAACTAATGAAATAAGAGTCAATCAAAAGCGGTACATATGAAAAACTCCTAAGCATTTTAACATGAGTGACTGTAAGAGCAAACACAAATGAAGAATGCTGTAAACTTACAATGCGTGGAACAGTCAGAAGAAGGAGTCTTTCTTTTTCAAAATTTGATAGGTTGTCTCATGTATTTGGCAACAAATACCCGACCAGACATAATGTTTCCAGTCTGTTATTTAAACCAGTTTTATAAAAATCCTAGTTATACTAACTGCAAAGCAGCGAAACGAGTCTTACAGTATTTAAAAGGTACAATAGAATATGATTTGATGTTTAAAAAGACAAAAGAATCGCTGACTGGGCTAACAGTCGAAATAGGAAGTCATACACCGGGTGCGTTTTTAAATTTTTTAATTCGCCTATATCGTGAGAGTGAAAAAAAACAGCCGACTGTTGCGTTGTCTTCGACGAGACCGAGTATATGGCACTGTCTTCAGCGTCGAAAGAAGCCGTATTCTTACGTTTTCTGCAAGAAATTACAGGTGAATTCAATGCTGTCGTTTCGTACAATGACAACCAAAGAGCACAGAAATTAGCATTGTATCCTGTGCACCACAGTAGAACAAAACATATCGATGGCCGATATCATTATATTAGAGAGTTGGTCGATAGTAACAAAATTAAATTATCGTATTTACGACACAGACGAAATGGTGGCGGATGTTCTTACTAAAGGATATGGGTTTGACTAACTGAATGTGTATTTTATACCTAAACATTGACTTTGTTATACCTGTTACACATTTTTTCAGTAAAGTACAGTCAAGCCGAAATAAATGTGACATTTTACTATAGATATTAGTAGTGTAGTACAGTCATGTCTGTATGTAATTATTGATTATTTTTGACATTTTTTTTTTTTTTACGATTAAGTTTACGGCTGGTTTGTAGTATTTCTATATTCTATCTAACACTTATAAACTGTTTAAGTCTATTGTTTTAATATGTTAAATATACTAAAAATACAACAGGGAGCTTATTGCAAACAGTCTCTAGTAAGCTAGACTCGAGTATTCGGGAATGCAAGTACTTTCACGGTTTTTTAATAAGTTCTCAATTGTAAGTTTGTCCATGTTTGTGAGTGTGAATTTTCAACCAAAACATACCCAATCATACTTACTCATATAATATTATACATATACATTTAATTTATATATAGGTACATTTAATTTTGGTGGCCAATACTTTTTCTAAAGTGTTTTCAGAAGAACCTAAATGGTCAAGTACGGTGCGATTTTTGAGAAACTTCCTCCCGTGAACGGTTAGGTTGTTGAAGGGTTTCATGCCAAGGAGCAAGCGATACCCCTAGTATTGCAAGTATCCATACTAGTATCCATACGCAACAGTAACCGCTTACCATCAGGCTGACCGTAATCTTGTTTGCCACCTTAGTGGTATAAAAAGAAATGACCCGATTAATCATGTACAGCCGTAGACAAAAGTTATTAGATAAATTAATATCATGAATACAGGTGCATGTTCTCAAAATCTATTTATATGAAAGAACAAACTGTCTAACTGACTGACAGAGTGATATATCAACGCACAGCCCAAACTACTGAGTCTAGACTAGACTTGAAATTTTGCAGGTTACTGATATAATGTAGACGAGCACCAAGAAAGGGTTTTTTTTTATAATATATTTGAATAAACAAACAATTATATGAATAATGACTCACAGCCATAAGGCTATGGAATAGTTTACCCTTTGATGTCAAAAAAGCACAAACTTTAAGAATATTTAAAAATCTCGTAATCACACATTACTTAAAAATTTAAGCTGTCTCATCAACACTGTTTATTCATCTATATTATTTAAGATGTATGTAGTTTGTGTATTTATTTTTTGTTATGTATTTGATATATATATGTATATTTATTTTTTGTACGTATTAGTATTATTTATTATTCATATGTATATAAATTTAGCTATTGCTATAAATGTATACTTATATTGTAAAGTTTCAGTTAGCACATTCTACTCAATAATTTTATAAAGTCTCCTCTACCCAAAGGTTGTCTGGAAGAGATCGCTCATTAGCGATAAGACCGCCAATTTGTTATTACTTTTATTGTTTAATTGGTTTGTTTTCTATATGCGCAATAAAGTATATTATTATTATTATTATTAATTATAACTTAATAAAATAATTTACAATAAGTTGTAGTAATCATTGTGCCTGTACCGTTTACCACAGATTATGTTGGTAAGAAGAACATTGAAGTGTAGAGTTTTAAGTTTGGATTTAAACGACGGCGACATTTTTCTATCTGTTTATTATTAAAATTTATTCTAGTATGATTTGACGACGAATTTCTGCAGTTTTTTACGAAGATCTGTGAAGAGTTAAGCATCGAAGACTTATAGAGGATGAAATGAAAGCAATAAGCAAGTAACGGTGAGTAAAAATTGTGAAATTTTTCAGTTAAAGCTCCGACAAACTGATGATTTTTGGCGCCATAATGTGTTGATGCTAGGCTTTATGGATTAAATTTCAGTAAACAGTCTTTCAGAGCTTCAGATAAAGCCTGGACACATTAAAAAAAAATTTAAGTGTTGTGAAACTACACGTTTCGCAAAATGAAGGGGTAAAGTAAGGGGTTGGACGTTTGTATAGAAATCCGTAATTGTTTAAGCTAAATGCACAAAAATTGGTATTTAGCCTTTAAGTTAAAAATTTAAGATTGACAAAATTCTCCTCTAGGGGGCAAAATAGGATATGAAAATTTGTATGCACGGAGAAAAAACTTTAGTAGCCACAAGTAAATAATACTAGTAATCACTAAAATATTAGTAATTCCGAGGACAAGTAAATTACATTGAAGGTTACCAATAAGTTTTACTTATTGTATTTACTAACAGGAATAAAACTAGTCTTGTTGGAATAACAGTGTTGCTTACTAAAAACGAGTTAATATTATTGGAATGATACAACGTAACACGCTTATAATAAGCGTTTACACCGATAGTTCCTGATGAAGCTCTGTGATTCATGTACCTAGTAGTTGAAGGGCTGTGGCTCAAGGTGCGTCAAATTTGTTCAGCTCATATGGTCACCACCTGAGAAGGGGCGGTAAACGGGGATTCTTCGTCAGGTGAGGAGTTATACCTGGAGAACGCCTTGGTCTACTTCCACTTGCGATTCGGTTTGTATATATGCGAACTATCGAAGAAACTTCAATAGCGCGATGTAGGACGCGTGACGTCAACCTTGATTCGTAACGCTACGATATGATATTTGTGATTAGTAAACTTCACTTATTCTTAGAAAGGTGTTTGTAAACGTTAATTGGCCTTCACTGTTATGACAAGTAGTGTTTTATCTTCCCACTTTAATAAAACTTTTTGTAATCTTTAGTAAGCTTTTTATGTTGATATTAATTACCTCACTCATAATTGGAGAAAAGTTTTATAGGTTTTTTAAAATTCTGTAATCCGAAGTAGGTACAAATTATATTTTTTCGTAAAGTCATAAAACTATGTTGTAGTTATTAGTATACGAAATTAATAAAATGTACTTAAAATATATTGTTTTGTAATTGCCAGAAAAAAAATTGAAGTTAATAAAAATTTCGAAACAGGTTTTTAATTCGAACAATACATTTTCTCTCTGTGTGAGAATTCCATCGATTTAATCATGGGGGAATTTTGATATTTTTGTATGGAAAACCATAAACAGTTCAAAACTTCTTTCTTCAAAAGCACACGTGGACAAAGTCGCGTGAAAAATCTAGTATTAAATAAAACTTACCCAAACCACGTATAAAATCTAATTTTGAAATAAGAGTACACAGCAAAATGGCGGCTAAATTCCGCATTTTGTCCATGTTAGTAAGCAAAAACTTTTAATGCCAGTAAAATATATCATAATTTTATTTTATATAAAAATATAATCTACACAAATTAATGTTGGTGACTTTATAATAACGCTTTAATCATGTACAAATGTTTTTTTAAAGTTAATGAGATAAATTAAACCAAATGAGGAAAATGTTATCAAACATTATTTTATGGGCAAAATAACACCTCTACCTAGCAACTACCTAAAAAAGTACTTTTGTGGTGTGTGTTTTGTCGACAACGAATTTATCCTTAGAAAAGGCCAACCTAACTCAAAGTCATCATTTGCACCCATAGTAATACCATATGCATAAAAGTTTATTGCATATGGTAGTACTAAATTCCGAGTTTGAGTATATATACGAAGCATACGTATTAAAACTAAACAGTGCCCTTGGTGGTCATATTTTAAACCCGTTTTTCTAAAAATACTTTTATATACATTATCATATACTATAATAGTATAAACTATACTTAAAATTGGAGTGCTATTTTGAATCTGTTGCCTTGAAACGTAAATGATCACGCTCGAGCTGTTCGGACTCTGGAATTCCAGAGAAGAATGTATGCAAGTTCATTCACAGGTTTCGAGAGGTAGGTCAGAATTCCAATTCCAGAGTCCGAATAGCTCGAGACTGTTCCCAATAAGATCCCTGTGCGGTTTCAGGGAAACTCCCTCCCCAAAACGCTTAAGTTATGGAATTAGTTCCGTGTCGAGGGTTTCTCTAAGGACTACAATATGGGGTTTTTCAAGGAGTCGTTAGAGTTACAAAAGTCCATGACACACTGACCACATGGGACACAGCATCAAATTCAGGCAGCGCATACACTTGAAAATATCTTCTTTATTTTGGAGGATTAGATAAGCCGAATGTCGCGCGTCGGTGGTAGTCAGTCGGTGGGTTCCGATTTCAACTTGCGTCCTGAGTGGCGTAGGTTCGAGCCCGGCATGTACCAATGGGTTTTATTCTTAAGTTCTTAAGTATATTGATAATTTAGATCACTGGTGAAGGAAAACATCCAGAGGAAACTTGCATACCTACATCTGAAAGAAGATTCAAACGACGCGTCGTAGGTGTGTTAAATATCATTTACTTGTTGGCCCTCCGACTGACATGAAAAAATATAATAATTATATATGTTTTCTTCAGTCTATTTAAAGAAAAGCGTGGAAAACACCCATGGCAAACAATAAATGAAAGTCAAAATATTAATAATATACAAAAATGCTACTCAGTATTCATTTACTATTCTGATAACTCAAATAATTAAAAAAAAACATTTTTATTTACTCGATGTTGATTTGCTCCTTTCCTAGCATAAACCGGCACATTGAAAAGATCGCCTAAAAACGGCATCATTTTCTCCGGCACATTCTTTTTCATCGATCGTTCCCTCTCCTTCTTCATCACAGCCACCTTCTCCTTCATGTTACAGAAGGCACATAATTCCGTTTCTTTTGAAGGTTGTGAACCAAGGTACCGCAGTACATGATTACTCTTAAATGATTTTTGTCTATAAAGTAAAGCTTGCTCTAATAAGGAACAAACAGTCATGGTCAGAATAATCCATTTTGTGTACATCTGAAACAAATATATTAAACATTATATGTATATCACATAAAACAAAATCAAAGGATTAGTTTTGGACGTCCCTAACCTCTCTTTATGATGTGTAATTAAATCTTTAAAAAACAATATATGTTTACACGCATTTACTCTCGGCTTTGCTTGCGCAGGATTTGTTCTATAGCACGAGTTCACTATAATGTGCCACCTTCCACCTATCTTTGTGGCAGGTCACTCTGCTGCAACGTAAGGAAATGGTGCCCCGCAGTATCATATGTCCTCTTCTATCTGTTCAACTTTCTCTGTTTCAAAAATCAGATCCGTCTGTTACTCCCTTTTAATACATTAAGAAAAAGGTCCGTCGATGTCGGTCCGCGGAAAAAACCTATTCTTGCGGGAACTACAGATCAGGCTTAAAAGGATACTTTCCATATAACTATACTATCCAGATATCTAAGCAATAACAAACAAACTGCAGGATTTATTTATTAGTTAGCATCGACCCAGGTTTTCATGTGCCAAGTGTATCATCTTAGTGTCTCCTTCAAAATATTGGTAAGCATTTGGCAAACATAGATCTTAGATTGAGTTTGGTTCTTCGCAAGCACACGGTAAAAACAGATTACTTGAAAAAATGCAAATTGCTTTGTATCAAAGCAAATTCATTAACTACATAAAAACAAATGAATCGAGTCAAAGATAAGTCATTCTTTAAGTGAAAGATGTTTCGATTTCCATTAAGGAAATTATTTGTTAGAATAAGACATATTATTCTTTATTTTAGCAATTAGATTTGATTAATTGATTCTTCAGAGTAGGTAATAAATATTTCTGTTTGAGAATATGCAATGACAAAGGTACTTATACACAGTACCGATAATTCAAAAACACCATTCTTAGAGATCTAACTGCGTTCTTAATAAGTATCTGTGACTATTGTATTTTGTTCGAATTGATTCCTCAATGATTTAATTATGAAAGTATTAAACCATAATAATTCTAAATAGCGCGTTCTAGCTTAGTGTCAATAACTGTACATGACCATCTGTGTATATTATTTAGATTTATCTTAGAAAGGATTAAATTCTTGATTTTAAAAAAGTCCATCTTTTTTACTGAAATAAAACTTAATCTCAAAATAAGCATATTTATCTTAAAATTACAAAAAATCTAAGAATAAAATAGTATCAGAAACAGACAGGTGGTAATTTTATAACAAAAATATATTTTTGATCTGAGAAAATATATTTTTGGAATAACTAAATATTTTGAGAAAGTACTCCGTCTTGTAAAGAGAAATCCTTTTTATCTGTGCACTCTCGCAGAGGAAGTAGCTTAACTCAATAAACAGCCGATATGACAACAAATCTTAAATCTTTAAAGAAACCCCAAGTTTCACCAGAAATTATAACCAGTATAAACGTTAAAGCAAGTAATAATTAGTGCCCAGGAATTTCAGAAAAGCGTAGCAGTTTCAATATTTTGAAGTTCATGTTTTTTGTTTTAGTAATTATTAGGTCACACGAGTGGAGCCAAGAAATTAATAAATATAATTTTGCTGCGTCAGAGATCGTCAAGCAAAGGAATCACTGATTCGGTACCGATTTAATTTGCCAAAAAAATTAAATCCAGACATTTTTGACGACATGATAATGCGCGACGGTGCGGACTCTGGATGTAATTTGATGTAAAATTGGTATATTTCGAATGTACTTATTATCAAAATCATTAGATCTTCATGACAGATTTCGAATATTATAGTATAATTAAGACGGATTCACGGATTGCATTATAAACTTTT
This sequence comes from Apoda limacodes, assembly GCA_946406115.1. Lineage (NCBI taxonomy): Eukaryota > Metazoa > Arthropoda > Insecta > Lepidoptera > Limacodidae > Apoda > Apoda limacodes. Next base: position 16,212,795 of record OX291564.1, on the reverse strand, counting down.
CAAAACAGACGAAACTATTACTGTACGTCATTAAGATACAAGTGAGCTAGGCTGCTTATTACAGACGAGTGTGTTGCAGCCCGAGCCGAAGGGGACGGTGTTATTGAGCCGAGAGCTCATTGAGCAGAGCTTACGTGTTTCATACGCCAGTTTTCAACACACTTAAAGGGCAGTAAATACTTATATTAGTGTTAAAATGTTGTAAAAAGTCGATATTTAATGAAATCGAATAGTTTTAATATATTTTTAACATAATTTATTTTTCTGAAAATAAGAACTTAGTTCATAAGCTCTCTTTATGCTAGAAATGTCATTACTGCACAAGTCCTTAATGTACGCTATTAATATGCTGAAAACAGTGCAGTAAGGGCTATTTTTGGGCCAAGTGTAGAAAAGCGAACTTGTACTGGACTTAGACATGTGAAACCTTAAATCTGCACAGTAAAAAACAAACTACAAAGCCTGCAACGCCTTGCTTGGCAACGACAGCACTAGGGGTCATTCTTAATCTCAGACCCCTTTATCTTGTTATACAACAAGAAGCTGCTGCTGCAGCCATACGACTTGAAAAAGTAGGGCTCTGGAAACGGGACAACAGAATCACTCATGCACGTCTTAAGGAGACAGTAGGCAACGAGCTTCCAATGATAGAGGCGACATGTGACATCATCCCGAAAACCTTAGTCTTCGACAAAAGATACCGCATCCAGCTTCATGAGGAAGAAAAGGATAGCTCTGGAATGCATGAAGTTAGGATCTTCACTGATTGCTCTAAAACAGAGTCTGGAACGGGCGCAAGAGTTTTCTCCCATGACCTGAACATCAACATATCAACGACCTTGGGTGCACTTAACACCATATTACAGGCAGAATGTCTCGGGATTACCCGAGCTGCAACAGCGGTCCTGTCTAGAGACATAATCGATGCATCGATACGCATCATTTCCGACAGTGCCGCTGTGCTACAAGCTCTCAATAACAACCGCATCAACAGTGGACTAATCCTGGAGTGTCACTGAGAACTGCAAAAAATTGCATTGAAGAACCGGGTTACTCTTCAATGGATACGTGGTCATAGTGCGGCAGATCAGTTGGCAAACAGGGGATCGGGCACTAAATTATTGGGACCCGAACCAATCGTACCGATACCTTTTACACAACTCAAAACGTGGTTACGTGACAGAACCTGACAACTACACAACAAACAGTGGGCAGAGCAAACGGACTGCAGGCAAACCAAGAATGTTCTTACATCCTTGGACGCTAATCTGTCGCACAAGCTGTTAAAACTTAGTAGATAAAACCTACGCTACATAGTTGGCATAATAACAGGCCACTGCTAAACAAACACTTTTTTACCGACAGACCTCTATGCAGGGGCTGCATGGAAGCCGATGAGACACCTTCTCACGTGGTTCTACATTTCAAAAGCGTGAGCAACCAACGGACAAGGCTCCTTAAGAATTCACAAACCGTGAGAGAGGCGCTGAATAACATCAGATTCCTCCTTGATTTCTAAACGGAGCTGGGATGGTATGAGAAACCAATGAAATGAACCGGTTACCTATGTACAATGGCCCTATCATGAAGCGAAAAACATAAATCCAACTAACTAACCATAAATCTGCAATGGGTTTTTTTTATTATTCGACTTACCTAGGATTGAACCGCGTGGTCATTAACCTCGATAATGGCTAATGGTGGAATTAATATCATGATGGTAGAAACTAATTTGATTAAAAAATTAATCATAAATACTTGTAGATTTAGTTACGTTAAAGTTGTAGGTATATTTCGATTTAAAAATATAAAACCACAGAAACAAATAACTTACCTTTTTTATATTAGTAGTTCAACATCTGGATCGTCATCATAAGTCTTGTTTCAAGTCGTATAAATTGATGATAAATATAAATGATATCCACTTACGACTTTATGCATATTTACGCAATATTACAAATACATCTGCTAACGTCTACAATCGAGTGTACAACGGCTCGAAAATCCAATCAAAACTCGAATGAATCGAATTGATTTTATTGGCGTTAAATAAATAATCCTTTAATATATAATTAACTTTAAAATAAATTTTACTTTGCATACTATGTCTAGAAATTACATGTAAGCCATTATAGCCAATATCGATTTTTTTGCAGGCATTGTTAAAATAACCTATAACACAGTTAAATTGTATAGATCTTATAACAAGTAAGAAACAGAATGTTTTTCAAAGAAACAGGTATTGAAATTACTAAGAAATACCTACCTAGTAAGGTAATCTTATGATTGTTATAAATAATAGTTACTTACTGTTAGTCCTATCGATAGTGTCCTAGTCCTACCACTTTTACATATTCCTGCGATCAAAATTGTGTGTAAATGTTTAACAACAATTATTGAAAACTAGATTTTTAATTACAGTAATGAAGTTTGCTATAACAAGCTATTATGTAGCTATAGTTCGTTTAAGCTCGGTTGTAGATATTCCAACGGGAACTTTTGAATTTTTTGGGATAGAAAGTAGCCTATGTCCTACTCTAGGACCTAACCTATATGTGTGCCAAGTTTCATCCTGATGCGTTTTATGGTTTGAGTAACAAACATCCATTCAGACATACTTTCACGTTCATACATGAATGAAAGCGCGACAGCGATACCACAGAAAAAGATATATTTTTATAATCCCTATAGATGCGTTGAAAATTTTTAAAGACGTGTAGATTGTTTTTCATACAAAATTGATTTGTTATAATTTTCGAAGTTCCGTGAACTACGCTTCGTATTAGAAACAAAAAGAACGGTTTTTGGATTCAAGACATTCTGATAAGCCATTATTTTTTTATATTTTTTGGAAGTTGCTCCATACAAGAAATTCCGGCACCTTTGTAAAAATATTTAAAAATAATGACTTATCAAAATCTGATGAAACCAAAAACCGCGAGCTCTTAAGAGTTTGTTCATTTTGTAAAATTGAAATATAAGTAAAATTGCGGGAACTTGACTATGCTAAAATTCATTTTCTATGAAACAATCTGCGGCATTTACCCTTTATAAATTCGAACTCCGATGATCATCGGCCAACGCCAGACTGGGTCCTAGCATATGGATGGATGGCACATCGGATACAGATCAACATTTGGTGCAACGTTGAACTCAATGTAAGAAGCTTGTATCACTCAGAAGCATCGATTATGCAAAATTAATATAAGTAGGAAATGACCAAATAGGTTAAGTAAAACCTGTAAATTTCTCGCTTGGTGTGTAGTTCATATCGTGAACCACAGATGGCGCTTTTACACAAACTTGATAAAATATAACAAGTAGAGCGCGCACGGTACTTTTTCTTCTGACTGACTACTGCAGTTGGCTGATGCAGCCATTACTGCTCCACCGGGCTTTTAGGGCGAGACTCTGTAGGAGTTTCAGCCCATATAGCGCCCAACGCTCAAGGGCTCCTCGCGGGGGGAGCCTCGGCTTGGGTTGTCGCTCTTGGGGTCGTCCCTTCGACCAGCGTAAGCCTCGAACCCGAAGGTGAGTCAGCGCCAGGAGCAAAGTTCCTGGTTACGTCGCGAGTGAGTGGAGACGAGAAGCGCCGCGGCACTCTTTGATACCTCGTGTATGAGGTAAGCATACTCCGTGCGTTCACCGACGAACCGGGGACATCGATGTCGTGTGGGGCTACTAGGGGAGGTCGTCGTGACTAGTCTCGCTTCGCAATCCGGATAGCGAGATCGTCGTCAAGGGCCGCTAGTACGCGCCGAGACCGCCTAACAATGGTTTTACGACCGTAACGTGGTTGGTCGGGGGGAATGGTAGTTTGTGGATTGCACAATTAATCGGTTCGGACGCGCGCGTTGCGTTAATGTCAATACCTGTCGCCCGTAGGTTCTATGAACTCCCACTTTGCCTTGAGGAACGTAGAATTTACAAAGAAGACACTCATGGGGGTAATTATGATCTTAGCACCGGCTTTACCTGCACGTAATGACACTGATTACGAGTAAGTGTAATAAAATTTTTGTTACTAACATATATGTATCTAACAATTACAAAACCTTCAATAACACTTACATATTACTTTTGCAAGAAAACTACCTTTTCAATTACAATAAACCATGGTCGAAATACTCTAATAATTAACTTTAGTTGATAAAATTTCATCTTTTACCAGCTGTACCTTGAGTCTTTAACTTTTCATATTAAACTGGTCAAATGACTGTACCCAGTTCCAAAACCTACTTCAAATTCAAATGGATAATATTATTCATGAGTGTTCAACAGAATACTGGCGTAAAATCTTTAAAGGAAGAAGTAGCTGATACTGATACTTGGAAATTGATAAAAAATAGAGATTGGGACGAATCATTTGAGAGATCAAAAGTAAAATATAACACACCAACTGTAAGTGACCTAAATCAATTCTCCGTTGAATATGTGCAAACAAAAATTGATAAGGAAAAACTAAAACGACTGAAACCTATATTAGCTAAGCTTAACAAAGTTCTAGTTAAGAGGGTACTTCCTCACGGGTACAAATCCCCAATTTTGGAACACGACCAATCATTTAAAACTATATACAGACCTCTGTTTAAATTTCATAAAGTAAGGCCTGTCATTCAAGAAGAAACAGAGAACGAATTCGAAATCGACGATGAAATTAATGCCAAAATCAATAAGAACACAAAATCTGATGAAAAGTTACTAGAACCTTTTAAGTTATGGATTCCAAAAAGATATCGCGCACGAAAAGAATATGATGTTCAAAAAAATCTTCTGGCGGATATAAAGTTTCTTCTCAAACGTATCGAATCTGACTCTTCTAAAAAAAAAACAATTGACTACCAGAAGATATTAAAACTTTTCGATCGTTATGATACAAAAGGAGGATTCTTAAGACAAAAAGAAGGAGATGGTGGCGCCTCCAAGAAAAAAGTCAAGAAGCCGACTTATCCTTTTTACAATTATTGGAACTGGTGGAATGTAAGTTTACCATTCATGTTAAATACGCAACATTCTTACTCACATTCTTGTGGAAACAATCTAAAACTTTCACATTTTTATATTATAGCAATACTAAAGAATTTTCCTTGGGTATTTTAGTCACACCTTGGGTATATGTTGGTGATGAAGGACTGCATCAATGTTTTGGCTGCGGTAATACGATCGGTGAAATGTGAATGTAACTATTATAGATAGCTGTTCAGCAGAGTAGTTGACTTTAGTAATATCTCTGACCTCCCTTTCAGGGATAAGTAATGGGCATATTATTTGTATTATTATTCTAGTATACTATAGCTTACCGCTGTTTGTACTGGCCTTCTTATCGCTTGGTTCATGGCTCATTACTGGTAGTTGTTGTGTCATAGGATTCAGTAATGTTCGGACTACTTTTACGGTCTTATAATTTTAGCTTTTGCTCGTGGTTTCACCCGCCCTCAATTCTGTTATCGGTGTAGGATTTTAACGGCAACTTCCAATTATAGGAAAAAAACCGACTCACGCCTGTTGTTTTCAAGTAGCCTTTGTACTTCCCATGGACTCAAACTATCTTTATGCCAAATTTCATCTTAATAGGTAGCGGTTAAAGCGTGAAGAGGTAACAGACAGACAGACAGTCAGACAGAGTAACTTTTACATTTATAATATTAGCATAGATTGATTTTTGTATCAGGATATAAAGAGTTTTTATAGTAATAGTAATGTTATTCAATAATTATTCGGTATAACTTCAGTGGATAACAACTTATTGGCGCAATTCTAACGCTATTCTAACGGAACCCATATAAATTCCCACTTCAGAAAACTGAACCTTATTTTAATTATAAATCCTCAAATGTAGTTGAAAATTATTTGCCAAGATTATTATGGGAACAAAGACAACGACCAATCTTATAAATCTTACAACAGACCTGACAATCTTTCACAGTAAAATCAACTAAAAGATATAGCTGTGTTAAACACAGCCATTATTTAATAAGACCACAATGAAAAATCAAATAAATCAGACTAAGTCAAACAGATGACAAATAGTTTTTAACTATTTTTGAGGATTTATAGTTAAAATAAGGTTCGGTTTTCTCAAGTGTCAATTTACAAAAGCGATAACACATACAGAGGGGCAAATTATCTGCTTAGAATGGCTTATCAATCGCTTATTATAACATAGCAGGGTAAAAAACAATTGCGGTAGATACTTACTTTAAAAAATATTCTTTGGTGTTAAGTGAATTATCTCTGTCACAAATTCTCATGGGAAGCGACCGTATCAGGGATGACTTATACGACAGTCATCTTTGGACCGTATATATTCCTATTTCAAAAACTAGTTTAAACCTCTAGGAAGAGCTAGTTTCAATATAAATAATATTTCGAGTGAAATTGTGGTTTAAGTGCGTTTCTGACGTCCAGTAGCGCCATCAATTGTCATTTTTTATTTCCTCTTTATACAAAGCTAATTTCAAAAATGTATTTTTACAGAAATTTGCTTATAAGCTATTTTTATAAATTGTTGTATTGTTTTTACGATATATCTGTAAATTGTAGATAGCAGTTCTGCTAAAAGTAGCCGTTTTTTGGCAGATATGCTATGTACAACTCACAGATTTATCCTAGAACCAATAAAGTGCTCCAAAAAAAGGGGTTTCACTTCGGAAGTGCTGGCAGAAGTGAAAACTTGAATATTAACGTTGTGCATTTTTGATATTTTGGAATGGTAAGATAATAATTTTGCACCAATTGCTTTAATTATCAGTATAAAAGTACTATTATTTATGTGGTAAAATACAATATTCATTTATTGCACTATCGTACTTAAACATGACATAGTCCATTGAAATGTTACATGAGTTTTGCATTTGTTAAAGGACGCAATTTTATTTTTGGGACATGTGTGTAGGCAAAACAATTTGCTACAAATTATGTCTTTACGAATTTTTTGTGAGACGCATAGTTTCCTAGATATCGCGAAAAAAGTGTTTTCACCCCTTTTTCAAAGATGGTAGCCGGATGACAAGGGTGGCCATCTCTCAAACTTGAGGTTAAGCTTCTATTGACCCTCCACATATGTCCCAAAAATAAAATTGCGTCCTCTAACAAATGCAATATTCAGTCCTTAAATTGTAACATTTCAACGGACTAACAATTTATATAACATTAAAAATTTAACATTTCAGAACTTTCGCCACACGGTAGAAAGTGAGGGGTATACTTCCTCTTCTACTCTCCCTCCGTCTTACGAATTTTCGATCAGGTCACATGTCTTGACGCGAGTTAACATTTTTACCCGTCACAAAAAAAGTGCACAACGCCGCTAAAGAAGTTTTCACTTCAGAAATAGCTAAAATATAACCTGTTAAGTATTTCTGAATCACATTTTTTTAATTCGCTTTGTATAAAGAGGAAATTAAAAAAATAATGGATGACGCTAGTTAACAAAGGTAACGCTCTTAAGGCTATGGCATACCCGAGCAAAAGCGTCTTGTTTCGACCAGTGTACAAAAACATATAACACTATTGAAGCATACAGTTTCGCTTACGATAGGCGCTAGCACGTGACCGCACGTTGAAAATCTCGGTTTTCTCGGTTTTGTTGGCATAAAATTAAAATATCGATTTATTTTAGAACTATGAAATTAGCAAATTCGCTTTGTCATAATAATAAATATTTTAAGAAATAAGTATAAAGATAATATCACTCTTAGTTTTCCAAATAATTAGAATTTAAGCCTAAAAATCGTGTCAGAATTATTATTTTTTCTACGTGTTTTAAAAGGCAAATGATTTTAATATAAGCAAATTCACTTAATTCAGGTTTGAACTATAACATATATTTATTTCACATCAAAAAGTGTACTCAGGACTGTATTAGATTGTATTAATCAAATTCTTGCATCATTAAATCCTTTGGGTATGCCATCACCTTATCCGGTAGTTTTTTACCAAAACTGACTGAGGTGGACGAAATGACATTTGAAAAGTATACTAGATAACTAGGATTTTAGCTTATAATAAATATGCCTTATTTTGCATGTATATGATTAAGTATATGTCTTATATGATCAAGAATATTTCTTTATTTTACATATACATGTATGATAGTAAAGTAGAACTCTGATATTTCCAAATGTGTTAAATTGGTACAGTTTCTTTTATTTTTAAGTTATCAAATTTTACCAAAATGCTTTCTTTTCCATACAAATTAGGTACCTAGTTCTAGGAACGATTAGAAAATATGAAATGCTTCTAACTTAGCGATGGAAAATCGTAGGAGACTGTTTTAAAAATCATTTCGAAGCACTTAACACACTTTATTATGATGGATATATATATAATAAAAAGAAAAAATAGTTCTTAGTTCTAAAATTAGTCATTAATATGACTAAAATTATGTTTTGTACAGTATTTAACGTATTGTTGCAAATTGTAGCTAAAGAAAAAGTTTCAAGGCTGGATTGTACCTACAAGAATTCTTGCTTAAGCGGCTGGCACCTCATAAAACGCTTTATCTTGTTAGCCTTTCGAATTCAATCTCAAACTATTTTTCTTTTAATTTAAATTAGGATTTTACACACACTTTTAAATCGTCAAAGTTATTAAATACGATTTTTATTTTTTGAACTATCCCACCCTCCTTTCAGTTTACAATGTGGATTTCTATCGAGAAGAATGCGGCAAGAAACTCGATAGTTACTCTTTTCAAAAAAATTATTACGTTAACTACGTAACCAGTACATATTGTTATAAATACAAATACAATCATCAATGTTTTAAACAAAAACGTTTAGCCGTACAATTGTATATTAATTTGGTTCATTTTAATTTGGTTTACCTATGTAATTTAGTTTATTTTAGGATATCAACAAGACGCGTGCAGAAACTATAGGTACTTAATTAAGTCTCATTTTGTTTTCAGTACCACAACACTGTGATTCACGACGAATGTCCTCCTAACCAGTTTAAGATGGACAACGTATGCATATGGGAAGATTAGCTCCACATCCAGGTATCTTCTATTTCTTTCAAATGAAGAGTACGCATCTGATAAACTGTCTTGTAACATATCTGTAACATAAATCTATCAAAATTTAGGTGCGAAAGAGATAGCATAATATTTTTAACTTGAGACTACAAAGCCTTGTTAATCAAAGATTATGAAATTAAAAAAGATTTAATTTTGAAACGGTTTTCATTTACCGCTTAAGGCAATAAACATTTACATAAGAGATTATGAACACAGCCACTCTCAACTTTTACCCCCAATTATAAAAATTATACGGAATTATAGTTATTATAATCCCGGTAGCAGTTCATTTACACTTTATTTTACATCATTTAGAAATATATTTGAAATTTGGCACAATTGTAAATCTTAAGGTCTAGATGTGATGACCTATAGTACAGAAACGTGGTCTGTACTTAGCTGTTGGCCTTTTAAAAAAACTCAGAGTCGCTCAGCGAGCTATGGAGCGAGCTATGGAACGAGCCATGCTTGGTGTTCTTTGCGTGACAAAATCCGAAACGAAAAATATTGACAGGAGAGCCAAAACTGCCGACATAGCTTTAAGAGTTAGTGATTTTAACTAGTCAGCTAGTACACATAATTTGATATCTTAAGGACTACGGTATGGGATTCTTAGAAAAAAATACTAAGAAGATTGAATTTATATAGGGTCGACAACGCGCGAGTGATACCTCTGGGGTTACAAGCGTCCATAGGCCACGGTGACCGCTTACCACCAGGCGGACCGTAAACTTGTTTGCCACCTATCTGGTATAATATAAAAAAAAAACTCATTCATATGGTGGTGATGAACATTCCGAGAAAAACATATTTTTTTTAGATTTGTAATGTGAAACTTCGTTAATAATAAGTAAGATTTGGGATATTAAGGTATATTGTCGACTTTATTCACTTTTTGTCACTATTTCACACGCACATCATCAATTTAACATGAGTCATATTAAATTTGTTTGCGTGCGTAAGAGAGCCTGATAATTCGACTTGATATAGTAGTCAAATCACTATTTAAAAATATAAAATAAAAAGCGTAAATTTTGATACGGTTTTTATTTACTTAAACTAAATGAGAGCTAATAAACACCGCCTCGTTAAGTTAAAAATGTTCGAAGTTGTATATACCTATTGTTATATAACACTACGTGAAAGTATATTTACTGTTTATCTTAAAGTATGCATAATTTCATATGACTGCGAGGTTCTAATGAAAATTCGAGAAAATTAACACCCTATATGAAACAAACATTTCCATAGTGATAATAAAATAGAAAAATAAAAAAATATCCCTTTACTTGCCTAATATCTAAATAGCGTGATGATATTTTAAATATACTTCATATCAATCACGACCAATTTTTCTCTTTGTTTAGTTTAATTATTTATTTAAATAGTAAAAATATATTTTATTGCATTGTTACCGTGAAATCATTTTAAACATATTTATATATAAAAAAAAAAACCACAAATTATTCCAAGTCTACAGTGTCATACTCTTAAAATTCAAACAATTTACTTGTAACAAATACGTTAACTTAAATATTTTATGAGTTTCAAAAAGTTAAACAAAATACTTAAAACTATTACAGCAACATTTTAAAAATAAGTACTCTTTTAACTGTTATTTCGAATTTTCGAAGTAAACTATGAATTGTATTCGTCGCAATTTTTAAAAGACTTAATTTTAGGCAAATCAGAAACAGGCGTAGAGAAGTAAAACTAGGCAAAACGCCGTATAGCTTTTCAATATAAAATTTATTTGCCATAACCCAAAGAATTTTTCCCTCACTTTAGTTTCTCTAGCAAGCAGCAAAAAAAATTAATTTATTTTTATTGCGTTATCTTAAAGAACCTAAAACACAGTTTTTCATTTTTTATACCATTATTTGTGCCGACATTATGATAATTAAATCAATAGCTTTTGTATCGTAATGGGTCCGCACTACGGCTTAAGATTTAAACCAATCACGAGGCAGCTTTATAATAGCTGTTGAAAAAGCCGGCCTGCGATTGGTTGAAATCTGAATACATCATGTTTTAATGGTAGTCCATTTGGTCGTATTCCAAAACGCAACGAGGTAAGTTTATATAAATTGGGTTAGCATTCACTACTGTCAGTATATTAAAGTTGTTCCAAAACGGTTTGGAAATTTACTTTAAAGGTGATAATTACTAGACAGGGAGTAAGAGTTAACTGGAATGTAATCTTGAATGCTTAACAATTTCATAGAGTACAGTTTAAGGAATACTTACTACTGTTTTCATTTCTTAGAATCCCTAATACATTACACTGTTTTAACATAAAATTAGATAAATTATTAGAGTAGAACATAAGTGGGGGCACTTTCGACCCCACAGTTGTTTTCTTTAGACGACATTAGCACATATCCGTCGTTTCCCCAAAGATTCGACCAAGAGTTTTTCACTAGCCAATATTTCTGACCATTCAGAACACCGTAGCCAACTGCCAACACAGCGTGGTCCAATTCGTCAACTTGGTTTTTGCTGTAATATTTATTAACATTATTAATAAGTATTGTAGTGGATCTGTCGATCTAATATAATAAAATCTGCCATCAAGACATTTATGCAAAAAGGGGTGGTCGGAGATTTTATGAGCATTAACTGTTACGGCAAAGTCTATAATGCACGTAACATCCAGGTTAAGCCAATGGTATTCCACGTGATGGTGGTGGAGAGCCTAAAACCTAAGACAACTTTCAAACTACCCAAATTGTAACATTAACTGCCCACGCCGCGCATCTTGTAGCTAACTTCAGGTACACAAGCAAAGTCTATAATGCTTGTAGTAACATCCATGCTAAGCCGATGTTATTCCATCTCAAACGTAATGGTGGTAAGCCTAAAGACCTAAGACAACTTTCAAACTACCCACATTGTAACATTAACTGCCCACGCCGCGCATCTTGTAGCTAACTTTAATTGCACAAGCAAAGTCTATAATGCTCGTAGTAACATCCGTGCTAAGCCAATGGTATTCCGTCTCAAACGTAAAGGTGGTGAGCCTAAAGACCTGACAACTTTCAAACTACCCAAATTGTAACATTAACTGCCCACGCCGCGCATCTTGTAGCTAACTTTAGTTACACAAGCAAAGTCTATAATTCTCGTAGTAACATCCATGATAAGCCGATGGTATTCCGTCCTAAACGTGATGGTGGTGGATCTTAAAACCTTAGACTACTTTCAAACTACCCAAATCGTAACATTAACTGCCCACGCCGCGCATCTTGTAGCTAACTTCAGGTAGACAAGCAAATTGTATAATGCTTCTAGTAACATCCATGTTAAGCCGATAGTATTCCGTCCTAAACGTGATGGTGGTGGGTCTTAAAACTTTAGACAACTTTCAAACTACCCAAATCGTAACATTAACTGCCCACGCCGCGCATCTTGTAGCTAACTTCAGGTAGACAAGCAAATTGTATAATGCTTCTAGTAACATCCATGTTAAGCCGATAGTATTCCGTCCTAAACGTGATGGTGGTGGGTCTTAAAACCTTAGACAACTTTCAAACTACCCAAATCGTAACATTAACTGCCCACGCCGCGCATCTTGTAGCTAACTTCAGGTAGACAAGAAAATTCTATAGTGCTTCTAGTAACATCCATATTAAGCCGATGGTATTCCGTCTCAAACGTAATGGTGGTAAGCCTAAAGACCTAAGACAACTTTCAAACTACCCAAATTGTAACATTACTTGCCCACGCCGCGCATCTTGTAGCTAACTTCAGGTACACAAGCAAAGTCTATAATGCTCGTAGTAACATCCATGTTAAGCCGATGTTATTCCGTCTCAAATGTAAAGGTGGTGAGCCTAAAGACCTGACAACTTTCAAACTACCCACATTGTAACATTAACTGCCCACGCCGCGCATCTTGTAGCTATCTTCAGGTACACAAATCTCCGTGACGAGCATATTGTTTAGTATGCAGTGCATCTTACCATTTTGGTTCGAAATAAACCCCATGGGAGTAAAAACTGAAGCTTCTCTGGGAGGCGTCGATCGCGACCGATACGGGGCCATGCTTGAATATCGCCAACTGGAATAATATATGCACGTTGTGATATTGGCAAATGTGAACACTGTTTTCTTATTAAACATCTCGGGCCTATTCCACGAAGCACTCCGCAAATCCCACTCTTGAATCAGTTATTTATTTAAACAATCTTTTGAAGAGTTTCATAGTAAGGGTGCGTTCCAAATCGCAACGAGGAAGTTAAAAAAGTGGTTTTGGGACGCACCGGGTAGGGTAATTTTCCAACTGTCAAGTTGAATTCTTTACACTGCCATAGAAAAAGTTGAAATTCACTCCTGTCAGTGTAAAAATTAACTGTCAAACACTCGTTCCAGAACGGGTTGATTTTTTAACTTTACCGTGCGATAATTACTCGGCGTGATTTGGAACATAGCCTAAAAGTCAGCCTACACTTAGTTGCATCGTAGAATAGGCCCTAGGTCCTCAACCATGTGACCTTGTCAGGTAGATGGAGCCTATCAATCAATGCCTTCAGGGACCGCTGTAGGCCGACATACTTGCCCAATAACAACTTAACTTCGTTTTTCTCTTATCCAGCTACTCCTAGACAACTTTTTAGGTCATTAGTCTACGTAGCTCTATAGTCTCCACTATAAAACTTGTCTACCCTCTAATATGGCTATTGGCTCTGCTATATATATGGCAGGTCATATCTGCCACTTTAGTTAGCTTATTCAATGAGCTTAAGTAATTCTGTATCTCCTCAAACTTTCAAAAGGGATTTTCAACTCTATATAAAAATAGAAATTATTGAAAAATATTCTATTCTGTCCAATCCTGATTTGACTTCTTATAGTCAAAAACTGGCAAATACGGTATATTATTCTATCCAGGGTATTTTATTTTACCACTTACGTCTCTTACTGTATCAGATGCGGCGATGGGCTCAGCACCTGTCGCGCAAGACAGAAGTGGTTCTTAGATTTGGTATTTGACTATATATCACATTTTTGTTTTGTCTATTTAGCCACTGGTAACCCGCTACTAAGGATTAAAAGTCGTGAAAGCTAAACATACAAACATATTTAATCAAATTAAATAAAAAACAAACCCGTAATGCATTCTCGTTTTGAGTGGTGACGTTAACCCAGCCTTTTAGTGACGTCACCAGTGTGACATTGTCGATATGACAATAACCGTCCTGTAGAAGAAAAAGTGATGATAAGTAAAAATATTTGAAACTAGCTTTTTCCGTGAATATTGGCGTGGAATTCCTACAGCAACTGTTTTATTATTCGAGCGATTCCGAATTTTCCAGGATAAAAAGGGATCTTCCATTGCGACGCGACGCAAGACGAATGAACTAACTCAATTTCGCATTTTAATATTAGTATGGACATCGACATACTAGATGTGCCCCGCGATTTCGCCTGAGAAAACTTTTACGTTAAGTCGGAGCTAAAGCTAGACGCTGAAGTCTTCGGCGAACTACTGAATGCGATTCTATTTCAAGAATTATCGTTTAAAGCGTAATACATATTATTACGTTACAGTTGGGTGAGAACCGATCAGACCTGACAGATCGATGGGTATGCGATTCAAAATGTCGGTATCGGGTACCTACGTATGTCACAAAAATGGATAGTCGATGAAAAATTACCAACTTATTATAAATTTGGTTAAGTTTGTTTATAAAAAATAGCCACAAAAAAATAAAAAAAACATTGAAATTATTAATGAACTATGTTTGTATAGACAACATTGCATTGAGGCAGCTCTCAACAAATTTTTTTTTCTCTATACCGCTTAAAAAATCCGACCGATTTTCGTCCGGAGTTCTTACTGAACTTCCACCTCGTATTACATACATACATACATACATACATACATACATACATAAATACATAACATCACGCCTGTTTCCCAGAGGGGTAGGCAGAGACCAAAGTCTGCCACTTGCTACGATCCTGCCATACCTCTCTTGCCTCATCTATACGCATCAATGCTTTCATACATTTCCTACGGTTCCGAGTACTCCTGACCTGGCCTTTTCTGAGAACGTACTCAATTTGATCTACATACGTTTGCCGAGGTCTACCTCTACCGACCCTACCAATTGCTTCAGATTCATAAATCTGTTTCGTGCATCTATTTTCGTTCATTCTTTCAACGTATGTAATTTTAAATTAAATTTAAAATTCATTTACATATAATTAACCTCGTATTAATAAGATTTAAATGTCTTACCTGTCCCAAATATCCTCCATAGTCCTCCTCGGTGGGCAGACCGTGTTTTTGTATCCACTGGTATGCGCGGAAATCTTCCCCTCCATCGCAACCATTGTTACCGAAACTGAAAAACAGTCACGGTATTTAATATAAGAATCAAAAGGTGTATCCGAACGATATTTTTTCATACAAAATGTATTACACCGAATATATCTATATAAAAATGAATTGCTGTTCGTTAGTCTCGCTAAAACTCGAGAACGGCTAGACCGATTTGGATAATTCTTTTTTTGTTGTGTTTGTTTTTGTTAGAGCAAGGTTTTTATGAAAGAAAAAACGGTCAAGTGCGAGTCGGACTCGAGCACTAAGTAAAAATCTAAGACGGCTGGATCAATTCGGATATTTTTTTTCGTTGTGTTTGTTAGTGTTAGGGCAAGGTTTTTCTGAAAGAAAAAAAAGGGTCAAGTACGAGTCGGACAGGGCAATAAGGCTAAACCGATATAATGAAATTTTGGTAAGTTGTTATGCACACGCCGGGGAAGATTTCTGCGAAAGAAAAAAAGGGTCAAGTGCGAGTCGGACTACCTCACTGATGGTAAACCAATTGGATTGAAATTTTGGTAAGTTGTTGTGCACACGCCGAGGAAGGTTTTTAAGAAAGGAAAAACTGCTAAAGTGCGAGTTGGATTCGCGTTCTAAGGGTAAACTAATTGGATTGAAATTTTGGTAAATTGTTATGCACACGCCGGGGAAGGTTTCTGAGAAACTAAAAAAGGGTCAAGTGCGAGTCGGACAGGGTCAAATGCGAGTCGGACTCGCACACTAAAGGTAAACCAATTGGATTGAAATTTTGGTAAATTGTTGTGCACACGCCGGAGAAGGTTTCTAAGAAAGGAAAAACTGGTAAAGTGAGAGTCGGACTCGCGTTCTAAGGGTAAACTAATTGGATTGAATTTTTGGTAAATTGTTATGCACACGCCGTGGAAGGTTTCTGAGAAAGAAAAAAAAGGTCAAGTGCGAGTCGGACAGGGTCAAATGCGAGTCGGACTCGCACACTAAAGGTAAACCAATTGGATTGAAATTTTGGTAAATTGTTGTGCACACGCCGGAGAAGGTTTCTAAGAAAGGAAAAACTGGTAAAGTGAGAGTCGGACTCGCGTTCTAAGGGTAAACTAATTGGATTGAATTTTTGGTAAATTGTTATGCACACGCCGGGGAAGGTTTCTGAGAAAGAAAAAAAGGGTCAAGTGCGAGTCGGATAGGGTTAAATACAAGTCGGACTCGCGCACTAAAGGTAATCCAATTGGATTGAAATTTTGGTAAATTGTTGTGCACACGCCGGAGAAGGTTTCTAAGAAAGGAAAAACTGGTAAAGTGAGAGTCGGACTCGCGTTCTAAGGGTAAACTAATTGGATTGAATTTTTGGTAAATTGTTATGCACACGCCGGGGAAGGTTTCTGAGAAAGAAAAAAAGGGTCAAGTGCGAGTCGGATAGGGTTAAATACAAGTCGGACTCGCGCACTAAAGGTAATCCAATTGGATTGAAATTTTGGTAAATTGTTGTGCACACGCCGGAGAAGGTTTCTGAGAAAGAAGAAAGGGTCAAGTGCGAGTCGGACTCGCGCAAAAAGGGTAAACCAATTGTAATGAAATTTTGGTAAGTTGTTATGCACACGCCGGGGAAGGTTTCTGAGAAAGAAAAAAAGGGTCAAGTGCGAGTCGGACAGGGTCAAGTGCGAGTCGGACTCGCGAAATAAGGGTGAACCGATTTTAACGAAATTTTCGTAAGATGTAGGGCACACGCCTAACCCTACCCGCCTACCCAAAAAGGGTCAAGTGCGACTTTGGACTTGCGCAATAAGGTTTTAAATACAAATAAACTTGACAAATGTAGGTATATAAACAATACATTTATATACATACATACCGACTGGGAGCTTTACATGGCGTGCGCTGGCTAAGAATTACATACATTTCTAACAGATAGTGATTTAAGTTAGTTTATCGACAGAAGTAAACATGTCCGGTTCCATACACTTCTAACGGATGGCGGTGTAAGTTAGTTTATCCTCATAAATGTCCGGATTGTAAGCGTGGGTAATAGATAGCCCTTGGTTGTAACAGTGTGCTTAGTGTGAGTTTTTACGTATTCGTAAATCTACTATCGCGTTTGCGTATTCATTAAAAGTCCTATGAGAAAAAAACCGTCTCAAAACACGACCGCTAGAGGCGCTCCTTCATTTCCATACATGTATTTCATTGCCGCGAACGCGATACTAGCGTTAAAAACTCACACTAGGCACACTGATGGTGCTTCAGCGCATCAACTTTAAGGGCAGAACAACGTCTGCCGGGCCAGCTAGTTTAAATATAGAAATTTCGCTACTCAAAATGTGTTATTATCATATATTACTATTTATTGTAGTCGCAAAACGCATATTCATCCATAAATACAAGTGATTCGGATGCACCTTAACCTTAGGCAGGCATTAGAGAGAAATAGTAATGTGATAAAATGTCACTGTCGTTTTATTTAATTACAAATTATTTATTCAGGCGGCTATTCTAATCTTAACTAATATATATTTGTGAAAATCTGGTTGTTTGTTATAGCTTACGTCGCACCGGAGCACCCAATTCAGCTGATTTTTTGTACAGAGCCAACGTAAGGTAGCCTATAACTTATACCAAAAAAAAATTGACTATACAGCACGTAAAAAAAAATCATTTCGGTCATTTGTAACCATCGCTCCGCTTAGGATTCTATTCTAGCATCCTTCGCTGGTCTCGGGATCCAACTTTGTATAATCTACTCATTGCGTGGTGTCTTTGAATAAAAATGTCAAAATTCATATATTTGTAAAAGATTTTTTTCACTACGTCACTATGGGGTCACCCATTGAGATAATTTTTGGCACAGAAGGAATGGAGAAACATAGGCTACTTTTTATTCCAGAAAATTCAAGTGGACGAACTATATCTAACTCTCTGACTATAAAATCAAGGGGTCACCATAGAAATCCCACACCGTTAACTGAATAAAATAAGATTTTTTATTAGATAGTTAATATCCTCGCTGCGCGCGTGTCACTCACACTTGATCAGTTTCGTATGTGGTTGACCATTAGTTTCAGTTCCCCTTGACTTACCCCCAAGAACAGTCGACGAGGGCCTGCTGACTCAACCGCACTAGATGTCCTCCGTTGTGCAGGAACAGAGCCCCCTCTACCGCGCCGACTGTGCCGAAGGACCAGCAGGAACCGCACACCGACTGGTCTGTAACAAAATGAAACAAATAAAAAAAACACCGATGGATAATACATCACAGATATTTCCGTATGCCTTGCATTCTGAAGAGCCTTCGTATCTCGTAGTGTACCAATATATCCGTTTCTAAAATTCTCACGTATACGGTGATATTTCGGTGTAGGTAAACTACATACGTCGAATAGACCTATATGAAGTCCACAATATGTACGGCACCGCGTATTGGACTATGGTCCCAAACTAACCTTGCCCAAAATGATGGTAGGCTGGTGCCGCAACAGTGGTGAAGTAACGTCAAATGCTCGAAGGTAATGAACGAACGAATAAAATTTAATGTTGGGTCAACTCGGCCATTCCACGACGGACCATCGATAAGTTGTTGCATGGAGAAGCGCTCGTCATTGTCTTTCTACCCGGGTACTTGAGGAACCAAATCGGCTCCCTTACTGGTACTCTGGGAGTGTGGATAATGCGAAATTGTAGCTATTGTGCAAGCCAACAAAGGTATTTACCTACTATTACATTTTACTGTACACTGGCATTCCACCACAACCTCCTGGACACTGAAACCTTAAATTCTAAGAAAAGCATGTCCTATAACCATTTAGAAAATTTGTACAGCACATATAAACAAACTTACAAATCCCTTTATTTCTCTTTATCTCTCCCTCTCGCTCTTTATCTCTTTCTCTCTTCCTCTCTTTCTTTCTTTCTCTTTACCTCCCATTTTTCTCTCTCTTTACATTATTGGTAAAGGTAAAAATATTAGATAAACTAATATTATATTACCTTTGACTGGTGTGACGGCACCGAAAAGCCTCCAGTCAAACTCGGGCGGCAGCTTTACGCTCATATCCCCTACGTCAGAGTCGCTGTACGGGAACGGAAGACCTGGGGAAAGAAATACATGGCTTGTGTGACAAAAATAAACAGACATAGAAAACACCTATATGTATAATATAAAAGTTCACCGCTTAAATGTTTGTTTTGTGCGGGGATCAAACCCGCGCCCTAGTTTCAGCTGGCAGGGCTCTTCCAACTGAACAGCCATGCAGTCAACAAAAACATTTTAAAAAGTTGAAATAAGTGACTCACCTAAATTATAAGACCCGCTGTATCTTCGGCCTCTCAGCGCTGAGAGTTCATCGGGGGTCCTGTCTGTCAAAGGGTTCACACCCATTGAGAATCCTCGGTGAGCCCGGTTGTTTGAGTGAATGAAACTACAAAAAAAATCACACATAGTCACAAACACATTACCCTCCTTACCAGGGAACTATGGATCACATATTTTTTGAATGCACAAAACTGTCAAAATCATTGCATGAATTACTCCCCTGTAATATCCCTTTAATTTTTAATAATGGTTAATAGGACTAACCTAAAATGCCTTCTTACTTATGCATATTTTCACGTAAAGTCATCAAAATTTTGCCTAAATTAATTTAATTTAATAACATTAGAATTTGAAATTTATGTACTGTATTTATGTTTATTTATTTTAATCATAGTTATAAAAATGTATGTAATTCGATGTTGTTTCTAGTTTCCTAGTAATTTTTTGTTTTCGTAGTGTACATAGACTGAGTAAGCTAAATATTTATATTAATAGAAGCATTTTACCAGCATCTTTCTAATTTCTTTTCGTGTTAATTGACATTGGTTAATAGTTGAGTCTACTGACTAAATTAAAGCCAACAAAAGTAAAAAAAAAAAAAAATTAACACTCAATCTTACCGAAGATTTTGTCTGAAGATATTCATTCGCTTCTCGTGTTCGACGTCGCTAACGTATTCCTTGCTATGTTTCCTCTTGAATCTAAAATATAACATGTATTATTTTCCCAAATAATTTTAAAAAGGAGTAAAAGGAGTGAAGTATACATATACTTAATATATTATTTATGTTTGTATATGCTTATCTTTGTATATTCATCTATCTATAAGTATTATGTCGTATTATATTTAAAACTAGCTCGCCCGGCAGACGTCGTTCTGCCCTTAAAGTTGATGCGCTGTAGCACCATCATTGTGCCCAGTGTGAGTTTTTAACGCTACTATCGCGATCGTGGCAACGAAATACATCATGGAAATGAAGGTGTCGGACTCGCACTTGACCCTGTCCAACTCGCACTTGACCCTTTTTTTTTTCTCAGAAACTTTCCCCGGCGTGTGCATAAAAACTTACTAAAATTTCATTACAATCGGTTTACCCTTATTGCGCGAGTCCGAATCGCACTGGACCTTTTATTTTATAAACCTTATAAACCTTAACAATAACGAACACAACAAAAAAAGAATTATCCAAATTGGTCCAGCCGTTCCAGAGTTTTAGCGAGACCAACGAACAGCAATTATTTTTTATGTATACACGAAAAAAAAAGAGTTTCCAAGTTGTATTCCACCAAAATAATTTGCATTCAGTCAAGAAATCCAACTATTTTGGACACATTTTGTTCACAGAAGGCAATATTATTTCCCAGAAAAAAATTCATTTTATCAATCGAAATTGATAAACTTCTTTTCGTATCAACAAACTTTTTTTTAACCAAATAAATATTCGTTTTAGATCAACCAAACTTAAATTAATTACCCTAAGACAGTTAATGTTCTTGTATAAAATAAATACATTTTTATATCCAACATTTTATTTTTCTTCGTTTGAAACAAAAAATAATTTTGCTTTGATATAATTTATTTAGCGCTAAAATCATGGTTTTCTTAAATCTGCCACGTTACTTATTAAAAACTTTATCTTTCGATAAAAATAATTGTATCTTAAATCAATGCCAGTGAAATGTTCAGTTAAGATAATATTGTTTTGAATTAGAGAAAATAATAATTTTAACAGAATTTGTTAGATTCTTGACTCAAAATCTGATATTTTAAGCTGAAACTCTTGTTTTAATCGAAACAAATAATATTTCTGCTTTAAAATATTAAACATTTTCGTTGAAATTAATCAGCTAGTATCGCTTTGAACGAATTTTCTTTTCTTTAAAGTAAATACCTGCATTTTTAAAACTGAACGAACCACATCACTGTCCTTCATAGGCTTTCGTGTTGGATTTTAATTTTAAATAATTATTTATTGTAGGGTTTTGTGCGTCAAATTAGTATCAGTTCATGCAAGAAACCTACAGTTAATTATTTTCTGAGAATTGAAAAGTTCGTGGCCCAGTCGCATTAGTCTAAGTTAAGCAACGTCGACCGTGGTCAGTACTTGGATGGGTGACCGCTTTTTCTTCCATGTTTAAGAAGGATCGTTAAATAGTCATAACAATTATAATTAAACATAACGCTGTATAATCAGCTAAAGGCGAGAATAGCTACTAAGCTCGACAAAGTCCATATAAAGGCAGTGCGGTAGACTGACTATATGGCCCAAGCCTCCAGAAAAGAGGCCTGTGCCTCTGCAGTAGGGCACTACTAGCTCGACAAACGTCCGCTAAGACACACACTAAGTCAGTGCGGTAGACTGACTCTATATGGCCCAAGCCTCCAGAAAAGAGGCGTAGGGCTTTTTAAAAAACTTTATTTAATCTTGACGGATAACTATGTCATTTTGGACCGAAACATTTTTTGTTTTAAACTAAAATATAATGTTATTAATTTAAGAGCTGATGTAGTCAAGTTAAGAGCACTATTCTCTTGTGTGAACTAGACATTTTTTCCGTACAATAACGCACGAAGTTCTACGCCCAAGAAAACTAAGTGTTTCAAATAAAGAAGCATATTTTTCTTCAATGAATTAAATATTGTTTCAAACTGATAGAGTTTTATTTACTGGTTCAAAGAAATTTGATCTTGTGTTAACTTCATATTATTTTAAATATTTAAGACAAATAATATCTTAGATGAAGTAAATATTCGTTGGTGCATATATGAAACGATATTCTCTTGGCTCAACTAATTCTTTTTTACCGTGTATTGAAGATAGATAGATAGATGTATATGTTTTTTTTTTTTTTTTTTGAGAGATAATATAAAAATACATTTAAATAAAATAGTTACACCGCCAACAGTTTCTCTGTTTAGCCCTATGGTTGGCTGGTAGAAAATGCTATATGGCAATAAGCCCACTATGTACACCAATGTGTTCAGAAGTGTAAAATAAATAATTAAATAAATAAAAGGTGTTTGAAGTATGATTTTTTTTTTTATCGAACAAAAGTAAAGTAAATTTAATTTACGTTTTTCAGAATCTAAGCTATTTATAAAACACGAAAAAATATCCGAATAATAGAAATAGGCTTAAAAGATTTAATTATATGGTTTGCCATCGAATACAAATAATAATTCTATTACCTTTCGAACTCTGTGTCTACGTGGTCGTTGTGTACGGGATGCACAAATTCCTTCATGGGATTGAATGTGGCGTACTGTCTTGAACCAGGACCGGGGAAAGAGGTGCATTTCATATCTGTACACAATTCAAATTTAACATGGTTTTAATATAATTTAAAATTATTTGTCTGTTGGCATCCGACTGCGACGGCCAGGATATTAGCATTTACATATTTATAGTAATATACATGTTTATAGTTATGTATAAGATTGTATGGGAAAATGTAGTTTGGCTTCGCCCCTTAAATAAGAATAAGTTAAGATTAGGTGCAATAACAAATTGTCTAACTAATCAGATTTTCTTTATACCACTAAGGTGACAGACAAGCATACTAGGCAGTATATACATAAGACATTTTTTTTAATTTAATTTTAGTGTTTTTTTTTATAAATTTATATCATTAACTTAATATAATAATATCCGATACTCTTTTACTATTGACTGTCTATGTTATTCTGTTTTTTTTATACCACTAAGGTGTCAAATAAACTTGCGGTCCGGCTGATGGTATGCCGTTATTTAAATAATTTCTAATAGATAATAATATTCGATAATGTTATCTTTTACTATTGATTGTCTATGTAATTGTGTTTTTTTTTTATACCAATAAGGTGGCAAACAAGCTTGCGGTCCGCCCGATGGTAAAAGGTAATTTAAATAATTTCTAAAACATAATTCCTGTAATAGCTCGACAACGTCCGCCAACTCGCACTAGGTCACTGTAGTGTACTATGGCCTAAGCCACCTTTTTCAAGGAGAGTCCTATGCCCCTGGTGAGGGCGTATAACGGGTTAGACGATGTTTATTTATTGCCTTTTAATAAGAATTTATAGTTTTAGACAAATACGAAAGGTATATTCATACCGGTGTCAATGTCGAACACGGCAGGGTCAATATCGTCTACGTTGTAGTCGTCATACTCCAAATAGTAGTGGTCGTAGTGAGAGCCAAGCAAAGAGTTGAATCCTTTCATTTCATACCTTAAAAACACAAAAAGGAAAATTTAACTCATCAAGTTCGTCGGCTAAAGGGGCGCGGGTTCAATACCTGCACAGGACAAACATTTATGATATGAACACTTGTGTTTGCCTTAAGACTAGGTGTTGTCTTTGTATAATACGTGTGTATTTACAAAAAAAAAGCATTTATATACACAAAAAAGTCGATTTTTTCGCAGGTGAAACCGTGGAGTACTATTTATTGTCGCAACCGACCAACATATAATTTTTGGCAAAATGGGTAGCTGGAAGAGAAGAGCAGGATATAGGATACTTCTTATTCCGAAAGTTCGCATAGGAAGCCCAACGTTATCCGAAATCCACGAGGGCGAACTCGCAAGTTAAAGTTAGTCCAGTTTTTATGTACGACCATGGACAGCGCATTTCCTAGTCAGCTATGAAGTAAAAACGGTCACATAAGTGTGACAGATACGAAGCGAACGTGCGGTGAATAGTTGTCTCTTTCTGTATTTGTTTTTTTTTTTAGGAAAGAACCCGAATTGCCTCTTTCTAAAGAGTGGTCAATTTTGAGAAGCTATTGCGCAATCTGTGATCCAGATTACAGAACTCAAAGTCTATAGGTAGGACATAACATAAATGGCTTACCTGACTGGAATGGGTATGGTATCGCCTCTCAAAGTGTTCTTGTATTTAACCCACATGGTGTATTTGTTGATTTTATCCCCTATTGTCTCCACCATACGCCATTTTGACGTGTCAGAGTCTTTCATGGTCTCGGTTCCTAAAAAAGTGAAACATTTTATTTAATTATGACTAAGACTTACAACAAAGATGGCGTTACAGTATGGGGTTTTTAAAGTGAGTCATTAGATTTCCGTCCATAGGCTTTACTTGAGGCGGGACGTTTGTTTGTTTGCCAGGTAGGCAGCAAATCAAATCTTCTTACCCATTTTATGTAAATACTACGAGTGAACCTATAATTCCTAAATCATGAAAATAGTAATAATTTGCTAGAAAAAAGGTTGCTCAGAGCTAGCTTTAGTGCGCGACTCCAACCTAATTTAAAAGTGTAATAATAAAATAAAACAACTATTTCATCAAAAAAAAAATCTCACCAACATATTTGAAATCCTTTAAGTCTGGTAACACCGACTGTATTTTGATTGAAAAATCACCCGTTCCATTTACTTGCAAACACGTGTCTTTATTTAGTTCCTTTTCAGTTGTTACAGGAGCTATCTACAAAGAAAAATGGAAAGGCATTTTAAGCAAATTAACCAACTTGAAGTTATTTAAGAGGAAATATCAGACATAGATATTTGGAAGGCCAAGACACCGATGTGCACAGACATCAAAATTGGGGTTTCGTATTCCCCACTTCTCTTCTCCTAATCTGAACTAAAATGTAGAGTGTTCATGCGTAAAACGGTAACAGACAGAGTTACTTACGCATTTATAATATTAGTATGGAATAGCGCCGCCGAATGATATTCATAATTTCCTCTTCGCACAAAAGATATTTCAAAAATGTTAAAAACCAATTATTAGCCATTTTAAATTGTTTTGTTTTTTGAATATATCTTTGGCGCATTTTTAGTACTCGGCTAACCTTAAATTCACGTCTGAAATTATAGTACTGTTTGATATACATCAGTTGGTTTCTTTGGAAAGTTTGACAAATGTCTTTGAAGAGTTTTGTCTGTTCTTGACAATACCTGTATCCTTCAAAGGTTTCTTTGACGTGTTCTATATATTGTCGCTACGTTATTACATTGTTTATTATTCACGCTAGTTTAGAGTCAGAACTATGAAACAATGTGTATTATCTTGGAATATTATTTTTTATTTCTGTGGCCCTACGCTTCTATAAAGCGCAAAGTTACCTACCTCCGTGTCCAAGATGGAGCTAGTCTAAGCTAGAGTACATGTTACGCTAACTTTTATAATGACTCTCTCAATATATCTCTTAAAAACATACCTATTTACATACATTTATGCTACGAACGAATTAGTATTGATTATTTAACGTTGTGCTTGTTTGCTTAGAGTTGTTATCAATAGCTGGCTATAAATACTTTGACCTTTGATAGCATTAGGTAAACTTGGGGCAAGAAGCGCTATCATCTATCTATAAGAGTATACCTTTAGGTCTCATATTTTTTTGACTTAACATAGGATCAGGCTAGGGAATATCAGCAAATTGTAGTCCTAATTCTTAAAGAACTATTTATTAAGGTGAAATCGACTCAGATTTGTCACATACAAACTTCAGTGCATTAAATATTTATGACTAATTATAAACATTTCTCTACTTAAAGCGCGTTTTATTTCATCGTTCGTTTGGATGAACAGGGCAGTAACTCAATAAATTTTTTGTTTACTTAATGACTTTCTTAATTTATCTATTAATGAAAAAAAATATAAATCCTACAGGAACGTAATAAAACTTTTTTACACAAACTAATATAGCAAAGTATTAATTAGGAAAAAATTTGTTTTTTTTTAAATCAAAAATCGTAAATTTTGAGTTATTACCCTGTTCATCCGCTTACATAGCACGTAAATAGTCATTAATCTGTTTCTGAGTTACATTTTGGTTTTGCTAATCATCAGGGTGGGCAAATGCATGATTGCCTCCTTACTGGTTAATTTTTTTTTTTTTTTTAAATAAATAAAATAATTATAGACACCGTAGAAAACAACATATCTCTATTATAGTTTCTTGCATCTGCATTACGAAAGTTTAACAACAGGCAAAGACGTAACAGCATCCTAAAAATAGCAACTAAAATCCGTACAAAAACTAATGGTACGTGATCAATGCCAGTGACCAACAGAGACTTTTTTTATTGCTTCTTGTAGATTTTTTGTCATTACACTGACTTTGACTGTCTAGCCAGACCATCGTACTATAACCTATAGGTATCAAGGTTTTATCAAAGTCAACAACTGTAAGATAAATTTATATCACCTTCAGGACAAAAGATAAGAAAAAAAAGAATGTTTTAATACAACATTAACCATTTTTCACTACTTAATTAAAAAATCTGGCTTAGGCCTGTTTCCTTTTGAACGCGGCGGGGTTTTTTTTACTTCAAAAAAATAATTTGATACAGACGTCCGACGAAATTGGTAATACCGTTATTGCTCTGAACAGCTAGCGTACTGGAAGAGAGATTGTCCCTGAATGTGATAAGTCCGCCTTAGTAGCTAAAGATCATTATGTTAATTTTACATAATGTAATATTGTACTGTAAGTACGAGTTAAATCTAAATGGCCACGCACCTATTGTGTAGTTTCAAAGGTGCTTCCGAGCGCAAACGACATCTCTGCTCATTTAACAAATTGCCAAAACCACCTAACATACATAGATCAACTCGGAGCAGAAAAATAAGAAGACAAGACCCTAAACATCGGGACGAGGAGAGAAAAAAGAAGAAGACAAAAGATCGGTAGATCTTGTTGTTTTAAAAATTTCAAAACTGTGTCAGCAAAGCCGAGAGAACCTTGACTTTATATATATATACATATAACTGTTGCCAGCTGCCAGCTAATAACACTGACAACACAATCTCGTTGTGCCAGAGTGTATAATTACAATTCCACAATGATAAAGCTAGGTTAGGTAGCTAGCTGTTTGTTATTTAATATTTCTATGTACTTTATCTCTAGTCTCTGGCGACAGAGATTCGATAAGGCATTAAAATTTTCCCAGAAATGACCTGGATCAATTTTACATTAAACACAAAACAAAAAACAATTAAGTAACTGAAATTCAAATCGTTCTAGCGCTTTGTCGTGTTGATTAATTTTCTTTTCCTATAATGCTTATAATTTGAAAAAATTGCACAACTAGTTTTTTTTTAGCTAACCAATAATTGGTGCTTGTTTATTAATATCAATTGCATCTCATTTCTTTCTTTTGAAGCTGGCGGAAATGGATTACCCAACAGAGTGAAGGCAAAGGTTGCTGCTATACAAATCGCACGTCCGGTCACATATGGAGTACTGCTGCCATCTCTGGGCGGGTGCACCCGGATACCAGCTTGACTCTTTTGACTCGGTTCAACGACGGGCTGAGGGAATTGTTGACGAACTCATACTCACGAACCGTATCAAACCAAATAAGTCTGCGAATAGAGTTCTGAGGAATTCGATTTGATTCTTGTGTTCGAAACGATGCCTACGGACATTTTCTACCATCGCACCGCTCGCCATCGGCAGAGAATCCATCCATACACATTAGAACCTTAGGAAAGACTCTTTTATCACATCTATTCAAAAAGAGCATGTTGGTTCCTCGTACACAGGGATTAAAGTTGCACTTTAAATCCCTAGGACACAAAGTGATTTCAATTTGTAATATGGATAATAAAGATCGATGAAGAACATTGTATGAACAAGTAACTAACTGCATAATAAAACTGGTTGACGACGCGCGGACCAGATAAAAAATAATCTGAAAAAGTAAAAACCGCGTGAAATGTATTCCGCCTTTGTAATTGTTAACTTAATACGTATTAATGATGATTTACATTTGAGATTATATATTTGAGATAGATTTCATTAGACGCGTTTTCTTCAAGTAGTGATAATAACAAAAATAAATGTTCTATTCTTATTACGTACACTTATCTCTTTTCTCACAAATGGTGATAAATAGTAAAGTTTATCACTCGATCGAAAAATTATTTTAACTCGTGCGCCGTCCTTTGAATCCATAGTGGAGCGAAGGATTCTAGAGTAGCATAGCGAGGCCCTCGCCGTAAAAATATTATTTTGATCCCTTGTGATACAATCTACCATTTACTGCAGTTCAAACTTTGTTTCGAATCGCCTAAAAAAAATAGCTTGAAATTTTAAAAACTGACACCTTTTGACATCTTTTTTGTTTCCTGTCCGTATAAAAAACATTGTATGCAATTGCGTTGTTGTTGTGTTTTACCACACGTACTGTTCGATTATGATTTTAATATATAATATAATGAGTTTGATAAATAATATAATATGAGTTTTATGAGAAAAAGTAGTCACTTTAATAACTATATTAAAATTACCTTAATAGAAGTGCCGAATGTGGGATACACCGCTGAGGACAACTGGTAGGTCTTGACCATTCCTCCATAATAGTCAATGCGGGATTTGCCATTCTTGGTGTCGTACCTGATACGAAAAAAAAACATTTTGGGTTAACGCACACTTAACGCCCCGGCCCTAGTACCTAGGCTATGTGTGACTTTTAACTATTATCACCTCGTTTTCGTCAACGAAATTGTGTGTAAAATTGCAGCAGCTCCCCTAGCGGACGCATTCGAATTTTATTTCGAACAGAACCTATTATCGAATATGCAAACGGTATAGTATAGATAAAAACTAATACTATGCTCTGATAAGTGTCGACGTAAAAGTGTACGTTAACCCTTAGTGTAACCATACTGTATTAAAAGCAAAGATTTTTAATTATTAAACAACTACCTTTCCCATGGAAACTTTTGATGTAGATAAAATAAAACCTTCGTTTTTTAAATAAATTAAATAACGACGATCGGCTGCTAAGTATGATAATGCTAATGGTATTCTGTGGTAGGTAGTGAGCCTATTGCTGTACCAGGCAGTCAACAGTCGTGACAACTTCGCAATCAACAAATTGTAAAAATACCCATAATCGAACCCGGGACCTTTGACATGGCAGCCGCACGCTCTACCACCGCACCACTCGAGAACAAGGTAATGTAAATAATGCACCACTTTAATAATTTTACATAAATAATAAAAAACAAACAAACTAAAAATATTGATACATTTCTTAAAGATTAAATCTGGTACCAAGCGTATTTAAAAATATTTAGTGTTTTATTTTTAAATAATTGATTTATTTATTTAAAAGTGTACAACTTAGGCTGATGCCGCATACAAGTTGCTTGGCTTAGCATTAGGTCTGCCATGGACAGACAAACAGCCAAGTGATAATATAAGAGTTCCGTATTTTTTTCGGTTGAACCTTAATTATCTATTATTAAAGTTATTAATATTAGAATAAAACCTGTTTATTTACATGGATAGTTATAACCAAACAAAGAAGTCATAACCATCTCAAAGTAAGATGATTTACGAGTTGCGTCTCGTCATGAGCTGACCCTAACATTTTAATAAACCAAAACTTATAAAACATATTTATTCCAAGCATTATTTATTTATGAACACCTGAGGCAAGTCAATGACCTTAGACAAAAGGGTATTTGGTCTAAAGTCATTGACTTTCTTTTATTTATTATATATAGTATTAGGTCACCGAGATTAAAGGGGACATGTTAAGGTAAAAAAACAAGTATAGTGATCTCAAACCAGTTTCAAATGAGACGTTGTTTGAGAATTATGCAGACAATTTGTCAAATTGTATATACCTATGGCTAATGTCTGGGAATGTGCTTTTGTTTAATTTCTAAACGCTTTAAATAGGCACAGCTTAAACATTTATTACTTTTATACAGTCGGCCATCGGAGGCGTCTTAACAGAGCAATCGTGTGGTGCGGTGCGCGGCGAGACAGAGAACTGAACGCTCACGACTAGCAACATATGATCATTAGGGAGCTATACAGTCAATCATACGTCGCGTCGCCATGGCTGTCTAGACGCTGTCGGATTTTTCTTTGTCATCAAACGCAATTACAAACTGTATAAATAATACATTTTTAAGCTGTGACACCCAAGTTATTATGAGTATTAGATTAGACTATCAGTCAATAGCCCGTAACATAGATAACACAGATTTCTTACTGGTTATGTGTACAACAGGAGCAAATAAAGCCCAAGATGGCTCCATGGCTCAGTACATAATGACCTGCCTGCTGGACCGATGGGCATAGGTTCGATACCCGCGCAGGAAATCATTTATGTAATAAACAATTGTTTTTGTTTTGAGTCTCGGCGTTTATGTATGTTATATATGTATTTACAAAAAAAAAGTAAGCATATATATATACTTATGTATGTGTTTGTATCCATTGTCTGGTATATATAGTACAAGCTTCCCTTAGTTAAGGAACAGATGGCATGTTCAAAATAAATATAGCAAAACAATACCTAACTATTGCGCATAAAATACAAAGATAGAAGTGTTGGATAACTAGCTGTTATATAATTACTACAATGCATATGTAACATGTATTGTACGTCAAAACGTCTTATATGTTAATGGGAGATTATTATCAGAAGGATAGGGATACCAACGAAAGCTGGAATTATGTATATGAAGTAAATTCGTACTGGATACCCCGCATGATTGACTAAGGGTGGAATCACCCCTGTCTAAGTTAGGAGTAGGTCATTGATGCAACAGTAGTTGCTTATGCTACCTCCTGCAAACACTAAGGTTTTCTCTATGAACAACATTATGGGTTTCTAGCAGGTAGTAATTAGATTTTAAGTGGTTCGCAACACAAGAGTCCATAAAGTTCTGCGACTGCTTAACATTAGGCAGCCCGTAAGCTTGTTTGCCACAGTGGAGGAATAAAAAATAGTGGGGACATATAAGGCTGGTAAGAAAACAATAAAATGTGGCTTTTAAATCCTGTAGCAGCTAAAATTAAATGAAATGCATCTTGATTAAAACAAAAGGACTACTTACCAAGCATAGAATGGTTCTTCCAACTCAGCATATGGAATAATCAGTATTCCTTTAACAGTGTATACTGCATTCCATACAGGTATATCTGCCAAAAGAATATTTACTGTATAATTTTAACCAATCAATTAATTAGCCTTTTATCCAGAACTTTAGTTTTGTTCTTATAGTATATTCTATCCTCCTCTAACATCTTCCATTGATTCCTATCTCTGGATCTCTCCAATAAGCTCTTACCGGAGACTTACTTTGATAACTCCATTTTTGTGAGAAAACACAGAATACTAGAATTAATAAAAGGGAAGACTAAACATAGAATACTAGCTTTTGTCCGTGGTTCCACCCCCCTAAATATCAGTCAAATAGGTTATCAGTGTAGGATTTCAACTCCTCACACTTGAAATATCTAAGTAGCCTATGTCCTTTCTCGGGACTTAAACTATCTCCATGCCAAATTTCATCTTAATCGGTACAGCAGTCTAAGGGTGAAGAGGTAACAGACAGACAGACCGACAAACTAACTCTTAATTTCACATTTATTGTATTAGTATGCCATTAAAATTATAATGGCGAAAGTTTGTGAGTGTGTGAGTGTGTGTGTGTGTGAGTGTGTGTATGTGTATGTTTGTTACTTCTTCACGCTTCAACCACTAGACGGATTGAGATGAAACTTGGCATACATATAGGTTAGGTCCTGGAATAGCATATAGGCACTTAATTTTATCCCAAAATTCCCGCGGGAATAACTTTATAAGATATTAGTATGCCATTAATATTATAAAGGCGAAACTTTGTGAGTGTGTGAGTGTGTGTATGTGTATGTTTGTTACTTCTTCAAGCTTCAACCACTAGACGGATTGGGATGAAACTTGGCATACATATAGGTTAGGTCCTGGAATAGCATATAGGCACTTTTAATCCCAAAATTCCCGCGGGAATAACTATAAACAAGCTTAAATGAACTATAGCTATAGCTACAGCTTGATATAGCAAACTTCATTAGTGTAATTAAGGAGTAAATCACAGTCGCCGATATCCAAATTTAACGCGGGTAATTAAGGAGTAAATCACAGTATCAATACTGAGATTAAATAAAGGAGTCCCACGCCGATAACCAAATTTAGGGCAGGGTGGCCGCTAGCAAAATTCATTAATTACCAGCTATCCCATTAATATTATAAATGCCAAAGTTTGGATGTTTGGTTGGTTGTCAGGCTTAAACCACTGGATGAATCGGGAACCGCTCAACTGATTTAGATGGAATTTGTCTGAGTTCTAGGGAAGGACATAGGCTATTTTTCATCCCCGAAAATTTAAAAGTTCCCGCGGGAATAACTATAAGGTTTGTTACTTAATCCTGCTGCACTGGGAGCATTTAAATGAGCTGAAATTTTGCACACAGACATAGTAAAAGATTCGGAAAAGAAAATAGACAACTTTTTATCCCAGGAAATTCAAAATTTCTCACAGGAGTAACTATAACCCAATTCCACAAAAGAACCACAACTGCAGCTATAGCTTGCTATAGCAAACTTCGTTAGTATAATCAAGTTAGTTTGAGTTGCCATAAGAATCCTACGCCGTTAACCAAATTTAGGGTGGGCTTTGATTTAGGTTGATTATAATTATTAAAAGGGACAGAAAATATATAATACTTTTAATGCCAATCAATATCATGTGGGACAGGTACATGACATTTAGTCATTAATAACTTACAAAAACGAAAACCTTTTAGAATTATTATACAAAATTTTAAAAATAAAAAATTAGACATATAATCCCTAGAACATCTAAGTATATCACCAAATATCCTTTACAGCACATATAAATTTTTGAGCATTTGAGTTTAGATTTTCTTAGCATACAGAACACAAGACTAACTTGAACCCCCAACTAACATGCATAACCTTTCTCTTTAGAAGCACTAAGCACACTAAATTATTAATTCCAATGGGTAAATTCATTGTTAAAATTAAAAACTAACAAAATCAAAGATTTTAACACAAATAGACCACAATTACTTTTTTAAAATGGATGTAGTTATAGGAAAACATTCCAACCCACAAGTTACACAAAATTTTTACATATTTTTTGTACATTCCAAATCATTTTGCCAAAACATTCCATTAAGGGTGCGTTCCAAATCACAACGAGGAAGTTAAAAAAGTGATTAGGGACGCCCGGGGTAGAGTAATTTCAGTCAGTTCCAGAACAGGTTGATTTTTCAACTTTACCAGGCGATAATTACTCGGCGTGATTTGGAACATAGCCTTAGTATTTAAATTTATGTCAATAACTTTGACATATTTTACTTTACAATTATAATTTATTATATGCTTACAATTAATTAATCTTTTATATTGATGTCAAAGTCTGGTGATATTTGTCTGGGAGTTTAAGAAATATAATTTGTTAGAATATGGTACAATATAGATAGTAAATATACTAGATAGCCAGCAATACCCTGCTCGAAAGAGTAACTCAAGGGGGCACAAGGTTAAAGTTGGTTCATTGCAAAAAAAATCTAGTTTTTTTCTCTGCACCTTGTTTTAAACTAATACATTTAGTTTAAAAGTGGTCTTGGACAGTCCTAGCGCGTCTCTCAGTTAGTCTGGCTAAGTCAACTTTTTATTATTAAGTAACAGAGGGTAATGGTGGTTTGAATCACGGGCTTGATAAGGAAAATAAAACATTGTCCTAAAACTTACCTTTATCACTATATCCAGAAACAAAGCCTATGTATAGGCACAATATTGTGGCTGCTAACATTATGCACGTCCGACTGCCACCGCAGCCCCTGACAATATAAAGAAAATGTTTGTAAACATGATACGACAAAGAAATACAAATACAAGAGGCAAAGGAACCTTGATATAAATCATAGGTTACTGCACGAAAGGTGTTTTTGAACTTTTAGTTGGTATAATAAATAATGATTTTAGTTTAAATTTTTAAACGTGTTCCAAGACCAAAGAAAGGCCGGCATGGACCGTTTTGATTGCAGGCAATGTCTCCCTATTATATTCTACTCCCTTTTTTATTATTTGGTAAAAACTAATATTAAGTTGTTTGAAGCATTCCGTTAGAAGAAAAGAATTGTGCATTTTTGTTGATTATGTTTTTTGTATTATAAGTAAAAAATGTTTCGTAAAGTAGGTACACACCAATTTCAAAATATGATTGCTTCAATGTTGCCAGCACAAACTATATAGTCCCAGGGGATTTTGGTTGCCAGCAATCAAAGACGAAAAAGTCTAAATCATATCAGAAATTAGTGAAATTACCCACTTTGCGCGGAGCAATTTTTTCATTAAAGAAATGAAAGCTATGAACATACTCCATTTAACGATTTCATCATTATGTTACATTTATCAAAATGAAGACGAAATGGCGAAGAGCTTTAAAGAAGAAAAATATAAAAGATTTAAAATTCAACAAAATAGAAAAACTTAAAGAAAGAAAATATTGTATAAGCTTACAAGAAAAAATTACGGCAATTCCCTACAAATTGGAGTCAAAACTTTCTCGTACTGAGAGGCTAGGAATAGTTTAATCATAGCGACACATGAAGTCCTATTCAAAGTTCTTTACTATCTTGTTATAAATACTTTGTGACATTCATATTTTATAAAGCATAAGGATGAAGAAATACAAGGACGAAATGGAGAATTTTACTAAAAATAAATTAAAAAGTCTTCAGTCTGATAACGGTAAAGTATACACAAACAAAGCATACTAACTTAAGTTTTTGATAGAAAATGATATTAAAAGATACATGCCACAGCAGAATGGTTTAGCTGATCGAAAGAATAGACTTACAGGAAAAGTTAGGATAATGACTTTATGACAATGATTTTATCAGATCAAATGCACCTGTTACACTATGGGCAAAAGCAGTGTCTACTGCGAACAGCAGTGTTAACAAAAGCTTGAATAACAAAACACCTTTTCAAAGATAAGTTGGCAGAGAACTATGCGTTAACGTATTTCTAATATTGCAGCTCAGACTTTTGCGATATTGAAAGGAAAAAGAAGACACAAAACATCTTTAACATTATAAGGTATGTTCGTTGGATATTTAGAATGTTGAGGTTAGGGCTAAAACACAGTGGATTTTAATGTATTTCATATTTCTTGGATATTTTATATAATACCACCTATTACGTTATTGTTATACAATTATGACAAGGACACATCCTTCGAATATTCAATTTTTATTTTTAAATTACATGCGGGTATTCAACGGCTTTTCGCAACCATCCTTATTGAAAACAAAATCTATTTTCTTTTCTTTAACTAAAACAAAGAACTTTAAATGAAGTAACATTTGCAAGCTATTACACAAGCTATTTACATAAATTATTTTAGCAATGTATCACGATTTTTAATGAATTTTGCAAATGATAAACGTTTTGTTAATAAATCTGCAATTTGATCATTAGTAGGACAATAGTTACCTAAATTCACATGCATGAAATAATATGTAACATAAGTTTCGATCTTTAGTGAAATGAATCAGTTTTTATTAAATGTATAGAGCTTTAATTATTTTTATTTTATTTTTTATTATTATTAATACTTAAAGTTATCTTAATTTTACACACCCTCTATTGATTAAGTAAAGATTTTAAATATAATGTTTCCTTGCAGACAGCAGCAATATACTCGGCCTCGATTGAGGAAAGATCTACTATCGGTTGCTTTTTTGAAGTCCAGGTAACAGGCCTACCTGAGATTATAACTATAAAACCTGTAGTACTTCTTCTACTAGATGTATCTCCAGCATAGTCAGAGTCACAATAAGCATTCACCTTTGTCAAGTTCATATTTATGTCATAAAATATACCCTTCCTCTGGCCCCTGACAAGTATTTCAATATTTTCTTTGCTGCTACTAAGTCTTCTTGAGAAGGTTTTTTTACTTTTGTGCTTGCTTCTTGAACAGCTTGAGCAATGTCTAGTCGATAGATATATCAGTCCGCCTATCAATTATCAGTATGGATAGGTAGTAGTAACAATATACTTATTTGGTTTTTCACCATAATTACATTGTGTCATAGCTGTTTTGCATCCATTATTTGATATTTAATAAGTAAATTTTTAATATAATTTTCTATGTTAATTTTATTCCATCTTTTGATCCTATCTCGAATCCAATATAAGTTCTTGGATTATGAAATGATTCAATTTAAAATTCCTTTTCTAACTATCTTAACGCCACCTGGTATACTACTACTGGGCTGTAGATTTCACCATAGTCTATTCCTTTCTGTTCAAAGCCTCGAACAACAAGTCTTCCTTTATATGTACCATCATCTCTGATGCGAAACACCCATTTGTGTTAGACAGAATCTTATATCCTTTCTTTTGGCTTCTGATTTATCAACTAGATGTTCCTTATCATCGTCAGTCACATCACCAATATCTACTCTTGCTTGTATTGTTACTTACTTCATTGATACACATTGGATCTACTTTTTTTTATTTTTCTATCTATATATTTTATTTTATATCTCTAACACATAAATACCTATGAGGTATTTGAAATTTCCTCGTCGCTCTTTCTAGAACAGTGTTAAATGGATTTCTGGTGTGTTTGACTTTAATACAAATTTCACACGCCTATAAAGTTTTTATGTCATTTTCTGTTATGTGAATGCCATGCTGCTGCAGCTGCTGCTTCTTTGATTAACTTCGTCAGAATTTTACTGCAAGTATGACCCATCTTCATATGCCATTTTTTCCCAGTCTCTTTCATGGGTGTTTCTTTCATGAATGTGAGGATCAAATTGAAGAATGTACGGAAAACAGCAGGAATGTAGACTGTGAGAATCAAACTTAGGAAAGTATAGAAAATGACAGAAATATAGTAAGTTATAAAATGCCTAGTGAGATTGTAGTAAAAACACGTTTTGGAAGAATAGTGAAACTTCCGAAAATTTTACAGGATTATGAGTGTCAAATAGTATACTGCTTATGTACCGGTGATCCAATGACCTACAAAGAAGCTATATCTCGAGGAGAAGACTGGAGTACAGCTATTGATAAAGAGTTAAATTCATTGGACAAATTAGAAACATGGGAAGAAACAATATTGCCGCAAGGAAAAAAGGCTATTGACACAAAATGGGTATTTCGTACTAAGCAAGATGGAATGAAAAAGGCAAGGCTAGTAGCTAAGGGTTTCCAAGAAAAAACTTCGTTTAATGTATATTCGCCAGTAGCTAGATACCTCTACAATAAGGATGATGTTGTGTAAGGCATTAGATGAAAATATGATTACGAAACAATTAGATGTACCAACTGCCTTTCTCTTTGTCTATATAAAGCCACCTTTAGGTGTGAAGGTTGAAAAACAAAATTTTTATTTAGCAAACACACACATACAAAATATTTAAAAAAAATAAAAAAAAAAATTATATACCAAAATAGGAGTGCGTGAGCTAAATGGGCTTCCCCCTCAGCATGATATGTACCCGTGTAGGTACAATACTGATTTTCAGTGGTAGCCCTTACTGCGTCACTTCACGGACATTAGTGAAAGACAAAACAATAGCACCTATAAATATTTAATTACTATACTATACCTACTATACATATTTAAATTGCCTACCTAAATAAAAAAATAACAAAAATAAAATATTTACAAAATCACTAATTTAAAGAGAAAGAGAAGAGAAGAAAACGATAAAGGCAAAAGAGGTTGTACGCACTTAGACTTTTGCCACTTTTAAGGAGCTTATATTACAATAGATGAAAAATATAAAAAAATAGTAAAGTTCTAAACCTAAAGCGGTCCCTTTACGGTTTGCGTCAAGCTCCTAAATGTTGGAACGAAAGGATTCACACCTTTTTGATAAAAATTGGCTTCAAGGCTCAAACTCGCCCAATCAAGGTGTACTTTTCCTTTCAAGATACTTCTCGAACCATTCTACAAAATAAAAATAAATTAGTCAGCGACACCCTGAAAATATTTCCTGACCAAACTCCGAGCCAGCAGAAGCTTTACAGAAATTAAGACGTGAGTTAAAGGCGCGAACTCTCAACGGCGTACAGGAACTCACAATAAAATATATTAAAGTTTCGCCAAGAATAGTATCAAAAAAACGCGATAGGTACAATGGATAACCAAAAAAGGACTTTGAAGGACTGCATATCTGCCCTAGAAAGGCCACTGCTGCACATCTACAATCTCTCAATTAAAACTAATATTTACCCAATAAACTGGAAATCATCCAGGGTAACACTGGTCCCAAATAACGAATTCAAGTGCAAAATAGAGGAATACAGGCCGATTGTGTCCCTTCGTTTGGGAAAGTATTTGATCATCAAATCAGGGTACGGGTTCAGGACGGGTCGATCCACTGCCACTTACCAACTTAACTTTGTGAACTATGCACATTCCGAGCTTGACATGAGGCGGCAGCTGTTATTAGATTTCTGAAGAAGAAAAAGAAGTTATTAGATTTTTGAAGGGTCGGCAACGCGCGAGTGATGCCCTTGGTGTTGCAAGCGTCCATAGGCTACGGTGACCGCTTACCATCAGGCGGACCGTATGCTTGTTTGCCATCTTTGATTTCCAAAAGGCTTTTGACAAGGTGGACAATGACATCCTTTTGAACAAACTTTTTTCTTTAGGCTTCACACCATCATCGTTAAAGCTTTTTGGAAATAACCTAAGTAACCGGAAACAATATGTACAGCTTTCAAATTCAAATAGTTTATTTCTCAAAAATAGGATACAATATCACTTTTTTGACGTCAGTATAATATGCAAGGATTTCATAAACTACTACCGGTGACAGATTCCAACCTTATCACACTAGATCTGGAATAAATGGCCAGGGAAGCTCATTAGGTCCACCCCTATATTTGATCATGATTATTGATTTACCACAAGTCTTCGAAAATACAAAGTGCCTAATATTCGCAGATAACGGGAATGGGAGCGTGATATCCACAATGTAGAACTCTGGAGTCCGTCTTCACTTTAACACAGAAAAGTGTAAAGTTATCGACTTTTGTACGATTATCGACTGTCTGGTACTACTATGGTGAGGGTTATTAAGTAGGTATTAATTTCTTAGGCGGGTGTTTTAGTGTAGGTGTAAAGGTTTTATGTACATTTATTTAATATAGTTAGTCTGTAAGTTTATAATAAATAACTAATTTTAACTTGATTGCAAACGCTTTGGGTTACCTGTAAGTTTACAAGTGTACCAATAAATAAATAAAAGTTGTAAAAAAACAATCTTTTAAGACAATGCAATGAAAAAATATTACCAAAAATGTTTGGCGCCATTATAGGGCTTTCCATCTGACTACTTTAAGCAGAAATTGTTACTAGCGGTTTGCGTTTCATACTTTTGGTAGCAAAATCTAATGTTGAGTTTTAGCGTTTCGTCTAAGTGATTTTGCTACGAAATGTTGCTACCAAAAACCCATGTCGGGAAGTATGGCGCCAACAAAAGCGCCGCTGAAATTATCGGATGCCCTTAGACGGAACAAGTAGTTGGTGCTCAAGAAGCTTAAATATGGATGTCAATTAAATTAATTAATTAATTAATTGTCTATTAAATTGCAACGCGGCTCATAAGGAACGCCTGTCAGCCTGGAATTGTTTTGAAAAAATTGTATCAAAAGGCAATGTTGCCGATTTAGCATATTATATGCTAAATTTGGGATATTTTCTTCTTGTTTAGCATATCTTTTTAGCTTTTAGCATATAGCATATTTATTTGGCATATTTTTAAAAAAACATGACAAGATTGTAAATCACAATATTACTGTAAATATGCGGCTGATGATATAACACCTTTGTAGATTTATGTCAATTTGCAATGTCTCTTTTAACATTGCCGCATTCAAACGTAGATATGAAATGTGTATTTAGCCATATAAGTCTGGTAAAATAAACTTCGAAATCGTTTGGAGATGAGAACCATGAAATC
The DNA here is from genome assembly GCA_946406115.1 of Apoda limacodes. Classification (NCBI taxonomy): domain Eukaryota; kingdom Metazoa; phylum Arthropoda; class Insecta; order Lepidoptera; family Limacodidae; genus Apoda; species Apoda limacodes. The sequence goes on along the minus strand of OX291564.1, from coordinate 16,172,404 downwards.
CAGAATCCCATTTTGTATTTCAGATTTGGCCTTAAGAGAGCAGGAAAGTGCTGTTATTCTAACACTGTTCCAGACGATGTATTACGCTCTATAGGTGCCAAAACGTTTCGGCTGTAGCTCTCAGCCTTCCATAACGTGTTGTTCGAGATATTGATATTTTATTTCTTTATTAATAATAACTTAAAATTATGTTGACATTATAAGAACAAAGTTAGCATATTTCTGGCTCATTTTTACACAAACGGCAGTGATCCTACTGGTACATAAAATTATTGAAAAATACTTTCAATATTTAAAGGAGACTAAAACTCGACAAAAGGCACAAGAGCTTCAATCTTTATCAGAGGTAAAGATGCTTGAGTACCTTTTTTTTCTTAAATTTTGGTCATAGACCAAGTTCAACTGGTCGAGTTTCGTATGTGAGTGCTTAAAAATTCCTCATGCTTAACTAAAATATCGGTAACACGAATTTTTCTTGTTGGCTACATTATAATGGATCTAAATGTTACTGTATTAGGCTCAAATTCAAATCTAAAAAAGTCAAACCTAAGGGTTGACACAAAATAGAACACAAATATTATTGATTTCATTTGTTAGAAATAATCACCATCTTATATCAATTTAGGATCAACATTCTGATTGATTATTCTAAAGAGAAATAAAACACTTTAAAAGTATACATATTAAAATTGATAGTTTTCGAACGTTTAATGTCAACAATCTGCGGATTTGTGAAAAGTCATATAAATAGTGGGAATAAATAAATGAAAACTATTTATTTGTAAATCTTATTTATAACCGAAGGAATTATATAACGAATAAATGCATAATTTATGTATAGTTATATAAAATTTAATTCGAACTAATAAAACCTTGTGGAATAAAATATATAGAGGGTAATTGTTAGAATAGTATGATTTTGTGGATTTTTCTAAATAGAAAAAAATCGGAATTTCGTTTAGAGATTTAAGAGATTCACATGATATAGTTTTGTCAGTCCTAACAGTTACTAAGAGAAACGCATTAGAGTATAGGTTTTAGGCATACACAGCAATTAACCCACACACACGAATATTTGTAACAAATTATCGTGAAAACTCTTGGTTTCGAGTAGAGATTTTAACAATTCTAACTTGACTTTGTCCCACGATATGGGCGACGGCTGAAATTCTGATGAAGAATTCAATAAAATTTTGAAACACGGTTGACCCGCGAGCTTTCGTCCGAGAACGACCTAACAAAATAATAAATTTTTAATCGTGTGCGTCCTTTTAAACGAAAATAAATTTTAGTGTTTTAAACAGTATAAAGGAAATTACCTTTTAATACTTAGTGAATTAAATATTTTTGTTAATATCCCAAGGTAACAATTTGTAATACAAAATTAATTTGGAATTTAGATGCTGATTCAACGCGCAACAGAAGGAAATTTTTTTTTCAAACTTCCTGCATCTTGTCTGTATTTTCTGTTGTTCTGGTTATATGAATTAGGAGCATAGGCAATGAATCTTAAAGTTTCAGGTAGGGTTTCTTTCTTTTTTTTATTATACAGTTTGGAGGTGTGAGTTTCGACAGAATTTATTGAACCTCGATCAGACAGGATCATGAGTAAGTTACACTTATATAATAATAGCTGTTACCCGCGTTTTCGGTGTAGAATTCCAACGACAACTCCTCACTTATAGAAAAAAAAACTTGACTAACACTTGACGTTTTCAAGTAGCTTATGTCCTTCTTCGGGACTCAAACTATCTCCATGCCAAATTTGACCGCAGTTCCCCCCGCCCTGAATAAGGTTATCGTTGTAAGATTTCAACGGCAACGTCTCAATTATAAAAAAACCGACTCACACTTGACGTTTTCAAGTAGCTAAAGTGTCAAGTGTCACTAAGATTGAAAGTCCAGAAAGAGATTTCCAATTATTCCTATCCTAAGTAAAAAGAATAGAACAGTATTTAATTTTTTTGTAATATTAAAAAATAAATTAAATATTATATATTAAAAATTGGAAAACAAGCTAACGGTCCGCCTGATAGTAAGCGGTCACCATAGCCTATGGGCGCTTGTAACATTTCCATAATACAACCTTCTTTTACTCTAATATCGGCCAGTAAAGAATGTTCTAAATCGTAAACAAAAAAAGGCATTATTAGTCATTGTTATTTAAAATTGAAAGTTGTTTTAAAATAGAAACTATATTAGGTTATATAGGTTTTTTCATTTTTCATTTTCATTTCATTTAAAAACTGAATTTGACGAATGATAAATAAAATATAATAAAATTATTAAATTTTCTATATTATTATTAAAAAATAAATTATTAATGCGGCAAACTGCATTGTGTATTTTAGCAAATAATTATGAACACACTATCCCACACAGTTACATGAATAGACTTATTTATTAATTTTGAACATATTTCATCAAAACAGGCCGTGATTTTTATAGTCTATTAAAATAGTATAACTAACATCAAAAGGCTGCTGAACTTTGATCATTCAATTAACGGGTATGGAACGCCTCATAGACTTTAAGAGCCCTAACTTAGGACACTAATAAATTTTAAAATTGCTGTCATCCCCCTTGTCTCGGCCGCAGTCAAAATTAATGATGATAATTCATTTATAGTTCGTTAATGCTCAAAATATAGTATTTTTGGGTGAAAGTCATATTGCTTATCAGAATACTGACGTTTCAGCTATACGACAAAATCATACCAGAATAAGGCGCGCGGCGCGGGGAAAGGGGGTCTCGCGCCCGCGTCGTGTGCGATAGGGACAGCAACATTTTAGCAAAAATGTAAAATAATAATATAATAATAATAAAGTCTTTTCAGCAATTATCATAGATTAAGAGAATTAAGAGATTCATGTCATTTAATATTAAATAATTATATATCATTTAAGGTATATATTAGAGAAAAATACTGAGCCGTCTTCTACCTGGAGGGGCCCAAACTTGGTATGTTTTGAAAATACTTTTTGGATCTTAAGAAACAAAGTAGGCCAAAGGTATGTAATAGTATGGTATATTTTCATCAAGCCCTTTCAGTTGATATACCACACGATGGGTTTTTGAAAAAAAATTTTTAAATCCCATACTAAAAATTTATGACACTTCAGGGGGGGGGGGTCTCTCTAAGGGAAATATTTTGAGGAACTGCAGCTCAAAAATTATTGTTTTGCCCTAAAGTACCTGTGTGCCAAACGGCTAAACTCTACATCGATTTGCAGTTCCAGCGAAATTGCCGTTCTACACCTGCCACTAAAAGTAGTAGAGGTCAGTGTGAAAAGTCCAAAATAGCTTTGGAGTAAGGATTGGGAAAGTGTGGGAGAGTGGGACATCACCGTAATTATTCATATTTTAAAATTCAAGCGGAAATTCCTGTGAAACCCTGGATTTCCAAATTAAAATTAAATAAAAATTTTTCACCTACAATATGTAGAATGAGGTTGGGATTTTGGTAGCTCTCCAGCGTTCTTAAATAAAATTTATGTTAGGGACTCTTCTATTTGCGAATGCGGCTTAGAAGATGGAGACTTAAATCATATATCTTCCTCTTGTCCATTATATAAGCGTAGCAAGTTTTTTTAAATTCTCTAAATTTAATACAAGAAGTTCAGTTTCCTGTAAATTTCTTACTTATTATATATCTTTTTGAGGAAATTTTGCAAGCATGTTGGAGTTTGTTTTAATGAGAATAATATAAGTATGTAATATGCTTATGCAACACATGTCATCGTACCTTTTTCTTTGTGTTATATCGACTCATTTTATGTTAGTTTGTTGTTTGTTTCAGATTTTCTGATGGATCGTGGCTCATAATTGTTCGACCTGATATAGTTTCCCAGACATGACACTGGCAAAATATACTTAGCTGCCGTTCTTTAAGAAAAGAAAGAAAGAAAGTTTTAGCACGGAAAAAAAATAATAGACCGTTCACCAGCATCTTATTTCTTTTCGTGTTAACTGACATTGGCAAATAGTTGAGTCTTCTGACTTAATTAAAGCTACAAAAAAAATAATAATAAACAGAATATGATTGGGGTCTAGTGACTAAAGAGAATACAAATACGTTACTAGTGACTATATTCTCTTTGATTCTATAACTATCAGCAATGAATAAAAAACCAATAACATTTGGAAAAATAAATCTTACCCTAAAAAAATCCTCCGATCCAAGTAATAATGATAGCTCAGATAAATCATCAGGATTTGGTTCATTTGGACGCACTCCGATACAAGAACAGAAAGAAATTGAAGAGATTGTCGACGATTTGGAAAACCATCATGTACAACAAGTTATGGGAATAAAAAATTTTGGGAAGAAACCAAAGAACTTCGACATAGAATCAATGGTAGAACAAGCAAGAAAGATCGCTCAAGAAACCTCAAAAAACCTTAAAACAACTGAAGATAATATGAAAACTGTTATTTTAGATAAACCTGCACACGACAGTGATGAGGATGAGGTCATTGGTCCACCTTTACCTCCAGGTATGGCACATGAAAGTGATGATGATATTGGACCACCAATTCCACCTGATCTTCTTACAAGTAATAACAATACTACAAAAAAAGCAGATAAAACCAACCCTAGTGATGAAAGTGATAATGAATCGAGTGGGTCAGATGATGATGATGACAGTGAGCTTGGTTTACAAAAACAAATACCTAATACTCATGAGGTAAGCACATATTACAATGAATGCTTTCTATTATAAGGAGTACTTTCAGGGGCGTCAACAACGTGTAGGAATAGACAAGTTTTACTCTGATTGATGCAATGTTGATTCTGGCGTACCTCAAGGCGGCGTGCTATCTCCTTTATTATTCGCATTGTTTACAAACACTTCTGTCTCGGTAATCAATTTCAGCCATTACCATCTTTATGCTGATGATCTTGAGCTCTACAGATCTTTTAGGGTAGACGAAGTTATAGAGTGTATAAATATGATGAATAAAGATTTTGAATCTATAAAAAAGTGGACAATCAGCTAACGTTACGCTAGTTAACTCCCTGTTACTTCCCTTAATTATGCAGACTATGCAGATTTATGCTATCCAGACATAACTGAAGAACTACTTAACAAACTCAACCGCTTTCTCAACTTATGCATCCATTTTATTTTCGGCTTGCATAAGTATGATCATGCCTCGAGGTTCAGTAAGAAAACAACTGCCAGAGCAAAATTCCAATTTATCGGCAAAATAGGTGGGCAACTTGCGAGCTATCCTTCTGGGAGTCGTGCTTTCTGGTCGCTTGCCAAAGCTGCCGAAGGGAACTTCTGCCAGTCGTCGTTACCACCACTGCGAAAGACCGATGGTGACTTGGCCCATAGTGCTAAAGAGAAAGCCGATCTACTGGGCAGTCTCTTTGCCTCGAACTCGAATATGAACGATGAAGGCGTTGTACCACCTACTATACCGTGGTGCGGTAAGACCATGCCGGAAATCTCCATAACGCAGCGGGAGGTCAGGCGGGCGTTGCTCTCTCTAGACGTTCATAAGTCGAGTGGGCCAGACGGTATACCAGCAGTGGTGCTTAAGCAGTGTGCTCCTGAGTTATGTCCTGTACTCATGCGCCTCTTCGCGCTTTCCTACCACACTAGGCAATTTCCGTCTTCATGGAAGACTGCGAATGTGCACCAGGTGCCCAAAAAGGGTGATAGATCAGATCCATCGAATTACAGGCCTATCGCTATTACCTCTCTCCTCTCTAAGGTGATGGAGCGTGTGATCAACACACAGCTTCTAAGATACCTAGAAGTACATGATCTGGTCAGTGACCGTCAATATGGCTTTCGCCACGGTCGCTCGACTGGTCACCTTCTAGTGTATCTCACACACCGATGGGCACTAGCCATTGAGAGTCAGGGGGAGGCATTGGCATGTAGCCTGGACATAGCGAAGGCGTTCGATTGGGTCTGGCACCGAGGTCTTCTATCGAAATTGCCATCTTACGGAGTGCCCGAGGGTTTGTGCAAATGCGTGGCTAGCTTTGTGTCCGGCAGACGCATACGAACCGTAGTTGACGGTAGTTGCTCTGATAGCATGGACATTAATGCTGGTGTCCCGCAAGGCTCTGTGCTGTCTCCTATGCTGTTTCTACTGCATATCAATGACATGTTGGACATCAACAACATACATTGCTATGCAGATGACAGTACTGGAGACGCTTTTTACACGGGTCATGCAAGCATCCCTCGTTCCGTTGTGGAGGAAAACCGCGGAGAACTTGTCTCAAATCGAGACCACACTGTCCCAGGTCTCTGACTGGGGACAGGTAAACTTGGTCCGATTCAACCCTACAAAGACACAAGTGTGCGCGTTCACCGCTAAGAAAACTCCATTCACTGTGGTCCCACAATTCCAGAACACTCCCCTCTCCATCTCCAAGAGCATTAGGATCCTTGGTGTCGACATCTCCAGCGATGTTCAGTTCCGAGATCATTTACAAAATAAGGTGAAGCTGGCGTTCAAAAAACTTGGTGTACCCAACAGAGCGAAGCAGTACTTCACGTCGGGGCAAAGGTTGTTACTTTACAAGTCGCAGGTTCGGCCCCATATGGAGTGCTGCTGCCATCTCTGGGCAGGTGCACCCGGATACCAGCTTGGCCCTTTTAACTCGGTTCAACGACGGGCTGTGAGAATTGTCGACGATTCCAAACTCACTTGCGGTATCGAGCCCTTAAGTCTGAGGAGAGACTTTGCCTCACTGTGTGTGTTCTACCGCTTGTACAATGGGTTGTGTTCTGAGGAATTGTTTGAAATGATGCCCACGGCTACTTTCTACCATCGCACCGCTCGCCATCGACAGGGAATTCATTCTCACACTTAAGAACCTAAATGGTCGCGTACAGTGCGGTTTCAGAGAAACTTCCTCCCGCGAACGCTTAAGTTGTGGAATGAGCTCCCTGCCAAGGTTTTCTGCAAGGACTACAGTATAGAGTTTTTCAAGAAAGAAGTTATTAGATTTCTGAAGGGTCGGCAACGCGCAAGTGATACCCCTGGTGTTGCAAGCGTCCATAGACTACGGTGACCGCTTACCATCAGGCGGGCCGTAAGCTTGTTTGCCACCTTAGTGGTATATAAAAAAAAAAAAAATGTCTCCCAATATTGTACACAGTTAAATTGGCTCAATATCCGTTTTTGCCGAAATACTCATCTTCTCACATGTATTTATGGCATTCTTAATAATCCTTTATCCCCTCCTTATTTAATAGAACAATTTGAGTTCTTGGGTTCCCAAGAGCGGCAGATACGGTTTTGCCGTTCCAATCTCCTCCCCACCCCTGCGCATAGTACGACATTTTATTCGGATTTGTTCATGGTCACAATAGTTCGTTTGTGGAATAATTTACCAGTAAATATTCATAATGCAGTCACTAGAGAGCTTTAAAGCTTTACTGCATTGGTACTATATCGACATCCAAAATACATAGGTCAGGTATTAGTGCTTTCTAGTGAACTACGCCTAAATATATATGCATTATATATACATATATGTATGTTTATGTATAAAATTATATATAATTTATCAACCTTCTTATTTACATATTATACTTTATGATATTATTCTTAGATACTATCTTTTATCACTAAATCTTTTATCATTATTGAAGCTACTATGATCTATTACAACAAACACTGCACAACCCCTTAATTATATCTACATTACCAATGGTTAACTGGTAGAAAATGCCTGAAGGCATTAAGTTCGCCTATGTTCAAAATTAGTGCAAAAATAATTTTATTATTATTATTATTACTTTATTTTTTTTGTGACTACTTGCATGAAAAACTAGCTTGTTTAAAAACTATTCATGGCACTGTCATTACCTCTGATACTGAACTTTTTTAGTATCCAAAAAATTTTTGACCAGACCAATCTATAAAATTATAATGTATTACAATAAAATTGTAAATTGCTTAAATGAATATATAAATTAGCCTTTTTGTTACTACTTAAGTTTACATTATATGGGTTACATAATGATTTATTGTTTTTGGTATCTAGTTTAGCAATTTTTTACTTCCAGCAGTCTAATAGTTTCTGTTCAGTTGTTATTGGTCACTCTATGCAATAAAATTTCTTAAATTAAAAATGTACTGTTTGTTAAAGGCATTTTGTTAATAAAAGTGTATTTTGACATATAGGCATTAATAATCAAGCCATTTTATTTCTATACCTGTGTAAAATAAATTTATTATTTGTTTATATTATTAATAAATTATTTGATTTTTATGAGTTACCACTATTATTTCTTCCCACAGTAATAATTTTGAAACTGAATTATTAATAAAAGCTGAAGTTAAATCTCCTCTTTGATTTTTTATGCAGGTTGAAATGCATCATGGAAACAAAGCAGTGGCTGCACTGGCTGTGGACCCATCAGGAGCCCGCCTGGCCACAGGATCCATAGATTACGAAGTTTCGTTTTGGGACTTCGCAGGTGAGAGAACCTTGGGTTCCAGTGCCCAAGACGGTGCCCTTGCAATTCCCTGGCTTTTAAAAAAACAGTAACAAAAACCGGTTTTATTTAGAGGGTATTTTACAAAATTATTCCTCCTACTATAGGAAAGCCATCAAATTAAATTGCATTGTTTAGATCAAACTGGCGTGAACAATTTTTTTAAAAAACATGTAGATCTATTTTATTCAAAAGAAAAATGTTTAGTATTTCGTAGTATCAGATGTGAAAAATTCGGCTTCTACCTATTTCGGTCTACAAGATAGAGCCCTCTAATGGTTGAACAGACAGACAGACAGCGTAGGCTTAATAATAGGGCCCCGTTAGGACTCTCTGGGTGAACCCTTGAAATGACAGTATTTTGGGCATTTGTTTTTATATAGACTTGTCTATTTGATATTTATTTCAACTTGATACATTCATGCGTTCTTGAGTAAAAGGGTCTTGACAGACAAGCAGACCAGGTTTTTTTTAGATGTGTTATAACAACAAATTAACAAAATTCAGATTCTTTCCTTAAATATGATGTTAGACCTTGCTTTGTGTCAAATTTCATGATTCTAGGACATTGGGAATAAACCCCATAGGTTTAATTTATTTGTAAATAACTTAACACCTAAATATGCGTCAAAAATTGTATTTTTTTATTGCGTTGACATAGAAGATTTTTTGAAGTGAAAACTTCTTTAGCGGCGTTGTGCACTTTTTTTGGTATGGGTAAAAAATGATAAACTCGCGTCAGGTCACGTGTCCTAATCGAGAAAATTCGTAAGACGGAAACCGTAATGCCACGCCTATTATAATTTTTATTTTTAGTATTCGCGATTATGAGTAGTACATGGAGGTTGGATATGGAATTTTAATTCTATGACAGATTGCGATGTCAAATATACTACGTCAAAAAAGTAAATAAACAAACATTATTATTTCTTGACAATGTTAAAGACATGTCTTGTGACATATTTGAGTGTTAAGCGCGAATTGTGTGTAAAGGTTTTCACTTCTGCCGGCACTCCCGGAGCGCAACTCGTTTTTTTTTTACAGCTTTAATGGACCGTATTAATATCTATATCTTAGTATTTCATATTAATTTCAACTTTTTACCTCCACGCATTCTTAAGTAAAAGGGTTACAGACAGACAAACTTTTTTTAAATGTGTTATAACAACAAATAAACAAATTTCGGGTTTTTCCTATATTTGTGATGAAGACCTTGCTTTGTGTCTAATTTTCAATTTTCAATAGGAAATACCTCACAGGTTTTGATTTGTTTGTGAATGCCAAAATATGCGACAAAAATGGTTGTTTTTCCGCCGTATTTTTTACGTTAGAAGCCTGATTTTTTTACAGCTTCAAGGAACCGTAGACCGTATTTGATATTAATTTTAACGTTATATTTTTACGCGTTCCTGAGAAAAAGGGTCTTGACAGACAGACAGACAACAAAGTGATCCTATAAGGGTGCCTTTTTTCTTTTTGAAGTACGAAACCCTAAAAAAGTATACAGATGTATTTGTATCCATTGTCTCGTATCCAAAGCACAAGCTTTGCTTTGTTTATTGACTAATGTCCAAAAATATTTATTATTGTATTGTATACATTTCGTCCATGTGGAATTCCGTTAAAATTATCATTCTAGAATATGTTATTTTATTCAAAATCTAAATCTTTTTATTGAAATGGGTTACTAAGAACACTTTCGAATCGTCAAGTAAATTAACTACAACTAGCTTTACAAACTAATTACAATACTGTTCTATTGCGTGCGTTCAATAGGTAATCTTTGTAAAATCACAAACGAAACATAAAATTATAGTGTATTTACTAATAAATACATGTTTTGTATTGAAACATTAAATAAACAAGATTTACAATGTAAATAGTTTGATTTAAAAAAAAAAACAGTCAATATTTATGTAATATTTCCATTGCCTATTGTTTTTCAGATTGCATATTACCATGTGATGCGTTAAAAGTTTTCAATTATTCTGTGACGGGATTTAAAGTAACTCCCTAACTAAACTTCATGACTATTTCATGACTTGTTGAAATTACATTACTAACTAATCTTTATAGGAATGGACTCCTCAATGCGATCTTTTCGTACCCTCCAGCCATGCGAGAACCATCCTATCAAGGCACTTCAGTACTCAGCCACTGGAGACTCTATCCTGGTTGTTAGCGGCTCTGCACAAGCGAAGGTCCTTGATAGAGATGGGTTTGAAGTCCTTGAGTGTGTCAAAGGAGACCAGTATATTACTGACATGGCAAAGTAAGTTGAAATGACTAACACTTGTTTAATCCTTGATAGCTTAAATGAACTATCTGATGAATGTAATAAAAGTAGTTGTTGTGTCTGGTATCCCATAAATAGGTGCATAGCAAAAAAAAACTATAGGTATACAAAATAACATACTTTTTAATAAATTTCTATCTCATTTTTTTTTTAAATAAACGGTACCTACTGATACAATTATCTGATTTTCTAAAACGCGTTTAGTAAATGAAACGGGACATGGACCAATGACAAACAGCTTATGCTTCCTTGGTGAGGTTTTAAATCAAATCAAACAATATTTATTTTATTTATTATAAAACACTTTATTGCACAGAAATGGTACAATGGGTGGACTTAATGCCTAGTGGCATTATCTACCACTCAACCTATCTTAAAACGAAAAGTAACGAAATAGGTGGTGCACAAAATAGCTTATTTAACTATTTATAACATATAATATAATAATTCACAACAAAAAAATTAAAAATGGAAAAAGTCTAAATATAATACAAGATACTTATAAAATTATATATTACATATTAAAATAAAATAATATATGAATGATATATGATACTGGTAATACTGGTAAAACTAAATAGGTTTCTGAGAAAACTTTTGAATCGTCAATACAATGTAGACAATGTTAATTTCTGCCAAAAAAGCTGGAAAGGAGTTCTATTTAAAGTAATAATACAATACTTTGAGTCAGCTAACATTAGTATATAATATGTATTGAAACACTTAGTAGGGAAAATAAATAAGTTAGTAAGCTGAAAAAAAATTTTTTTTTTCATGTAGCATAGGCTACACAATGTGAAGCGAAATCGTGTGAAGGAATACAGATAGTTAATAGTATTCCGATATTTAATAGTACTAGTGGCAATAGCGCCATCGTAATTACTTTGAAACAAGATTGAAATGAGGAAGATCCCTTCTCTTTGACCATGAAACATTTGAAGTCTAATCCTATCATAAAACAAAAAGATATAAAAAAATGTAAAAATAAAACCTCATTTTTATTACAGAACCAAAGGACACACTGCTTCGCTGAACAGTGGGTGCTGGCATCCAAACATTCGTGAAGAATTTATGACATGTGCTCGAGATGGAACTCTCAGATTATGGCTCACTGACAATCCCAAAAATCACAAATCTGTTATTAAACCTCGTCAACAAGGAGGCTTGAAGACAAACCCAACATCATGTGCCTTTTCTAAAGACGGCAACACTGTTGCATGTGGCTGTTTCGACGGATCCATTCAAATGTGGGACCATAGAAAAAACTTCGTTAATACCACAGCACTGATAAGAGACGCTCATCAAAAACAATCAGAAATATCTTGCATAACATTTTCGTATTTAAGATCTTATTTAGCCAGCAGAGGCAATGATGATACTTTAAAGCTTTGGGATTTGAGAAACTTTAAGAAACCTTTAAATGTGTTCACAAATTTGTTCTCGAGATATGAACAGACAGACTGTTGCTTTAGTCCAGATGATTCAATGATTTTTACCGGAGAATCTTTGCAAAAAGGTCAAGATGTCGGTAGGTTATTATTCTACAATACAAAAACATTTGAAATGGTCACTCACATAAATGTAACTGATTCACATGTCATCAAAGGTATATGGCATCCAAAGTTGAATCAGATTTTTGTTGGCTGCGGTAATGGAGTTGTCAAATGTTATTATGACCAGAAGCGTAGTCTTCGTGGAGCCAAACTATGTATAATTAAAAGTCATAGGAAAAAGCAGTCCGTAGAAGTTGTGAGCTCTCAGCAGATAATCACACCACATGCTTTACCACTCTTCAGGCAAGAGAAATTAAGAACAAGCAAGAAAAAGATGGAGAAAGATCGTCTAGACCCTGTAAAGTCACATCGACCAGATTTGCCAATCACCTCTGGTCAAGGTGGTAGAGTAGCAGCATCAGGAAGTACCTTAAGCTCCTTTGTGATAAGAAATTTGGGATTAAGTAAGAGAGTTAATGATGAACAGGATCCAAGGGAAGCCATTTTGAAATATGCAAAGGAAGCGGAAGAGAATCCATTTTGGGTGGCTCCGGCATACAAGAAAACTCAACCTACTCCAATATTTCAGAATGCAGAGGGTAATGATGATGGGCCATCTGATGCCAAAAAGCAAAAAACAGCTTGAATGGTTTCTCCAGATTGTTGGCAAATTAATTTTTTTGTTGTCAATCAAAGCAAAATAAAACTTGGTACCAGACCAGGTTAACCAATTTTATTTAGAGTTGGTGACATAGCCAATGTACAATAGTACAATGTGCCAAAGGCAAGGCTTTCTGACGTAACTGCAAGTCTAAGGTGTTGTGCAGAAAGGGCGAATTAGCCGCCAATTTTTTTGGACAGGTAATGGAAGCAACTATGGCTGCTCTTTTATTTCGCCAGCGCCCGTATCGAATAAAATGCACTCTTCATAGACCAAACCAAAAAGGCCGCGACTAAGTTTAACGAAGTAATTATACAAATATAGTAACGTAATATTTGGTTTTCTTTGAATAACATGGTTAATGTGGCATGTTTTCACGATTGGGCCATTATAACATACATAGAAGCCAATATCTAGATATTGGCTACTCATACCATTTCAGGTTTGTCTAGAAATTCAGGAGGTATCATTTTACTTGGTACTGCTTTCATGGTTCTGGAGCTTTACCTGTTGATTGCTGAGAGCTTTTTGTAAACTTTCATATGGTACGGTTATTAGCAGTCATGACATTGATAACATAATACGTTGACGTACACAAAATCAGTTATCCCCTATAAAATATATATGATATTTACTACTTTCAGTCAACACTTTGCTACTCCGTGCAAAAATGTACCTAATCTTTTGAGCGTAAAGTTACTATTGCTTTACACATGCGCACGGCACCAACGTTAAGGGTGCGAACACGCCACGCGGCTGTTGAACACTCAGCTAATAGCACCAACCAAGGCGCTGCGGCCAATGGGTAATAAAGTGTGTTCAATCATGACATATCTTATTGCTCGCTAAGAATTGGCTTAGGGCGTATATAAGCATGTCCATGGTAATTTCTTTTTACCACTAAAACAAACAAGCGTCCGTCCGCGTCTGATGGTAAGCGGTCACCGCAGCCTATGGACGCTTGCAACACCTGGGCATCACTCGCGCGTTGCCGATTATGTATACATATATACATACATAGGCCAGATACACTGTTGCGTCGTTGTACACCACCTGATGCAGGACTAAAGTGATCAGTGAACTACATACATACGTACGTACGTAAAAACTTTTCGCCGTCGATTTTAAGACGTTTCGTGTGAAATTAGCCTAATGTTAAAAAAATCTTGTATTGTACATTGTACATATCTTGTAAAATATATGTTAGCAAAGATTTTAAGTTAGGAACCTAATTGTAGCTTTTATTTAAGGTAAGAAAGGGGAAATAAAGAGAATTGAATTGAATATTCGTTTTTTTTATTTATCATTACCATAAAACTTAATAAGGATACTATCTACAAATAAGAAATACAAATGCTTACGCCTGAGCGGCTACACTCTCTTTAGCGCTTGATTCTTCTTCATTTACAGGCTTTAAAGGTGATCGCGCTGGATTCTGAAACAATATTTTTTTGCATTGCGCTATTTCTACAGAGAAGAGCAAACAAGAAACCTAGTACTTTACCAAATTTGGTTCATTAGTACATAGGTATTAAAAAAGTATTAATATTGTTGAAAACCCAACATACGTGGCGGGCTATTTATCCTTCTAGCAAATTAGTAATATCCAGAGCTGGCAGAAGACATTGGTAGAATAATAGACCTGAAAACTCTCTTTCTCATATAAATACTATACAATTATTAATCTAGCGAAAAACTTAACTAAAGTCCCATACTAAATATCACAACAATTAATCAGGATTACACATTTTACAAAACTCACCAGCTTTTTAGCCCGCTCAGCGAGAATGGTGTACGCGAAGTGGTTCAACATGACGCCGGTAGGGAGCGCCACGCCTTGGAATCTGTACAGTTGAGTCATCTCACTCTCAAATGAACCTATTAAAATAAAAAAAAAATTACAATTCAATATTTCTGTGTACTGTGATATAACTGCTCAGACGTTGAAGTCTGATTGTGTGGAAGTACCTCTAAAATTTCATCAGTACTTGCATGAAATAATAAACATTTTCGACTAAGAAAAGGAAAGCGTCGTAAGTAAAACTAGAAACTTTTTAACAAAAAAAAAAACTAGAGGCTCCAAAAAGATGCACTAAAAAGGTAAAAATAATTATTTCCAAAAATCTGGTCTGAATTACAGTTTTTTTTATTTTGTTAAAAAGTTTTTTTTATTTAGGTCGACGAATTGCTTTTTTCTCGTACACTAAAGACATCCATACTCTCGTGTCTCGTCGTGGCGGGTGCGTGGCGGCTTTTTCATATATTTCGCACGCAAAGTCAGTCAGACGCAAGTAGGCGCCTAGTTCAGTTTAGTATGAAAATAGCGACACGCACCTGCAACTCGTATATCTCTTAAAACACCCTAAATAACCAGTTGAGGCTGTACAAGTTAATTCGTTCTATACGTTTCAAATAAGTTAGTCGATGGTTTCAAATAAGTTAGCCGATGGTTTCAAATAAGTTAGTCGATGGTTTCAAATAAGTTAGTCGATGGTTTCAAATAAGTTAGTCGATGGTTTCAAATAAGTTAGCCGATGGTCAGACGCCAAAATGATACTTGAATTGCTACAGTGTGCTGTGATGATAAAGAAATCAACTGATACCAATAATGCTTTTTTACACCGGTACAGTTTTATATGCTATTACCTAATGCTATGCTATATGAGCGTTATGTACAGATGTCACATTGATAAATTAAAACTCAAGAGGATTTGAACCGAAAAAAGCATAGGCAAGTAACAGAAGAAGATACCTGTTAGTTTGTGAACAGCAGCAACGGTAACTCTTCCAATCTGCGAAGTGTTACTGATCATAGGTCCCTTGGATATGTCTACGTGACTGCCAACTCTGTACAGAGTTACTTTACCTGAAAAAAGAGTTAAGTAGAAAGTATTGAAGAATGTAACTGGATTACAATGTTTACACGCAGTCTCCGCCGCTCTCTAGGATGGACCCTACCGATCCCTCTGCATTTCGTTGCATTGCATGATCGTTATCATGTGACCTCTCGCGAAGGGTCGCTTAAACGCATTTGCACTTTTACGTATACACACGTCATTTGTTTTATTGTGGTATATGTTCTTTTAATTAAATCGCAGGGGTAACCTTCTAGTCTACCTTAACTAAGCTAGATGGCTGACTGAATAGCATATACTTTATATTCAATTTTTTTTTAAATGGGTTCCTAAGAACAGATTAATCGTCAAGAGAAATAAACGAGAATTTCCTTTACAAACTAATTACCAATACCTATAAAATGATTTATTGCAGCATCCAATAGTAACTCTTTGTAAAATCACAAACGAAATTTAATATTATAGTGAATCAACTAATAAATACATATTATGTATTATGTATTGGAACACAACGAAAACAAGCTTTAGACTGTAAATAGTAAAAAAAATATTTCAAGTAATATTTAACTTCATTACATTATTCATCACTATCACACAAACACGTTCATATACATAAATGCATACACACATTGAGACAGACATCGCATATCTGGAAGTCCACGGCTACTTTCTACCATCGTACCGCTCGCCATTGGCAGTGAATTCATTCTCACACTTTAGAACCGAAATGGTAGCCTACAGTGCGGGGTGCCAAGGTTCTCTCTAAGGACTGCAGTATGGGGTTTTTCAAGAAAGAAGTTATTAGATTTCTGAAGGGTCGGCTGTGATACCATGTGATGTGGTGTTGCAAGCGTCCATAGGCTACACTAACACTACGCCGACGTTCCCGGGTTCGTCGGCGACCGCAAGAATACACGAGGTATCAAAGAGAACCGGGGCGCTTCTCGCCCCCACTCAATCGCAACCGCGTAACGGGGAATTGCCCTCCTAGCGCTGACTCACCTTCGGGTTCGAGACTCACGCCGGTCGAAGGGACGCCCCCGAGAGCGACAACCCAAGCCGAGGCTCCCCCCGCGGGGAGCCCTTGAGCGTTGGGCGCTATATGGGCTGAGACTCCTCGTCCTAAAAGCCCCGTGAAGCAGTAATGGCTGCATCAGCCAACTGCATACAGTTAAGAAAAAAAAAATACATACCATACCATGCAGGAACCTAGCCATGAAGCAGAGAAAATTTCGGTAACCTAGCTTATAAATGCTACGTCCTTTTTTGTATGATAAATATGGTTTCAATATCAGCAGCAGAACAGCACACATAAAAAAATGGGGAATAAGAACTTACATTTGCAGTTGGAGATTTGACCGTAATGTGACCAAATATATTGATGTATGGGTCATATTTTTTTTTTAAGTACTTAGTTAAATTTGTAATTAAATATGTTTTATATGTGAGCCAATCTCACACTTGTTCGGTTTTTTTTTGTCTCAGCATAGAAACAGATAAAACCAATATTAACATAAAAATAAAAATGATCTTCCTCGCAGCCTAATTGGTAATGTGGGTTTGATTCCTGCATTGGACAAACATTTATGTGATAAAAAACATTTGTGTTTGTCTGGAGTCTGGGTGTATTTATGTATATGTATGTATTTCCAAAAAAACAGCTTTATATATGTATCTGTATCCGCTGTCTGGTATCCATAACACAAGCTTTGTCCTAAATGTCCATAAATATTTATTATTATATTAAAATCACCACATCATAATACTAACCATTTGTTCTGGCAATGTTTGGGATCTGTTTACTCTTATGCTCATTATCCGCGAACATCTCCAGAGCTAAATCCTGACCCACTTCCAGTCTTTCAAGGGGTGAATTCTTTCGGATGAGCTTCACATACTCTGCGCTGAGCGTCTGCAGCTCCTGAGTGCTTGGCTTCCAGTCTTCAAGTGTCGGAAGGTCTATGTCGTAGATGAAGGAACCACTGCGGACTAATGTAAGATGGTCATACATATGTTGCATAAAGTTTTGTTAATTTAGATATTTTTTATTTATTTTTGAATCTCTTGCCAAAATAAAGTGAGCTAGGTTCATAGTAAATGCACTTGCAACAGCTTTATTTCTATATTCTGTATTCCTTTTCCCCATACACATTTGGACAATTATCACTGTGTGACAAATATTTTTTTTTTGTGCTCTGACATTTAATGAAACGGCTATTTTTTATCAAAATAAACCTGCTGAACAGAAAAACTTAAATAGATTTTTTGTAACACGTATCATTTTAAAGTTATGATAAATTGATGTACTATAAATAAATAAAGACAGTATCAAAATTGTATATCATATTTTTTATTTAAATTATTAATTTTACACAAAAAAAATGTTATATATATTGACAAGTGACAACGAATCAAAATAGCTGAGGTTTAAGTGGTCAATATAAAAAATGAGCCAAATATTCCAAAAGAAAATGATGAAATATTAACTTTGCCTCTTGTGAAGAGTAGAATCCTCTTTCATTACAAACAAATGATTTAAACACTTGCGGTGGTTACTTTTCTTCATGACTTTCGAAAAAAATGTTATGATTACCCAAATAAACTGTTAGAATTATCTTAAGACCACTAAAACTTTTTAATTTATAGTCGTACAGACTTCAGTATTAAAAGAAATCTGCAATTAACAACGTTTGATCTTTTGTTTTTTACGAGGGTACACGTAAATAGTATTGACACTATAACTTAGAAACGTGACGTGTTAGACAACCATATCAATTGACAATGTTTTCAACAATGGAATAAGGAATTCAAATCACGTAATCTTATTTATGTTAGAAAAATCGTGTCACACAGTGTTACGGCTTGTGTTTCTGTCTTGTTTCCACACACTAATTAAGAACTGAATGCATTTCAATATGATACTATTATATATACAATAAGTCAGACATGTTTTTGATTCCAATCTTGACTTAATCTTGAAGGATATGTTTATACATCTAACACTGTTTCAGAAGCAATTGGCTTTATACAGGACTAAAGAGGTTGTCCTTCACATTATGACCCCGGTGTGTATCCAGGCACTTGTTATCCCCTTCTAGGAACCATGAAGATATACATATATTTCTATAACTTTCATCAAAAAATGAATAGATAGAATAGACAGGCAAAGATATCCCTAGATTCCAAGGATCAAAATAGTAAATCAAGGAAATTCTACGAAATTAGTTTTCTGATTTTTGTACCTAGTACCTAAAGAAAGATAAAATCTTTTAAATTCCTGCCAACATTCGATGTTTGCAAAAAAAAAAAAACATTTTCAATTTAGGTGCTTTGGGACTTTCTTGACACGTAAGTATTATCACATTTACTTATTACTTATTAACTCAATACCTGCAAGACATTCAAAAATTTTATGGCCCTGCCCTTGTGTTTAATAACAATAAAGGTTAAACAAACAATCATCCTTAGCTATTTTTCTAAGTAAAATTTTCATTTTTGAAACTTCCAATATTGCTTCTATTCTTGGATGTTTTCAGGTAAAATTTTGGCAGTTTTACTGAAATCTTTCAAAGCTTCAGAAACATGCTGAAGTTTTCAACTCTTTTTCATCCCCCCGATCGACTTCGGCACGGTCGAAAAACTATAGTTAGGCGACCTCAGCACGTACTAACGGCCCCAGATGACGATCTCCCTGTCCGGATAGCGAGATTAGTCTCTACGACCTCCCCAAATAGGGCCTCCCTCCAAACACGACGCCGACGTTCCCGGGTTCGTCGGCGCCCGAACGGATACACGAGGAATCAAATAGTGCCAGGGCGCTTATCGCCCCCACTCAATCGCAACCGCCTGACTAAGCGACAATGACCCCAACTGTACAAGGACACCCGTTCTACCTTGGGCGTTGTTCTAAGTAAGCCTACAGTATGCTATGGTTCCACTCACTGTCTGGTCCTGGAAAGCTGTGTAGTTTGACTGCCACATTGTCTTTAAAGGCGACAGTAGCACAGGCGCCCATCAAGAGGGAGCAGGTTCTCCAAAAAGCCTTATTCACCTTCTGTGGCTCAGCTGCTGAGAAATTCCTAAACTAGAAATGAATATTACTAGGTATGCAAGATCAATAGAGGCAATTATTAACACCGTATATTTAACTATCAGTTTGCCACAGTTGTGCGGTTAGGTATAGCCTATAGCAATCTGGAATGTACAAGTTTGTATGTGGCTTCCAAAATAGTCCAAAAACATTCTTGAATTTTTAACAAGCATACAAAGCGTTCCTATTTATAATTTGCCCAAGTTTTGTTCAAAATCTACAAAACTCACTTCAGTTAAAATATGCTTTCCAAGTTTTGCAAAGGATATTGACCTACTGGAAAGTGTTCAAAGAAGAGCAACTAAATTACCTGCCTGCAACGAAAGTCCAAACAAGAACAGCTAAAAATATTAATATTACCTACACTTAAAAAACAGATGAATTATAGGTGATCTCATTGAACAAACAAGATACTAAGTAATAGATACAGTCTGCCCAATATCAGAGAAATCTTCTTGCTTGGGAAAAAAGTTTACTTAGAACATGGGCACAAACTTGCCCTGAACTGCTCCCCCTCACACTAATTAGTGGCTTATAACTATCTGAACAAATGTTATGTGGAACAAACTTCCAGAAAGTGTAGTGACTGCTAAATTCATAGTTTTATTTGAGTTGATTAATTGAAAATCTGTACTGTAATTGCAACTTTATCTTGCTATAGGCTTTATTACTTATAATCACAAGGGTAACACTGTAGGACACAGCTAATAATTGTATAGAAAATGTGTTTATTAGCTCACTTACTTCCAATATGCAGCTCTCAGACAGTGGCCTATGCATGTCCCAGTAAACACTTTCATTTATGAGAGCCAGGGCAGTACTTTCTGCATGCCATTCACTCATATCTGAAAAACATATTCAAAATCTCATTCAAACTACATCTTAGTCTAAACACACCAGAAAATGGAATCTATGTCCAATAATAAAAATTTCATGGGTATACAGCAAAGTTAGGCTGCAAATGGCAGCTTTAAAAGAGTGTGGCAGGCCAAACTCCTTAATAATAATCTATTCCATCTTGTCCCAAACTAAACAAGGATACATTTTACTATTTTTATTTGTAACTACATTATACATAAACATACCCAGACTCAAAACAAACACAAATGTTTAGGACATAACCCACTCCCCTAAGTTCATCACACTTGACTTGGCTACCTAGGCAGTCTTACAAAACGTATCATTCATTGTTTCAGTTGTAAGTTATGTATGGGGTTCTTCAAGAAAGAAGTTATTAGGTTTTTAAAGAGTCAGTTACATGCAAGTGATGCCCCTGGCGTGGCAAGCATCCATAGGCTGTGGTGACCGCTTACCATCAGGCAGACCGAAAGCTTGTTGCCAACTTACTGATTAACAAAATTTGTAAGATATGCCTTTACAGGTGCAAGGTAAAAAAAAATCCTATTTGTTCTTCCCAACCAGCCCAATTTGGCATGTTCCAAGTAAAACTGTAAATAATTAGAAAATCTCACGTTTCGCGCAGTCGTGTGGCGTTGAGATATCTTTGTTCATAACCAACGTGCAGTCTTTGGGTACACCTTTGTATCTGACTTCTATCTTTTCGATTCTACCAACTTTCTCTAACTGACGCTTCTTTTCTAACGTAAAGATATGTTGCCGTCTCTCTATAGCTTCTTGAGTACTCAAAAATCCTAAAATACAAAATCAAAATGAATTCAAAAGTGTAATAACATCAACACCCTTTTTATTTTGAAAAACGTACTTGTAAAAGGTGAATATTTTACATAGCTGTTAGGGATGAGCGTTTTTGACAAACATATTACATTTTTTGTCATTTTACTTTATATTAAATAATAAAGAAAACAAATATTAAATAATATTCTATCTTTCTAAAATAGGTTATGTTTATTTATTAAAACGGCATGGATACAATTCATTCAGCCTGGTAAAGTTGTTTTGATTTAATTTATTGAGAGGTATCGATACAAGTCTTTCTGGTTTATGCAAAGATAGAAATATTTGGTCATCGAATTATACTATTTGATATCGTTTATTTCGACATTGTTTCAGCAAAGTTGCTGCACTATAAAAACTTATAAATACGTCATTGAATAAAAGTCACGACTTTACGAGTCTGGCGTACTCGAGACTCTTCCCAATACGCGCCCCTGGTTAGAGCCGCAGGAAGTCATTGAGTACAGGCAGCGTAAAGTTTAAAGCAGCGCTGTTCTACTTTCCTGTGCTATAAAGTTTTATGAGTTGCTTGGTTGTTTTTTTGCCTCTGGATGGCTGTGGGTCCAGTCACAGGGATCCTAATGCTCTTGGAGATGGTGAGGGGTGTGTTCTGGAATTATGGGACCTCAGTTAATGGGAGTTTCTTAGCGGTGAACGCGTGAACGTGAAGACTTGTTTCTTCGTAGAGTTGAATCGGATCAAGTTTTCCCGTCCCCAAGTTCTCCAAGCTTCTCCTCCACAAAGGATGAGGTATATTTGCATGGTCTGTGCAAAAAGCGTCACTAGTACTGTCCTTTGCATTGCAATGTATATTGTTGATGGACAACGTGTCATTTATATGCAGTCGAAAAAGCGTAGGAGAGCCTTTCGAGATGCTGGTGGCATTAATGTCCATGCTTTCCGAGCAACTACCGTCAACTACGGCTCGTATTCTTCGGCCTGCCTACGGCAACAACTTGTCTCAACTCAAAGGGCAGTGTGCGGAACCTTTGATAAGTGAAACCTTCTCGCACAGCAAAAATCAGGAAATAAGACTGTACAACGATGAAATTGGTAGGGGCATGCAGCTCACTAGACGGTTAGGACAGGCAATAAATATTTTTTGTCCGCCTGGTGCCTCATATAAACATATTATGAACCAAATATTGTCATCAAAATTTACAAACCAACATCAGTTATTTTCTTGGTAGGAGGGGAAATGCTAACAAAAAATTTTTGCTATAAGTAAGCGCATCCATTAAGTTTATTAGTGGGGAAAACGGGGGCCCCATGTGCAGCTTTCTCTGCCTATTGCTTTATCGTATTCACCTTTCGGTCTGTTAGTTCCACTAGTAGATCTAGTAGAATTTTAAAGGGTCACCTCTGTACCTCCGGCACTCGCGAGGTCTATTCTATCAACGAGGGTGGGGATGCTGCCCAAACCTTGGTTTACTCAACAGAGCGAAGCAGTTCTTCTCCTCGGGGTAAAGGTTGCTGCTACACAAGTCGCAAGTTCGGCCCCATATGGAGTAGTGCTGCCATCTCTGGGCGGGTGCACCTGGATACCAGCTTGGCCCTTTTGACTCGGTTTAAAGACGGGCTGAGAGAATTGTCGACGATCGCAAACTCACTTTCATTATCACAGTTTAAACATTCATTATCACACTTAAGAACATAAATGGTCGCTTACAGTGTGGTTTCAGAGAAACTTCCTCCAGCGAACACTTAGGTTGTGGAATGAGCTGCCTGTCAAGATTTTCTCTAAAGGCCTACAGTATGGGGTTCTGCAAGAAAGAAGATTTAAGATTTTTGTAGGGTCTGCAACGTGCGAGTGATGCCCCAGGTGTTGCCAGCGTCCATAGGCTGCGGTTACCGTTTACCATCAGGCGGACCGAAGGCTTGTTTGCGACTTTAGTGGTACATATAAAAAACCTACTCCTGGCAGTGGCACAGACCACATTGTCTTGCAGAAGTAGGCTAAGGCTATAGTCCACTGCTCTGGCCTAGTGGCACTCGACAGTCAGTTTTCAAGCTGCGCCCTTAAGGCTTGTGACTTGCCTTAAAGACTGCTATTGTAATATGAAAACAGCCGGCACCCCTAACGTGTCCTCCGAAGTACAGAGGAGCTAAGAAATGTGTCACTAGGCGGTCACCCATCTACGTAATGACCACGCCTGACGTTGTTTAGCTTTTCTAACCAGTTCACACACTTCGTTACGGGCGCTTCTAGACTTGCAGCGGTAAGGATGACACAGTCACAGCCACGATCACGCATGCGCATGAATTTAAAATACAAATATGATTGATTTGAATGTTTAATTTTCATTTTACACTTATAAAAATTTAACAACATGCTTGAATTTGAAACACGTCGGACCACAGAACACTGAACCCAGTAATTGTAATTTACTTATCAGTAGATCTCCCACAATATCACCTGCCCTAAATTTGGTTATCGGTAATGGATTTCAACAGCAATTCCTCAATTATAAAAATAAAACTGACTCAAACTTGACATCTAAGTAGCCATGTCCTTTCCCAGGATTCAAATTATCTTCATGCCAAATTTCATCTTAATGGACACATCGGTTTCAGCGTGAAGAGTTTTTACATATTAGTTTTCTTTTAAAACAAAAAGTATTGCACTAACTAGCCAACACAAGAGTTAGTGGTCAAATTCACTCTCTCTGAATTCAACTGACTGCATGTAGTCAATACCATGCCTTAACCATGTTTCCCAGAGACCATAGAGGTTTGGCTACTTCAAGTCCAAGCCTTACTACTTAATTTTATCATACATTAGCATTTGCACATGGTTTCACCTGCGCTAAATCAGTTATCGGCATGGGATTCCTATAGCAAAAGTAAGGAAGTTTGTTAAATTTTTTGGCTGTACTTGTGGGGCTATTGTCTCAGATAGGTAATTGAGCAATGAACAATGCATTTATATTCAAACAAATTACAATATCATAGCAGAATAAACACTGAGATCTAATGTAAGATCTTAACTTTGGAGATTGCAGTCCTCGGACACGCTGGATACTGTTTTTTTGGCAGTACTTGTAGTGAAGCAGCAAGAAGGGTTGTTTGAATGGGTTGCTGTGATATATCTACAGAAAATCCTTCAAATAACTTCATTGTTGCAATCCAGACCCTAAAAGACCCATAATGCTTTTGCAGAAAGCAATAGAGAAATTTTTAGTATCAGTAGGTATGTCTTCCTACCTTCAAGAGTAAAATGTAGTAAAAGGATAGCAAGTGGAAGAATTATAAGAATTTCAATTTCAAAACTTTATAGGGGTCTTCCTTTCTGTAAGTTGCAGCCTAAAAATTAATACCTACACTTGTTCCTTCATGTCTACTTATGTTCTTAACATAATATACTATTATGCTCTGGGCTCATTTTATGGTTACAATAAATGTTTGACCTGTGCCAATTCTAAATCGAGCCCTCACCCCTCAGACAACTAAAATTGCAACTTATCGTTCAATAATTTTATGTGAGGGTAGTTTTTAATCTATTAGCCAAAAAAGACCAGCCCTTATTTATCTCTGAAGTTTGCAAGCCAATAAATCCTTAATTTTTTTTTTACTGAAATGGAGATATATTCATCGTAATTTTAACAAACAACTTATTAATTTTACAGAAAAGTAAGTAAGTACACTTTTTGCAGTCGTTTAATAACACATATGTTTAAAGAAAAAATAATTTATTTACACTAGGCATATGTAATTTAATTTTGTTATCCAACCATAGTTCGTTTTCGTCCTCTTGCTCTAACTTCTTCAAATTTACTTAGTATCTCTTTAATGTTCTTCTTACTGTAACTCTTATATGCAGCCAGAATTTTACTAAATAAGTCTGGTACATCATTATGGGTACTTATCAACGCCCTTTCTAACACATACAAATCCACTCCTTTGTCTTCAGTACTGGAATCTACAAATGATAGACCAAAATCTATCATGACTAACTCCAAGTTATCGTGTTGAAGCCATTTTATATCACTGTCAGTGTTATCAACAATCCTTTCTATTAGAATCATGTTGGAAGTGGTGAGGTCTCCATGTATTATATTGTTATCATGTAAATTACGTACTGTATTACCTATTAATTTAGCTACTGCATTTAATGCTGTAAGACTATCCCCAGAACCATTTTCTACAAATTTCTTGGCTACATTTATAATGAAATCTTTCACAGTAATGCTGTTTTGAAAATGTTGCATGTAAATGCGTCTTCGTTCAAAATCAACTAGATATAATGCTGGTGTCTTCACTCCTATCGATTTACACCGTACAATAGACCGTGCTTCATTTTTTATCCTTTCTTTAGTTATGCTGGTGTCCAAATCAGGGTGTCTGTAATTTTTTTGAAATCTTTCCTTTATTAATGTTGGTTTTCCTAGATAATTACATATATACAATTTAGCTTCAGCGCCTTGTTTCAGTATTTTAAGGTTTTCACACATTTTCAGTTCTTATTGTAAAAATGTGTTTTTGTTTTATTTATTTAAGGTACAGTATAACCAACTTTTCTGAACCGGTGGTCAAAAATCGTAACTTCAGTCACCATATTAAAGTAGTGTGAACTTACGCGACACTAGCGACGATAGACCGGGTCATAAAATTTGTTGTACGTACTTTTTCGGGTTTTTACCAAAGAGTATATATTTCAATTATATCAACTACGTTCCAATTCACTAAATGGGAGTTTGACAGCAAATTTCACTTTTGAGTATTAATAATCAAACTTGATATAGGCCGTCCCATCTGACTACTTTATAGCACAAAATTGTTAGCAGTTTGCGTTTCATGCTTTTGGTAGAAAAATAAAGTTCGAAACGCCCCGATAAATTGTCGACAAAAATAATAAAATGTTAGATTGTACTAAATAATCTATAGATGTCGATCGAGGTGAACTGAGCGTAACTAAAACAAAAACTACGATATTTTACTATTTTTAAAATACGGACTTTTTTGTTTATAATAATTTCAGTATCTATAATAAAATAATAAATCACATTTATCTATTTTCAATCAATTGTTTTTCAAAATTTGCCTAAATTGAAACGTATATGAGTTCCAACATTCGTCTTAGATGAGCTGCACTTTTAAGCGAATAGGTATTTCGTAGCTGCGCTACGTATATCTATACGCTTTCTATACTTATTGGTATTGGTATGCATTATTCACTCGTTTGAGAGTACGCTGCCTGGAGGCTGAAGCGTGTAGCATCGGTGTTGTTCAGTGCCGGCCGGCATGCTTATCTCACTGTCACTAGGTATTTTATAAAAACTTAATGAGAACAGTGACTTTTATTTTAATTTTATTATTGAGCTAAAAAGGTTTTAGTGCGATTTTTACTTTAAAATATTATTATAGCTCTAATATAAACCGAAAATAATAAATGTTCTTGTGTTATAAGAAAAACGAAAAGTTTGAATCATTTTTGTACAGTAAAAATTAAGTGAATATCTATTTTGTGATTTGTTAAATAGTTTAACAATTTTTCTAAGAAAAAATGTCTATGGAAGGTTTGGAATACGAGACTATCGTCCAAAATGGGCCAAAAAAAGTAAGTTATGTTTAAATAATACTTAAATTTAAATAGAGACTAAGTTAAATATAGACAAAATACGAGTTTACGAAAACACATGTAGATATTTCACGTAGGAACTATAGGTACCTATCTATCTAATGGTTATGGAAGAGGGGTGGTGATGGTGTTCTATAGAAATGTCTGGGTGCATTGACGTGTATTATATGGATGTATTAAACGTAGTCTGTCTGACTCGACTAGACGTTTGGGATTGAAATCATTATATATGAGATTTCAAATTGAAAATTGAAACTTTGCAGTGTATGTGATTGAATAGGCTTAAGTTAGTTTGTGTTACGTGTTATGTGATTAGCTTTAGCTAAAGAAGTATAATAGGTATCCACCTAACTTTTATTTTTTTATGAGTTGGTTTTTTTTTACTAATAATAAAATAAACTGCTCTACATTTTGAAATTTTAAAATAAAGTACTGACTAAAAATAATGATACTTTACTGCATATGACCATCCCTCTTTTTTATTTATTTTTTATCCGGATGCACATTTATGAAGCTCTTGTTTTTCGTCCGTCCATCGGTATGTCACCTTAGAATTTCGCCATATTTGCGTCGATTCTGATAACGTTTCTGTAAAAATGTTACAATTTTTTTTCACGCATCCCAATGTACGGATTGTCATTGGTTTATCTTTAAAAAAGCAATTAAAGGTTCGTTTCTCTTAGGTTTATTATACTTGGCAAATTATTCTCCTTTAAGAATACTAATCTTAATAGAATAGAAATATTAAGAATACTATACTGAAAAAAAAAATGGATATCCGCAATAATTCTCATATCACGGAAGTTTATTATTACACGGTATTTTTCATAAATATAGTCATTATGATCCATAGATTGGCATTTATTATTACTTGTATCGATTAACACTTCATTCGATGTCTTCAATATTGTAACGGAAATTGAGATTTCAGGACTTGTTTTTTGCTTTACAGTTTTTAGCAGTCGGGTTTTTTTTGTTTTTAAATAATCATTTTATTTTACTCTTTTTTTTAATCAATGATTTGTTCCATAATACATAGGTAAGGTAAGTTTGCTGTTATAAAACTTTTCTGACCTTCTGACCTTGGGTGTTGTTGTAAGTTCACACCATTTAAATATGCTGGCAACTGTAGTTTTGAATTTTGACCATATATTTTGTATATTTTTAAGTAATGGTAAAGCTGGCGTCCAGTAAAACATGTCTTCTCAACGCAGCGAAGGAGTTTACTTCACCTCGGGGCAAAGGTTACTGCCAATTCGTAAGTCCGGCTCCACACCATGCTACTGTTGGACTGCTGCCGTCTATGGGCAGGTGCACGCAGATACCAGCTTAGCCTTCTTGACTAGGTTCAACGACGAGCTGAGATAATTGTCGATTATCCCAAACTCAAGTGGTTTCAAACATCTACCTCTCTACCGCTTGTATAATGGGATGTGTTCTAAGCATTCATTCGAAGTGATGCCCACGACTACTCTCTACCTTTGCACGGCTCACCATTGCATCAATAGGGAATTCATCTCGACACCTTAGAACCTAAATAGTCATGCAGAATGCGGTTTTACAGGAACTTTCTTCCACGAAGGTCCCTGCCGAGGTTGCTCTAGGGACTAGGGTATGGGATTCTTCAAGAAGGAATAATTCGATTTTTAAAGAGTCAGCAACGCGTGCTAAGTGTCCCTGGTGTTGCAACCGTCCATAGTCTACAGTGACCGCTTAATATCAGGCGGTCTGTATGCTTATTTGGCATCTTACTGGTATTCATTTATATTTCGAATGTACTTATTAATATCTTTTATTTAATTCTCGTGCCTGTTACGATGTATTTTTTCTACAGTTTTGATTTGTCGCTAAACTTCCAAAGTTTTTTACATTATTACCGCCATATTTTTTTTCATGCCGTCGTCATCTATAAATTTTATATTCATATTTGTAATTTGCGCAGTACCGCCTTTCATTTAATACCATACTCGATGCATTTTTTAATATTATTTTAAATTTTTCAGTACCTAGGTACTTTCATGAAGTTTATAATTTATGGCCGCCATAACTGTCAAAACGTTTATAATCTTATTTAGTCGAACGCGACTAAAATGGAACTAGTTTGCACGTAACATTTCACGTGTCGCTTAGACCATATTTCAAAAGCACATCCACAATATTTATCGGTGTTGCTTTAATACCATTTCATTTACCAAAATTCTATACATAGAAAACTATTTAAAAAAGGATTTTCATTTCGGGAGAAGTGGGTTTGATAAAACATTACCTTATTCGATTGTCGATATTATTTGCCTTTACGCAGGTCGTCTTTAATGACTCCATTGCTTTCACGACACAACCATGACCAGGTTGATTCAAAGAGAATATAATATACTACGTGGATGATTATGATTGATTTACATTACTTTCTACCGATTTAGTTTTTAGTATAGCAAGGTCACTTTCACCACACCATTTTAATGTTTCGTTTTTTAAGTAGCCGCTAAAACCGGTCAAGTGCATGCATCTGTAATATTCATATGTGTATATATCGTAAAATTTTGGTTTTTGCCTTTTCAAACCTGAATAATAATAGTACATATGATACAAGTGAGCAAAACTCACGAGTGTCATACGACTATTTTCATAACACTTGAAGGACAATTTAATACTAATATCTTATAGTAAAATATTGTAACAAGTTGAAATTTAATGAAATCTTATACTTGAAAATGTTGTTAACAAACATGTTGGATTATTTTCCCAATAAAGGCCGGTTTTAGATCAGATTTTTAGAAATAAGTAATTATTTTTGAAGACGGTTGTTTTTTATTTTATTTTTCACTCTTAAGTGACGACGTATGTTATAGGAAATAATTAAAATAAATTATTATTAAATTTCTGTTTTTTATGGTATCCTAAAACATCCATACTCGTATATCTATAACAAAATGTTATGCAATTTACAACATAAAAGGCGTTTTAGCAGTTCCAAATTAACACCAATTATTATTTTTTCACCTAAAGCTTATTATCTGACGAAACGAAGATATGTATGTCGGAGTTATGCCCGAACATACATAAAAATATTTAAATAGCCGAATTGAGAAACTCCTCTTTTTTTGTAGTCGGTTCAAAATAAGAATTAAGTTCATAGGCATAATTGCTTCACGCTAAAAATAAAAAAACTGTAAAGTAAAAGGCACTTGTGATAACGGATTTGGTACGGTTTATCATGTAATTTATTTCATCTACATAAGGTGTAGGTAGACTAGACAGAATCTCCAAGAATGTACTGTAATGTACTGAAAGTACGGCATAATATAGCTAGATACGTTGGTAATAATCCATACTAAAATAATGAATACGAAAGTAACTCTGTCCGTCTCTCTGTTACCTCTTGACGCTTAAACCTCTTGGCGTTTTCAAGTAGCCTATATCCTTCCCCGGGACTCAAACTATCTCGGTGCCAAATTTCATATTAATCGGTAAAGCGGTTTAAGCGTGAAAAGGTCACAGACAGACAGAGTTACTCTCGCATTTATAATATTAGCTCTTGTACCCCTTCCAGCAATAAATCCTGGCTCCACCCCTGCTGCAAACAATGCAACAAACTTTTCTGACCCGATTTCTGTCGCTAGTGTCGCGTCAGTTCACAGCGTTTTAATATAGCGACTGTAGTTTTGATGTTTGACCATCGGATCAGAAAAAAATTGTTGCACTATAACTGAGATTCTGCAGTTTTTTTTAATGCGTGCTTTCTAGCATTTAAGCAATAGCCAATTAGAAAATAAACTAAGTATATATTTTTTGTGATTACCAATTAATTAATTAATTACCTGGTAGTTATTAATTCTCGGCAATTAGTCAAGTCGCGTTGTCGCCTGAGAACTGCGCAGACGCAGTTTTCTACTTTTATAAAGTTAAACGCATTGGTGTCTAGTTGCTAGTTAGTAAGTAGCATCGCAGCATAATAATTATGGTAGTAGTTATGTAACTTTTTCAGGCAAAGTTAATGTTTCCTAAAATCAGTAAGTCTTGGTCTTGTGTTTTTTTTTATTTTGGCCAGTTTGACAGTCGTCAATGTTTTTAGGCAAAATACATTTAAAGGCAGTTGCTTTATTGCTCGGGCGTCCATTTTTGAATACATTTTCATACCACACTGTCATATCATACCTATTTACTAGGTCAGGTTCAGCATAAACATAGGCACTCGATTTTGCAATTTCATTTCTTTCGTTGGTGAGTTTCAATTTGTAATATGCAAATATACCTACAATTTGGTATTTATCTCACACTTACAAGACCAACCTTTAATTTTCGCTCCTCTGTTATATTAGCACCCTTAGTAGGTACAATTATGTACTTATATTGTGGTAGGATATTTTGTTCACTGATGACGTCAGTTGTTGTGAAGAGCTGTAGTAGACAATGGTCTGGTCTACCGATGGAATGCACTCTCGATCACAAATCACAACAATCTAGAGCCCGCTTAGATCATAGTTGCTTCGATTGTCTTTACAGTAAACTATCTTTCTGCGACATAATCATACGTTTACAGCCCCATCGTTGTAAGTAAAAACGTACTGTCAAAACCGTCAAAAACGTACTGTTTATCTTTTCAAAATCGAGTTTAACGAGACGAGTCAGTGTTAAAAAAAATTAAACCCTAGCCTTTAAAATCCTTTAGAAAGAGACAAAGCGACCTTTCTATCAACGTCCGCCATTTTGTTTGTTTATGTTTATTAAAACAAGTTAGGAAGAGAATAGAGGCCGCAGGTTCGCTTCGTCTCTATCAACTTTTGCGACCAAATTTTTTTTACGGCTGGCTTAAAAATGCGCTATCTAGTTCGCTTTGTCTCTTTCTAAACAGTAGTCAATTTTGTGAGGCTATTCCACAGGATAGATTACAGAACTCGAAATCTGTGGTACATACAATAGCCAAAAGTTATTCAATTTTGCTTTTTTTTAGTATCTTATAAGTCATCTTTGGATAAACCTAAGAAAATGCCGATATTTCCTACAACTAATTAAATAGACACGTGTTTTAAAACCACAGTTACTTGTACTTAATAAGATTAAATCAACAGCGATTTGCATATATATATATATAGACATACCTATGTTCTAATTATTTTTTAGTTAGTTATTTTGACCTTTAAGTCATCATTTATTTTTAAATAAACAATCTTTATCCACGTTCCTTACGATCAACGATAGTTTTAAAGATTAATAAAGAAACCGCTTTATCTTTATTTCATACATAAGTACAAAAATTGTGCTGTTGTGCTCAGATTGCGCTGCGAATTACAAATTGCGATTTACCATACAAAAAAGTTAAAAAATTGTATTTTTAGATATTTTAAAATTCTTGTATTTTTAATTTATTTAGATAGAAGCACAACCCAAACTCGTCACTCTTTATTTTCATCTCCGTAAAGCTCATAATATCCTTATAAGAGGTAGGTAAGCTAGCACGACATTTTGCCAATGCAGCACAAAATAGCGCACTTATAAAAAAGGAGGGTTCCGTACAAACTTATTGTTATATATAGAGATAAGATGTAGAAATAAGTTTAATAATAATAATATGATTCCATTATAAAATAGAGTCTCACAGGTTTATGCCTAAATTATCAGATTTTGGATTTTTCCTATATTTGTGATTTAACATCTTGCTTCTTGCACAAATTTCATGATTGTAGGTCAACGGGATGTACTCCATTGGTTTTGATTTATTTGTGTCACAATATGCCACAAAAATGTCTGAATTTTGAGCTTATTTTTGTATTGCATTGACTTAAAAGTTTGATTTTTTTACACATTTAAGTGTCCGTAGACTTTAGTATTTGATATTAATTTCAGCTTGATACCTCCACACGTCCTGGATAAAAAGGGTTTTGACAGACAGACGGGCAACAAAGTGAACCTATAAGGGTTCCTTTTTTCCTTTTGAGGTACGGAACCCTAAAAATAGTAGAACTTTGTGCACACATGACCACTTTCTATTTAATAAAAATGAAAAATTTGGTCCAGTTTTACAATCAAACAACAACAAAAAAGTGCCTCTAGGCGGTCACTTATCCAATGACTGACGAAGCCCAACGTTGCTTTACACTTCGCATTTCGCTTCCAATAAACAAATAATTAGTGATCTGGACAATTTTCGCTAGATATTCGCTAGCCAATTTATAATGGTAGCTCGAGCCCGTCTCACACTTGGCCAGTTATTAGGGTTCCATAGTCAACAAGTACAACAACAGTAAACAACATGTCCGTCCGTCTGTCTGTCTGTCTATCTGCGGCTTAGCTCAGAGACCATTAACTAGAAAACTGTAATTTGGCATGA
This sequence comes from Apoda limacodes, assembly GCA_946406115.1. Classification (NCBI taxonomy): domain Eukaryota; kingdom Metazoa; phylum Arthropoda; class Insecta; order Lepidoptera; family Limacodidae; genus Apoda; species Apoda limacodes. The sequence goes on along the minus strand of OX291564.1, from coordinate 16,138,934 downwards.
ATATACACATGAATTAGGCCGACAAAGTGGTAAAATACAATTGAAAAAAAAAACAATATTTACGATCGATTTCAGGGGCGGCGCTTGGCAGTATAGTGTACAAACTGATAATCAACTAGAAATAGCTCTACCGTAAAAACCATGAAAAATCCTATGTCTATGGTAAAAACAGTAACACATAATCTGACAGTGATTATAGTGTGTGTGAGCTCTAAAGTAAAACAATAAATAGTAAAAACCGGTTTAGAAAACAAATAATAAAAAGTGTGAGATGGGCCCGAGATATTTACCATCTTAAATCACAGTTACAGCGCCATCTAGTTATTAAGCGAAACAGTAACATATTTGTTTGCTGGAAACCGCATTCAAAGTTAAGGATCGTCGTGCTTGGTCAGTAATTAGATGGGTGACCGCTTAGCGGCACACTTTTTGTTTCTTTTTGTGTTTATAAATTACGTAAATGGGGTGGTTGGTACGGAACCCTCGGAGCGCGAGTCTGACTGGAAATTGGCTGGTTTTTATTGTTCAATTGTTATACTTTAGAGCCCACACTATAATCACTACAGGTTTGATGCTTGTATGTATCACTGTTTTATGTTTTTACGATAAATCAAAAACAACAAATATGTGTTCTTTGTCTGGAAATTTACTTTGCTTTTTATTTTCTAATTAAATTTATGTAGTAACACATTTTCTGTGCAAATTTCAGGGTTCTGTCTACTTTGGTCTTAACTCTGAAAGATAAAGCCACTGACAGACAGCGTGGACTTAGTAATAGGGCTCCGTTGGCACGCTTTGGGTACGGAACCTGAAAAATGATAGTTCTAACTTCACATCAAGAAGCTTACATGCTTTTTGCTTCAAACACATCTTAATATTGAATTGTCATTTAATATAATCAGAAGGTTTTCGTGATAGACATTATCATCAGAATTTATATCCCCTATTATCAGAATTTATTACGTTCCAAATAAAGAAAAAAAAACGGCCAAGTGCATGTCAAAACTGTTTAGTACAAATTAGAACTATGACATTTGGGCGGACAGACGGAACGACATAATGAAATTAAATGATTCCGTTTTTGCCGCCTTTTTTGCTGACTTATTTGTGCGCTCAAACAACGATTTATAGTAACAGCTACGGAACCCGACATGCTCTTGACCAGTTTTTTACTTCTATGACTGTATTGCCATCTGTAAACAAAACAGAACCAAAAGTTAATTCTATTACTGCATTACAAACTAAACAATGTTGTTATTAACAGCGCTACTTTCTATGCAAAAACCTTTTAAACACGCTTCATTGCCTTAGTTTCAATTTGCGCCACTCAAGTTTATTAGTGTGTCGGTCTGTATGTATACTATTTTTATGCCTTTTAAAACCAAAGTGACCGGGTCATCGCCCCCCACCTACGTAGTCGGGTAGGTTCGTTCACATTACCTCTCCACTAATCCGGTTATGTTATTTAATGGTGAGAATATAATTAATAAACGCTATGAAATACAACTTTTGATGGTATTGTATGGGTGTTGATAAGCTAACAACATTTGAATTCATACTTTAGCGGTACACAGGGAAAAATATATTAAGTACATTTAAATAATTTTGTCTAATTAGAAATTACGTTATCTTTTACTATAGTTAGGGTTGTCATACGTCCCGTATATACGGGACTGTCACCGTAGTTGAGAACTTCGTCCCGTATTACTATTTTGTCCCGTTTTTCGTCAAAATACGCGTATACAGCAAAACGAATGTCGCTTATTGACAATTTAATGAAAAATTTAATAAAATGGCACCAAAATATAGTTTTTTCAAAATTTATTGGTAATCTCGACAGATATTACTTTAATGTCCCGTATCAGTTCCGGATAATTATGGCAACCCTAACTATAGTCCCAGAGATCACGACCAAAACCATGTGTCATCGTTTTACGGGTAAAACTTATAAAATTCTTAGATTACATCATACGGAACTCAACTAGGTATATAGGCAGTATATTATATTCACGGGATTTATCCCCAGAAGAGAGTTACCAGTGGTTGGATACACATCCACGTGATAATACTTAGTCCTGCGTGACATGGGGTGCGTCGTTATAGCGACAGCTATCGATAATTAGAAGACTCAACTTAGCTATTCGTACCTACTGACTTTTACTTACCTACGTAGGTACCTTCATTTAGTTATCACCCTGGCCTCTTAACGCTTGTAGATACTTGGCTTGACTAATACTTGAATTGTTTAATAGAAACAGTATCAAGCGATCATAATTATATATTAAAATATACATAATAATTTCTAAAAAATCAAAATGGGTATCAAAATGAGAGACCTTAAAAGGCGAGTTCGAAAATATATGACGCTTAAAGTAAAAAAACTGCAAAAACTAAAAAAAAAGTAAACAAGTGCCCCTAAAACATACCAAATATTTAACTATAAGCAGGCGAGACTTATGCAAGAACATAATATAGTAATTACCTTAAAATTAGTCCCGCCTGCTTATAGTTAAATATTTGGCTTTGATTATAAATTTTATATATTTATTTTATTTATTTTATATTGGTACAAACAGTCAAATAACAAATAAAGTATTAAATTAATTTTGCCTAATATAAAGACAAAGAGTACCCAATAAATACAGAATATACAATATAAAACATTTTCGACTCATTTATACTATAACTTAAATACTAGTATTTCTTTTACTACAACAGTTATACATACATAATAATACATACAAGAAATAGATAAATATTTTTTACATTTTAAAACAGAAAGGCAACAAATATAAGCTGTGCGTTTACTGGCAAAGTTTATTATAGATATTAGATTTTAAGGACTTAACAGAGTTCTGGAAAAAGTCAATGTCGTGAAAATATTAATATAGTTAATACAGCGATAATTAAAACTATTGGCAGTATATTTTTTGCGCAAACGAGGAGGTACAAAAATTTTGAGTTTACGCGAGCGACGAACAGGAAGACGAGCTTTTGATATGAAATTTGTATCAGAAAAAGGTAACTAGATCAAATTTATATTAGAAAAAGGTAACTAGATCAAATTGCTAACGACGTGCATGAAGCGAAAGAATTTTATTGTGACGTAGCGATTCAAATTTCGGTAATTTAAGGTTTTAAGAAATATTTTTTGGATTTTTTCAATGCGATCAATGTTTATTTTGTAGAAAGGATTCCAAACTACGCAGGCAAAATCTAAGATAGACCTAACAAAAATAAAATACAAATTTTTTAAGGTAACGGTGCTTTTAAACGGCTTAGTTGTTCTATTTATAAAGCCTAATCTGCGATCGGCTCTTTTTATGATGGAGTTTATATGTTCATTAAATGAGACTTTAATATGATCTATAATTATAGGTCACGGATGGTGTTTACTCGCTGCAAGGGATTGTCATTAATGTTGTAGCTATGTAGTATTGGTGACTTTTTGCGAGTGTATGTCATTACATGACACTTTTTGACATTTAAGAATAGCTGATTGTTACGGCAATATACCTGTCATTATCAAAGATATTTGGTATGTTTTAGATGCACTTGTTTACTTCTTTTTAGTACTTGCAGTCGGTTGTTTTTATTAATTTAATTATTTATTTTTATTACTCAAGTTTTCTGAAACGTAGTACTGACTCTTAACACGTTACAACTTCCGACCAACTATTGCTGTGAAACCGGAAGTTTTCGCATTTTCTAGTGTTATGTGTTCGCAGTTAGTTTATTCTGAATTTAATTTTGAATTTTACTTGTATATGATAACATCGAAGGTCAACAGCTGGACTGTTGAAGTTACGTCAAAAACCAGTAATGTTTGCCGGTGAAAGGAAGACAACTCAAGGAACACAATGCTTTTTGTCACGGAAGTCACCTCATATATTGTGGCGCCAGTCGTTACAACTTGCCTAATCTGGCCGGTTTTTTTGGAAAGGTCTGACCTTAGTCGGCGAGACGTGTGTGATCCATATTTGGGTGCTCAGTGATCTCTGCATTTGGGTCACTTCCAGCAAGGCCGTGATGAATAGAATCCAATTATTACAAAATCATTTTTGTATTTATAACATTAGAATTAATTCCATCTTTATATCATTTTGTAGTTATTGAAAAAAACAGCTGTGAAATAAAAAACAAGACGGCGAAACCAAGTCTCACCATATGGATATGAACCCTTGTTGAGACTTGGTTTCTGTCAGTACTTATTTTATCATTGTGGTAAAAAGACGGGAAAATATTCCATGTATTAACAAAGATGACGTACAAATTTGCATTCCTGTCGTTTGCTATTCTTTTCAGAAGCAATAATTATACCTACATACTACATAAAAAATAGTAGGCTTTGTCGGAGCAGCGGCTGTTTAGCTTTGGAGATAGGTGGATTTAATGTTGCGATTTAATATAAGTATGTCAAAAAAGAAACTGGCTAAGTGCGAGTCGGACTCCCACACTGAGGGTTCCGTACCCTGTACTGATATTTGTAATTAATTAAGTATTTAGTTATACACCATTACGAGTAGTGACAAGCTTTTTCTATAGTTTAGAATTTGTTTGAAGTCGATCTGACCCCGATTTTCAGAGCTATAAGCCGTTTTAGCGGAATAAGAAATTTCGACAGCTTCCCTTTGAAGGTCTCAAAGCATGACTCTCGGGTATCATGTTATGGCAAATTGGAATAACTAAGTTTACGGTTATATGCCTTACCCTGCTGTGTCTCTTTTAGTTTCTGAGATCCAAGGTGCCAAAAGTACATAATCCCCGTCTGCAGTTTAAAAATCAATTATTTTTTAAGAATGAAATTCATCATTTAGACTTACATTATTTATAGATTTAATGTCGTTCACTGTATGCGATAAAAGTAGATATTTAAAAAAAGACACCAGTTAAAAAAACCGGTCAGCAGTGGCGTAGTTTATAGGCCTTTGGAACCCTAATGACAAAATGGCAATAAAACAAGCGAACAAAATCGGAACATATTTTTTTTTGGATATCTACAATAATTCTCATTCTACAGAGCCCTTACTTAATGCGTACCCCATGATAAGCAAGTACGCCCATGATAGGCAAGTACAGTAAGATGTCGTTTAGAAATAAGCTAACTCTTTACACAACTTGCATCCGCCCCATACTAGCTTATGCTAGCGTAGCCTTTGCGTTATCCAAGCGCAATCTCCATAAACATCAGACCCTCCAAAACCGCTTTTTCAGAGCGGCCTCCGGAGTCTCTTGGTACGTCCGCAATGCGGACCTACACAGAGATTTCGAACTCCCCACGATTCCCCAATATTTCAAAGATCTGGCAGTCCGCTTTTTCGAGCGTACACAACATCACTTGACTATCGACTAATTGTGCAATCCACAACGTATCGTCCCCCCGATCGACCTCGACATGGTCGTAAATCTATAGTTAGGCGGCCTCGGCACGTACTAACGGCCCCAGATGACGATCTCGCTACCCGGATAGCGAGATTAGTCTTAACGACCTCCCCCAATAGGGCCTCCCTCCAAACACGACGCCGACGTCCACGGCTTCTTGCCCCCACTCAATCGCAACCGCACCCGCGTAACGGGGAACTCCCCTCCTGGCGGTGACTCAACTTCGGGTTCAAGGCTCACGCCGGTCGAAGGGACGCCCCCGAGAGCGACAACCCAGCCGAGGCTATATGAGGCTCGTTCAGAGTCTCGCCCCAAAAAAGCCCGGTGAAGCAGTAATGGCTGCAACAGCCAACTGCATTGTCAGATTTAAAAACAAAAAAATAATGCCTACGACACGTACTTAGCCAGTTTTTTATCACTTGACCAGAATAGTTTTAAAAGAACTAATTTGAGAATTCTTTTGAATCGTCAAAAGAAAGATATTTTTTTTATAACTATTTATTTACACTTAGAGTCCACATCAAAGCATAGGTTGTTAAGTGTAAATTAGGTACTCAATGATAATATTATTATTTTGTCCACAATAATTCAATATGTATTTAGAGTATTCACCAAAATTTAATTCAAACAATTTAAATACTAGAGATGCGCGGTTTGCGTACGATTGAATAATAAAATTAAGTCAGCAAAAACGTGGCGTTTCGACCAGTGTATACAAAGACAATCGAAGCATACATAGAGACATAGTTCCACCTGTGATAAGCGCTAGCACGTGACCGCAGTTTTTCAATCTCGATTTTCTCGGTTTTTTCTCGGACTAAAATTCAAATATTTATTTAGAACTATGAAATTTTGCAAATTCACTTGGTCATATTGATATGTATTTTATGAAATCAGAGTAAAGAGAATATAACTCTTAGTTATTATCTACACAATTTGGTTTAAAGCACAAGATCAGTGTCAGTTTTTTTTTCTGTTTTAATAGCCTATATATGTATTATAATATAAGCAAATTCACTTAATTAAGTTTTTAACTATAACATATATTTTATTCACGTCAAAAAGTGTACTCAGGACAGTAACAAAAAATAATCAAATTCTTGCAAACTCAACTCGTTTGAGTTTCACCTTAATATCTTATTCAAGGGAACGTTGAATATGTTTAGTAATAAAAAAAATGAGAATATATGAAATCTAGGACAGTGTTAGATTTATTTTGGAACGATAGCTCCTCACCATTAATAATTATAATTGAGAATGAGTTGTTTTAAAAATGTTAAAACTCTTTCCGACTGTAGAAGAGATCTTTTTGTGCCAGCGCCAAAAGTGTTTTATAATTTTTTTTACTCGATTATAATGATAATGATCTAGATGCTTGTTTCCTTAACTTTATTAAACACTAGACTTTGCCAGCGGCTCCACCCGCAATCCAGTAATCGGCGTGGAACTCCATAATTAAACTAATGAAGTTTGCTATAGCAAGCTAAAGCTATAGTTCGTGTAAGCTCGGCTATAGTTATTCCCGTGAGAACTTTTGAATTTTTCGGAATAGAAAGTAGCCTTTATGCTATTCCAGGATCTAACCTATATATGCCAAGTTTCATCCCGATCCGTGTAGTGGTTGAAGTGTGATTAAGTAACAAACATCCACTCATCCATCCAAACATACTTTCACATTTATAATATTAGTAGGATAATAAGATATTAGCATTGCTCACGTATTGCCATAATAATGGTCTAAGTATTATTTTTTTATAATTATGCTATTGACCTATTCTCATTTCACAACCTGTACGTTTGCAGGAGGATGCACCTCTTAAACACCATAGTACGAGACCATTTTTAGTTTTAAGGTGTGAGGATGAATTCCCTGACTGTGGCGATACCGCCGCGACGGTAGAAAGTAGCCATGGGCATTATTTCAGTCCAAACGGAACTACATACAAGATGGGCCGTGCGTGCGTGATTCGTAATTTTTTTGCCAGACTGCCCAAAGTTGACTTGTAACAAATTCGTTCCAACGGGTTTTTCTTCCTTTTGATATAGTACTCAATATGGAACCCTAAAAAAGTGAAACATTGATCGGTTTCATTTATTTGACAGTTTCACAGCTTTAATAGGCGTTAATTATAGTTAATAAACGGTATGTAGTTTATAAAATAAAATAATTAAAATATTTTATTGCGTGTCGAAGCAAATGTTCACAAGGAATATGAGTTGAAAGTGGAGCCAATTTACATACACGGGGACCAGGTGTTTCAGTAATTCCGGTTGGTAAAAAATATCTAGTTTCGAAACATATTAATGCTGAGAGCAGTGCGGAATTATTATAATCGATATCGGCCGGATATCAGCTTGGCTCTTTTGACTCGGTTCAACGACGGGCTGTGAAAATTGGCGACGACCCCAAACTCGCAAGCCGTATTGAACCCTTAAGTCTGAAGAAAGACTTTGCCACCCTGTGTGTGTTCTACCGCTTGTATCGTGTTCTAAGGAATTGTTCGCAATGATGCCCACGGCTTCTTTCTACTATCGCACCGCTCGCCATAGGCAGGGATATTATCCTCACACCTTACCTCAAAAGTCACGTACTACAGTGCGGTTGCAAAGAAATTTCCTCCCGCGACCGCTAGTTTGTGGAATGAGCTCCCATGCCAAGGTTTTCTCTAACGACTACAGTATAGGGTTCTTCAAGAAAGAAGTTATTAAATTTTTGAAAAAAAAAACAGAAAGCGGTCCAGATGGCAGAATCTAAAATAAATAATTAAAATATTTACAAGAATCTACCAGATGACGCGATAACCACGGACAATATTGATTTCGTTTGATGTGTCCTGCTTTTTACTGTTGTGTCTAATCAAATACAAGTCCATTTTGGGACTTCGGTTTTGCGTTGTCGGGGACAAAATGTATGAGAGGCAAGATGTACACTTCTGTACATCTTCATATAAAAGTAGTGGGACCACTACCCCGAGTGAAGGCCCGTTGTCCTATACTGGTTGAACAAAGCAGTTGGACCACTGCCCCGGACTGATTTTTTACTGGTTGAAATGAGGGCTGGTCTCATCCGAGAAATATAATTATTTATTCATTTCCAAATTTAAGTTCTACCTACATAGCTATAATTTTATTTTTATCTTATATCTATTTTACCTTTTATTATTAACTATTTTATCATGATAACAGCCGCTAGTCATAAAATTCTGGACATTTTACGCTTCCTCCTCAGATTTTCAAAACGGTTCGGGTAGCTGACCCAAAGATCCAGTAAGCCTACTTAAGGCCAAACAGCAGAAATACCAAAAATGTAATAGCTAGTCAAGCAACTTACATACGCCTGAATTTCTTTACAAGGCTCCTACCACAATATAGACAACATATGAAATAGGTACTATTTATTTAATATTTAAAAAACACCACTCGTTAGATATTTGTAACCGTTCCTGTGAGCGTCATGCATGGTTCTGAGCGATCATAGAGTAACAACGGCTTCCTGACGTGTGCCATATTCATTTGATGCCGGCAATTTTATGGCGTTCGTCATTGCTTTATTTTGGGGTGGACATATGAATTTTCTCATATATATCTATCCTACTAAAATATAATAATGCGAAAGTTTGCTAGTATATTTATTATTCCTTTCCTGTCCTTTACGCCTTTGGCTGGGGAATTAGAGATAGCTTATACCTTAAATTAACACCTAGGCTACATTTTATTACGTAAAATTCTAAGGTTCCCGCAGTAATTACTAATACAACCGGATTCATATCAGTGTAGTCGGAGTTGCGTAGCCGCGGAAAAAGGCTAGTATTAAATATGTCAAGTATCTATTGAAGCTAGTAACGGTGACAGTGAGACCTAATGACAGTGACTGATTTTTTATTCCTATTTGCCTTCTAAGAGATACATTATTTTTTTTAAATGGAGTGGTAACTACGTGCCAAATTGTAAAACCTAACTAACAGTTGAAACGTGCGCTAATGTCATATCAGTTAAAGAAATTAAAAAGTATTGTACAGTCAGCATTCCACATGTAAGGCGTGACCTCGAACCCTGTGAGTGCATCTGGCTGCTTGCCAGCCGGGAGCTATTCCGGGACGAAGGGACATGCTTAAGTGCAAGGGATTAGTGCGGTGTAAATAACACACGGTATGAACACGGTCGGCGGCGTCACTATGCAAAGAGTTTTGGATGACATGGAGGTTGAAAAGAATAAGTTATCTATTCATTCCATTTAATATATTATAATCAGAAAAACAAGAAAAGGAATGTTCCATGTATGCATCAACAACGAAAAAATTGATTTTGATTAGGCATTTTGCGCAGAATAAAAACGACTGCAAGTCATTGTTAGGGCTTCTGAGCTATTTTGCTAAAGTAAAAATATTTGTTTGATAATGCTCTTCACACGTACTACTAATATTTTCGTCTAAAATATAGTGCACTGACATTTATTACTACTATATAAATAGAGGTCTTTTGATTATTTGATTATTGACAGGCTAATAATCAAAGTAGCGGTCAGTGCCTAAGTGCCTGAAAACAGAACTGTGTTGCCAGTAATGATGAATTATGGATAGGACCAGTACGTTTTGGTTCCTAACTGTTGGCTTCGCAAAATAAGCTCAAGGTTTGCAAAGTCGCTTAACCACCTACAGAGAGAGATAAAGTTCATAATGAGTAGGTAACCATGGACATAGTTAAAACCAAAATCACCGAGATCAAATATTAGTAAGCTAGGCATGCAAACAGGGTCGGACAGACGAAGCGTGGGACGGCCTCCTACCAGGTGGACTAGGTGAATATACGACGTTAAAGCTGCAATAACGGCCGCTGTGAGAAAACAGTGAAGAGGCCAATGTTCAGCAGTATCGTGCGTGTCGTCTGTCACATATTTCTGACCGTGCGTACTAGAAGTGACAGCTTCCATACATGCAGGTCTCTCCTTGTCCCTTGCCTACATTCATAATATCCGTATACTGCGTACGAACGATACTTTGGATAATATTAACTGATAGATTTAAATTAAAATATAGTTTATTGCACTCTCATTTAAGGCAAAGGTTATTGTCAGTTGACGCGAGTGCAGTCGAGGGCAGAAGTTAGTGAAGCAATACCTACATGATGTAAAAATCGAGGAAGCAATGAAAGCACTTCTCATGTTGGAGTCGGAACGTTTCGAGCACATGTTCCGGACACAATGTGCCTTTGTCCGGAATGACCAGAGCACAGCTCTGTATGCAGCAGGGTTGCCAAACGCAGGATCATTAAAAACATAAAAAAAAGCAAACATCGTAGCTATAAGCTATGTAATGGTGATCGTAGAAGTATTACTCAAACTCAAATCAAACTTTATTCAAGTAGGTTTCATAGAACACTTTTGAATCGTCAATACAATGTAAACAATGTTTATTTCTGCCAAAAAGAGCTAACAAGAAGTTCCATCTAAAGTAGTAATACAATACTTTGATAATTAGCTAAAGAAAATACAATATGTACCAATACAATAGGTAATAAAAAATAAGTAAGTAAGCTACCAAAAACAAAGTCAAACATGTAATTTTTTTTTTTGTTTTTATGCAGCATAAGGGCGCACCATGTGAATGTCAAATATCGGTAATCGAGTAAAGGAATTTAGATATTTAAGAGAATTCCGATATTTAATAGTACTAGTGGCATTAGCGCCATCATAATTATATTTTTGCACAATCATATGTACATACATATATTTACATATACTTAAAATTATCCAAACTATCCATGAATATAACATAATAATAAATATTATAAATGCGAAAGTAAGTCTGTCTGTTAGCTTTTCACGGTGAAACCACTGTACCGATCAAGGTGAAATTTGGCATGCAGATAGTGTTGAGTCCCGGAAAAGGACATAAGCTACTTGAAAACGTCAAAATTATTCGTTTAGTAATTGAGGAGTTGCCGTCAAAATCCTACACCGATGACCGAATACTAAGAATACAAAGAAGTTTGCAAGAGCAGACCAGCCTCCACAGCGGCACCCGTTCACAAGTATGACACATGAATCAGCCATCGCTTCGCTCAACCATGTTTTAGGGGACGTAACGACGCGACGCACATGCCGTCACCGCAGAGACTTTGGGAGAGCATGACACACTCAAGCAACTCCAATAAAACTTTGATTGTATAAGTTACAATGTGTGTAGTAAAGGAACAAAATATAAATCCCATTCATATTGAGGTTTACACACACAAGTTAACATTTAAAATTACACGGCGAACACACGTACTCTGAACTTAAAAATGATTTATATTAAAATTGATACTAATAGAAAAAATATACATATATGTATAAACTTACATAGGTACAAGTATAACAATATAATAAATATAGTATTAATAACCCGCTGCAATCCACCATCGGCCGCCCAGCGCCAGAGAGGTTCCAAATGCGAGAGGGCGCATCACACAAACGTGCACACATACCCATATGCATACACATACTCACAGATGTTGTACATCATGAAGTAAGTAAGTAAGTAAGTTACTTTTATTTCTATATATTTTAGAATGCTCTCCATCGACGGGAAATTCATCCTCATAACTTAGACCCTAAATGGTCACGTACTGAGTTTCCTGCAAAGGTTTTCTCTAAAGACTGCAGTATGGGGTTTTTCAAGCAATAGGTTATTACCTTTTTAAGGGTCAGCAACGCACGAGTGATGCCCAAAGCTTTGCAAGCATCAAAAGACTGCGGTGATCGCTTACCATCACGAGGACCACAGGCGTGTTTGCCATCTTAGTAGTATAAAATAAAATAAATACTTTTGAAATTTGATGAAGTAATCTGTCAAAAACAAAACGACAAAAACAAAAAAAATCTTTAACCATGTAAGTACATTAATAATAGTAAATAGATGATATATAATAATAATAAATAGTAATTAAGTGACAAGAGCTCGACTGAGCAAAGTGCAACTTACAATTTAGGGCTAGGGAATACCCTAGAAAAAGCCGTTTCGACCAGTGTACAAAGACATATTAAACTACTAAAGCATTTAAAGAAACACCGTTCCATGTACCATTTGTTTGAACCATATCATATATTTTTTTCACGTCAAAGAGTGTACTTAGGACTGTAACAAAATTAATCAAATTCTTGCAAACTTAACTCGTTTGGGTATGCCACCATCAGCTTCAAGGAATTCGTCTTACAAATTCCAAAAGTTAGTAAGGTATTCAGCAAATTTATTTTTTACTTATCGTATACAAAAGTAACGAAAACAAAATGCAATAATTATCAAAAACTAATTGACGGCAGTGGCAACCCTAATCCAGATACGTAGTCAGAAATGTTTGGTTGGGATCAACCCGAGTGCGTCGACCCGCGTCCATCGACTCAGCTGTTTAATCACCCAATGTGTGAATATTTAAAATTAGAATAACCTTTAGCATTAGACGCCTAAAAGGTCATTTCTTATTTGCCACCATATGATTTTAGATAGTTTTTAGATATTTTGTTTTGATTTAAGTACGGTTTTTCAAGGTTCAAAAACAATCAATATTTATGTAATATTTCAATTGCCTGCCTGCCTGTTTTTCAGATTGCATAGGGGGGGACGGACCACGTGATGCGTTAAAAGTTTTCAATTTCCCGTGAAAAATATATTCATATTACATAGCAGACGTACACATATAAGAATACAAAGAAGTTTTGGGAACGTAACGACCCGCCGCACATGCCACCACCGCAGACTTTGAGAGAACATGACACACTCAATCAATCAATATCATTTTATTTAATTTAGGCTACAATAATTGAGCACTTATGAATGCCACTACGATATCGGTTCGTAAGTCTATAGGGCGGGAGATCTTGTACTGAGAAGATCCGGCAAGAAACTCAGCAAGGCTAAAAGCTTTTCTCCCTTTCTCTTACAGCGTGCAATTAAAATATTGGAAAATGCCCTTCCTATCATAGAAGGACACTTTCCATTACAAACATAAAAACATGAAATATAAAGCACAAGCACAACATAAAAAAGTATCTAATTGCAAAATATAAAAAAGAATGGGGGAATATGACTGTTTCATAAATTCTTCTAAAGTTTTATTATTAATACGAAAGTTTTAGAGGGGGATTACTTACCTTAATACCCCGCCCCCTATTTACACCACTGCTCCTATTTTTTTTTTTTAGAAAAAAGCTATCTGGTTTCTCATTGGAAACCTACTACAATGTTTATTAATTGTTTAACACCCCCAATCCTTTTCTTAATCAGATGCAGTACTTGGAAAACCGAGCTTTGCTCATTTTTTTTTAATAACGCCATCTATTGTGAAGTATCTTTAGTGTTGCTGTGTCGTTAAAAATAATAGTATTACTACTCGCCAATAGATGTCTGGAAGAGTCATATTTTTCAGTTTATTATTGCCTGAAAAAACGCATAAAATGACGTTTTCGAAAAATAAAACCTATAGCTAGATCGACTTATCGCCCCCGAAACCCCCCTGCATACTAAAATTCATAAAAATCGTTGGAGCTGTTTCCAAGATTCAGATTATTAGCTCTTATTTACATAAATATTTAATTAGATTTCCAGAGACCAAAAAAATTGAGAAATTTGAAAGTGTTCGCGCTAGAGCTCGTATTGTCTCATAAATGTCCGTAATGGCGTTAAAAATGGCCGCTGTAATTCTGTATGTTCAATATATCCAATCAACTTATGTACAATTTTACAAATGAAAAACAAAACTAACTGTGAAAGCTATTTATTTATTGACTCAAAAAAGACAATTACAGCGAAATAAAAAGTTGAAAAGAAATTTTGAAACCTCATTTCATTTTTGAGATTTCGTCGTCTTTATCACAAATAATAGTATAAAATCTTGATTCTTACCTACCCCGGATAGGTACCTACGGGCACATAAAGGAATGTTTATGAAATGGTACAACTAGAAGCTTCTTCTATATCTACACAAAAGGTACTTACCTATGTTTACGTATTTTAAACATAAACTCTGGCTACGCGGGTGAAATTACCGTACAAATAAAATAAAGTCATGATTCATGATCAGTGTTACCAGATAAAGTTTGGAGAGTAGCTGATGAAAGTTCAAATTCGGTGTTTTAAGCCCAAGATTACTGTGGTGAAAGTATAAATTCGGTGTTTTATCAACTACCCGCTCCCTTAACTTTTTGTTTTTTTTTATTTTATATTCTATATAAATATCAGGTGTCACTTCGGCCTGAAATATAGAGCCCTTTAAAGGTCGGAAAGACAGATAGCGTAGGTTAAGTAATAAGGCTCCGTTGGCACCCTTATGGTATGGAACCTTTAAACTTTTTTTTTTTTTTTTTTATTCATTGTATATAATATTAAAAAATACTCCTCTTTAGACCGTGTTTTATCCAAAAAACCTGCGGTAATAACCGCGTGTCTGGCAACACTGTATGCATGACGATAGGTACCGAAGTGAGAATGATCCCACAAAATCTTGTTGACCAATAACTGTGTAATACTTTCCCAAGATTAGTCTGTTTGAAAGTAAAAATGTAAGTGTGACGCTGACGAGTATTAAATGGAACGCAATCGAGTGCAACGCAAATGAGCCGTTCACTGCGCGCGCCACACCGATAATGAAAAAAAAACTGTAGATAAGGAATTGACATGGATTTTTTTTATTTTTACTACATATAATCATTTATACTAACTGTTCTGCATGGTTTCCTTCACTTTAAAGATGACTTGAATTTCGAAAAAAATAATGCCGACTAGGAACTTTACTAGAGCATACCCTGCTTAAACCAATAGAGTTATATGTAAACAATGTATTACGAAATTATTCCTCTTAAAAAGAAATATTAAGCTATAGCAACGCTATATGTCTATCTTCTAAGATAAACGCACAATAACGAAAAATATTGCTAGAGAATCCTTTAAACACATCTTTACGAAATAGTATGGCAGCCCGTTACACTAAACCTAGTTCGATAAGACTACCAGATTATAAATTTATGTATATACTAGCTGTCCCGGCGAACGTTGTTCCGCTGCCGTCCCTCTGTACCCGGCGAAAGTTGGTTTTTACCTATAGTGCCCGAGTCCGGCTCGCACTTGACATATCGAGATAAAAACTATCCTATCTTTTAAGTTGGATCAAATAACAGATATTTACGAAGTTTGATCAAAATCGGTTCAGTAGTTTAGGAGTCCATTGAGGACAAACATTGTGACACGAGATTTATATATATTAATAAGATAATAACAATTCACGTTATTAATGGGGGAACAAGAAATTGCGATGCTATAATGCAAAAAACCTGGCACCTCAATTAAAAAAAGAAATTATAAATCCGAATCTTAGTTTGATAAGAATCCAAAGTTTCGTTAGTTACGTTATGTGGTATAATGTCTTTTTATATGAATTAACTATTAAAAATCATTTGCTTAAACAATCAACGACACGTAAAAATATTCGCACGCGTATTCAATCAGTACAAATCGAAAGGAATTGGGTGATTGCTGACAAAACTGAATTAAAATGCCGAATCCAGCTGCGCGGAGGGCGACCTTCAATTGCTGCAGCAACCACTTTCTCCACTGTTAGGTAATTGCAGCAATGGTTTTTCTTACACAGAAATTGATGATCTTTGAGATAAGTTTTGGTTTTTTAAAGAGATCGATCATACTAGATACCTAAGTACGAGGCGTCGCTTATGCTGTTTTCACTGATAAGGAAAATCAGGGGGGTTTGCAGCACTGCATTATCATATAGTCCTACCCTACCCTACCCTGTCCCGAGGAACAAACGACACTTGGGAGTCTTGTCATACCAGGAATCGGTTTTTTAATTTATTATTTTAATTGCGTTGCCAGGTTTTTTGCATTACAGTAGTACCATTTCATGTTCCTCCATTAATGACGTAAACAATTATATATATATATATCATCTGGTAGTCTTATCGAACTAGGTTTAGTGACACCCCTTAGACTAAAAACCCAACCTGCTCTTGGTTTTAAAATAATTACGTTTAAAAAGTTCATATTCCCTATTGCTCACGTGCAAAGCCCGTGCAGGTCGCTATAATATAAATAATTATAGTCAATGTATATATGAATGGCTGACCAACTGATAAATCAAAGCACAGCTCGAACTGTTGGGTTTGAGATTCTGCTCAGAGGATCCTGTTATAACGTAGGCGAACATTAATAAAGCATTTTGTTAAATGTGCTACCTAAGGGGGTTGAACGGGGATTAGGAGTTACTACTTTGAAAATACGTCATTCTTGCAAAATGCTTAAAAAATACCATTTAGCTTAATGTATAAGGAAAATCATTCTTTAGGGGGCAAAATAGGGGATGAAAATTTGTATGAGAATTCCGCTATATTTGTAAATCCTTGAACAGTTGAAAGCTTTCTATTTCAAAACGTCTACCTACTTGAACGAAGTTGGAAGTCGCCGGAATACTATGGTACCCAGTCTTAAGTAACTCCCATATTAATTATCCTCAAACCTAAATGTACACATATGCATGATATGATATCATATTATGACTATTACAGTTCACATAAAAAATAGTTAAACTGGACCTTTACTATGTATATTTACTATTTTGTCGATATCTATCGCTAATACGTATTTAATTAATGGTTACGTACTTTGGAGAAAGATAAACCGTTGTGCCTTTATTCAACGGTTTTAACAGGAAAATAACAACTTAGTTTTTTATGTAAGTGCGTGTGTACCACACAAATGTTTTGCTTGAATTAATTAGAAATTAAAATAGGTACTGTTTTAGATATCTACTAAATAGAAAATATTAATATCTAACTACTCATATATTGTAATAAGATATTTTTAAATATTAAAAATTAAATATTTTCTAACTAATATTACCAAATATTTTATTTTGTTATAATAGTTAATAAGTATAACACATTTTATAACTATGCATACTACTAACTATCCTAAAATAAATATAAAAACCGAAGTTATAATACATAAAATATACTTATAAAACCGTTAAAAATAGAAAATAAATGTTTCCGATTTCCAGGATTGGATCAGGACTCCATAGTAGAGGTCCTAATAGATAGTGTATTGGTATCAGTGTCACTTTATTTATCATTATATGCTATGTTAATAATAAGTAAGTGAAGTGTGTGCCGATAAGTAAAGCCACTTCTACGAAATGATTAGTCGTCCCCTTATTTGGAACAAGTTACAAATATATTTCTGTAATCAGTTTTTTTGTATTGTCATATTTTTTTTTAATTATCCATAATTGGAATAAAAAGTACACTTAACGATAATAAGAGTTGAATCTGAACCACATACCATTTTCGGTTGACGTTTTTTTGGCAAGGATTGCATGGAATCGACGTATCTAAGATGTGGTTTCAACAGGATGGTGCGACCTGACCTGCCCCACGACAGGACCGAAGTTTCTAGAGTTTCTAGGTCTGTGCTCAAACTATTGTACTTCTGAATGCATACTACATGATCATAGAGCAACACGACTTATAATTGAACAGGGGGGAAGTGAACTAATAAAAAATATCTTCACCAAGTAACTCTATGTATGTACGATAACCTATGTATAAGTGCAACTTTTCTGACCAGGGTCCAGGGCTTCTAGCTTAGTAAGAAAAACAACGAAATCGATAATAAAACCTTAGAGTTCGACCAAGTATGTAAGTTGCACATTTGTTGGCGAAGTTATACATATAAGATAACTTCTTTACTCGGTCGGGTATCAGCGTTTCTATGAACACTATCGCTTTTGTGCACACATGGCTGAAGCCCCAGGGTGATCAAAAATCGAAACTACAGTTGCCATATTGAAATGGTGTGAACTAACAACGACAAGGTTAGAAAAGTTTGTTTCATGTTATTTAAATTCTGAAATGTTCTGAACGCATATTTCTTTTATTATAATCTGTGACAGACAGAACATGTACACAGACATCTTCAGTACATTTTGTTATACAAATTTAATTCTTTACTTATAAAAATAATGCCATAACCAAAACTATCTATTGCTTAAAAAATCAAAACTAAAACTGTGTACCTTCACCTATATACGTAGTTGCGATGAGATTACGAAACCGTACTGTACGCGAGCATTTAGTTTCTATTAGTGCCATTATATAGAGTTGGTGTCTGGGCGACAGAGCTTTGGACAGTACCTACTCATTTAAAAAAAATGCGTTTTGACGTAAAATATAGGTAAACTAAAAAGCAAAACCCTATATAAATACGAAATTTCATCCAAATAGCCGTTTCCGAGATAAGTAAATATATATATGTACAAGAATTGCACTTATAAAATAAACAAGATAATAATATTCATAGCCAAGCAAATCTATTACCTATCTTAGTGACACTTTGAAGTGTCCGGCTTTTACAACAACCAAGATAAAAATATTTATTAATTGCTTACATCATAAAATAAAGTCCTCGTTGCGTACTTCTTAGCACCTTTTGCATTGCATGAAATTTTACATGTACGAAATCTGCTGACTACTCTTTTATATAGGTAAATTCTACCTAAGACCCCCGCTACACTCAGATTGATTTTTAGTTTTTTTTATGTGTGTGCAAAGCGATTACTTTTGCTGAAATTTGTTTTCTAATGTAGTCCATGGATAGCGTTTAAAATACGCAAACTGGTAGGTAACTGTTTTCTTTTGTTACTTGACAACCTTAGTTTCACTAGGCTTGTAAGTATTTTGCATTCAGACAAAGAAATTACCTTTCTATTTTCTAATATATTATAGTAAGTATAATATAATACTATAGTCATCACAGGCAAAACGATCTAGCACCATAATGCTTATAATAATTAGCAATAAGTTTTTAGACATGCGCCATGACGTCAACTACGTAATAACTGTCGGGATAGTAAATTACTTATATCATTTATTGATGATATTTTTTTTGTAACGCAAAGTCCTTTTTATTATAGAATTCCTACAAACTACCTAAGGTCCAGGCAACTCTATCAGAATTCATTTAAAACCATTGTAAATAGGCATGTAGTCACACATAACACGAGGAAAATCGAAATTACATACACAAATACATATTAACCTACTATCGTTTGTGGTAAATATTTACTGTGGTATTTACTTCAATATAATGTTCAGAACAATAAAGTATATAATTCCGAAATCATAGGTAGGTTCCTTAGACATTGGAGATAAAATAAAAAAGCGTGGTGTTGTGTGTGAACTGCATAACAGTTGTTTTGTGTTTTGTATGGGTACTCGTAGAGTTGAATTCATCTTGAAAATTTAAAAAGAAAATGTACGTCTGTTAACAATTTAACGGGTGACTGAACATGGATACGTTTAGTCACCTTTCATCTTATCTACTATCTGAAATTTAAATGCATACAAATTAATTTACGCAACTCGGAAACTAATAATAATAACCGGTGGAATAAGCTACGAGTCGAGATTTTCCTTAGGAATAGAGTTCTCTAAGATATGAGATATTAGATTTTTAAAATACCGGCAACATGCAACGAGCATTCAAAGGCCACGGTAGCCGCTTACCGGTTACGGTAACATCGGGCTCGTGTGCTTGTTAGCCACCTCAGTGGTATCAAAAAAGGACCAAGTGCGAGTTGGATTGGCGCAACGAGAGTTCCATACCACCACAAATTACACGAGCGGGACTCGCACATGACCAGTTTTTATTACCTACTCTATAATCATTTCAAGTTTTAAACTCGTATGTCTCCGTTTTTACGATAGAGCAAAAACAATAAAAACGTGTTTCTTGCATGGGTAAATTAAGAAGTCTTTAATTTTCAACATTTTGTATTTTTTAGAATTTCTTGTTAGTAAATTGCTGTACTAACACATATTCTGTGAAAATTTCAGACTTCTACCAGTAGGTATAGGCACAGTAATGGTTCATAGAAATGCATTTTGAAAAAACATTCTCTGAACCCGCTGAAGCAAGCCATCGTTCTGGCAGGTCAACGTCTGTCGGGGTTGCTAGTTTTCTATATACATTTTAGGCGTCTAACTACTTCGGTCCAAAAGATTGGAGAGACCTTTAAAGGTTGGATAGACAGACAAACAGACAGCGTAGGCTTAGTAATAGGACTCCGTTGGCACACCTTAAAAACTAGGTCTTATTTTTTGAGGCCTGTAAAATACTTACTTACATTTGAGGCATTTCGGAATGAGAGCTCTGGTTTTTTTCTGCATTATCAAAATGCAGAGTACACACAGCATCGGTTGGTTTCATGTCAACACAATGAGCAACAGGAAACTGTTCTATTAATATTAACCTGGATTCGTCATATGAGGCAAATAAATAGTGACTCAGTTGGACCAGAAACTCGCTGCCTGAGCTCAATATTATCCTCGTTTAATAACAGGAAATTACACTCTTAGACGATTTTGAGTTTTATTTTCCAACCAAGTAAATCCTTATCAGAATTTGGAAACCCTAATCATACGTATCGCTCAGCTTTAAGGGATAGTTGTCGTCTGGTCTGACAATAGCAGTTAGATAAGATTGTCTCTGAAAAAGCGGAAGCCAATAAAAGTTATCGCTAACTAGAACTGTAGCCTGGTGACAAGTTATCATAGTTAGGCCCTTCTATAACATTTTTTTGTTTTATTTATTGGCCTATCTCCGTTTGCCTAAACTCGTTTCAAGGTTTAATGAACCTACTGAACAAAATCAAAAGTAAAACGTATTTTTGCTAATTAAGATAACAACGAACTGAATTTATTAAACAGTTATTTAATGAAAATAACTTCAGATGATTCAGATAACCTTCTGACGTCACGTTCCGCAGTTACCCGGTAACCGCAAACGGAACGGACAGACGTAAATAACAATAATAAATTACAATTGTGGCTGCATCTCAACTTAATCACATGATACATTGTTTTGTACGTCCCAAGTCATAAGAAATCTAAAACATTTTTTTTTTAATAAATAGTATCTAAAAGTAATAAAAGTGTTTGCCTGCCAATAGATTTTAATTATATCTACTGGAAATAGGGTGGCATACGAACGGGCTTTGTTTGCACATTCTAAAACACTGTATTAATTATACAACAATTTTACAAAACTGCTCAAAAAGAAGTCGTCGTCGTCTGCTTTATCTGCAATGTAAAAGATTTGTTAATATATACTGGAAATATAAAATTAGGTTTTCGGATTCGATTGTTTTTTAAGGGATTTAAAAAGAATGGTTAGTTTTCATTGACCCTTTTGGAATGTTATATTACTTTTTCATAGCTGAGAATCTTCTGATTTGTACCAAACACCATCTGCCCTACTTCAGCGCCAAATGCATTTTCACTGAATAGAAAGTGATGGATGCAATAGCTAGACATCGTCTTCACGGTGCGCGAGCTCACGTCGCGGCGACGGCCATTTTTTTGGAAACTCCCGCCTTTTTTCAATATCATTCAGTTTTTCAATAGGAATCTTATTCGAATAATTTTCACTGAGTGAATGCGCGGTCTTTAATTGATTGAAATACCTGTCTTTGTGGTGAGGAAAAAACTAATTACACCGAGGAAGAGTTTATTTAAAGGGAATTCCTTGCAGTTTAAAAACGATTCTATCTTGGAAGACTTTTTATTATTAACATTATCACATTTCGGTCCGCCGTTGGATAAAAACCTTCTTCATAGCGCGCCACCTTCTCGCGAGCTACCTTAATAGGCCACCTATTTAAGGTCATTGGTCGAAGTGCGTCCTATGCTTTGCTTTCCGAAACGCGGTTTCTACTATAGGATTATGTCTGCCCCAACGGCGGCTGTCAGTATTTTTACTGTACGTTTGTATGTCACTGTACTCCTGCTAAACGGCTGGACCTATTTGAATGATTTTTTTTGTATGCGTTTGGGTGGCACCCTGGATGGTTTAGATTCACAAATCAGCCAGGCAGATGGCGCTGCAGTCGGTACCATGCAGGACAACGTCTGCCCGGTCAGCTGGTATTATATAGAAATAAAAAATACCTTCCAGAAACACACAGATCCCATGAACCCTTATGTTTACGAAAGTTTTTTTCTCTATAGCTCAACCATGCAATATCTCTTAAGCTTAAGCCAAAATAAATAAATAAATAAGTCGCAGAGTATGTTTGAAACAAGTTATCAAAAGAAGTAATGTATCTATGTACTTGCTCGGAGAGCCCAGAGGTGCGCTTTGATAGATCTCTCAATCATTTAATCAGGTCAAGTATTTGAAACATAACAAATAAATAAAAAATAGTAAAGAAAGGTTACACATGACTGACGATTGTAAAACTTATAAATAACTAATATACTGGTTTTAGAAAGTAGTTGGAAGGTATATAATTGTGTTACAAAATTAAAGCACCAAATGCTGCAAACCAAACTGCTCATCAGAATCCAGGAGGGATTAGGTATAAGAATAATATATGTTGTTTGTACCACCAAGGTAGCAAAGAAGCTTACGACTTTCCTGATGTTAAGCAGTTACCGTAGCCTATGGACGCTTGCAACATCAGGGGCATCACTTGCGCGATGCCGATCCTTTAAAAATCTAATCAGTTCCTGTTTTGAATACCCCATAATGCTGTGGTCTGTAAATAAATCTTCATTGAGGAGCTCATTCTTATAGTGTAGGTTTTCCTTAGTAGATCACAGTAGTTTGGTGTTCTTTTAAAGATTCAAGAGGAGCATTTGTTTGTCAACCGTTATCCTCGAGATTCTCACTTCGCATGCCAGAGCTATCTCTTTTCCATGAAATGCGATGTAGTATCTTTCTATGCTATAAGTCTTCTGAATTGTTCGAAGGCTGGTTAAAGTCACTCTGGACAGTTAAGAGGGCGGTTCAATTAATTTTTTGTGTCAGCCAGCAAAAAAACGCTGATAAAACCTTATATAATACAGGCTGTTTTTTTTTTAAATACATCTCACTATTATGACATTTTAATGTCAAAAAACCGTTGATAAATTAAAAACCTCACAAGTTTTTTTTCCAAAATATAATGATTTATTGTATTACTAAACATAAAACATAAGTAAATAGTTTACTCAACGTTTCTGATTCCAAATTAATAAAAAAAATGGATATGTTGACACTTAAACACATAGACCAAGCATACGGCCATGTCCAAGCAGAAATAAGGAGACTGACACAAAACCAAAACGAAATATTAACAAAATTCGAAAACTTAAGCAGAAATGTTGAAGAATTGAGAAAAATCCAATCAAATTACTCTGAAAAAATTGTCGGCTTAGAAGATATGAATTCGGATACAAAAAAAATCAAATTAGAGCTTACTACGTTAAGGACGAGGATAGACGATCTTTATGCCATCGTGAAGGAGGGAAAGGAAGAGTCCTGTGTCGGTGAAGATATCCAGGAAATTGAGTCTTGTCATTCAGAATTTTCTAATTCCTCCAAGGTAAAGAATAACTCATGTATTTAGCTGAGTTTTGGGATCAAGCATAGACAGTTTGATATAAAGAGCTTTAAAGGATTCCGAGCAGCCGGAGAGGTTCGATTTCTTTTCTCGTTATCTCACAAGGATACGAGTTTGTCATCATTTAGGCCTCCTCCATATGTTTTCACACAGGCCGGTTACAAGCCGCTGGCATATAGGAGCTTCCTTCGTTTCTAACTAGTTTATCTCCCCATAGTAGGAGCCCGTCCAACGCTGCATTATCCGTGGTCACCACTCGAGAACCTTTTTTCCCCATCAGTTGACAGTTTTTGTGATTCCGTAAAGAAATACCTAGGTGATTTGGCAGGTCCAGGTGGGCACTGGGCTGTTGCCTGATTGAACGGATACATATCCCGCCAATCTGGTAACCAACTACTCTGTAGGCCCCATGTTTACGTATTCTGTTGGCAAATTAAAAGCAAATAAAATGGAGTCGAACTAAGTATGGAAGGGTTGTGTTGTATATTTCTCTTAAGTGAAATTTATCTTACAAAGAACATTTGTTTTTTTTACAGAATCATTAAAATTTTTTTTACGCAATTATTTGCAGAAATCTTTTAAGACTGTTACAAACGAAATAATACGGTTTGACAAAGATAAAAACATATATGATGCTTTGACATTTGTATTTTCTAGTTTTACTTTCAGATATTACTTATTTAATATACTTATATGACTGTTTTAAACCGTTACGTTTGAAATTTTAAAAAAGAAATAGATAGTTTAAAAGGAGAAACAAGATTTTTCCTTTGTATCAAAATAATTTTACTAGATTTTCGTGTATGATCTTTTTTTCCAACTACTAAGGTGGCAAACAAGCTTACGGACCACGTGACTTGAAGCGGTCACCGTAGCCTATGACACTTATAATGCCAGGGGCATTACTCGCGACTAATACCGACTAAAGAGACTTCAAATACAAATATTATGTCCAATAAGTCGTTAATTCCTTTAAACTGATAAGTGGTATATAAAAGAACAGGGACTAATATTCCGCTTTAGCCAGTCATTGAACAATTTTATGAATAAGATAAGAATTGGGATATTTTTGAATTTATTTAGATCGTTAAGCTGCTAAGTTTTTAAATCAGTTAGTCTCGACAAACAATGTAATGCAAGGCCGTATGCTTTTTTTCCAGGTAGCCATGACAACCGGTTTGGATCGAGACACGATAAGATCAGCATACGAAGATGTAAGGTCTGACGTCACACCCACAGAGTGGTGAGTAGACACATAAAAAGTATATCGCAAACCTTGTCACTTTAAAATTCCTTAGGTATATTGCCATTGAATCTTGCAACCCTCCAAAAGTGGTAATTTTATTGCTTCTATTGCTAAATATACTAAGTGTGCACGAAATGCTTTTTTTCTTATATGCTGAGGCTTTAACTAAGGCTAACACGAAGCGGCTTTCTGATTTTAAGAAAAGTGGCAACGTTGAAGGTAAGCAATACAACTGAGTAAGGGCAAAGTAGGTACGTATAGCGCGCGCGGCCGCCCGCGCCAGTAAGTAGTTAAACTTCCATACAAACTTCAAATCACGGAATTATTATTGTAAACAGCACTACAAGCCGCACTACTGGTATTGCTGTTTACAAATTATGACACTAACAGGGCACCTTTCAAATGTTTTATATTTATAAAGTACAGTCATGGAGAGAAATACAAAAGGAAACCGGCCAAGTGTGAGTAAGAGTTCCGTTCGATTGAACAAGATATACGCAAAAAAAATCGATTATCCCCGAATGCCAACTGAAGGGCACAACCAGTTAGTCAGTGGGACATCTAGCGTTTTTAGTCACACGTTTTTTTTTATTTCTGTCATCCGAAAAAAAGATCTTAATGAGGTCAATCACTACTGTCAAGAAACTACTAGTCTGCGATCAATATTTTATGCGATATAGCCTTTTCTAGTTTGACAGCTGTCATCCGAAATAAAGATCGTGATGAGATCTACCATTTCCGTTAAGAAACTACTAATCTACTATTAATATTTTCAAAGATATAGCTATTTCTAGTTTGACAACTGTTTGACATCCGGAATAAAGATCCTAAGGAGATCTATAATTTCTGTGAAGAAACTGCGAGTCTAAGATCAATAGTTACGGAGATAGGACCCTTTCTAGTTTGAAAGCTGTCATCCGAAAAAAAGATCTTAAAAAAAGATCTAATCTACTATTAATATTTTCGAAGATATTCGGAATAAAGATCTTGATGAGATCTATAATTTCAAGTGGAGAAACTGCTAGTCTAAGATCAATAGTTACGGAGATAGGGCCCTTTCTAGTTTGACAGCTCTCGTCACGATCTTTACTTTCGATTACAGCTGTCAAACTAGAAAAGGCAAGATCTCGTAAAATATTGATCGCAGACTAGTAGTTTCTTGACAGAAGTGATACTAGACCTTATTATTTCGGATGACAGTTGTTAAACTAGTAAAGTAAAATCTGCGTAACTTAGACCAGTAGTTTCTTCGCCGAAGTGATATATCTCATCAAAATCTTTATTTCAGATGACAGCTGACAACTAAAAAGGGCTGTATCTCCGTTTAGCCCTTGTTAGTTTGACAGCTGTCATCCAGATCTTGATGAGATCTATGACTTTTGTAAAGAAACTATTAGTCTACAATCATTAGTTATGGAAATAAAGCCTTCTTCAAATGGCTTATGAGTAGTGTTATACATAGTACATATTGAAATAGGTTATATTACGGCGCTAGTTATCTGCTATAGGAACCTACTATGCGCCGTCATCTTATTAGTTTTATGGAGTCTGTGTCCCTAAGAGATGACTTATGTGTCCATTAGACATTTCGACGTTTCGTTTTTATATTCTTATATCATCTTTTGATTAATCTGGGTTTAGTTTTAGTTATATTTGTCTGTTTTCAGGGCGGTGTTCAAATTCGAGGGTGCCCGCATAGTGTGTTCTGCGCGTGGCTGCGACTTCACGGAGTTCCGAACACAGTTCTCAGATGACGACCGCGCGTTCGGATACCTTAGGTAATGGGGATTACAATATACAGTGCAACAAACTTGACTGGCGGTCAAATATCAAAGCCACACGACCACACACTAGGTCAGAAAAGCTTGTTGCATTTGCAAATTATGGCGCACCCTATCCACCTCATACAAAAATCTATCTCTTTGCAAATGGGCGATGAGATGTCATAGTTATTAACCAATTGTTGTATGTTTGCACCAGGTTGCAAATGGGCGACGAAATGTCAAAGCGCCGGAAGTTCATGTTCGTAACGTGGGTGGGGCCCAACGTGTCAGTGATCAACCGCGCCAAGATGTCCACCGACAAGGCCATCATCAAAGATATCATATCGGTAAGTAATTATTATTATTACTTTAGATCACAATGTTTTTTTCAAAAATAGCGCAGAGCCACGGCTTGTGATGAAAGTCCACAGTTAACTGTATTTCCGAACAGGGTGGGTGTGGCGCATAGACGTGTACACGTATGTGTGTTTACACATATTTGCATAGATTTTGTGTATTCGGTTGGCCTGGTTCCTGCGTGATTGATGGTAACAGGTGTACACCCGGGAAGTTTCTTGTCACTACTTCTTCCCTTAGGCTTGTTTCCGAAGTGACAGTACGTTAAATGGTGTGCATTTGTTGCCGGACTGTCGTGTGGGAGCTGGGCTACTTTATGATATACAACGCTAGTGTGATGCGCCCTCTCGCATTTGGAGCCTCTCTGGCGCTGGGCGGCCGATGGTGGATTACAGCGGGTTATTAATATTATATTTATTATATTATTATACTTGTACTTGTACCTATGTAAGTTTATACATATATGTATATTTTTTCTAGTAGTATCAATTTTGATACACTATGTTTTAATATAAATCAGTTTTAAGTTCAGAGTACGTTTGTTCGCCCTGTAATGTTAAATGTAAACTTGTGTGTGTAAATCTCAATATGAATCGGATTTATATTTTGTTCCTTTACTACACACATTGTAACTAATACAATCGAAGTTTTATTGGAGTTGCTTGAGTGTGTCATGCTCTCTCAAAGTCTCTGCGGTGGTGGCATGTGCGTCGGGTCGTTACGTTCCCTAAAACATGGTTCAGCGAAGCGATGGCTGATTCATGTGTCATACTTGTGAACGGGTGCCGCTGCGGAGGCTGGTCTGTTTTTGCAAACTTCTTTGAATTCTTAGTATTCGGTCATTGGTGCAGGATTTCAACAGCAACTCCTCAATTACTAAACGAATAATACTTGACGGTTTTTAAGTAGCATAAGCTACTTGAAAACATCGGTACAGATGGTTTCACCGTAAAAAGGTAACAGACAGATTTACTTTATTTATAAATATTTATTATTATATTCTATTTATGGATAGTATGGATAATTTTAAGTACATGTATGTACATATGATTGTGCAAAAATAAAATTATGATGGCGCTAATGCCACTAGTACTATTAAATATCGGTATACTCTTAAATATCTGAATTCCTTCACTCGATTGAAGATATTGACGCTTCACATGATTCGCCCCCTATGCTACATAAAAACAAAAAAAAATTACATGTTTGACGTTGTTTTTAGTAGCTTACTAACTTATTTTTTATTACATAATAAATAAGTGTTTCGGTACATATTGTATACTTTTTAGCGAATTATCAAAGTATTGTATTACTACTTTAAATGGAACTTCTTGCCAGCTCTTTTTGGCAGAAATTAATATTGTTTACATTGTATTGACGATTCAAAAATGTTCTCAGAAACCTACTTGAATAAAGTTTGATCTGAGTTTCAGTTTGAGACACGATACGGACATGGGCGTAGGCACGAGGGGGCAGGATAGGGTGCTTGTCCCACCCTCGCTGGTTTGTGCACAACCTTCCTCTGGTAGTCAGTACTAAATTAAATACTACAATTCAAACATATTTGCTTATTAGTTGAATAATAAACCAAGTCGTTTTAAACTTCATATTTCATTGCCATATAAATAATCCAATTTGCGGTACCTACTATAGATTTTTGCCCCACCCTAAATTAAAATCTAGCAATGCCCATGGACACGGGCCCGAAATGTTTTACATACACAACAAATAATAAATTTATGGACCTAAATTTTTATATTCTCAATACATAGTAGCTGGAATCAAAGATATCAAAGTTGAGTACTTATTACCTAACCCTCGTAGAAAGTGTGTCGGTAAACAAGAGAAGTAAACCTAGGTATAACAATTACTCCTTTTCCCATCCAACTGTTGCAATTATTAATTTTAGAAGAAATAATAACATCACGCTTAACAATTTCCGAAGGAGTAGCAGAGACCAGACTTCATTTAATACAATCCTGGCACCCTACCAAAGATCACTTTTGATTCATTCGCTCGCATCAATGCTTTGATACATGGCTCCAAAAACACTTCTGCACTAGTGTTTGATCTGTACGGCGATGATGGGCTCATCCCCTGCCACACAATTACCTTACGGTCTGTTGGTTCCACTGAGCAGATCCACTAGTGGGTCCAGAAGGCTTTGAAAGTACTCGTGGTGCCACCGGTGGACGCTTAAGGATTTGTGAATACTGTTGGTTCCACTATTGTTGTAAAGATACGTGCCTTACTTTGAATATACGCAGCTCATGGGTTTTTTTTAAATGAATGATGAATGAATCCCCATGACACCACCATAGTGCTTTTACTTACTCCATCGATAAATATCTGTCACACTAGTTCCATTGAAAAAAATAGAACATTTTGTTCGGGTTTACTTACTCTAATGAAAATTTAAGTTTGTAAAAATAAAAAAAAAGTTAATGAGCTCCATCTGTCATTCTTGGCCTGCTACGTAGTTCGACTAGTAGTAACCAAGGGTAATGATTTTTGTTCCTAGTAGGACAGTAACAAGAAAATTGATAGTTTTTTATAACACTTGCTCGTAAACAGTGTCATTACTCCCACGGGCTTTTTCTCTGTAAATTTTATTTTACAGAAGAATTTCATCAAAATCTTCATCTAGAAACGGATTTATCTCTGAAACTATTAATTGTAGACGAGTAGTTTCTTCACAGAAGTAATAGATCTCATCAAGATCTTTATTTCGGATGACAGCTGTCAAACTGGAAACGGCTTTATCTCCATAACTATTGATCGTAGACTATTAGTTTTAACACAGAAGTGATAGATCTCATCAAGATCTTTATTTCGGATGACAGCTGTCAAACCAGAAACGGCTATATCTCCGTAACTATATATAGTCCTTTATAGTTTGAGAACAGTCACAGTGAGATCTATCACTTCTGTAGAGGAGAGGGGTTCTTCAAGAAAGTTATAGAATTTTTGAAGGGTCGGCAACGCGCGAGTGATACCCCTGGTGTTACAAGCGTCCATAGGTGACCGCTTACCATCAGGCTGACCGTGTGCTTGTTTGCCACCTTAGCGGTAATAAAAAAAAAAAAAAAAAGGAACTATTAGCCTACGATAATTAGTTACGGACATATGGCCCTTTACCGTTTGACAGCTGTCATCCGAAATGAAGGTGAACAGTATTCACAGATCCTTATAGTTCCACCGGTGGAACCACGAGTACTTTCAAATCCTACTTGACCCACTAGTGGATCCGCTCAGTGGAACCAACAGACCGTAAGGCACAC
The DNA here is from genome assembly GCA_946406115.1 of Apoda limacodes. Classification (NCBI taxonomy): domain Eukaryota; kingdom Metazoa; phylum Arthropoda; class Insecta; order Lepidoptera; family Limacodidae; genus Apoda; species Apoda limacodes. Next base: position 16,108,482 of record OX291564.1, on the reverse strand, counting down.
TTAGGACTAAAAGTGGTTGGTGAAAAAAGGTTGACCCCCACATTATGATGTATGTGTATCCAGCCACTGGTTACTCCCGATAACCGTAAAAATATACACACTCATACATACCTTACATACATAAGTCCATTTTTAATGTGAATTGTTATACCTAATATGTTTAATTATTTAAATGAAACAGAATTATTGTAGGTATACCAGCTGTGCCCCGCAGTTTTGCCCGGAAGAAAAACTCATTACCTACCTACAGTAGCTACTTTCGTTTGGGTTTCGCCCTATCCTATGTTTTGTCTTGGCCTATAAAGTATTACTATGCAAAACATTACGACTATGCAAAAAATTACGACTTCCCGTTGCTGAGATAAAGAAACATTTTTGCATTTGTGATATTAAATTATGGATGTACAAACAGACTAATCCCGTTAGTTTTATATAAGCCGCTACTACTGATTGTAGATTCAATGATAAATTATTACATCACCTATCAAAAGTACCAAATGTGCGTTCGATGTTGTTTTTGATATTTTAAACAAAATTATCTAGAATGACGTCAACTGCATATTTACCAAAGTCGTAAAACTGCATCGTTATCGGCGCGTCGGCTTCGTCGGTCGCCGCGCGCTATGCGCTTTCTTATTGCAAATGCGCTCGAGCAAATAAAAAAATCAATGCGCGCAGTAGACACTTTCGACGTTCACTATTTCAGTCATTTCATAGATATACATAGTTATACAAGATTGTATTGGCCGCTTCTTAGAGTTCTGTATTAGCCATTGTCGTTGGCAAATTGGCCCTGGAACCCTTATAAATTCGTCAGCTCTGTCCGTCCGTCTGTATGTCACAGCCTTATAGACGAAATTTTATAGAGATGTGAAAATTAAGAAATATTTGAGTAGCTCTATTCATTGAATCGAGAGATGAAATTCAAAATATCTGTTAAAAATCACAATAGAGCTTTATGAATGCTACAAACGAAAATTGTTTAGGAAAAAACCGGTTAATAGGTTTTTTTAGATATCCACAATACAGAGCGGGCCACTTGCCATAAACGAATGACTATTTTAAATACGTCGAACCAAATGACGTCACAACCACGGCCAAATGTATTCAAAAAATATAGTCCAGTCAAAATGGACATTTGACTTAGCCAAAATTCGCATAGAACTGAAAATTGGCAGTGACGTTAAATACATTATTATAAATAAAATGTCAAAAGTCCCCATTGATCCTATATCTGCGAAAAATTTTATTAAAGTCAAACATACAAAGTAAAGGTTTTTTCCATTTTCTCAAAAACGGTAAGTTTTATCGTGAAAATAGGTCAGACAAAAGTTGTAGATCATACAATTTTCTACAAAATTGGTCGTGTCATTTTTTCTCTTACAAGTCACTATTCGTGAGATATCGCGGTTTTAATAATAAGAAAATTCATATTTTACATAATATGCACACATTTCCGCACCACCTACGAGGTAATGTACTTGGCGCATTTTTTTTAATGTGGTGGTGGTAATCGATCGTATCCTATTGATTGAAAGAATGGTAATATTGCTAATGATCAAAGTGGAATAGGTTGTTTTATTTTAAATGTTATTATATTAAATAATTGTCTAATCCTTCTGCGACAATTATTTCTTCGTCTTCATTTTCTTCTTCTTGCAGAATTTCTGTTCGCTGTTCTAAGAAAAGGCATGTATCGATTGTTAATACTTCTACGCAATAATAAATACTGCTATTTTACCTCTTTTAAAATTGGTGATGTAGTATCGCAACCAGTTATTGCACGAAATGAATATGAGCTTGACATTTCAGATATGGAGTCAGACTTTGTGATGAATATATTGTTGATTGTACTTTAGCTTTCCCAGGTTTCCAAGCGTCCATAGGCCACGGTAACCGCTTACCATCAGGCGGACCGTGTGCTTGTTTGCTTACCTTAGTGGTATAAAAAAAAAGATCGATCAAAAACGATATCAACAGATGAAGATGTTTTTGTAGTCCGACGACGCTGTTCTGCAGCTTTAATATTTTTCATATGATTAGTATAACCATCAAATACAATATGACCAAAATGTTTACAAAATCAAAATTTCTCTTCTTATTCATTTATATTGAACGTCCGATGACGTGTACAGGCAAACAACAGGGTGGAGCAAAAAAAAATTTTCTTTTTATTTTTATGTTCCTGTATTACCGATCAATGACCTATAAGTCTTAAAAGTGTTCATGCAAAATTTCAGCTTTCTAAGTCAATATCTTGAAGTGGCATCAGGTTTGCATATTTTTCAAACAGAGCTTTATTTAATACAACATTACAATATTAATACCTAAAATTACTAACACAATTATATAATATAAAGAAAAAAAAACACAGTGAAAGACATGTTTTATGGTTGCAAATTAGAAGTCACCGCACCTTCTTTTTGACGGAAATACTGATCTCTAGTGTTAAAAAGTAGTATGTCTTGCCTGGTTTTTATCCTCGTACGAATAAAACTGTCTCTAGCTTCTTTTTCGCAGACAGATAACATAGCCTCGTTACGACGAGCTAGACGCGCCGATCTTCTGCCTGAGTGTGGTACCTTAGGATATTTTTCAATTTCATACGCGGTAGCTAGATTTTGCAGCTCACCTCTCATCTGTTAAGTTGCTTTGCCAGATCGTCTCGATGTTTCTATTATGGGAATCTCATCTTCATCAGATTTGTCAGAAAAACTGTCAGATGCCCAAACTATCGCTGGGGTAGATGAAGAAGGGCTTGGAGTAGGTACCGAAACATTTCTTTACAAACTCATACTTTCGTTTTCTTTACTCAGTAAGCTGTATAGATTCTATCATCATCTTATTCACAGAACCAATATACATTTCGCGATAATTTCTTTAGTCTTTTAAGGCTAGGGTATAGGCTAGACCGCGAAAATACGCCGTTTTTGTGCAAATTTTGTGGCTAAACTATAGCATCTAAAGCATTGAAAAAAATATATGTTATAAAACTTGCTTTTGTCTGGTGCCTTACCTTACTGAATGATTTTCATTTATTGTATATAATGCAATAAAAAATTTCGAAGTGACCGTTGTTTCAACACTTGTGCAAATTTTTAAAGCGTGTTTTGCATTTGCTTGTAATGAAAGTTGGTTAAATAATTAGAATAGCTTGTTATCTAGTGCATAGACTCTAAGTTGTAGCGAAAAGTCAAAAAATGTGACTTCAAAACGGTAAGAACGTTAAATTCCATACAAAACATTAAAAAACATTAAAGTTTCAAGGCGTCATTACGGTATAAATTACTTAAGAAGTATATAACATATAGTTCTCATAGTAATGTATATGACATTATCTAATGATTTATAGTACATTGACATACACAACGTTAGAATTACAGAAAATAGCTTTCTGGCCTATATCGCCTCTTTTAAAAAGTTTTCCTAGGCCACAGGCACTTTTAATACATATTTGCATACTGCTCTCGATACACTCTTAAAAGTGTCTACATCAAACAACTTTTTGTATCACTGCGTAATTTTTTCACACTCTTATACATATTGTTATACGATACCAGCCTTGCGACGACTTGTTGGTGATTAATCTTTGGAATAGACGCTTTGTTTTATATTTTTTCAATGTTAATAGCAGTTATTTTACATTAGTCTTTGACTGAAGAGTATTTTCCATTATTGAACTGAAGAATATTGTTTCTTATACACAAGTTATATTTAATCACATCAAAATACGTAAGTAACAAAACACAGGACACCGCAAATCTTTCCGTGTGTATAGGAATATTTTATGAATATGTGTAAGAAATTTTCTCAAAGTGGAATTATCTTCAGCCCGAATTTAAGAAATTTTACCTAAACACAATGCACTTACATGCAACATAAGACTTTAACGAACTTAAAGATATCATGTTTATGACAAAAAGTTACGAAATTACTTTAATTTGCGGGTAAAATTTAAAACTTAAAATGTAAGATTTTTGTAAATTACGTTCAAAGTGCGCCACCTGAAGATGAACTCGCAGACTTTTAATTTTTTACACAGGGGAAGTTCCATTCGACCTTCGGTATACTAAATTATAAACATCTGTCTTTTGCCTAAAATGTGTTATTATCATGTATTACTGTTTAGGTATCATTATCACAAAAAGCATATTTAATCATGAAATGCCCGTGAATCATAAAATATTTGATAAAGACAAACATTTTTTATTAATAGTGCATTTTGTAAATGAATATGCACGACTATGGTGAATAACGCTTTATGTTAATAACATCTTTTTAGTAGCGAAATGTCTATAGTTTTTAACACAGTTTGTATAGGTGCGTTCTGTTCACTGCTTCAATGCGTTTAATGTCATAATCCTGCCAAATTAAAAAAAAAAACTGTATAACACAGTACAAATCTTGGTTCATTATTATCTTTGGTAGGATTACCGCATTATGTACATTAATTATGTCGGTCAACAAATCGCCACTTTTGAAAAAAAATACGATTTGATACACCACAACATATAACGTTATAATTTGTGGATACACTTATAGGGACTTCGTTCCTGACGGGGTCCCCCGACCGCACATTCTTTTTTGTTTGCGGTGCATAGCTAGAAAGAAATTTAATTTTTGTGAAAAGAAATAAATCACATTGAATAGACTTGTATAAGTTTTTATTAAAACTGAACAATTCATGCTTACATCATAAAAATAAATTAGAAAGTAGTTGAGAGAGGACAGCTCTTGTTACTTACCGCTAATTAAATTAATATGTCCTCTTAAACAATACTATGAAACAATACAATATTATGAAAATAATGAATTAAGCTGGAATTATAATTATGTACCTATTTTTCTTTATACTCCGATTGTATTGTTGAGTAAGAGTATGGCATGTGTGATTTTTAGGTAGAACTTTGTGTCATTTAAAACCATGATCTACATTTTTAGGGTTGAGGTGAAGAAAATGGGGCGCTAAGAAAAATTTCAAAAATTTTACTTAGTTAAACTTCAAGTGATTTTGGGACTTACAATTTTGTATGAAAATTTATGGTGTCCCCATAAGCGTATATTTTGATGATGGAAATCGATAGAGAACATCGTCGGCAGCAACGTTTGTATGGAGCTCTTTTTTCTGCGACCCCTCCCCGAACCCCTAGGGTGGTTCAAAATGTTTTTCAAAAGGGGGTGTGTCCCTATAACTGGCCATTTTTATGATGCAGATCGGTAGTGTACATAGTCGGCAGCAACGTTTGTATGAAGCACTTCTCTCTAGGGCCCCTCCCGGACCCCTAGGGGGGTTCAAAATGTTTTTCAAAAGGGGGTGTGCCCCTATAACTGACCATTTTTATGATGCAGATCGGTAGAGCACATCGTCGGTCGGCAGCAACGTTTGTATGAAGCACTTTTCTCTAGGACTCCTCCCCGGACCCCTAGGGGGGATCAAAACAACTTTTCAAAAGGAAGTGTATCCTTATAACAGTCTATTTTTTGGAATGAAGCGAATTCGATAAATTGCTTTTTATGGCTGTGATCGATAGAAGGTATCTCTACGAGCAATGTTTGTAGGAAACACTTTTTCTGGGGTACCTAGTTCTGCCGCTATGGAACTCTAAAATTATTTTTTTTCGTTTAGTTTTCCATTCAAAGCACCTCAGGGAAGGATCACAGAAAAAACGGCTCATGCAAACGTTACTCCTCGCGATGTGCTCTATCAAAATCCATCAAAAAAATACTGTTATAAGGATACACCCCCTTTTGAAAAGTTGTTTTGATCCCCTAGGGGTCCGGGGAGGGGTCTTAGAGAAAAGTGCTTCATACAAACGTTGCTGCCGACGATGTGCACTACCGATACCATAAAAAAAATGGTCAGTTATAGGGACACACCCCCTTTTGAAAAACATTTTGAACCCCCCCAGGGGTTCGGGGAGGGGTCGCAGAAAAAAGAGCTCCATACAAACGTTGCTGCCAACGATGTACTCTATCGTTTCCATCATCAAAATATACGCTTATGGGGACACCATAAATTTTCACAAAAAATTTTTTAAGTCCCAGGGCTTCATGAAAATGAGTAAAAAAAAATTGTACACTCTAACCATTTTTAGAATACAATTGCATTGTTTGTAAAAAGCATACATTTAAGAAGGCCTGAATCATGAAATAAAGTACTTCTGTGAGTAGGCATGGTCTACTAGATCCATGTCTGAAAACTCAATGTGAGTAACACTAACCCGTGTGACAACAGGTTAGCAAATAGGTACACTTTTATGCAAGACCACAAAACTATATGATTCAGAGTGAACACAGGCCAGACCTGCATTCATAACCTTGTGTTCCAACATCATAGTGGGGCATATCTATACTAATCTGAAAAAATCTTAACAATATTTGGGATATTTAATATACAAGCACATTGCTATGCAGATGACAGTACTGGAGACGCTTATTACACGGGCCGTGCAAGCATCCCACGTTCCGTTGTGGAAGAAAAGCGTGAAGAACTTGTGTCTCAAATCGAGATCGGTCTGTCCAAGATCTCTGACTGGGGGCGGGAAAACTTGGTCCGATTCAACCCTTCAAAGACACAAGTCTGCGCGTTCACCGCTAAGAAAACCCCATTCACTGTGGTCCCACAATTCCAGAACACTACCCTCTCCATCTCCAAGAGCATTGGGATCCTTGGCGTTGACACTTCCAGCAATGTTCAGTTCCGAGATCATTTGCTAGACAAGGTAAAGCTGGCGTCCAAAAAACTTGGTGTACTCAACAGAGCGAAGCAGTACTTCACGTCGGGGCAAAGGTTGCTACTTTACAAGTCGCAAGTCCGGCCCCATATGGAGTACTGCTGCCATCTCTGGGCGGGTGCACCCGGATACCAGCTTGGCCCTTTTGACTCGGTTCAACGACGGGCTGTGAGAATTGTCGACGATCCCAAACTCACTTGCGGTATCGAGCCCTTAAGTCTGAGAAGAGACTTTGCCTCCCAGTGTGTGTTCTACCGCTTGTACTATGGATTGTGTTCTGAGGAATTGTTCGAAATGATGCCCACGGCTACTTTCTACCAACGCACCGCTCGCCATCGACAGGGAATTCATTCTCACACTTTGGAACCAAAATGGTCGCGCACAGTGCGGTTTCAGAGAAACTTCCTCCCGCGAACCCTTGGGTTGTGGAATGAGCTCCCTGCCAAGGTTTTCTCTAAGGACTACAGTATGAGGTTCTTCAAAAAAGAAGTTATTAGATTTCTGAAGGGTCGGCAACGCGCGAGTGATGCCCCTGGTGTTGCAAGCGTCCATAGGCTACGGTGACCGCTTACCATCAGGCGGACCGTAGGCTTGTTTGCCACCTTAGTGGTATAAAAAAAAAAAAAGCACATTCGCTTTTACATTTGGGTGATGTTGGCAGTCTTAATTACCGGTGTCAATAAAACGAGCAGAGATGCAATCAAAAAATTAATTTTGAGCCAGGACTTGAACCTTCAATAACCTTACAGTTTATGTTTACGTATTAGTTTTTTAAGTGATTCATCAATTCAAGGCAAAACTCCAGCAAAAAAGAATCCCAACTACAACTTTGGTCTAGAAATAGGCTTGTTGCGAACATCTCAATCACAACTGCTAGGGACTATTAAGTCATCAAATGAAGAAAGTATATTTCTGTGTATGTAGTATGAAGATTTGTGTATTGGTAAGATTGATGTACTAGGACTTCATACGTTGTATATTTATAGGTATTGTATGTTGTATATTTATAGGTTGTATATGTTATTGTGTCTTGATACAATAGTTCTATTTTCCCTCACCACTATCATAGCTAACGGTGGCTTACAGTGCTAACAGTAATATTGACGTTATTATCCAATCATGATGTTCTCTGGATTTTAAACAATAATTTTATCTAATAGGTTTTGTAAATTGTTAAATAATTTAAGGGAAAAGCTTTCTTCTTCTCCATTATATTATTCTATAGTCCATAACAAGAGTGCTTTTTAAAATTTACCTTTATGGTAATGTCATTACCATACTTTATGTTTAATTGCTTTAAATGTCTCCTCATGGAATTTGCATACATCAAAAATATGTATGAGATATGTAGATATGATAAATCATCCTAGATAAAGGGAGGTGGATGCCTCAACAGTGGGGATGTATGAGGGCTTTTAATAATTGATCCCTTTACCATAACTATGTATCCTACCACTAACTCCTAATGACTTATAAGGTCCTAGTACATCAATCTTACAAACACACAAAATCTTAAAATTAAGAATTACAATATAATTATACATTACATAGAAATAATCTTTCTTCATTTATGACTGATTCCCTGAAGGTTAGAGTCTTAAGGTCAGCTCAGACTGAGATGCGACACTGCATTTTTATGATACCAACAAATTATGGACCTTGTTTACTACACAGAAAGATACAAATTATAGTGAGAGCACAAAAGTGATAGGTTACGTGTCCAAGTAAACCAAGATGAGTCCTGAGACGTTGGGATGCATATCTTATTGTCTAGAAAGCAAGGTCTGTAATGTGTTGCTATCTCAAAAATGCCACGTCGCGAGGCGTCTCGGTCTGAGCTGACTATTAGAAGAAAATACATAATGTTCCCTTTTAACATATTAAGGTACCATAAGGAAACCATCCATAAATTTCATTAAGTGTGAAGCCATCCATAAATTACATTTAGTGTGATAGTATTATATCAAGATTCACATAACTTTTCAAGTGTTAAACATAGTCAACAGCATAGTTTTTACTTACATAAAATCATACAAGTACTTTTTAACATTAAAACCTACTGTTTGTGCAACAGCAGATATAAAATCATATCCCACAATACACTTGTACTTAGCTGTATCTAAGTCTATTTCTTTACTACCAGCAATTAACTTTAGCTCAACCAAACTTGCTATTTGAGCTAGTAAGTTACTGGTAAGACCATTTTTTTCTTCTAAAATTGCATAAAAAATAGCCAAAAGTCTATCTAATGTGAATACTTTGGGACCAAGTTGGGTGTTTAGTTTTTCATTAATTTTAGCTCTAGCTTTAACTTGCTGCAACCTTTTACGCTGTTTGCCGTGATTTTTCATAAATAATCTTTTGTCTTCTTTTGGTGGATTGTAGCTGGCTAGATATGCAGCAATTAGCAAGAATTTTGCATAGTATGGAAGTTCAAAACTCTGTGCAAATGTTTTAGTTGATGTCAACTCTTCTCTCAATGTATTTTCTAAATTATTTCTATGAGATTGGATATAATCACTATTTTCTTTGCCGGGAGATATATTGTTGGTTTTTGAACTATTTATTCTCAAATACAGTAATTCAAGACTATTTTTTAAAATTGGTGAGATATGTCTCCATAATTTTGATAGGTCTTGTGCTTGAATTTCATTTTTAATTATTGGTTCACAGTATTTAATGAAATTAATCTTAGCCATGTGTTGTAATTCAATCAAATCACGACAAGGTCGGTAAAAGACGCTTAAAAATGCATTTAGAAAATTAGCAAAAAGCTCTGGTTTATCCATTTCAAGTCTTGTAGAATCGTTAACATTTACATTTTCAATAATTTGATGTACAAAAGACTTGTGATGCAGAAAAATTATTTTAAACAGTTCTTCTTTGTTGTAATTTGGGAAATATATCTTCAAAGGTTCTCGGACCCCTATTTTAAAGTAAAAATTGTCATAAATAAGATGAGTTATAAATATCGAGCAGGTATTGAGACTGCATAGTTCACGCAACTTCAAAAATGTGCACATAATGTTGTGGTCCATCGAGCGAAGTCGTTCGGCTCTGTCAAACACTAATACAATCGGTTCGTAACGTAAAAAACTGTCGTTCAAATTATTTAAACAGTTAATGAAGTCCATAATTGAATCGCACTTTACTTCGATATCTTCACTTCTAATGCTTGATATAATGGTTTCATATAAAATTTTAGGTGAATAACATTCAATACAGTTGATAATAACATGTTTGTATTCCAAATATCGCAATACTGTTTGGATGCATAAAGATTTGCCGGTCGCCATACTACCGCTAATAAACAAGGAGTATGGCAAAGGCTCGTCGTCATCGCCTAGTAAATTAAATAGTTCCTTTAACTGTCTTTCTCGACACGGCACTTTACTGTAAATTTCTTCCATTTTAGCTAAATACACAAATACATACAAAAAAATAACCTACAAATTTTTGTTTATGTTTTACTTGCATTGCGTTCAAATTTTGGACGTGCCGAAATCAGTCAAATACAAGACGGTCACAGCCTAGCACTACACTGACAGCAGAAAAGAAAATATGTTTTTCGCAAGGACGGAAAGAGACGGCACGAATCTCAAAACCGGTTGTAAAATACACCATATAGAGCGCGTTCGTTCTGGGATGCAGAATCATTATTTTCATTACTTTTGCCACCTGTCATCCGTTCGTTTAGCATTGGTATCAAAAGTATCAAAATTTTAGTATCATCTGTGACAAACTGTCATGCGTTCGTTTACGATATTTTTGTTATTTTTGTCACTTTTGCCACCGAAAAATGAAACTTTAGACCCATGTCTGGAGGTGGGGTTTTTGTGTTAATCTGTCAAACTGCCTATACATATTCATTGTTTATGGTAGTGTGTGTGTGTTTTATCGTAGTGTGTGTACGTCAAGCGTTCGTTTTGCAGGTTTTGTAACCAAAAATTTTGTTAGTAACGTTTCAAAGCTAAACGAACGGTAGGTGTCGGTGGCAAAACTGTCGTTATCAAAAGTGTGAAAAGTATCATTCGTGGGAACTCTTAATCCCAGAACGAACGCGCCCATAGATATATAAGAAATACACATTCTGTCTGACAAAAAGAGAACGAATATGGTTTAGAATAATAGGATTAGAGATTAATATTGTTTTCAATTATTGTGTTGTTATTCTGATGCACGTCAGAAAAATGTATATAGTGTATATCGCTGTCATATTTCTTAACTTTAAATTGAACGCAACTTAAACAGACCCGTTCCGTATTACGTAAAAGTCTGCGGTTACGTTGCAGTTCTGCTACGCCGATTATTCAGAACCGAATATTTTGTGTTCAGTTGTTTGCGGTGAAAAATAAGATTAGGCCACCAGCAATATTTACTGTAAATTTATAAAACCTGTCTTTATATTTAAATCTAATTTAGTCCAATACGCCAAACTATGGACCTACATAGTTTAGAATCTCCTTTCACTTGTTTGTCTCCCGCTAATCGATATTTTTTAATTATGTGTTATAGGTATGATATAATAATATTTGAAACATGTTTTCTTGTTTTCAGAATTTCGCAGTGGAACTACAGCTGGAAAGTCAAGCAGAAATAGATATTGATCAATTCAAAGATGCACTCAACCGCGCGGGTGGAGCGAACTATGGAACTGGTATCAGAGAATAGAAATGTATGAATATTCCTGCCACAAATATTTTTGTAAACTAATTTTATTGTATCCAATACTCAAATTCCAATTTTCCTAAATTAAAAATTATTACCTATTCAATGTAGTTTCTGTAATTCGAAGTTTTTGTTTCACTGACAAACAAACCTGACTAATTCAAGTTACTTGAGATCCGTAGGCAGGCACAGTTTTTGGATGAATATATTGGAATTAAATATAGTCACTATTTTTTTAATTGAATTAAGATATAATTATGTAGGTATCCTACTTATTTAAATTGATGGAACTTATCTCGGTATAAAATATTATTTTGAAGATATTTCAAAAATTTAGAGGTATGTACGTGCAGGTATTGGAAATCGTCCAAGCTGCCAAGATAAGTCTAGGTGTTAAAATTTTGAGATTTCAATCATGGAACAAATATATTTTTAAAGGGGTATTTGTCTAATTCTGTGCCTAATCATTGCGTTTTTTTTGTGTCAAAAATAGTTATGAAATATTATTAGCCATGTTTAAAATAAATAAGTAGATTTCATATGAATTTAAACTTTCAGTTTTTCCCAAGAGCGTTTTTTTCATAATTAGTAAAAGTGCTCTGGTAAAGAGTGAAAGCCTTTTTTATCTATAAAAATTGTCATGTATTTTTATTTTATATACTTTTTTAAGCAAATGATTGTTATTTTTGTCATAATGAAAAATATTTAAGTGTATTTTAAGATTGGATTTAATAAAATATTATTTGTGGAATTATTTTGGACTAAACAACTTTGGTACTTTAATTTAAGTAGACTTTGCCAAAAAATGAGATGTTGCCATGTAGGAGGCGGCGATTGGTGCATTTATTTTTTTGCCTATTTGTAATTTAAATTATTTATCACATAGGTAATTAACTAATGACGCTGACGAAATTTTTCATGGTATGTATACGATGCATTTGGATTTTACAGGCTTTTATACATTGTCTAGTGTTAATAACTGACAATATTGGTAAACTGAAGTAAATATTTATCAAAAAATTAAAATGAGTTTTTTTTATCTTTAGGGATATTCCAAAGCCAAATATTTGTGCTTATTGCAAAATAAGAATCACCAAAGACCGTGCCAGAGATAAACAAAGTTGGTTAGGACGCTATACATTGCAACGGAGACAATGTGGGCTAATCTGGTGCTACCAGGGAAGAAAATATAGACGCGAAATTGCTCTGAAAACACTGGAATTTAAAAAAAACTGCTATGATACAATAATGATGCAAATGTTATATATCGATATTGACTGTTACGTTTTATCTTAAATTTAAAAAATCCCATTACATTTTACTATGGTAAAAATCTATGAACGTTTCAATGACCACATATAGTAAAATGCCCAATTCTGACTTAGGAAGTTACTTCTTATAGTTCGTCAGAAACTGGCAATCAGGGTGTATTATTTTGTTCCTGGTCTAATTTTTCACTTATAAACCTAGTAATTAACGATGTATAGGACACTGCCAGATACACTGCATTAGAAGCAGTGTTGCGGCGATTGACTAACCCCCAACCCCCTGTGACAGGATTTAAGTAATTGGTGCAAAGAGACTGTCCCTGCATTATGTTAAGGGGGTGTGTCAGCTATTGATTACCTCATTCTGGGTATAATAACCGTTCACGTTTTACATAAATACATTATTTTCATAGAAAAATGAATAATTCATACAGATTCAATGTATTTATTTAAGTATAAAGTCACTAGATTTTGCCAGCGGCCCCGCTAAATTCGGTTATCAGCGTGGAACTCCTTAATTAACTCTAATTAATTATTTATACCAATGAATTGCTATAGCATGCTATAGGTGCAGCAACAGTCTGTTTAACTCTGTTATAGTTATTCCCGTGGGAACTTTTAAATTTTTAGGGGAAAAAGGGGGCCTACATGGTATTCCAGGACCTAACCTATTTGTATGCCAAGTTTTATCTCGATCCGTCCAGTGGTTGAAGCGTGATTGAGTAACAACAGGTCTTCGTGTCCAATATCTTTACTTAAAACACTTTCAAAATATTCAATATCTTGTCTTATCTTAAAACCGGACCTAATAATTTTTTTTTTTTTTTTTTGGCTTTTGACATAGGAGGCAGAACTCCCTTCTTAAGTTTAAGCTGTCCTCCAACCAAGCGGAACTTTACATAGTTTTCCATATCTTTTTCCAACTGAAACACAAAAATATCCCTACATTAATAATAAATTTGCTTTTAACAATAATTCATAGCTAAAGATCTACTTATCTACGTATCTACGTGTTACATATAATATAACCCTGTTGTGTTATATTAAGAACATTTACCCGAGTACGTCCCTGTGATGTTGTTTTGAATTTGGAATACTTGGTAGGTACCTACGTAGAATAATATAAATATAAACTGACTTGAAAACTACACTAAAAAGTAAAAAATAAACTTCTAAAGCACACAGAGTAATAAGTGTTTTATACTTGAAGTCGGATGTCAACAAATAATTTTCACATATATTTTCTGCAATCATTTGGCATTCGACTACAAGTATTAAACACTTAGCTCAATGCTCTGTGTGCTTTAGAAGCTTATTTTTTTTACTTTTTAGTAGTTTAAAAGTAGGTTTATATTTAATTAAGGTAAGGTATTTCACTATTTTTAGCGGACAATTAAACATTAAACACATGCAAAAGGGGCCACCGTTATCGTAATCGGTCCAAAATTGACGGAGACATCAATGGTATGTCCAAAGAAAAAAAGAAGTGGAACATGGAACCTTCTCCTTTTTTGAAGTCGGTTAAATAGAAACGGGAAAATACCTACCTAACTCCTCAAAATCATTAAAAAGTAAGTAGATAGGCAATAATCAGCAGGAATATATAGGTAGGTACCTACTTACACAAGGATCTGAAAAAAATATATCTAGTAGGTACATAAGTAGTACTCGTAAGTGCCGATCTATTTACACATACAAAATAATAAAAGGTATAGTTATGTGTAGGTACGTACATCGAAATGATCTTCACGGCAATATCTTGTAGAATAGGCCGACAGTGGAGTTTTATCATCTCTTTTCATAATGTAACACTATTTTTGACGAATTTTTAAGTCTTTTGGCACGCAAAAAAATAGATTTCCTGGTTTTTTAATTGTTGTGTTCGTACATTTCGTCACTATACAATATTTATTCATTGTTAAAAAGTTGAACCGTGCACAAATCAAGGGCATCCCGCGGGGGGAGCCTTTGCTTGGTTCGTCCCTTCGACCAGCGTGAGCCTCAAACCCGAAGGTAAGTCAGCGCCAGGAGGGAAGTTCCCTGTTACGCGGTTGAAAAACATTTTGCATATACCTACACATGTAAACATGGTCTTTCCAATAAACAGTTGTATCAATCGTGAGACAATCTTACACTGACACGGTTTAGGCTGGGTGACTATGATTTAATCAGAACTTTGCCTTAAACGAACTCCGTCACCCCCTTATTCCCCTCCAGGGGCTGAATTTTAAAAACGTTCGAAACATGTAATTACTAAAGAGGTTTCCTGACGTCCACTAACGACTTTAAACACAGGGAATTTAAAAGACCTTTTAAGCTTTTACAGAAATATTATAAAACTAGTTATAAGCTATTTTTAGAAAATTATGTATTATTTCTAGAATAAATTTATTTATAGTGCTTGATAGTTTATACTAGAACCAATGAAAATAGCTTATGACTAGTTATATCTTTCTGTAGAAGCAAATTTTTTTAAATTCGCTTTGTATAAAGAGGAAATTTAATATATCAATTGGCGTCGCTAGTTGGCTGGGGTAAACACTCTTACGAGCATTAATACCAAGTTTAAAGTAAATTTAATCATAAAAATTTACTTCACTTATGAACTTTGACCTCTTCCCTATTCACCCATTTAGTGGTTGAATTTCTACAAATTCGTGCCTGATATAAAATCAACCGTTCCTCCAAATTTTGAAATTCTATCTTTAGCGGTTTGGGCTGGGCCAGGATATAAGTCCATCAGAATTAAGTCCATTCTTTTTTATATATATAGAATATAGGATTTAATAACATCAGTTATTTAGAAATACCTTTTTTTATTTCTTTCATATTGTTTTTACAAATGAGTTAGTTGTACACAATATAAAACCCCTTAAAACACTAGTTTTTGTGAAAAAAAAATAATAAAAATATCATTATGGCTCGTTAATTTGGCTCTTTTGGAACACATTGCATTTTAAGAACAAAAGTGGCTGCATATCTTAATTGTAAAATATACATATATATAATAGGTTTGTAATTAATACTTTTTAACATTGTTAGGTAACCAACTAACTACAACATGGAGTGTAACAAAGGTTGTATGCAAAAATGAACACAATTCGTAATAAAAACAAAGTGCAAGTAAAAGTGTAATTATCAAGTACTATTTTTATAATGCGATATTTATTTTATTAAATGGCATTTTTTTTGCCAATATCTGTTTAAGTGTTTTACTGTTTTTCTGCGGAAATGTGTTGATAAATGCCGTATTCAATGCTCCAGCATGTTTTTTTAATCAACTAAGGTGGCAAACAAGCCAACGATCCACCCGATGTTTTGCGGTCACCGTAGCCTCACTTGTATTCGTGCATTGGAATATTTTCAATTGAAGGTTGGCTAAATATTTTCACGGTGTCTATGGTTTATTGCTTACCATGAACATTTCTTAAAACTGTTCATTTACGAACATGCAAGAAAACTAGAAGAAAACATGTAATTAAAAAAAATATGGTTTTACAACTTTATTATTTATTATAGCAAAAGCATACAAAAATATGTACTATTATTATTAATATGTTAACAATTGTAGCAAAGATACTGTTCATATAATACTATTCATATAATACTATTCATCTTACTAAGTTACAGTAATCATGATAATAATGGTAACAAGATGGTAATTTATCATTTTCAATACTATTGGTGTCTTTAATATATAATTGTTTATTTTATATCTAATTATATTGTAATGTTAATTAAAAATAAGCATATTTATCAATTCGGCTTTAAACTTTACACATTTTGGCTGATATTAAGCCAAAACAAAAAAAAAATGTTAAGCAGTACACGATAAATGATCTATTCAGAGTCTCGCAAACGATAGGCGTTCCTTCTGAGCGGCGTTGCAATTTAATAGCAAAACCTAAATTTTAACACAAAATACCCGTTACGTCTAAGCGCAGCTGATTTCAGCGGCGCTATTATTGTTAAAAAAGCGTTTGACAGCTGTCAAAAAGTAGCGCAAAACACCCGCCTGCGGCTCGATTCCGTAAAATGATTGCTAACAATTCTCGTTTGAAATCCATAGAAATAAGATGTACATTGCGCATTTGAAAATTCGTATGAAATTCATCGATTCTCGCGAAACCACAATGTATTTTGAATTTCTTTCAAAAAAGGTTAGCAATCTTTTTATGGAATCGACCCGCTGGCCACCATGGGTTTTTGGCATCAAAATTTTGTAGCAAAACCGCTTAGACGAAACGCTAAAAGCAAACATTAGATTATGCTATCAAAAGCTAATGAAACGCTAACAATTCTGTTACGAAGTAGTTAGATGGAACGCCTAAGATATCAAATATGGTTGCATTATTTGAGATCTACCAAAATGTGTGACCTTTTTTTATATTTATTTATTAGCAAATACTATAACGCCTGCCCATGACTCGTATATTTAACGTAAAAAAATACTTGTATTAAATTATTCGTTGTTATTCTAATCTAAGGGCTCTAAATACTTAGACAATACTTGGACAAACAGTCTTTATGAACAATTATGGGGAAGCACATTGGTATCGGTTGCTAAATTAAATGAGTATACATATGAACTATGTCTACAATATACAAAATCCCTTAAATATGAACTGTTTTCATATATATAATAGGATCTTATAATTATTATTGCTTTGAGAGTTATTGTACTTTAGCAAAAAGCTTGTTAAGAAATATATATAAAAGAAATATGATAAAAATCAAATTTAAAAGCTGGAAGTAAAAATTTCTACATAATATGTCTATCAAGCTTTGCAAATACTTCATTTTTTATTAGATTTACGAAAAAATATATTTTTAAAGCAATATTATCTATACTAATATTTTAAAGAGGAAAGATTTGATTGTTTGTTTGTTTGTATTAAATAGGCTTCGAAACTACTGGACCGATTTGAAAAATTCTTTTACCATTAGAAGCCGACATTATCCCTGATCAACATAGACTACTTTTTACCGCGGGAAAATGCTTCATTCCTACGGGAAAACGGGTAGTAAGAATTATCCTTCCGTACATTCCTAATTACTTAATTACGTAATTACTTCCTTTTTCACATAACTTCTAAACGGCTGAACCGATTGGGTTGAAATTTTATATGGGTATTTCGATGGTTTTCTGGATGATTTAAAAAAACAATTGGACTCGGTAGGTGGCGCTGCTGTTGGTATGTCAACTATTAAACGGCTTGACCGATTGCGTTGAAATTTTGTATGTGTATTTCCATGGTTTCACAGACACGAACGTATTATGCCATTAAAGAGGAAATATTTGACTGTTCGTTTTTTTCTATAATTGAGGAGTTGTCGTAAGAACCTATGCCGATAACGAAATTTAGGGCGGGCGAAGCCGCTGGCAGAAGCTTGTATGAATAATACAAATATTTGCTGAATTTTCATAATTAATCCAATAGTAAGTTTACATGACAATTATTAGTTAAGCATACGATTGTTGCAATCACTGGAATTGAATTGAATGTACTGAGTTCGATGAAAAGGATTTTATTGGTAGCAAGAATCATATGCACAATTCGAAAATCCAATTTGGACATAGTATAGTTTTTTAACACGCAAGACTATAATTTTTGTAAGAGAAAATATTTATGTTATCACCCGAATATCGCTTTCTAACTCAGTCTATGCGATCAACACAATCTAAATAAGCAGACCGAAAATTGTGACTTCATTTAACTTTATTTATTTTTAGTAGTGCACACCTAAAAATAGATATATAAAAAAAATACACACATAAACAGTCACAGGAATAGTACCTCTTAAAATGCCCTTTTTTACCTTAAAATTAATTTTAACTCTATTTCATCAATGGTAAGAGTATTATTGGAAACACAATTTATCCAGGTTTCAGTAAAATTATATTTTTCCGTTTTTGTTTACCAACTTATAAAAAATATAAGTTAATTGTGAATGAACAAAAATCACAATAATATATTTGAAACCTAGTTTAAACGTGTTTGGAAGCAGTAATGAGGGCGAGGGGGTGTTTTATTATATATTTATGATTACAAGATTTCTTAATTAATTCACATTTTTTTTGTATGTATTAGTAAAAAAAAAACGAAATTAATTTATTATTCTGAAATCTGAATAAATTGACTTTGATGACACCTCATTGATGATTAAGTAAGGTTAAAGTATTTTAAACATTTTCTAAGAGGTGAGATTTTCGTGACGCCGACTGTAAAAATATAATAATGGATCGAAACAGTTGTTGTCTGACACGTTGTTTATCCCTACTAAAAGTGCATCGATCACTAGAGGAAGGAGGCTTGTGCCACAGTCTACCGCACAGGCCCAATGCGAAACAGCGAATTTTTATTAACCTATCTATTAACGGACCGCGATAGTAAATTCACCCTGTTTATATCAACTGTCTCTCACTTTAGGTGAGGCGATATGAAGCAGCTAATAGCCACAGTAAATCAATGGCTTACAAATTTACACACACAAAAACCTTTAAAAAATATAAATTTACTACATTATGTCAGTTATATTTGTAGCAAGTCTTTTTTATTTTAAAGATTATTTCGCACCTAGCTCCCTGGGTGCGCCGGTCACCGAGTTGGCGGGGCTCAAAGCGCGAAGCAACTTATTCTGCGTATGAGTACCGAAAAGCACTGTAAGTAGGGCTGCGCCGTACCCCGTCGCACGTTCACCCTACAAAAAAATCAAATACAATACAAATAAATTTATAAAAAAAGAGATGTTTTCTTGTTTGCTTGTCCTATGCATTTCTAAACCATTTAGCTGATTGCTATACAGTTGTCGTGTAGATGACTTCAAAGGTTTTTGAACTAGTACAACCACTTTACGATAGATAGCACACGTCCATAGGCCACGGTGCCACTTACCATCAGGCGGACCGTGTGCTTGTTTGCCACCTTAGTGGTATAAAAAAAAAAAAAAAAAAACGAGAAATCGAAATAAAATTAAGTATTTTATATACTATACTGGCAGCTCTTGTCTCGTGTTTTTGGCGTAAATCGAGAAAGCAAAGGGGCTGTAGACGATATTGAATAATAAATAGGTATCATATTAGAAAACTTTTTATAATACCCTTACCACCCTCATACGTTTCACACTGCTGGGGCACGGCCTCACCTAGGGTGAGAGCGATTTGGGCTACAGTCCATCTTGCGGCCCCAGTACAGATTGTGGACTTAACGTTGTCTTTTTGACGTATGCAGGTTCCTTATCATGTTTTTTACTACCAAAAAGCCAGTGGTCTAAGCAATCGACTCGAAAAGTTAAGAAAAAGACTCATTAGTACACACCAAGCTCGAACCTTCACTCCTCCGATCGTAAGGCAGACACCGAAACCACAAGGCCACCACCGACCATCCTAATAACGACTTACCCTTTTTACCTGCAGTTTGACTAATTGTTAACAAAAAAAAAAGATACTAACATGGGTAGCAGGCGCCGCCATATCGATGTGCAGCCAGTTGCCAGGGAAGTCGAAGCCGAGGTGCGACAGGATGAAGAGACCAGCACAGGAAGGCTGGGCATTATTACGATCCTAGAAAGAAACAAATAATAATAATAAATATTCCTGAACATTTGTTCCAAACTCAGCACCAAGGATACAAATACTTATATTGAGGTGTTTAATACTTAAGAATCGATTTTCATTTATACGTATAACAATTTTATTTGGGGTACAACCGGATTTAACGCAAAAAGCGTTATCCACTTACCGGTGTCCAATTGAGCTAAAATTCGGTATTACTTTGGTGACAATACAATAATATGGTACAATCTGATGATGGAGCCAGAAGACCCCATCCAGTTTTGGCTTGTTTGATTTGTCACTGTGACAAGTACCCAGAGTACTTGATTAGATAATATCCATGGCCTGTGACAATGTGACTCAAAGGCTCAAGTCAAACATAATTGTTCATTTAATAAATATTTATCATGTGCTGAAATCGAACCCACGCCACGCCTTGATGAACCACAATTTAAGCAAGCAACATAATTTTATGGAATTCCATCTCCATCTCCCATTACTATGGAGTAATATATCTAGTGTAATAAAAATAATGTACTCCGTGGTAAGAACTGACCGCGACGCTGTTCTTCATGTCTGCGACGGAGCTGGTGAACTCTGTGAAGTGCAGTTCCGGGGCGAAGGGCAAGGCGTGAGTCAGCTCGCCGGACCGAAGCCCCGCAGACACGCAGAGGCGCTCCCAGCGGCTCGAGTTGGACACTATACCTGCGTGGTATTTACCAGTCGCTATACCCTGGAACAATTACTTTTTTTTACTACTAGTTAGCTAGTCCGCTTACTTAAATTTATTTAGAAAGGGTTTGAAATAATTTTGTTAAGTAAAAATAAAAGAGGATAACGTCTTTTTGGAATTTCCGACGTTTTAACCCCAAAACCTCTCCCTTTCCAGCTAGTTGGTTGGTGCTTGAGGGATTTATCTTTCACCGTCCGATACCAACATAATTCCTATTGCCCTAAGGGGTTAAATATCGAAAAAATCTAACTATTTTTATTCTTTTTAAAACACAGTTAAAAATTTAAAGGTGCAGAAGGAACAGAATTAACAAAGTTAATAACTCGCAAGATATTTCAACGGACGAACGTACGGACATGAAAAAACTGTAAGGGTTCCATTTTTGTTTTTACGGAAAGAAATTTTCGCAGAGATCTTTAATTGAAGTTAAATATCCAAAAAATACTATAAATGAAAAAACAACAGATTTCAGTTTAACATTGACACCTACAACCCACCTGTGCTCCAGTTAGCGTGGCGATATCTACTATAGTGTTCGCCTTCAGATCTCTAGACGCGTACACCACACCGTCACTTAACACAAGACGACCTGCAAGATATATTACAAATTATTTTTAATTTGAAATTAGATTGAACTATTTGAAAATACTTTCGTGCGACTTTAAAGGAGTATTACGTGACAGAAAACTTAAGTAAAAACAAGGATGACGCGATATGACTGTGTAAGTAGTGCGGCTACATCTCAACTCACTGTGTACAATACATTAAATAAATTAATAGTTTATTATACATCATTGTTATGAAAAAATGCTTTTTCCAAAGGTCTAAAGCACTATCGCAGCTATTCTTTAGCAAAGTTGTAAACTAATAGCACTTTGAATATTTCTTTGCCGGAACTTTAAAAAATCAGTGAAAAGATATCACTCTAGGATTTTTGTTCTATCGAACCAAAGTTCATTAATCGTGTTTTCACGTTTTTCAGGGTCTGAACCATATACCGAAGAACACAGACATTAAAATTTTAGTCGAATCTGCTCAGCGGATGCGAATGGAGAAACATTTGCCAAAAAATGATGAAATTTAGGTAATATGTACTGCTTGATAAAAACAAGCGAGTTCATGAAGTTGTTAAGATTAGTCAAACAAATCAAAACTCAATGGACATATTGACAGCCATTAGAGAGTCCTTCTGTGTAGTGTGCAAGGTAGTTTTATTTTAATATTTTTTTATACCACTAAGGTGGCAAACAAGCTTGCGGTCCGCCTGACCCGGGGCATCACTCGGGCGTTGCCGAACCTTCAAAAATCTAATAACTTCTTTCCAGAAGAACCTTGCCATGGAGCTCAATACACAAATTAAGCGTTCGCAGGAGGAAGCGAAAAGAGTTTATTATATACAAAGAGAAATAATAAGATAATATTTTTACCTTCAGCATCGGTATTATTTATTTCTACGGTACGCCCTGAGTACAGCTGGTGGACATCGTCTGGTCTGGAAAATGTAAAGATTTTAAGTCGTGTAAAAGTCAACATTTGGACGAATGATGAATGATGAAACGAAACCAACATATCGGTGATACCGAATTTATCGTAAAATCTGACGATCTGATCTTTTTATTATAAATATTTTTGGACATTACACACAGCGCCGTCTGGTTCCAAAGTACGCAAAGCACATTACATAATTTTTGTCCAGTGCGGGAATCGAACCCTAACCCTCTGCACAGCAGCTGGCCACACTACAAACTAGGCTGGGAGGGAGTCAACGTTGCGTTAAAATGCTAGTATTTTTTTTCGCATAACGGTATCGGAAGAAAACTACACTCCATTGACAGCCAAAAATTAAAAAAAAAAATTACTAAAAACCGTTTAATTCCTTACAAGAGTTTCAAGATGGTACATTATGGTATGGTACAATCTACTAGCCTTATTTTAAAAAACACCTAACACCTAGTACCAAACTTTTATAGTTTATCGTTTACGGTTTATACAATCCACTAATGGAACTCACTACCTTCATCCATCAGGCGTTCACAATCCGCCGCACACTTTAAAAAACATGTTAAAATGTTTATTATCTGAAGTATTAATACTCAGGTTTAATATGTAATAAAATAATGTAGAACATAATATGTATGTATGTTCATGTACTTTTATATAACAGAATATAAGTATTTCGTATGTTACTGTCTTTTGAACATTTCTCTTCCTGCAACGCCTAATTATCTTGCTCCTGTCTCAATTACATGTACACCGAGGTTGCCTGTAAGGGATCGCTTTACAGCAATAAGGCCACCTAGTTATACTCTTAATATTTAAGATTGTACTATTGTTTTGTATTAAATTCTTTGGTATGCAATAAGGTCTATTCTACAAATTATCCTCTTATCTACCATCGATATATAACAAACAACTAAGGATATCGCACGCTGTACAAATCTCTACCAAAATTGTGGAACACCAACTAGCCAGTTTTTTTTACTTAAAAATTTTTACTCTTTGACAACCTCATAAGACTCAAAATTAATAGATTGCTTATGCGTCAACCTTAGGCAGTAAATCGATTTTTTCTACAGCAACCTCAGTACAAAACAAAATACGCAAGAAATTACTGTCAAATAATTTTAGTATGCGATGTCTTATTAAGTTAAGTTTGGAAGAATTTGATTAATTTTGCTACATTCCTGAATACACTTTTTGACGTTAAAAAAAATATATGTTCACACCTTAATTAAGTTGAATTGCTAATATTATCATAGTTTGGCTATTATAACAGATAGAAATATTAATATGACCGAGTGAATTTGCTAATTTAATAGTTCTAAATAAATATGTCAATTATATACCGAAAAAAATCGCGATTTTCAACGTGCGGTCACGTGCTAGCGCCTATCGTACGTAGAACTGTGTGTCTTTGTATGCTTCAATATTGTAAATGTCTTTGTATATTGGTCGAAACGGCAGACTTTTGCTAGGTTATGCCATAGCCTTATAAAAAACCAATAAAACTTAATTTTAAGGATATATAATATTTATTAAGTTATTCAAGTTATTAAATTATCTAAATAAATGTTTTTTCTATTTCCTTATTATCATTTTATCGCTATCGGTATCGCCCATTATTATTCGCTATAACAATCGGTATATGCTACACCGGCTTAACCATGTATCGTTACATCCCAAAACGTGTTTTTTTTGTTGGGCCACGAAATTCTATAAATGCCACTAGGTTTAGTACATTAAAGGTCAAACTCTTTGAAGTAATGGGAACCGAGAATCTCATCAGTGGGAACAAAACCAATTAACACATTAAAAAAGTTACGCCTTTTATTATATTACCTGGTAGAGTTAGACCCAACCGAATTTTCGGCTAAACAAAGCACGGCGTGGAGCGTGATTGTGGGTTGAGCCTTCACAGTGGCAGCGAAAGCGGCCAGCACGGCTGCAGCGCCTCCACAGTCACCTTTCATGCCCACCATAGATGTCTGTTAAAAAAATATATTAATTAGGACCATAGACATATACTTCGTAAGGACCGGAATTATAGCGTCTTCAAGTGGATGTATGTTTTAGCCCGGCGGTGTTAAACTATTAACACCACATGGCATGACCATCGTGATTTCGTTCAGCACCAGTCTATATATTATATATATATTACACATCAACCTTGAGAAAGAGGTAACCACTGAAGCGTAATCTTTGTCGCACGAAATAATGAGAGTTCAGAAACTTTTAAAAGCTGCTAAAACTAAATAAAAACACCTAAAATAAAGGTTTTTATAATTCCTTTCTTTTAGTATGCAATTGAAAAAAAAAAATGAAATAATTATATTTATTATTGATGTATAAATTTTACTTTCCTTTGTAATCGTTGTACCGGGACCGTAAGTTTTATGTACGGTATAAGATTGGTTTATTATTATTATAACGACTTACCCTTGCCTTAATACTAAGACCGCCAGTGTCATAGACTATTCCTTTTCCGACCCACGCGACAGTCTCCGTAGCTCCCGGCGCGTTGTAAGACAGCACAACCAAGGCGGGAGGACAGGTAGATGCCTTCCCCACCCCGTAAATTCCTCCCATTCCTCGTTCCTTGAGTTCCTCTCCCCTTATGATGGTTGGTTCCGATATATCCAGATCTTTGGCTACTTTGCACGCTTCCTTTAATAAAAAGTGGAGTATGTTTAAAAAAGGATAAAGTATACACTGAATTGAAATAATTATGACTGTAACATTTATGTCTAAAATAACTTTATGACTTCCATGAGTATTTATTTACCCTTTAGGACTCCCTGCAATAGACTAGACAACATTTTATGACTTACATGAGTCATCAACTTTCATAATGAAGCCTCGCTATAATAAACTCGCCAACATTTATATAACAAACACTTACCTAAAAAACAAGTCAACATATATCATGACTTGCTTCAATAAACAAGTTAACATTCATGACTTACCTACATAAAGTTATCAACATTACGGACTCATCTAGATAAACTTGTCAACATTAATTATTCACCTCAATAAACTTAGCTTGTTAAATTTGGTTGCGAATAATAAAAGTGAAAAAACTCAACTCAATAAATTGTCAATATTTAAAATCCTTATCGTCAAAATAAAAAACCAAAACTAGTCCAATAAACATGTCAACATTCATGTCATAGCTCGCTGCAATAACATACCAATATTTATGACACACCACAATAAACTAGTCATAATGCAATCCTTACCTCAATAAAGTTATAAACATTCATTATTAATATTGGTAAACTAGTAATTATTTAATGCTTTTACCTTAATAAGCATGTCAATATTTATGTCATGACTCGCCTTAATCAACTTGTCAATAATAATTATTCACCTCGATAAACATTGTTCAATACATACCTCAATAAACTTATCAACATTCATAACATTGGCAGGCGTGTCTGTTATCCTCGCTGCGAGTCGGGTCGCATCTGCCGCTGCCTGCAGTGTACCCAACTCTTCGCTGGACAAAGTGTTGTCAGTCAACTGAGCATCTAGTGGACCTACACCTTCGTCCTCTGATTCGCCTTCTGTGATCAAATAAAGGGGTTAATAATCCTAAACCTAATTATATAAATACAAAACTACTATTGATTAAATATAAATAAATACATAAAAAACAAATATATAAATATATTTGGAAATTAAACACAGCGCAGTCTGGCCCCAAAGAATGCAAAGCTTGTGTTATGGATACCAGACAATGGATACAAATACTTATATAACTTTTTTTTTGTAAATACATACATATCATACATAATTACACCCAGACTCAAGACAAACACAAATGTTTGTCCAGTGCGGGAATCGAACCCAGACCCTCTGCACAGCAGTCGGCCACACTACCGACTAGGCTGCGAGGGAGTAAATTATTCTTTAATGTCATTCTTGGAATGGAATGGAACCTCCGACACAGGGATATATACTGCCGTACAGAACCTAAACCGATGTAATTGCAAATTGACGGTTCTGAGAAAAACGCGGTTAAAGTATTTAAAATTCATAAAACACGTTAAAAAATTATTTTAGGTTTCAACTGAATACTGAAAGCAATACTTATCACTAATCTACAGTCTTTGTCGTTAAAATTAATTTTAAAATATAAATAATAAATAAATTATGAAGACTCAAAGTTTTTCATAGCTGTTACAGCACAAGAATTTGTGACGTGAAACTAATTAAAGTGTCGTAAAATATATCGTTGCTACAAAAAAAACTATTCTTTGTTGTGAAATACACACTAAAATGTCGTAAAACAGTGATTTTTACGTCGTTTTAGTTAGTATTAGTAGACAGATATTGATAATACTACTGCTTTTGGCCCATAAAAAACAAAGCACCGAGTTTCTTTATCATCCAAGAGCCCATAACCACCCATGGGAATAGGCAAAGGACTTCTTAATTGTTTTCTACACTGTGTGTTCTTACAGAACAGTTTAATATTTTTGTTAGAAAAATTATAGAATTAAAATAAATCAATCAACTTTTTTAATTATTTATGGAAATTGTATTATTTTTGTTAACAGTAGAAACTTTGTTATTAATTCAACATTATTTTTAAACTAAAACTTAAATGAAATCACAAATTACTGTTAAACAACTAATTCTAAAATTATAAAAGTTCTAGTACAACACTTGCTTACTTTTACTTAACTCTCAGTGTACTTTGGCAGTCTCTATTTATTATATTTTCAGTCTTTATCTATAATATCCCACGTATGTTTTGTTTCCTATCATAGATACCTAGTTAAAAGATTTGTATATAATATTTAGGGGGACCGTGAGGTGATTAAACGTGATTATTTTGCCGTTTTTTGTAAATTTGTACGGAACCCTTAGTGCGCGAGCCAGGGTCGCACATGGCCGGTTTTTTTAATTACGACTTACACAAAGCATATTTCAATAATGGAAATAATAAAAAATTTTAAACTAGTCATAAGCTATTTTTAGGAAGTTTCGTACCGAGCCTGGAATACGTCATTGTTTTAACAATTTTTTTTTTTAAATGAAATTGTTTCTAAAAATAGTTTATGACTAGTTTAAAAATTTGTATTATTATTACATTTTTTAAATATGCTTTGTGTAAGTCGTAATTAAAAAATATTAAGTGGCGGTGCTAGTTAGCAGCTGATAACCTGTTAAATTAAGCTGTAATTTGTTAAAGGATTGAAGAGACAAAAAGGATGTTAATTACTTTTTAACCAAAATCGGAAGCACCCGTAAGAATTAAATCCTAAGGCGATAATCAAACTCTGCATATGTACAACCACGGGTAAATACTATTCAATGGTTTAACATTTATCAAGCCGATACGAAACTTAATATTGACCAAAATAAACCTATTTATAATTATTTTCTTACCTATAAACTTATAATTTCGCGCCAATTAAGATACTTCTACGACACACTATCTTCCTTGGATGGACGTAAACTGAGAGGTGGGGGGTTTCATGTCAATTAAACATTTTTTTGGATGTAGTATTAATTACCTAAATCGTCATAACTTATAACGATACGGTATTTTCAAATTTTCGATTACATTTTTTAATACGTTTTACGAACTAAAACGACGTAGAGGTCCGAATACTCTTTTTCTATTTACAACCTTTAGATACATTTTGTTAAACTTTACAAATTAAATTGCAGTAGTCAACTTTTATTATATTTTAACCAGTAGGTTTGAACTAACATTGTTCATATAAAAACTAATTATTACACATACTTACGGTAGTTTAATCTGTATATTAAAATTTTTAGTATCAATTAATTTGCCGCTTGTAGTTTTCCATCACATTAGCTAGTTTCTTGTTAATTTTGAAGCCAAAAATGCGCTTATACAACAAAAATGATTTTTTTAAATCAAACTTCTAATTATCGTATTAAGATTTTAATTAGTTTGCCTAAAAGATAATTTTATCTGCTGTAACCTGTAATATATAACTAAAAAACACCAAAAGTGCACTTACGACGGTTTAGGTTCTGTACGGCAGTATATCCCCCAATCGAGATTTCCCACCTCGTATGTCGTCGCATTTTCAACCAAAAATATCCCATATTTTATTTGGGAATAAAACTGACATTATCAGATAATTTCACCACCATCTATATTACCTTATGAGAAACAACCTCTTAAAAGTGTGAAAAATATCGTCACTTCAATATGTGGGCCTTGTATGCGGCAAAAGTTTTGTTTTGTAGATAAATAATGAAAATGCTTACGCGTCTTTCTGGTGACATCCAAATTTTTTTTTCTTTAAAGGATTTTTTTACACTTAATTAGACCACTGACGTTAATATCGTAAGAATTTATAGACTCTTAAAAATAACTGTATAATTTGTCAGCATATCACCTTGGTGGTCCTCTTTAACGAGGTGTATCTCAACGGTGAGGGCGCGCGGCGCGGGGGGCGGAGCGCCCAGTGGGGCGGCGCCCGACCGCGCGCAATACAATGGGAAGCATCTAGCAATACCGACAGCACTCGCGAACACGTCGCGCTTGCGGCACACTAACTGTAAACAAACAAAAATGGTAAATTTTAAAGAAAAACATACAAAGTCATATATGCAATAAAATGCAATGCTTAAGTCGGCCATTTCACAGGTCAACGTGTAGTATGAAGGAGAGAGGAATAGAACAAACAAAAAATCCACTCACACAAATATCACACAGAATACCGAGGTAAATTTATATTAGCTTCTTACAACAGATGACGCTACAATATATGTAACTTTATTCAAAACTCTAAAGACGCCAAAATGTTGGCTCACTGTACATAATATGCAGCGTAGAATAAAGTATACAGACCACGATGTACTCGTCAGAGGACCTCTGCACGGCACGCACGATTTTGGACAGAGCGTGGCAACGAGAGGGTGCCGCGTGACGAGACCGGCGCGCCGGGAGCGACGCCAGCGACGCAGCTCGCGGCCACAGCTCGCATGTATCGCCCGGGGACACTGTCACGCAGGAGAGACCTCGACGCCACGCCTGGAGACCAAGTAATACAATGATACTTGAAAGAACAATGATGGATAACATTCAAACCCATTATATATACATGGCATATGCGCTTCTAATAAATTGACATTTAGAAATAATCTATCTTCATTCAGACTCTTGAAAGTATGGAGTTTTTGACATATTTTACAGGCCTAGTCTTTAGCTAAATTATAAGATTAATTTAATATTCTATTTTCACACCAAGTTTATAGTCATAAGATTAATGCTTCAAGAGTAATTACTGACATGTATTTAAATGTTAAATTTACACAGCAAACCTGTTGCTTGAACCTGCAACTATGGGATTTCATGTTCAAGTCCTGAGAAGATGAGATCTTTCTTTCGCAGGCACTTTAGGACACACACACTTATCAAAGATCAACTTATTTCATCATATTTAACCGTTTGAGAACCATCAAAGGCAACAGCATTAACTTACTTCCTCAGTAACCCTTGGCTCCAGCTTGCATCTGACATCATTCCATGACAGTGCATTAAGGTGAGCCACCTGACCCACAATGAGGACTGGCTGCTGCTCAGGGTCTGAAGAGGACAGGCCCCAGCGGAACTTGATGCTCACCGATGCATTAGACATCCTGCGAACTAAATATCAAATAATATTAATGTATCTTTATAAATCTGAATGAGTAACATAGACATCATATAACAGCTTATGGATATTGTTTTATTACATATCTTATGATCCAAGGTAATCAAAACAATGACTAAAATTGTTTTGTAAAACCATACTGGCACGAAAATAATTTTACCTCCTTGTCTCTACAAGTTCCTACAGTTAATAATTAAAAGTGAATGTTGTGTTTCTTTTGCTAGGTGGGCTAATTTTGAGGACATTTTGTGAATAGGTATAAAACCTTTTTGGCAACCTAATGCCTAACAGTCGAGTGTAGTAATGATATAAAAATTAGATATTTAAAAAGAAATATATTACCTGAATTTTACAATACAGAAATTTCTTTGAATGTAGACGTAGAATACAACCATTTGTTGAAGAATCTACAAAAACATTGTGTAAGTAAAGTCTTTAAGCTAGTTAAGTGTTATCAGGAACCTATTGGTGGAAGAAATAAATATTCCGTGTTCATTATCTTAGTCATTAATCAGGTGGAAGAATTAATGAATTCATTTCGGCTACAATGGGATTCTTTAAAGAACAATGGGCTCTTAAAAATGTGGATAAACTGCATGCTTTATAGATGAGTATGCATACATAGAATGTTAGTTACAAAGCTTTAATGTTCCAGCCATACAAGGAAATTGAAATATTTAATACCCAATATGAGAATCAGTTTGGTATCTGTCTGTTTGTGCTTTTATTAGTATGACAGATTTTTTGGAATTTTAACACATTAACAGTGTGACAGAAAGACAAAAAGTAGAATTTAATTTAGTTGATTTTGTTAATTCAAGTGGGTTGTATTGTATAACCAACTAGATTTTCCCGTGGCACCACCCTGTCTAAATTTAGTTATTGGTGTGTGATTCTTACCTCATCACCTTAATTATACCAATGAAGTTTGCCTAAGCAAGCTTATCTCCATAGCAAATTTTGTAAATCTGTTCAGCAGCAGGAGGGGATGGGGGGGTCTAAAATTGATGGCCCCTCACCTGTTTTTTAATTTATTTGCCAATCAAGTTCATTAGTACTTGATTGAAGAAATATATTATAAATCGACAGCAATGATCACTCTAGTTGCCTTTTGATTTCAATAGTAAATATTATTCAATAGGCTTGGTAAGTGGTGAACTATTATTAAAAGCAGGCATTTTAATTACACTTTTAAATCTTTTATTTTTTGCATCTGTTTACAATGTTAATGATGAAAATAAGAATACTACTAGAAATTTGTTAGAGAATAAACAACATGAACATGGTACACACAGCCACACCTAAAAGTATAACTTATCAACACTACTAACTAACTAACGTATAACTAATTAACAAACTATTGAACATTATGAATGGCAGCTTTATTTGAAGTCAAGCCAGAAAAATACCAAAACAGGGTAATTTTTCCAATGTATGTTTAATAGTGGACGACAAAATAATAATAAAACTTCTAAAGGTTCAAAATACCAATGGTATTTTTTAGTGTGTGACCAGCTGCACATACAATTGAATGAGAAATAATAAATATGTAAAAATAATCTAAAAACATGCAAAACAAAAATATAAGGGTATTAAGAGCTCAAAGTATACTAAGCAAAAACCCAGGACTTATGAAGGTGTAAATGCCGAAAGGAGGCTAAGAAGAAATTAATAGCATTGGCCTTTTTCATTTTGTGCTTTTGAGGTATACGCTATTCCAGAAAGCTAACAAGTAGCAAAGTTTCTAGAATTTTTGCAATGAACATATTCCACAAGTTTTTATAGTTAACAATTTTGTGACATCATATGTAAACATCAGGTGTTCCATTTAAAAAAAAGAAAAGTTACTTAGTATGGGGGATGCTTGACAGGTTAAAACCTATCTCAAAAGTACTACTATATAACAAATGAGTTGGTTGGGGTGTACAAAAGGCGGCACTCTCTTTAGTGTTTTGCGATGAAGAAACTGCAACACAAGCAAATATTCTAAGTCTGGTTTTTTTCCTTGCTTTTTTTATTAACTATGACCAATGAGTTTGTAGTATGTATATACATACACTTCCTAGATTACTGTCAAAAGATGACATAACATGTTTCAATTAACCACTACCAGTTATGCAATGGTATCATTGAGGTTTCAAAATCAGATAGGAAGTTATGCTATTTAAAAAAAGGCAGGTGTAGTTCAATATAATGTATTGATACAAAATAAGAAAAGTAGGGTATTTAAATTTGTTGTTATTTTAGTCTGAATGAATCTCATAGGCTATGGCTACATCTATGGTGGACTTTTACTATACAATTGAGTTGTTTTAATAAGTAAGGCTATGATTTTCAGTTATAATTAGGTTACCTAGAATCGTTTAAGGACTCCTACTATTCTTGTTTAATACAAAAAAAAGTAACTAATAGAGGGGTTTTAATAAATAATCAGCAACAGTTTTGCCAATATTCAATCAAAA
This sequence comes from Apoda limacodes, assembly GCA_946406115.1. Lineage (NCBI taxonomy): Eukaryota > Metazoa > Arthropoda > Insecta > Lepidoptera > Limacodidae > Apoda > Apoda limacodes. The sequence continues at coordinate 16,075,919 of OX291564.1, read as the reverse complement.
TTTTGAAGGGGGTGGACAATTGTGAATAATCTAATAAAATGTAATTGTTGCAGTCTACACGGCAAGCGACAAGTTCAATGACATGTCACACAAATAGGTACCCATATTATTTATTGCTACCCGCTTACAACTTCTACAAATAAAGTCAATTACCAGATGCTAACACTGGAATAGGTTTTATCACAGTCAAACACGAAGAAAATATCCTTAATATTAACATGATAGCTTATATAACAAACAACTACGTCAAATACAAAGCAAACAACATGAAACACAAAGTACCAGCTGGTCTCGAAGCATTTTATCAGACATATTTATAACATACCGTCTGCAACTTATGCACTGTAGGTTTTCAGACAGTAGATAGCATTAATATTTATCACACTTTATAGTTTCTATATTTGTATGGAAAAAATTACAACTTTCTAACGTTATTTTAATAATAACAAAAACAAAACGTATGTATAATTTTGTGTAATCTGCCAAATCATTCAATTCAAATTTTTCTCAATTTTTCCAAAATTCCATTCTCTTCGGGTATGAGCATACTTACCTACCTATAATTAAAAAAATATAGGAGCACTTGACAAGTGTCCAATCGACAGGAGCTACCGTAGCTTAGGGTATGATTTTTCAACTTTTCCGATTGCATATGTTTTGGTAACTGTCTCTTACTGTTCTGAGGAATAACGCATTTGCTATCCTGTTGTCAATGCTACGCGATTGTCAAATTAGCTAAATTTTTGTGTTAAAAAGACAGGCCCATAATTATTAATAAAGCAAAAAAAGATATTTTTCACTAGTTTATCCCGCGCTAAATTAAGTTATCGGCGTGATGTTAACATTTTTAAAATATCCTCAGTCTGAGAGCTATCAAGTTGCTGAATTTCATAAAAATCCGTCAAGTGGTTTAGCAATGAAAAGGTAGTGGTAATAAACAGACACAGATACGTTCGCTAGATGTAATCTTACCAAATAATCTACTATAATACTTGTCTTTTTGGTTAAAGGTAATAAGGATTCTACAATCGCTAACGCCGAAATTTACACTTGTCTAGGAATTTGCGGTCAGAAGCTACAGACTTAGTCGTACTTCTCTCTGATAAACGCTTACTTGCTTAGGCAAGTACTTTGGCTACTTTGCGAGTTAATAGCTTCTAAAGTTGAAAATATTGTATCTTCCTTCTTATTTTTTAAATGTTTATTCTAACAATCTAAGCTTTAATCTAACGCACTAATTTAGATTTTTTTTACTTAATTAATTCAATATCAAAAAATTATACCTCTGCTTACATGGGCACTCAAGTGAATATTTCTGAGGGATAGGTTTATAGAGGTAAATATTTTAACTATAATGTCGCAGTACGTATATGAAAATCTTTAATATAATGATAGTTTGAGCAAAAAAATGACGTTGCCAAAGTAAGTACTAGGAGTGAAAATTTGCCGTTGGTGCGTGATACCACGTCTACACAAATAAGTAATTTCTTTATGGGCTAATAAAGTTTTACAATTTACAATGAAATAAATGGCCCTTTAAAACAAAGTTCTCTTATCTAAAACTAAAAGTTAATTTGTTATTTTCAATAATCAGCTCCTCTGCTCCGGAATACACTAGTTTAGCCGAATATCTCTTGATTCTCTCTTAAACAGATACAAGTTAAGCACAATCCTGCACCCTGGCTTGACCACACCATCAAGGATATGATGGCTATTCGTGATAAGGCTAAACAGATATGGAAACTGTCACCAACTGATCAAAACTGTGTTCGGTATAAATATCTAAACAATCGCTACAAATGGAAATACAAACGTTACGCACAAACAGTACGTGTAGAGACGTTAAAAGACGACACTTATCGAATTTTATTCAAAATTTAAATTATTTACAGCTTTAAAAATTCCTTTAATCTATATGTATCGGGAAAACTCCTAATACTACCAATTGTACTATTGAACTTAATTCACTCAACAGGTAGTTTTCATCTTCCCCGTTAAGTTTAAATATCAAACCCTTAACTACTTATCTGATTTACCACTAACACAGCCTTTCATAGAGATTTCTTAACAACCCGGTGTTGTTAAGAAACATTTTCTATCTTAACTCCTATAGCCGCTGAACATGGTGAACTTAGCCTCCGTATGCTATCTCCTATTATCACTCAGATTTTGCCAATACTGACTCATATTTTCAATAACTCGCTGGCATCAAGCACATTTCTCACCATATGGTAAAAGGCGCTTGTCATCCCCTTGGCCAAATCATTCACGAATTTTAGGCCGATTTCCATTTTATCCAAAATTAAAGAAATGATAGTCAATAACCAGTTGACTATATGGCTCAATACAAATAATTTATTTAATTGTCCTTAATCTGGTTTTCGTAAAGGACATAGCACAATGACAATATGCTCAAAGTCACGGATAATATTCGCCTTGCAATGGAGAATAAACACCTTACAATTCTTGTTCTTTTAGATTTTAGTAGTGCCTTTAATTCTGTAAACTATGACATCTTAACGGGCATAATTGCTTCTCCCAATTTATCTGAATCTGCCATTATTTCAATTCTTATCTTCAGGGACGCTTGCAATGCATACGACACAGTCAATTATTTTCAGACTGGTGTGACTTATCAGCTAGCTTACATTAAGGTGGTGTTCTTTCACCATTTCTTTTTTCTGTATTTATTTATTCCATCTCTTCTATTATTTCTTCTCTCTACCATCTTTATGCTGACGATTTGCAGTTTTACTGACACTGTCACAACACTGATATCTCTAATGCTGTAAATCTTATAAACAATGATATGTAAAACATATTTAATTGGGCAAATTCACTTGGTCTGCTTGTCTAGCAATCGAAATCTAAATGTATAATTATTGGCAGTAGATGGCATGACTAATTTGTTCACTGTGCCGATCCCTCCAATAATGTTTAATGATAAAGTTATCTTAATAGTCAATACAGCAAAAATCTTGGGCTTACTATGGTCTCTAATGTAACATGGAATGCACATGTAGCTGATTTATCTAAAATAGTTCATTTCACTCTACACGTATTAAAGCGCTTGCAGAACTTTATACCCATTTCAACTAAAATTACACTAATTCAAACTCTAATACTTCCTCTTTTAGACTACGCCGATGTATGTCACTTAAATGCCAATGAGGAGCTATTACGGACGGAATACTCATACTTTATCCCTTCTTTATAACATTATTTACAAGCTTTGTAGTCCTTTATATTAACGTGAAAAACTTAATTTTATGATTTTTCTAAATCAACCTGTGAGAACAGTTTCCTCACAATTATTAAAAATACTACGCAGCGTTATTGATTTTTTTAATAATTCATTTTCTGTTTAGACAGCTATTCTGTAGAATTCTCTTCGGCATATGCTTAGAAATAGGTCATCGAATAAAAATTTTAAAATACGCTTAAAATTTTAAGCTGCTTGAAGAACACTTGAAATTATAAAAAATAATTTTATTACCATCGAACGCTATGTCAGTTATTTTATACATACTTATTTTATTAATAATGTATTTATTATCTTGTATATAACTATGTATATATTTATGTATAAATGTAATTATTTTATTTGCATTTGAATGTATGTGTATATGTTATTATATTGTTAAATTATATATTTTAATTGAATTATTTATTTAAACTTTAAACTTACTGCACAAACTAGTGTACAATGGCGGATTTAATGCAACACAGCATTCTCTACCAGTCAACCATAGAGCCAAGCAGATAAATTACTGGCGGTAAGTAGAAGTAAAATAATTTTACATTAACATAAAACATACTAAAGAACAATACTACTAATATGAACATGATAATAAAAAAATATATAAATATATCTTATATTTTCAAAAATATATATGGGTAAAATATATATATATATAGCATTTAACAATTGTGATGACTCCGAAGTGTTTGTAAAAAACATAATTTAAATAAAACATTTTGACTGAGATTTGAGTTGTAAGCTACACTTCATATAAAATGACCGAGAGTGCCGTTTTGATAAATTTTTTGACAATCATTTGACAAATTTTGGTCCCACTAACTCCCCCGGACGTGACGCAAACTTAAGATTGCATTAGCAAGCTGACTATATAAACTGAATAATGAAAACAAATGAAAACACTTCCCTTTCTAAGACTTACAGTTTGGCAATTTAAGGTAAGACGATGTAGACCTTTTCGATTCATATTTCTTTCTTGGGGGGTAATTCGCAACCTTATTTGCTATCTAATTATCGTCATCAGATCGATATCACTTTACTGTCAGATCTTACAATCATGTATAAAAATTATCTAGAATTCTTGTCTTCTTAAATACATTTGTTATCGACAGAGATATAACAAGTTGAATAACAGAGCTGGTACCCATATATTTTGGTGTCATTTTAATACCGTTTCACGTCAAAATTTTCAATGCTCCTGACCTAAATGACGGTGACCAAAGCGGGCCCGCGAGAGAACTTTAAGCTACATGCTCCTTCATACCGCACCTAATCGTTGGTGTACTGGGTCTTAGTAGTCCCAGCCAAGTGTGCATAGCGGCGACAACGATCGAAAAAACGTTGGGGTTAATTAATTCCTAAGGGGTTAGTTTCGGAAATCTAAAGCCTACTTGCAGCGGAAGCAAATTCACAAATTACAAAGTCATATGGCAAATTACTTAGAACGCGCCCCGTCCGTCAGTGTTGAACAAAACTTAATTCTAAATTGCAGTTTGCAATTAATTATAACTAATTACTAGTTGTAACTATCGTATTAGCAATTAATCAAAATATGTTAATCGCTGCAGTCACGAATTTACAATAAATTAATTGTGGCTATAGTAATCAACAATAAATCGATGTTTCGACTGTCCAGAAACTCTGATGTAATGACAACAATATTAACACCCTAAATATTAAGCATAGCATAGCTATACAGTATGTCGTTAAAATGTCAATGTGATGTTGAATATAAAAGTTTGTTGCACTTAAGCTATATCTATCTCTCTATCTGCCCCGCGATCATATTTTAGAGGTACCTACAGAAATCACTAGCCTGTGTCATTTGATGACTGGTACAGGGCAACACACTTTTCTGACCTAAGGTGTTTGGTCGCTATGTCGTTGTCAGTTCACACCATTTCAATATGGCGATTTGATTTTTTTCCACCGGGTCGCATATATGGCTTAATTTCCGTATTTAATACGTCCTCCAAGGAGACACGAGCTAGGCACGATTTTCTAAGGACCTAAGCCACTGAAACATCGTACATCAATGTCCCCTTGAAGCAACAAATTAAGTAGATACGCTTTCTTAGCTACTGCAAAAGATAAAGTTAACAGAAATCCTTATTCAATCAGTCTATTATACCATATAGGTAAGTACTTATGTTATTTTGATAAACTATATAATGAAATGAATATAATGAAATTGTATTAATTAAATTATTGTATGTATTAATACACATAGAATTAAAGTATTTATCTATCAAAATTAATAAAAGGAATGAAAAAAATTGTAGGTACACAAAAGTAATGTCACTAAGCAAAATATCTAATAATTTCTTTGCTGGGGGCTTGTTATTTTTGATATTTAAAGAAATATTATGGTGTATTTTTGTACTTTTACTCTCAGCATTGCTTGGACGATTAGACTGAATCCTTTAATCCCTCTATCTTTACTTCGAGCTACTGAAATAGGTTGTACCTTGATCTGCCGCCATCGCCGTTGACATCAAAGTCAATTATATTATATCGTATAGTGGCGCGGGCGTTACCGCGCGTCCTCGTTTTCAAGTCCCAAGATTGGGCAGGAGATTTGGTGTGGATCCTCAGACATTGCGCGTCATGTCCTGCTTATTACTTCAAAATTCACTATTTATAAGCCTTCGCTGCACAATTCTTAACACGCTTTCGTAAAACATTGCTAAAATATATACATCGAAAGTCACTAAATGAATTTAGAAAAATTAAACAGAAAAAAACACCACTCCTACTTAAGATTCGCGCCAAAACTCCGTACCTATCTCTTCATCCTTAGAGGACGTATGCAGTGTTGCCAGAGCCTGCTCGGCAAAAGTTGCCATATGAAGGTTTAAAAGTTGCCATTTGCCATTACAAAAAAAATGTCTTAAATGATTATCCGGTATTAAAAGTAGATTCCGTTTTTTGCTGTGCCTTTGTTTCTTAAAAATACTTGAAAATTATTGATGTTTTCCTAAAACACAAAAGTTTTTTAGTCTCCCTGACTGGGGACGGGAAAACTTGGTCCGATTCAACTCAACAAAGACGCAAGTCTGCGCGTTCACTGCTAAGAAAACTCCATTCGCTGTGGTTCCACAATTCGGAAACACACCCCTTAACATCTCCAAGAGTATTGGGACCCTTGGGGTTGATATCTCCAGCGACGTCTAGTTCCGTGATCATCTTGAAGACATGGCCAAGTTGGTGTCTAAGAAACTCGGTGTGCTCAACAGAGCAAAGCAGTACTTCATCTCGGGGCAAAGACAGCTACTTTATAAGTCGCAAGTCCGGCCCGATATATAGAGTACTGCTGCCATTTCTGGGCTGGTGAACCTGGATACCAGCTTGGCCCTTTTGACTCGGTCCAAAGACGAGCTGTAAGGATTGTCGACGATCCCAAACTCACAAGTGGTATTGAATCACTGAGTCTGAGGAGAGACTTTTCCTCCTGTGTTTTACCGCTTGTACAATGAGTTGCGTTCTGAGGAATTGTTTGGAATGATGCCCACAGCTACTTTCTATCATCGCACCGCCCGTCATCAGCAGGGAATTCATCCTCATACCTTAGAACCTAAATAGTCGCGCACTGTGCGGTTCGAGAGGTGCTTTCTCCCGCGAACGCTAAGGTTATGGAATGAACTCCCTGCCAAGGTTTTCTCCAGGGACTACAGCATGAGGTTCTTCAAGAAAGGATTGATTAAATTTTTAAAGGGTCGGCAACGCGTGAGTAATACCCTTGGTATTTTAAACGTCCATAGGCTACGATGACCACTTAATATCAGGTGGGCCGTAAGCTTGTTTGCCACCTTGGTAGTATAAAAGACAGTGGCACTCGGGGCCTGCCGCGGTAAAGCTATTGCATAGCATTTTGTATCAACTTATGCAATTATAATTATTTATTTATTTTTATTTATGCAGATTTTTTTTTTTTGATATTCAAGTTTTCTTTGATATTAATTCAAGTTACACATTTTGAGCGTAGTGATCGATAAGATAACAATTTTTTTCTTTTATTGAATAAATAAGAAGTTAATATCGTTTAAAAAATTTTCGTTGGCGGCAGCGGGGTGGGCGCAACAAAGTTGTACGCAAGTGCTCTCGACGAGGCGCTGCGGCCGACTGATGGAAGGTGAGAGCCGCGTAATGGCCGGCCCACGCGACGTTATTTATGAAATGTATTTTTTGGTAAAACTACCACTCTTTCGCTATAAAATAAAACCATAATCGTCTAAAGTATTTATTATGGAACACGTAGACGAAATTTCATTGAAAAAAGTTACATAACTGGCAAATAAAACTGTTTTCCCCGTAGAAGTATCTCTCTAAAAATTAAGATTTAGAGGAAACTTTGCGATTTTATTGTATCGAGTCAAGTTTATTCAATCGTCTTTCGAGTCTCATAACCTACTAATAAAACTCCTAAACTTATGATTGTCATCAAAAAAATGTATAAAATTAATTTTTTTTTCGCTTTAAAATTGATTTTCCGTACAGTTTTGGCGTTGTTAGGTTTTTTTCGTTACGGAATTTCTTGATTTGGTCGCCGCGCTCAGAGCCCGCGATAATGTTTTTTTGCTACTTATACAAAAAATGTTGAGTATTGCCCATTAAAATTAAAAAAAATACATTCAAAAAACATGCAAGGACGGCAATAAATTCCCAGCACTTTTTGTTAGAATATTTCAATTTAATACTGGCGTCGAAATTTACAGGTACACTTAAATATTTTATTTAATAACAACATAACAAACAAAAGAAACAATCGAACGAGCATCACAGATTATTCTTAGTTATTGTTCAGCATTACTACAGATTAGGTAGGTATCTATAGGGCTATCTTTGAGAAGGAACTTGTTGTCACTCTGACTGGTGTAGAAGTTGTACTAACAGGAGGAGAGCAAATACATTTTCCTATATGACAGAAAGAGACCGCACGAAACTCTACACCAGTTACTATACAAGTGTGAGTTGTTGAACACAAGCATGCGAAAAAATTTGCGTTCAGTTTTTTTAGATGCGTTCAGTTAATCTGCGAAAATATTTCGTTTTCTTTAGCCAAACCATCATCGCCAAAAAGTTGCCTAAAAGTTGCCATTTAAGCTTGATTGCCAAGCGGTTGTCAAGAGGGGTTTGACAAAATGGCAACCAAAGTTGCCAAACGCCAACGCTGGATGTATGAAATGCAGAAAGCCGTATACGTCACCGGGTCAGAAAGTTTCTTTCACTATAGCTTTAACGTTTTCAACTCGATCCGACTCTCGATCGTATTTTAGAGGTACCTACGGGCTGTGGCATAAATGATGACTGGCAACTGACTCATACTTACATATTTATCCTATTCTGTTAAAAAGTCGAACAGACAGCGACTGACCCTTTCGAAAAATCACGAAATAACACAAGGGTTGGTGTAGTAAGATATCACGTGTATTTATTTAACAAAAATATTTTTTATTTATACGTTATAAAAAGTTATTTAATTAATTTCTCAGGTTTTTAATAGTTTTAGCAAGTCGTTGGCGCACATCAGGAATAGTATATTCCATTTCATTAAAAATGCTAAAAAAACATTACGTGATTTAATCCGATATTGCAGTCTTCCAGTGGCCTATGTATTCCAAAGCCTCAAGAGCATGATGGCAAGACGTTTGCTACATTTCTTCTGCGTCGGTCTCTTGGAATTATATAGCCCTATGCTTTAACAAATTGCTTTATGACCTGTAATGCCCTAGCCTGCAGAAGGATCGTCAGCAACTTGTGGAAAGGACGTGCGGCGTGGATTGTACTTCTCTACAAGGAAGAAAGTCAAGGAACATGTAAATTCATGTCACAACTTAACTAGAGCAAAAATAGTCTAGAGAGTCACTATAGAGTCGAAAGCACTCTCTCTTTCCCTCGTCCAACACAAGCAGAAGACCCGCAAGAGTCCGTGCTCGCTTCTTTTTTGTACCTTTTGTACACAAACGACATCCCTAAAACGATAGGTACCCAATTAGCCCTCTTCGCGGACGATACCGCTATTTACACCGCCGGTAGGCAAGTAAGTCGAATCACTAAGAGACTCCAATCCGCAATCACCGCGCTAGGCGAATGGTTTCGGAAATGGAGAATCGAAGTGAATCCCGACAACAGCTCTGCCGTTCTCTTTACCACTGGCCTCCCTCCGAGACCATCTTCCCTCTCACTCTTCGGCCGTGTCATTCTTTGGCAAAACAAGGCCAAATATCTCGGTGTGACCCTGGCGTTTGAACTACAGCGATCACACCAAAATAGTAAAAGACCGAGCCGCTTTTGTCCTCGGTCGTCTATATCCCATGATAGGCAAGTACAGTAAGATGTCCCTTAGGAATAAGCTGACTCTTTACGTCACTTGCATTCGCCCCATACTAGCTTATGCTAGCGTCGTCTATGCGTTATCTAAACGCAACCTCCATAAACTCTAGACCCTCAAAAACCGCTTCCTCTGAGCGGCCACCGGAGCCTCCTGGTACGTCCGGAATGCGGACCTACATAGGGACTTCGAGCTACAAACCTGGCAGTCCGCTTTTCGAGCGTACAGAAAATCACCCGAACCGATTAATTGTGCAATCCACAACCTTCATCCCACCGACACGGTCCAAAAGGTGGCCTCGGCACGTACTAACGGCCCTAGATGACGATCTGCTATCCGGATAGCGAGACTAATCTCAAAGACCTCGCCAAATAGGGCCTACCCTCTAACACGACGCCGACGTCCCCAGGTTCGTCGGCGACCGCACGGATATACGAGGTATCAAAGAGTGCTGGGGCGCTTCTCACCTCCACTCCTTCGCAATTGCAACCGCGTAACGGGGAACTCCCCTCCTGGCACTGATTAACCTTCAGGTTCGAGGCACACGCTGGTCGAAGGGACGACCCTAAGAACGACAAACCAAGCTGAGGCGCGAGGCCCGCTGGGAGCCCTTGCGCATTGGGCGCTATATGGGCTCCTTCATAGAGAAAAAAAAGTCTAGAGATGCACAATGTTCGTACTTCACACATCCTCACGCGACGATCAATCGGTAGATCGAAACAGATTATCTGCGTTGTGTTCGAAAATGATGACGCCGAGTGGCTTGATGAAACTGACTTTTATCTTCAACAAAGCACAGCGCCAACAACTGACTTGCAAGATGCTTATCCAGTTATTAGTGTTGAAGAAAGTCTTGCTAATCCGTGGTCCGAGGACAATGTACATTAAATATGTTCATGTACTAGTAAAATATATATTTTTCGCATGATTACACCAAACTTTTAATATTATTTTAATGCCAGTCAAAAACAACCTGCAATCTTTCGGTCTAGACATTTTTATCATGGTCCTTAATTTTCTAGAATAAAATTAGATTATACTTTATACTTGTATTTAAAGATAATATTCTAAAAATTTTAGGATTATTTGAAGGGACTAATAAATACACGTGATTTTGGGTGAGGGTGTTAGTTTTAAACATCACCACGTATCACCAAGGGGGAGGGGGTTAAAAAATGCTAAAAAAACCTCACGTGATTAATAGACGCCCCCCCCCTTCAGCGCGGCAGATTAATTTATTTTTTATTTAATTTTCATCCCTTACGTACTTTTTTAAAAATACGTAGGGCATTGATGCTATCAATATCGGGTTGCCATCTCTAAAATCTGGCAACTAGGACAAGAAGCGTGAAAACCACGGACTTTGGAGCTTAGAACCCGGACATGTCAACGGTTTCTTTCCTAAAGATACTCAGAAAAAAAATTAAACGTTTTAATACATTTTTTACTCTATTGCCAAAACGAAATGTTCGTAACGTTCGACGGATGGCAAACCAGATCAAATATCTGACGCGCTCGAGTATGTCCATGCAACAGTATTTTTTTAATATATATAAAAATCAGTAGCCACTTTCCCCACCGATGAAAAGTTATATATTAAATAACATTTTTTTCTTCTTATCGTCTAAGCTTTGCAACCCAATAGGTCTCTATGACGCTAGAGTAAATCCCCATTTAACATCGTGGGCTCCCCTACCATTATTTCTACACATATATTTAACAAAATAGCAATATGGGATGAGGGTTATGAAATATGGTGACAGTCCCATATATACGGGACGTACGACAACACTATATTACAGGCTGAACATAAAATTTCTTTTATACAGCCTTTGAATGTTAAAGAAAATTCCGACAACGTCTAGACATTCATGGTGACACGAGAAAACGTACTGGCTGGCTGGACAGCTCCCGAGTGGCCATATGTGCAGAAGGCTTATATTTTTAAATCAGCTTAGTACGAATAATGAATAATTAAAACTTGACTTGAGTTACTTTTAGACCGTTGTGGTTGATTGTAGAATATTTATCTGTCAATTTGGTTCGGGTTTTGCTCAACTTTTAACATAGTCAACACAAAACATTCTTAAACAAAACTTATATGATTATTTTTATTTTTCATTGGTAGATTTTAAAAATAGCTTTATACGAAGATGAAATTAAAGATATCTTGTGACGGCGCAGCGCTTGGGAGCCCAGCAGCCCATGCTGTGACTTCTGCGGTCCACTGGCACCACCATTGGATATTTTTTATTTACTTTTCGTAGAAGACATATGTATTTCAAAAATTTATTATCATTTGCAATGATTAATCATTTAATAAGACTATAATACTGGTAACACAAACGAGCCGAGTGGCGATGGGCAGGTTATATCATTATATCTGCAGAAACAACGGTCGTTGCGGCAGACGTGTTCTAGAGTAGAGACCACAGATTGGTAAGCGCAGCGTGGGTCGCCCACCAGCTAGGTGGATCTATGAACTTAAAAAAAAGGTAGAAGTGGATGGATACAATTTATTTATTTATTTTACTCATATAGTAGTCGGCTATCGAAAACGTCCATCCAGACATAGTAATCGCCGCGTGCGGTATGTGGCGATACAGGGGTGAGCGCCGACCGACATTTGACCGCTCGGGAGCTGTCCAGCCAGCCAGTACGTTTTGTCGCCCATGTCTAGACGTTGTCGGAATTTTCGCCAGCATCAAAGGCGATAGTCAGATGTATGAATTATTTATGTTTGTGCTGTGATACCATCTAAACATGTGCATAACTTAGGTATATAACTCGTTATTAAAATTCATAAGTTTAACTGTTATCACCGCTGCAAGAATGCAACGCAAATTGCATCCAAAAACATTTATATAAAATTGCATAAATTTGTCATGTAATGTTTCACAATAATAAATTAATAATAAGTATGTTTAACACAATAAAAAACTATTTTCCTTGTAGGGACTAGTTTAGATTTAAGAAAATGTCATAACAATAAGTATAAAATTGTATTAAGGTAGGTAAAAGTAGAATAGGTTTGTTTCATTTCCCCTTTTTACTATTTGTTGATATCAAAAATAATATTGTGTGAGTACCGACATGTTGTCGACCTTGTACGCACGACTATCTCCAAAAAAGCGGGAAATTTAGTTTAATTTATATATGTAAAACATATGCCATTTGTTGTGTGTATAGAACTACTATGTATAGAACTACTATGTAAAATTCTATATAGACCGTATGTACGGTTATCAAGTTACAGGTGAAAATAGTTAGCATGTTGAGTATTGTACATTCTTTCTCCCTCACTCCTTTGATAATAGACTGCGATAGAGATACAAAAGGGATGGCTCTATGGGTAAAAAAGAGAAAGAATGTCTAAAACTTTACCTGGCTAGGGTCATTAAGTCCTTAGGCTATGCCTAAAATAAGTATTACAGGTTAAAAATACACCTTTGCCCCTACACGTAGGTATTTATACCGTTACGATAAGTAGTATGGTTGGGGCACAAATTACGTGTAAAGTTACGAAATACGATAGCTTATAACTCAGCAACCGGGTTACATAGAATAAAGATAAATGCATCACTAGATACCCTTCATAGGCATCTACCGAGATAAATAGGTTTCATACAGGTAACTTTAAGCCCTGAAGTACAGGAGCACAATGAAAATCCTGAAAACTTATGTCACACATTTTTTCATGATTTAACATACTGACAGACACCAAAAACACGGAAAGGTATGTCCGAATTTTAGGTCCATTTTTTGACATATAGCACAAAGTCTGTAGTCATCTAGTGTAGGCAGAAAGCCCTGAGAGCTAGAATTTCAGCTCTTCTCTCACTACGGCCTAACCGTAGACGATGGAACATACCACTATGTGCCGTTGGAACCGCCTCCGAAAGATCTATCTTAGGACACCTAAATCGTCATTATAGCTCCTACCGTTTGGCCATAAAACCTAAAAATGTAAAACAGTGTTATTTTATAGTCAAGCCGCAAATCGTGTGACTGTGATGGCAATAGCCGATAGAGACCCCAACTGTCAGTAGCGATTTATAGCTAGGTAGATACACCTACACTTTCAATATATGTTCATATCGACTACTATATGTTGTCTTTCACTAAGTTTTTGTGTGGGCTAGATTTTAAGTCACCACAGTAAGTACAATAAGTTAAATACTAAATCTAGAAGGTTCTTTGGAACAACCTCTCCCTCTGATGGGGTTTTTTATTTTTATTATAAATATAGAACGAATTTTGAATTGTATTCAGTCTTCAAGAGAACTTCAACAAGTTAATAGCTATGAAAGCTAAGAAATAAAATTTTTGTACATATGTGTTAGAATTTAAGTTAAAAGCATAAGTTAAATAAAATCGGTCTGTTGTGTGCAAATACGCGTTTTAATATCTCAAGCGGCTAAGAAGAAACTCCTTGTCACTGGCAAAACCTTGTGCCACAGATATCGAAGGGTCTGTCCGCACATTAACTGTTTCCCTACTCAAAGGGTGCCAACAATAAAGCTGAAATTTTAACAGAATACCTACTTACCTACTTTTATTATTAGTAGTATTAGTTTATTTTTGCCTGATAACTAGATTAAAACGACGTTTTCCAAAAATGAATCCTAGCTAGATCGATATATAGTGCATGTGTCTTTAATATGTAATGCTTGCTAATTTATATTTGGGAAAATAATAATCAAAACAAAAAATGTGATCAATATATCATTTAATAGCTGATAATAAAATCATATAACAAATGGGCATTGTAACTGTCTTATAAGTTACGCGCTTAAGACAAATTGTACTGTACAATGTATCTAAGGAATTAAGGTCAGTTTTTTTTTATTTTATAGCTTACTTTCAGACATGGTAATTTTTATTTATCAGAAACTAATATAAATGGTACTCTAACTTCCCAAACAAAAATTAGAGTTTTAGCCCTCTTTTAAACAGAAACTGGGTAAGTCGTAAGTAGTATTTTCTTCTTTTAATTATATATTAAAACCATATCTTTAGACGGCGACAAAACACTATTGCATGCATAGAACTAGCAGTTTTTAACGCAGAAATAAACAAAAAGGTTAACAAATTACCGTTTTTTAAATTCCGTAACCTACCGTAATTATAAATCACAAGGAAATAACAATGATAAAAATATAACAGATAATAAAATTAAACTACACTTTTAACATTCCAAAAGTTAGTAAAAGCAACTAAGTACATTGTAAGACTTATTTCAAAATATTATTATGCAAAGTAAATGTAGCTAAAGAAAACTTTATTCATTTACAGTATTCACTTACACATCATTAAGTTCTTAATCACAATAAAATCGAATATAATTTTAAAAATATTATAATTAAATAAGCAATATTTAACAGCTCTCGATTTTAGTTAATTTTAGCACTTAGCAATTCAATAGAAAATGGTTAAGGTGCATTTACAGATAGTCAATATGTCACAGTCTAAGAGCGAAATACATCAAAGTGAAAAATTTACCAGTCAAAGCCTGGTTTGTACAAAAGTTTAACTCTATAAAGCTTTGATATGAGCTAGGTTAGGTAGTATGGTATGGTAGGTTAGTGTTATTTTAATTTAAAATTATGATGGCGATATAGGCTAGAAGCTAATTTATTTAATACTAACGATTGCAAGTCAATGCACTAAAAATCATTACACAATGTCACATCCTATATGCATCTTTAGTAATTTCAGTAATGACGCCATCAATTTTTTGTATAGGATTTAACGATTTTACCGTTTTGTGTTCACATTTTTAGAATTATTGCTAAAAATTATAGAAATGAGAAACCTTCAATATGTTAATGCATTAGAAAAAAATGTACAAAATTGCGCATATACGCGATCTAGCCTATATATTAGCCTTAAATACCTACATAACATTGCTAACTTTACTTATGCTTATGTTGCAGAAATATTTTTTTTGTGACCAGTTAAAGATTGTATAAATCGGGCCTTGACTAGTAAATCTTCAGGTTTGATGGGTTTCACAGTTTGACTGTAACTGATAAATATTTGATTGGTAAATTGAGCTAAAAAAAGCTCAGATAAGCAACCTTTTAATCGACAACCAACCGATTTAACAATTATAGAGATCTTTGAAAACACAATATTTAGAAAGTTAATTTTAAACAATTTAGCTTCTATTCTAGAAATTGACATTAAACAATAAACTCTGTAATTATTTTTTTTATACAAAATGATTTTTCCATAATCTCTAAAGTTTCCTAAATTTTACTTCATATTTTGATAAAAAAAAAAAACAAAAACTTAAGAGCTCGGTTCCGTTTCATCATAATCTGTAAAGCCATATTTTTGCTTGACTTAGCTTATCGAAAACTCATGAAACCAAAAAACCCGAGCACTAGTTTCTTTTTTCAAAATCAAAATACTAAGTGAAATTCACGGAACTTCGAAGATTTTGGCAAATCATTTTTGTATGGAATAAGTTCTACGGCGTTTACCCTTAAGGGTAAACAAGAGGCATTTAAACCTCCGCATGAATGTGTACTTAACCGAACTGTGCCCATCCTACTATCTCGCTGGACTACGCGCGAGTAGCACCAGACGCTTGACTGTATGTACCTAGACTGTTTGTATAGGCCTCTAAGCAGTACCACAGACTAAACATTAGTGCATTCATACGGTCGGTCATCTCCATTAATGTTGAATATAAGGATAGCGTCTAGACAGTCATGGCGACGCGACCAAATGTATGACAGGCTGGTCAGCTCCCTAGCAGCTATATTTGAAGAGATTAGCTAGTCGAGAGCGCTCACCCCCGCCGCGCACCGCACGTCACAATTGCTCTGTCTAGATGCTTTCGATGGCCGTCTATATATATGAAATTGATGTTTAGGCAGTGCTAGTACCTAGTTGTGTTTAGTACACACAAGCTCTTGGAGTATAACTTCTGTAGTATACTAGATTGATATAAATTGGATCAGATGTGTATAATCTATCGTTTTCAGTTAGAGATGGCAGATCCGCAATACGCCTATATACCGACAGAAAAGGTTTGATAAATTTAATTCGATGTCTTTATTATTATTGTCTGTAACTGCACTTGTTCGAAAAACAATTTCAATTTAACAATTTTTTATTGTCATTTTGAAAATACATGTCAAAATATAATGTTTGACCTTCGTGAATACTGTAACATTGTACCCGTTTTTAGCTTTCATCAAAATCTTTATTTTTCTACTAGAATAAGTAACAACACATTAAGAAAAAATATATTAATAATAAATCACAATTAAAATAATGGCCATGCGTAATACAGATATAGAATAAAAGTTGAAAATTTAATTATTTTATGTTAAAACGTCACAACTACAGTCAACATTTTACGTAATTTGTTAAATTTACAAGTTACAGATTACAAATACACAAAACGTAAAATAACTACAAATTTTTAACCAGAATCCTGACAAGTTATAATTTTTTACATTTCGATTTATGATGATACCAGGTAGCTCAATGTTTTTTGCCCCATTTTGGAAATAATTACCTATAAATTGGCAATCTTCGTGTCGATCAAGATATCACCCTTAGTACGTTATTAAAAAAATAAAAGAATACTAGCACAAACTAAAATTATTTTCAAAAGTAACACGACTCATACAAATCTAATACTTTTCGAGATTAAATTAAGTCTGCCGAAGTTAAGCTTTATAGGAGCAACGTTTGCAAAATGATACGAAAAATACCTAGCGGAAGAGTTAAAAAAAAATATTTTTAACTTTTATTTTCATTTATAACAAATCTTCCTAAGCTCTTCAGCATTCATACATTTTAACTTCTCATCATACATAACCTGGTCTAATTTTAATATTACAATATTCAGACCCAATGCTCACTTAACCATTGACAAATATAGAGTGTTAGGATATTATGTGCCTGAACTGAAACGGTGTGTTCAACAAAGAAAACAATATTATAATGCTGTAAACTACGCGACACTAGCGATCAAACATCGGATTAGGCAAGTTTGTGTCACTAATCAGCTGACTGAACTGTTAGTGTCAAATGGTATTTATATTCGACATTCATAAATGAGTTAAACGCATTATGTCACAGCACAGTACAAAAACCACAGTAGCATTATGCCACAGTAAAAAAATACCAAGTAGGTGCTTAACTAATTTTTTATTTTTTGTAAAAGGTTAGTGGGTCGATGTAATGAACTTTCATTATTTTCTGAATATATATTCTTGATCCTTACACCTTATTTATACATTACAAATATTACAGGAACGAAACAAAATATTGTTAATTTTAAACATTGTAAGCATAAAGTTATGGACCATATGCATTTAAAATTTACAAGCAGTGCCTTAAAATACAACCTTGTGCAGGGCATTTCAATACGGTTAGTCTGACAACGTCCCACTGCACAGCTAGGGCTTCGTTTCGCCGAAAGCGGGGCTAATATTAGTAATTTATCATTCATTCTTTATTTCTATGAATTCATATTTTGAAACAAAAAGTTATTAATATATGTTAGAAAAACGTAAGTATTTGTTATATTACAAAAAAAAAAGTTTTTCGTTGTATTCCGTTGAACAAACAGGATGTAATGAGAATTATCATTTAATCATATCATTAGGCTGTACTACAATACGAGGTACAGTCGAGGTGTTCGCTGCTTAGTCAGTCCTCGCATAATTTGCCCGTCGGCAGTGAACCAAGCTGTGGGTGGTCGCCTAAGACTGGCATAGCGGCATAAACCTCGACTGTTCTAATGTATAAATTTTACCCCATTTTATTAAAGGACGCCATTTTCAAAAGCTGTTGTAAATGCTGCCCTCAGAATTCAAATTCAATGTTCAAAAGTACCACTGGCTGACCCATGGTATTGCCTTAATTGCGGTAACTATTGCATTTTATCAAGATCTCCAAAAGTATTTCAATAAATGTTTACCTTAATTCAATGATTTTATTAATATATTTACTACAAAAAAAAACAATGTAGTACATTTTTGTTATAAGCTTAGCACAAAGAGTAAATAAATAATATCGAATAGCGGCGTTAGTTACGTGCTATATGCCTTAATTTTTTTTTTTTTTTTAAATCTTTTAAAATCCTAAACGCTTCTCTTGTTTCAATTAGGAACATGTTATTTATAAAAAAAAACATTTTTTATTTTGGCCACATAAAATAAAATTACGGTTGTAAGTTTGTGTAACTTTTTTTATTTAGTTTATCATACAGTAATTGACAAGAGTACTTTTTTATTTAGAATTATTTTGCTATAAATAAGAATGTTTCATTAGTTTGAGACAAATAAGACGATATAATCTAAAAAAGATTAAAAACAATAGCTAAAATATGTCACAAAAATTACGTTTGAAATATGTGTCATATAGCTTTTCATTTTTAAAGTTAGCACTTTTACTTTTTTAATTAATTCAATTAATATTAATACGAGAAAAATTAAAAAAAAGTTTATTTTTGAATACTTAATTAGGAAGTAACAAACAAAAAAGTACAAAGTAGTAACAAGCATATTTATTTTTTAATTAATTATTAGGTTTCCAAAACCCATTAACGACTACCAAGCACCTAAAAATCAAAATATACATTTTATTAATATTTTTCAACATGGAAATGTTCACAGCCACAATACTCTACATTAACAAAAAAAAAATATAACAATGAAAAAAACTCATCAATAATTAGTCACTATTGGAACATTTTATCTGTTTTTTAACAACAATATTAGTACTATTACATTTTACCTTTGATTAATGTCTATTTACATGACAAAATGTTTACGTATGTATAAAATTTTTATTATATCTAAAGATTTCATTAAGCTGCAATACCTTTTTATTAAATAATTTAATTAACACAGTAAAAGGTAAAAATAATTATTTTTACTGTAGTTTCTGTTGCTCTTGAATTTAAAAAATTTTGTTTATTTTAGTTTTTCTACGAGCATTTTATACATTTTAAGTTGAATTTAGTCTCTCAAGTACATGGTGTTCTAAGTTATTAATTAATTGTAAAAGTACTGCAGTATAATAGAGGATTAAACTGTATAAGACATAATTGAAAGAAATCGTATACAATAATTTTAAAAAAAATCCTTTCTTATTAATGCCCTCTAAGTATTCATTAATGTATAAAATTTTAAATTATACTGACGGAATGTTACAATATATTTTTTTTATATTGTAAATACTACTATTATAAATGCGAAAGTAACTCTGTCTGTCTGTTTCCTTTTCACGCTTAAACTGCTGTACCAATTATGATGAAATTTGGTATGGAGATAGTTTGAGTTCCGGGGAAGGACATAGGATTTTTATTATGAAAAATTCAAAAGTTTCCGTGTTAAATAACTATAATCGAGCCTAAGCGAACTATAGCTTGCTATGCTATAGCAAATTTCATTAGTATAATTAAGGAGTTGACGGAAGAATTCCACGCCGATACCGAAATTTAGGGCGAGTGGCGCTGCTGGAACAAAGCTAGTTTATTATAAATTGCGGATGTTTTCATAATAAAATCCATTATGATCCAATTTGCTTAATTTTAATCCTCTTAGGTTGTCCGGTAGAAATCGCTTTTAAGCGAGAAGACCGCCTAATTGTAAACTTTTGTCTACTTTTATTCGCTTTATGTAAATGAAAAAATGTTGCTGTTCAATAAAGTATTTATCTATCTTTCTATCTATGAACAATTTTTGTTTGATTACTTTGGGAGGCAACACAAAACCTACTCAACCTAAATGTCTCTGGCTTTCAAACTATAAAGCTGTAACTCAATAAATAGTTTCTTCATCTTTAATTTACAAATGGAAAACAAAATGTTGGGTAAACAAAAATATGTAATATAAACAATAATTAGTTTTGTTTAGTTTAAGTATTTAATATTTGTATAGAACTAAAAATGTATACTTAGAGGACATTATCGACCTGTGTGTCGATTACGTAAAGTTGTTGCTAACAATTCTCGTTTGAAATCCATAGAAATAAGATACACATTGCGCATTTGAAATGACTTATGAAATTCATCGATTGTCGCGAACCGCAATGTATATTTTTTTTCTATCAAGAATTGTTAACAACAACTAACGTAATCGAAGCACTGATCTTACTCTTATAGTCATGTCCTGTCATGCATGACAGAAAAGGTGCGTTCTATTGACGGCATTGAGAGCTATGACATCGCATAGGAATTGAAATCGTTCTGTTCACCAAAGGTAAACAAACAATATGGCCGTTCACTATTTGACAGCGCATCCACTGCTCTACCTTTCGAGCACGTGCAGCCAATGCGTTGAATGCGGTCAGGAAGTGACGTTATGCGCATTCTTTGGTCAACAGAATTCGTATAATGCTTCTCAACAAAACGCCCCTATTAGGACAACAGAAAGGAGGGCTGAGTTTTGCAAACGATTGTGGCACTCGACAAGGTAATCGTGTTACATGCTGTCGTCCTTTAGCTATACCTAATGCCTTTGATGAATCATATATAATGATAATTAAAAAATATATGACGTGATTTATAGGAGGTGACAGTGTACTGTTGTGCAGACAGTGATTTGTTATAGTTTCAACTGTTTTCAAATAAATATTATGGATAAACAGGTATTACTTATAGTAAAAAAAAAAAACTGTAGGTTTAGTAGGCTATTTAATTATGTAGTATAATATACCTGCATAATTACTGTACCTCATGTAGTTTTCGAATAATAAGCGTTTTATTAAAAAAAATAAAAATAGGTTGCACTGTACACCCCGAGCGGCCCCGACGCTCTAGAGTGCAAATAGATACGGGGGGCCCCAGAAAAACGATCTGGTAAATTTTTACTTTTGGGGGCAACTTAAATCTAAAAAAATAAACTATCAACTACGTTTTCAAACAAACAAACAAACAAAATTT
Source organism: Apoda limacodes (assembly GCA_946406115.1). Lineage (NCBI taxonomy): Eukaryota > Metazoa > Arthropoda > Insecta > Lepidoptera > Limacodidae > Apoda > Apoda limacodes. The sequence goes on along the minus strand of OX291564.1, from coordinate 16,054,412 downwards.
TTTTATTTAGCAAACGCACACACAAAATAATTTAACAAAAATAAATAAATAATAATATACAAAAATAAGAGTGCATGAGCTAAAAGGGCTCATTCAGCATATGTACCCGTGTAGGTACAATACTGATTTTCAGTGGGAGCCCTTACTGCGTCACTTCCCGGACATTAGTGCAAGACACAACAATAGCACCTATAAATATTTAATTACTATACTATAAATATTTAAATTTTCGTATTTAATATTATGTTTTCGTGATTTTTATGGAACAAATGTATATGCTTGGTTAGAATTTTTTTCTCTGATTAAGTTACCCGTTCAGTTTAGTTTACTTCAACCATTATAGCTTAAGTATACCAGCATAGTAGTTTGAACGAGATCAAATCTTGGGGCTGACTCTCGACAACCCAATGAGGGGTTTTCCAAGAATTAAAAAAAAAAATTAGTACTAAAATATAGACTAGATGGCGCTGACTCGACAAGGCGCATTTTTTTTTTTTTAAATTTATGTTATGTTTATCCTCTGTGAAACGTTGTGATTATTTTCTTTGTCTAGGTACTCTTTGATATAAAGTTTACCTCTGTGATGGGAACTCTTATTCGTTATTTTGTTGTTACTTTTTTATTTGATGATGAGTTAGAATTACGGATCATGGTCTGTAGCAGAACTGAAACAAGAGCTCCGGAAGCGCTGCACGAAAGTTACAAGGAAAAAAAAATCTAGAGGTCTGTACTTTTTTACTTCAAATGCGGGAAAATACCATATGACAAAGCCACATGATCATTTATGACGTATAGGCCCTAGTTTGAATTTGGCCAAGTCACTAAGTTTCAGAAAAAAAAAAATGCTCCTTGTTATGTCAACGCCATCTATCTCAACTTTTTAAACTATTTTTTTTTAATTTCAGCCATTAGAAAATCCCTTATATTATATTTTGTAGCGAGTAATCTTGATAATACCTTTTATCAAGATTACAGTGAAATATGACAAAATCACAGTGAAATTAAAGTGAGCGCCGATAGTTACCCCACTGTTACACTTAAAAGTCGCAAATCGTCAAAATCGTTTGCAATACTTAGCTTACGATCGCAGTTTATTTGATTTTCGTTCTTAACCGCACGTATTTATTAAGTAGCAGATCTTTATACGTACACAATAGGTAATAAAGACTATTATCGTGTAAAGCTGTAGGTAACGCTAAGCGGGAAAGCTAATGTACACAACCTCTAACACAGCACCTCGCATGGCGGTTTGCGCTGGAAATTAAAAGGAAATTTTATTTTAGATAAGAGCTTAAGTATTAATGTGATTATCTATACTAATAATATGTGAAATTTGGGATGGATGGATGTTTGTTACTTAATGACACCAGAACGGCTAAACGGATCTAGATGAAATTTGGCACAGATAAACTAACTATAGCTTTTTGAGTATAATTAAAGGTTTTTTTTGAAATTGAAGTGTATTCCGAGAGATAAATATGCCTTAATGGTGGTGCAGATGCTGATACCGAGGTTTTCTGTAAGGACTACAGTATAGGGATCTTCGAAAAGGGAGTCACTAGATTTTTAAAGTGTTGGTTATACAGGTGTAATGTTTAACATCAGGTGGGCCGTAAGCTTGTTTGTCACCTTGGTTGTATAAAAGAAAAAAAGAAATAAATCAGACTGTACAGTTCTGTTCTATATATGTGGTCTGGCCTGGCCACGTTTTTCGGAAGACCTATGGCCGATGGAGCAGACGTGTCCTAGAGTGGAGTCCGCGTATAGGAAGGCGAAGCGTGGGACGCCCTAAAGCTCAGTGGACCGACGACCTTAAAGGGGTGGCCGGATGCGGAAGGTATAGGACCGGGAGAAATGGCGCGCCATAGAGGAGGCTTATGTTCAGCAGTGGACCAATATGAACTGATATGATAATTTTTGTCAAAAGAGTACCTACAGTAAATTATCAGTAGTGGCGTAAAGATACTTACATATATATAAAGAGCCGGTCACCATATCCTGGGCACGTTGTCCGGGAAGCCCGTTTCCCGTGTCTTCCAATATTCACCGGTAAATACCCACATCTCGTCTCCATCTTGTGACATTTTACTGAATAAGAATAAAAACATGTATTACCTTCCAATCGTACTTTATGTATTAAGGGTGGTAAGTAGAACATTACAAACGAGAGGGTGAGTTTGACACCAAAGCAAGGGCGGATCCAGAACAAAAGTTTAGGGGGGGCGATCATAAGATCTGAAGGGGTTTTTTTGAATTTCGAATCTGCAAACGTAAGTTACCCAATCGACCCAACTCGTGCATTTATTCAGTTATATATTTAAAAAAAATGTTACAATTCAATTCTTCCTCGACCGTCCTTAGGGGGACCGCGATCGACCCCCGCTGGATCCGCCCCTGCACCAGAGGGAGGTGGAAAGTGATCATATTGTAGTGTCTACGTACCGGAACCACAATGGAACATGGTCAGGGTTCAGCCTGCGTCGCTCCCGCTGCGCTTGCTCCAGGTCCATCTTGTACTGCTCAGCGGCCTCCACGTCGCCTTCCTCTAAAGCGCGCTGGTCGGGTCTACGAACGGAATGTATAAATTAGTTTAAAAAGGTAAGTATATTGAGATTTACTTCTGAATGTTGGTCTCTGTCAGTGATTATTGCAAAGGAGCTTTCAACTAGATTTCCCTCTCTAAAGTTTAGTTGGTTATTTTTTATCTATAGTAAAATATAACTTGTAGGTTTGTTTATTTGTATGTGCAAATAAGCAACGGAAGGTGAAACTGCGGGGCACGTTTAGACCACTAAGGTGGCAAACAAGCTTTCAGTCCACCTGATGGTAAGTAGTCACCGCAGGCTATGGATGCTTGTAACACGTTGCCGACCTTTCAAAAATCTAATAACTTCTTTCATGAAGAACCCCATACTGTAGTCCTTAGAGAAAACCTTGGCAGGGAGCTAATTCGACAACCCTAGCGTTTGCGGGAGGAAGTTTCTTTGAAACCGGACTGTAGAATCTCACTGTCAATAAATAAATAAAATTCACCTCAATCTCGTGTCTGTCCGCGGTAACACTTCTGCCATCCCTGGCTCCAATTCGTTCAGTTCCATCGCGAAACGGGTGAAGCCATAGTACAATTCGTGGTCAGGGGGCATTGCACCTGAGGAAATTTGAATACATGTAAGATGAGACGATAAACGACGACAATAATACGCCATACTTGTAGTGTATGGGCTGCAGTTCACTTAATTATTGGCTGAAACAGGCCTTCCCGCATGGGGCACAAGTTAAGCGTCTCCCCTCGTTTTAACATGACAGCCCAATGTATACTGCTGGTAATTAGAGGATTGAGGTGGATATTCATATTGTAATTTGAATACAGCAAGGAAAATAACCAAAATAAGTTGTTCAAGAATATAGATACTAAAACATTAAGTTGTAACTTGTTGCTTCAGCCGTTCTACGTTGACACAACTGGAGCTTAGGTTATTTCTTCGAGAATGGAGGCTCAAGCCATAGTCCACCTCGTTAGCACACCTTACTCTAAAGGTACTAAACCTATAACGAATGCAGTAAGTAAAATTCCAAAGAGAATGAAAAAAAAAAAATTGGCATTCTAAAAATCGACATTCCAAAAGTCCTAAAAGGATATTCAAATAGTTGAAGTATGTATACGAAATTTACCTGGTCTCCACAGACAGCGGGCAGCGGGGGGGTCCCCTGCATATAGCGCTTCCGACCAGCGCCCCTGCAGCCGAAGTCTCGTTCCGGTGCTACTCTCTGTGACCGCACCACGGACCTCGTGTCTGCCGCTCGACCACGAACTTGCCTGATCACATTATAGTAAAATCCACCGTTTTTTTCTTTCATAGACTTTGAGAACTCCACAGGGCAGTTCCTAGTCAGATATAAAAAAGGGGGCGCAAAAGTGTGACAAGAGACGATGCGAAACTAAGGTGTCTTATCTCTTTCTAACTTGTTTTAATAAACAAAAGTTGATAAAAAGAAAAAAAGACCACAGGTTTGCCTTGTCTCCTGCTAAAGGAAGGTCAATTTTGTGAGGCCCTTGCACAGTCCCTATGACAGATAACAGAACACGAAGTCTATGGTGTCTCTTGGATATCTGAGCTGCCGTGAGGAATTCCGACAGATAACTAGGGTCATCGATATAGCCTATTAAAATTAACAGGCTTAAGACTCGGTAACCTGACTAAAAAAAATTCCGCCCACCTTATATGACGGTTTGAAACACAGCTATTTAATATCACGTGCACTTGAGCGAGACAAACGACCACAGCGCTTTTCACTATAAGTCAACGTGAGCGTCAAATCGATTTTTAGGTATTTACTTGAAAAATAACTAGATTTTTTAGATTTTAGTAGTAACAACTATCTACTTAGCTAGCCAAGAAAATTTAGTGGTCTTCCACATTATTTCTATAGAGACAAATTAATGTTATCATGGTTTTGGTAGAATAAGCCATTAGGTATATGTTCTTCTATATAGGGTTGCATTTTTAACCTAAAATACTGACTACAAGTATTGATTTTTTCCATTTAAAAAAGTGTCACTTGGCGTTGGTCAGCTTCTTAATGGGCTAACTACAACATTTACAATGCTTATGACTGCTAGTTTTTGCCTGAGGAAGGGAGAACGGGTTGAATAAAATAAAATGATAACCTCAAGAACAAGAAAACTACAATCTAGCTACTTAACATAGCTACTCGTAAAATATAGTTACATAAGTATTTTATTTGATTGTGTATTTGGACAAAATTTGAGTTCAAAACATTGTTTCGTTGTAGTAGAATTTTGTTAAAAATAAAAAAAAAATAGGATTTACTGTGGGACGCCCTCTAGCCAGATGACACGAAGATCTGCGCAAATTACTAAGAGTTAGTGGATTTTAGAAGCACTTAAGGAGAGGCCAATGTCCAACAGTGGGCAACAGTTTATGTTACTCCTAATACTTGATATAGGCCTCTTATCTTGTATTAGTGATACCAAAGATTATATTATAAGAATTGACGAGAATTTTTTTATTTTTTGTCTCTATTTCACTATATATTTTCATTGACCATCTTTTCTATAAATACGATATACTATTGGAAATAAAATAACATCTTACCTTTACAAAGTTGAGTTTAGCTGATATATCAGTCCCGTGGCACGTGAGGTGCATGTCTCCGTATTGGTCCACCCAGCGCTGTCCTCCGAACAAGTTGTGGACACAAGTCGTTACCTGGGAATGGAAACAATACATTGAATCGGCTTTTCATTGCACATATATAATTTTTTTTTCTATAAATATAAAATAAATAAGAAGCTATCGACTACAAAAAAAAAATACCTAACGCATTTTTTTTCGTCTTAAGAACGTCCAAAATGAACAAAATTTACCATTTTTGCGGTTAATTCTCATGTATCGAAAAAAATCGAGTTTATCTTTGTATTGTTCTGTTTACTGGAGCTCGTCCCCCCTTGACACTTGTCTATCGGAAACGATGTACGAAGTTACGCAACGACGGCCGTGGTAACAACTTGGATAGATGACGGCCTAATGGCACATTTTTCTGAGCTCCTCGGAGGGCACGTAAAACTGTTGAACCTGGCTATTTGGCATGCTGCTGGCATGCTGCTGCCATGCAGTCGTCTAGTCAAGTAAGAGGCTTTATGGGCGGCTTAAAACTCTGACAGTCTAAACAACTTCCGCTATCCTGCATTAGGCCAGCGAGGTGGTTTATGGCCTAACCCTTCTTCTTCGAGGATAGGCCTGTGCCATTGAAGTGAGGCGAATAACAGCTAGGACGAAAAAGAAGATTTATAAAAATAAATCTTGAAAATATGATAAGCAGTTGCTAACTTACCTTATTCCAACTGTAGTGGTCCCCAGTACTAAGGCGCACGTTGACTCTACCAGCTGGTTGGAATTCCATGGATTTTCCCCAGAACTTCGTCTTGATACGCGCTTCTTGCCAAAAGCACCAGCGAGGGGATTCCGCATGGCAGGCAGATATCGGCGGGTGGTGAGACACCTGGGATAAAAATAAATAAATTGGTAAAATGAGAGTTGCAGTCCGGACCTGGGGTACTACCTAAAGGAGTACATATATTTTTTTATTTATATCACTAAGGTGGCAAATAAGCTCACGACCCACCTGATGGTAAGACATTATTCGCGCGTTGCAGACCCTTTAAAAATCAAATAACTTCTTTCTTATATGGGGAAGAACCCCATATGTAGTCAGTAAAAAAAACCTTGGTAGAGAGCTCATTCCGCGAGACTATCCGACTGATATTATAAATGCGAAAGTGAGCGTTTCAGTATGTTTATTAATCATTAACGGTACAACTAAACCAATTAGGCTAAATTTTGAAATAAATATAGCTTATACCATGAATTAACACATAGACATGTAAAATTAAATATAAAAATTGGTCTTTGAGCATAAACTCAATATAATGTTACTTTTGTACACACCTACTCACATAATTAATGATTTTTTCTACAGTATGTTCTGTTGTTAACTGGTAGAAAATGTATAGAGCATCAAGTCCGTCAATTGTACATAAATTTTCCAATGAAGACCACATATCTATAGGCTACATTTCATCTCGGACAACTCAAAAGTTTCCTCAGAAATAAATATAACTGAATTTCTATAATCACAGCTATAGCAAACTTATTTACTATAATGAAGCAGTGGCTGTAGGAATCCCAAGCCGAGCCGAGGGCAAGAGCTAGAGTAGTAATATAAAAAATTTACCTGTTCAGCGATAAACTTGAATCTCTTGTCGTCCCTCACACACTCGTAGGTCTCAGCCAACAGTGGGTTGAAAGGTTTGGAGGCGGCCCTGTGCGCTGAGGACGCATATGCGCTCACTGCGAACGCGCATATCAAAGCCATGCGCTCTACTGCGTTCTTACAATCAGCTGCGGCGTCTAGGAGCTCGGAGTATTCCAGTTCTTCGCACAATTTCTGTGAAAAATTATATGAATAAATCTATTACCTATGAACAAGCAATTCTTGTATATATTTGTATCCGTTGTCTGGTATCCATACCACAAGCTTCGCTTACTTTGGGGCGGAACGTAGCTGTGTGTAATTTCCATAAATATTTAGTACCTGGAGGACCGAGCAGATGCTAGTTTATATATTTATATACCTGCACTCAATGTTTATCACATAAATGTTTGTCCAGTACAGGAATCGAACCCACACCCTCGGCACAGTTGTCGGCCACACTACCAACTATTGTCTATTGTTACGTATGTTGACAAAGATAATTTTGTAAATAAATCATTACTGTACACATTGTAACAAAGTCTTTTCAGTATCCGTTTAAACCTTCTCGAAGTATTTCCGAACGCAGTTAAAAAAATTGAATAAGCCATTTTTTATACTTACCGAGCTAATCTCGCTATCTCGCTCAAAAGGCTAATAAAGCGAGATAACGTTAGATTCATCTTAACCTGACACACTTACGCACCACAGTGATTTCTTGCATCTGCCCGGATGTTTTGATAATAGAAGGAATCACAGCGGGGCGTAAGTGTGACAGGTTACAACGATTCAAGCGCTATCTCGCTCTACTAGCCTTGACCGCATATAATGTTCGACTGAGAACTTACTCGAAATACTGTGGCTACAGTATATTTTGTTCAACAAAATTACACTTTGTATTAAAATGCCAACACAATCCAGATTTTTTTTGTATTAAAAAAGGCGGTCGTATTTTGAGTGTATGACTCTCATGGTATGTGAACATACCTGTAGCATATTCAAGGGCTCATTGATAGTAACTGGCATGGATATCTGGCTAAGGTCCTTGCCAATGTTCTTGTACAAAAGATTCCATAAACTGGGGCCTCCTGGCGTAGGTCTAGGGTTTGGAAGACGGGTGCGACGCGACCAGCCTGACGCTGGCCTCGATTCCAGGCCGTTTTGGTTCTGACGAAGGGTCACTGGTTCAGCGGAGAGTACTGTAAAGCAAATAGATTGTTAGTTTTAATATAAGTTTTTTTAGTGACTTATAAAGTCCTAGTACATCAATCTTACAAACACACAGTACCTTCATAGAATTAAGAAATGCAATATAAATAAATATAAATACATAGAAATAATCTTTTTACGTTTATGACTCGTTGAAGGTTAATCTTTTGACTGCATCTTTGCTATGAATACAATAATTTACATATTGATGTACCTAAGACCTTGCTGGCAGTCCGCGGTACCCAAACTTAGTAGATGGCGCACGCTCGACGTAATGGCGGCGCGCCACCGCCATAGTCGTCAGTCGCAACCCTAGCAGCGCGACTGCTGCGTGATATCGTACCAAGCGGGTCTCTAATGAGCGTAGGGGACCAATTGGCTTGAAGTAAAAGACTTTTATAATTTTAACGTATATTTTTGTAGTTATTTAAGCATTTCGAACGGCCGTGAGTCTTCGGTACGTTAGTTCAATTATTAATTTTTTGGATTTACTAAGTAGACGGATATATTAACATACTAATAGGCACCTTCAGAATTATCCGAGCTGGCTGACCCCTCCTCGCTGCTAAGGGAACCAGCTTCAGAAGACGAGTCACCGTCCAGTTCTATCACACCAGCCTGACGATAAAGACACCATGATAAATTAATAATCCTGGTCAATACACACAGCGCCATCGCGTTCCGAAGTAAGGCTTGTATTATAACTACCAGATAATTTATACAAATAATCTAACACTTTTTTGACAAAGACCACCTTTGACCTGTGCGGTGATCGAACCGCGGGCTCTGTACAGCATATTGTCTCTCTAGCGAGCAAGCCAAAAAAATAATTTTTTTTTTTAATTTTTTCATAAAAGATTTCGAAGAATCCATCTAATAATATAAAAATTAAAGTGTGTGACAATGTTTGGATGTATATCATGTATAAAAGGATGGACCAATTTAGATGATAATTGGTATACGAATAGATCACGTCCTAGATTAATACATAGGATACTTTTTATTCCTTTCGAGAATTCTCATGCCAATATTTTTTTCATGGGCTACCGTTGGTAAGAATATATGATTAAAATTCCCTTTTGATAACTATCTACAAGGTAAATTTAAACTAATAAATTATAGGAACTTATTAATAGCAAAATTATTTGAAATTTCAATTTTTTTTTTATTAATCTCTACTACTGTTTAACTTATATTTCTATATTATTTTATGTTTGTTTATTTATCATGTTTCTCAGAAATAAAAATAACTGCAATTTATATCTGTTACTATTGAGAAGAGAAAAGTCGGGAAAGAAACTTCACTACTAACCTCATCAGCAGTTATTATTTCTGTAGTTTTCAAGTCATCATCTTCGTGTTCTTCCGCGTCAAAGAACTCCGAAGCGTCGACACACGACGAACTGTAGCTTAGCGACTGGTGGAACGGACGGGTCGCCTGCTAAAACACCATCATTTTAGATATAGCCGCATTATGTACTAGTGAAAGATAGTTTATTACAAAGATAGTTTAGTTAGGTCTTGGAAAAACGTATAAGATACTTTTCATTCCGACTTAAGGTAACCATATATATATAAATATTTTAGTGTATTCTAAATTATATACGGACGAATATTTAGTATATATATTATTATTTTTTGTACGCATTTTTTGCAACAACGAAATAAATGTATGAAAATAAAGATGCGCCCCTAGCAGACGGTTTTTTCTCGACTTTTAATAAATACGCTAACTCGCAAAAACTCACATTTGGTACACTGGACTGAGAATTAACAATTCAATATAAACATACAATTTAAACACGGACAGAAAAGTGTAAGACAAGCAAAGCAATAATCCATCCAGTAGTATTTTCTTTCGCTTTGCAACACTCCTTCAGAAAAGAGACAGGTATTGCCCATACATTTCTTTTTTGTTTAAGAGTGGTCAATTTTTTGAGGCTATTTCCAGTCCATGGCACAGTATATAGACAGAATCTCTACGTCTGTGATAATCTATTAATTTAACTAAAAATAATAAAGTTGGAAGTAATTTAATACTAACAGGATCAGAATTGGCACCCATTGAAGATATTTCAGCGAGATCCGACGCGTCGTGTATCCGCGACAGCCGGGTCCTCAGTTCTGAGGACAACACTTCATAAGGTCATTATTTACGTACCTTACTCTACGCTAAAGTTATCGTTTACGTACCTTACTCTACGCTAAAGTTATCGTTTACGTACCTTACTCTACGCTAAAGTTATCGTTTACGTACCTTACTCTACGCTAAAGTTATCGTTTACGTGCCTTACTCTACATTAAAGTTATCGTTTACGTGCCTTACTCTACGTTATGTCATTTACGTAAGTACCTTACTACACGTTGACATCATAAATGTACCATACTTTGAGTTGTCATTATACACATATCTTACTTTACGTAATCATAGTTTGCTTAGTACGCTCTACGTTGTCATTATTAACGTACCTTACTCTACGTTTAAGTCATCGTTAACGTACCTTTCTTTACTTTATGTCATTATTTACGTAAGGACCTTACTCCACGTTGACATCATAAATGATGTCATTATTTACGTACCTTACTCTATGTTTTTATTATTTACGTACCTTATACTACTTTAAGATAAAAATTTACATTATTTAGTAAGAAATAACTTACCATTGCGGCAACTAACTGGAATAAACTCAAAGACGAGATTAATAGCCACAAACAGGCGTTATTTCTGTTTTCATTTGTACGTGAGTCAAGAAAAAAAATCACGATTTGCGAACTTTACTACGCTGTAGACAATATTTTTATTGCCCTCTGGAAACCTTAACGTTAACCTTTGCCCTAAATTAATAAGTATGATTAATAGAATAGTTATTTTTTTACCTTTCGATTGAATTGGATTGCATTAATTTCGGTACAGTTTTATAAAAAGTGTTGAATTATTTATTACCCGAGTTTTGTTGCAAAGCTGAGTTGAGATTAGTCCTGAGTGTTGCCATTACACCGTTGGCGGGTGTTGTGTTGTCAACTGTTTCCATTGCGGCTCGGAGTCGTCCTCTTTCCATTACCTATTCAAAAAAAACGGTAATGGAAAAAAAAAGTATGTTCTTTTAATACTCACTGGCTCATATTACTAATATTATAAATGCGAAAGTTTGTCTGTCTGTTTGATACTTCATAAGTATTTTATACATGGACTGATTTAGATGAAATTTAGTATGGAGATAGTTTGAGTCCTGGGGAAGGATTTTTTTATCCAGAAAAATTTAGAAGGTAATAACTATAACCGAGCTTAAACTAACTATAGCTTGCTGAAGCAAATTTCATTAGTATAATTAAGGCGTTCTACGTCGATCACCGAATTAAGGGCGGCTGGAGCTGCTGGCAAAATTTATTAATTACCAGCTATCTAATGTATATTATAAATGCGAAAGTTTGGATGTTTGGTTGTTTGTTTCTTACTCAATCACGCCACAACCACTCAATGGATCGGGATGAAACTTGGCACACATATAGGTTAGTCCTGGAATATGACATAGGCTATTTTTCGTCCCGGAAAATTTAGTAGTTCCCGCGGGAATAAGTATAAACGAGCTTAAATTAACTATAGCTAACTTCATTTATATAATCAAGAAGTTGTTGATAGAAGAATCCCACGCCGGTAAACAAATTTAGGGCGGGCGGAGCCGCGGGCAAAAGCTAGTTCTACATAATTTGTAAAATGAAGTTCGTATTTTTTCTTTTTTTATTATTCTCTTGCTAGATTTAAGCTATAACTATAATTAATAATCTAAAATGATATGTTTTTACGGTTCCGTACCCAAGGGGTAAAATACGGGAAATTGAAATTTTACAGATGATTTATTTCTGTTGCCGCTATATCAACGATATCAATATATCAAAAAACACAATAAAATAAATAAAAAGGCTTCCATTCAACAAACGTGAATTTTTTGCCGTTTTTTATAGATAATGTTTGCGAGTCCGACTCGCACTTGGCCGATTTCTTATACTTTCTTATTAGCTCAAGGACCCTTAAATAACAAGAGTGAACATACAAGAGTAGCGATGATACTCTTCAAGCTGGTGACAAGGTCTTTGGCCAGTACAGTGAAGTCTTCTCTTAGCTGGTGATCAGGAGTTAGACTGGTGATGGACGTAGGCCCTCCAGCTGCACCCAGGGCCTCTGCTCCAGGTAAGGACTGAGGACGGGTCGCTGCGCATGCTGAAAAATATTTTATTTGTTCACGAAGCAAATTAGTTAGGAAGAAGAGACGACAAGAAACTCAGGGTAGGTAATATCATTTTCGAAACGTAAAGAAAGAGTAAAACACAATAATGTTATGTAACAAGTTTTAACAAGTCAAACATGATAATGTTTTTGTGTTTAGACCTTTTTTAAACAATTTGCGTCAAAAAAAGCATTATGTTCTACATAACATACCAAATTTATAATTTCCAAGACCATGTAAAGATAGAATTATTTCAAAAGCGTCAAGATATGTTTATGTTGTATTGTGACTGTTTTGAATACTACATGTACTTAATACGTTTCTATGCTTATCACCATTCCTTTCTAAAATTTCTAAAAGCTTACTTAATTAAATCTATGAAAAAAAAAAGAAAACATGCAAAATCATTGAATTTATGACCCATATTTTTGTTGCAATGTAAATGACGCTTATGGTTTTATATAACAAGTACCTAACCTGACAAGTTGTTCTGTCCAAATTGTCCATTTTTTCGGGCAACTTTTCCAATTTTTCTTTCCCTAAACACTTGTTCCGACTATTTTGAAATCGGTTCAGCCGTTCTCAAAGGATGAGATTGCCAACTTTTATTTTTATTTGTATAGATAACACCTGTTGAACGACTGCTTATGACATGGTAAGCAATATTTAGCGCGCACTATCAAAGAGTAAACCTTAAAATCGAACATTTTAAACACTCAGTTTAAACGTAATCAGTTAAGAATTATAAATGAATCATTTTTATTCTAATCATTGAAATTCCAATTCAATTGGAATTGCAAATTCCCTATATAACTAGGCCCATACCGGTGAGTTCATATAAGCATCTTTACAGAGTACTAATTTTTAGTAAACTTACTTTCTTTCTATCATCTCTAATAAGTACATACCTACCATTTAATAAACATGAAGGAATTAAATGCATAAAAACTTGTGAAAAAATAACCCTTCACCATTTTTCATAGTTTATTATTATAATAAAAATACATATAATATATAATTACCTATAAAAATGCAAAAAAATGTTAAGTTATACCTACCTACACAATCCTAAAATTTATATTACTATAATATAGCAAGGCATAAATCATAACAATTTTCTCATACCTCAATTATTTAGTCGGATTCAATACTTGTAACATTTACCTCTATTTACTTTTCCTTATCCCAGTTACTTAACTACTCCAAAAACCCTCCCGTCACCGAAACCAAATCGTGCGGACTTCCACCATAATGTATAAGAAAATCTAATAGTAATTCAGTCATTCCACAGATCAAGTATGAGGTGCAGTATGTCGTCCCTCCTACCCGCGCGTCACCCACTTACCAAAGCGACTTCCTTCGCGCGTTGGGTACACTCACCACCTCCCACGCGCGAGCAATGCAAGATTATCGATTATGCGAATTTGTATGTATTTCGCGTGTCTATTGAGGAGTTGATTCACTATCAGATTTTATTATACATAATTGCTTTAACCGAGTAACGTGCGGACTTACCGCGGTACCGTATTAATTTTTTTGCTGAATTATATCTCATTCGAACTGCTAATTTGTAATTCTTCCTACCGCTATCGCATTTACCTGGTACATACAATTCAAGATAAATTAGATGTTAAATCTTATTTAATTATAACTAAACCGTTTAGCAGAAATTTGGAATGGAGATAGCTTATGCACTTACAATTTTACCGCAGGATATAATTTCTTATTGAAAACACTTTACTGTAGGAGTCTCATGCCAATAATAAATTTAAGGACGGGCGGAGTCGCAGACAAACGGTAGTAATAAAATAACGCCGCTCTCTACCCGTACACATTTGCGTGTGTATACACGTCTTTTTTTTTTGTCGTGTCAGTAGTCACGTATAACGAGATTCTTGTATGTAATAATGTTAATCACAGAGGATATAATGTCGACCTGCTGTTGATGTGAAGTAGTCAAGGCAATTGCTTTAAACTATCGACGCGAGGATACTGAGTTCAAATGACACAGTGTGGACAAAATTGAGTTGCAATTAAAATTTTATTAATTGATAAATGTGACTACTACTTTGATAATTAATCAAAATATATTACCAGCCATTAAAACATATTTATTTATTTGTTAATGTTGTTGAAACAATAAATTAATTGTCAACACAGCATTAACGTGTGACGTCAAATTGGTTAAAACTACTGCTAATGCAATTAATTAATTGATTGTTAGTTGCATTTAAATTGTGCCCAACTCTGGTATGATATTTGCACACTTCTTTAATACATTTGAACTCAAACTTACACTGCCAACGAAATAATATCAATTTCATAACAATCGAATCAATTCGATCGATCGATTCGATTTATATTAAATCGATATTAAAATATGCACACTGATGGACATAACTAGTCCTTGAATTTGTTTGCATCTAGTCAGTGCCGGCGACCCTCACCTCCCAACATCACTATGTATGTTTAGAAACGCAGTCTAAGGTAAAAAAAATAATATTTGATAATCGATGCCAATTGTGCTTTCTCTAATCGACACAACAACGATTAATCTGATTTGTATTCTTTCAATCAATATTGTCATTACGCCCTTGGTCCAAATACTTGCAATAATAACAGAGATATCAGTAATATGAATAACACTGCTTACGTTCTTTTTTTAATAGATCAATATATAAACAAACACTTACAATTAGCATTTTCCCGACATTCCTTTAAAACTTTAAAGACATACGAACACACAATCTTAGCTATCGGCACAAACACACCACCACTATCACTCGACATCTCAAACAAATTTGTTTATTTCACATATACTGCACTAATATCCTAAAATTCCGGCTTATTTATCTCTCAAAGTTATTGACTTTTAAAATTAATATTATTACAAATAAGAAATATAGGGATAATCTTCATTAATCTTGAAAACAGATTCGACATTGAGATCGATCCACAAGATCTCACTTATCTTTTGATAATACGGAAGCCTTATTTAGAGATAAAGTTTTTGAAGGTCCTTGCATAGTTTAATTCGATTTTAAGCCTTATGTCTATTAAAATAAGAGCTTAATATGAATTTCTAGCAAAAATATTTGGATTTATTATTACAAATGACGTTATAGCGTGGATATGAGAAAAAATGACACGACACTTTTTTAAGATCTATACATTTATAATAGTGCTTTTGAAATACTATAAAACTAGCCATGATATGGACAGGTAATTTGATTTTGAAGATAATGTACAGTAAAAGAGGAAAATAAAGGAAAAATAAAAATATTCTTACGAACTAAAGAAGAGGCCAAAAATGTTGATAGAAACACTGGAAAGGAAGATAAAATAATAGCATTATATTAGGAAAATATGTACGCCGTTTACATGCATCTCAGAATTGTAAAGAAAAAGATCAGGCGTGAGCAATACAGCCATAACTCGAACTAAAACTTACCAATCTCATACAATCCTCAAGAAAAACATGACAAAATTATACCTATTTAACTACGCTGAATAAACATGTAATTTGGAAGAATTATAGTAAATTAGGCAAAATTTTTAGTAAGTAAAAGTATTATTGTTAAGACCAATAAAATGTTATAAAAGTAAATTATAAATTTTGAAGTGATAATTTTTTTTTTATTTTTCAAAATTACAAAAAAAAAATACTAAAATAAAATTTGAAAATATCTAACATTAAAACTCTTAACATTTTCTTATTAATCGAAGTACAACAAAGTACTAGAAACCAAAAACATGATGTAAAAACACATCACCGGCTGCTGCTGATTAAACCCCCAATTAAATAGTAGTTTGATAATAAAAGTCCTATATATATTTATTTAAGTATAATATATATGTATATACATAATCCTATGCTAATCCCCCAAAAAATAATCCTTGCATAAACAATCTCTAAAAAAAAAACCAGGTTACGCCTATGCGTATACTACCACGTTTAATCCGGATACTCTTATACAAACACGAATAAATAATATTTTTTTTCAATGCCGGCTAAAAAATTAAGAATTCCTTAAGTTTTAGAAAAAAAAAACAGTATTTTGTTGCACTTTTACACACGAAATAGGTCGTAAAACTTGAATTTAAGAAGCTTTTCATGTTAGCAAAAACATAATGCAAGAAAATTTTAATAAAATATCACTTAATACAAAACGTAGGGATGTTAATAGTAAATTTTTAATACAAGTAATAATATTCGAGTTATCATGATTTTATGCTTTTCGCCCATACTACGCTTATATACCGCGTTGTATCAAAAATGTGTCTGGTTTTATGCGCCCTCTTAAGTACATACCGTCATATTTTTTAGGCTTGTATCGCTTATTCAACAGAAACTGAAATTCCGAGATTTGAGGAATATTTATCCCTTAAATAACAATACCTAATTCTGACCCCTGGTTATAATATATAACACCTGAGTCATTAAACAGGCACTATTTGCAGTTCAATGACCTCTGTCATAAACATCAAAGCATGTAAACACCGACACTAACTATATTAAAGCGAAATATATGTATACATGTGTAATCAAATTACTAATATGTAATTAAATTAACTCGCACAACTGTAGGCGGACTACAGAACGGTTCTGTAGAACGGAAGGTAATATAACCTGGAACTAAATTAATTTTATTAGTGTAATTTTGTTAAAAGAATTATTTTAATTTAGTTTCATTACAATCTAGATACGCTAATTAGACGATCTTCAATATATTGCATGCAGATTAATTTGATTACACCCTGTATATGATTTTGTACACTCACCGATGGGTAACGAAGCTGCAGAGTTGGGCGCTGATGATGCTCCACCTCCAGGAGAAGGGGGAGCAGTCAGGGCAGACAAAGCCTGGAAGTTAATATACATATATTCTCAAAAAATAAGAAAATAGTCATTAAATTCATTGCACCTCAGCAAAGAATTGAAAATCACATACAATTTGTTGCAGTGGTCACGCTCAATAGTTTTTTAAGTAATATTAATGTCGGCAACACTTTAAATGGGTGCGTTTTTAAAAGCACGAAATTATATTAAATGCTTCCGAACGTGCTGTCAGAGAGGTAGAGCAATAAAAATGCATTGTTGCTATAATATATTAATAATGCTATAAAATTATTTTCTCTTAGATGGACCGCAAGCTTGTTTGCCACCTCAGTGGTATAAAAAAATAAAATAAGACTCCTAAGATCGTTTGCCGAAGTACTTGCACTGGTATCCTCTGACAAGCTTACATCATTACTTTTACAGTTTAAATACGTAAATATTTCTGGTGCATCCTTTATGAATTAAAAAAAAAAACATACCATATGAGATCCAAATGCGTCAACGTGATGAGGCGGCGCGAGGTCGACAGAGCTGCCTTTACTGTTTGACGATTTCTTCTTTCGGAGACCAAACTTGCGCCGATCCTTCTTCACGCTAGGGGACGCACCTTCTAATGACACCTGTTAACATTACAGTCATAGAAAATGTATTATCAAATTTATTTTGTTATAATCTGGGGTCGGAATTAAGTGGTGAGAATGAAAGAATAATATTGACATTTCTTAAATCTCAGAATTTATGTTTCTATTGAACAACTTTGTTTTATTTATCTGAGATATCGATAACCCTAAAAACTACCATGGTACTTAAGAATAAATTACGGTTCCCTGCGATCAGAAAAATTCGGGAATGTCCATGATATTAACATTGTGGTTGCAACTGCATAAATTACACTACTTAATCCCGACCTCTGGTTATAATCTAACTAAAGTTTCAACTAAACTAACTTTGTTACTACTAAATAATTATGCAGGGTGGCAAAAAGAGGCTGTGGTTAAATGGAAAGTACCATAAATATTGATGAAGGGAAATTTTATTGAAAGGAAACATTCTTTTATTTTCTAAAATAATTAAAACTGCTTTAAAATGTTTCTTTTTTTGGTTAAATCACCTGTTTGAGCTTGGAGTCAAACTTGAAAAATATCAAACAACAAAAACAAAATGTATTTTATGACGTCAATCAAAAGGGTCATTCATAAGGATCAATTTCTTCTAAACATCATAGTATCTTAAATAGATATAAAGTACAAAAAAAAAAATTTTTTTTAAAGTTATAAATTAACTAAGTAGTAAAACTAAATACAATACAATACAATAAGTACCTAACATTTATTTATGTTACTTATTAACACACTTACGGGCAAACAGTGTCAACACGTAGACGTAAAGCGAGTGCTAAGACCTTATGGCTCCATATACTGCACACTATTCTCATTTAAAAAAGAGAAAAAAAAAAAGTGGAAATTATATTAACTAGTCATAAATTAATATAATTTCCACTTTTTTAAAAAAAAGTATAGTATTGTGTGTAAATTATTTCTGTTAGTTTTGAATTCAGGTTTCTGCTAAAAGTGGCCACCATTAGCTCAGACTTATTTTATAAACAATACAAAACGTTATAAAAGTAGTTCATGACTATAGCACGGACGCGAAGCAGGAAGAATTTCGTTCAATGACCGGTCACTATTTGTCTTTGTTGCCCGCGCATAATTATTTGCCGTCGCGCTCGCACAGATGCGATGACCGACCGCTGTCATCAGAAATTACTACAATTTTGACACAGGCTAAAAAGTAAAAGGTCAATGTACGAAATTCTTTGTGCTCCGCATCCGTGATAAAGTATTTTTAATTTTTTCACTTTTTCAAAATACACATTGTACGAAGAAGAAATAAACAATGTCTAGTAGTGGCACCAGTGTGCAGTATATGGGGCCTTTACGAGATTTTTCTTTGTAATTTTTTCTTTCCTCAAGGTAAAGCGGGAGTTCAAAGAAACCACGGGCGACAATGTCATATTTACTATAATCAAGAATCCTTAAAAGCGCCATCTGTGGTTCAAGATATGAAATACGCGCCAAGTGAGAGTTACAAGTTTAAACTTTAGCCAAAACCATCCAGCGGTGGCGTTGTCTATACTTCTAATGCCGCTATTAAAATTGTGGTTTGGTAAGTTTATTTATTTTTTCAACTTATATTTTGATTTGTTTACTCATAAATGTGATAAAAAAATGTGTAACTTCATTATAGCCTTTCGGCCTTGTAAATAGCTACTAGTGGTAATATTCTCCTTACTACCCTTAATTATATCAGCGTTTTTTTGTAATTTGTGATAACTATGTTATTTCGAAGAAATTAATCCGTATTAAGGACCCTTTAGACAGACTTCATAAAATACAGGATGTTTCATATTTCACAGGTTCAATTCCTGGCTCAAACAGGATAATCATCAAACATCTGCGTTTTTATTTATTTTATAAAATAGATAAATTTACTAAAATTTGCCATCATCAATATTTAAGGTACATTCCCCCAACCACAGCCTTTCTTTTCCACCCTGTATAGTTGAGATTACTAACTTATCATTCAAATAGACCTATATTTCATCACTACGACTCAAAGTATAGTCTGGGTCACCGATGCATTATCAGTTTAAAAGAAAATAACAGTGAAACTTTGCGCAACTATTTATTGGCTGTAATAGTTGCGCTATTACCAATTAGAGCGCAGTACGGCTAAAGTTCTCAGTGATTAGCTGTAGCACTTTAACTATAACTAATCAGCAAACGCTAATTTCTTTTTTCTGATCTGACCATGCAGTTGGCTGATGCAGCCATTGCTGCTTTAACGGACTTTTGGGGCGAGACTCTGAAGGAGGGAGCCTCAGGGGGAGTTTCGGCTTGGGTTGTCGCTCTTGGGCGTCCCTTCGACCATACGTTCATATTAATAAAGGATTGACCAGAACTAAGGCCAAACAACTCAACAAAATCAACTCCGCACTTTCACGACTATTTATG
The DNA here is from genome assembly GCA_946406115.1 of Apoda limacodes. Lineage (NCBI taxonomy): Eukaryota > Metazoa > Arthropoda > Insecta > Lepidoptera > Limacodidae > Apoda > Apoda limacodes. The sequence continues at coordinate 16,034,349 of OX291564.1, read as the reverse complement.
TACAAGAATATTCTGTCGTTCTATAGAATATATATATTGTATCAGTTTTTAATAGGCATGTGAAAGGCTGAAAACGATTCTAGCTTTAAGCCTGCTAAAGCAACGGAGACCTGACTGTATAAAATTTAAACCAATCAGGGAGCGGTAATTACTACTGTTGGTAAAAACGTCAGCCATGATTGGTTTACTGTACCATTTTATTAATAACCAGTATAATTAGAATTAAACTACATTAAACTATGCGCTATAAGCAACACTACACCAAGTATACCAATATTACTAATTATTATTGCAAAAAGAAGGTAGATACAATTTAAATGAATACTGTCCAATTCAATCTTCGTATAATTACTCACTTTTTTTTTTCTTGTTTTATTTCATGTAAATTCCATTTAAATCAAATGAACATTTTTTTGTTTATAAGTTAACTACAAATTTATTAAATAAATCAAAAACTTCACTATAATGCACAAAACATTGAATTTGATTCAGATCTATTTGCATCGTGGGGCCAGTTGCTCGACTCGACTTTGCCTAGTTTGCGGTTTCTATCAGATGGTTTGACTGTTTGTTTTCCACCTTTTCGTACAAAAAAAAGAGGTCGTGAAAAAATCTTTTAAACTATTGTAAAAACTGTAAAAGGGGTTAGTTTATATGGAGTACAGTATTAAAAAGTAAATACATTTGTAGCGGACCATATCGTACCGTTACAAGCAAGGCTCACGTTACGCGTCCTACATCGCGCTATCAAAGTTTCCTTGCAGCTCCGTATATAAAGAAACCGAAGTACAAGTTAAAGTGGACCACGGCGGTCCCCAGACATGACACATCGACTGGCAGGAGATCTCCTCTTTGCCGCCGCTTTACATTGGTGTCCCCGAGCTGAACAATTGACGCACCTTCCGCAGCAGCAGCCTACTCCTTCCTACCAGGTACACGGACCAGTTTTCAACCGTACGCTTCGCATCTCAGAGCTTTCATCAGGACCTATCGCAGCACTTCAGCGCTTCCTAGTTCCTGCAGCTCCTCTCCGGCGACGCAACTGTACAGCATTTCACCACAGCCTGTTGAAGATTCTCACCCTGTCGAGTACTCACACTCCAGCGTGGCATTCTCTGCTCGTCGCTTCTGCCGCTAACTCAGGCCAGTGTCTCGTCTCAAAGGGACACACAACCCAACCATTCTATGCCCGACCCACTGAGGCCATACGCAACCTCCATGCCAGCACTCGCCAGTGCCTCGACTCACTGCAGACACACTCGCCAGCAACTTACCCATCTCGACCCACCGCAGACTGCTGATATTTGGCATGCACTACACGCCCTCCCGACTCACTGTGGACGGCGCATAAACTCGGCACTCTCAAGATCGTACGCAAACATCACTGCAAGAATTATCGACCTTCGGGCTGGGAAGGGAGTGATGTAGCGGACCGCGCTATCGAAGTTTCCTTCGCAGCTCAGTATATAAAGAAACCGAACTACAAGTTAAAGTGGACCACGGCGGTCCCCAGGCATAACATCTCGCCTGGCAGGAGATCTCCTCTTTGCCGCCGCTCCACACATTAATGTGGGGATATGTCCCATATTTAGGAAATCCTTAGCTTTAGAGGCATAAGTGGTAAAGTTAAGACAACAATAATATATACCCATTGTATTTACTCGTATGCATGATATTTATGAATTTACAAAAAAAAGTAATATATATGTATCTGTATCCGTTGTCTGGTATCCATAACACAAGGTTTGCTTACTTTAGGCCCAGACGGCGCTGTCTGTAATGTCCAAAAATATTTACTATCATTTAATTTTCCTCGTTCCTGACAAACGCAAGAAGGACATTTTTCGACAAAAAATGTAAAAGAGCTATGTCTGTAGAAGAGTATATAAGTTTCTTCAAAGGTTAAATTTTTTAAGTGTAGGCTAAAGTGAAACTACATCTGCCGAGTTTTATGATTTTTTAATAGAAAATATTGTTTTTGTTTTAACTACTAACGTTTTATTTTGTTGAAAAGTATTCAAACCAACAAGCCAACTGTGTTTACGTGTTTTTCAATATGCATCGGTTTTATTCAAAGGTATAAAGCGCAAAGGAGATAGGTCAGTTACATATCGCGTTATCTTTGTTTTTACTCAAGTTTTCTTTCAAGTAGTCTTAATACTAAGGAACCTTAAGTAAACGTATTAACGCTTAGGATAGGCACTTGGCCAGTTCTTTTATTGATATCAGTATATACTTATTCAAGAGATAAGATTCTTCATCAAACATTCAGATTTCCTACGCGACCGAAGCCGCGAACAATTGCTAGTTCTAGTATATAACGGGTACCTACATCGGTGTCGTGATGTACTTGCTGCTGCAACTCCAGAGTGTCCAATAACCTTTGCAGCTGTTGCACAGACAGCTGGGCCTGGCCTAATTCCTTTGAAGCGTTTTCTAAGGGGCCACCTGACTCTGGAAAAGGAAAAATATTTTTACTATTAGGTGCATTGACAGCATTTAGAGCTATGATATAGCTTGAAATGTAAACAAACAATATGGCCGTTCACTATTTTGACAGCGCATCCAGTGCTCTCCCTCCTGACCATGTGCAGCCAATGCGTTGAATGCAGTCCGGAAGTGTCGTCATAGCGTATTCATTTTTTGTCAACAGAATGATCGAATGTGCGCATAGAGAGCAATGAGCGCATTCAATGCGTAAAATGCTTGTCAACAAAACGCCCCTATTATTATCCTGTAATTTTACTTCGGGTAATCCATACTAATATTATAAATGCGGAAGTTAATATGTGATTTTTTGTGTTTTCTTTACGTCGCAACAGATCATCCAATTGAGCTGTGATTTGACACAGGGATAGTTAAAGACATGAAGTAGGACAAACGCTGGAAAATTTAAAAGTTTCTGTAGGATTGACTTCAACCTAATTTCACGTGAATGAACTATAGCTACAGATATAGCTTGCTTTAGCAAACTTATTTGCTATGATCAAGAAGTTGCCGTAGGTGCGGGCGTAGCCGAAGGCAAAAGCTAGTGTATTTAAAAGGTTCAACATTTGATGTGTTATACAAAAACGATTTCAAAATATACCTATTGACTAATATATCGATCTAGGAAAAAAAACTTTCAAGCCATGCCAAGGTGTATAAGAATCATGCTTAAAACAAAAATAATGCTATTAGATCCTGAATCTTCATGTATCAGCAAATATAGGTTATATTTTCTATTATTCAGCAACTTTTCGATACGAAACTACATAAATGGTGTTATATTTCAACTTGTTCCTAGTTTTTGAAAGCTCGATCAAATTTAAGTTATTTCCCAAATTAAACTAAATCACTGGTGCATTTTTACGACTTTATCCTTACATTCTGGTAGACCATATTTTACACGTGGTGTCTAAACAACACATCTCCGTAAGTTGATACAGCGAAAGAGTGGTAGTGATTTTAAGGTTTTAATTTTAATTATTAATCTCAATATTTAAACCGCAAGAGTTAAAAAAGAAGTATCTTTTATATAAGTATCATCTACATTAGCAAGTTAATTATTTAGAAAATTGCCTTTAATCATACCTATAATCCAGCTGGCAAGTCTTCCGCCTGGTGTTCCAGATACGAATCCTGCTTGAGGTCCCCTCATGGCCGACGTCGGACTAACCAGCCCTACGGGTGAAATTTATATGGCGACACTATTCTGATGAGTGTTTTGGATTTCCACGGCTAACTTCTTATTTAGTATAACAAATCCGCAATTGCCAAATGGTTTTGTTCTATGAACTGATGGCGTTTGATTGAATATCCAGGCACTACAAAAGACTTAGATATAAATAAACTGCAAAATAAGGGAGCAAATCTACTCTTTAAGAAAGGAGTGATAAAATAAATGTATCTAAGATTACTGGTGATAAAATTATAGTGCGTATTAAAACAGACGGTGATATTAATGCAAATAGTGAAATCCATAACACTCAACCGTACAAAACAACTAAAAGTAAAATAAATTAGAGTTATGAAAAATATAAACCTACAGATTATTCTAAAACATTACAGAATATCCAATGGAGTCTAACTAATATTAACCTATATAAATATTTTTAATATTATAAACAGAAAATATAGTATGGGGTAGAAGGTAAGGATGGAAACTAACCGGAGCAATAGGAATCACTGGAACATTTGTATAAAGTTTTCAAATCATCACCATTGTTTAGAGTGTCAAGACTAGAATTCATCAAGGATGTTGTTTCATTTGTACGTTGAGGACTTGCCATCAGTTGGTAAATTCTGAGGTCATTTTTTATGCTTTTTGGGTCACGCATCAAGCGCATTTTTTGTAGTTCAGTTTGGGAGTGCGTTGAAACTTTCGACGGTGACTCAATTAAAGTAACTTGCTGTATTAAATCGTCTTTTACTTTTAATGCAACATTTTTACTATTTTTATAAAACTTCTTCAGTATAGCACATTCTTTTTTAAGACTTTTGATTTTACTTATTAGGTATTCCTCTGCATTATTTACGACTAAATTATTTATTTCGACATCGTTTTCAAAAACAGAGTTCATTATGGACTTTATTATTGATTCTTTGTCGTCCATTTGAGTATCTTTACTACACGTTCCAGAATATTGATGTTTTGGATGTAATGTTTTTAACACTATATTGTTTATGTAAGCTGTTTGGTTATTATACCCATTGACATTTATTTGAAAGCTTTTATCACAGGTGTCATGTGCCAAAGATATAATTTCAGTTTCACAGTCACAATGTAAAACGTTTTTCTGGATATATTTTCCAGAGTATAGATGGTTATAAGTTGCTACGCTGTAACTTATTGTGGGAAAAAACATTTCAGTTTGACATTCAAAATTTTCTAATAATACTGGAGTACAATTATTATTAGTAAGATCTGTAGTTTGTTCTTTTAATGTGTCATTATTTATAGAAGTTATATTATTGCATATCTTTTGATTATAAGGTGGCACATTATTTACTAAGCTCAATACTCTATCATCAGTAATGGGAAATCGTATTTCTGTCTCACATTCACAATTAACTTTTTTGCAAGAAAAGCTGGTACGCCCTTTTTTGTCATTTGTATTTTGTGAAATTCTTGTATTATGTAGACTGTGTTCGGGATTCATTGCATCATGATATTGATTTTCTTCTTTACGCTCTTGTTCACTGTATATACGCCCTAAGAGACTTACGCCTTGTGATTGGCTGGAATCGTCTACGAGTTTATTATATTTCTTTTTTGATCTTAAAAACAAACTCTTTATATCCCTATATAATACAGGCGTATTCTTTGAAAGTAAGGTAAGATTTTCTAGTAATAAAATAATAAATGTTTCATCGACGAAGTTTTCTGTAGTTTTTATGGAGTCGGAACAAGGTTCTAAAGAGTTTCCAGATTTCGGATTTGGAATATTGCTTCGTGGAGATATTTTAATATCGCTGATCTCGTTTCGTTGTACCTGTTTATGTCTTTTTGTAGAGTTTTTTAATGTTGACATAATGTACTGTGAAGATGATTCATTTCGAAATTCTTTTTCTGTAAGAGAAACATCACTGCAGTTTAAAGAATCTATTGTATAATGAATTTTTGGAATAATATTGCAATTGACAAACGTTTTAAGATTGGTTTCTACTTTTTGAGAATTATATTCCCTATGTTTGTTGTGAAAGCTAGGTTCATCAGAGCGATATTTGAATTTTTGTAAGTTTGATGATTTTGGATGCTGTGAAAATTTAAAACTCAGTTTCTTCTCATTTAATTTTAAAGAGTTAGGATTTTTTTCTTTAACTTTCATTACGATTGACATAGTTCCATTGTTATCCTCGTTTGAATCCCTACACATAAAAATTTGTTCCAAATCGTATTTAGAAAGATCAATAACAATAGAGTTCGGATCAACACTTTCAAGAAAGATGTTGTTATGTGGAGACTCTGATGTTTGCATTTCTTGATTATTTTTAGGTTCAAATTCTGGATTAAATTCGGTATCACAACATAATTTACTTTTTATTTTGTAATTATCCAGTACTTCTTTCGTTGAACCGTTTGATGTAAGCTTAGTTGTTTTAGAGAAAACTGATTTTACTTTATGAAGTAAGGTTTTAGTTTTTATTTGAAAATCAGTTACTTCGACATTCGGGTTTTGATTAAATTTTGAACATTTATTATCTCGATTACTCTCAATTGTGACTTCTTTTTCATTAAAAGTAATAAAATTTGGTGATTTGTAGGCATTGTTGTATTGTGTAGTATCATCATCCGTACTGTTTTTTAATTTTGTCACATCTAAATATGCATTTAAAATACCTTTACCTAAGTCGGGAGATATAGACATATCAGGCGATGTATGACTATTTCTTTTACTACTTTTATTGATAGGTAAATAGTTTTTTGTTAATCTGCCAATGTTGTCCTTAAGAAAGTCAGTTATTTTTATATCCTTTTCTTCACTTTTGCTGCTATACACTTGTTCACAAATGTAAACTGTGTTTTTTAATAACTTCTCTAGTTCTTGAATACGTCTTTCTTTTTTGAAGCTATTACTTTCACGAGAGTCAGGCTTTTTGTTCCCTTCGCATGTATTGACTTCAAGAGAATTAATTACTTTTTTTTTGAAACTGTGAGAATATGAAGATTTGCCTATTTTTTCTGCTATTGAATATTTTTTTACTTGTGTTGCTTTAGAATCATAACCAACACATAAGTTAGAAAGCTTAGCATCCTTACAAGAAGTTTTATCGGACTCTGTGTCGGTTGATTCGGATTTCATTTCATCTCTAGAAACATTCTTTAACCAAAATTGTAGTAGATTTTTGAATAGAATATTTACAGGATTTAAATTAGATTGTCCAGTTTTTTCTTTTAACAATTTTTGAATAACCTGACTTACACGATGTCTCATATGATGGTATTTCATTTTATTAACATGCCCTTGATTATTGGGATACTTTTTAAAAATCTCGAACATAATTTTGTCAGTAATTTCATGGTGTCCCAAGGTAGATACATCGTTTGTTGGTGATTGCTTTTCAAATGAAGGTTCATTTCCTTGTATAATTTTGTAGTCACTTTTGCTAGAAGATTTTTTATTAACTATACTTTCACTATGAATTTCTGTATGTTTTCCAAGCAGCAACATATTTTCTCCAGGACATCTTAACTGGGGTTCCTTATGAATGTTTCTATATTTAACCAAGTTAGTGGATTTATTACTTTTTTTCATGAGATATATACTGTTGTTTCTGTTCTTATGAGAGAACAAGTAATATGCCTGTGATGGAGAAGTTTTTTTATCCATGAAGACTGAAGCATTCATTATACGATTTATAGGACTTTTAATCTGAATTTTTTGTGAAGCAGGCTTGATTGGGCACATGGAAACCTTTTTCTGAGAATTTAAGGAAAATTCACATAATAAAAACGAATTTTCTTTCGGTTCCGAGAATCTGCGTGAATTAATTTCGATTCTCTTGCTGCATTTTCTGTTACTGACACGAGGCAAGAAGGAAAGTCCAGATTTATTACTAATTTTAAATCCTTTTTGAAAGACACTTTCTTCTACACAATTCATTGAACACAAACTATTATATTTACATAAACCTTCGAATTTCTTTGAAAACGTTTTGTCTTTATCAAAAACTGCTAATGACAAAGGTAGAAGAACGTTGTCTCCGCTCTTTTCGTATGACCAATCTTTTAATAGATTTTGTGGTGTTTTGTAAAAGCTTGATAGTTCAAAGTAACTGGAAAGGGCTATTTTAGGGTTGAAAATACTTGATAGAATCGATGAATCATAAAATATTCCACATCTTGTATAATCACCACTAAATGGGGAAGATTCTAAGCTTGTGGCAGGAGTACCTTGAAGGGATAAAAGGAAATGTCACAGAGGAGGAAAAAAAAAATTAACGTCTATATAAAAAAAAAATACCTCTAGCAAATGGAATATTTTTTGTTTTAGTTTTTATAAAATTATTCCATTATTGACTAATTAATCAAGAGAATTAACAAAGCTTAACATTACTTATTATATGTGGGCAATTCTTATAACTTAAGGCAAATCTGACTCAAAGGGCAGTGGACATTTTGGTACTCGCTTCAATATAAATCATTGTAATATCGTTGAAAATGTTGCGTGTCAAAATGTTCATAGTTAGTTATAGATATTTAATGCAGTGAAGTTTGTTTGGAATAAATTTGAATCAGTTTCACCTCAAACTATTATTAGTCAATTATTACTAGATTATTATTTAGTTATCAACAATGCAAAGGAGATCATTCAAATTGGGCCCAAATAAAAAAATATCTTCGGTCCGTCAGCGCAAAACAACATTTAAAAATCTTTTTTTTCGATACATTTTACTACATAATAAGTCAAATTTTATTGATGGATAAAGGAATGCTCAAAGCTCAGTGTTGTAGTAATATTTGTTCAGGATCACCTTCCCAACAAAATTATGTAATTCTTTTTGCAAACCGCTAGTTCAACTTTTAATAAAATTAATGGAATCAATTTTTTTGATCTAAAAAAATTACTTGTACCGATGTGGTACTAAGAAATGCTCGTGCTGATGTTCCAAAAAGGAATATCTTTTTTTTCGGCCCGCACTTAGACATTTAGTGCCAATTTAGTATTAAACGTGAACAGTCTCCTTAACAATAAGGATCGTATTATTGAAAACAAAAGTATATATATAACATAAATAACTACAAGTTCTTAACAAAAAGAGTATAATAAAAACAATAGATAAAACCAAAGCGTGCAAAAAATCACAAAGATAAAAAATATACATTTTGTTACTTACGTGATGAAGTGTCTGTAGTAGGCCCTAATTCTTCAAGAAGAGGGTGAATTTTAGGAGTCGGTTCTCGCACGCCGAATGTGAGTAGATGTTGTCGATACAACCTGCATAATGAAAATCAAAAATTTATTCTGCAAAGCATTTAAGAGTCATTTATACACTTCGTGTTCTGTAATCTGTCCTATGGACTGCGCAATGGCCTCGCAAAATTGGCCACACTTTAGAAAGATATAAAATGAAACTGTGGTCTCTTTTCTCTTTCTAGGAACGCCCGCCATTTTGTTTGTTGATGTTTATAAAAATAAATAAGAAAGCGGCAAGTGACACTACAGTTACGCTTTGTCTCTGTTACATCTTTGCAACATTTTTTTACATCTGGCTAGGAAATGCACTGTCCATTTATCTAGGACAAGTCAATTATACTTATATTATAAATGCTGAAGTGTGATTGTTAGTTTGTCTTTCTTTAAATCGACAACGAAGCCATGAGCTCCTTGTATAGAGATAGTTTGTGTCGGACAATTTTTATCTCAATCGAGAGTTCCCACGGGAACAGATGTTGCTGCTCAAATTGCAAGTTTGATATAATGTTTTTTTTTTACAAACGATAGTACTTGGATCAAAAGAATTGCCTACGAAAATTCCAGCCAGATTTTTCTTTACTAATATATAAGGTCCAACCGTTCTAATGCCCGTCCTTTTGCAAAGCGAATGTACCGCTGTTAAGTATGAATTCTAAGTAAGAAATAAGTAGCTATTATTATCTTGAAATAAATTTATTAAAAAACAATTATATTCTATGTTGGTTATTCATTACATAAACGAACGCAGGGGGGCGTGAGTAATAGCTGGTGTCTCCCACTTGATAACGCCTTTTTTGCCATTATTATCTTTTGTGCGCTGCAGTCGGTCGGGTAGCTATGAAACGTGCGTAGCAAAAATATTGGTCATGCAAAACCAAAAGTTGACGGCTTCAAATTATTTGTTTCGATATTTTATTTCATTGACCTATGACACACTATGTTAATGACTAAGGTTTCCTACTTTGATATTTATGACACCAATGCTAAATGAGGAATCAGGTGAAAAAATAAACGAAAATAATGATCTTTTATCCCAAAACAAACCTACTTTATTTACTCTTAGTGTGTAAAATGTATTACAAAAATACTAAATACCACGCTTTCGTCACCAACGAGTGTTAACCCAAACTAATTGCACCCAAACTCGAGACGTTTACTGGTTACCATTAAAAAATAATCCCCTAGGTCTGTCCATCTTAGTTTTGTAAACCACTGTATATACATTCATATATTTACAGTAAACATATATGTTATAATAGTTATATCGATATCTGACATAATCGATATTGCCGATACAATTATTGATAGGGCTTTAGCGATTTGATTTACTTTGAATATATCACAGTTGACACAGATTTTGCTAAGAGTTTAAGTGAACAGCTTACTTTAGGGTAGGTTGATTAATAACTGTACTAACACCCGTACCTACTTTTTTATTTCCTTAAATAATTATATTGGTTTTATATGTAATAATACTTTCCTTAATTTACTAAATATTGATGTTACAGACATATAACGGTCGATTTTAGATTATCGAAATTAAAATCATTCCGCATCCTTACCTATGGACTTTGAGCACGGTAAGCCAAGTGCGGAACACATCCGGCGTCTTCGCTCGCAGGTGGTATATGAACTCATCTGCGTCTATATCTATGCGCCGGCGTCGCGCTTTCGCCGAGATGACAGACAGACCAACGTCTACGGAACCGTGTAGACGACCTCTTGCAACGTCTGTTGGGGACCGTGCATACACCAGTATGCCACCGTCTATTACGAAGAAACGCTGGAAAAAATATCGGAAATGTTAGCAACTCATGGGTGTACTAAAGAACTTTGCGTTTTAACCTTACAATTGTATAGCTGGTTCCTCCACTTGGCCAAGTGTACAAACTGAATGCCCGCCCGGGTTGAGGAGCATAGGAGGGGAGAAATAGGAAAGGGAAGGAAGGGAAAAAAATAGCTTAGAAATTACTAAAATTCTGGTTACGTAACACTTGAACGGCCCCTACATACTATATAGTTAATACAAAAAATCACTTCAGAAAGCATTTTAATAGGACATGAACTATTACATAGCAGTGATTTACGGTGATTTTTTACCTGGGTACAAATAATAATAAAAAAAATTTTTGGACATTACATACAGCGCCATCTGGTCCCAAACTAAGCAAGGTTTGTGCTATAGATACCAGACAACAGATACAAATACATACATATTATATATATTTCTTTTTTTGTAAATACATACAACATTATACATAGAAAACGACCAGTCTCAAGAGAATCACAAATGTTCATCACATAAATGGTTGTCTAGTGCGGGAATCGAACCCACGCCCCTCGATTCAGCAGTCGGGTCAAAACACACTGAGTCTCGGAGGCGACTATCAGCTTTATAGTGCCCACTGTAATCATAATAGAGTGTTCACTGACATGATCGGACTGATAGAACCGATGAACGGTGGGAAAGTAAGGTCCTATAGTGGATATCCTGACCCGACAAACAAAGTGTGGGATTGCAACTCAGTAGGTTGCAACGCAGGAAGTCGCTCGAGGAGGAACTCACTCACTCACTAACAAAAGCAGTTGGTGAATAATGAATAGTTCATAATGTTCACTTTTACTAACGACCCCACACCCAAAACCAAGTCAATACAGAAGGCCATTTCATTAGTCACCGGAACCTTGTTTTCTTTGTATAACCTTTAAAGTTAATTCTAGTTTGCGTAACATGTTCGGATATTGATAAGGGGGCATGTGTAGTGTTCAGTGCAACAAACTCTTCTGACCTTGGGTATTTGGTCGCTTGAAATAATGTGTCGTTGTAAGTTTACATAATTTCAATATGCTGGCAACTGTAGTTTGGATTTTTGACTATCGGGTCAGAAAGAAAAAGGAGACCTGTTTTTCTTTCTCCAGGAACCTTAGCTCATAGTCCTCCGCGCCGGTCCATGGGCGTAGCCAGCTTTTAGATTAGGGGGGGGGGGGGGGGCGACCTGATAGAAAATGTCATTTTAATATAGTAAACATTTTCATTTTGTGCCAATTCCTTCAGGTTATCGGCATCTAGGGCGGTGGGGGGGGGGGTGGGGGGGTGGAGGTCAGCCCTATACCTCGCTACGCCCATGCGCCGGTCCAGAGCTGGACTTTATCGTGGTTTTTTCCCTGTGAAAACTAACTTACGAAGTGTGAGTTTTTAATTTTACTATAGCGTTTGCGTATTCGAAAACAGCGCTACATTAAAAAATCGTCCAACTGCGAGTCGGACTCGCGCACGAAAAGGGTTCCTTACCATTATCTATAAAAACGGCAAAAAATCTCGTTTGTTGTATGGAAGCCCCCCACAAATATTTGTTTTATTTTAATTTAACAATTTATTTTATAAGTGAATATATAACTAAATATTCCGTGAATATTTCAAGCGTCTACCTGTTGCCGTTATCAATATCCAGCAAGCAAAAAAATCACGTTTGTTGTATGGGACCACCCTTAAATATTTATTTTATTCTGTTTTTTAGTATTTGTTATTATAGCGGCAAGAGAAATACATCATATGTGAACATTTCAACAGTCTAACTATCAGGGTTCATGAGATACAGACTGGTGACAGACGGACGGACAGTGAAGTCTTAGTAATAGGGTCGCGTTTTGTACCCTTTGGGTACGGAACTAGATAAAGGCTCATAACGCGTTCGCCATATGCTGCTTCGTTTCATTTATTTCCTTGACGAAAACGAGACAGTAATAGTTGAAACTTTCTCATGCTGCGGGCTGTTCCATCTGAAGAATAGCATCATTGACAAATAATACCTTAATATGAACGCTTTCGATAAGAATTACTTAAAAAAAAATCACGGTTCATATCACATCATATACATATCAAACACAAATAAAATTTACCTTAAACCTTAGACTAATTATGGTAAAAATGCCGTAATTTTTTTTAGTAAAGGCTTGTTAAAGGTTAGTTAACTTGGTAATTGAATGTTTTTAAGAAATAAAGTATAATGTAAGACTCTTTTCTGACCCGGTGGTAAGAAATGAAAACTACAATCGCCATGTTAAAATGGTATAACTTATAACGACACTAGCGACTCAACACCCAAGGTCAGAAGATCAGAAAAGAATGTCGAGTTGTTATTAAATACCTAGAATTTAATTATACTTCAAGCTATGGCTATAGCTGTTAAGTAACTGTGAGAATTTCTGCAACTAAATGAATTTTAAAAATTGCTGAGTAATATTGACTTGTTACCTTGTGCCATCCTTTCAGCGGCCATTTTCTTTTTTTGTGTAGGTATCCGTTGAAGACTTCAGGTCGCTTGTCGTACCGCTGTCCGTCTTTGAGACCCTCTAGCACTTCCCATTCGCTGCCGCGGCGTCGACTGCGAAAAAACCACATAAAGTTTAAATAAAAAATGCCTAACTTTCATTATATTTATATTTATTTTTGCTTTGTGTATTTTATATATACTTTATTTACGTGGAATTTTAAAAAAAAGAACGCTGTTTATTGTTTATGGTTTGCCCACAAAAATATTTATTAATTCTGATTCAAATTTTCATGACAGCTTCCAACCCCCATTTAACTACATTAGGGGATGAATTTTGCAATATACTTCGTTGATGCTCGCCTACGTTATAATCAAAACCTCTGTGCAAAGTTTAAAGTCTCTAGACACAAAAATATCGGAATTCTCATACAAATTTTCATCCCCTAGTTTTTTTCTCTAAGGGGTAACTTTCCAAATGATGAAACACGTCATACTTTAAAAAAAAACCGCAGTGTGGGCGCACATTAAAGGGCTGAAAGGGAGGGGTGAATATTTAGTTATATTCTCACTTAAAAAATAAATATTTAAATTAAAATAAAATATATATTTAAGGTCCCATACAACAAACGTTATTTTTTTTTGCCGTTTTATAGATAATGGTACGAAACCCTTCGTGCGCGAGTCCGACTCGCACTTGGTACCAAGCGTTCGCGGGAGGAAGTTTCTCTGAAATCGCACTGTACGCGACCATTTCGGCTCGAAAGTGTGAGAATAAATTCCATGCCGATGGCGAGCGGTGTGATGATAGAAAGTAGCCGTGGGCATAATTTCGAACAATTCCTCAGAACATATCCCAATGCACAAGAGCGGTTGAACACACACAGGGAGGCAAAGTCTCTCCTCAGACTTAAGGGCTCGATACGGCAAGTGAGTTTGGGATCGTCGATAATTCTCTCAGCCCGTCGTTGAATCGAGTCAAAAGGGCCAAGCTGGTATCCGGGTGCACCTGCCCAGAGATGGCAGCATTTCTCCATATGGGGCCAAACTTGCGATTGTGAAGCAGAATCCTTTCGCACGATTGCGTTGAAAGCTCTGTTGGCATGAGCGCACGCCACCATCACATACAACTATTTTACTATTGGTGGAGCATGAGTCGTTTCGACAAATTAGTTTATCTTATATTTGAGCTGCATTTTGTGATGTTAGCGTGAAATAAGCGCGGAAGAATGGAGGAGAAGTGGTAAAAGTGAGAAAAGAAGAGAATAGATAGGCGGTAAAGGTTGTATACAGATTTATAAATTAAGCTATAGTGAAACAACGTTCGCCGGGTTTATTATAATCTCACCTCCGGGATTTATTAGTCCGCGGCGGCGGCGGTGGTGCCCTCACCGCACGATCTCCGCTGTCTGCGGACAAGCTGGCGGTCTCACCCGAACAGTCGGAGTCAGAAGGCGCCCGACGGAGAGCCGCCGCTCGTCCAGAAGCACCGCGGCGACCTGACCCTGTGGAACATAGGTATTATTTAAGATTCAGGCTAATTAGAATCTAATATAAATTGATTTAAACTATAACCTATAATTATGAACATTTTGACATTTAAAATACGTTATTATCATTTATTGCTAAGCATATCCATATTATAAATGCGAAAGTAACTCTGTCTGTCTGTTACCTCTTCGCGCTTAAACCGCTGTATCAATAAGGATGAAATCTGGTATGGAGATAATTTGAGTCCCGGGGAAGGAGATAGGTTACTTGAAAATTTCTTGTGTAAGTCGGTTTTTTCTCTATAATCAAGGAGTATATCGTTGAAAACTTACACCGATTACCGAATTTAGGGTCCTTATCCAAATAAATCATTTTGTATTCAGGACTGTTTTAATACCTGTGAATTACTTTTTGAGTTATTCAAATCGGACATTCCATTCAAAAGAATTTAAAAATGTCAATCTAAACAAAATAGTAATAGAAAACCGTGATCGGCTCATACGCGAAGACGGCTCTCTACTTCTACTCTCTCCATTCGCAGCGGACGCAACCAACATTGAATATTTTGACTTTTTTTCAAAAAAAAAAAAAAAAAAAACTTTGAGAATAAAATAAAGGTTTATGGATGAAATATAAATTGTAATTTGAAAAAAAAACTACTTTTGTCATGCATAAAGATATACATTTACTCTACGTTCATCCTAAAATGTTTTAAAAATAAAAATCCATCGGTGCGAAGCCGCGACAGATCGCTGGTGGATAAATATAATGCTTAATGCGACTATGCTTAATAGCGATATATGATAATAACGCGATTTGAGTAGCAGCACCGTTAGTTTGTTCGCCACCTTAATGGTTTAACAAGTTTGTAGTATATAGTTTGGATTTAAAATTAGATTCGGATCACCTTAACTATAACACCAGAACCGGCGTATAATAATAAAATGCATTAACTTCCAACCAATGTAATTAATTAGGCAGTACCAAATAACTTTAACGATAACAAATATGTGTTTTAACGACTGAATCAATTAAATAACTAATAAACAGATAGTTTCTTTAGTATAAATAAATAGTTGGTTTGTAAGTAGAACTATTTTCGAGAATACGTCGCAACAGGAATGCACAGCGCGGAATGATCTAAAGAAGCGGCTAGGGAGTAGATAAATCCTGTGTGGTGGCGTGCCTATATAAGAGGTCAATACCTAGCAGTTAAAACTCACACAGTAAAGTCCAAAGACTTCCATTTCTCGCACATTTTTTTTGCTATGGTTTTAAAACAGGGATTCCCAAACTATTTTGGGCAAAAGTCCCCTTTTCAAAAATGAACTGATACCTCAGACCCCCATAGCCAAATTACTTTAAAAATCCCAATAATTATTAATAGAAATTACGTAAAAATCGGTAATTATTATTTGAAAAAAAAAACATCAAAATATTAGTCATTCTTAAAACAAGCTGGTTCAAGTTACGCAACTTATGCAGTATCTTGAAAGTATCAAAGAACTTGGATTAATTGAAAATCAGTTTTTGTCGAGTATATCGACCCCTTTTGGAAATCCCTGTACTTTTGACCGTGCTTTTTTTGAGTGCGGACTTTCTTTCGACTCCCTGGCTCAGTGGTTAATGACCCGACTGCTGAATCGAGGTGCTGGGTTCAATTTTCGCACAAGACACACATTTATTGTTTGTTTTGTATGCATATGTATGCATTTACATAAAAAAGGATCGAGATACCTATACGGGAGAAAGTCCACTCTTCTCTTCTACTTATTATTATCTTAATAATAGGTTTTATGCATCTTCTTATATTTATCCTTAAAACATGTCTAAACAACCTACATACCTTTCTCAACCTCACTACATATTTTTTCTCTCCGCAAAGACTATACCTATGATCAGTGACTGCTTGACTGTATTCTTATTATAGGTGGGAATCAAAACATAAAAATATGGTTTTCGCTCACGTTTGGTCTCCTGTTGCGAGGGCTCACTGACGCCATGCTTGAGCCCTGCCTGGGTCTGGTGGGACATCGCGCGGTTACCACCCGTGTTTAGCACCAGCCATTTCACATTCGCTGCAAAACAGACAAAAACAGGCCATAAACGAAGGAAAGGAAATATATACTGATGAAATGATAATCCCCCTTTTTTCAAATTCGGATAAAAATAATGGAAAATCCGTAGAAGATTTCACTCTACGGCGCCGATATCGGTTTTAATGCCATATTACATAACGTAAATGTTGCAATAGAATTCATTTCAATAAGGAAATGTTTGCCCACAGAAAATAACTGTCTTACCACACATTGAATTACATGTTAATAAAAAAAAAAAAAAAAACCATGACTTTCCCAATTCAATTAATCTTGCAAATCAGAAAATTCAATCAAAACATTCTGAAATTCTCTTGACGTAACATAAACAAATAAACCTAATGTCAACATTCTTCGATGAAGCATCGAGTGGTAATTGAAAGGAAATTCAGACTCTCAGGGTGATTTTCTAACTTCAATGGTAATCGTTATCAAGTCCATTTCAAGTACGCATAGGTAATGAATGATAAACAACATCTATACGCGCGTGATAATGGACAAGAAAACGATCATCAATGCAGTTAGACAATCGGCAAGCGGATTTACACTTCCACGTCGCTTAATTATTTCAACTACTATCATAAATTTTACTACATACCAAACTGAATCAAAGACACCGGATTTTTCATTTTCGCTCCACACAGTTCACATAATTAAAACAAATCACATATTTTTCACATTCACCACTTACATAAAAGAATAAATAAGTTAAATAAAACTAAATAACGTATTTACAATATAAAGATTTATTTTTATTTACAAATTATTAATATCACAGTTTGTTCCTAACACAAATCAGTTACTGCAGGCAGCGATAATATCGATAGGCAAAGTACTTATCTGGAACCAGATTACCGAAATGTACTTGAGTCATATCAATAAATGAATGATTTGAACTAGATAATGGTAACCGAGTACATCCTAACTAATATACATATATTTGTAATAGTCTGTTTGTTTGTTATTGCTAAACATCTCTACGGAGCAACGAATTGAGCAAATTTTTTTTGGCACAGAGGTTGTTGAAGGGAAAAAATAAAAGTTCCCGTAGGAATAAGTGTAACTTAATTCACAACTTCCAGAAGCAATAACTTACTGTGACTTAATTCAGAAGTTCTCGCGGGAGTAACTGTGACCTTATTCAAAAGATCACGCAGGCATAACCGTGACCTAATTCAAAAGTTCCCGCAGCAATAACTGTGACCTAAATCAAAAGTTCCCGCGGGAATAATTATGAGCTAATTCAAAAGTTCCCGCAGGAATAACCTTGACCTACTTCAAGTTTCCACAATAATAACTGTAGCCTAATACCACGTAGAAAAATTATACTCCCTCTTTCGTAAAAAGGAAATACCGTAGAAATTTTACGCTGATAGCTGAAATTATATTTACATGTTTTTCGAATCCCACGGTTTTACCTGCGGAACTGAGGAACTTTCGATCGGGATAAAGTATTAAATTTGTCTTCCTTCGTCCCTAATCTTATCTCGGTACCACAAATAAAGCCAATTGTGTGCACTATTACGACGTGAAAAAAGGTACACAATAAAAAAAACGAGTTGCACTCCGGGAGTGCCGGCAGAAGTGAAAACCTTTACACACGATTCGCGCTTAACACTCAAATATGTCACATGTCTTTGACACTGTCAAGAAATAATAATGTTTGTTTATTTACTTTTTTGACGTAGTATATTTGACATCGCAATCTGTCATAGAATTAAAATTCCATATCCAACCTCCCTGTACTACTCATAATCGCGAATACTAAAAATAAAAATTATAATAGGCGTGGCATTACGGTTTCCGTATTACGTCCTGTACTACTCATAATCGCGAATACTAAAAATAAAAATTATAATAGGCGTGGCATTACGGTTTCCGCATTACGAATTTTCACGATTAGGACACGTGACCTGACGCGAGTTTATCATTTTTCACCCAAACCAAAAAAAGTGCACAACGCCGCTAAAGAAGTTTTTACTTCAAAAATATTGTTATTTTAAATAAATTATTATTTTTACAATTTGTTAAATTTTTACAATAATGTCGAGATTATTCCCTACATACAAAGAAACAAAATTAGATTTTGCCTGTTTACAATATCAGTTGGTAAGGATTTCACTAAACTATTTTTGTTTTTGAAGTGAAAACGTCTTTAGCGGCGTTGTGCAATTTTTTTGTGATGGGTAAAAAATGTTAAACTCTATAGGACGAATAAAAAGTAAGAGGAAATTGGGTTGATGAATATATCCAGGTTGTATGTTATCACTTCTGCCGGCACTCCCGGAGTGCAACCCGTTTTTTTTTTCAGTATTTATGTATACAGGTCGATGGTAGAACCACAAAGAAACAATGATACAAGAGACATTCTACACCTGTTGAGAAAATAAGTTTGAACCGTACGCACATATCGCAGTATAAGGTAGAATAGTAAGTGATATTCATTTTGAAATCCGGGTTCACAATGCGGATTTAAACCGAAAAGAATCCGGCAAGAAACAACAAAGTTACTGTTTTTTTAAAAAAATCATTGGGTTAACAACATAGCTAGTGCATATCGTCATAAAGAGAATACAAATGCAATCATCAATGCTTTAAATAAAATTAAACGATATAATTTTTATTATTTTCATTTTAATTTAATTTACCAATGCGTCTTGTAATTGGAAATATTCACTTCAACCCATTGATTTTTATCATTTACATAATCTGAAATATTGTAGTATGCTTTTTTACAAAGTTGTTGTTTGAAAAAAGATTCGAATTTAATTATTGATAGGTTTTGAATATTATTAAGAACTTTGTTGAAAAATTGTTAAATTGCCCCATAAAAAAGCTACTAATTTTGTGTAGACGTGTATCATGCAACAACATTATTTTTACTTCTAGTATTTACTAGACACGACACGTTTCTTGCTGAAAATAATAAATATTTTTATGAACATATAAAAGATTTTCATACTTGTTCTGCGACGCTTAAGTTAAAATATTTACTTTCCTCAAACTATTGTATTTACATCAGCAGCGCTACCCCACAATAAGATACCATGTCGCCACTCAGCATGCTTATTTGTCCTATATACCATTGGTAACATTTTACAGTAGAAGAACTTTTTGCTATATTTAAAAAAAAAAAAAAAATTATAGATTTGAAGGTATTAAGAAAAGTCATAGTTGGTTCACAAAACAAATAATTTAAATACCGAAATAGGGCAAGCAATTTGGTGCTTAATGAGCTAGTTTCTTAAATGTTTATATTAAAGTATCCACAAATAATGATTTCTTTATTAGAATTTCTGATTTTGCTCAGCACTTTTCAAAATTATCATAAATTGCTCAAAAGCGTTTGTATTATTAAATAAATAAACACAACACAACACTCACAACAATGAGATGCTCAACTTCTATACATAATAGCTCGGCAGTTCGATCAACTGAGTGGCTCACAATATCTTTAAGTTCCTTAGACTTAAGCTTTTAATAACTAACAATTCACTTTTATTTACATTTCCCATTTAACCAATAAAAAAATGTAAAGGATGAGGTGATTTTGACAGATTTTATTAAACTTCTCAAAACATAAGCACGTGCCCCGTACGCACGCTTACACACACACACACACACACACACACACACACAAACACACACACACACACACACACACACACACACACACACACATAAATCTCACTGCACTCACACACACTCGAAAGTGTGTCCCCTGTACACTGGCTAGGCAAAAAATACAGCGGTGCGTAAATATAGCACTAGACTAGCCACTACTCTCGCACTCACTGTTAAAAAAAGATAGGAAAATATATCCCTTTTTTACTTACTCGCAGGTATTTGTTTTTAAGTTGTTAGTCCGCGATGGACTCCTAAACAACTGAACCGATTTTGATCAAACTTCGTAACTATCTGTTATTTGATACAACTTAAAAGATAGGATAGTTTTTATCTCGATCTGTTAAGTCCGAGCCGGACTCTGGCACTTTAGGTAAAAACCAACTTTCGCCGGGACCGCTAGTAATATTAAATCATTTGAATTAAGGGTTCGTTTAAAGTCAAATAACCAGGAAATAAATAATATTAGTTCTAAATAAATGTTACAACTCACACTTAATAAAAGCAAGTTTTCAAACATTATTTTCAAGTTAAGATACCGTATATAAATTGCGGTTATTTTAATAATAATTAAAATACCGGTTTCAAATTGTTTATGTAGCTAATTAACAAGAAACAAGGTTCTGGTTTCATTAAATGTGATCGTAATTCCTAATTTGCTTATAGATAAATACACTGCTGTAAACTGTAGCGAATATAACATGAATATTTTATTACAAGGATGTTTTGAATTCAGGAATCTATTTGATTTTTAGGGAGAAACGGGACCCTATTACTAAGACTCCGCTGTCCGTCCGTCCGTCTGTTACCAAGCTGTCTCATGAACCGTGATAGTAAGACAGTTGAAATATTTACAGAAGCTGTATTTCTGTTGACGTTATAACAACAAATATTAAAAAACAGAATTAAATAAATGTTTAAGGGGGCTCTGATACAACAGACGTGATTTTTTTGCTCGTTTTAGCTCGATATTGATATATATACGGCAACAGGTAAAAATATTCACAGAATGTTAAGTTATATATTAATTTTAAAAATAAATAATTAAATTAAAATAAAACAAATATTTAAGGGCGGTTCCCATACAAAAAACTTGATTTTTGCCTTTCTATAGATAATGGTACGGGACACTTCGTGCCCGAGTCCGACTCGCACTTGGCCGATTTTTACTTATATAGCGCCGACAAAAGTGGCCGTTTTTAGCTGAAACGCTATCTACAACTCGCAGGTATATTCAAGATACAATACATTACGTTCCAAAGATAGCTTATAACTAGTTCTAAATAATTGGTTTGTTACATTATTGAAATGTCTTTTATATGAAGGGGAAATAAAAATAGTTATTTGTTATACAAGTGAGTAAAATCGTTTTTTGGTAGAAGTGCCGACTTTAAATACTGAGCATAGCGAGGGATTAAAAGGCACGAGACCGAAAAAATTTGCTCACGCGTCCAACATACAACTTTTCACCTCTACCAGCGAGAAAAATATTTACTACTACAACCTTTGCCATTGCTATCAAAACAACGTATGATATTTTTTAAGTTAGCTGTATTGTATTGTTTTTTTTTCATCATCGAGTTAATATACTAATACAATGACTGGTCAGAAACAAATTTCGGGACAAATACTTAACCTTGTTCATTTTAATTAAGAATATAACTACATAGCATTTTTTCGTTTTTAAGTGAGTTTTTATAAATTATAAGTTTATACAGCTAACGTAAAAAATATCATACGTTGTTTTAATACGATGGCAGAGGTTGTAGTAGGTACAATTCCGAACGCAACTTCAATTTAAAAAAAAAACAAAGTAAAATGGCAGCAAGCTAGTTTTTTGAACATAAGATTGTTTGGTTTCTTTAGTGTGTTTTACTTAAAATCCGTACTTACTAACATCGTAACGGTGCTTACAATTGACTTGATTTTTGGGAAAGAAATAGCTTTAGGGTCTAAGAAAATCCGGATCTAGTGTTGCTACACGGATAAGCATTTTCGTGGGTTAACAACAACCAATACACGCTATCCGACAAACGAATGAACTGAATATCATTATTCTCATACAAATATTCATCCCCTATTTTACTATCTAGAGAACGATATTTCCAAAAACGGTAAAACACATTTTTTTGCATTTAGCTCCAAAAATGATGGATTTCCATAGATACCAAGTCCCAACCCCATTAAGCCTCTCTAGAGAATGATTTTCCAAAAAGGCAAACTTTTAACCCCCATTTTAGGGGACGATTTTTGCAAAATATTTTATTAGTGAACCTTAGATCCAGTAGTTTGGGTTATGCATTGATATATTATTATCATCATGATAACATCATGCGTCATTATGCCACGGAGACTTAAATAAGTATTTAGGTTCAAAGTTATCATTTAATGTAGGTATATAACTTAATTAATTCAACACAATAACAATATCTTAACTAATCAAATCCTACTTAAAAAACAAAAATTAATCTATGTATTACCCAAACTGGCATCGCTCCCAGAATGCTTGACGCATGGCCATATTGAATTGCAATGCCAAGTTCAGGGTTAAGCAATTTATTTATGTATGTTTACAAACGCTTTGTTAAATTTCATGCGGATAGCTTAAGCGGTGATATAGAATATTATAGTTCATTTATATTGTTGTTGTATTGTGTAATTATGTAGTTGATAAGTCCATTTGTAAGTAACGGCGCAGCTCAAAACTATGGCATACCCTAACAAAAACGAACCGTTTCGACCAGTGTACAAAGACATATTGCACTATTGAAGCATACAAAGAGACACAGTTCCACGAAAGACCACCTCGTAATAAAAATAATAGTCAAAAATAGGTAAATTCACTTGATTAAGGTTTGAACTATAATATATTTTTTTTCACGTCAAAAAGTGTACTCAAGACTGTAACAAAATTAATTAAATTCTTGCAAACTTAACTCGTTTGTGTACGCGACATCTTTGCCTGCATTTGAATATGCACGTTTTACTTTTATATTTATAATTAGCCGTAAACATAGCTAAACAACGATAAAAATGAAATATAAATATAAACATAAAAACAAAGTCAAAGTGGTGTAGGTAGGTATGCGGTTGAAACGCTGTCATTTTGGCGCGCTTGTTGACGCCGAAGTCTATGCAAATAATATTACCTTTTTTAGGATTTATACTCCTAATTAATTTTAAAATATTAATTTTTATATATTAGCCACAGTTCTTTTTAAACAAGACCCTCACGTGCGTGCACGATACCCACTTGACCGGTTTAAACGTTTTCAGAGAACCCTAAAAAATACCAAGATCTGACAGAGCAGGCTTAAGACATAGTGATCTGAAAATAAATCGCTTTAAGCTTTACTTGTAAATAGCAATGGCGTGATTTATTCAAGGTCGCCCAAGACATTAGATCAGAATGATGTCATAGATAGAACATGGGATGTGTCGATATTACTAATTGTATCACTAATGGAATTTGAAATGCTTTATTGTTTTTACCTGACTACGGTGGGTTATATTCTAGCAGTCTAAGTAGATGTGTAAATTAGCATATTCATCTGTTAGCTAATAACTCCGATATCAGGTAAGTACTCATAGGATGTCATTTGATGCGTCTTAACAATTACGCGTGGTATCTATTCCAAGCTGCATTCAAAATCATCGTATTACACCAACACTGAACCCTACTTTAACCTGATGAAAACAAAAAAGACAATAACCGGTGTTAGAACTGTCATTTCATACAACTCACTAAGGCTATGTTCCAAATCACGCCGAGTAATTGACGCCCGGTAAAGTTGAAAAATCAACCCGTTCTGGAACGAGTGTTTGACAGTTAATTTTCACACTGACAGGAGTGATTTTCAACTTTCTTTATTGGAAAATTACTCTAGCCCGGGCGTCCGAAAACCACTTTTTTAACTTCCTCGTTGCAATTTGGAACGCACCCTAAAAGTCACTTTGACAGTTATGCCATTAGGACACTATTAGGGCGTTCCTTCTGAGCCGCGTTGAAATTAAATAGTAAAAACTCATTTTAGAACCAACTACCCGTTCCGTCTGAGAGCATCTGATGATTTCAGCGGCGCTATTATTGTCCAAATGTCAGCGTATGTGTACAGGTTTGAATTTGATTTTTTTTTGAAGATAATGATAAAGATATAAAGTTATTAATGCAAAAATTAACTTTTCTCTAAAAAAAACAACGTTATACGTATTTTTCTCAAAGCATTCACTTTCACATTTGACAGCTGTCAAAAAGTAGAGCAAACTACCCACCTCCCGACATGGGTTTTTGGTAGCAACATTTCGTAGCAAAACCGCTCGGACGAAACGCTAAAAGTCAATATTAGATTTTGCTACCAATAGCATGAAACACAAACCGCTAACAATTTCTACTAAAAGTAGCAAGATGGAACGCCCTATATGATACTTGCTCTAGGTTGGTGTCAACGTTGTTACACGTTCCAAAAGGCATAGTGTTGACACCCAGGGTTAACTCCAAACGAGATAGTGTTGAAACACTTTGAAACAAACACAAATTGAAACACTAACTCCAGGGGTAAAAACCGAAAGACCCCATGTAGAGTGACAAGAGCCTACGTCACTAACCAGCCATATTATGTCGTTTATCGTAGTCTTTTTCAAACTTGTTTGAGTTGTATGTCTCTAGGTTTCGTATGATGACATAGATGATTCTTTCTATTAGGAAAAAAAACCAGCCACGGTATTTAATTTAAACCATAGGGTAAATGACCTCTCATTGTATTATCCAACATGGCGGATTTAAAAAATATATTAAAGCAACCGATTTTTTTATCAACATACGAAATGGCTTAGAATCGAAATTTCTAGGGAGTTTTGTGGTCGCTGATTACAAATCGGATTTAGAATCAGCGATTCCAAAATTCCCAAGATATTTCAAGCAAGATCAAAACAGGGTGAAATTACCCCTTTACCACAGACGCGGTTGTTTGCGGGAAAATCTAATTTTTATTTGTTCAAAAATAAAGTGAATGCAAACAGTTTCATTCAATTTGGTGCCATCAGACAAAATTCTGACCTTCATGCATTCATTTCCTCTACTAGTAGGTGCATTCCATTTTTAAACTTCCAATTGTTATTTACTGTTCTTATGTCCTTGTCAAAAGGAATACATTACTTCTTAAATTATGTACTTATGAAAAAAGATTTAAAATAAATACAATTTACAATCTTATACAGGACAGGACATAGATTTTTGCCATTTTTAGGGTTCCGTACCTCAAAAGGAAAACAGGGACCCTTATAGGATCACTTTGTTGTCCGTCTGTCTGTCAAAGGCCTTTTTCTCAGAAACGCGTAAGGGTATCACTTTGGAATGAATATCAAATACTAAGGTCTACGGCCCCCTGAATCTGTAAAAAAACAGACTCCTAAGTCAACTCAGTAAAAGAATACGGCCATTTACGTCGCATATTTTGGCATTCAAAATCAAATCAAAACTTATGTGGTAATTCCCATTGTCCCAGTTTTAGTATGTATAAAAAAATACCAATAGGATATTTTCTTTTTATTCAAAACACTTTGTCATATGTGTATGTATAACTAGCATTTTCCCGCAACTTTGCGTAGACTAGTAAAGCTTTTAATAGTTGATGGTTTTACGTACAAAAATATCTGAATTCTCATAAAAAAAATTATTACCTGTTCTGCCCCTAGCAGATGATTTTTAAAAAACGGTAATACATGTCAATTTTAGTTTACAAACTAAAGGGTAAATATTATTTTTTTTTGAATTTAGCTTCAATTTGGCAGAGTTTCATACAATCTTCCAACCTTTATTAGTGGAGCCCCACGTCAAGTAAGGGACCCACAAACAAGTTTCTGAACTCCTACAAACCCCTAAGGTGAATGCGTGAACAACGCGCACTTCTTCGAACTGGTTACTGATTTAATTAATGAATTCATTGTGACTACGTGACTTTATTATAAAGTTAAAATAGTTCATTTTGTTTACAAATTGGATTGATAGGTTGTAATTGAAACTGCTTCTAGTTTTATTTATGCAAGTCATTAGTTTTTCCCGACTACTACGGAAGGATATGATTATAGTAGTCTACGTATGTATTTTAGCATGGTCATATGTGACCTCATATTAAATCCAACATGGCAGATATAATTTGCATAATAATTGGAGCAATAAAGAAAATATACACAAATATATACCTATATATTTACTAGCTGAACGGGCCGACGTTGTTCTGCATGATACCGACTGCATTGCCATCTGCCGGGCTGATTTGTGAATCTAAACCATCCAGCTACCCTTACGCATACAAAAAACTTCATGCAAATCGGTCCACCCGTTTCGGAGGAGTACAGAGACATACGCGCGTACAGAAGAATCTTTATATGTCACTGTACTCCTCTTAAACGAGTGGACCGATTTGATGATTTTTTTTATGCGTTTGGGTGGCGCCCTGGATGGTTTAGATTCCTTAGTACCTCCTGGACGTTTTTTAACTCCTTTTCTACGTGTTCCGGGTCACACAAATCGTAACCACGATTAGTTAGTGACGTCACAACAGATGTCAGGTGACGTGATGAAGCTTGCAGGTACCTATCAGTATGCGTAGGTTTTCGATATACAGATTGTGCCAATAAGTCATATAGTTTCACTGTAATTTTAATATATAAGAATGGTACGGATCTATTTCCTATATCTCACACGTAAAATTTATATCAGTCACAAGTACAAATTATGCACCCATTCCCGAACATTTTTACAAATGAGTGAAAAACGCGAAAGTTTAAATTAAATATTCATCCTATTTTGACAAATGAGCTATCGCTAGGTTCTTCTTAGTGGTCGAAGTGTCACAAGCTATGTGACGTCTTATAAAATCAAACAAAAACTGTCCGGCCGCAACTACTTCTTATTGTTTTTCTTGATAACTAGGAATTCTGGCAAAAAAATTGACGTTATATTGGATCCGCCATCAAAAAACTAATAAAAGATTAGAATTTAGTTTCATCAAAATCAAAGTTTTTTTGTAACAAAACAAAAAAAAAAAAATTAATAATAAACCAGTGGTTCAATATTTATTGAAAACTAATTTAATGGTTTGATTCTGGGTGAAGGGGAATTGATTGAGAGGTCATTCTAAGTTAAGAGGTACTCTAGACATCCACTGTGTAAAACTAATATTTTTATGAAATTTTTATTTAAATTTTATCTCGTTAAACTTACCCTTTTTTTATGGACACTCAGATTAATTACTTAACTTCACTTTATTTAGTCACAATTGGTTCTCAAACATGAAAAACATCCCTCCCCTGGTCTGTCCCCTGACCAATTCTCTTTGTCTACAAATCGTTCTAAATAAATTTAAATTTAATGAATAGTTCATCAGGGTTGTTTCAGTAACTAGGAAAAATAAATTATTAAAGTAAAAGTATTTGTCATTTTATTTTTATAAAAAAAAGTTATTCCCACATTAGTCCCTCATTTTTCGCATTGCCTCCCCTGGTTTTTTGTATTTCTTTAAAAATGGCAATTGTATGCTTTTTTTCTACAAGTTGCGATCTCGGCAACTGTAAATTTCACGTGAAGTTAGCAGCAAGCGTCACGCGAGCCAGCCGCGCGGCCATTATGCACGCAATTTCGGTGGCGGTCAAAGAGTATTATAATTATACCAAAAGGTGGCGGTACACCATGGGTGCAGTTGTGGACAAGTGCATGTGGTCTCTCTTCTGTCAAGTTTTATTTCTTAATTATTATCTAAACCACTTTGTGTTATGTATATATTTACTGCAATTTGTGCATAGATTTTCATATTTCTTTGTTAATTTAATTTATACTTTTATAATTATTTCAGTTCTCTTACCAAAGTGTTTCCCTTGTCATATCTCCCCTGCCTATTAGAATGCCAATACTTACTGTCCAGGGGAGATACCCACGGGATATGATTTTAGGCTTGGAATCTAAATACCTGCGCCAAACCTAAAGAAAATGAAAATAAAAAAATCAAAATAGTATTTAATAACTTTGATAATTCAAAAGTGTATTTAAAAACCTAATTTGAATTAAAAAATTGACTGATTAAAGAAGGGCAGCAATTTTTTTATGCTTTTAAAAAAAAGCATAGATGTTTATGAACAGGAGTTTTAAAAATTGCATTATGTTTTAATTTTTAGATTGATTTCATTTAAAATAGCTAAGAAGCTTGTTACTTTTTGTTTTTATGGTAAGTATTAGAATAATGATCAATTTTTTTTTTATTGATTTTAAGTTTATTTTTTATTTATTACTTAATTTTATTGTAAACAAGCCAAAGAGGCTTAAGCAACTACAAAGTTTTGTTTTAATATTTATGTTACATTCAATCCTAAATAAATGCTTAGATTTAATTACTCAATAATTTTTGTTTTGCAAAAGACAAAGCTGATTGAGAACCAAGTCTGATTAATTATAAAAATACATAAGTAAAGTTATTTCATGCAAGAAACTTGAGTTTTCTTTTATATAGCAGCACATCTCTACTTCCTGTCCTACCCTGCATATCTTGTATCTCGTCCGTGTGCTTAGTGTGAGTTTTTGCATATTCGTAACTCTACTATCGCGTTCTCGTATTCATTAAAAGTCCTATTAGAAAAAATAGTCTCGAAATGCGTCCGTTAGAGGTGCTCCTTCATTTCAATGCATGTATTTTGTTGATGCGAACACGATAGTAGCGTTAAAAACTCACACTAAGCACAATGGTCTCTTATTAAACAGTAAATGATGATTTAAGTAACTGGCCACCTTGCAGATATGCACCAGGTAGCTGTTTTTGTTGATGAATAAAATAATCAGATCAAATTTAAAATTTTTGTGTCAAGCTTTAACTCAGAATGACCTGATCAATGTCTATGAAGTAAATTAGTTAATTGTTTCTCAAGTTATTCAATTACAAAAAAAGGTTCACACACATGCACTCACACACACGCACATTAATCTGAAAATAGCAAACAATTCCCCAGTGCTCAAAACGTAAAGAAAACAATGAGCACATTTCTTCTAATATACATTTTACAATTAATGGAGACCTGATATAACTTGGGTAGTTGGGTTATAGTTTTTAAACTTCCATCTCTTACACATAGTATCTGTTACTTATTTTGTCAGGAACTTTGTCTGTCTTCCTCAGCTCCTCTTTCCTCTTCGTTCTTTGTTTAGTTCCATTAAAAAATATATAATGATAGTAAAATATAGTTCAAAAGTGTGTTTCAAAAACTCAAATTTCTGGAAACCAAGATAACCTTGTACTCAAAAACTTGTAATTGAAAAATTAGGACAGGTTGTTTTTCTAGGTTTCTAAAGCTATAATTTGGTTCAAAAAAACAGTCAAAAATATCTGATATGAAGATACTTCATCCAAACTATATTTGCGATGAATAGGTTACAGGAACAGCTAAAACATCATTGACAAATAGTAAAAAGGTTGTAAATATAAGTGTTCAAATTTGTCCAACCTTGATAATTCTCCTTAAGTTTTTCTATAAGAATTCTATTGGATTGGAGCTTAATTATATTATTTATATCAAATAGTAACATGTTTCAGTTGAATTGAACCTATTCTAATGACATTTAACTATTAACACTTTTAAGGGAAAAAAAATGGTATTTGCTTTGCTATGACTTTATTTTTTAATTTTATCCTAAGTAGTTATTTAGTGAAATTTTGTTATTTATGTAGTGAAATCAAAAATCAAATGACTTAAGCTTTTATGACCTAAAAAATTTGTGATGGATGTCACAAGTTCAATAAATATGAATATAGAAAACTGGCATTGTTAGTGCTTAGAAAGTGTTTTATTTCCTATAAATAATATTTTACCTAACCTTTTTGGTATCATATACATCATAATTACCAAGAAAAGATATTAGCAACATAGCTTTTCTTCCATAAGGACTTTAATGCCATGCCAGTAGTTTGGACTTTTTAGTGTAATATATATTACAGGTGTGACAGAGACATTATGTGCTATAGTATTTAATAATATGCTAAGTACTTACCTGAAAAATTAATTTTTAATTGTAAATAATTAGAGGTAAGTTAAAAAAATAAAAATGAAAGAGTGAAGAGGATGCAATCATGTTTTCGTACTAACCAAATGTTAATAACGTAGGTAATTAAAATGTATATAATTAAGGATTAAATCTGTGGTATTCCTGTAGGAATAATCACAAGGCTCTCTTTTTTGACTTAGCCCCTTAGTTCATGGGAGTCTATATTTTGCAATCCGTTTATGTACCTATGTTTTCTTACCCTAGGTAATTTAGAGATACCTACTTAAGTCAATGTATTTTCTAAAAAAAATATTTAGTTTAAATCACTGAATTCTAAATGACATTAAAGATGATAGTTATCCTAAAAAATATACAATAACTAAAAAATCCATTTCCATCAAAATGTGGATTGCACATTTTTTGCCCTTGATATGCAGCTTTCAAACACGGGGAGCAGAATAGAGGAAAATAGTAAGGCTTCACTGTGATATATATAATATGTAATGTGTTGCCCTTGAAGGTATGTTAATGAAGAAAGAACCAGTTTTTTTGTACCTACAATTCTCAGGTATGACTACGAAGAGTACATATCTGTAAACACAACACACGTACACACACACTACATAGTATACTCAAAACACTTCGTTGTCAATTAGATTTCTTAATAATTTTGAGATCTCACAATAGAAACGGGTTCCGCAATTGGAAGCGAGATTAACTAAAAAAATAAAAACCAAAGAATGTTACTTACGTAAGGTGCTTCAAATCAAAATCATATCACAAGGTTTTATTCGGATTACAGTGGAATTTTGATATTTTGCACAACACACATGAATTGAAATTAACACTCGAAATTTAAAATATCGCAATGGTATGGAACAAATATAGATAATTCAGTATCTCATATTTTCGAGGCTTGTCTAAATTTTTATCTGGAAATAGCATGAAAAACCATATCAATCAAAAATAATGAAAACAGCAGATTCAGATATTTTTTGTCAAACTTACGTCATTGCGATAACTTGACGTTTTTATTCAGTGTTGCCGCATGACGGTCGTGTTAAATTAGTGTGACCAGGTTTTAATTGCGAATTCTGCTAGTCTGGCAGTGCAAAATCTGTTAAATACTTTAAAGAAAATGCTAAACAATGGTAACGTGCATTAAACAATGTTAATATAAAAGTTGCCTAGAATTTGTGTGTATAATTAAGTATTCATACGAGTAGTAAGTCATTTATTTTCAATGGTACGGTGTTTTTTTCTATTTCAGAAATAATAATTAATTACAAAGCGAACGTTTATTTATTAAAATTTTTACGTGAACGTTCTTTGAGTAGGTTTGTTCCGTGATGAGCTTCCAAAATGATTTTTTATATAATAGCTCTAAATTTATGCATATATCAGTTTAAATAAAAATAATGTAACTTTATTAAAATTATTTTTCTCTAAATAGATATATTTTTATTAAATAAGTTCGTACTATTTTTTTTATATAACTACTCTGTAGGTATCTAATTTATTACTTAGTATACTTTATACACCCAATGCGCAATGACCTGCATACCGGGACGCCAATAGTTCGAGTTTTTTTAAGTCACCTACACTGCAAGTGGTCTAGGTTTTTAATGGGTCAGTGAGTAATAATGTAATGATAGGACAAGTAGAGATTTTTGTGCATCAACATTTCAAGAATTATATTTATGTAATAAATTTAAAATCTATCTCCCACACCCACACGATTGTTTGATCTGAAACACACATAAAAAACCTATACCTTTGTACCTTCCATCTTTCCTACACACATTCTCCTGATTATATATAAAAATATAAACTTTATGAGCAAGTTACATACCTAATTACATTTAATCGATACTATTATTATAATTGTAGAATTGCTATATTTATTTACTTACAATCGCTTTTAATAATAAATTACTAGTTACTATATTTAGTTATTTACATTTGCTTTCAATTATAAAATTTACTAGTATCTTTATCTACTTACAATTAACAAAGTTTACTAACTAATTTTAGATAAGTTTATTAACCTAGACGTCTTACAGAACACAATATGTGCATTTCTCTGTATTTTATCGTTACTCTCAAACATACTAAACCTATCATTAGTATGAGGAGGCGACGAATGTTATCTTTCTGTGATACAGTTTTTAACTAGTACGGAGGGAGTATAACTCGTGTCCAGTAGCTTGCCAAGTGACCAACGATTTTTCTTTGGAACGATTAGCTTTTCTGTTTAGCCAGTTGTGGCAGTATTCCTCTGGAGGCTCCAACAACAGTCTGCAAGCATGGCTGGTTCCCATCTACCCTGTTAACGCTTCTCATATTTTGCATTTCTTGATGAAATCTTTTACCGTGTTTATCACTTAGTGTACCCATGTTATCCGGAAAGAAACTTAAATGGGAGTGTAAAAAAGGAATTTTCAACGACATATTGCATCCTAGTTTGTGAAACGCAACCAGCATCCAATTACTTTTCTCATGGAAATCCGGCGATTTGTGATTGCCGAGGAAATTTTTTGTGTCGTTGACAAAAGTTAACTATGTATTTTTTTCAATAGGACTGAGGTTCGATAAAAATAAATGATCAATCACTAGTTCTCTTATGTTAGGACCGATGAAAATGCCTTCTTTAATTTTCACCTCACTTAGCATAGGAAATTTTGTTTTAAGAACCCAAAATCCGGGTTCTTCTTTGGGGAGTACTTTTATTAAATTATGTGATATCTAAATTATGATTTTCTTTTCTGTTGTTTACTAAGTATATCTAATACGAATAACCATTCGGAATATCAGTGATTTTTTTGGTGTTGCATAGTGTTATTGTGTATGTATTTATACGTTAAACCAAATAAATACCTACTAAGTCTTAAATACTTAGTGTTAAATCATAACAATTTTAACTGAAACTAAAATTGTATTTTAGGTTAAGCTGTTTTTTATTTGTACAATTAAAATTAAGTTTAATTATTTGGGGGCCTAAAAGGCATACAGAATTGCAAACATCTATGACCTCTAGGCCAAATAATTTTTGAGCTAAAATGCAGAACAGTGGTATCGTTAATCCTGCTAAAACTGCTAGATTCAATAACCCTGCTGCAAATGCTAAAATAAGAGTCCATTCCTGCTAAAATCGCAGAATACTGCTAATCTTGGTCACACTGTGTTCAAATACTCAGAATGAGTTATAGGGGGGAGTTTTGGCGCGAATCTTAAGAAGGAGTGGTGTTTTTTCGTGTTTAATTTTTCTAAATACATTTAGTGTGTTTCGATGTGTATATTTTAGCAACGTTTTACGAAAGCGTGTCAAGAATTGTGCATCGAAGGCTCATGAATAGTGAATTATGAAGAAATAAGCAGGACATGACGCGCAATTTCTGAAGTATCCACACCAAAACTCCTGCCCTATATTGGGAAACGAGGACGCGCGATATCGCCGCGATAAAACTTGAATATGGCGCTTCGCCAAAATTTTATATAGGCACAGGACTATATTTAAACATGACTCTGGAGAAATGAAATGCAATAATGCGAAATCTGGTCTTAAATCGAAGAAGGAAGGAAGGAAGGAGTTATAGGGGTAATAATTCTGTGCTGTCTCTTTCTGTATAGTAGTAACATGAATTATCTATCCTGATGTCAGTGGTTAGAATCGTTTATATTAAGGTTGTGTTCCAAAAACCCGCCAAGTAATTATTGCCCGGTAAAGTTGAAAAGTCAATCCGTTTTGGACGGATGTTTGACAGTAAATTTTCACACTGACAGGAGTGAATTTCAATGGCAGTGTAATGAATTCAATTTGACAGTTCGAAAACTACGTGACCTAGGAGTTCCAAAACTAATTTTTACCTTTTTTTTAACTTCCTCGTTGCATT
Source organism: Apoda limacodes (assembly GCA_946406115.1). NCBI lineage: Eukaryota > Metazoa > Arthropoda > Insecta > Lepidoptera > Limacodidae > Apoda > Apoda limacodes. The sequence continues at coordinate 16,000,047 of OX291564.1, read as the reverse complement.
TTGGAACACACTCTTATTATTTGCTCGTGCTTCAAGGGCAAATATGTATTTGTATGACCAAAAGTGTTCACAAATCAAAGCATCAGTTATTTTCTGTCAAATTGAGATTTCATAGTGGCCACCATCTTAAAACAAAGAAACACGTAACACACTTAACAGCACGAGTTTAAATTGTAACTAAGGAACATAGTAGGAAGAGTTTAATTAAAATTGAGTTACTTTATGTAGTTAAAATAGACGTTGTAATTGAAAATATTGTAAATTAAGCGTTTTCACTTTTAGGGGTTTACTTAAATCATTTTATATTTTTTAATATTTAGGGTAATTTGAGGTACCTACTCAAAATAGAGTAAGAAGAAAGAAAAAAGGATGGTCAATTTTGTGAGGCGCAGTCCGGAATTCCACAATATCATTTCATTACAGAATTCAAAGACTATGACAACCACATAGACATCATGCTTAAGTCAGTAAAAACCATCTGTTTCCGAGATAACAATGACATGTATCCATTTAATTTTCGCTTTAATAAAAAAACATGTGTAAAATATCGATTTAATCCGCAATGTAGGTCATAACCAAAACTAGTAATCGACAACAAAGAAATAACTGATAACCAACTTTGCGACAGCTTTAACACTTTTTTTGCCACAATAGGTTCCGTTTTAGCCGAAAAAAACAACACCAACTCTTACATTACACACCAGACTCTAACCAAATCTATGGTTTATAACTATCTGGGTTTACACCGTGTTCACAGGAAGAGATAATGACAAACATCGATAATTTTGATGACAATACCAGCTGTGCTATCGATGGGGTAACTATCAAAGCAATAAAATGTATTAAGAACCTTATAATAGAAATGTTGACCAATTGCATTAATTCCTGTTTAAATAAAGGGATATTCCTAGATAGTTTGAAAATTGCAAAGGTAACTCCAATATACAAAGATGGAATTAAATCAGACCCGGGTAACTACCGACCAATATTAGTGATGCGAGTCTTATCCGAGATAGTCAAATGGGTTCTACATTCTCGTTTGTTAAAGCACTTAGATAACATAATTATTATTTATAAACACCAATATGGCTTCCGACTGCAATCTAATACACTTTCACTGCAATTCTATGGTTTATAAAGTTAAGGATAATATTGACAAAATGACAAAAGCAAAAGTTTTAGGTATTGTTGTAGATCCAAAAAAGGTGTTCGAAACGATTACTCACACAATACTATTAGATAAACTTAAGTCAATAGGTGTTATCGAAACAGCACAAAATATGTTTAAATCAAATAATATTGACATCATTTAAATCATCATACATTAACATCAATCGTTACCAAATTGTTAAACATGAAAAAACTCAAGTCAATTTGTTAAACTAAGATTTGGCGTTTCGCAAGGACCCGTGTTGGGACCACTGCTTTTTCTTATCTATATAAACAGTATTAGCAATGCGGGATTAACTGGACATCTGTATATGCTGATGATACTTCAACTTTTTACTTTGGGCATTCTATACAAAATATAATCAGCGGAGCCCTAAACGATCTCAATATCCTAGACAATTGGTTGAAGCAAAACTTGTTGAAAATTAACTTTAAAAATCGTCTTGTATAATTTTTTCAGCAAAAAACAAAAACATCCCTGAGTCCCTCACTGATCACTGATGACTACAAAGAACAAAGGACAAATGAAAAAAATATCTTGGTTTAATACTAGATAGCAAACTAACTTTCAAACCACACATTGATTCAGTAAAATCGAAAATATTTCCACTTACTCGGGCTCTACACAATATTGCAAAATGTGTCTCATATCATATACGTCATAATCATAATGTTTATACCACATTAGTATATTACCACACCTAATTTGGACTCCCTGATTCAGGGAGTGGTTTGTATGTAGTACAATACAATTACAAAATATATCAAAAAACATAACTATTTAATCTAGAAAAGCTTTAAAATTACAAAACTTGCATGTTAATAAGGAAAATACAAAAAAAAATAAACACCCATATAACTTTTCATACAAGAAAATACAAATATATGACAAGAAAAAAGGATAAATGATTACTACCAAAAATAAGAAGTTTATATGGTCAGAGATCCAGATTGAAGGAGTTCAAATATATAATAAATTTACCGATTGATTGATTATTAGTGTCAAAAAAAGGGGAAAAAAGGGGGCATGTCACAGTGATCTCGCAACCAGACGGTTTTTACTGACTTGAATAAGGGAGTAATTTTCAAGTGATATCGTGAAATTGCTATGTATTGGAAATCAAGTTTCCTCAAAAGGACATGTTTTATGTATGTTTTATATTCTTCTAGTGTAGGGAATAAACACACTACCCATTTTTAACCGACTTCAAAAAAAGGAGGAGATTCTTAATTCGTCTGTTTGATTTTTTTGTATGTGTGTTACGCGATATCTTTGCGAATTAGGAACAGAGTGTAACAATATTTACATATATGAATGGGTCAAACCGCGGAATGGTCCCATTTGCATTTGGTAAGAATCGGCCAAAAGAAACCAGAGTTAGATAAGAAAATGTCTGTAATTGTAAAATTTTAGACGACCTTATTTCTAATGTACGCGTCCCGTAAGTTTCTGCGTGGCAGAGGAACCACTGTAAATAAGAGAAACAAAATGATATACCATTGTATATAGTTCCACATTTCACTGCGTGCAAAGTTATATAGGTCTTACTCTAGTTGACGACTCAACATGCTAAACTGGCTTCTCACTGCCTGTAATTTTACGGGCTACCGCACGTCTCGTCGCTCTGGTTTGCGAAGGCCTGATTTTGCCATAGTCCCACCTGCGTCGCGCAGAGGCAAAAGGACAGAGCTCTAGCGGTGAAATAGTGGCTCCGCGGACTGCTGAAATCTATTATCGACGCAATGTGTACTATCCTTTGTTGGAGCACCTAAGTAATTGAATTAGACGACAGATTTAGGCCTTATGAGAATTCTATTAAAACTTTACAGATAATTCTGCATACAAATACAGATATTGACAATGCGATAAAAACAGAATTATCAACTGTAATTACTGAAATGAGTTTTTCACCTTTGAAGAGGTTGAAGACCTACCTGCGTTACCGAATCAGACATCGTTTATTGCTATCGAAAACATTTCGCGCTCGCTGCGCTCTCGTTTTCATCTGCTTATATTTTGACCCATTCTCCCTTAGAATTTCTATATGTGCGTGCCTGGGTAGAGGGGTCCCATATGCAGGTTCTCTTTCTATAGCGCTATCACAAGTTATAAATGCTATAAATTATTTTTCTCAAACATGCTACGATATGCGACCATATCTTGCACAAGTTTCGTTGGTATAAATCGTACTTGCAGTATTAGAAAGCGACCTGCAATATTTCGTATTTGGCCCTTCCAGCGCTCGAGTATAATATGAAAATTGAAAAAGGAATGAACTCTTTTAAACCCAAACATTGATAACTAAAGAGATAACTCACCAAGTTTTATTCAAACGGACTGGCACAACAAAAATAATAAGCTATAACATTATTTTAAAAAAGTAAAAAACAAATCGACATTTCAACACGGAGAACTGGTGGCAAAATTACCTAAACTATTTTTATTATTGTCAATATAATTAGATTTTTTTACACACATGTTTAAGAAGAACACTATACAAGCCTTGGCCACAACTGAGCATAACCAGACTCTGTAATGCATGCCTCGGCTATGCCTCGGCTCGCATACTCACGACCGCCCGGTTATGCTGTGTTTGCAGGCCTCGGCAGTAATGTACTAAGTATATTGATATCGCAAGAAAACATATAAGTGAGTGCAAGTGCATCCAGAAAAATGTGCAACAGTTACAAACCCACATATTAACATTTTTAAAAGTCATTAGCAAATTATGAAAAAAAAAACCGGCCAAGTGCGAGTCGGACTCGCCCACGAAGGATTCCGTACCTACCACTAAAAAATGCATGACTGACTTGCAAGACTTGACCAGTTTTTGTTGTTTGTTGTTTTGTTACAGAGCTTACACTAATGAAAAAAAAATAACGTATCGTTACTTTCGTCTTAGTCTTTGAGTGAACCGTGTCATAGGCTATGATGAGACATCTCATAAAATCCAATATGGGGCTTACAAAAAGAATAATAAATTGTGTCGTGTTTGATATCAAATGAATAGTCTTGATAGGGATTTATTGATATTTTATGTCCCATTAAGTTATTTACTATCTTAAAACTATAGATAACAATATATGTCGTCTTTGAAATAACTTAGTTATAGTCGGGTTTTAGTCTTTAAACTTCTACTTTTAGTGCTATAAACAAAATGTTATTTTGTACGTATATAAAATTATAAAATTTAAAACGTCTATGTCACACGAGAAATCAATACCGATTTTTTAAGGTTTTAAAACTCAAAATTTGTAAGTATGTACTTAACGTCAAGTGTGAGTTTGTTTTTTTTTTATAATTGAGGAGTTGTCGTTGAAATCCTACACCGATAAGCGAATTAAGGGCGGGTGGAACCGTGGACAAATTTGGCTTGGAGATAGTTTGAGTCCTAGGGAAGAGCATAAGTAACTTGATAACGTCAAGTGTGAGTCGGTTTTTATCTTGTTTTCAATTAGAAATCAAGGGACACGATTTGTGATTGCGAGGTAAGGCAATCATGTAGGTATAAGTAAGGTGTAGAGTCGCTCTGAACGACATCCCGCGAAAATGTGGATTTAGATGAAAATAGTGTCAAAAGTTAAAAAAAATTAGTCAGAATATAAATGTGAAGTTTCAAAGGGATGGCACTAAGTTATTAAGGAAAATAGGTTGTCAGTTTAGGAAACACATACTTTCTCTCTCACTCGTATGGGGAAAACGGACTAAGAAGATAGGGATAACTCTATGGGTGAAACAAGTCACTAGGCTCTTGTAATGCACTTGGTGCAGTAGCTATATCGACAAGTCCACAATACGAGCGCGTTAGTACCATTGCGATAGGTAGGTATTGTAGTTAAGTGCGATATCTAGGTATTTTAGTTAAAGCAAAACAGTGTTTTAAGTTTTGACTTAACACGTTTATTTATATCTAAATAAACCCAATACCTAGAGCAACGGTACACGTGTCACAAGATAGGTCTCACAGGAACCTATCAGGTAAAGGTTTAACAGAGGTAACTTTAAGTTCTGAAGCACACGAGCATAGGGAAAATCGTAAAAGTTTATACCTCAACTTTCGTATGAAAGGACAAACGGACAGACATGAAAATTGCCGTAGAATACGGAGATATTTTAGTACTACACAATATAATTTAGTACAATATCTACCATTAGTACAATATCTGTTTTTCCATAATTGTGTCATAACCATGGACATTCGTGTATACCACTATACACCATTTTTGAAAGCTCTACCTTGGGACATAAAACATCAATGTGGCTTGTACCATTTGGCGAGAAAACGTAATAACGTAAAAGGGTGTTATTTTATAGACTGGTATAGAGACCTCAAGTGTAAACAGCTGTATATAACTACGTAGTTACAAATACATTATTGGCATGAGTTCATACGAATGACTACGCAGTATGTTTTACCTATTTTTTTTTACAAGCTAGATTTTCGATCAGCACTTTAAGTACAATAACTTAAATACTGAATCTAGAATGTTCCATGGAAGAACCGGTCCCTCTGATGGGTTTTTTAATTTTACTATAAAAGTAGAACGAAATTAGTATTCGGACAGTATTCATTCAGCAGTCAACAAGTTTCCATAAGATACTATACATGCGCTGTGTGTTATGTTCAAAAATAAGTATATTTATACTGGCTATGTAGGTATTTATAGAATACATTGAACTTTTAAAATAGGTGTTAGAATTTAAGTTAGAACTAAGTAAATATACTTCTATTTGTGTGCGCCTAAGTCCGCCTTTTTATTTCGCGCGCTGAAACTCCCCGTGAAAGGCTATAGGTATGCTTTACTTTAGAACCAGATGACGCTGTGTGATATGTCCAATATTGTGATTATTATATTATTATTTTTAATAAATTAAATCCAGGTACTAGGGTCACATAAACTTTAAAGTGTTGACCTTTTCGATTTTAAATATCCTTACCAAACGAAGCACGCTGACCGAAAGTGCCTACTATTGACAATTTATCTTGATAAACGTTTTCAGGGTTGTGCCTTGTTTAGGTATTAATTCGACTGCTGATAAAATCAGGTTTTACCTACTTACTCTCACAAATATATGGGTACACACAAAGGTTACTCTATCTATAAGTAACAATATGGGGTTCCCTCAAGAAGGCAGTAATTAAACTGTTACGCAAGCGTCTATTGGCTTCAGAAACCATCACATCAGGTGACCTTAAGTTATCTGCCACCTAACTGGTTCTAAAACTTTACTTTAGTAAATAAATTCTGATGTTTACTTAACATTTATATTTTGGTATTAGGTTGGCTGGTGTCACCAGTTTACATTTATATATTTAGTATAAATGAAAGTATCTCAAGCTCAAAGCCTAATTTAAAAATTATTAAATAGTATTCGTGTAAATTTCTGTTTTTTCAAGATTTGAGTAACTTGTTTTTGAAAAATGCGTTAAGTTCCTAATAGTAAATTATGATGGGTTGAGTTCCTAATAGTAGACTAGTTTCTCATTATAAAAAATCCCTAGAAAGTGTTAATAATAAAGTTAACATATTACCTAATTACATATCTTGATGCAGCTTGGACTAGGTTTACATTTTCAAAGATATTGAGAATTCCTAAAGTATTTACACACACTGCTCGGTAACATTAGTATGTTACCAGCAATGTATTTAATTCGGTATGTACAGTATCCATAATTTTACATGTAATAACAGTATTTAGAATATTTTGAGTAGATTACAGAGATTACCGATTGCATAAATCGTAACCTCGCGTGTCACCAACCGCAGTGAACGCAGCAGTCAGCAAGAGACAGTCTTACTGAATGCGCAATGCATTTACGTACGAAAAAATATTTTTTTTTTAAATAAATTGACGCAGTGACAACCCTAGCGTGACCTAATCGCGTACATGGTCACAAAAACATTTTTAAAGTGTATTTTTAACCCTGCAAAATTCTATCCATTTTTGTCCGGTATTTAATGTGTTTTATTTGTGTCTTTGTGTAAAATGTCGGTGTACCATCTGTTTGTGTTGTCGTGTTCACTTTTCCTGTGCGCCAGCGCAGGTTTGAGTGCAAGGAACGAGCAAGGATATCCTAAAGGACTAATGTCAGTTTGTATGTTTGCTTTACAATTATTACGGTATAAATCGCATCATGAAAAATTTAGTGTAATTTAGTTTGTTAGAGTATAACAAAAGAAAATTCCTCCCGCGAACGCTTGAGTTGTGGAATAAGCTCCCTGCCAAGGCTTTCTCTGAGTACTACAGTATGGGGTTTTTCAAGAAAGTAGTTATTAGATTTTTAAAGGGTCGGCAACGCGCGAGTGAACCCCTGGTGTTGCAAGCGCCCATAGGCTATGGAGGCCGCTTACCATCAGGCGGATAAAATTGTTAGTTTGATTGAGGATTCCGTGCACCCTAACCCAATTGTTATAGAATACCTTTAATCTGTTCTTCCTTTGTAATAAAAAAGTTGCATATTATGCCATTACTTTGTCAAAAACATTATGGTATAATATAACACATGTATATTAATTTTTTTTTTAATATGAAATTGTAATATATTATTTTAAAGATTAACTGCTACTAAGTGTTTTGCCGGCTTTTCTCAGCACATCACCACAAGGCCAATGCAGAAATAGGTATTTGAAAAACATTTGCTGTCGCTATAGGCACCTCGGCCTGTTTCAAAATCTCAACTAAATTTAATATAAAAACTTCAACTTAAAGGTATCATTCCGTGTCAGCATGTTTTAATTTCTTAAAAAATGGTTTTCATATTTGTATAGCACACGTCTAAATGAGGCATTTTTTTGGACTTTTGCAGCGCCCCAGTTTTTAATAGGAATGGCATATCAAAAAAAGCAAAACATAAAGACAAAGTGACTGTGTATATCTATCATACATAAAAAAAAAGCTGTAATTCAAAAATACAAGGGAATAAGTTTGTATGTATAAAAACAGCGAGAAATTTACCCTTAAGAAAAGTATGATTTAGACTCAAATCAGAAAACGCCACGTAAACCAAAAGGGTTTTTTTTTTAATTTAATGGTGTAGGTATATCGTCTTTCTCATATTGGAAGCCTAAATCATTGATTAGATTTAAGTTTTCTGTACCCTACGGAACCGTTTTACTAAGCCTAGACTGTCCGACTATTAAAGGGATCGCTTGGCGGCACGCTTTGTGTTTTTGTTGGTGTTCGTAAATTACCTATATTGTGGTACGGAACCATCGATATGTACGGAACCCACGGTGGGGAGTCCGACTTTGTCATTATATTAATGCCAATCAATGACCTCATGGAATTAGTATTAGCAATTAACTGAAGATGTAAACCATTGTTTTGTGTTTTTGTAAAAAAACTGGTTATCGACCGACAACAATTGATTAAATTGATTACCATATTCATTTGCTAGGTTCTTACATAATACCTACTTCAATGTTTCTGTAATAAAAACAATAGACAAAAAAAACTATCGACATAAAAAATAATATGGAGCAGCTGCTGTACTGTGCTTTTGGCAGAGTGGGAGGACGCCTTTGTGCCGTCTTGGTTTAATTGACGCCTTTGGTTTGAACTTAGGGTCAGCTCATACCGAGACGCGACGTGAAGATGTAGCGCGGCGCATCCCAACGTCGCGGTCGCGTCTTTAAGCCGCTTCATGTCGCGTCGCGTCTCGGTCTGAGCTGAACCTTAACGCTAAAAACACAAGTATATAATGGCTGTTTATGTAACAAATAAAAAAAGTTCAAGAAGTAAAAATTCAAGGTGGTCCTCATACAACAAACACGTTTTCGTAGTTTCTGCTTTATCGCATAAACATTTAGTTACACATAAAAGCTTCAAACTTGCAGTGATTATAGTGTGAGTTCTAAAGTATAACAACAAAAAATACATATCTTAAATCTTCCGGCAAAAATTATTGGTCAGCCTTCTAGATCTAAACCAGCCTTTGTCTTACAGTTTTTTTGTGGTTATCATTTCTTTTATGTATTTGTTTTTTATTATTATACTTAAAATGGTTATTTTATTATTGAAAACTTTAAATAAATGTACCCATTACATTCAAAAGTATTATGTGCTACCACTTAAAAAATATTGACCTCTTATATAGGTAATAATGTTTGTACGCTGTTTGTATGTTAATAAAAAGTCCATTAATAGGTGTTCCAATAATAGTGAGCCGCCAAACTATTAATTTTAAAAGGCATTTTCATTTTTTAAGTTCCGATCGCATTCAATTTGTTGTCCGTTTAAATCACTGACCTCTACTAAGAGGTAGAGGTCAGTGGTTTAAATACAAACCTTTTTCTAATGTCATGTAAGCAACTGTCGATGATACTTACAACACAACTTGGCTGAAACGTCGAGAACCAAAAAAGGGTAAATGTTTTGTTCGCGTGTGGGACCCGTCAAATATAAAAAAAACTAGCTTTTCCCTGCGGTTCCACCTGCCCTAAATTCGGTTATCGGTGTAGGATTTCAACGGCAACTCTTCAAATATAGAAAAAAAACCGACTCACCCTTGTGGACTCAAACATCAATCTTCATGCCAAATTTCATCTTAAACCGTTAAGGGTGAAGAGGTAACAGACAGACAGACAGACAGAGTTACTTTCGCATTTATTATATTAGTATGGATAACTGTCTATGGTTTCTGCGACGCATTTTATATTCGAGCCATTCATACTCATGAATCCTCAAAAAAATTTAGATACGGCCAAGACTATGTCAAATACTGAGCAAAATTTAGCAGGTGTCAATGCCACGAAAATATACCTAATATTGTAATTTTGCAGTATCAAATTGTTGAAAAGTGTAACCAATTACGTTCGGTTACGGAGCCCGCATAATGCTAGCCATCCTGACACTAATTACGCTATGCAAACTAATATATATTTGTGCTGGTCTGTTTATTTGTTTGTTGGTTTCTGTCACTGTGGAGCAACCCAGCCAGATATTAAAAAAAAAATGTAGAATGAAGCGAAATTGATGTCTCTATACAATGAGAAAAAAGGCCACAGGTTCGCTTTGTTTCTTCCTGAAGGATGCTCAATTTTGTGAGGCAATTCTGTAGACCATAGGAAAGACCACAGAACTCAAAGCCTATGGGAGTAACCAATTGAGCTGATATTTGGTACAGAGACAGCATAGGGACGGAGAAAGAACAGGACAAAATTGAAATTTCCCACAGGAATAACTAACGCAGAAGCTATAGTTTGCTATAGCATATTTTCTTATTATAATTAGATTCTCGAATATACCGCGAGTGTAGCCGCAGGCAAAAGCTAGTAATAAATACTACTACAATTTTAGTTGCATAACTGTTTGGTTTTATCTAAAAATATTAGGCCGTGTGTGGCAGCACTAAGTATATTAGCGGGTTTAATATTAATTTAATACCTTGACTATTTGTTTTCGATGCTCCACATTGGTCGGAACCTTGTTCGTAGATTTGATAAGTAGAAGTTTAAAAACCTGACTACACAACCTACAAACTCGTATCTACCAAATACGACGTGTTTATATATTTAGGGGTGGAAGGAGGAATTTCATTATATATATATTTACTTCTATAAGTAAAAATAAAATAAAACAGAAATATTATGACTTTATTTTATAGTGGTCATCAGTCAAATTGGACTGACCAATTTGTTGTCGCCACTAATAACGTAACTAAATTTTTCTAGGTCATGTTATTGGTTGACTAGTAGAAAATGTTTATAGCATTAAGTTCGCTAATTGTACAATATTTTTCGTAATGTGGTTCATAAATAAATAAAATAAATAAATACTAACATATATACATAATCTTTAATAAATAATAATTAACATGTGTGTGTTAACACACACATTAACATTGCTATATATGCTATAGGTGCAGCAATAGTTCGTTTAACTCTGTTATACTTATTCCCGCAGGATATTTTGAATTTTTAGGGATAAAAGGTAGCCTATATGCTATTCCAGGACTTAGCCTATATGTATGCCGAACCGTCCAGTGATTGAAGCGTGATTGAGTAACAAACATCCATCCAGACATACAAACTTTTACATATTATTAGTATTCATTTTATTTATCTATGAACTCTTTATTGCACAAAATAGAAAAATAATGTACAATTAGCGAACATATTGCTATAAACAATTTCTACCAGTCAACCAATAACATAGTCTAGAAAACATTTTGTTACGTTACTAGTGCGACAACAAATTTGTCGTTTCAATATTTTGACTCATGACGACTAAAGATATAGTCGAAATATTTCTGTTTATTTTTTACTTATAGAAATAAATATATATAATGAAATTCCTTCACTCACCTCTAAATATATATAATAAAAATAAAAAAATATTTTAGCCGCTAATTTACCTAGTGCTGTCACACATGGCCTAATATTTTTAGATAAAATCAAACAATTATGCAACTAAAATTGTAGCAGTATTTATTGCTAGCTTTTACCAGCGGCTCCACTTGTTGTTTATTCGATGATCTGATTATAATAAGAAAATATGCAATAGCAAACTCAAGCTTTGGCTATAGATCATTCCCGTGGAATTCGGTTAGTTATTCCTGTGGGAAATTTTAATTTATTTGTTTTTTGTCTGTTGTTTGAAACCTATTCCTTCTTTCACCGTATCTCCGTCAGTCCTCTGTACCAATTATCAGCTCAATTGGTAACTCCCATAGGATTTTTGTGTTCTGTAGTCTTTCTTATGGACTGCACAATAGCCTCACAAAATTGAGCATCCTTCAGGAAGAGACAAAGTGAATCTGTGACCTTTTTGCTCATTGTATAGAGACCTCAATTTCGTTTCGTCTCAGGCACACGTTTGCGATAATTTTTTTTAAATATCTGGCTGGGAACTACGCAGTCCAGTTCTATATGTCTATATAGTTGCTCCACAGTGACAGAAACAAACAAACAGACCAGCACTAATATATATTAGTTCGGATACTGTAATAAGTGTCAGGAGGCTAGCATTATGCGGGCTTCGTGACCGAAACTAATTGGTTACACCCGACAAATGACTTCCCGTTAGATTGCGACACTGCAAAATTACAATATTAGGTATATCTTCGTGACATTGACACCTGCTAAATTTTGCTCAGTATTTTATATAGTCTTGGTCGTTTCTAAATTTTATTGAGGATTCATACGTATGAATGGCTTGTTAATGGCTCGAATATAAAACGACCAACAAACATCAGATGCGTCACAAAAACGATGGACAGTTATCCATACAAATATTATAAATACGACAGTAACTATGTCTATCTGTCTGTTCCTCTTCACGCTTAAACCGCTCCACTGATTATGATGAAATTTGGTATGAAGATAGATTGAGACCAGAGAAATGATATAAGCTACTTAAAAACGACAAGGGTGAGTCGGTTTTTTTTCTACAATTGAGGAGTTGCCGTTGAAATCCTACACCGATAACCGAATTTATGACGGGTGGAACCGCGGGCAAAAGCTAGTTTTTTATATTTGTCGGGTCTTACACGCGAACAAAACCTTTACCTTTTTGGTTCTCGACGTTTCAGCCAAGTTGTGTTGTAAGTATCATCGACAGTTGCTTACATGATATTAGAAAAAGGTTTGTATTTAAACGGACAACAAATTAATAGTAAGCTGAAACTTTAAAAATGAAAATGGGTTCTAAAATTAATAGTTTGGCGACAAATTCCAAGCCTCTGTAACACATAATATCAAAACATGAAAATACTCTTTTGAGCATTTTTTAATTTACATCTTGAATCAAGAATATTTTTTTAAATAACCTAATTGAGTTGCCGGTGAAGAGTTCATTCGAAGTATAAATAAAATCTATAACATTTTATCTATATCATTGTTTTAGCTATTTTTACATTAACTAATCGCAATTACACATTTATTAATAAATAATGTCTTAACTTAAGGCGCATATAGCAGCTAACTAGCGCCGCCATTAGATATCCTCAATTTTCTCTTCGTAGAAAACGAATTTCTAAAATCCAAATGTCGCAAATATAAAGCTAGTCATATGAGAAAGACGATATACACCATTAAATAAATAAAAAAAAATACACTTTTGGTTCACGTAGCGTCAAAGTCATAGGTTTCTTAAGAGGAAATAACTCGATGTTTTTCTCCATACAACCGTATTCCTCTGTTTTGGCATAAGAGCTTTTATTTTTTTTATATATGATAGATATTAACAATCACTATATCTGTATGTTTTGTTTTTTTGATATGCCATTCCTATAAAAATCTGGGGCCCTGCAAAAATCCATAAAATGCCTCATTTAGACGTGTACTTTACAAATATGAAAACTAATTTTTAAGAAAGCAAAACATGCAGACACGAATTGATTCATAACCTTTAATATGAAGTAATTTATATTAGATTTAGAAGAGGAATGTGGGGTAAACGACACCCCGGTTTCGATACTTACGACTACGTTAAGAGGGCGATATGGGCCAGAAAGCTAATTTCTGTAATTCTAACGTTGTGTATGTAAATGTACTATAAATCACTAGATAATGTCATATACATTACTATGAGATATACATGTTATTAACTTTTTAAGTAATTTATACCGTAATGACGCATTGAAACTTTAATTTTTTTGTATGGAATTTTACGTTATTACCGTTTTGTAGTCACATTTTTTGACTATTCGCTACATCTTAGAGTCTATGCACTAAATAACAAGCTATTCTAAATATTTAACCAACTTTCATTACAAGCAAATGCAAAACACGCTTTAAAAATTTGCACAAGTGTTGAAACAACGGTCACTTCCAGATTTTTTATTACATTAAATACAATAAATGAAAATCATTCAGTAAGGTAATGCACTAGACAAAAGTAAGTTTTATATCATATATTTCTTTCAATGCTTTAGATGCTATAGTTTAACCACAAAATTTGCACAAAAACGGCGTCTTTTCGCGGTCTAGCCTATACCCTAGCCTTAAACAACTCGAGGCGCAGTTGTCCCTATCGCACATCCATATCTTGAACCGGATCCTAGAGCGACAGCAAATGGTTTTCAAATACCTATTTCTGCATTCGCTCGGTTTAAAATGGATACTTTGTATAAATATAATATATAATACTATGAAGTACTGAACCTTACACGCTATTGATTCTTCTTTTAGAATTTAAAAGTCAATCCACGTTTTTTATTTACAAAACCCTTGTCATGTTCCTTGCTACGCTGCGCGCCGAGACTACGTATTTTTTACTTTACTAAAATACAGATTAGCTAATCGCGGGAGAAATCATGGAATGACTATTCGTATTACAATAATCTTTTTTACAAAATTAAAAAAAAGTTTTGTTGTATTTGTTTGTACATATCTCTACACATCTGAATTGCCTTGATTTTCGTAGTAGGAATAGAAATAGTCTTTTCTCGGTCAATTTTTCTCGGTCAACAGTATTTACCTTTTGTCACAGCGACTGAAATCACTCGCCGTTTCGCCGCACAGAATCAAATAAACAAATATGCAATAGCATATAACTTAAAATCATTACGGTAGTCCTATGTAGAGCCTTTACCTCGGGGCAAAGGTTGCTGCTTTACAAGTCGCAAGTCTGGTCCCATATGGAGTACTGCTGCCATCTCTGGGGGGTGCACTCGGATACCAGCTTGGCTCTTTTACAAGGGTCAACGACGGGCTGTGAGAATCGTCCACGATCACAAACTTACTAGACGTATCGGACCCTTAAGTCTGAGGAAAGACTTTGCCTCCCTGTGTGTTCTACCGCTTGTATAATGGGATATTCGCAGCCTAGTTGGTAGTATGACCGGGTCCTGTGCAGGGGGTGTGGGTTCGATTCCCGCACTGGACAAACATTTCATGTCATAAATATTTGTGATTGCCTTGACTCTGGGTGTATCTATGTATGATATGTATGTATTTAGAAAAAAAGAGTAATATATATGGATTTCTATCCGTTGTCTGGTATCTATAACACAAGCTTTGCTTACTTTGGGGCTAGAAGGCGCTGTGTGTAATGTCCAAAAATATTTATTATTTATTATTATAATTTTTCGTAATGATAATCACAGCTTATTTCTACTATCGCACCGTTCGCCATTGGCAGGGAAATCATTTTTACCTTCGAACCTTAATTCGAACGTGACCACGTGCACGTAAAATTATTTCCGCAAGGTATTCTATAAGAACTACAGTGCTCGGCTCTTCAAGAAAGAAGTTATTAGATTTTTTAGGTGTCGGCAACGCACGAGTGACGCCCCAGGTGTTACAAGCGTCCATAGGCTGCAGTTACCGCAAGCTTGTTTGCCACCTTAGTGGTATTAAAACAGAATGAAAACTGCAGTTGCCATATTGAAATGGTGTGAAATAACAACGACACTAGAAACCAAACACCCAAGGTCAGAGAGTCAGAAAAGTTTGTAGCACTGTATCATTGTTCTTAGGGTTCCGTAGTCAAAACTTAATGTTTCGTCATGTCAGTCCATCTGCCTGTCTCTCTGTCCACGGCAGAGATTCTTAGTATGTCATAGAAAGCTGTATGTACGTATTTCTTACTTCTCTGAAATTAGTCCATGTCCTTGAAGCTTGTCGCCCAGTTACAGTCGTGTATAGTAAACGATAACGTCGAGCGTGATGAGGAGCTAGATGGGTGATCACCCAGTAGTAGAATTTATGAGCTCCTCCGTGTTTCGGTGGGCACGTTAAACCGTAGATCCTGACTGTTTGTCATATGACAGCAGTAGTAGGTTTTAAAACTCTGGCAGTCAAATGACCACTAGCTCGACTACGTCCGCCAACGCGCACTAGACCAGCGTGGTAAACTACAGCCTAAGCCTCTTTCTCAAAGAAAAGCCTATACCTCTCAGCGCGGCGTATAAGGTCTGAGGCGAGCGCAAGACGGTAAAAGTTAAATTCCACGGTCATTACCGCTGGACACTACATGATTCTCATGTCTCAAAAACGTTTAGCTTAAAACTATACCTAGTATGAAAATCGGTTGTAAGTCAAGATTTGCATATTCTGTAGGTAAGCATTAAAGACCTTTATTTAAGGCAGTGCCTTTCGTGCTAGTGTCAAGGTACTTGGGCCAGGTCGGGGGAAATTATATGTTAATCACCTCTATAATTATTGAATCGCCGCGTCTATAGTGTTGTTCCCACATTAAGTTCACGATATGCAATAAATGGGCGTGTTTGTAATGATGTACGTCACAGCGGTAATCATTTAACCGTAAGCGAAGCGCGGCATAACGATAACGTAGGGAAGTACGTAAAATATACGGTATAAAGACGATTTTAATTTTTCGTCCGCGTCGACACGATATTTCCATACATTTTACTTATCGTCTGTCTACGGTAAAATCATGAGTAGACTTGAAATTGTGAAAGCCACCACGATACAATGATTGATATGTTATAATTTCTTTAAGTAGGTACTGCAGCGTGCGGGGGCGTAAAGAAGCTGCTTCTACCTATTTCTTATTAGGTATCGGGATCTCTGCTAATAAAAAGACGACATCGGGAGTTCTTTTATGTATTCAGATGTTCTTTTCTATCGCCACAAGAGTATACATGCTTTAGACTCATCTACTACCTAGGAGAATTATTATACAATTTTAAACTTATCTGCAGTACGTCTTCTTTCATTAGGCCATCCTTCAATAGGCCTCAGGTCGTCGTGTCGGTACATTGGGTAATATCTACATTTAATCGCAATGGGGGCGATGCTTAGTGCATTTTGGATACTGGTGTATCTTACCCTAAGACTACTGGCAATATTAGGCCATTCTACAAATTCTAGGGCTCCCTGATAGAGACAGGAATCGACCCTCCAAATTTATATAGACTTGTCCGATCTATAATTTTCACTGCAATGTCAATCAGTGTAAAAATACTGACAAACTCTAAATTCCAATTGTTTTTATTTAAAAACGCACTGACACCAACGAAGTATTTGCTGCGTGAAAAACGTTCGCTAGCATGTTTACTTCCTTTACATTTAACAAGAGCTCGTAACCTCTACAGTACCTACTGTTTGAAAATAAATCTTAAGTGACAATATAAAACAAGCTACATTAAATTTACAAATATTAATTTAACACCAACTCATTAAAAATCTTTTTATTGGGATAGAAATTGAGACTGTTCTTTAAATATTATTTTTAACTGTGAATTAACGGAAAATGTTGTAGGTACCATGTTAGTTTCTAACGACGAGTTTCCAAATTCCATGAAGCAGGCTATATGATAAGCCAAAGGTCCTTACCAGCCTTCATACTTCCCCACTGTTGGAGATATACCCTCACTTTGGACGAGGGCCATTTGGGCCATAGTCTATGACACGGTCCATTGCAGATTGTGGATTTCACATACGTATGTTTTACGTATGCAGTTTTCTCACGTTGTTTTCCTTTATCGAAAAGTCGGGTTTTTCCTGTTGGTCCTAAACATGGCTCTTCGTACAAGTGCATATTAAAGGTTTTTTAAAGAAGGCTGTTCTCAAATGGGTTTTTATTCTTAAAACAATGTTGAGTCGGATTATCGCAATAAATGTTTAATACTTAACTAAACATTATTCCTTTTTAACTAACTTTTAAATAAAGTAAGTGGTGTTAACAAATAATTTACTCATTTGTAAACGCCAGGCTCAAACTTCCGCCCCTAAAGGTCCCTGCCAAGGTTTTCTCCAAGGACTACAGTATGGGGTTCTTTAAGAAAGAAGTTATAAGATTACTGAAGGGTGGGAAACGCGCGAGTGATACCCCAGGTGTTGCAAGCGTCTATAGGCTACGGTGACCGCTTACCATCAGACGAACAGTAAGCTTGTTTGCCACCTTAGTCGTATAAAAAAAAAACGCAAGGCGGATATCGAACTAACTAGGCCTAATGATTCGGACATACTCAAATACATTCAAAAATACTATTGGTCCAGCGGCAGACGTGACTTACATATCGTGACCCTGCAGAGAAAACTTACATATCGTGACCCTGCAGAGAAAACCTCGTACTTGTAATCAGTCGTCCTTGTGCTTTTCGAGGTTTTCACTGCAGTGCGACGATATGCAAAAAACATGGTACCACATTAGTGCATATTACCGTTTCAGGTCCTGGCTCTACGAAGCCTGCGTCCATCCCTGCGAGCCAGCTGAAGTACCTGTTCTTTGTGGTCCCAGGTCTCGGGCAGGGTCGTCGGAAATACACCTACTGGACTGCTAAAAACATTGCAAAGGACCCTAGTATTGACTTCAAAAGGTATATTCTTTCAATTTTATAATATAATATATATATTTATTTATTTACCTGTTATTTAGTTAGTCATTAAGTATTTTTCAGCTCTTTTTCCAAAATTAAATTAATAATAAAATTATGTAAACATAAAAATAACCTGACATAAAATAACAAAGTAGATAGTCCTCGTGAATCCTACCTGTCAAGAATGCTGGCTGCATTTCATTATGTAAAATGTGGTTATCTCTGCTTCTATATTTTTTTTGTATGTTTGAAAGCCCTAATCTCAGGGACTACCAACCCAATTCGGAAATAGCGGTTTATGTAAGTATCATGAAATGAATCAACCCAATTCGGAAATAGCGGTTTATGTAAGTATCATGAAATGAATCAACCCAATTCGGAAATAGCGGTTTATGTAAGTATCATGAAATGAATCAACCCAATTCGGAAATAGCGGTTTATGTAAGTATCATGAAATGAATCAACCCAATTCGGAAATAGCGGTTTATGTAAGTATCATAAAATGAATCAACCCAATTCGGAAATAGCGGTTTATGTAAGTATCATGAAATGAATCAACCCAATTCGGAAATAGCGGTTTATGTAAGTATCATAAAATGAATCAACCCAATTCGGAAATAGCGGTTTATGTAAGTATCATGAAATGAAGGTTATATGAGCGCTGACTTTCATGCATAAAATAGCATGGTGCGAGTAATAAAATACGTTGTGCAGCTGCATACAAGATTTTATCTACGACTGAGAAATAAATCGATATAACGTTTCCGCGAATGTTTTTGGCACATTGCTAGATTCCTACCGTTTATATTTATTTTTTTATTCATAGCATTTTTCATATAAAACCTGAACATTACAGGAAGTAGATTATTATTATTATTATAGCCTCATTTATTTCCATAATGAACACGTTTAGAATCTAGTAGTTTACAATATTTTACTTAAATGATAAAATTATTAAAATTATTATATTACCATGCTTGTTTTAGTTATATATATATATATTTTTATTACTTAAAACTTTATTCATTAAGAACCCCTCAACGGGTAAAGGCCTCCTCCATTTTACTCCACAGCTTTCTGTCTTGTGCTTTCGTGATCCAGTTTTGACCGGCAATTCTGTGTATTTCATTCATCCATGTTTCCTTCGGTCTACCTCTTTTCCTTTTATTTGGTGGTCCTGCCCAAGTAGTTATTTTTTGAGTCCATTTATTTCTATCCATGCGTGCTACATGACCTGTCCATTTCCATTTTAGTCTCTTAGAATGTTCTAAAGCATCTATAACATTAGTTGTTTTTCTTATGTCTAAGTTTCTTTTTTTATCTTTTTTACGTATGTTTAGTATGCTACGTTCCATTGCTCTCTGACATACTTGTATTTTATTCTTTGTGTTTTGGTTAAATATCCAGGTTTGGCATCCGTATGTCAGGCACGGTAGTAAACATGAGTCCAGAATTTTTTTTTTAAGTTTTACTGGGAGTTTAGATTTTAAGATTTCCTTATTGCTCCAGAATTTATTCCAGGTTATATTAATACGTCTGTTTAGTTCATTTTGGTGACTAGACGTTGAGAATGATACTTGTTTGCCTAGATATACGTAGTTTTGGACATACTCTAATACATAGTTATTAACATATATTGGTTTTGTGAGATGGTTTGTCATGACTTTAGTCTTAGTAGTATTTAGTTCTAGGCCGATTGCACTACTTACTTTCTGTAGTTCGTTAATCATAATCTCCAATTGTAATGCTGTTTCAGAAAAAAGTATAATGTCGTCAGCAAACCGAAGATTACTGAGACATTCTCCATTTATGTTGATACCTTTTCTCTCCCAGTTTAAAGTTTTCATTACATTTTGGAGAACAGTTATGAAAATTCTTGGTGACAGGGGGTCACCTTGTCTGACGCCTCTGCATATGTTTATTTCGGGGCCCTGTTTTTCTAATTTTACACGACTTTTGCTTTTTGTATAAATGTCTTTTAGAAGATCTATAGTTTCTGACGGTGTTTCGCACTCTTGTAGAGCTTTCCATATGCTATTGTGAGATATCGAGTCGAAAGCTTTGGCGTAGTCAATAAAACATAAGTAGAGTGGCCTATTGTATTCTGTATATTTTTCTATAATTAGGCTTAAAGTGTGAATGTGATCTATTGTAGAAAAGTTTTTTCTGAATCCAGCTTGTTCTGGCGGCTGGCATTTATCTGTAAGCAGCGCCAAGCGTTCCTCGAGACATGAAGCAAATAATTTATACATATTTGACTGTAAGCTGATTGGTCGGTAGTTTCCAATATCGGCAGGGTCTCCTTTTTTGTAGAGTAAAATAATAACAGATTTTGCCCACTGTTCAGGTATTGTTCTGTCGTCAAGGATTTTATTGAATAAGTTGGTTATGAGTGGTGCTAATATAAATTTACCTGCTTTTATTGCTTCATTAGGGATGCGATCAGGTCCATTACTTTTGTCGGGCTTTAAGCAGTTAATTTTTTTCATTACCTCATGCGTAAAAAATCTATCAAGTTTAAGAGAATTTTGGTTGAATGGTAAATTATCCAAGTCTGTGTCTTTTGATTTGTATAGATTCTTATAAAAAGTTGAGGCTATTTCTATTATTTTTGATCTTGAAAATGTCATATTGTTAGTTGAGTCATTTTTTAGACTAGGAATCCATTTTTTGGTGGTATTAAGTGTTTTATAAGTAGATTATTACTTGCTAATACTCTCCGCAATATTTCCAGGTGTACATTCCATTCCATGTCACTATGACTGACGGAGAAATTTTTAATAATTAAAAAAAAAAAACTTTGTGCTGCCTTTTGGGGTAATGATCTATCCTATAAATATTATAAATGCAAAAGTTTGTTTGTTTGTCTGTCTGTCTGTTTGTTACTTCATAAGTCACTCATACGTGGACCGATTTAGATGAAATATGGTATGGAGATAGTTTGAGTCCCGGGGAAGGACATACACCCGAAAAATAACTATAACCGAGCTTAAATGAACTATAGCTTGCTATAGCAAACTTCAGTAGTATAATTAAGGAGTTGCCGTAACAATCCCACGCCAACCACCAAATTTAAAGCGGGCGGAGCCGTTGCCATAAGCTAGTAGTAAATACATAAAGCCCGTGAGTTTGTTTGTATATTTAAACTAATCTTAAGAATTACCAGCCCAGTATTACTACAGCCTCATAATAAAAAATTAAAATAATATTTATTCCAGAATTACATTGGTAGTGGCAATCGGGTACCTGGACAGTACCAACTTCCCGATCTCTGCGATGTTCAGCAACGAGTACTTGGCGCGAGGGTACAACCTCATCCTTGTGGATAACCAGAGGTTCGCCACCGTGCATTATTACTTGTAAGTACCTACTATCCATAACATCACTTGTGTAACCCCTCTGCCACAATATGCTCCTCGCGCTACTCCTCGCTCTTTGCGCTGCAGCGATGTTGCACTCTCTGTCCACACACTGCGTTATTTGCGCAATTAAGCGCGACACTTCGTACTAGGTCCTTTGACTCGCGGCCAAAAACCGACAAAGCAGGGAGTGGTTGGCATGACGAGTAATGTGGCCACACTACGTCTCTGCCTCATTTCCTCGCTAAATCCCATACTACACGACGAATGCTGCTTTTCAGACCTTAACCATTTCACAAGATATAGTTGCATATTCAGCACTGTGTTCCAAGATGCCTACTCTTGTATGTAATCTAATATATATGTATTATATTCCCCTGTGTCCAACCTTGACTTACTTTAGTGTTTCTGGAATTGACAAGGGGGTATATTATTTTGTCCCTGGTCTCTCATTTGACTTTATGAATTTTAGGACATATATCGCTAAAAATCAGCGCTCAGGAAGGTAAACGCCACAGCATAATGCTTAGTAGGATATTCCTTTTTGACGTATTTTTGTTATAATTATTTATAACAAATAATATCTACTTTGTACCGAATGCTAAATGCTTTGAAATAAATATTTTTAATTCTTCATTTCTTTATATTAAAGCCACCTTACTTCAGCTGCACTGCTGTAGCAGTGTTGCGATGGACTCACTTCCTCTCACACAGGATTAATGTGGTTGGTAAAAAAAAGTCTGTCCCTCATATAATTATGAGATGTGGGGGTATTTTCAGTCACTGGTATATCTTGCATACATTTGTATTATACATTTAATGAATTACAAGTTCATAAGTGCATAGTATTTAATATATTTACTATACTTACATATAATTATAGTTTTAAGTTACAAATAAATTTTATTTGAATATATTTGATATTTCTCACGCACCTCTTGTCTCACATTCATATGTTCTCTATCAGTATTAAAGATAATGCATTTAGTATTAAGTCCGCCGCTTGTACAATATTTTGTGATATCTTGGTTTTCAGAACTCCATTATAGAAAAGAACAGCAATAATCAGTAGCAGAGATATTGCTTTCCTACACTGGCGAGCAGAAAATAACTAGTCAATTACATAAACAAAGATATATCATAAACCAGTAAAGATAGCTCTATGTAACAAGAATTAGATTAAAAAGAGTTTTATTCTACACATAAATAATAAAATAATTTAATTAAATACGCTTCAATGTCCCTTCGACTTCATAGAGCTATCATTAGATGTTTAGGAAATATTGTCGTATGTGTAAGTGACTTGTTATTTTTTGGTCGTCAGTGTAGTTTCGAAATATAATTTTTCTTTTGTAATAAAAGTGACCTTGTCTACGCGCGTTGGTCATAAAATGCATATGCATAAAAATGTAAGGTCTATGTGTCGTAATACACCCAATTATTTCTCTTGGGCCGTTATGACATACGTACATCGAGATATAATGAGTCATATACTTAGATTACACCATAAACGTTAGTTAGTTCTTTTGTTTTGTTATACTTATTTGGTAATAGTACATAGTTAAATAAAAAGTGCTTCGTCTAAACGTCTTATGTTATACACTATCTGACACATGAATCGAGCCATCTTGCATTTTTAGGATTAGTCTGCTAAAGCTTAAAAAAAATTTGGTGTAGTTAAAGGTTTTCATAAAAGTAGATAGTTTTTACTTTTATTTTAAATTGGCATTGTTTGAAATTTGAATGTGTACTAAGTAAATAAAGTTAAAATAGGTCGTACACATTTGAATCTTTTTCTTTAAGTAAAATATGACGTGGTTTACAATAGAAATTAATAAACGTAACGTCGATGTGTTGAGAAATCTTCCATCCCAGAATGGCGGTTTTTATTTGATCCTAGTACTCCCAACATGTGTCGCTCCAATGCGCGGTACAGCGTACGCGGTAGAACTTGAACAGATTGATGCTAGTATTGGGTCAGGGTAATAAAAGGCTTCTCTATAATCCAGATTCCAAATTAAAAACACTTTGCGTCCCTAGGTATTCAAAGTGCAACTTTAATCCCTGTTTACGAGGTACCAACATGCACTTTTTAATAGATGTGATAAAAAAAGTATTACAAGCTATATTGTTATATTTTTATTCACAGAGCTTCCCGTATGATGCGTCCTGTTGGAAAACATGTAGCTGAAGTCCTAGTGCAACTCACTAATTCTGGTCTAGACCCATCCAGAGTGGAACTTCTAGGGTTCAGCCTCGGAGGTCAAACAGTCAGCTTCATCGCTAAGAACTACAAACAAATGACTGGTAGAACCATCTCTAAAATAACCGCCTTGGAACCTTCAGGACCTTGCTTCAGAACCCTGGGACCAGAGGAGAGACTGGACGCTTCCGACGCAGATTTCGTTGAAGTAGTGCATACCAATATTGATGGCTTCGGAATGGCTACTAAAATGGGACATGTAGACTTTTATGTGAACGGAGGGGAGTTTCAGCCATCAGATTTGAATATGTACCCTTGTACTGTGACTTGTAGCCATTTCAGGGTTTTGTACCTTTGGGTATCAGCGTTGAAGAATCCAAATCAGTTCATAGCAATCAAATGTGATAGCATACAGCAGGCCAGGGACGAAGAGTGTTATGGAAGAATACCAATAAAAAC
Source organism: Apoda limacodes (assembly GCA_946406115.1). Taxonomy (NCBI): domain Eukaryota; kingdom Metazoa; phylum Arthropoda; class Insecta; order Lepidoptera; family Limacodidae; genus Apoda; species Apoda limacodes. Next base: position 15,975,625 of record OX291564.1, on the reverse strand, counting down.
TAATGTCATGGGTCCTAACGTAGATAAAAATAGTCAAGGTATATTCTATCTTTCCACAAGTAAGGCATATCCGTTCTACATGGGTGAGAGTGGAATGAATTCTGAACTCGCCACGTGGAAGAGAATATCCGATGTAAACGACGGAAATGAGACTGAAATCTTTACGTAAAATATATTTATGGTAATTATTTATTTAGTTTGTTTTAATCGTCCATCTTTGAAATTATTTCATCACTAAATCCTTAAGGCCCCATATACTACACACTAGCGCCGATATAACTAGATATTAATTTATTTCTTTTTTATGCAAAGCGTGTTTAAAAAAGTTAATAAACAAAAAATATAATAACTAATGAATGACTATTTTTAGAATGATTTGTATTATTTGTAGAACATGTCTCACTGAGTTTAGTTATATCTCGAGTTTCTGCTATAGGTGGCCGCCTTTAGCCAATACCCGGATTAAAACTCGCAGACATGTTCTACAAAAAATACAAAACCTTTCACTAGTAGGTAACTATTTATCATATTTTTTTTTTAATACGTTTTGTACGAAGAAGAAATAAAATATACAATATCTAGTGGCGGCGCTAATGTTTAAGTGTATGGGGCCTTAATGATGGGCACTCGTTGCCATATTTTTATACTTTAACTTTAGTATAAAAGTGTGACAAACTATTTGAGCATTTTTGTGCAAATGAATAAATGCTTACAAAGCTGAGTCACACTAGGTGTGTGTTCAAATATGTGTACACATGTTTGAAGCTATGACAAAGCGCCGGCTTCAAAATATAACTTACTTATTTACTTTTGTTGTATTCAGAAATTTCTAACTCATAGTGCGATTTGGTTCACGCTGTCGGCACTTTTAGTAATCCTACTAATATTATAAATACAAAAGTATATGTCTGGATGGATGGATGGATGTTTGTTATTGAATCACGCTTTAACCACTAGACGGCATGCATATATAGGCTACTTTTTATTCCGAAAAATTTTGAAGTTTCCGCGGGAACAACTATAACCAAGCTTAATTCAACTATAGCTTGCTGCAGCAAACTTAATCAGTATAATTAAGGTGTGCCACGCCGATAACCAAATTTGGGGCGGGCGGAGCCGCTGGCAATCTAGTAAGTCTATAAATGTAAAAAATAAATAAGGAAATAGTTTACGTACCAAAGTAGTAAATTGAAAAGCAAAAACCCGTAAATATTACAAAGCAGCGGAAAGTATAAAATAAATGAACTATAGGGTATTCATATAAGTAATTATTCTCGAAATCTTAATCAATGCAATTCAGCAAGTAAACTCAAGTATTTTGAGTTTTGTTAGGTTTTCTTAGCAAATTATTAGGAACTCAAGTTCCAGTCCCACGTTATATAGTTTTCGTAATTTGTGGTTGTTGAACGCAAAGCCAAAACCGCTAAAACTAATTAGGTATATAAAATTAGGACAATGAATTAGCACCTGACGTTAAAGTTAGCCGCCTTTCTCTATGTAAAGTCGTGTAGTAAAGGCAAACAATAACTGTGGCAATAATGAAGAAAAGCTTATAGAATAGAACCTATTAGCTTTTTTAAGGCACAGTTTTTCCTTTACGCTAGGAAGCTGAATTTTATAGTATTACTTAATTAAAATAAACTAGCTTGCGGACTGCCTGATGGTAAGCGGTCACCGTAGCTTTTGGACGCTTGCAACACCAGGGGTATAACTCCTGCGTTGTCGACCCTTCAAAAATCCATTAACTTCTTCAATGAAGAACCCCATACTGTAGTCCCTAGAGAAAACCTTGGCAAGAAGCTCATTCCGTTCGCGGGAGGAAGTTTCTCTGAAACCGCACTGTACGCGACCATGCCGGTTCGAAAGTGTGAGAATGAATTAATGAAAATTCCCTGCCGATGACCTGAAAGTAGTACATCATTTTGAACAATTCTTCAGAGCCCATCCCACTGTACAAGCGGTAGAACACATACAGAGAGGCAAACTACTGGTACTTCGCGCATTGATTTCATCCCCGCATCATATGTAGAACATAACCTAAAATTTTAATAGAACTATATTTATCTGCAGGACTGAAGTAGCTCTCAAACAAACTCTCCCTTTTATTTAGGCACCTAGGTACGTCTCTTGTTACTGCAGGGTAACCGCCTGCCCCTTAAATCTTTTCTTGTCATTCGCCAGTTGAAAAACAGTTTGGCACTGGCGATCCCTGGTTGTATATACCTTGCTAAGACCTTGTTTATATCTTGCCTCTCCTAACGCGTCGATTGCCTAGGGACCTTATTGGAAATCTGACTTACCTCCCAAAATCCGTAAATGTACTTGCATACATTTTGCTCTCGAATTCCAGAGTCCGAATAGCTTGAGGCTGTTCCCAATAAGTTCACAGTTTGCCCATCATTATAAGTTATTGAAGGTGGGCCCTAACATGCCTAAGCACATGACCTTATTTATTTATATATATTTATTATTATAGGTATCTACCCAATCTTTTTGACGATTTGCAATAACAGAACCCGTTTCTTAGAGATTTCGTGGGTCCAACTGATATGGCGCATACTTTTCCATTTCAAACTTTATTTTTTTTTTATATGTGTCGTATTTATTGATATTTAGTATTATTATTTCGAAGGTTATTACAAACGCAAAGGTACAAACAGATATAGTAACATACTATGGTATTGGTAGGGGAAAGTGGACCCTTGTTCCTTACATGCTAGTAGCACTATTAAATATCGGAATACTCTTAAATATCTGAATTTCTTCACTCCATTGACGATATTTGACACTTCACATGGTGCGCCTCCTATGCTACATAAAAACAAAAAAAAAAATAATAAACATGTTTGACTTTGTTTTTAGTAGCTTACTTAGTTATCATTATTACCTGATAAGTGTTTTGGTACATATTGTATACTATTTAGCTAATTATCAAAGTATTGTATTATTACTTTAAATGGAACTTCTTGCCAGCTCTTTTTGGCAGAAATTAACATTGTTTACATTGTGTTGACGATTCAAAAGTGTTGTTAGAAACCTATTTGAATAAAGTTTGATTTGATTTGACATGTTGGGGCACAGGGGTCCATATACCGTTTTAGACATTCATCATTTTGTATTCAAAACAATAAAATAATGTTTTAGCCAAATAATTTGACGTAGGTACTACCATTTTACAAGTCTTAATTAAAGTACCGCCACTGCATCCTAATTTATTTATCGAGTATAGTTGAGCGGACCCATATGCCCCGCTTTTTTCTACATACCTGTTCATATAAATTTGAATAAATTCCAAACATTCTTTTTTATAAGATAAACTATTCTTTCAAACCTACTTTATATCCACTCTGTGTCATGATTAGGTAAACTGTATTGCCGGAAGTGTCATTTTGATGTGACGGAGCTTTCGTTTGTTGGAAGGCTTTGTCAAGGCGCTTTGTGCGTTATCTAACGAAGGCAATTTCGTTATTTTCCTTTTATACATTGCAACCAAAAAAGCTCAATTGATAGCCACTGTTCTCCCGGAATGGAATTCAGAGAAAGTGATTTTATTTCTTTTTAAGGGGAACCTTAGATACAGGAATCCTATGGTTTTATTCAAATCAACTTTCGCTGTCATTATTTTATAACCAAATGTGTGATGTTTATCAGGGATATCAAAAAAAAAGAGGTTATGTAAGTGTTATATTAAAAAAAAAACGTCATTTAAGTTTCGAAAGACTGGGTTTTTTGACATGTCGAGAGTAGAGCACTACCTCAGCGCTCCGCTTATGAGGCGTGCAAAATAAGACAAGAAACATGAAATATAACGGGGTATAGGTAAGATGATGTTATATACCAAAATGTTGTTTATACAATTTATAAAAACCACTTTAGGCTTCACATTATGTCATATTTATAAGTTATGTCATATTTATAAGTTATCTAAAACGCTGAAGTGACTTAATAAAATAAATATATTATTAGTGATGCGTGAATTTAAATATGCTGCGACATTTCAACACACACAAGAATTAATCTTTCTATTTATGTAAACCAGACTCGGAATCTTTTTGCAATTTGTGTGAACATAACCACACATTTACACACACAATCATTGAAATAATTTTCTGATTCGCTTGTTTGTCACTTTCTTTAACCGGTTTTCTAATTATAATCGGTCCACTGATAAAACTTTAAAACTTCAAGATTCAATTTGCGATCAAAAATAACCTACATATTTATGAATATGTTGCACAGACTAACAAAGTGCGATTATTTTTTTCATTCAGATAGCAAAAGATAGGCAAAGGCACTATTACCATACAGCCAATTTATAATTTTTATTATTGACAAGATTTATTTTTCTCTATAAATTCTTACACCAATTTTTATAGTCATAAAATGTTTTCTATTTTTAGAAAAAGAAACTCAATCGTAAAATTTACCTATAACCCAGTCGATCTTATTTTCTGCATGAGGTGATAGTGCACAATATTTTTTGTTAGTAATAGGAGGATAAGTGCTGTGTATAACTATAGGTTGACGTGACACAGCGTAGTGGGTGCGTCAGCGGCCGCCAGCCGCCAAAAATGCAAGTTATCTTGTTTTAGATAATAAAATCCTTTTGTTGTACAACAAAAAAATCTGTGAAATCAATATTTATGCGGGTTTTTGAAAGTCAAAATTTTTTTTTTTTTCACGTAGGATCAAAAAATCAAATTCAATTGACCTAACTCAATTTTTTCTAACGTTGGAAAAGGAGAGAGTCAGAAAAATGGTTAAACTTGTCTTACTTAAATTTTTTTTTATGTTTTACGCAGGTACCTAGTTTGAGTTGATTCTTGTACAGGGAATCTGTAACATTTACTTAGAATCGGTTAAATTAGAAATAAGACAAATACCTATAACACAGTTTTAAATACCTCACATTTAATTACTAAAATAAGAAAATGTTAGTTAAAAACTTTCAAAACATATAAGTACCTTACTCTTTGTAAACAATGTATTCCGTAATTTAAATATTCACAATAGATTTCAAGCCGCCATTTGCAATGACAAAGCTTATCCGCAGGGTCTAGGCGAACGCAAGTACAATGAATGTCAGCAAGGAATCGCGTTTGTAAAGTTGCAATATGGCTACCTAATGTATGGACGACGAAGTGGCTTGGCGATGATACCGATAGCATAGAAAAGGAGCAAGTCTATGATTTTTTTTCGATCGATAGCAAGTTACGTCATAATCTTTATGTTCATACGTTTTGTTCGATTCCACAATTTTTTTTTCGTGATGCTAAATTTGAGAAGAGTAAGTTCCCTGAAACTTCATAGGTTTCGTTTGTTCCATTTCGTTCGATTCTAACCATACGGTCGAACGGTATGGTGGAGTTAGAAGACGTCGTTTTCGAATGTAGACAAAGTGGACTAAAGAAAAATCGATATATTTGAATATATTTTTAAAATGGTGAAGTTGGACACGCGGTCTCATATAAAACTGTAGTCGTAGCTTCCCGATTCTTTGATCAGTCGAGTTAAAAGCAGCGAACACGCGCGGCTACGCTTTCGCTGCACGTCACAAATGTAATTATAATATATTGAAATTCACTGTGTACTTTTTGTCAAACTTAACATATCAAAATACTCATGTGTACTAAACATTGTTATAAAACGCAAGTCTTTCAAAGACTACATTAAATCTACAATCGAGAAAAAAGTCATTGTAAAGCAATCGAATAGCAAAGTCAAAATTGTATGAAACACAATGTATCACTGAATTAAATGAAGAAATTACTGAAAATAGACATTCATTCAATTTATCAAAAATGTTTAAGAATCTTCAATCTATGGAAACAGGTCAAAGTCATTTTTGTTTACCTGAATTGCAAAAAGATTCCGAGTCCGGTATTTTTAGGTAGCTATCTATGTTTATACATTTTTACAAAAATAGTTTTTTTTTATACCACTAAGGAGGCAAACAAACGTACGGTCCGCCTGATGGTAAGCAGTCACCGTAGTCTATAGACGCTTGTACCACCAGTGGTATTACTCACGCGATGCCGACCCTTAAAAAATCCAATAACTTCTTTCTTAAAGAACCCCATACTGTAGTCCTTAGAGATAACCTTGGCAGGAAGCTCATTCCACAACCCAAGTTCGCGGGAGGAAGTTTGCAACCGCATTTAGAAGCAGTACTCCATATGGGGCCGAATTTGCGACTTGCAAAGCAGCAACTTCGGCCCCGACGTCAAGTACAAAGTCACGCTCATCTTCACGAAAGTTGAACCCTTATAGGATCACTAGCTGACCCGGCAGACGTTTGTTTTGCCTTTCCGTTGCTGCCATTCCCCGTGTGCCCCCCCTCTCATCGATCGCCCGCACTTTTCTTTGTGTTCGCTTATGGTTCTTTCTGATTCTTTTATTTTTACTCGGCTTCTAATGGTCGTAGCGTGATTTCAAATAGCTTATTTATACCTTCCTCAAGAATCGGGCTATCAGATGCAAAAAGTATTTATCAAATCCAAATGCTGGTTCCAGAGATTAGCGCGTTCAAATTAATTAATTAATTAGTTACTCCAATGAATTGCTATACTAATGCCGCAGGAACTGTTGAATCTTTAGGGATAAAAAGTATCCTTTATGCTATTCGAGGACCTAACGTATGTGTACGCCAAGTTTTATCCCGATCCGTCCAGTGGTTGAAGCGTGATTGAGTAACAAACATCCTTCCAGATATACAAAATTTCACATTTATAATATTAGTAGGATTACAGCTTGACTCCATTTTGTCAAGATACGACTTAAAAAGATTATTAGCACTTCCTAGTATACCTATACGTTCAAGTTGTTTTAATGTAATTGTACGTATAACTGTATAATTCTATATTAACTGAGCTACCAAGGCTCGGTGACTCAGTGATAAAACCCACTTCTAATTACGAACAATCTAGATTATAATAAGCATACAGGACTCAGTGATAAAACCCACTTCTAATTACGAACAATCTAGATTATAATAAGCATACAGGACTCAGTGATAAAACCCACTTCTAATTACGAACAATCTAGATTATAATAAGCATACAGGACTCAGTGATAAAACCCACTTCTAATTACGAACAATCTAGATTATAATAAGCATACAGGACTCAGTGGCTAATTTTCGGCTAACATGTATGTGGGTTTGCAAATAATTTAAAGTATATAGCTTTTTGGCGAAAACCGCATTTCTACATTATATACAATTCAGTTTTCGATGGTTCTAGACTTCCTTTTGTAGGACTTACATATATTATTTTGGTTCCGAGTTATAGTGTAGTATTATAAATTCCTTTGAAATAATTCTTTCGAAAATTTCGTCGCGGTGTCTCGAAGAAATCGCAAACAATAACTGAATTTGTTACTTTAGAAAAGCTTTTAAAACAAGAGTTATTGCACTCGGTGACACACAGCCACGAAGTCCTACGAGATAATTGTGAAGACGAATAATACAGAGTCTCGTAGTTACATTGGAATTGAAGAAATAACTGATTACAGTTATATTAAAATCATTTTGAGTTCGTTTTTTTATAATATATATAACATTATATAGTCTATGATACATTAATTGAATCGATTTTAATTTTGTAAAGAACCACGTATTAATTTTTTGAAATTTTATAGGCGGTAAAATACGATTTGTTACGCGTAACACTCCTACTTCTTGTAGTCCAATTGAGCTAAAATTTGGTATAATTATACGACTTTGGTGACAATGCAACAATATGGTAGGTAACTGGAGCTGATCTGATGATGAAGCAAGAAGTTGGCCATACAAACTTTGTAACAAACGACGCAACCCCATTGAGTTTGTATTTGATTGATTTGTCTTCACGAGTACTCCGGTCTGAGATTATATTTAGGGTTATAAAGCTGGCTACAGGAACTCTGTGATGAAACAACTAAACCCCATCGAGTTTAATTTGTTGTGAAAACATGCACATAAACAGTAATCGCCAGTCGCGCGTCGGAGCTTACGCGCATTTTTTTTTAAGTTGTTAACCTATAAAGTTAAAATAATAACGAAGTAAAATCGACTTTTACTCTTTTGTTATAGATAGATAAAGAGAATTTGTTCTTCCTTGTAAGTATTCCTAAGTAGTGAATATTTCATATCGCAATTATATTAAAACTGTGCCGTTTGCTAATCGCAGCGGTAGTGTGTCACCAGCAATATAAGTTTGCTAAGAAGTTGTGTCTCAGAAAGTAAATTGAGTTACCTACTTTTAGCAATTTTCACAGGAGTCGCAGAAACTGTTTTTTAACATAAAAATCTGATATTCACTTTTTCTATAAAAAAATTTTGTTGACATGTGTGAAATTTTTAAGATATTCAGAGGCCAAGTGCGAGTCGGACAACCATAGAATGGGTGCTAAGGCTATGGCAACGACTCCCACAACCGCCTCCCAGCGTCGCGTCGGGGGATCAAGTTTGAGTCCCGGGAAAGGACATAGGCTACTTGAAAAAGTCAAGTGTGAGTTGGTTTTTTTTCTGTAATTAAGGAGTTGCTCTAAATTCTAGGACCGATAACCGTATCTAGGGCGGGTGAAACCACACTGTACGTTACCATTTAGTGAAATGTGAAACCTCAGTAAATATGGTTTTCTTAGAATTAGGGTTACTTACAAATTCGAATATTGCAATGAAACACAGTACCTACTTAACAGTAAAGTTTAGATTTCGTACGTTATATCAGTCTTTATTTCACGAAAATCTATGGAGTATTGCGGAAGTTGTGACCGTAAGAAGTTTTGAGCACTTTTTAAATTTCCAAGATTGCGCGCGCTTGACTCGTGACGTCAGGGTTCCCGTCGATCCGTGTCGCTCGTGCCCCGCGCCATATGAAACTCATGGAAGTGATTTTATGTCATTGCTTTGTAAAGGTATTAGTTTACTGTTGTTGTAACAATCAACCTGTTAGTTAAATAAGTGCCTTGTGAGGAAAATCTGCGCCATGGAAGAGGGTTACCAAAAAGGTCAGTCGGATAATCTGCTGAAAGTTGATTGCTGAATAGTGGCTCAATATTTTATAAAAAATAAAGATTTTACGCCTGTCGAAATGCGAGGAATAAAACTGAAAAGGTAAGTACCTGCTATCTATGTCTTTAGTTTAAAACATTATAGGTTAGGTACGTAGTACCTAACGACCTAACCAAGTGACATTTTATACTTATAAGTACTTCGTTACCTACGTGGGTAAATATATTTTTTTATTTTTTATTTATTTATTTCACACACATTTACATATTTACATTCTTATCACTATATTGTTACAAGCAAAATTTATTTTATTTTGTAAAACTAGGTACTTATTACAAAAGTAGTGCCTTTATTTATTTTTATAACGGTTCAAATAGTAATATACAGTAACAATACACAATTAGGTAAATAGGTAGAAGGAAAATTCTTGTCTCCCAAAAAAGCAGAAGCTGTGTTATGGGAGGCAATGAGTTCCATGTTCCATGTTCCGGTTGTAGCATTTTATAGGAAAGCGGGAGTGAAGAGTGAACAGTGGACTTCTAAATCGTATATGTGTTTTGTGTGTGTGTGTGTGTGTGTGTGTATTAATAAAAAAAAATAGTCTTAATTATTAATTTTAAGTTTCCTATTTAGTTTATTTTAAAATGGTTTGTAATTATAAGTTTAGTAATTTTTAACATTGTGATTAAATAAAATTAATATAGACGTAGTAATTTTTCCGTGGAATCGTAGTCATAATCCTTAAGCCAGTTAAATTTACCTTGCTTTTCACTTTGCAAGATCCTTGTGTCGAGGGCATAACTTTAAACTATGCTTTAATCAACGATGAGATTTTTCGATACCAGCTGTTTATCAAAATCAGGGATAATAAACTTACGGGTCGCAAACTACTTCTTTCTTCGTTTCCAGTAAAATAAAGTATTTTGATGGTACCTAATGTAGAATGTACGTACCTATGACAAAATCAGAACCAATTTACGGTGATATAGAAGGTAGATAGTACATATATAAATGAATATTAATGAAAAAGTGTGTCCGTGGAAGGTTCAAAATATAAAAAAAAAATCACGGAATGAAAAGCCTGTTTTACCGATAGTGCTTTTGACCTTAGGTCGACAGGTCTTTATAGGTACTTAGTACACTTATAAACAACACACCTACCTATTGTTACTTATTAAGTATTAGTGGTTAAAGGTCATAGTATAGGTAGATAATATTCCTACTAATATTATAAACGTTAAAGTTTGTTTGGATAGATGTTTGTTCCTCTTTTACGCAAAAACCACTGCATGGATTTTATTGAAACTTTACAATAATGTTGCTTATACATCAGAATAACATATAGTCTATAATGTATGCGCAGACGAAGTCGTGGGCAGTAGCTATTACGGAATATTATACGTCCAATACGCTATCCTATCCTATCCTTCTGGGAGTCGTGCTTTCTGGTCGCTTGATAAAGCTGCCGAGGGGAACTTCTGCCAGTCGTCGTTACCACCACTGCGAAAGGTCGATGGTGACTTGGCCCATAGTGCAAAAGAAAAAGCCGGGCAGTCTCTTTGCCTCCAACTCGAATATGAACGACGAAGGCGCTGCACCACCTACTTTACCGTGGTGCGGTAAGACCATGCCGGAAATCTCTATAACACAGCGAGAGGTCCGGCGGGCGTTGCTTTCTCTAGACGTTCATAAGTCGAGTGGGCCAGACGGTATACCAGCAGTGGTGCTTAAGCAGAGTGCTCCTGAGTTATGTCCTGTACTCACGCGCCTCTTCGCGCTTTCCTACCATACTAGGCAATTTCCGTCTTCATGGAAGACTGCAAATGTGCACCCGGTGCCCAAAAAGGGCGATAGATCAGATCTATCGAATTACAGGCCTATCGCTATTACCTCTCTCCTTTCCAAGGTGATGGAGCGTGTGATCAACACACAGCTTTTGAGAACACGACCTGATTAGCGACCGTTAATATGGCTTTCGCCACGGTCGCTCGACTGGTGACCTTCTATTGTATCTGACACACCATCGGCATTGGCATCTAGCCTAGACACAGCGAAGGCGTTCAATCGGGCCTGGCACCGGGGTCTTCTATCGCAGTTGCCATCTTACGGAGTGTCCGAGGGTTTGTGCAAATGGGTGGCTAGCTTTTTTTCCGGCAGACGCATACGAGCCGTAGTTGACGGTAGTTGCTCTGATAGCATGGACATTAATGCTGGTGTCCCGCAAGGCTCTGTGCTGTCTCCTACGCTGTTTCTACTGCACATCAATGATATGTTGGAGATCAACAACATACATTGCTATGCAGATGACAGTACTGGAGACGCTTATTACACGGGCCGTGCAAGCATCCCTCGTTCCGTTATGGAGGAGAAACGTGAAGAACTTGTGTCTCAAATTCGAGATCAGTCTGTCCAAGGTTTCTGACTGGGGACAGAAAAACTTGGTCCGATTCAACCCTTCAAAGACACAAGTCTGCGCGTTCACCGCTAAGAAAACCCAATTCACTGTGGTCCCACAATTCCAGAACACTCCCCTCTCCATCTCCAAGAGCATTAGGATCCTTGGTGTTGACATCTCCAGCGATGTTCAGTTCCGAGATCACTGGCTAGACAAGGTAAAGCTGGCGTCCAATAAACTGGATGTACTCAACAGAGTGAAGCAGTACTTCACGTCGGGGCAAAGGTTGCTGCTTTACAAGTCGCAAGTCCGGCCCCATATGGAGTACTGCTGCTATCTCTGGGCGGGTGCACCCGGATACCAGCTTGGCCCTTTTGACTCGGTTCAACGACGGGCTGTGAGAATTGTCGACGATCCTAAACTCAGTTTCGGTATCGAGCCCCTAAGTCTGAGGAGAGACTTTGCCTCCCTGTGTGTGTTCTACCGCTTGTACAATGGGTTGTGTTCTGAAGAATTGTTCGAAATGATGCCCACGGCTACTTTCTACCATCGCACCGCTCGCCATTCATTTTCACACTTTAGAACCGAAATGGTCGCGTACAGTGCGGTTTCAGAGAAACTTCCTCCCGCGAACGCTTAGGTTGTGAAATGAGCTACCTGCCAAGGTTTTCTCTAAGACTGCAGTATGGGGTTCTTCAAAAAAGAAGTTATTAGATTTCTGAAGGGTCGGCAACGCGCGAGTGATGCCCTTGGTGTTGCAATCGTCCATAGGCTACGGTGACCGCTTACCATCAGGGGGATCGTAGGCTTGTTTGCCACCTTAGTGGTATTAAAAAATAAAAATAAGAATGCCCGCTGTCCGGGCCGGCACGCTTCGTTGTCGCGTTGACAGGAATTCAGAGGTCACAGCGCGATCAAACGCCGAGTGTGTTTTAATTTATAGGACGCGCAAAAATGCGCACTTTGACTGCAATTATCTCGGTCATCTTTGCAGATATAAAAAAAGTAAAAATGCAGATGTTTTTTGTATTTTCGTCTAAATTACTTTGGCATATCTAGAATAAAACATTGGCCAGGTTGATTATGATGTGCAATCAGTATAATTAATATGAAAATAATATTTTATCACATTGGACAACTTTTTTGTTGAGCATAAGGGGGAAACAAATAATATAGGTAGTATTGTTGCATATTTTCGGATTACTTTTAGTATTAGTTTTGTTAAAGATTTGGTTTGTTTGCATTACAATAATTATTTTGATGTAAACAATATTTATTTAATGTAAATAAATATCCCGGAACAGAACCTTTTATGCGTGAGTCCGACTCGCACATGACATGTTTTTGACACTTTGAACGCAGCTGCAATCAGTCTACTTAACTAAGTTTTAGGTTAAATTAAGCTTTTTCGCGGTGACCCTTGTAATTACAAAACTAATTAACATGGGGGGGCTGCTAATCACCTTTTTACCCGCTCAGTTAACTTTCTGAATACAATTTAAGCTGTGATTCTAAATATTCATGTGAAAGTTGAGCTTTCGGTCTTTTTTAAAAAGCTTCTGCGTGGGTGACGTTATATCGTATTCAACTAACATTATTATTTTTTATAGCTTTTTTTACGGAGCTTCTTAGGTCAGAGAACTTAGTTTTGTTAGTAGCCAAAATATCACGACAAATCTAGTGCATTTTTTTATGATAATCTTAAACCAAAGTTCTTGAATATTTTTTACTAGCTGAGTTTTATTAGTTATTAATTACTGAGTAACTACGTCGGCGACTTGGAATTCAGTTATAGTTATATAGCCTACGGAAACTTTTGAAATTTCCTGGATAGAAAGTAGCCTATGTAAATAACCTAAGTAGCCTACAAGTTCCTAGCTCGTAAATGAAACGAACCCCGAGTAGCAGCCGGAGCATGGGTGTAGCATAGGGAGGGACCAGGTGGGTCTGGCCCACCCTAGAATTCTCCTGGCCCATTCTAGAAGATAATAGAAAGCTATCCCTTACACAATGTATAAGAGGCAGCAGGAAAAATTGTCCCCCTCTAGGAAAAAATCTTTGCTACGCTCTTGTGCCGCTGTCAAGAAACCACCATGTTTCCAAAAAGGCTTTGTCGTGCTAAGAAAAAAAGCTACAGCTAAATTTGAATATGTCAGCGGAACAGGTGTGTGACATGCAGGCATAGTACAGCCTTTTTGTTTCGAATTCTACTTTGAACGGTGAAGGTGCCGTACCACCTCCCTAGTCTCTGAGGTCCAGAATTCCAAGACACCTGTTACCTGTTCAGTTTCGAGTTTATTTGAAAGACAAGGCAAAGCTGGCGTTCAAAAAACTTGGTGGACTCTTCAGAGCGAAGCTGTATTTCACCTCGGGGCGAAAGTTATTGCTTTGTAAGTCGTAAGTCCTGCCCCACATAGAGTACTGCTGCTATCTCTGGCTGGGTGCACCCGGATACCAGCTCGGCCTTTTCGCCTCCGTTCAACGACGAGCTGAGAGAATTTTTGACGAACTCAAACTCAAGCCGTATCGAACCCTTAGTCTGCCTCCCTGTGTCTGCTCTACCGCTTGTATATCTGACTGATTGTAAACTTCCTCCCGCGATCTCTTAAGTTATGGAATGAAATCCCGGCCAAAGTTTTCCTGGACTAAAATATGGGGTTCTTCAAAAAATAAATTAAAAGCTTCGGCAACTTTAGTAATACAGTAAGCAAATAAAGTACGAGTGTTCCTTTAGCCGCACATTTCGTGTTTTGTATAAAAGCTTGCGAAAAAGGTTGAAAAAGATAATCTAGAAACACATTTACAACGTGGATGTTACTCGTTTCTCGACAGGTTCTAATTAAAAGCTAACAAAGGCTTCTATTTGCTTTACCCCAATTTCTGCTTCCAGGCATTGTTAATACCTATACTTTTAGGAGTTTCGTTTAGAAATGGGATTTGTTACATTAAATTTAGGATCTTAAAAGATATAGTAGAAAGGATACATTAAGCCCGAAAAGGGTCTGACTGAATTTCCCACAAGCTCACATACGTGTTTACCTATTAACCATATGAATAGAACTACTAAGGTGACAATATTTTATTAATTTATTTTATGCCTTTTCAGTATTTCGGACCCAAAATTTGCCATCGGAGCCCTATTACTAAACCTTCTCATTTTGCATGTCTGCTGTCTGTCTGCGTCCATCTGTCCGACTCATAAAGGGCCGATTTTCTTATGGACCGATGTATTTTTTCGGCAGATTTGCCAACAAATAATAAGAGAAACACAGTTTTTTTTTGTATGGAGACGTCCCATACAAGAATAGTGTTTTTGTGGTTTTGCTTTATTTTAAAAAAGGTAACAACTATAATCTTTTGACTTAAAACGATTATAATGTAAGGTCTAAAATACAACATATAGTAAAAACCGGTAAAGCGCGAGTTGGACTCTTATATTCTTTGGTTTTAAGTTCAGCTGTTTTGCACTTGCCCGTTTTGTTAAGGACGCATCACAGAACCTTCAACTAGCCCTGGATTTATTGTGGGTGTGAGAAGGGGCACTTTGCTCCGCCATTTTAAAAAATCTAGATCCTGGGCTGCCTTCAACACGTAGTACGATTGAAATAATGAGACTTCGGTACCACGCAACTTTGTCGACCATGACCCAAAACATGTCCGATAATAAACATACACAAAAAGTTTCAGAGTAGCACTAAACACGAAACAATGTCAGTGAATAAATAAATAAATTTATTTTTATTTATTATCTATTTATGCAGAAAGACTTAATTTTTTTATACAACGAAGGTGGCAAACTAGTTTGTGGTCCGCCTGATGGTAAGCGGTTATTGCAGCATATGGACGTTTTCAATAACTGGGGCATCACTGGCGTGTTGCGAGCGTTTTGCATTGGAGATAGTATTTTTATTGTGAGATTTGTTTAAAACTTGGTATTTCTGGGTTTTTAAAAATTAAACCCTTAAAAGGGCTTGGCAAAGTTTATGTGAGAAAATCACTGAGCGTAAATTGCTACTGATAGAAATTTGTAATTTGGGATTCATTTTATATTGTAGCCATAGTAGATTCTTTTTAAATTCAACTTCTAACGGACTTGCAGATGCGTAGCAATGATAACTTTACGCTCAAACACTTAGAAACATTTTCGCGCCGAGGCTGAAGTGATTTTATAGCGAATGTGAATTTATCTCGATACGTAATGGAATTTTCAAAATTCAGCACCTAAAAGCTTGAAAAGTGTAAAGGTTTGTATTGACTTATTATCCGCCAGCTCAAATCATTCAGAAGAGAAATTATGAATTCCGAGAAGAGGTCAATTTTATTGTAAGTTTATTAATATTAATTAGTAAATACTAGAAGTAAAAATAAGCTGTTGGTGCATGATACACGTCTACACAAAATAAGTCACTCTTTTATGGGGCAATGTATACACTTTTACAACAAAGTTCCCAATAAAATTCAAAATCGATCAATAAGTAAATTTAAATCTTTTATCAAGCAGGTACTTTGTAAAAAGGCATACTCCAATATTTCAGACTATGTAAATGATAAAAATCCTTGGGACTGATGATGCTCAATTACAGGATGCATAGGTAAACCAAATTAAAATGGAAATAACATAAAATTGTACGACTAAAATTTTTTATTTCAAACATTAATTGTATTTTAGTTTATTTGTATTATTGATAGTGTTTTTAAAAGAGTAACTATCGAGTTTCTTGCCGGATTCTTCTCGGTAGAAATCAACAACATTGTGAACCGGCGGGAAGGTGGGAGGGTTCAAAGAATAATATTTTATAACTTTGACGATTCAAAAGTGATTGTAAAATCCTTATTTGAATAAACCATTTTGACTTTGACTATAGTACATTTTATAGACATCGCTTTTATAGCCACACTTGAAATTCCAACGCTAAAGAGTTAAGGGTTTACAGGATATTGATTAAAAACTGCAAATCTTATTGTCTATGCGAGCAAAGCCGCAGGCGGAAAGCTAGTCTTTATATATATGTGATCCTTGTGTGCGTGTGTGAGTCACTGAACTCCTTCAAAAAGGCTAGACCGATTTTGATGTTTTTTTCTGTGTATCTTTGTGTGGGTCACTGGATAGTTTAGTTTTACAATGAGACCAGGTAGGTGGCGCTGCAATCGGGATCTAGGATTTTTCTAAATTTTTTGGTGATTGTTTTTTTATTTTTTTTAAATTATTATCGACAATGCATATCAAAAAAAGTTTGCTAAACCGTTAGCAAGCAAGCTATCGTTCAGGTAGGGTCCTCTAGTACTTATATAAAGTTTTGAGCAATGCTGGAAGAAATCGACTCAGATATTTTAGTTTTAAGTCTTTTGTGATGATGGTTTAATTGATCACGGTTGGAGTGAAACACGTGAAGAAGGTTTGTAATCCAAACTTTCAATTAAAACTTACGTTATTCAGTTAAACTTTCAGTCTAAATTTACTGCGCACATTGTATTTTCACACCGAAACATATTAAATTTTATATTCTAACTTGGATCGTAATTTTGAAGTAAAAATATTTAAACTTGAAAATGAAAATGGAAAACAGTTGTTACAAAGTATTTTAAGTTGGTTCTAAGCACCGAAGCATGTTTTTGGGAAATCTTTGTTACAAATTACTTAAGTTTCCCAAAGATTTTAACAACATTGTTTTCTGATTTTAGCGTTACTTAACTTCAAAGGAATAATTAGCTGTGTACGATAAGTACCTATGCTATTCATAAGGTGTCTGAAGTTAGGCAGCGTTCGCACGAGCGCTTTTTCGACGCTTTAACGCTTGATGCTTTTTTGTAGTTTCTTACAAACTGTTAAAAAACTCCAGGCGCGCGGTGTGAAAAGCGCCTACTAGCGAACACAAGCAGGAGAAGTCATAACGGAACTTATTGGCAGCAGTCTCGAGTACCAATGCTAGACTCTGGAATTCGAGAGAAAAATGTATGGAAGTAGGTCTTGCCTCTCGAGACTGTTCGTATCCATTAAGCTTCAAGGTCTATTCAGAACGTTAAAAAAATGCGCGTAAAAAGCGTTGAGAGAGTTTACTTGGAATTTTGTAGTCATCAAAGCAAAGAGGCAAGTAATTATGTTGAAAATTGCTGCGACCATTGTGTCAAATTTGATACTTTAATTACTTTATTATATTATGTATACAAGCTGTGCGGAGGGTTGTATATTAGCTTTGGAAACAAAAGTTTTCATAGCAAAGATGCGGTCAAACGATTAATCTCGAGCCAGGACTTACAATAACGTACGTAACGATCGTATTTCCATAGCAAAAATGTAGTTGGGATTTTCATTGGTCGATGAAAGCTCAATATTAGTAGAGCACTTATAACTCGGGCGAGTTAACTTGATACTTGGCCGAGTGTCTATTCAATATAGAGTGTGCAAAAAAATAGTCAGAGTAACTAAAAAGGGGTGCAAGGGAAAAAAACTGGACATAGAATATTTTCACTTTTTTTCCTTTGTTTTGGTTACGTTTAGGGGTGTAAAAATGGGAATGCTGAAATATTTTTTTTCCAAATTTTGAATGAAAATTTGTGGTGTCCCAACAACCTAGCATTTTGATAATGCAAATCGGTAGAGTGCATTGTCGCCAGCAACGTTTGTATGAAGCACTTTCTCCTATGACGGTCCATTTTATTTACATGTTTTTAAACCACCATACATAGTTTGAAACTAAACTGTATTTAATTGGCATTTAACCTTTGGTACAAAATCGAAATTAATAAAGTTAAATGCCTTTGACGAAGGCGTCCCAATTAGCGAACCGCTTGCTTACTTCCTTCCGGTACGCTAATTCAATATCTAATGTTAATTGTCCCTTTTGAACTATTTACAAGCACAAATATGTAGGCTATGCTAACATATTATATTTAGACAATTAGCAGAATTTCATGCTATTGTGTAGAATACCAGCCTTTAATTATAAGAAAAGAAAATGAAATAATAAAAAATAATGTTGTCAACTTGAATAATGTTTTAAATAATTTCAACAGTTAAAAAAAGAAGATTCTTTTTTCTTTTTTTCTGATTGATTTACAAAGCAAATCATAAAATTTTATTAAGTTTTCCAGCGCCACAAACAAAGGTCGTACTAAAAAATTAAATAAGCAACTTATAAGATAAAAAAAAAAATATGTAATCGACGTATGTCTTCGACTAGTTGATGTAACAATATATGTATAAATTTTCAGAAAATGCATAAAACCTTTGTTGAA
This sequence comes from Apoda limacodes, assembly GCA_946406115.1. Lineage (NCBI taxonomy): Eukaryota > Metazoa > Arthropoda > Insecta > Lepidoptera > Limacodidae > Apoda > Apoda limacodes. Next base: position 15,956,999 of record OX291564.1, on the reverse strand, counting down.
ATTGAGATATAGATATTTTTTTTGTTTATTTGTTTGTCTGGCTATCTGTCTGTAGATATGTTTGTACGCGTATTACACAAAAACTACTCCATGAAATTAAATGCAAATCTGCAAGTTGTATTCCTGGAACCCTGCGCCGCCTAGAAGCTGAGTTGTCTATGACATATAATAAAATTTCGTGGTACAGGCAAAACCTTTTTGACTCGATTCTAACTGGGTGCGGTCAAAAGCCAAGGGAAGATAGCATAAGCTATTGCGTCTTCATAGATTGCTGTAACCTTACTCCCAGGTGGGAAAATTGCGAACTGTTCAAGAAACTGTTGAGTCTAGACATAAATTATACCCCAGTTTGAGTAGTATAGCGAAATACTGTCACTGCGAAAATCTTGCAGAGAGTTTCTTGAAGCCTAATCGTTTGGGACGGATGCACCAAGGCAAACAATGAATCGAGAAAGCAGTTAATCGCACTCCGCCAGACGTCCGCTAAAATGTGCGCATTAGAGAAAGGTACTGTATTATGTGGTGATTTCTTGCAGTCTCTTCCCGTTCTATACTGAGGAACTACTGCATCCACGCTCTGTTCTCAGGAACCAAAATTGAGTCTGATGCAATACCTTAGGGCTCGTTGGGTGCAAGAATTCTTGGACGTTTTATTTTAAAATAGACGAGGGTATATTGCTCGAATTGAATGAGTTAGTGACTCTGCCAGAGAGCTTCTGTCAAATTTCCGCTTGGGAAGTGGAATAATCTCTACGGCAATTGGTTTGTTCATCGTTTGTCACTGAATTACTAGCTATATATTAGACTATATTTTACGTGTCTAGGTTGGTTTCTACTTACATGTAAAAAACATAAAGAAACTAAACAGAAATTAAAACTTAACAAATATTGAACTATGCATATGCAGTGAAAATTTATTTTTATTCACAGCTTTTTAGTGTTATTTTTTCCAATTGGTTTTTTACTTGCACTTGGCTATTTTATTATAATTGTTATATATTTTTGTACTCGCCTTTTAAAGCCCTTTATTCTAATACCCAAATCAAATTTTTTTTAGCCGCAGATTAAAAAGCATAAAATCTCCCATTATGATTTTTCAAGAATGTCTTGTACACAGTATCACTCTCACAATTGAGACGGATCTAACGACACCTCTCAAGCTAAAATTCATTAAGCCGTTTAGGCTACAGAGCGTGCCAAAGGAATATATGTACATACATACACTCGAAAAACATAACCCACCTTCTAGCGCAGTCAGGTAAAAAAATAAAGGTACCTACTTCCAAATTTCACGCGTACGGAGTCGCAGGGAAAGGTCGTTATTAATAAATTAATTGAGTTAATGTCACAGAGTTCTATTCAAAATCAAATACGCCCTAATTGTTGTTTGATTAATTGTAGTCCTGGAGGTGTGGAGCTCTTTTGTTGTGGTTGGTATAAGATTATTAGTCTTTTTAAATCTTCTTTAGGTATATACCTACAAGATTTAATATTAGAGGAGTAGTTAAAGTTTTCCTGATTACTAGATTTTGCCAGCGGCTCTGCCCGCCCTAAATTCAGTAATCGGCGTCCAATTTTTAAATGAAAGCCGGAGCAGACCAGATGCGTGGCTTCACGTTACGTACGCATTCGCGTGCAAGCCCTGTCACACCGGCAAAAGCGGTACACCACACGTCACGCAGGCAACTGCTGCATGCGTGCAGCCATATTGGAGTTGAAAGCAACCCAGTTCTTAATCGTTTGAAGAGTTAGAGTATCATCAAAGTTGTGTAAACCTTTGTGTTCTCGAAAAATTTTGCCACGCAACGGTTGCAGAATTGTTGTTTTGATAAAACTCGCGCACACAAAACGCACGGTCCGCTCCGGTGAAACGCTCCATCGCGACCAGTGTTGCCAGCAAACATTTTGCAAGCCCACTAGATGCAGGTCCTGAAACCACCAGAAAACCACCAGTTTTTTTAACGTATAACATGAAACCACTTGAATAAGCACTAAATTATAAATTTGTATGAAAAACAAATTTTTAATAAAAAATATTGAGTCAGTTGAATTATTGTAAATTTTGTAAAAACAAGAAAACAAAAGTGAGTATGAAAAATTAAATGATTTTGTATTAAAATGGAGCACAAAATTATGAATGACTTGAGACATCTGAGTTCTGCATAATAGGTCTCGTGCAGCACGAGGTATAATTCGGAAGATGACGTATCCCTTTTCAGTCGCAGACGTGTAAGCTTCATTGGTACAATTTTTTATAAGGAATTCAGGAAGTCTATAGGTGTTATAACATATTCCTGCGAGTGTCAATCCTGCGCAAATACTTACAATTGATGACATTAGCGGCAAATTCATGCGATTTCTCAATTTAGATTTTACTAGGTTCATAGAATAGAAAACCCGTTCTATAGAATGAGGAAGTATTATCAAGAAATTGCAAAATTTTTCTTTATTTTTGAATACTATCATTCTAAAAATTGCCCACTAAAAATACAATAGCCACCAGATACAAAAGGGGTCCCAATCCACTAGATCTAGTGGTGAAACCACTAAGTTGGCAACACTGACCGCGACTGAAGTTACTGCCCCCGCTTCCCCAACACCGCTCACGAGCGCCATTTTCGTTTTATTCAAATTTGCCAGCCAGTACATGTTCCATTCATTTTTTTACGAACCAAAATGTAAACATTAAAAAAACAATAATATAACTGAGTCAAGTTTACTGTGACTTGTTTTTGTGTTTGCCATATCACCCATGTCGCTAATCAGCAATGTATTATCACAGATTATATAATACTATACTAGGTATTATTTTAACATTTACGGTGGCGCCTCCTATTACTTGTAAATAGTAAGCAGGTAGGTATCTCTTGTTGTTATTAAAATGTTAAAGATAGTTTAAACTATGCTTTTGTTTCAATGCTAAGAGATGGCGACACAGGTATCGATTTATTATTTTGTATGTTTTCTCCTTTGTGCTGTTTGGATACGTAAAAAAAACATGTAGCAGTGGTTTTATCTTTTACTAGCTTTTGCCAGTGGCTTCGCCCGACCTAAATTTCGTTATCGGCATAGGATTCTTACGGCAACTCCTCACTTATAAAAAAAAACACAGAAGGTATAATATTTTTAAATAATACGTACCGCCCTTCCCCCTCATGACTGCCCGCCGGCCTCGCACATCATAAATAATTTTTGCGAAACTCTAACCGTTTACCCCGATTTTGAAACATTTTTGATTAGTGCTCCGCTCCTATTTGTGTAAGCGTGATGATATATAGCCTATAACCTTCCTCAATAAATGGGCTATCCAAAGCTGAAAGATTTTTTTTTATCCGACCAGTAGTTCCTGAGATTAGCGCGTTCAAACAAACAAACTCTTCAGCTTTAATATATTAGTATAGATATAGATTGTTATAACAGCAAAACGTTATAGATTTTGAGCAATCACAACCAACCTAACTTGTTGTGACAGTGAGAAAAGTGTCGTTTTGTTTACCGACATAATGTACATAATGCGCTTAATGTCAATAATTCAACCAAAGAGAATAAGACAAAATTTGTACAATGTGTCGTACAGAATTTATGTATTTTTAACTTGACTGGATTATGACATTAAACGCATTGAAGCAGTGAACAGAACGCACCTTATGTATTGTTATCGTGCCTTTTTACCCTCAGTAATCTGTACTTGATGACTTATTAAATATGTAATACCAGAGCTAATAAAAATCTGATATATTTTTGAAAGCAAACATGGGCTGTTTTTAAATAGAAAATAAAGTTATTATAAAATGAAGTAATTCGTTTTCTAACTTAGAAATAAGGTTTTGCTCTAATAAAAATTTTTTTTCTTAATCAAAACATAATTTCAAATCTTGTGATCCAACATTAAAACATTCGCATCACGTCGACACAATTCGTCGTAACTTAGAAATTCTCCATTTCACTTATTCTTATCTTGAGGACCAAGGGGGAATAAAACGGTAAACCTTTGAAGACGGAACGCGGCACAACACTATCTGACGTAAAGAGAGACGTAACAAATCTCGTACGTACATAACATTCAATTCGTAAAACTGGTACGCGAGGCGAGTACAAAATGTTTAAAGATTGTTTGTTTAGTGCAATATTTTAGCTTTTATCCTTATTTTATTGGCCGGCTATCTTGGTAGCTTTAGTGGTGTTGAAGAAGTAAAAATAAACATAGAATCAATAGAACTACAACAATAAATTATACTTATATATTATAATGCTATACTATAAACTGCAAAAGAGCTGTCTTTGTACATTTAAAATATTTTAAATTTTGATTTAGACGGACGGACAGCGGAGTCTTAGTAATAGGGTCCAGTTTTTTTACCCTTCGGATACGTACCCTTAAAAATAATCATTTAGCTTAACACAGACACTATACTTTCATACTGTGGACCAAACATGAATCTTCGTCTGCTAAAAATGTGTGTTTAAATCCAAGATTAAAGTTTGTATGTATTACTGTTTTTACGATAGAACAAAAAAACGCTTATGTGTTTCTTGTATGAGGACTCCTCAAAAAAATTACCTAAACTATTTTTATTATTGTCAATATAATTAGTTTTTTTACACGCATGTTTGACAAAAGTATTTGTATAGACAAGCCTTGGCCACAACTGAGCACAACGTTTGCGGGCCGCGACAGTAATGAGCACAACGTTTGCGGGCCGCGACAGTAATGTTCTATATCTCTATAAAACTCAAGGCGTCAGTTCAACTTCAAGTTGTAGGTTTTGCTTGTATTGGTAACTATTTAAGAGGATACACTTCGCGGCGCCTCACAGCGGGCTCCATACAAACGATTTCCTTATTTGTTTTTGACATTTACAGATCAATCACTGTGACATTTCTTAGTCATAATCCCAAGCCGAAAGCCTAGGTCTGTGGTAGCCTATGTAGTCTGAAAAACTAGAATCCTGTATAACTTTTGAAGTTTTGAAAAATTTGATAGGAAACTGGAACACTGCAGACCTAATTATTTATTACTAGATCATGTGTATATGATCAGCAAGTGTCAAAAATTAGTGAGAAATTCGTGTACTAAACTGGATGTGTGTGGCCTTTTTAACTCCATTTTTTGATTAAACCCTTATCGTCCGTGAACAGATGCGCTATTAACAGGTGCGGACGAAACGCGATACAACGTGTACAACACAACTATTACATCTCACACGAACATAAACCTGATAGGCGCGAGGAGTAGGTATACAATATCATACAATTCTTATTGTTTCATAATATTACAGATTTTGGTAGATTCAATGTTAGACAATTAAACAAAACATAAAAAAATGAAATATAAATAATAAAAAAGCCTAATTAAAGTTGAATAACACACAAGGGTGTATATTAAAAACTAACTCTTTGTTTTGCTATTTATAGAGTATACCTATCCTATAACCTCGTAAATTTTAAAAACAATGTTTCTAATTTTAAAATGGCTTCTAGTTAATAATAAGATTCAATAAATTAAACCATGTAATTTTTATTAATTTTTTATAAATTTATTTGCTACAGGTTTCTAAAAATAGTACCTAGTAAAATATTTCACTAGACTACATTTCATGTGTACATTCACGTCAAACTGTCTTGTGAGAAACAGACAGGCCGGCGCGTGGACTCTGTTTGCTGACGTTTTGCTAACAACCTGACAATGTTTGTTGATGTGACCACAATATACATGCATAGGAGTAAGTGGATAGATGGAAATATTATTTGTTATCCCATAAGGTTAAGTGAATATCTTACCTTCTTACTAATTAATGTTAAATATTTTGTTCCTATTATATTTGACAAGTAAATTTCATCAATATTATTTCTTTGTATAGAAATACATAAGTAATCAATTAATGAATCAGCCTATAACCGTCCACTGCTGGACATAGGCCTTTCCTAGTAAACACTTCTAGCTACCAATTCTGGTCATCGGTCCACCTGGCTGGAGTGTGACCCACGCTGCGTTGCGATAACAAATCAGTGGTCACCTAAGAGCCGTCTGCCCTAATGGCCAACGATTCTGCGACTAATATAACCTACCGTAGTTTTTCTTTAACTGACTCACGCTGAGCTACTTTTAGCTTGTGGATCAGGCCAACTGTCAGTGCCCACGTTTCTGCACCATAGGTCACGACCGGCGAGACGCATTGAATAAAGTACTTCGTCTTTAACGTAAAGTCCTAATGCAACTTTGTTAATGCTGCCCAGCCCAACAGAGTTCTATAAAGGCTTCATCATAAGATCTCATACGTTAGTCGGATTGACTTGTCACGTCCTTTATTTTAAGTCAGCAATACTCATTTGGTTCTAAAATGATTCTGATAATCATTCAATCTTGTAACCGCTGCTTTACATCCGACTACGGCGATGCAAAAGGAGGGTTACGATTTTGACCGGTGTGTATGTTTGTATGTTATGTTTGCATGACGCCCTTGGAGTGTTTTGTGATTTATCTAAGGCATTTGACTGTGTTCAACATGAAAATCTCATCAGGAAGCTACATCACTATGGTATTAGAGGCAAAGCTCTCGACCTTTTGACATCCTATATGAGTAGGAGAGTACAGAAAATAGATGTCAACGGTGAAAGATCTCCGGGATCAGCAGTCACTATAGGAGTCCCTCAGGGCTCAATTTTAGGTCCTTTTCTATTTCTTATTTACATTAACGATCTCCCATATAATGTAAAAAACCATGACATTGTCTTATTTGCTGATGACACCTCTTTGCTTTTTAAAGTTAAGAGACGACAGACATGTTATAATGAATTAAATGATGCCCTTTCTAAAATTGTAAATTGGTTTAACGCTAATAATTTGTTACTTAATGAAAAAAAAACCAAATGTGTTAAAATTACATTACCAAATGTTAGTCAGAGACAGACATGTATTAATATTAATGGCGAGCAATTAGGACTTGTTAATTCAACAGTCTTTCTTGGCATAACGCTGGACTCCAAACTTCAATGGGGTCCTCATATTCATAACCTAGCCAAAAAACTTAGCTCTGCTGTGTATGCGATCAAGAAAATAAGACAATTGACCGATGTCGACACTGCAAAAATAGTATATTTTAGCTATTTCCATAGTTTAATGACATATGGTATCCTATTGTGGGGTAGCGCTGCTGATGTAAATACAATATTTTTGTTACAAAAAAGGGCAATTCGTGCTATTTATAAATTAGGATCTAGGATATCTCTGAGGGATAGGTTTAGGGAAGTAAAAATTTTAACTTTAGTGTCGCAGTACATATATGAAAATCTTTTATATGTACATAAAAATATCAATAGTTTCAGCAAGAAAAGTGACGTTCACAAAGTAAATACTAGAAGTAAAAATAAGCTGTTGGTGCATGATACACGTCTACACAAAATAAGTAACTCTTTTATGGGGCAATGTATACACTTTTATAACAAAGTTCCCAATAAAATTCAAAATCTATCAATAAGTAAATTTAAATCTTTTATCAAGCAGGTACTTTGTAAAAAGGCATATTACAATATTTCAGACTATGTTAATGATAAAAATCCTTGGGACTGATGATGCTCAATTACAGGATGCATAGGTAAACCAAATTAAAATGGAAATAACATAAAATTGTACGACTAAAAATCTTTTATTTAAAACATTAATTGTATTTTAGTTTATTTAAGTGTTTTTAAAAGAGTAACTATCGAGTTTCTTGCCGGATTCTTCTCGGTAGAAATCAACAACATTGTGAACCGGCGGGAAGGTGGGAGGGTTCAAAAAATAATATTTTATAACTTTGACGATTCAAAAGTGATTGTAAAATCCTTATTTGAATAAACCATTTTGACTTTTGACTTTGACTTATGTATGTTCATCTGTTTCCTCATAACTTCTAAATTACCTATCAAAGTTTTAACAAATGAGGTATCGTCGGAAGCGTCTTGATAGTCCGCTGGTTATAGGCTATGTGACGTCATTTTAAATGGATAATGGCGCCCTCTAGAGTCATAAAGTCATGAACTAATATAAAAGTTTTTTAATGATACCGTGTTGGGTATCAATTTAAGGGGCTCAATCAGCACATTTCAAAAATACATTTACATAGTTTGTTGTTGCTTGCGGCTTTGCTTGCATGCACCTAATATTTGTAAATAATTCCAAAAACATGCCGCACTCGAAACCTATCCAAAACACATAATCCTATCCGCAAAAAAAGCGGTTTCGACTGTTCACTTACATCAAAATTCTCATACAAATTTTCATCCGCTATTTTTCCGTTTAGGGAATAATTTTCTAAAAAGTGAAACGCGTCAATCTGTTTTTATGATTTGGCCAAATGTCAAATTTTATGTATTAAGTTTAAAATATTACGGATTTCCATTCACACTTCCATCACCAGAATTCTCATACAAATTTTTATCTCCTATGTGGCCTTCCAGGGAATGATTTTGGAGTACAGGTGTAACTTGAATCTTAATTTTTAACCTCAGGCCAAATACCAATTATTGTGTATTTAATTTCAGAAATGACGCATTTTCATATACACTTTCAACTTCCATATCATCCCCTTAGGGGATGAGTGTTGCAAAATGCTTTTTTATTGTTCGCCTTAAAACTCCCATTTAATGGCCATGCATTCGGGCTTGTGTGTTTGTTACTGTTTACCATGTGCATTAGAAAATAATGGTTGTGTCGTTGACTGAAATTGACGGAATAGAAGTATCGGAAAAAAAAATTAGAAAAACATTTAGAAAGAAGAAAGAAAGAAAAAGAAAAACATTTTATTTGGACAACACAACGCAAATTTATATCGTTAATTCTTACTTTGCGCAGGGACAGGTCAATGTGGTCCACAAAAGAATGTAAGGCGGCTTCTCGAAATTATACCAAAAATCACGCTCTAAAAAGTATAAACGAAGAAAATATTCTCATCTGAAATTGTAATGTACAAACTTTTCAGTATTTATCGTCTATTAAATAAACAACTTATACGTAATATATTTAAATGCATTCATTTAATATTCATAGTGATTTTCAGAGGATAGCCGTGGATAGATTATGATTAATCCTTTTTTAAAACTAACAACATTAAAACCATCACCGATTATAGCCTCGGGCCTAGTTACACACATTACGGCTGTGTCTGTAAAATATTCTCAAGACGCCGTCTTAAAATGACGAGAGCTTTATCATTTATCTTGTATTGCTTGTATGAAGGGCTTTACGAGTGAGTTTGCAGAAGTGCTGGGTAATTTTAGATTTTTATACACTTCATATGATCTTTATTTAATTTTTTTTTTGATATGCAATGTTTAAAAAATCATATAATAATATTACAATTTTTTTTTAACTTACATTATTTTAATAACCAACTATACCTAAGTAAAAACCTGACTCAAAATCTCTATGCAAATCTTGTAAACATAACCTAAATTTACTTAATGTTAACTTTTTCTGGTAATTTAATCATATTTCATTAAAATGAAACTTACGTGATTAACATTATTGTAACATTCTTTAACTGGTTTTCAAATCACGACACTGATTAAACCTAAAATCTACAAAATTTCAAATTTACAATAAGATATATTATACGTATTTATGTATATGTTGCATAGACTAACAAAGCGAAAGACGCGCGTCAAGGTCATTTTTGTTTACACGAATTGCAAACAGATTGAGAGAGTATAAAATTTGGGTGATAAGAATATAAAATGGAAAATTTTAAGAGCATTAAAAATAATAACAGTGTTGTGACAAAAAGAAATGTAGATTATGCCGGATGTAGAATTTGGCCGAATGTTCGGTTGAAATTAGTGCCAAAGCTAAATTTCGGCCTTTGTTCGACTGAAATTCGTTAAGATTTTGCAAGTTCATGATTTACTTTATACGTTGATATAGCTTTATACTTAGTGGCTAAAACACTCTAGCAGTTTAGTTAAGTTTTGAATGAAAGTATAATATTTTTATTGATAAATTAACAATCACTTTAATTCTGTTAGATTTCCACTGGTGAATATAGACTCCAACTGGAATTTTCAAAGAGACAAGAACGAACATCTTGCATTAATTTTCGACCAATAAGAGCCATTATGAAATTCATTAGTTCCTTTTTAAAATTAACATAATTTTTAAAATCTACTAAGTAAAATACATTTTTTCAAATAGAACAACAAATAAAAATACAACGGACGCAGAGTGGTCCAACGCTTTTTATACTAAGGGTACCAAACTTTCTACTGTACAAAAACTTTCTTTTGCAACTTTAACTTCTATCTAGATTTGTTTTAGTATAACTATATCGAGATAATCAATTAAATATGCGCTTATCCCTAAATTAAATAACTGATAAGTCAAATTACATTGAGAACTTTAACGTATACCAATATTCTCGTAATTACAAGCTAGTAGATTTACATAACTTGCACTGTAAACTTTTATGCTTAATCAATGCTGTTAGCTTCAGTTACGGAATATTCGGCAGCGCAAAATGAAATTCGGCCAAAAGTCAAAGCTCTGCTGAACTCCGAAAATAAATTGCGGCTCATCACTAGTAATAATTATTCCCTTTCGCTGATTTAGAAGCATAATATGTTACTTCCTCCTGTGAAATGAGCTCCTCGCTAAAGTTTTTTTTAGGTACTACAGTATGGGGCTCTACAAGAAGGGGGTTATTAGATTTTCAAAGTGTCAGCAAAGGGCGAGTAATACCCTAGTATTGCAATCATTCATAGGTTACGGGGACCGCTTAATATCAGGGGGAAGGGTGTAAACTAGTTTGCCACCTTGGTGGTCTAAAAAATAATAATTTTACTTTTTCTACATTCATAAAACTATAAATTTTCAAACAATTATTTCACCCCTGCTGTCTGTTTTCTTTTAAAATATTTACGTTTACATAGCTTATATCATTGTAACTCGTTTATCCTCTATTTCACTTATGTTTAACGGAACTAGTGGAACAACGGTAAACATTGAAAAATAGCGCGCTTTACAACACTACCGAGACGTGCTCGTAGAGACATAACAAATCTCGTCCGAACATAACTTGGAATTTCATAAAGCTAGTACGCGCGGTGACTACAAAATACCTTACATTGCTCTTTGCAGCAGCATTTCAAATATTATTCTTTCATCACTTGGCAGCCCTTAAAATATTGCGACGTAGGTATAAAAGAAAATTTTCAATCTAAAAACAATAAAAACAAACTTAAAAAACAAACCCGAGCTTACCCGAGGTATGCTATTAGGTGGATACGGTAAAATACTACAGTATAATGCGTATTGTTATGGAAAAATACATTTCGACCTCACTTTTGCTTCCTAGTAATAAAATAGTAGGTTGTTGTTAACTTAGGCATGAAAGGCACCTATTCCTGATGAGATATTTTAATAGTTCGAGTCTAAAATGGGTCTTTCACCGATATTAAACACTCGTCTTTTCATTTCAAGTATGAGAAAAATAAACACAGCACTTCACTTCACTACAACTTACCAAAAATTGCACTATTTTCGCTTTCCCGTTATTTTTTAAGTTAAATTTACAAAGAAAAAGTCCGTGGGTGTAATTAATGTCTTAGCACCCGCTGACACTGTTTACGAGTAGGTGTGATGAATAAAATAATACGTAAACCTTGTCCTCATTGCTCAAAGAGTTTATGTGGATGAACTTCCTACATTCATACTAATGTATCGTTCCGATGGGTATGACGAACAGAAAAATCTCCTAAAAATAAATAATTAATATTGTATTAACCGGAGTGTATAGGTATGTGCCTTTACCCAGTGTTATTATAATGGGTCCGAAAATCGAAATCGCTAAATTTTTGTTTTCTTTACGTTTTGAGATCTGGAGAATCATGTGCCATCAGTTTTAGTTTGATGTCTCTCTCTCTCTACCGGTCTCTTCGTCTAGACTGGCCATGTGTGTAGGATTCTGCATGGCGGAGGCACCACTGTGAATGAGATAAACAAAACAATATACGAAAGAATTATCGCTCCGCATTTTGATACGAGCAAAATTATATGACGCACATTCCAGATGTTAATTCGCCATTCTAAGGCTGGGTGCAAATCGGTCCAGCGGTTTGTTTTTTATCGCTAAAAACTGATTTTTTTAAAGATGCAATAATAATATTCATGTATAAATTCTCAAAAAAAAAAATCTCAAGAGAGTTGCTCGCGCGGTACATGCTACCGAACCAATTTTTATATTTTGGCCCTAGGGTCGAAATGAATATTTCAACTAACTTCTTAAATAATTCAACGATCTACGTACAGAGTGTGAGAAATGAAAAGTATCTTTGAGATTTTTCAGTGTCTCTAATTAATTAAATAATAAACAAATTTTTATTTACTGGCGCGTATAATCAAAATTTATTATATAGACTTAAACTTCAATCTAAATAATGTTAGGAACCATAGAAGTAGATTTTAATATCATAATAATCCGTGCCACCATATCAAACTAAATTCTCAATTTGACGTTTAGTTTTTGATTATTATTTTTAAATTATTTATTATTATTTGTGTAAGAGGAACTGCTTTCGCTGCATTAAATATGAGATCATCCAAATCATAATTGTCTTTTTAGGGCTCCGTACCCAGAGGGTGATTAGCGGAACCCTATTACTAAGACTTCGCTGTCCGAATGTCACCAGGCGGTATCTCATGAAACGTTATATAGTTAGACAGTTGAAATTTCCACAGAAGATTTATTTCTGTTGCCGCAATACCAACAAATACTAAAAAACAGAATAATATAAATATTAAAGGGAGCTCCCAAACAACAAACGTGATTTTTTTGCTCGTTTTTGCTCGATATTGATAACGGCAACAGGTAGATGCTTGAATTATTCACAAAATATTGACTTATATATTCACTTTAAAGAAAAAAAAATAAATTAAAATAAAACAAACAATTAAATGGGGCTCCCATACAACAAACGTTATTTTTTCGCCGTTTTTATAGAAATTGGTACGAAACACTTCGTGCGCGAGTCCGACTCGCACTTGTTACTAGATAGGTACAGGGTATCATCACAGTTAAGCGGCCTAACCCGGATGTGACTGAGAATTGGAGAATCAGAGATTTTGCTATGATATATTGCGTATGCCGTGAAGCGTAAGCCATTTTACTCGTATTTCTCATGTTAGTGATATCAAATATTTTTTATTAAACTAGCTTTTGCCAGCGGCTCCACCCTTTACTTTTAATTTTGTGTAGTTACGTTATGAAAATCTACTTCACAATGAATTTAAGGAATTCATTTTAAGGAATTTAAGGATTATTAGATTTGAAATTTTGTGATTGTTGTTGTGAATTATACAATAGTTATTTATGATATTAGTGCGGTAAGTTAGTTATTATTACAAACGAATAGACAAATATACGACCTTGTGAATTCCAATTCCACACGAATGTCATACAACGTTTTTCAACACATTTGTAAGAAAACAGTATAATTTATAGGTAATCTTTGTTTACTTTAAACCTTAAAGTACCTTAATTAATAAATATTTTTCATCTGACGCGTCATTTTGGATTTTTTCTACGTTAGCTGCAGTAAATACTTTAAAGTTTTTGCTTGTTTATGTAGGTACTTCGATAAAACTATGTCAGTGTTGGTTTTAAGAGTGCTTTTAACATTGATTATATTGACCATAATGAGGACGGCTTATACTTCACACGTAATTCATTGGAATAAGACATTAAAACATTTTAGGAGAATAATTGAGTATTTATTCGAGTTTTACATGATATAAAATTTTTGTAAGGTATTAAATATCGCTTTCGCGGTTTTGGCGGTAACAGTCGATTTTCTGCGATTTGCGCCTCATTTTAGGTTTCAGGTGGAGTAGATTCCATATTAATATCGGATTCCTTGCTTACTCATTATTTTGTAAATAGATATCAGTCAGAAAATGGCGCGCATTTGCAAATGGCGCAACGTGCGGGTGGGGAGAATTAGAAAGACATTTCATTTTTCTTTTTTCTTTCGTCTTTTTTTCTTTTAGTATTAAAGTGAGTCAAACGTATATATCAAAAGCGATTCCAAGGAGGTTTGATCAAAATTAAAAAAAAACTGTAAAGGAACTGTAAAACAGGTACTTATGTGTACAGTATCTATTTTACCGCACGTTCCGTTGTGTGGTGCGTAATTTTGAAATTTTGAAAAATGTATACAAGGTTCGTAAATGCAGTTTTTGAGCAAATGCGTTTTTAATTATTTTAATATAATTTAATTTATGAAGCTCGAAATAATAATAATAAAATAATCAACATATATTCTTGGCGCCATCTGATCTCAAGCGCAGCAAAGCTATGGTAACAGGTATGGTTAGGTACGAATACTCATTTACTGACTTGTATTTGCTGACTTCATTGACTAGCGCATCTTGGGAAAGATGGTGATCTAATAGGATCCCAAATTTTTTGGTGCAATGTTTTTAACATAAATGTTTGTCCTGTGCGAGGAACGATCCCACGCCCCTCGAATCGGCAGACAGATACTACTACAAGCAAAGCCACGTAGCAGCCAACAAATCATTGCATGTTTTCATAAATTTATAGTTCATAACGAAACAAAAGCACACGCCCTTAGATTTATAAGAAACCTAGATTAACAATTTATCCAGAGATTCTTTATCATAAAATTCTTCAGAAGATGTGACATCTTAAAAAGTTTATGTTCTCATCACTAGACATTGCATTATAGTGTATTTCTTTTTATTTTTCTGGTGAAACGATTCATCATTGTGTTAGGGTACAATTTACTGGCTCTATTTACCTTTCAGAAAAGAAATATTTCAAAAGAAGGCGTCAAAAATGATAATGCACTTAACTTTTATTATACCTTTGTAGAGAGTAGATTATTAGCTACCTTTAATAGTAAAATTTCTTTACTATAAGTTTTTATAAATCATTCTTATACAAGTCTTAGTAATTTATAAAGTCCTAGTAAATGATATTTATTGTAATAAAGATAAGATACCTTCATATTATTGACTCCCTCGTAACCTAGTTGGTAGTGTGATGGACTGCCGTGCAGAGGGTGTGGGTTCGATCCCCGCACTGGACAAACATTTATGTGTTAAACATTTGTGTTTGTCTTGAGTCTGGGTGTACTTATGTATGATGTGTAAGTATTTACAAAAAAAAAAAAGTAATATATATGTATTTATATCCGTTGTCTGGTACCCATAACACAAGCTTTGCTTACTTTGGGGCTAGACGGCGCTGTGTGTAATGTCCAAAAATATTTATTTATTTATTTATTTATTTATATTGTTCATAATCTAAATTTGATCCGCTGTCATCTACTTTTACTAACCTAATACGAATGCAATGGATAGTACGGAACGTGTGCAATAGAAGGAGATAGCTATATTTAGAAAGTGAGATGTGACTGAATCATAATACGACAATTGTCTTAATTTCGCTGCCCCACTTTTTGCGTGCTAGTACAAGTAGTAAATAAATAAATGAACTCACCAAAAAAAAATGGCACTATCTTCTCTGATGCCGGTGTTGCTTGCATCCCGTACCCACAATAAATTTTTCCTTTGTCAAAGAATGTTCTGAGTATACTCTTGTAGAGAATCCTCTTCTGAGAATTGTATATGAACTCTTTTTAAGAGTTCCCGATGTGTCGTATTCCAACATGGCATAAGGTTTATGTGGTCGTCTATTCTTGGTCCTATGGGTGCTTTACTCAAACTTTGAATCATACCTTTCACAGCTTATTTATTTCTAAACTGTTTGATACAGATACATGTACATTGTAAATGCCGTTAGATTATAATTTACCTAGTGAGATTGTATACTATGAAACAAAATGGGGTAGATATCGCACCATATAAGTCTTTTTGGGTAGGTTAGGTTCAGTGTCTATTGTGATCACGAACGAATCAAGTTTCATATAATCTAAAAAGTTCACTTTATAATATATATTTTTCCATAGTTTAGAATCTCACTAGGTAGATTATAATCTAACGGCATTTACAATGTCACTGCGACATATCCATGGGAGTTACTCATAGTTAAAATTATCAATTAAGATAATTAGTAGATAAGTACGCAACAGACAGAAATTGACGTTAAACCCACATCAAGATTTCGAGAACTCCATCATCATAACATTTTGTAACCACACAGTCATAATAAGCTGAAGACTGACGACACGTATTGGATTTACGACGGGAGTCGAGATTTACTACCCTCGTCGTTGTCGTCCGTGTGAGATGTCTTAAGGACTTTATGACTTGTCATGAGATATCATGAGTGAATGAATGTCACTGTCTGAAGTAACAGGCGAATTCACTTATCTTAGATTGTGACGTACCTTTTCGTATTTTTGTTAGGCGTCAATAAATTAGGTTTTGCTTCTCCCTAGGATATTTCACATAAATGTGAGGTGGCAAATTTTATTTGTTAATACAAATCCCGTCAACTAAAAAAATCGGTCAAGTGCGAGTCGGACTCGCTTACCGTGGCTTCCGTGTCATAACTTACGAACACAAATAGTAATACCAACTATCGCGCGTTGTTCACATTAGTTTTATATTTTTCGGATCTCTTACACGTGTAACCTAAATGTTTTGTTTTGCGTGTAAGACCCGAAAAATATAAAAAATATTTGCTGTTTCTCCTAAATGTTGCTTAATGGCGCGGTCTCACACTTGGCCGGTTTTTATTATTTATTGTTATACTTTTGAATTCCCAATTCTGTTTTTGCCGCAACTCTCTTTATAGGTTGTAATTTCTTTGCGACGACGTCTTTTTAAAAAAGATAATTGTGTCTAGCTCTGGTAGGTACTACTATTCCTAATTCTGTGGCCCTAGCAGGGATTAATATAATTCTGTGGCTTTAGCAGGGATTAATATATTCTGTGGCTCTAGCAAAGATTGATATAATTTTTCGTTTATTATTTATTTAATAAAATAAAAATCCAAAGATTGTAATCCAAATTATTATTATTTATTTAAAAATAAAACAGTACAATGATTGTAACACAATCAATAGGGATGGTGAATGTGCTTTTCTGAACAATACATTTTAAATCGGGGCTTAACTATTGAAATAGCTACTCTCATTTCTTTTTCTTAATAGATTTGTGACCTGTATTTTAGAATTGCAGATAAGGCAGTTTCTCACAAGTAGGTATAAAGTAGCAAACGATAAAAGAATCTTCAAAACTGTAGTACTCTTTACTTCACTGCAACATTTTTTGTGATACATTACTTAAAAAAATGGCTTCATCGAATAGTTGTTTAAGTTTCAGTTGGCTTTTTGGGTTGGAGCCCTAAAAAGTGTACACGTAAGCCAAAGCTTAACATCAGGCGGACAGTAGATCTTTTTTTGTTACCATAATGCTCAATATTCTTATTTGTTACCATAATGCTCAATATTCTTATTTATGTCACTTTTAAATTTTCCGCTGTTTTTCTGAAAGTCTGTCAAAGTTTCGGTCGGAGATATGCTCGTAACATCCAAATTTCACGTATGGTATCCCACAAACGTGATAGTTGGTTGTAAGGCTAGGACTGCATGCTTTCAGAGGTTCGAGAAAAAACCGACTTCGGCATAGTATCGACTACATGCGTCTGGTTGGATCCGAAGAGATATTAACTTAGTTAATTAATTATTAACTAAGTTAGAAGTTATTAGATTTCTGAAGGGTCGGCGCGCGCGAGATGCCCTTGGTGTTGCAAGCGTCCATAGGCTACGGTCACCGCTTACCATCAGGCGGACCGCAGGCTTGTTTGCCACCTTAGTGGTATAAAAAAAAAAAAGTTAGATGCTAGCACTTGTATTGGATAGTTGTCGCCATAGTTTTTGTTTTATATTCTAATTTTTTAAACGAAAAAAAAACAGCTAAACACAAATCTCAAATATTTTTTATCTTTTAATACATGAGCTCATACGTCCACTAGCTGTGACTCTGGCGCAAAATATATCTGGAAGTGCCTGAAACGAGGTGTCGTGTGGTCAGTTTTATACAATTACATGTGTAATTGAAAAGTTCTGTGGGTAAATGGGCAACGATTTCTAGTAAAATTCGGGATCGAATAATTCCGGATCCTATGTAGTCGATGCAGGAAAAATGTTTGCTTGAGGGACGGATTGGAACTGGGCTTATACTGGGGTTGTTTTTAGGGGGGATGGAGAATTTCAGATGCATGAAATCCGAGCTGGTCGTATCTGTCACAAACTAGAGATATGACAACTTTACAGTTTACAAATCGTAATTATTATGGTTACACCTGGCAGGAATCGAATCCAGGACATGGCAACCTAACGTTACACCACTGCAAGGCTCAGCGTTTTAAATTTTAATATTTATAGTTAAAATTAAATTTCAAATATTTTAACAAATTTCAAATATTTTAATATAATTCAAATATTTAACCATTGCACTTTAAAGTAGTCAATTTTTCATTGTAAAAAATTAACATTTGCCTCACGTTCATACGACTGATATTATTTTGCCTATTTGAATTACCCTGGTACATTACCAACTGCACGTCTTTGACGACGTAACGCGGCACAACACTAGTGGCGCGTAAAGATGTAACAAATCTCGTCCGTACATAACATGTGATACATAAAGCTGGTACGCGCGGTGAGTACAAAATTCCTAACATTGCGTACTACATCATTTCAGCTTTTATTATTTACTAGACAAATACCTGAGGCCGTGGTAAAGTAAAAAGGTAATGTAAGAAAAATAGACATATATGAACCATCTCATTCACAAGGCTCATTCCACAATCTAAGCATCGTGTATAAAAGCACTTCTGAAACCGCACAGTTCGACGGCACAGAACACAACCTATGCAAAACGTATAAATTATAAATTTTTAAAATAAATTTGTGATTTAAACAACAATTTGTATGCAAGACTATTAAAATTAAACGAAAAACGAAACAGATCGCAACGTTTAGTGGTGACGTAAGTCTTATTTGTAACGGTTCTCAAGGGAATGTTCGACAGTTACAAACTCGTAGACTATGTCCACTGTCCACTGTCGAACTGTCCAGCAGACAACAGACAGGCGTAAACATAAACAAGCCACGTTCACAAACATTGGCCCATTTGTTTTGTTTGCTGTGGCTATTAAGCATATTATGCCGCATTGCTGACGCTGTAGCGGGAAATCTCTGCGATGTGTCGTGTTGACTTAATTTGTTCGCTTTCGTGTTGCCAGTTCTTGCAGACTTACACTTAAGTATTTTTTTTTGCTTTGTCATGTACATATTTCTTAATGTTAGGTTGGTACCTTAATTATAGTTTACGCAATATAAATGTAATAAAATTGAGTATGGGACAAATAATCTTTGTAATTACTTCACAAATTCGATGTCTTTCGAATGTATTAAACAAAAGTAATACATATTTATTTAGTGTACTCAAGGCTTATGATTCCCGGTGGAGTTTAAGTCGATAACTCGAGTAGTTTTTTAAAAGTCAAGGAACTATACTGCTTCATTGAATACAAAGAGGAAGGAACTAACTAATAACTTATGATTTAATTTAAAAATCGCTAAGTTTTTCTTTGCAATATAGCTCTAGAGCAGGGTTTCTCAACCTTTTTGAAGTCGCGCCTCCCTCCCGACTTGCGAAAATCTTCACGCCTCCCTTACTAAAATTTAGTTAATTTACTAAAAACCATACTACTTTTTGGAAAAAAAAAATTCTTGTAGAATTCTTCTAGAACTTTTATATGAAGCTATAGGTATTTTTTTTATTATCAAATGCTTCGCGCCCCCCTTGAAAGCTCGTTGAGAAACGCCGCCCTAGAGCTATAAATTTATAATGACTTATAAGCCAAGTATTTGTATTTATAGAAAGGTACTTTCTTCACTTTGTTTGTCATACAACAAAAATAAATATTTGATTGTGGTTTCAAGCCCAGGGCAACAGTCTAACCAGCAATCACCGACGAAATAATGAAAGCAAATGTGAAAAAAGGTTAAATATACGCCATAAATCATGATAACAGCCTTAAAGCCGTTTGTCATGTGACGGCACATGCAAATTTGCCTAACCGTGTGATGAGAACCATATCATAAAGTTAATATTATATATACAGGTCGTTTATCATAAGAATATATGAAAAATTTAAAATCGCGAAGTTCATGTTGAAAATTGAATTTAATATGTTGAATTACAATTCTTCGGTTAGGCCATTGGTCTTAATATTAAAATACTGCCCGTAGTTCTACTCCCCTTTCGGTTATCGGTGTAGAATTTCAACGGCAACTCCTCAATAATACAAAAAAAAATTCAGACTTGACGTTTTTAAGTGAACATTGTCTTTCCCCGGGACTCAAACTATCTCCATGCCAAATTTCATCTTAATTGGTTCAGCGGTTTAAACTTGAAGCGGTAACAGACAGACAGACTTCCTGCACCTGACTTTCGCATTTATAATATTAGTATGGATTTTATTTACAATAACTAGTAAGGTGAATAATCATTCATTGTTTCATCGTATGTTTTGTACAATACAAGGAAAAACTGTAATATATCGTATTTAGTAAAATACATAATTTGGACTACATATAAAGTACTTGGTAAACAAAAATGTTCTTTGTCAGACAAACAATATTCTGTCAAATTCTCACAAAATTTTTTTTTAGTGTTTTTCTTGTATTGAACTATATTTGGAAGTATTGTATTCATATTAGAAAATACGCAAAAAAGAGGATCGTAATATATCAATGAAGTAGGAAAAAAGTTTGTAACCAGTGCACTTTCTTGTTGACTTCCTTCCCAAGGTTTGCAATGTGATATTGTAAAACATAGACCTACTCCTTCCTGTTTATCTGCAAGTCTTTTTTACAAAATCTTAGTATTTACTTTATGCCTCCTTCTCTTGTTGATTGGTTTTCCACGAAGAGAACTATAATAACACACTTAATTATTTTTTGATACCACTAAGGTGCCAAGCAAGCCTACGGTCCGCCTGATGGTAAGCGGTCACCGTAGCCTATGGACGCTTGCAACACCAGGGGCATCACTCGCGCGTTGCCAACCCTTCAGAAATCCAATAACTTCTTTTTTGAAGAACCCCATAGTGCAGTCCTAAGAGAAAACCATGGCGGGGATCTCATTCCACAACCCAAGCGTTCGCGGGAGGAAGTTTCTCTGAAACCGCACTGTACGCGACCTTTTCGGTTCTAAAGTGTGAGAATGAATTCCCTGCCTATAGCGAGCGGTGCGACGGTAGAAAGTAGCCGTGGGCATCATTTCGAACAATTCTTCAGACCACAACCCATTGTACAAGCGGTAGAACACACACAGTGAGGCAAAGTCTCTCCTCAGACTTAAGGGCTCGATACCACAAGTTAGTTTGGGATCGTCGACAATTCTCACAGCCCGTCGTTGAACCGAGTCAAAAGAGCCAAGCTGGTATCCGGGTCCACCCGCCCAGAGATGGCAGCAGTACTCCATATGGGGCCGGACTTGCGACTTGTAAAGCAGCAACCTTTGCCCAGACATGAAGTACTGCTTCGCTCTGTTGAGTACACTAAGTTTTTTGGACGCCAGCTTTACCTTGTCTAGCAAATGATCTCGGAACTGAACATCGCTGGAGATGTCAACGCCAAGGATCCCAATGCTCTTGGAAATGGAGAGGGGAGTGTTTTGGAATTGTGGGACTACAGTGAATGGGGTTTTCTTAGCGGTGAACGCGCAGACTTGTGTCTTTGAAGGGTTGAATCGGACCAAGTTTTCCCGCCCCCAGTCAGAGACCTTGGACAGACCGATCTCGATTTGAGACACAAGTTCTTCACGCTTTTCCTCCACAACAAAACGTGGGATGCTTGCACGGCCCGTTTAATAAGCGTCTCCAGTACTATCATCTGCATAGCAATGTATGTTGTTGATGTCCAACATATCATTGATGTGCAGTAGAAACAGCGTAGGAGACAGCACAGAGCCTTGCGGGACACCAGCATTAATGTCCATGCTATCAGTGCAACTACCGTCAACTATGGTTCGTATGCGTCTGCCGGACAAAAAGATAGCCACCCATTTGCACAAACACTCGGGCACTCCGTAAGATGTGCTTTTATTTGCAACACTGTTTGCTAATATTACGAGCCATTTTAAGCAACTTTTTAACCTAGTTATGTGCAGTTTTATACACTACTTTATGTTCTCTCATACATTGGGATTCAAATAAAAGATCAAAGAGTAAGAAATAGTTTATTGTATATAATAATTATTCAGGTTTTGTATGGTGTAATTATAAAATTTATATATGTATTGGTGGGCAGTCGTTACAATAAGAGGTTCTCGTGCTTGCTGTAGGAGCTGTTGGCATATTGATATTAATTTCATTCTTTTTTTAGGGTTCTGTACCCAAAGGTTTGTAAAAAACGGGACCCTATTAGTAAGACTCCGCTGTTCATCCGTCTGTCAGAAGATGTACTTCTGTTGCCGCTATAACAACAAATACTCTCATACAACAAACGTGATTTTTTTGCCTTTTTTATAGATAGTAATACGGAACCCTTCGAGCGCGAGTCCGACTCGCACTTTGCCGATTTTTTTCTATGATTTTTAGAATGGAGTTTGAAATTAAAATTTTGTTATTCATAGAATCATCTATGTAACCTTATGCCACGGCCATCTATTTCCTTCCGCCATGATGCTTCAATGTTGTAATATCCCCAACGGCGTTAAATAACAGGGTTTCCGCAGTTCTGAAGAAATGGCCAGTGTATTGCTTTGAGGTCAGAAGTTTTAGACCTAGAGCTCCAAATTTAATGGTGCCAACTCTCTGTTGAGTGCATTTTCCTCGTTGATAATTTACAAATAAACGGGGATTTTTACATTGATTGGGCCGCAATGTATTTTCTACATAACATATAGTATTTTCCTGTAATAGTAAACGAGCGGTCCTATTTGTTTCTTGTCACGAAATGTTACTAATATTGTGTTTTCATAAACTTCCACGTCATCAATATCATGATACCGAAAATGTGCAATCTGGAACAAGTTAAATAAAAAATTATGATTTTAAATGAAAACCCAAGAAAAACAAAGAACGCTTATAAGAATTTCACTTCATTTATAGGTATATAATATACCTTATATACCTATACCTTCTTATACCTTCGTCAAAAGATGTTCGCGTCCAGAAGCTTTAGGTGAAAATGTCTTGGCTTTCTTGCCTTTAAATCCTTGAGATTGGCATTTCATAAACGCAATGAATTTTGAATATTTGGACGACATAACTTTGTTATAAAGGTATCCTTCATGTACTCTTTTACATTGAGTATTTAGACAAAAAAGAGAAGCACTTAAATTTGACGGACAATTCCTTAAAATAGGCTAATAGCACGTTTTTCGAAAAATATGTAGCCTTTTTTTTTTACGTGAGAAGTCGTGATAGCATTATAATTATAATTTTTTGTCGACTTTCCTTTCCGTCGCCACATTTACAATATCGGGCGGAGTTAAATTTTCTACACATTCACTACTATCAGTAATTTTTTAGCAAAAATAAAAAAAAAACCCTGTACATAACCGCGCTTACGTTTTAGCGGGCGCCCCAACCATAAAAAAAAATGACGGAATCTGATTGCTTGGATTTTTGTTCTGTATCGCATTGATTATTTTATATCATTATTTTGTTAGAGGAAGAGATATTTTGGTATTGTGTTTGTAAAGTCTGTCAATATTAACTTGTTTTGAAGTTGATTTATTATTTAGTTAATTATAATTCTAATTTTACTGTATGAAAGGACATAAAGTCATTTTCATAACTTTTTACACATACGTAACAGAGTTAAAGCAACTATTGTAGTACAAGAGTATTGAACAGAAAATCAGCTACAGCGGCTTCAGCAAACAAAACAAATAAGCCCATTTTGTGAGCGTGGCTAGTTTACGCTTGTCTGTTAGACAATTCGACGTGGACACACTCCGCAAGTTAGAAACTGTGTCATATATTCTCTTCAGAGTCTCTACAAATAAGAGCAATTTTATTAGCAAACAATAAGTTAATTTTGTTTAGCTTTTGTATAACCTTCACTACTTAAGTACACAGTTTTAGTAAAAAATATACCAGACATCTATTTTGTATATCTTTGTTTATAGCTAACTAGCGATTGCCTGCGGTTCACTTGCTTTAACATCTGTTATCGGTAAAGGATTTCAACGGCATCTTCTCAATTATAGAAAAAAACCGACTCACGCTTGACATTTTCAAGTAGCCTATGTACAATACTTAGTACCAGTACCTGCAACATAATTAAAAAAAACACAATTTTCAGCGTTTTTAAAAATTTAACTCGTAAGAGGGTGGAAAGGGTTGGTAAAGATTGTATGAAAATAATATTTTAATGGTCTTTGTTTTATTTTAAACGACATAAATGCTCCGCCATTTTTCAAATTTAAGCCCAAAAGGGAGAAATAAGTAAAAAAGTTTATACTTTCCTTGTCACTGACACGGCTGATATATCAATGCGTATAGCCCAAACTACTGGGTCTAGAGATTTGAAATTTTATCAAAGAGATTTCTGTTGATCACGTGGGCGAGCTTCCTAAAAGATATAGCAAAATTCATCCATTAAGGAGGTACAATGGGGTTGGCAATCTGTATGAAATGTGTATATGTGTGCTAGTTTGCCGCCTTAGTGGTATAAAAAAAAATTAAAATCAATCAGTTTTGAAGCTGCGTGTGATGCGTAAAAGTGATATGCCTCCCGATTTTTAGAAAATGATCCTATAGAGCGCAAAAGTTTGTGAATGTTTTTTTTTTTTCTTTTTAAATACCACTAAGGTGGCAAACAAGCTTACGGTCCGCCTCATGGTAAGCGGTCACCGTAGCCCATTGTCGCTTGCAACACCAGGGGTATCACTCGCGCGTTGCCGTCCCTTCAAAAATCTAATAACTTCTTTCTTGAAGAACCCCATACTGTATTCCTTCGAGAAAACCTTGGCAGGGAGCTCATTCCACACTCCAACCGTTCGCGGGAGAAAGTTGAAGGAATGTCAAAACCTTGTAGGTTAAACTACAAACGCGGGCGAAGTCGTGGAAATAAGCTAACTATATAAGTACTGTTATTTGTACGTTTGTAGATTATGGTTATTTTTTATTATTAAATCCTTTAATATGTTAATAATTGTAACAGACATAAATATTTAGATATGCGATTTTACCTATCTTCCATATTATCATATTGCCGGTTTAACATGTTTTCCGGAGCTCGAGAAGTAAAATATGTATGTTGTCGTAACATGTTTGGATCCGACATATAAAGCATGGTCTAGCTTCAAAAGCGTAAGCTTAGCTTTAACAGCCCCTCTCCGTTGCACAACGTTTGTTTGCATTTAATTAGAAAATACGTCTGTGAACATATCGTTCGGTGAAAATATTTAAATTTAAATTATATGTATGTTTCCTCTTGCATTATTTTACAAGATTATTTGTCAACAGCAGTGCAACTCGAATTGAAAATAAATATATGTAGGTTTTGAATAATTTATCTAAACTAAAACCTAAGTACTTAAAGTGAATCCGCATCAGATTTTTCCCATACAACCTTGTGCACTTAATATCCTTGACTTTTAACATTTTGCAGCTTAAAATCCTGTATTATTATTTATCATTGTCGCACAAAACATATTTAAACATGAAAAACCATGTTTTATTTAATCCCCTATTACACACTTATTCTGTGAAATAATCAGGCTTCTACCTCTTGCGGTCTATAAGATAGAGCCCTTAAATGGTCAGACAGACCGACGAACAGTCAGACAAACAGAGTAGTCTTAATAATAGACTCCGTTGACACACTCTGGGTACGGAACCCTAAAAAGTAAAAAAAGAAATCGACAACTGAAGGCTGCGTATTGGCGGCAAAATTATCTAAACTATTTTTATTATTGTCAATATAATTAGTTTTTTTACACGCATGTTTGACAAAAGCATTTGTATAGCCTTGGCCACAACTGAGCACAACGTTTGCGGGCCGCGACAGTAATGTTCTTTATCTCTATGAAACTCAAGGCGTCAGTTCAACTTAAAGTTGTAAGTTTTGCTTGTATTGGTAACTATTTAAGAGGATACACTTCGCGGCGCCTCATAGCGGGCTCCATACAAACGAATTCCTTATTTGTTTTTGACATTTACAGATCAATCACTGTGACATTTCCTAGTCATAATCCCAAGCCGAAAGCGTAGGTCTGTGTTCCTATGTAGTCTGAAAAACTAGAATCCTGTATAACTTTTGAAGTTTTGAAAAATTTGATAGGAAACTGGAACAGTGCAGACCTAATTATTTATTACTAGATCATGTGTATATGATCAGCAAGTGTCAAAAATTAGTGAGAAATTCGTTTGTATGAAGCCCTCTACGAGGCGCCGCGAAGCGTACCCTCTTAAGTAATCAGTGAACTAAACTGGATGTGTGTGGCCTTTTTAACTCCTTTTTTTGATTAAACCCTTATCGTCCGTGAACAGATGAGCTATTAACAGGTGCGGACGAAACGCGATATAACGTGTACAACACAACTATTACATCTCAAACGAACATAAACCTGATAGGCGCGAGGAGTAGGTATACAATATCATACAATTCTTATTGTTTCATAATATTACAGATTTTGGTAGATTCAATGTTAGACAATTAAACAAAACATAAAAAAATGAAATATAAATAATAAAAAAGCCTAATTAAAGATGAATAACACACAAGGATGTATATTAAAAACTAACTCTTTGTTTTGCTATTTATAGAGTATACCTTACCTATAACCTCGTAAATTTTAAAAACAATGTTTCTAATTTTAAAATGGCTTCTAGTTAATAATAAGATTCAATAAATTAACCCATGTAATTTTTATTAATTTTTTATAAATTTATTTGCTACAGGTTTCCAAAAATAACTACCTAGTATCATATTTCACTAGACTTCATTTCATGTGTACATTTACGTCAAACTGTCTTGTGAGAAACAGACAGGCCTGCGCGTGGACTCTGTTTGCTGACGTTTTGCTGACAACCTGACAATGTTTGTTGATGTGACCACAATATACATGCATAGGAGTAAGTGGATAGATGGAAATATTATTTGTTATCCCATTAGGTTAAGTGACTATCTTACCTTCTTACTAATTAATGTTAAATATTTTGTACCTATAATAATTTTACAAGTAAATTTCATCAATATTATTTCATTGTAAAGAAATACATAAGTAATCAATTAATGAATCAGCCTATAACCGTCCACTGCTGGACATAGGCCTTTCCTAGTAAACACTTCTGGCTACCAATTCTGGTCATCGGTCCACCTGGCTGGAGTGTGACCCACGCTGCGCTGCGATAACAAATCAGTGGTCACCTAAGAGTCGTCTGCCCCAATGGCCAACGATTCTGCGATTAATATAACCTACCTGTCAGCAACCGTAGTTTTTCTTTATCTGACTCAGTCTGAGCTGAGCTACTTGTGAATCAGGCCAACTGTCAGTGCCCACGTTTCTGCACGATAGGTCCGGCGAGACGCATTGAATTTAGATCTTCGTCTTTAACGTAAAGCCCTAATGCAACTTTGTGAATGCTGCCCAGCCCAACAGAGTTCTGTAAGGCTTCATCATAAGATCTCATACGTTA
The DNA here is from genome assembly GCA_946406115.1 of Apoda limacodes. Taxonomy (NCBI): domain Eukaryota; kingdom Metazoa; phylum Arthropoda; class Insecta; order Lepidoptera; family Limacodidae; genus Apoda; species Apoda limacodes. The sequence goes on along the minus strand of OX291564.1, from coordinate 15,929,367 downwards.
GTCGGACTGACTTGTCACGTCCTTTATTTTAAGTCAGCAATACTCATTTGGTTCTAAAATGATTCTGATAATCATTCATTTGATATATTGCATAGCAAAAATCCAGGTCAAAATAATCTTGTAACCGATGCTTTACATCCGACTACGGCGATGCAAAAGGAGGGTTACGATTTTTACCGGTGTGTATGTTTGTATGTATGTTCATCTGTTTCCTCATAACTTCTAAATTACCTATCAAAATTTAAACAAATGAGGTATCGTCGGAAGCGTCTTGATAGTCCGCTGGTAATAGGCTATGTGACGTCATATTAAATGGATAATGGCGCCCTCTAGATAACATAAAGTCATAAACTAATATAAAATGAAATGAAACTTACATGTCAAAGTCAAAGTCAAAGTCAAAATGGTTTATTCAAATAAGGATTTTACAATCACTTTTGAATCGTCAAAGTTATAAAATATTATTTTTCGAACCCCTTCCCGCCGGTTCACAATGTTGTTGATTTCTACCGAGAAGAATCCGGCAAGAAACTCGATAGTTACTCTTTTAAAAACACTATCAAAAATTCAATTAATGTTTTAAATATATGTACTGCGACACTAAAGTTAAAATTTTTACTTCCCTAAACCTATCCCTCAGAGATATCCTAGATCCTAATTTATAAATAGCACGAATAGCCCTTTTTTGTAACAAAAATATTGTATTTACATCAGCAGCGCTACCCTACAATAATACCATATATCATTAAACTATGGAAATAGCTAAAATATACTATTTTTGCAGTGTCGACATCGGTCAATTGTCTAATTTTCTTGATCGCATAAACAGCAGAGCTAAGTTTTTTGGCTAGGTTATGAATATGAGGACCCCATTGAAGTTTGGAGTCCAGCTTTATTAACATTATTGTAACATTCTTTAACTGGTTTTCAAATCACGACACTGATTAAACCTAAAATTTACAAAATTTCAAATTTACAATGAGAAATATTATACGTATTTATGTATATGTTGCATAGACTAACAAAGGGAAAGACGCGTGTGAAGGTCATTTTTGTTTACACGAATTGCAAACAGATTGAGAGAAATTGAACAGAGAGAGTCCGGTTTATATATATCACACTCACACTTTGGGTGATAAGGATATAAAATGGAAAATTTTAAGAGCATTAAAAATAAAAACAGTGTTGTGACAAAAAGAAATGTAGATTATGCCGGATGTCGAATTTGGCCGAATGTTCGGTTTAAATTAGTGCCAAAGCTAAATTTCGGCCTGTGTTCGACTGAAATTCGTTAAGATTTTGCAAGTTCATGATTTACTGATATAGCTTTATACTTAGTGGCTAAAACACTCTAGCAGTTTAGTTTAATTTAATGAAAGTATAATATTGTTATTAATAAATTAACAATCACTTTAATTCCGTTAGATTTCCACTGGTGAATATAGACTCCAACTGGAATTTTAAAAGAGACAAGAATGAACATCTTCAACCAATAAGAGCCATTATGAAATTCATTAGTTCTTTTTTAAAATTAACATAATTTTGCAAATCTACTAAGTAAAATACATTTTTTCAAATAGAACAACAAATAAAAATACAACGGACGCAGAGTGGTCCAACGCTTTTTATACTAAGGGTACCAAACTTTCTACTGTACAAAAACTTTCTTTTGCAACTTTAACTTCTATCTAGATTTGTTTAAGTTTAACTTTATAGAGATAATCAATTAAATATGCGCTTATCCCTAAATTAAATAACTGATAAGTCAAATTACATTGAGAACTTTAGCGTATACCAATAGTCACGTAATTACAAGCTAGTAGATTTACATAACTTGCACTGAAAACTTTTATGCTTAATCAATGCTGTTAGCTTCAGTTACGGAATATTCGGCAGCGCAAAATGAAATTCGGCCAAAAGTCGTAGCTCTGCTGAATTCCGAAAATAAATTGACGCTCATCACTAGTAATATTTATTCCCTTTCGCTGATTTAGAAGCATAATATATTACTTCCTCCTGTGAAACGAGCTCCTCGCTAAAGATTTTTTAAGGTACTACAGTATGGGGCTCTTCAAGAAGGGGGTTATTAGATTTTCAAAGTGTCAGCAAAGGGCGAGTAACACCCTGGTATTGCAATCATCCATAGGTTACGGGGACCGCTTAATATCAGGGGGAAGGGTGTAAACTAGTTTGCCACCTTGGTGGTCTAAAAAATAATAATTTTACTTTTTCTACATTCATAAAACTATAAATTTTCAAACAATTATTTCACCCCTGCTGTCTGTTTTATTTTAAAATATTTACGTTTACCTAGCTTATATGATATACATTGTAACTCGTTTATCCTCTATTTCACTTATGTTTAACGTAACTAGTGGAACAACGGTAAACATTGAAAAATAGCGCGCTTTACAACACTACCGAGACGTGCTCGTATAGAGACATAACAAATCTCGTCCGTACATAACTTGGAATTTCATAAAGCTAGTACGCGCGGTGACTACAAAATACCTTACATTGCTCTTTGCAGCAGCATTTCAAATTATATTATTTCATCACTTGGCAGCCCTTAAAATATTGCGGCGTAGGTATAAAAGAAAATTTTCAATCTAAAAACAATAAAAACAAACTTAAAAAACAAACCCGAGCTTACCCAAGGTATGCTATTAGGTGGATACGGTAAAATACCACAGTATAAAGCGTATTGTTATGGAAAAATACATTTCGACCCCACTTTTGCTTCCTAGTAATAAAATAGTAGGTTGTTGTTAACTTAGGCATGAAAGGCACCTAATCCTGACGAGATATTTTAATAGTTCGAGTCTGAAATGGGTCTTTCACCCGTATTAAACACTCGTCTTTTCATTTCAAGTATGAGAAAAATAAACACAGCACTTCACTACAACTTACCAAAAGATTGCACTATTCTCGCCTTTCCGTTATTTTTTAAGTAAAATTTACAAAGAAAAAGTCCGTGGGTGTAATTAAGGTCTTAGCACCCGCTTTATCGCACGCAATGACACTGTTTACGAGTAGGTGTGATACATAAAATAATACGTAAACCTTGTCCTCATTGCTCAAATTGCCTTTACCCAGATTATTACAAGAAAACCAGAGTTATGTGAGAAAATATTTTCAAGCTGTATCATTTTAAAAGCTTTTTGATTATTTAGACGAGCTTTTACCGGTCTCTTCGTCTAGACTGGCAATGTGTGTAGGATTCTGCATGGCGGAGGCACCACTGTGAATGAGATTATTACAAAACAATATACGAAAGAATTATCGCTCCGCATTTTGATACGAGCAAAATTATATGACGCACATTCCAAATGTTAATTCACAATCTAAGGCTGGGTGCAAATCGGTCCAGCGGTTTGTTTTTTATCGCTAAAAAACTGATTTTTTTAAAGATGCAATAATAATTTCTTTCTATTCATGTATAAATTCTCAAAAAAAAAAATCTCAAGAGAGTTGCTCGTGCGGTACATGCTACCGAACCAATTTTTATATTTTGGCCCTAGGGCCGAAATGAATCTTTCAACTAACTTCTTAAATAATTCAACGATCTACGTACAGAGTGTGAGAAATGAAAAGTATATTTGATATTTTTCAGTGTCTCTAATTAATTAAATAATAAACAAATTATACTGATATTATTTAAAATTTTATTTACTGGCGCGTATTATCAAAATTTATTATATAGACTTAAACTTCAATCTAAATAATGTTAGGAACCATAGAAGTAAAAATTTAATATCATAATAATCCGTGCCACCATATCAAAATTCTCAATTTGACGTTTAGTTTTTGATTATTATTTTTAAATTATTTATTATTATTTGTGTAAGAGGAACTGCATTAAATATGAGATCATCCAAATCATAATTGTCTTTTTAGGGCTCCGTACCCCGAGGGTGATTAGCGGAACCCTTTTACTAAGACTTCGCTGTCCGAATGTCACCAGGCTGTATCTCATGAAACGTGATAGTTAGACAGTTAAAATTTCCACAGAAGATTTATTTCTGTTGCCGCAATACCAACAAATACTAAAAAACAGAATAATATAAATATTAAAGGTAGCTCCCATACAACAAACGTGATTTTTTTGATCGTTTTTCCTCGATATTGATAACGGCAACAGGTAGATGCTTGAATTATTCACAGAATATTGACTTATATATTCACTTTAAAGAAAAAAAAAAAAATTAAAATAAAACAAACAATTAAATGGGGCTCCCATACAACAAACGTTATTTTTTCGCCGTTTTTATAGAAATTGGTACGAAACACTTCGTGCGCGAGTCCGACTCGCACTTGTTACTAGATAGGTACAGGGTATCATCACAGTTAAGCGGCCTAACCCGGATGTGAGTGAGAATTGGAGAATTAGAGATTTTGCTATGATATATTGCGTATGCCGTGAAGCGTAAGCCATTTTACTCGTATTTCTCATGTTAGTGATATATTTGTATTTTATCAAACTCGCTTTTGCCAGCGGCTCCACACTTTACTTTTAATTTTGTGTAGTTACGTTATAAAAATCTACTTCACAATGAATTTAAGGAATTCATTTTAGGGATTTTAGGATTTTTTATTAGAATTGAGATTTTGTGATTGTTATTGTGAATTATACAATAGTTATTTATGATATTAGTGCGGTAAGTTGGTTATTATTATAATATTATTATAATAATAAAATAATAGACAAATATACGACCTTGTGAATTCCAATTCCACACGAATGTCATACAACGTTTTTCAACACATTTGTAAGAAAACAATATAATTTATAGGTAATCTTTGTTTATTTTAAACCTTAAAGTACCTTAATTAATAAATATGTTTCATCTGACGCGTCATTTTGGATTTTTTCTACGTTAGCTGCAGTGAATACTGTAGAGTTTTTGCTTGTTTATGTAAGTACTTTGATAAAACTATGTCAGTGTTGGTTTTAAGAGTGCTTTTAACATTGATTATATTGACCATAATGAGGACGGCTTATACTTCACACGTAATTCATTGGAATTAGCCATTAGAACATTTTAGGAGAATAATTGAGTATTTCTTCGAGTTTTACATGATATAAAATTTTGTGAGCTATTAAATATCGCTCTCGCGGTTTTGGCGGTAACAGTCGATTTTCTGCGATTTTGTAAATAGATATCAGTCGGAAAATGGCGCGCATTTGCAAATGGCGAGAATTAGAACGACATCTTTCCTCTTTTTTTTCTTTTAGTATTAAAGTGAGTCAAACGTATATATCAAAAGCGTTTCCAAGGAGGTTTGATCAAAATTAAAAAAAACTGTTAAGGATACGCCATACAGGGAGCGTGCGGTAAAACACTTTTTTACCGCACGTTCCGTTGTGTGGTGCGTAATTTTGAAATTTCGAAAAATGTATACAAGGTTCGTAAATGCAGTTTTTGAGCAAATGCGTTTTTAATTATTTTAATATAATTTAATTTATGAAGCTCGAAATAATAATAATAAAATAATAAACATATATTCTTGGAGACTACACAGTGCCATCTGATCTCAAGCGCAGCAAAGCTACAGGAACAGGTATGGTTAGGTACGAATACTCATTTACTGACTTGTATTTGCTGACTTCATTGACTACCGCATCTTGGGAAAGATGGTGATCTAATAGGATCCCAAATTTTTTGGTGCAATGTTTATAACATAAATGTTTGTCCTGTGCGAGGAACGATCCCACGCCCCTCGAATCGGCAGACAGTTACTACTACAAGCAAAGCCACGTAGCAGCCAACAAATCATTGCATGTTTTCATAAATTTCTAGTTCATAACGAAACAAAAGCACACGCCCTTAGATTTATAAGCAACCGAGATTAACAATTTATCCAGAGATTCTTTATCATAAAATTCTTCAGAAGATGTGACATCTTAAAAAGTTTATGTTCTCATCACTAGACATTGCATTATAGTGTATTTCTTTTTATTTTTCTGGTGAAACGATTCATCATTGCGTTAGGGTACAATTTACTGGCTCTATTTACCTTTCAGAAAAGAAATATTTCAAAAGAAGGCGTCAAAAGTGATAATGCACTTAACTTTTATGATACCTTTGTAGAGAGTAGATTATTAGCTACCTTTAATAGTAAAATTTCTTTACTATAAGTTTTTATAAATCATTCTTATACAAGTCTTAGTAATTTATAAAGTCCTAGTAAATGATATTTATTGTTATAAAGATAAGATACCTTCATATTATCTGAGGGATAGGTTTAGAAAAATTTTAACTTTAGTGTCGCAGTACATATATGAAAATCTTTTATATGTACATAAAAATATCAATAGTTTCAGCAAGAAAAGTGACATTCACAAAGTAAATACTAGAAGTAAAAATAAGCTGTTGGTGCATGATACACGTCTACACAAAATAAGTAACTCTTTTATGGGGCAATGTATACACTTTTACAACAAAGTTCCCAATAAAATTCAAAATCTATCAATAAGTAAATTTAAATCTTTTATCAAGCAGGTACTTTGTAAAAAGGCATACTACAATATTTCAGACTATGTAAATGATAAAAATCCTTGGGACTGATGATGCTCAATTACGGGATGCATAGGTAAACCAAATTAAAATGGAAATAACATAAAATTGTATGGCTAAAATTTTTTTTATTTAAAACATTAATTGTATTTTTAGTTTATTTGTATTATTGATAGTGTTTTTAAAAGAGTAACTATCGAGTTTCTTGCCGGATTCTTCTCGGTAGAAATCAACAACATTGTGAACCGGCGGGAAGGTGGGAGGGTTCAAAAAATATTATTTTATAACTTTGACGATTCAAAAGTGATTGTAAAATCCTTATTTGAATAAACCATTTTGACTTTGAATTATTGACTCCCTCGTAGCCTAGTTGGTAGTGTGATGGACTGCCGTGCAGAGGGTGTGGATTCGATCCCCGCACTGGACAAACATTTATGTGTGTTAAACATTTGTGTTTGTCTTGAGTCTGGGTGTACTTATGTATGATGTGTATGTATTTACAAAAAACAAAGGAATATATATATATATTTATATCCGTGGTCTGGTACCCATAACACAAGCTTTGCTTACTTTGGGGCTAGACGGCGCTGTGTGTAATGTCCAAAAATATTTATTTATTTATTTATTTATATTGTTCATAATCTAAATTTGATCAGCTGTCATCTACTTTTACTAACCTTATACGAATGCAATGGATAGTACGGAACGTGTGCAATAGACGGAGATAGCTATATTTAGAAAGTGAGATATGACTGAATCAAATTACGACAATTGTCTTAATTTCGCTGCCCCACTTTTTGCGTGCTAGTTAGTACAAGTAGTAAATAAATAAATGAACTCACCAAAAAAAAAAATGGCACTATCTTCTCTGATGCCGGTGTTGCGAGCATCCGTACCCACAATAAATTTTCCCTTTGTCAAAGAATGTTCTGAGTATACTCTTGTAGAGCATCCTCTTCTGAGAATTGAATATGAACTCTTTTTAGGTTCCCGATGTGTCGTATTCCAACATGGCATAAGGTTTATGTGGTCGTCTATTCTTGGTCCTATGGGCACTCTACTCAAACTTTGAATCATACCTTTCACAGCTTATTTATTTCTAAACTGTTTGATACAGATACATGTACATTGTTAATGCCGTTAGATTATAATTTACCTAGTGAGATTGTATACTATGAAACAAAATGGGGTAGATATCGCACCATATAAGTCTTTTTGGGTGGGTTAGGTTCAGTGTCTATTTTGATCACGAACGAATTTAGTTTCATATAATCTAAAAAGTTCACTTTATAATATATATTTTTCCATAGTTTACAATCTCACTAGGTAGATTATAATCTAAAGGCATTTACAATGTCACTGCGACATATCCATGGGAGTTACTCATAGTTAAAATTATCAATTAAGATAATTAGTAGATAATTACTCAACTCTGTTTGAACCCAATTTAAATTTCCGTGGATTTTGTAAATGACCCAAGTGTTTTTGTAAATATTATGAATCTGGGTCACGGTTATATAGTTTTTCTTCTTTTGCCTGTTTGATTTTTCTATGGACGCTTTCAACACCAAGGGTATCACTCATACGATGCTGACCCTTTAAAATCTACTAACTTCATTCTTGATGAACCCCATGTTGTAGTTGTTAGGGAAAACCTTGGCAGGGAGCTCTTTCCACAACCCTAGCGTTCGCGGAAGGAAGTTTCTCTCAAGACCCTATTCTCAAGAACGCGTGGAGGTATCAAGTTGTGATTAATATCAAAGACTTTGGGTTACGGACCCTTGAAGCTGCAAAAACATTAAGCTTGGAATGAAATAAAAAAACGGCAATTTTCATTACAAATTTTACACTCTCTAATAAATCAAAATATACATATATTTGTTTTGTGTGGCTGGTTGTCGACTTAGAAACCTAAAATTTGGAGAAAACCAAGGTCCCACGGCATAAGAAAGCACAGAAAATCCACCAAAGATACAATATCATATCTCAAATTGTGGTCACGCCACTTATCCATACTTTGCAACATAATATGTTTTTTTCAAAATAGACTTCACTACTATAGTTAATCAAACAAAGCCTTTATTTCTACGAGTGTCCAACCTCCCCACCTCTACTTTCGCCTACCAAACAGTTGTTGCAAGATAACCGCGACAGAAGCACTGTTTTGGTCAGGTGTGAGCGTTGACCACCGCACCCGCCGCGACCTTTTTCAAAAATCGCAGTATAACAACTTATATAGAAGTGATATTGTGCCCGTGTACACGTGGTGAAATCAGTTTTTGGTTAGCAAGCCATCTTCCACGTCATCTCAAGGAGTGCACTTACGTGAACTACGTAATAAGCTAACACTAGGTAGGCGAGCTTAATTAGTTAGCAAGCCTATGTAGTAGCAGTAGGCAGACCACTTCACTAGTTAAATCAATAACCGATGTAAAAGAGAGGTTCCGAGCGGCGTTAAAGGACTAGGACTAGCGTGGCACGGCCACCTAGCAGATGGTTAGGACCATGGAAAGCCCTTGAATGCAGAGCATAGAGTACAATCAATGCAGGAGGCTATTGGCAGGCTGTTGTGAAGGCATATGGAAGACTTCTTAGAAATATAATAGAATAGAAATAATTCCCACATCAAGATTTCGAGAATTCCATCATCATAAGATTTTGTAACCACACAGTCATAATAAGCTGAAGACTGAGGACACGTATTGGATTTACGACGGGAGTCGAGATTTACTACTTAAGGACTTTATGACTTGTCATGAGATATCATGAGTGATTGAATGTCACTGTCTGAAGTAACAGGCGAATTCACTTATCTTAGATTGTGACGTACCTTTTCGTATTTTTGTTAGGCGTCAATAAATTAGGTTTTGCTTCTCCCTAGGATATTTCACATAAATATGAGGTGGCAACTTTTATTTGTTAATACAAATCCCGTCAACTAAAAAAATCGGTCAAGTGCGAGTCGGACTTGCTTACCGTGGCTTCCGTGCCATAAATTACGAACACAAATAGAAACAAAAAGTGTGCCGCTAAGCGGTTACTCATCCAATGATTTAACAAGCCCGACGTTGCTTTCCCTTGAAATATAGTAATACCAACTATCGCGCGTTGTTCACATTAGTTTTATATTTTTCGGATCACTTACACGCGTAACCAAAAAGGTACCTAAATGTTTTGTTTTGCGTGTAAGACCCGAAAATATAAAAAATATTTGCTGTTTCTCCTAAATGTTGCTTAATGGCGCGGTCTCACACTTGGCCGGTTTTTATTATTTGTTGTTATACTTTAGAATTCCCAATTCTGTTTTTGCCGCAACTCTCTTTATAGGTTGTAATTTTTAGCTCTGGTAGGTACTACTATTAGTAATTCTGTGGCCCTAGCAGAGATTAATATTATTCTGTTGCTTTAGCAGGGATTAATATATTCTGTGGCTCTAGACGAGATTGATATAATTTTTCGTTTATTATTTATTTAATAAAATAAAAATCCAAAGATTGTAATCCAAATTATTATTATTTATTCAAAAATAAAACACTACAATGATTGTAACACAATCAATAGGGATGGTGAACGTGCTTTTTTGAACAATACATTTCAAATCGGGGCTTAACTATTGAAATAGCTACTCTCATTTCTTTTTCTTAATAGATTTGTGACCTGTTTTTTACAATTGCAGATAAGGCAGTTTCTCACAAGTAGGTATAAAGTAGCAAACGATAAAAGAATCTTCAAAACTGTAGTACTCTTTACTTCCCTGCAACATTTTTTGTGATACATTACTTAAAAAAAATGGCTTCATCGAATAGTTGTTTAAGTTTCAGTTGGATTTTTGGGTTGGAGCCCTAAAAAGTGTACACGTAAGCCAAAGCTTAACATCAGGCGGACAGTAGATCTTTTTTTGTTACCATAATGCTCAATATTCTTATTTGTTACCATAATGCTCAATATTCTTATTTATGTCACTTTTAAATTTTCCGCTGTTTTCCTGAAAGTCTGTCAAAGTTTCGGTCGGAGATATACTCGTATCATCCAAATTTCACGTATGGTATCCCACAAACGTGATAGTTGGTTGTAAGGCTAGGACTGCATGCTTTCAGAGGTTCGAGGAAAAAACCGACTTCGGCATAGTATCGACTACATGCGGCTGGTTGGATCCGAAGAGATATTAACTTAGTTAGACGCTAGCAGTTGTATTGGATAGTTGTCGCCATAGTTTTTGTTTTAAATTCTAATTTTTTAAACGAAAAAAAAACAGCTAAACACAAATCTCAAATATTTTTTATCTTTTTATACATGAGCTCATACGTCCACTAGCTGTGACTCTGGCGCAAAATATATCTGGAAGTTCCTGGAACCAGGTGTCGTGTGGTGAGTTTCATACAATTACATATGTTATTGAAAGGTTCTGTGGGTAAATGGGCAAGGATTTCTAGTGAATCTGGCACAAACTAGAGATATGACAACTTTACAGTTTACAAATCGTAATAATTATGGTTACACCTGGCAGGAATCGAATCCAGGACATGGCAACCTAAAATTAAATTTCAAATATTTGAACAAATTTCAAATATTTTTATATAATTCAAATACTTAACCATTGCACTTTAAAGTAGTCAATTTCTTATTGTAAAAAATTAACATTTGCCTCACGTTCATACGACTGATATTATTTTGCCTATTTGAATTACCCTGGTACATTACCAACTGCAAGTCTTTGACGACGTAACGCGGCACAACACTAGTGGCGCGTAAAGATGTAACAAATCTCGTCCGTACATAACATGTGATTCATAAAGCTGGTACGCGCGGTGAGTACAAAATTCCTAACATTGCGTACAACATCATTTCAGCTTTTATTATTTACTAGACAAATACCTGAAGCCGTGGTAAGTAAAAAGGAAATGTTAGAAAAATAGACATATATGAACCATCTCATTCACCAGGCTCATTCCACAATCTAAGCATCGTGATCTTCTGAAACCGCACAGTTCGACGGCACAGAACACAACCTATGCAAAACGTATAAATTATAAATTTTTAAAATAAATTTGTGATTTAAACAACAATTTGTATGCAAGAATATTAAAATTAAACGAAAAACGAAACAGATCGCAACGTTTAGTGGTGACGTAAGTCTTATTTGTAACGGTTCTCAAGGGAATGTTCGACAGTTCCAAACTCGAAGACTGTGTCCACTGTACACTGTCGAACTGTCCAGCAGACAACAGACAGGCGTAAACATAAACAAGCCACGTTCACAAACATTGGCCCATTTGTTTTGTTTGCTGTGGCTATTAAGCATATTATGCCGAATTGCTGACGCTGTAGCGGGAAATCTCTGCGATGTGTCGTGTTGACTTAATTTGTTCGCTTTCGTGTTGCCAGTTCTTGCAGACTTACACTTAAGTATTTTTTTTTGCTTTGTCATGTACATATTTCTTAATGTTAGGTTGGTACCTTAATTATAGTTTACGCAACATAAATGTAATAAAATTGAGTATGGGACAAATAATCTTTGTAATTACTTCACAAATTCGATGTCTTTCGAATGTATTAAACAAAAGTAATACATATTTATTTAGTGTACTCAAGGCTTATGATTCCCGGTGGAGTTTAAGTCGATAACTCGAGTAGTTTTTTAAAAGTCAAGGAACTATACTGCTTCGTTGAATTCAATACAAATTGAATACAAAAAGGAAGGAACTAACTTATAACTTATGATTTAATTTAAATATCGCTAAGTATTTCCTTGCAATATAGCTCTAGAGCAGGGTTTCTCAACCTTTTTGAAGTCGCGCCTTCCTCAAGACTTGCGAAAATCTTCGCCTCCCTTACTAAAATTTAGTTAATTTACTAAAAACCACTACTTTTTGGAAAAAAAAATCTTGTAGAATTCTTCTAGAACTTTTATATGAAGCTATAGGTATTTTTTTTATTATCAAATGCTTCGCGCCCCCCTTGAAAGCTCGTTGAGAAACACCGCTCTAGAGCTATAAATTTATAATGACTTATAAGCCAAGTATTTGTATTTATAGAAAGGTACTTTCTTCACTTTGTTTGTCATACAACAAAAATAAATATTTGATTGTGGTTTCAAGCCCAGGGCAACAGTCTAACCAGCAATCACCGACGAAATAATGAAAGCAAATGTGAAAAAAGGTTAAATATACGCCATAAATCATGATAACAGCCTTAAAGCCGTTTGTCATGTGACGGCACATGCAAATTTGCCTAACCGTGTGATGAGACCCATATCATAAAGTTAATATTATATATACAGGTCGTTTATCATAAGAATATATGAAAAATTTAAAATCGCGAAGTTCATGTTGAAAATTGAATTTAATATGTTGAATTACAATTCTTCGGTTAGGCCATTGCTCTTAATATTAAAATACTGCCCGTAGTTCTACTCCCCTTTCGGTTATCGGTGTAGAATTTCAACGGCAACTCCTCAATTATACAAAAAAAAATTCAGACTTGACGTTTTTAAGTGAACATTGTCTTTCCCCGGGACTCAAACTATCTCCATGCCAAATTTCATCTTAATTGGTTCAGCGGTTTAAACTTGAAGCGGTAACAGACAGACAGACTTCCTGCACCTGACTTTCGCATTTATAATATTAGTATGGATTTTATTTACAATAACTAGTAAGGTGAATAATCATTCATTGTTTCATCGTATGTTTTGTACAATACAAGGAAAAACTGTAATATATCGTATTTAGTAAAATACATAATTTGGACTACATATAAAGTACTTGGTAAACAAAAATGTTCTTTGTCAGACAAACAATATTCTGTCAAATTCTCACAAAATTTTTTTTTAGTGTTTTTCTTGTATTGAACTATATTTGGAAGTATTGTATTCATATTAGAAAATACGCAAAAAAGAGGATCGTAATATATCAATGAAGTAGGAAAAAAGTTTGTAACCAGTGCACTTTCTTGTTGACTTCCTTCCCAAGGTTTGCAATGTGATATTGTAAAACATTGACCTACTCCTTCCTGTTTATCTGCAAGTCTTTTTTACAAAATCTTAGTATTTACTTTATGCCTCCTTCTCTTGTTGATTGGTTTTCCACGAAGAGAACTATAATAACACACTTAATTATTTTTTGATACCACTAAGGTGCCAAGCAAGCCTACGGTCCGCCTGATGGTAAGCGGTCACCGTAGCCTATGGACGCTTGCAACACCAGGGGCATCACTCGCGCGTTGCCAACCCTTCAGAAATCCAATAACTTCTTTTTTGAAGAACCCCATAGTGCAGTCCTAAGAGAAAACCATGGCGGGGATCTCATTCCACAACCCAAGCGTTCGCGGGAGGAAGTTTCTCTGAAACCGCACTGTACGCGACCTTTTCGGTTCTAAAGTGTGAGAATGAATTCCCTGCCTATAGCGAGCGGTGCGACGGTAGAAAGTAGCCGTGGGCATCATTTCGAACAATTCTTCAGACCACAACCCATTGTACAAGCGGTAGAACACACACAGTGAGGCAAAGTCTCTCCTCAGACTTAAGGGCTCGATACCACAAGTTAGTTTGGGATCGTCGACAATTCTCACAGCCCGTCGTTGAACCGAGTCAAAAGAGCCAAGCTGGTATCCGGGTCCACCCGCCCAGAGATGGCAGCAGTACTCCATATGGGGCCGGACTTGCGACTTGCAAAGCAGCAACCTTTGCCCAGACATGAAGTACTGCTTCGCTCTGTTGAGTACACTAAGTTTTTTGGACGCCAGCTTTACCTTGTCTAGCAAATGATCTCGGAACTGAACATCGCTGGAGATGTCAACACCAAGGATCCCAATGCTCTTGGAGATGGAGAGGGGAGTGTTCTGGAATCGGCAAACCACAGTGAATGGGGTTTTCTTAGCGGTGAAAACGCAGACTTGTGTCTTTTAAGGGTTAAATCGGACTAAGTTTTCCCGTCCCCAGTCAGAGACCTTGGACAGACCGATCTCGATTTGAGACACAAGTTCTTCACATTTTTCCTCCACAACGGGACGAGGGATACTTGCACGGCCCGTGTACTAAGCGTCTCCAGTACTGTCATCTGCATAGCAATGTATGTTGTTGATGTCCAACATGTCATTGATATGCAGTAGAAACAGCGTAGGAGACAGCACAGAGCCTTGCGGGACACCAGCATTAATGTCCATGCTATCAGTGCAACTACCGTCAACTATGGTTCGTATGCGTCTGCCGGACAAAAAGCTAGCCACACATTTGCACAAACACTTGGGCACTCCGTAAGATGTGCTTTTATTTGCAACACTGTTTGCTAATATTACGAGCCATTTTAAGCAACTTTTTTACCTAGTTATGTGCAGTTTTATACACTACTTTATGTTCTATACTGAATATACATTGGGATTCAAATAAAAGATCAAAGAGTAAGAAATAGTTTATTGTATATAATATTTATTCAGGTTTTGTATGGTGTAATTATAAAATTTATATATGTATTGGTCGGCAGTCGTTACAATTTCTCGTGCTTGCTGTAGGAGCTGTTGGCATATTGATATTAATTTCATTCTTTTTTTAGGGTTCTGTACCCAAAGGTTTGTCTCCGCTGTTCATCCGTCCGTCAGAAGATGTACTTCTGTTGCCGCTATAAAAACAAATACTAAAATACAGAATAAAATAAATATTTAAGGCAGCTCCCATACAACAAACGTGATTTTTAGTTTTAGTTTTAGTAGTACGGAAACCTTCGTGCGCGAGTCCGACTCGCACTTGGCCGATTTTTTTCTATGATTATTGGAATGGAGTTTGAAATTAAAATTTGGTATTCATAGAATCATCTATGTAACCTTTTGCCACGGCCATCTATTTCCTTCCGCCATGATGCTTCAATGTTGTAATATCCCCACCGGCGTTAAATAACAGCGTTTCCGAAGTTCTAAAGAAATGGCAAGTGTATTGCTTTGAGGTCAGAAGTTTTAGACCTAGAGCTCCAAATTTAATGGTGTCAACTTTCTGTAGAGTGCATTTTCCTAGTTGATAATTTACAAATAAACGGGGATTTTTACATTGATTGGGCCGCAATGTATATAATGTAAAATATTTTCTACATAACATATAGTATTTTCCTGTAATAGTAAAACAGCGGTCCTTTTTGTTTCTTGTGTCACGAAATGTTACTAATATTGTGTTTTCATAAACTTCCACGTCATCAATATCATGATACCGAAAATGTGCAATCTGGAACAAGTTAAATAAAAAATTATGATTTTAAATGAAAACCCAAGAAAAAGAAAGAACGCTTATAAGAATTTCACTTCATTTATAGGTATATAATATACCTTATATACCTATACCTTCTTATACCTTCGTAAAAAGATGTTCGCGTCCAAGAAGCTTCAGGTGAAAATGTCTTGGCTTTCTTGCCTTTAAATCCTTGAGATTGGCATTTCATAAACGCAATGAATTTTGAATATTTGGACGACATAACTTTGTTATAAAGGTATCCTTAATGTACTCTGTTACATTGAGTATTTAGACAAAAAAGAGAAGCACTTAAATTTGACGGACGGAAAAAGCATATTCCAAAAATGGAAATTATACAACATAGAAGTTTCTGTAACACATCTGTGAGCTTGTTTTAGCGGAAATGCCAGATAAAACCCACAGATGTATTTCAAGAACAAAACGTTTTTAAAATAGCTTATAGCTAATTTAATAATTTCTATGTAGTACCTACATTTTTTAAATAGGCTTTGTACGAAAAAGAAATATAGTACATTACTGCCGCGGCCAGCAAACGCAGCATAACCGGGCGATGGTCAGTGTATGCAGCGAGATCAATGTTAGGGTTAAAAAGGTTCGTTCCATTTTTGAATTTTATAATTGACCGCTCGAGCGGACGGCTAAAACATTGCGGGTCGCTCTCTGATACTGTACTGTAAGTACGGTTTATCCCAAAGAAGCTTGTGCAAGATATGGTCGCATATCGTAGCATGTTTAAAAAAAATATATTTCATGGCGCGGCTATTAATACGCCTTAAGGCGCAACCTGTCTAATCACTTGATACTTGATGTTTTGTTTTATAACTGTTTTAAAAACTCTTCACCCGACAGCAAGTGGGTAATGTTTTTGACGCGTATTTGTTTCTGAATGTGGTATTTATTATTTGCTCGTATTATTCAAACAGCGTAATGGCATTTAACGACTTAGGTATCGTTGGACTGAGAACAGTTCTTTTGTCTCAGATTTGAAAATTAAAGAATTTGATTTCAGAATGTAGGTATTTTTAATTAAGTGTTTCCTCTGTGCCGATGACCAGGTAATTATTGAATTAACAATTAAATGAAAAAAGATTCATGAAACAAAAGGCTAAAGTTAGTAAAAGGGTTGATGGAGAGAGGTTATACTGACAACAGTTTTTACTTAACTAGTGTTTCACAAAAATGTAATGTTTATGGCAGTTTAGTAATGTTTTGCGATAAAATAGGAAAATGCTTTGGATACTAAAAATGTAACGCTTATGGCAGTTTAGTACTGTTTTTCGATGAAATGGGAAAAGGTTTTGGACACTTTATATGCCAAATGCCAATTATTTTCATATAATGCAAAGTTAAATAAAATCTGACAAAATCACCTCAGCCTGTACATTAGTAATATTTATCGGTAACAGGTGTAATGTAAATAAAAGTAAATTTAGACAATATTATAATAGTATAAGCGCACTTAAAGTAAAAAAAATTGTAATGTTTACATTTCCCTATTGTAAGGTAAATGAGGAATTCTTTTGTATGAAGCCCGCTGCTAGACGTTGCAAATCGTATTCTCTTAACTTTAGTTAATAAACAGCTAAAGTTTAAGGAACGTAAAGATATTGTAAACCTTTCAGTTGAGCGAACTGCCGAGCTGTCCTATATAGAAGTTGAGGATCTCATTGTTGTGAGTGTATACACGCTGCCTTGTGCAATTTATGATAATTTTGAATAAGTTATGGAAGAAGTGCTGAATAAAGTAATAATTCAGTATTTTTAATAAAAGAATCATTATTTATGGAGACTTTAATACAAACTTTTAAAAAATGGCTCATCAGGCACCAGATTGCTTGCCTTATTTCGGTCCTTTAATTTAATTAATTTGTTTTGTTAGCCAACAAGAATAGCTGAATTTAGTGCCACTTGCATTGAAAATAACTGACATAAAACCAATTAAAAAAATGGGTTGCACTCCGGGATTGCCGGCAGAAGTGACAACTTGAATATAATTTTTGATATTTTGGAATGGTTAGGGAATAATTTTGCACGAATTGCTTTAATTATCAGTATAAAAGTACTATCATTTATGTGGTAAAATACAATATTCATTTATTGCCCTATCGTACACAAACATGACAATTAATATTACATTAAATATTTAACACTTCAGAACTTCGCCGCACGGTAGAAAGAGAGGGGGATACTCCCTCTCCTACTCTCCCTCCGTCTTACGAATTTTCGATCAGGTCACGTGATCCTGACGCGAGTTTAACATTTTTTACCCATCACAAAAAAAGTGCCGCTAAAGAAGTTTTCACTTCAAAAATCAATTACAATTAATCTTGAATCAGATCCTTGTGGGCAGTTAGCGGCTATTGAAAAAAAGAATAGTATTACTAAAAGGAAATTTAATTCATACCAATTACAGCTAAACGGGTTGAATCATTTAAATCTAACTTATTGCATAAACTTCCGGATTTACTTTATAATGGCAACCCAAAAGATATATACTGTAATACTGTTCTTGACACTAATACCACAGACTATAATAAAATATTTACTGCAAAAAAGACACAACTGCATGCGTAGCAGAGTACAGAAAACAAAGGTCAACGGTGAAAGATCTCGCGGGATCAGCAATCACTATGGGAGTCCCTCAGGGCTCAATTTTAGGTTCTTTTCTATTTCTTTTTTATATTAATGATCTGCCATATCATGTAAAAAACCAAGAAACTGTCTTTATCATTGAATCCGATTTCACAACTTAACCATCGAACGCGTATAAAAGCATTAATGCGATTGAATGAAACAAAAGAAATGTGGCAGGATCGTAGAAAATGAGAACCATTGGTAGACACATCTCTTTAGCCACCAGGCGTGAAGAAAACCATGCAAAAAGGCTTAGTACTAACTGCACAGATGTAGACAACTATTCGAGATATATTACTCCAACTATAAAATATAGTAAATGAGAAAGTTTTTTAGTGTGTGTTAATATGTTTCGGGCTTACAACGATTGGCTTTGTTGAGAATGTAAAAAAGCGCCATCTGTGGTTCAAGATATGAACCACGCGCCAAGCGAGCAATAACAAGTTTTAACTTCAGCCAAAACTTATTAATAGTACATAAATCCTTTTCATATACCTAGATGGTGTTGTTTTCTTTACTTTTGTTCCTACCATTTCCATTTGTACTGGCAAATGTGATGAAAAACATTATGCATAACACGGGCGGTACAGAAATTCCGTCGGTCTTAGGCTTCTTAATATATTCTCGTTAGTAGTTTTCTCTTTATCAGCCTTAATACACAAAACCGAGTGCTTGTGTTAGGATAAATAAGGAACATACTTACAAACTGGTTTGATATCGAAAGAGGTATTTGACAGGAACAAGAAATCCCTGAAATGATGTGTTGTGATAGCATCACATTCGTTTTTCAACCTATTTATGTACAACTAGACTTATTCAGCGGCTCTGCCCGCCCTAAATTCGGTTATCGGCGAGGAACTGCTTAATTAGGAATTCCAATGAAGTTTGCTATTATTTATATTGCAAGCCATAGGTGCATCTATTCGACTGAGCGGTCATATACTGAGCACAACTCCGCGGACTACACTCAATGGAGTTCCTGAAACTCAGCGTCAACTTCAACGCTTGTCAGTATATGAACTGGTCCCATTGTGTGGCTACGGGACGGCTTCAGGTGCGCTCCTTTCACTTCTCATAAAACCTCGCGGGGCATACTAATGCTCCTTGGTGAGAGCGGAAAAATGGTAAACTTGCCTTAATTTAAACTGTTGCTGTGGATACGAGTAAAGAGGTCGTCGCACCATATCACAACTATTATCACGCGGGATATATCTACATTACTTTTCTTGGCAAAACGTTGATACTTATGTTGATTTAACTCTAGTAGCCAATAATATAAAATCAAAACGACGCATCTCGGATCAAGCATCTGACGAGGGCGCCTAAAATGTGTATGCATGTGATGCATGTTTGTTTCCTTCTGTAGAAATCTAAATTCAAACTATTTTATTCTTCTTAATTTTTGTCCCTACTTGATTATCAAACCTTATTTACGATTTTAGAGAAGCGATATGTTTTTTTAATGGCGTTGACTAAGAGATCCATGAACTGAGAGGATGAATAAACGAAGATGCATGACACCCAGGACTTAAGACTTAGGACTCAAAAGTAAAAAAGGGTTGGCAGAGGCAGACGTTACCCCGTCAAAAGTATTTCGATCAAATTAAATCCGTTCTCAAAAAATTAGAAACTGTCGAACGCATATAAAAGTATTGATAATTTTTTTTTATACCGCCATTACAAAAATCAGTCAACTTAAAGATGCTGTTGGCCCAGAACCCAGAGAACATTTTAAATTATAATAAACATTTTTTTTGTATTGTTTTGTATTTTTATTTTACTTTTATATTCATTATATAAAAAACCTAACTTTTTGCCATGTTTTACATGTTAGTTATTTCGAAAATTACTACATTTCTCTCAAACTACCAGTGTTAGCAGTTAACGGATTCTACCAGAGGATAATAGCATAGAACAGGTCATATTTATTTTTGCTGATCACTAGCTGCAAAATTCATAAATTATTTATTTAAAACATTGCCCAAAGTCCCTTAACATTTTAATACATTTATATAATCTCATTCGAAGAGTTTCTGAATGTAAAGCGACTGATTCCGAAATGAAATAATGAAATGAAGTGAAATACAAAATAAAGCTTTGTAGAGCTTTATCTAGATTAAGAACTTAAGCTTTTGTTAAGCTTTAGAAAAGCTGAACAAAAACATGTAAAGAAATTTATGTTATCATTTATTTTTTCTTCGTTTATTAATTATTATTGTTTTCAAGGAAAATTTAGAAAAAGTTTTTAAATTAACGCGTTCCATTACTAGTTTAAAAATAATATAAAAATGTATTTTGCCAATTAATGGCATTTAAATCCGTTTTATTATTTTTTAATTCAAGGAATATTGTTTATTGCCAAATCAGCTCACGAAATAATGTTTTAGTAAAGTATGTTTTAGATTCAATCACCATTTAAAATTACATACTTAAAATGTTCGTAATTTTGTAAGGTAATTTTTTTATAGGTATTTAGTAACTGAGAAATAATTTAAATGTCCCAAATACTAAATAATATAGTTATAGTAGTAAAGTAAGATAAGTACATTGTATATAAATTTGTGTTTAAGCTTAGTAAAAAAATTCTAGGGTTTGAGCTAAAGACGAAAACCAAAAGACTGACACTTCCTGCGACCCTGGCACACTTCTTTACTGCACGCATCAAACGCTTTCATACACGTTCGACTGTTTAGTTTACTCTTGACCTCACCTTTTCTGAGAACGGACTAAGTTTTATCAAGACACGTTATCTAAGTTATCCGAGGTGTACATCTATAAACTCATCGAATTAGTTTCTCCGCATTTTTAGGGTTCCGTACACAAAGGGTAATTAGCGGAACCCTATTACTAAGACTTCGCTGTCCGTCCGTCTGTCACCAGGCTGTATCTCAAGAACCGTGATAGTTTTTCAACTGTCTACAGTTGAAATTTTCACAGAACATGTATTTCGGTTGCAGCTATAACAACAAATATTTATAGAATAACATAAATATATAAGGGGGCTCCCATACAACAAACGTGATTTTTGTAGATAATGGTACGGAACCCTTCGTGTCGCGGCCCTTTTCTAGTATGCAACAGTTAGTTAGTTTAATTTTTTTTGCGATATAAATCGACGAAATGTTTTGTTGTGCTTTTCCGCATAAGCCAATTGGACCCTATGAAACATCAAATCTAATACCTTTAAACGAGCAATTCTTGTATATATATATGTATATAATAACAATCTCGGAACGACTCCAACTATTTCATGAAATTTTGTACGCCGCGCCGGGGGTATCGAAGGCAATACATCGATCTAGATACGTTTCGTTTTTAGAAAACGTCGTATTATCCATGTTTTAAGGCAATGATACACTGAAAAATATATAACTCTTCCTGACATCTATTGGTGAGTAGTAATACTATTATTTTAACCGACTACACTAAAGCTACTTGACGATAGATGGCGTTGTAAAAAAACGAGCAAAACCAGGGACCGACCCCGGGTGCTCGAAGTTTATATAATTCTTTTGAAATATTCTTGTCAGTAACTGAGCTACTATTTGACATCTTAAATTCAAAAAAATAATTTATTTAAAATAGTTTTGGAGCACATCGACTGTGACAGACGTACCTTGTGATCACAAAATAAGTAAACGATTGAAAATACCAAATTAATTTACTAATCTCATTAAATCACTCCTTGGAGTTTTAGTTTTATTAAGAGAGACATATTTAGGATAAGCGATACGAACGGTCCCTTACGATAACATTCGACGTACTTTACAAAAATTTGTTACTGATAATTAATATTTGTTAATTAATTAAAAAGACGTTACTAACCGTCTTTAAATTTAAGGTAATCATGGATTAAAACCGTGTTCGCAATATTTAAGAAGGAGGACAACTCGCTTCTCAAGACTGGTTTTATTCTTATCTCTCATCAGCCTCATGGATCCCCACTGTTGTGGCACGGCCTACTCTCACCGAGAGTGATTTAGGCCATAGTCCACACGCGGGCCTATTGCGGATTGTGGACTTTGCATAAGTAATTTTTTTTGACGTGTGCAGTTTTCCTTACGATGTTTTCCTTCACCGAAAGCCCGTGGTGTGAATAATCAATGTACTTGAGATATAAAGAAAAATACTTGAAAAAGCCATTTATTACTATAAAAATGAACATAAGTAATAAATAATAAACATTCTTGGACGTTACACACAGCGCCGTCTGGCCCCAAAGTAAGCAAAACCTTATGAAGCGTTATGGATATCAGACATCGAATACAAATACATAAATATCACTTCTTTTTGTAAATACATCTATATCATACATAAATACACCCATACTCAAGACAAACACAAATGTTTGTTCAGTGCGGGAATCTAACCCACACCCTCTGCACCGCAGTCAAGTAGGTCACACTACCAGCTAGGCTGCGAGGTAGTTAAAAGTATTTCTATTGTATTGCAAGTATTGGTATAATTCAGTATCTTGCATATATGTATAGAGTATATATGTATAAAGTATATATAGGGCTTTCGACTCTGAACCCGGATTTAAGAAAAGGCAGTGAGGTAAACATTTGTATATATGTCTCTAATATTTATAACAAAGCTGCAACTTTAAGTTTTTTGTGTGACTTTTAGATTTGTTCTTATAATAGTTTTGGCTGTGTCTCGGTCAGATCCACGGTAATAAAATCGAGATGCTCGAAAAAGAATTGAAAAGCCCAAAATACTATACGTGTATACTAGCTGTCTTTGTTATTTTTTTATGTATTTATTTTAATCCTTTATTGTACAAAAGCAAACATTTCAAGGAATAATAATTCTAGAAAAATAGTACAAAAGGCGTCGTATCTCTGCTAAAGATTTCTTCCCGCAAACCCAGAGAAAGAATAAATTTAAAAAAAAAGGTGGCAAGGGCTTGTACAACAAAGTTCTATCTACAGAATATTAAATGAATAACAAATGAAATTTAATAACAATATAATTAGATACACACATACATTCAAACACTAATTAAATGATTACATAAATACATACATACACACATAATTATATACTAGATAAAAAATAAATAAATAAAAAATTATTAAAATAAGAAGGTATAAAATAACTGACATAGCGTTCGATGGTTATAAAATATCTTTTATATTTTCAAGTGTTCCTCAAATAGTGCTCTTTTGAGCGTTTTTTAAAAATTTCAGCCGATGAACTCTAAGCGTAATCGGAAGAGAATTCCACAGAATAGCTGCCTGAACAAAAAATGAATTATTAAAAAAGTCAGTAACGTTGCGTGGTATTTTCAATAATTGTGAAGTAACTGGTCTCACAGGTCGATTTAAAAATGTTGATGTTAAATTCGTATTATTGGGTCGTATTTTATTACTTACATAGTAAAATAATTTAAGTTTTTTATAATATTTAAGTACCTACCTAAAGAATTTCTCATACAAGTAAAGTGTGTCAATGTTAGAATACTTATCTCCATTTAATCTTTTTTTTTGTATGTATTTTCTTTAATATTTATACATATTTATATTATAGTAAAATAGATACTTATAAGACATACTTAGTACTTTCCTAATTCTGAGTGAAAGCCTAATAAAGTCATCTGCACGGTCTCTTCGTGGTAATGTGATAAACGAGAATTGCTGCCGACAAACTGTTCAGTAGATAAGCAAAACACTATGTTTAGTAATTAAGCCTTTTTTTATAAATTAATAAAATAAAAAAAAAAAATTAACTTACTGGTTGCCCTGAAAATCATCATAATGCTTATTGGTTATTAATTTGATATAACATTGTAACAGTGATGCTAGTTTTATATTACAATTCTGCATTTTTGTTATTTTTGAAGCCCAGTTCTAACTTTTGAATACGCCCCTGTGTTCAATTGTTTAGACGAAATTAGAGTTGACGGGTATAAGTTAAAATAAAGATTTTTTATGGTCAGTTACTTATTACTCATTTTTATGACTTGTTTTCACTTTTAACAGCTAGTGTTAAATCTCTAACGAAACTACATTGCTTTCATTTCTTTTACTATTATTCCTTATATAACCCTAAACATCGGCAAACCCATAAAGTGAAACACATAAATCCAGGCTATATAGTGTGGCTCACTGGACTGGATGTTGGCTATTTTTATGTGTTATTTCCACCTTAAGACGTTGCATTATTCTTTATTGACAAAAAGTTAGTCCTTAGTTTTCTGTTGAAGTTATATCTCTTAAGGTCGACGCAAACTTCGCGACGAAAATCTGAAAATGATTTTATATTAAGACTTGTATTTTGGGTGCGGCCGCGGCACAAGTATTGTGTACTAGACTTTGCCAGCGGCTCCGCCCGCCTTGTATTCGGTTATCGGCGTGGAACTCCTTAATTATATCCTTAATTATACTAATGAAGTTTGCTATAGCAAGCTATAGCTATATCTATCTGTCATAGTTATTCCCGCGGGAAATTTTGAATTTTTCGGGATAAAAAGCCTATATGCTATTCCAGGACCTAACCTATGTGTATGCCAAGTTTCATCTTGATCAGTCCAGTGGTTAAAGCGTGATTGAGTAACAAACTTCCATCCAGAAATACATACTTTCACATTAATAATATTAGTAGGATTACCTTTTTGAATTTGCAAGCTTCTTTCCCTTTCTAATTAATACAAAAGAATTTTCTTTTATATTAATTAGAAAGGGAAAGAGAACGTAGAGTGAAAGTAGTGAAAATAAAGAGTGGAATGAGGCAGTAGAAGAGAAAAAAGGCAGCGGAAAATGTGAAAGAGGGCAAAAACAAGCGGAAGGAAGTGAAAGATAACTAGGTATAGGATACTGTTAATAAGTAGTTTGTATTGTAAGTAGTTTGTAAAGAAAATTCTTGTTTATTTCCGTCGTTTATTGACGATTCCAAACTGTTCTAAGAAACCCCATTGGAATTAAAGGATTTTTAATTTAAATTAAAAACAAATAACAGCGAAAAATATCATCACAACACTTTTCCACAAAGGGGCTATCAGATATGATACAATCGTATGCAGGTAAATTTCACATTTAACCGATAGTATTCAGTCCCAAAAAACGAGATAGGTGGTGAGCCTACCGCCATACCGCACACAAACCAGTGTTGAGACAACTATACAATTAAAAATTGTAAGAATATTATTGGCTCTTACTCTTAATCGAACTCGGGACCTGTCGAAGGCAGCCACCATAACGTTCTACCACTGCGCCGCTCGGTTCCTTTATGTTTGATTTAACATAAGAAAAAGTGTCATAGAATACGTAAAAGACTAAAATTATATATAACATCATGATTTAAAGAATTAGGTGAGTCCCTTGCCTTATGTGAGTTGCCTTACGACACAGTTTAATACTTATTCAAGTTGACATTTTGCAAAGCAAATGTTAAATATCACTAACAGTGGTTTCACCTGGTCGACTACTACAATTTATAAAAATAAAATCTTTACTTTTACAATTTAAATTTTTCTAAAGATTTGGTAAGTTAGTACATAAAAATAATAATTTAAATTCCAATTCATAAAAGTGTTTTTTTTTTTTTATTTTAGATTCAAAAGAAAGAAACATCGTCATAAAACCGAAAACGTAAAACTTCGCTATCAACATGGCTCGTCAGTTGATTTACTGCTCGGCCATTTCTAGCGTAGGTACGTAGTTTTCGTCAAATATATATTTGTTATATATCTGGGCATGAGATAATGCTGTCGGATTAATTTAATTTAATTACAGGAGAATACAAACAATTTTCTAACAAAAATAGGGCAATATTTTTCAAAATAATGAAAATATATATATAATAATCTGTCTTTTTTGATAACCCAGTTTAGTTTTTATATAAAATGTACTTTTTATTAAAAATACCAACATCCAACATATGTCAAAAAACTTTGTGTTGTGATTATTTTATAGCATTACATGTGGAGATAAAATTTTACTAAGATGTTTATAGATATTATTTAGGAATTCTCTTACAAAATCTGAAAACTTAAAAACGACTTATGTTTGAAGCATTAATTGTTAAAAGTTTATCATAACTTTATGTTTATTTTATGGTATTGTATTCCAGTTTTTAAATGTAAATTCACATTACATCTCATTAAGGCAGGTACACAAAGGTGTTTTGAATCTCAATCTATATTTTTTAATTTTATTTAATTCATATAATCTCATTTAAAGAGTTTTTGAATGATAAGCAAATGATTCCGAAATGAAATAGCCATATCGGTTTTCACTGATCACTATTTGCAAAATTCCTACATTAACATTGTTTTGATTTTTAAAATCAAACATTTTTAAATCTCATTCTAAAATTGAATCCATTAGTGTAACTTATTCAAAGAGTTTCTGAATCTAAAACGACTGATTCCGAAATAAAATAAATAAAAGAAATAACCGACAATACAGAAAAACAAAAATCACTTATCATTTTGACGGCAGAGCGGTTTCACAACTGCTGCGCTTTCGTTTGAATCCAGTTTCACAACTGCTGCGCTTTCGTTTGAATCCAGTAAAATTCAGAACAAAGCTTTGAAGAGCTTTATCTAGATTTAAAACTTAAGCTTTTGTGAAGATGGTTTACAAAAATTTACTTCACAAAGCAAACATAAAAAATAGAAAGAAAGTCACGTTCATTCATCATTTATTTTTTTAGGTCTAAAGATGTGACCTTTTGTTATTATAAATGTCTTAAACTTATAAAGTGTTATTCTAGTTCTTAGGTGTGAAGTTATAACAATAATCACATAATAAATAAATAAATAACATAATCATACAAATTTTACTTGATATTTATCCAAAGGGTAAAAAACGGGACCCTATTATTAAGACTCCGCTGTCCGTCCGTCCGACTGACACCAGGCTGTATCTCATGAACCGTGATAGTTAGACAGTTGAAATTTTCACAGAAGATTTACTTGCCGCTTCAACAGCAAATAATAAAAACTAATAAATATTTAAGGGCGCTCCCATACAACAAACGTGATTTTTTTAGCTCGTTTTCGCTCGATATTGATAACGGCAACGGGGAGATACTTGAAATATTCACAGAATATTTAGTTATATACTCACCTGAAAAATGAATAATTAAATTCAAATAAAACAAATATTTAAGGGGGGCTTCACATTTATAATATTAGTAATATTAGGATAAGCAACGCAATGACGCCATATTAAATTATATAATTATAACTTATAATTAAATCGATTCTTTCTATGGTTTCTGTATGTTCATAATTGCGTAATATTTGCATATAGAACGACATTTTAACTAAAAACAAGCAAGCAATTATGCTCGCATATTTTTCATGAAAGAATATTACAGCATGAAGTTTTTTTTTTCAAAGCTTTCACATGAATATTTAAATCACAGCTTAAATTGTATTCAACTGAGCGGGTAAAACGATGATTAGCAGCCCTGTCCTGTTAATTAGTTTTGTAATTAAAAGGGTCACCGAGAAAAAGGTTAATTTACCCTGAAACTGAGTTAAGTAGACTGATTGCAGCTGCGTTCAAAGTGTCAAAAACCTGTCATTCGCGAGTCGGACTCACGTACGAAAGGTTCTGTTCCGTCTGTACCATCACATAAATAAATACTAAACAACACAAATCGGTCACCAATGGCCATAGCGAAGGTGTTCGATCGGGTCTGGGACTATAGAGTCTTCTATCGAAGTTGCCATCTTGCGGAATGCCCGAGAGTGCAAATAGGTGATCAGCTTTTTGTTGCTCTGATAGCGTGGACATTAATGGTAGGCTCTGTGCTATCTCCTACTTGTTTCTACTGCATATCAGTGACATGTTGGACATCAACAACATACATTGCTATGCAGATGACAGTACTGGAGACGCTTATTACGTCGTTCAAACATTCCTCGTTCCATTTAAGAAAAAATGCAGATATCTTGTTTCTAACATCGGCACCAAACGGGAAAACTTGGTCTGACACAAAGAAGACACAAGTATGGGCGTTTGGTAGCAAGTGTTAATAGCTTTAGTTCCAAATTTTTCTAAGTTCTTTATTCATACAATAAATGCCTTTGAGATTTGACTTTTTACTCTGCAAATTTTGATTTGAAAGATTGTAAATATAGAAAATGAAGCAGATATTTTTAGACGATTTGATTACGAAAAGACATGATATGCAAATATTTTTTTAGGAAGTTATTAAATGGTGATAAAAAAATATGAATACTAAAATTGTGCCGATAAGTGAAATTGATTACGAAGAAAGGATTTTGATTATGCAAGAAGGCTGAATCTATTAAGGACTACGTTATATTTTTTCATTTCATTGGTTTTAGAGTAACACCACAAACTCTAGTCTTCAGGTAACAAAGTGTTATAATAACTTGAATAACTTGACTTCAAGAAACTGGTTATATTTCTTGCCTACGAGTACCTTTTATTGAAAGCTGAATCGTCAATTTCGCCATATTGAACCTATTTTTAAAGGTTTTCAAAAGCCGGCGATGGCTTCGATATACAGGAGTGGATCGCGTTTTGAACAACTCGGTTATAGCATATGTAAAAAGAAATTACACCCTATCACCGGTCGGCTTTCAACAGTTTCATGTAGCAAGAATTATTGCTTAGTTGAATAACTTTATAACACTAAAAACGAAACGTTACAATATTACCATATTCACGTTTTACGCATAGAATGCAGTTCCTAATAGTAAGTTTAATATAGTTATCATAAGAAAACTACATTTAAAACTATTTTGGTACCGACAACAGAAAAATCAGAATTTCGGTAATTTGTGGTAATTATTATGGACGTCCTCTGACTGAAACGAACGATTAATGGATGCAAATACATATATACTTAGCACTTTTTTTTGTTACCACATACTTATTATACAAAGAACTTTAATAAAATACACTTAAACTTAAGACAAAGGCAATTTATCATCAACCTTTTTTTTGTCAACAGTTTAGCACGATTTTATTGCACAAATAGTCATTTTTATTACTTTACGCGGGAGCACAGTTCGTATCGACGCACAGACAACGTATGATGTAGTGTGACGGCAAGTACCTGAAAAGTCAGGTTCTCGGATTGGCTCGTTTCGTGTGCCTGGAAACGATATCTGGACGTTTAAGTCATCTTTGAATTAGCTCATTATTACAAACCTCTTTAGTACAATCAAATCTAATCACGGAGTTGTGGCAGGAATTCCACGCCGATAAACAAATTTAGGTCGGGTGGAGCCGCTGGTAAGAGCTAGTATTTCATATTTCTTTCACTGATCGAGGAAGTTAGTTTTATGTGATATGTTCATAATCCATGTTAATGTAAAAGGAATGAAAGATAATCTCCAACTATATCGTCCCAATATATCTTTCCTTTCTTCCCAAGTTCTCTCGGTATTTACGTATCACAAGGGACAATCTTTGTTTGTCAAGCTACAGGCGCTACTGTTTTCGTAAGAAACATTATTTTCAATAACAGCAAAAAGTATGTGAAACGTACAGAAGGATTTTTTAGTTCACTAATTTCCCACCAACAAGTTTGTGTCTTTTTATGTTTCGATATTACCAGATACGTTAGTTGTAAGAGGGTTATGAGTTTTAATTATTTCGTTACTTAACGGTGTTCGTCAGCAATTTGCTTATTAATAAATTCATTGCTAATATTTTTACATAATTTTGCTGCTACAGAATTTATTAAATCAATACATGATCCATTATATACTAAAACAAAACTAAGACTTACATAATAAATATAATTATTAATTATTTATTTGCAATTACTTGATTCTGGTTGATTTTCATATCATTCCATCAGATCATTTTATATATTCCCACTCCCACTAAGTGCGAGTTAGACAACCACCAAGTGTTATAGAGGGTGTGGGAGCGGTCGTTGTGGTGACATATGGGGGAGGCCTACGTTCAGCAGTGGACGCCTTCCGGCTGAAACGAAAAACGAACGAAAAGGGTAATAGTGATTATATTAATAATAAATTAATTGTTTAAGTACAGTAAGTAACACAGTTTAAATAAAGTAATAGTAGTAAAATACGGCCAAGTGCGTGTCGGGCTACGCTCAGTGTGGGTTCCGTAGTTTTTTTTACTTCTTTGTCGGCGTGATTAAAACATTAATGAATACATTTTTCTAGTATTAAGAGTCTCTGAGCTAAGAAAATGCCGTTAATCACATTATGCTAGCAACCAAACATCGGGTTAGATAAATTTGTTTGCAAAGCTTAATACGTTTTTTTTTTAGTTTCTTTTTTCAAAAATGATTGCATAATAAAACTTTATTTAATTTTTCCTGTAAAATATATAATTTATCTATCAAAATTATGTAATAATTTCTGAATTTTTGGCTTTGGAAATTGTAAAAATAAGCGGAAAATAGTTTAAAAATGATACGTTATTTCTCAGATTACAAGCCCCATTTTTTTACCCTATATCTATTAATCATAAAGTTATTTTCACGCTTTTATTATGTTAGGTAGATGCGGTCAAGCTAGTTCTACAAGTTTGCCTCTAGTTGCTGAGAAAACAACTGCGATATACAGACAGACGAACACCGAAGTCTTACCATAAGGGTTTCTTATTTTAATTGGTACGGCACCCTAAAACTCAACGCCCATTAACAACCTCTACCATTTTCGAAGTCAAAATGTAATCATCAACTTATTCTATCAGTGGACAGATCCAAATTTATAGCTTTGACAAAATTCCGGCAGTAGTATATGAACTCGTAATGACCTCAGGGAAGGTCGACCCTTGTCAATATGATACGGCGTGACATATATCAGAAGCTTGTAAAATTTTAATTAAAATAGCTTTTTGTCATTTTATTCATTTTAGTTTATTTTGTTTTTTACTAATTAGTTTACCCTATTTTGATCGTATTTAGATAAAAATATGCCGATATAACCCATACCTACATGTTTCTCACCAGGGTCCTGCATGTTGGCATTTTTAAACAAATGTTTTCGATTTTATTTCCCCAGAATAAGCTACCACTTTATTACCCTATCATGAACTGACACTACTATTTAGAATTTGGGATTGGTAAAACTTACTTGAGTGCCACTCAATAACTCAAAATAAAAAAAAAACAATTTCTTTACTAGAACGTAGCTTCCTGTTAGTTAAAGTTTCGGTTAGAACAATTACAATAAACCTGTCGTGTCTGAAATGTTTTAATAAATCGCTGTTCATGTAACTGTCAGACATATTTACAGCGATCTTCATTGACGATGATAAAGCCGTAAATAGGTACTTATGTCTAATAATTATCAATTAAAAATTAAAGTAATTAAACCATTGGATCAAAATAACACAGGATACTAACGGTCACAACGACTAAATTAAGTTGTTGGTTTTAGTATTTTAGAAGTTGAAGTATATACACGGAGTAGGACATTTCAGACGTCAATGCAATATTTTTGTACTATTTACCTAAACAATATTTTTGTACTGTATACCTAAACAATATCTTTGTACAGTGTACCTGAACATTACTTTATACTATGTAACTAAACAATATTTTTGTACTATATACCTAAAAACAATCTAAATAGTGTATTCGAATGTTCTGACTTATGCAGGTTTCCTTACCACAACCCAACGCAATGGTGTGAATAAGAAATAGACTCATTAGTACTTGCAGGGCTCGAACCTACGCCACTCAGGACGCAAGGTGAAATCGAAACCCCTTGACCACTACCAACGATCTGAGTTTAGATCTCAGCAGAAATAAGAGTATTTTATAATAATTTAAAACTTTAAAAGGTATAGTTTCTTTAAACTTTATAGCCGCAGGGGATCGTCTTAAATTATGAGACCCTTAACATTTCTCATCCAATAAATATTTCACATCATATGTCCGTTCTTACTTCTTACTGCTCACAGTAATATCCAACTTATCAGAATGATCCATAAAATTCGTATAATATATTATTCTGTTCGGATAAGGCATTATATATATAACAAAATAATATAATATTTATAACAGTATTACAGTAGGTAATATACCTGTATTATATTAATTTTCTATTTCGCAATGCTATTATTGATATAGAGAATAGCTTAAGCACAGAGTAACATAGAATGGTCACTAAAAATAAACTTTAAAGCTTGCTGTTGTTAACGAAAGTACCTGGAAGCCCGAGCTTAGCTCGATTTTTAACAACGCCATCTATGGTCAAGCAGCTTTAGTGTTGCTTAACAACGGCATCTATTGTCCAGTGGTAAAAATAAAAGTAATAGTAAAACTATTTACAGTATGAAATCCATAAACATAATCATAAATTTTGTGAACAGATTTCATACAGTAAACAGGTAAAAAAAAAAATTTAGATTTAAGTTTTAAGGGTTCCGTACGCAAAGGGTATTTAGCGCGACCCTATTACTAAGTCTCCGCTCTCCGTCCGTCCGTCTGTCACCAGCTTGTATCTCATGAACCGTAATAGTAAGACAGTTGCAATTTTCATAGATGTATTTTTGTTGCCGCTATGACAGAAAATACTAAAAAACAGTATAAAATAAATATCTCAGGGGGCTCCCATACAACCAACGTGATTTTTTGGGTAGTTTTTGCTTGATATTTATAATGGCAACAGGTAACCGCTAAAAATATTCACAGAATATTTAGATAAATTGTCACTTTAAAAATAAATAATTAAATTAAAATAAAATAAATATTTTAGGGGGCTCCCATATAACAAACGTGATTTTTTTTGCCGTTTTTATAGATAATGGTACGGAACCCTTCGTACGCAAGTCGGACTGGCACTTGGCCGATTTTTAAAGATTCTAAAAAAACTTCTTGTATACTGGTAGACTTGTAAAGCCACTGATCCTACGTCATAAAGATGGCATAGCTGACAACTATTTCCATCCAGTCTCATTTATACCAAATCAAAAGCTCCGTACATAATATCGAGACAGACCGCATCAAAAGCGAACTACATAGAACAAATAATTACAGAACTTACTAGTAATAAATATAACCGTTTTGCTATGTTATTCCTATTGACTAGTAATATAAATTTAATATAAGATTCTTGAATGATTCCCTCATAATCATTAAGGCAAAGGTATTTTGCCATACAGCCAAGAATATTTAAATATTTTGACTTTTTACTTTTTTTTTATTGCGGTGAGGGTGACGATTTTGTCAATTTGTTTTACTAGGTTCAGAATGCCGTAGTCAAAAGATGTATTTGTATACTGCTTTAGTTCGTACTAGTTTAGATGCAAATTGTTCATTTAAATTATTATTTTTGTTGTTTCTTTGCGGTCACACTGGTTAGTGACAACCAAAAAGTCTCTTACAGAATATCAGTGCTGTGACTCTGGCTACAGCTTAAACGGAGTAAAAGACCTTTTTGGCACTCAATTATCTTATGTACTCTTATATAATTATTTATATTACATGATTGTTTGAGTGTCAAATAAATGTTTTTATTCTTCTTTCTTTGTAACATAAATAGGTATGGTTTTTTTAACCGAGTTGAGGTTTAATTCCGTAAAAAATTATACGAAATTTATTTGTCATAAGCTTCAAAGTTTCCTAAATTTCAATTTATTTTAATTAAAAAGGCGTTCGCCTACTTTCATCAGTTTCCTCTCTGCACCTCTAACCAGGTAATTTAAAACGTTTTTCACCTTACTTAATATAAACTCTTTCAGAATTTATAGAAACCGTTCGGATTACAGATGATATAATAATGCATCATTTTTTTTTTCATTTGATATGATAGGATTTTAATAGCAGTTTGAAGCATAAACGTGAACTATTATACTGCCACTAGCAGTTCCGGGGTGTGCAGTGATAGCCTATTTTACGAAACTAACGCTCGGTTTTATGAACTTGCTTGCGGGTGTTTAGATTTATGTCAGTTATAAATGTTGTGTACGTGTCGATAAATAAATGTGAGATGGGTTTTACGTCGCTATGGGTCAATGGATCTAGATAAAATTGGGTTCAACATTATTTTCCACGCCTATCAGTGGTTTATTCGTCCACCTGGTAGAAGGCCTTCCTACGCTGCGTCAACCTACTTGTTTGGTAAATTGTAATTTGAGTTTATAATAAGTACGTAATTACTTAGTAAAATGTAATTTTTGTTTGCTGCAAACAAGTAAAAAATCCTTACAAGATGAACAGTTGTAACAACTTGTACATGTATTTGCACACTAAAATTGTAAAGTCAACATACTAAATATTTCTCATATATTTTTACTACACAAATCGCAACTTGTATATTTTAACATAAATTACCTTTACATGTTTTATTGTACTATAAATGACAAATGCAGATTTTTAGCAAGAGACACATTGATAGAATATACACACACTATCATCGCCATACATAGATATAATTGATAGAATATCCTAAAAAAGGTGAGACTTGAGTTAGTAATTAAATAGAAGTTGTGATGTAGTAACTGTGACATAATATAATTGTTATGAACTCTTTATTACACCGATGCTTTCATACTTTTGCTGCTTTTGCATATATAATGTTGATTTTCATATAAGCATTCGTACAGTGGTTTTGCTTACCTCGACTTACGGATTTTGGTTGAGGCTTTGAAGACCATTTTTATATTCCAGTCGTTGACTTAGCCGTTGTTTGTCACCACCACCGGTGCGCATGCCTCTGCTAAGAGAAAGGCGGTTTAGGCCATAGTCTACCGCGCTGACCCAGTATAAATTGGCAGACGTTCTCGAGCTATTGGACACTCAATTAACAATTTTCAGGCCGCCTATAGGGCTTCTGACTTAGCTTAACGACTACAACTTTAGGTATCCACTAAAAATATTTGTAAAAATCCTTTGCCGAAAAGGTAATAGGATACTTAATTTAGGAATATCGAAATAGCTTTAATCCTTAATCTAAATTGTAAATCAATCAATCAGTCTTTCTTAACCTTCACTCAGATCTATAAATATTCACGACGCCAACTTTGAAAGCCTTAAAATTTTATTTTGAATTCGTCTGCCTTCACGTTGTTCTATCTTACATTTTCATCAGTTAATAAATTGTTTTGCAGTCGGCAACTTTAACCACACTAATATTATTTTTAACTATATTTTAAAGCGATAAGACCGCCATTTGTTTTCTATATTTATAAACATATTTTTGTAAAATTATTTTTTTGGTGCAATAAAGTATATTATTATTATTATTATTATATTTTCTAAATCTTCATGTAGTCTTAGGAAAAATAAGTAAACTGAAAAGAACATGATAATGTGTCTCGTAGAGTACCTATATAAAACCAATGTATATTGTTAGAGATAGAGTATCTATGTATAGAAAGGCTGCGAAAAATAAATAGGTATGAAAAAAATTCTAGGTCTAACAATATCGAAGCGGATGAACAGAAAAGACTGTTGTTTTTTTTATGGGGCACGGTATACAACATATAATGTAAAGGAACCTAAAAAATAATCAAATATGTGCTCGCTTCTAGCTGTGTTGAAATTAAGAGGATACACTTCGTGGCGCCCCGCAGCGAGCTTCATACAAACTAATTTTTCACTAATTTCTGACACTCGCTGATCAAACACCACGAAATTTTGAAGACATGTTTTAGTAATAAATATCTAGGTCTGCAGTGTGCCAGTTTTGTATCAAATTTTATAGTTCAAAAGTTATATAGTGTACTAGTTTTTTATACAAATGGTTTTTAAAAGATTTTCAGTTAATAGAAAGTTTTACATGATTTTGGAAAAAACACTTTCATAGTTGTGTCTTTGTTATAACAGTGATATTTTAATTTATTTATTTTTATTTAACAATCTTTTTGGCCCCTATTTATGAATTTAATGCTCTTATGCCGTTGGACATACTATACAAGTCAACCATAGGTAAATATGAGAAAACTAATTAATGGTAGTGCCACATTAGAAGACAGCTCTAAGCTATCGAAGCGCGGTCAGCATTGCAGCCCTAGATAGACAAGCTAGATTAAGCCTTTATCGTGGAGAGCAAGAGCTGCAATGATAACCAAGCTTGAAGGCCGAGACAGAAGCTAAGCTTATCTCAAGACCATCGCTACGTGGCCAGCAGCACAGTCATTACATGCAAAAGCTTGACTCAAACAATAAGAGTAATGTAAATAAAACTAACATAAGGTCGACTTTGCATCAAAATAATGATCACATTACAAGCATTTTTATATATGGATATTACTGTTCTTATATCTATTCGGTCGATGAGTCAACATTCCATGCGCCAGTCCCTTACATAAATCTATTTCCCCCAAATGCTATTATTTACCTATACTGTGCTCTAGCCGAGGATATGAGAAAGGTCGCATTGAATAACATACGCGACTCGAAAAAGTTCTTTATAATGTTTTACCAGCGTAGTTATATTAAACTTCAACCTCTATTATTTTCAGGGTTCCGTACTCACACAAGTCACTCTTATACATTTTTGACGTATAAATACTAGTTAATACGAAATAAATTTTGCAAATAATTTATATGCATTTAATCATTGTTGTGAAATCCAATTTAAATTTTTTTTCTATATATTTTAAACATTACACACAGCGCCGTTTGGTCACAATCAAAGCAAAGGTGGCTACCAGATAACGGATATAAATACATATATACCCTTTTTTTTGTAAATACATACATAATATAATTAATATATATAATATTATAACGCGCAAGTGATACCCCTGGTGTTGCAAGCTTCCATAGGCTGCGGTGACCGCTTACCATCAGGCGGACCGTAAGCTTGTTTGCCACCTTAGTGGTATAAAAAAAAAAGAACCTGAATGGTGCGGAACAGTGCGGTTTCAGAGAAATTTCCTCCCGCAAAGGTTGTGAAGCTCCCTGATAACGTTTTCTCTAAAGACTACAGAATGGGATTCTTTTTCAAGAAATAAGTTATTAGATTTTTTATTATTGGGAAAGCGCGAGTGATGCCTCTAGTGTTGCAAGCGTCCATAGGCTGCGGTGACTCCTTATCATCAGGCGAACCGCAAGCTTGTTTGGCATAAAAAAATACAAAATTGTGGTGTAGTACGCGCAGCAACCATGACAGAGAGAGAGCATTCCTTATTAACTACAAAACCTGCAGTTAAATGAACTATTTAATCTCTGTTCTAGATGGACTAAGTTTATAGTTCACACACTGAAATTTTTGCATTCTCGGTTGGTATACAAAGTTCATAACGGTGTTATGTAAGCTGTAGTGCAAGTTTTAGTAAGTATTTGTTGATAGCGACTTGGCGCATTTCTAAGAGTCTAGTAACCATCCCATTACTACGTAACTTATAGTTATTGTTTGTTTTAGTTTAAAGCTGGGGCATATTTTAAATTCGTTTAGCCATAGACTGTTTATTGATTTAATAGAAGTATTTTAAATTTAAACTACAAAATTAATTCTACAACTCCGGCAAGTTAACATAACACCTGGCCGTGTGAAATCTATTTGATGTAGAGTGTGCAAAAGTAGTTTCCATAATCTTTTCTAAGAAAATGATTGGGGTGTCCAAAAAGAAGGGGCGGAGGAATTAGAAAAAAATGTCTAAATCTAAATTTGTAACTGATTCGCTTTTCTTAATGATTTCGTTGTATGGTCCTAGTGGTAGGTTGTTGGAACACAACCCCTTTAGAAAAACCCACCTTTTTGTTTTGAGAAGGTTTTTATTTAGGAAAAAGTTCCATAGATTTCTAGGAAATCAGAGTCAGAACGACAAAAACCGGATACGATATGTATATCATATATATTGTTACGCGCTAGGGTAACTAAAATGCCGTTTGGTGATGAAGATTATTTATTGCACTTTACTGTACACAAACTTACAGTACACAAACACAAACTTATCGTAAACCAAAATTCAGTAAACCGTTTAGACCTCGCAGTAGTGGTAATCAGGTATAATTGCTTTACGAAGTAATTCCGAACTTAGTTTAAAACCTGTCTATACAGTTGGCTGATGCAGCCATTAATGCTCCACCGGGCTTTTGGGGTGAGACTCTATCTCAGCCCATATAGCGCCCAACGCTCAAGGGCTCCCCGCGGGGGGAGCCTCGGCTTGGGTTGTTGATCTTGGGGAAAAAAAAACTGAACTCCACTGCGGCGCCTTTAATACTTGCTGACAAGAGCGGAGGTTGCGCTCGAGTATCCTAGACGTTTCGAGAGAGCTATCTTATACTTTGATTCGTAAACAACCCATCCGACGTAAACGTAAGTAAACGTAGAAGTAAGTCAACCTTACTTCTAGAGCATTGGGTTTTTTTTAGCCTGCATAACAATCATCTCGCTAAATCTTGAATTGAATGGAAGCACATTAGGACTTGACCTTTCTTTTATGATTTTTGTTAACCATCGATATATCCGGGAATGTACACGTCTAGAAAGTTATCGGCTGTAACAATATGTATTTAAAAGTTGCCATCCATCACCTCAATATTTACACAACAGCAACACCTGAGCGAGTTGTTGGAAACACTCGATAACTATTATAATTTTCAATATATTCTCCTAAACTCGCGGGCGCGTGTCGTCTACGTGCAGCTTATTGCGTTTACGCGCCGCTTATGTGAAAATGGGGCTACATTTATTTAAATTATCATATGTGCTGTATCTAAAATGTAGTTTTTTTTAAGGTGGCAAACAAGCTTGCGGTCCGCCTGATGGTAAACGGTTATCGAAGGCTATGGATTCTTGCAACACTTAGGGCGTCACTCGCACGTTGCCAACCCTTCAAAAACCTAATAACTACCTTCTTGAAGAACCCCATAATGTAGTCCTTAGAGAAAACCTTGGC
Source organism: Apoda limacodes (assembly GCA_946406115.1). Lineage (NCBI taxonomy): Eukaryota > Metazoa > Arthropoda > Insecta > Lepidoptera > Limacodidae > Apoda > Apoda limacodes. The sequence goes on along the minus strand of OX291564.1, from coordinate 15,890,215 downwards.
AGGGAGCTCATTCCACAACCTAAGCTTTTGCGGAAGGAAGTTTCTCAAACTACTGCACTAACAAATTTTTCTTCGTGTGAAAATATTAAATTTTGCACCATCTTGTATCTTACAAAACACGGTCAAGTGCGAGACGAACTCGATTCGTACCACCATTTACCTAATTTACCAACCCAAACAAAAACAAAAGGTGTGCCGCTTTCAATGCAATTCAATGACTAACCAATCCCAACGTTTCTTAACTTTGGATATCGTTTTTTGAACGCGATGCTTTGTTGCCTGTTCGTCTGTCCTTCGTCAGTAGGGGCCTAGCTTGTTAGCACCTGTTGAGAACTTAAGAACATGAGATTATTTTTAATGTTTCTTATTATGAAAAGTTATTAAAAAATTAAAGCAAATATTAAAATCAAACAAGAAGTGTAGCGTAGCCTTTAAATCTTTTCAGTGTATTAATCTAAACAGTTTCGATAGTGTCTATAATAATGGTTTTCGAAAGTTTAATTCGGGATGATAACAGTAGTTAATATCAAATTTCGGAGAGTTTGGAAGATTCAATGTCGACACAAATTGGATCAGTTTAGAGGTCAAGTGGGTTTGATTTTAGCATAATTTTGATTAGAACTCGAGTCCCCAGATAATGGCTACCAATACAATTTCAAATTTAAGATTGAAATGTCGTAATGATTGAGATGTTTGTGCCCAAAAAAAACAAAATGTATGGCCTCAAATAAAACATTTTTGTTGTAAAATATTTTTAGTTGTGTGCTGACAATTTTAACTTTCAGCAAAAAATTTAGGTATAAATAATTATAATAATAAAGATAACAGTTTTAACTGAAACTTTATGTTAGTTCTGTTTCGATCTTTTTGTATGGATTTAAAATTTAATTACTCTTAGCGCGAATCAAAAAGTCAGAAATTTAATTGGATAATAATTTTCAACATAGAAATGCGGCCTTTGAAATAGGACTTGTTCGCTTTTAATTTCCAGGCCTTTGACACCGTACTGTAAAGGGTTAAAACCCTGTCACTAGTAATTGGGCGGTGGAAAGCTTTTTCTTAAGCCTTTGCCTTTGCAAAGCTGTAAACTTTTCACTTCAAATGATTAAAATCGAACAAGACGCGTCTTTTCTGGAAATAAAATCTGAGTTCGCTGGGTGAACCACATTGTTCACCAAACGGTATTTCCGTACTAGACTGACTGAAGAAAAAAGAAGGAAGAGTTTTATAGAATATCACACGGGCTTCTAAAGGCGTGTCCTCGTACCTGGGAACTAATTCTTACGTCATCCTAGATAATGTCGAATTAGAGAGTCTGTAAAATTTTGTATGTCGACATCATTTCGTTGAAACGGTGAAATGTTGCAATTGTGAACCTGTTACGCTGCGAGTTACGTTTCGTTGCACAGTTTTAGAGCGCTTTTAAAAACGCTTACTCTAATATGCCTCTTTTGGTATATTAAAAAAGGTTTCGGTGACTACAAAATGTTTGAAGCAACATTTTACTTGTGTTTTATCATTATTGATAAGGAAATTATAAGTATCACTAAGTTTGTAAACTAAATCCCTATTCCGAGAAATTGTTATTATCTCTAAGCGGAACGTATTTGCACATAAATAAAAAAACTGCTTGTATTTGTTGAGTATTTTATTTGTTTATTTGGTTGAGAATTATAAGTAAAAGTAAAAAAAAACTTTAATAAATTCGAAAATCGGCCAATCAATCAATTGAGAAAATACTCAACAACTAATTATGTATTATGAAAGGAATAAAGGTAAAAGAAAATATCAAATTTGCTAATATAAGTCTTTTTTTTTCACACTTTTATTTACCCTGACCTACATTTTAGACATATAGTTTACGCTTAGGGTATAATAAATGTTTAAAACCCAATCATTCTGAATGAAATTTGTCATGATTCGAATGCGAGATGTAGTCTCGAACGGTCCAGACCACTATATTTGAGTTGTTTGAATGAAAGGTAAATTGCGGCTTACGATTTATGACGTTTTAAAAAAACCACTAACTAAAAGATCTCGTTTAAACTAATTTTCGGTGGAAGTTTGCATGGTAATGAACATCTTTTATTTTTTTAGTTTAATCATTCTCTTATTTAAGAAGTTACAGGGGGAGGGACACATTTTACCACTTTGGAAGTGTCTCTCGCACAAAATATTCCGTTAAGAAAAAAATGATATTAGAAACCTCAATATCATTTTTGAAGACCTATCCAAAGATACCCGAATGGGTTTGATGAAAAAAAAAAAGACTGTTGTTTAGTGGTCACCATAGCCAATGAATGCTTGCAACACCAGAGAGATTAATCGCTTTACCCTTTAAAAATGTAATATGTATTACAATTTTTTTTACATATTTGAATCTTTATTAGGGGAGCCATTAATACCTGTCTCAAGCCAAAATCTCGAAAGCTAATTACACCTAGTTTTCAGCCAAAGAACCACTGCATATTTGTATAATATTTCATTTAGGTTATTTAAACTTCGGAGAATTTCGGAGTTATTATGTGTTCCGGTCCAGCATCAGTTGCTAAAAAAAAATCGGCCAAGTGCGAGTCGGACTCGCGCACGAAGTGTTCCGTATATAATACATCATCTACAAAAACGAGCAAATAAATCACGTATGTTGTATGGGAGGCCCGTTAAATATTTTTTTTTTTTCTGTTTCTTAGTATTTGTTGTTATAGTGGCAACAGAAATACATCTTCTGTGAAAATTTCAACTGTCTAACCATAACGGTTCATGAGATACAGCCTGGTGACAGACGAACGGACAGACGGATGGACGGACGGACAGCGAAGCCTTAGTAATAGGGTTCCTAATTACCTTCTAGGTACGGAACCCTAAAAATAGAGTAACAGTGTCGCGGGTCTCGAATAGTAAAACCTACTTGCATACCCTGTTCCCCTTCAATTTCCGAAAATTGAGTGCTCGAGACTTTTAGCAATAAGCTTCTAGTCATAGGTTTTCATGACAATAGCTGACAACACGGGTATTTGTGGGAGCAAGTAAGGAACCTCCCTATTCCAAACAGATGTTTCAGTAGGACAAAAAGTCTTGTTCGGTAAAATTGAACAAAAGTCGCGTATCCATACAAATATTATAAATGCGAAACCGATATAGATGAAATTTTGTATGGAGATAGTTTGAGTCCTGGGGAAGGACATAGGATAGTTTTTATATAAAAGTTCCCGCGGCAATAACTACAACCGAGCCTAAACGAACTAAAGCTACAGTTATTAGTATAATTGAGAAGTTGGTAAAATCTATAGTTTAACTTTAATTATTAATATACTTAATTTTGAATTATTTTCTAATTTATAACCAAAGCAAACGCGACAAAACAAATTGTATAATATTTATCAGCCGTTGGCGCAGAGACATTAGCGGTTCTCAGCAGCAATTTACGTGAAATATCGGTCTCCTGTAACTAACGAATGCGTGAATATTGTAACCAAATACTAAATTAATAATTAAACTAGTAGAAATTTCCTGGTTTGGTCGGTTAACGTTTACTTTTAGTATGTACAGAGGAGGTTTAGCAAATTATGTGCAGTGGGTGACAGACATTCAGAAAGGTTTTATGTTTATTATAGAATAAAAAACAATATTGGAAGTCTTGAACTAACTGAGCTACGTATGGCGGAAGTATATTAATAATTCTTTATTCTTGAGTTGGTGCAAATTTAACAATCCTTTTTTTAATACTTATTGATTTTTTCAATTTTAAAAATTAACGAATAGGTTCCGTATGACAAATAAGCCCTAATTAAGTTCAGCTTTAGGAGTTCTTTTGCTTAAGATATTGAGCTTTCTTCATCTGCAATATAATAATAATATTTTTTGGATATTACACACAGCGCCACCTGGTCCCAAACTGAGCACATCTAGTATTTTAAGTGCCAAACAATGGATACCGAAGAACCAAAATTACCGACATAGTTCAAACAGTTAGCAAGCTGAAGTGGCAATGGGCAAGCCACATCGCTCTTTGAACCGATAACTGATGGGAAAGAAAGGTTCTCGACTGGCGACCACGGATTGGAAGACACAGCTTGGGATGGCCTCCTACCAGGTTCTCCGGTGTGACTTACAGCCCGCCATAACGACGCGAACACATTAATTAAAAAAAACCATTCAACCATTTGTACCAAGCTAATTTTTGCACAGCTAATCGTCGAGTAGCCATTCACGAACATCACCATGCTATACTTTTCGGACGGTTCCAAATGGCCGCCATACCGCCGCAAGGAAGTTAATTTTTTTTTTGCAAAACTATTTGTACCACCTTGAAATTTTTTTCAACAGTTTCTGTCTGATCATAAATAAAAGTATAGATAATGCCATACCTGTGGGAGGTGGCAAATGTGTACAATTTATTTTTTATTGTAAGATTTTATTCGTACTTTGGACGATTTGTACCAGTACGGCACTAATTTTTCCCCCTACTAGAAGTATGGCAGTAATAATAACGGTCACATTTTATCAAATACTTTCCAAAAATCCAAATGCAATACTGGTAGAAATCATTATGCAAAAAAAAAAAAAATCTTTGGCGGCCGTTTGGAACCGTCCGAAAAGTATGGCATGGTGATGTCACTGTCTCCCGGTATAATATTTTGTGTCACTGTCTCTCGGTCTATAAGCTCAGTCGTTATTAAGAAATACTTTCTAGAAGTTGCACTACATTTATGAACTTTGCATACCAATCCCAACGAAGCAAACATTTAAGCGTCGTATGATTTAAGACTTTTTCTTCCTGGAACAAAGATGAAAATTGTTTGTTTTGTCGCTCGATTTTATAGTCAATGAAAAATATACCGTTAAAATTACGTAGATATTTTGTAACTTAGGCTGCGCTGCGAAATGCACCGCAAATGTTACGTTTATGTGAGTCCTAAAGAGATCTTGAACTCGATGTTAGTGAGGCCAAGTTATTATAAGAAAACTAACAGTGATATTCTGTTTTTTCTGACTTCATAAAATATATATTAATATAACCAAGTGAATTTGCTTATTTCACTTTTTTAAATAAATATTTTAATGGACGTTTATACTGACAAAAAACCGAGAAAATCGAGATTTTTAATGTGCGGTCACGTGCTAGCGCCTATCGTACATGGAACAGTGGCTCCTTGTATGTTTCAATAGTGTAATATGTCTTTCTACACTGGTTGAATCGACATGCTTTTGCTAGAGTATGCAATAGCCTTAAGATCATTACCCCTGCTAACTAGCGCCGCTAATTGATATTTTTATTTCCTCTTTGTGCAAAGCGAATTTCAAAAATGTGCTTCTACAGAAATATGTAAAAAGCTATAAGCTAGTTCCATAGTAAGCTTGTAGATAGCATATCTGCTAAAAATGGCTACTTTTAGCAGAAGTGCTATCCACACCTCACAGTTTTATCCTAGAAACATAAAAATACTTTCTAAAAATAGCTTATAACTGTTAACATATTGCTGTAGAAACAAATTGTTAAATTTCGTTCCAAACAAAGAGTAAATTATCAATTGGCGGCGCTAGTGGGTGCAAGTGGCAATTCGGAGAAATTCAACTTTTAAGAAAGTATTATGAGGTTATTTTTTTTTTTGAGGTATACACGAATCAAAGCGTTTTATACCTATTTAGATAAGGTAATCTACTGTACCAACCAAATACCAAAACCAAACCTAACCTAACCTTTTTTAACTTAGCGGATCAGCAGGAAAGGAATAAAGCAACGTCGGGAACGATCAGTACCTAGATGGGTGACCGACCCTTGTAGGAGGCATCATCAATCACATTACATTACGAGCAGGTACGTATTATTACCTACCTACCTACTAATAACAATCATATAGTACCTTTACCCAGATTTGAATAACGATGGTTTTGTGTGTGTGTGTGTGTGCGTGTGTGTGTGTGCGTGTGTGTGTGACGTCTTAATAAGAAAGAAACATTTTAATATTCACAGAAATAAGTGCGGCCCTTAGAAGGGCCTTTTGTTTTATTTGTTTTCAACGCAAATAGATCGAACGCAGCGTAGTGCGTGCGTGCGTGCGTGCGTGCGTGAGTGCGTGCGTGCGTGCGTGCGTGCGTGCGTGCGTGCGTGCGTGTGTGCCATATCGTAAATATATATGTGTATCACTATAATATATAATGAACAATATATAAACCTAACACACTTCAACATTAACAACAAGCTACTCTGAAAGTACACACATAGGTACGTATATTGCACATTATACATGTATAGAAACATATACACGGACACTACACTCAACTTGATCACAACGTACGAAACAGCACAGCACTAACACTTAGTAACAAACGATCTTCTTCAATTAAAAACATATTTTATTTTCTTATTTTTCAACATTTTAGGCACGTTCACCGCGAATCCTGCGAGCGAGCTGAATGTCCTTTGGCATAATAGTTACGCGCTTGGCGTGGATGGCGCAAAGGTTTATCAGTGACATGCACTAAGCAAATTCGGAAATGCACGCCCGTAGCGTGTATTATGAACCGAATATAATGTGAATGGTAATGCGGCGTGCATTATTATTTAGTAGGGTCTTTTACGTACCGAAAATAAGGTGAGCGGTAATATACGCCCCTAGCGTGTATAAGATACCGAATGCTTACACATTTTATTTACCATACCTTCTACTAAATACTTTACTCACAAACGCATTTAAATGTGCCTTCTAACTTATTTTAATGATTTTTTTTTTAATATGGTTTTGGGATTCATTAAAAACAGAAAACTCTTGGGTTTTGTTTTTTAGGTCTAAAAATCAATCTGAGTAAAACAATACCTTGAGGACCATCATGTCAAGCGAAGGTGGCGAGGAAAGTCACACGCGCAGCTAGTTTCAAACAAATTTTAAAAACCAAAGCCCAGTAGGTATATTTTATATAAGACATAATTAATGTATTACAGTGACAAATAAAAACAACTAACTTTACCTCAAAGGTATTTTTATATTTCACACAAATGCTTTATCATATCTTTTTATAAATTAAAACATATTTTAGGCTCACAAACTCTTAGAACTAAAACCGGAATACTCGATAAACAATTTTCATTTGAACCACACCATTATTCAGCATCCACTAAATAGTTATGGAGCAATTAAGCCAGCTTCGCATTTCTAGCACACTTGGTAATATTTGTGACTCTACTTTCAACGTGTTTAGACATATTGTAGTTATCATGACTTAGGGATGATTAATTAAGGATTTACTTTTCATACGACTTCTAAACCAATGCTAGCAGTTTTCAACAAATTTTTCGGCGAGCAATTTAATCTACGGTTACGTGTGAGAAACTCTAAACCCTAAAAATTTATTTTTTAAATGCTAAATTACATATTCGAGACTGTAAAAGTAAAGGGGAAATAAAGAAACGGCCTACGTCGGTTCCTTTTCTAGTGACGATTGCAATTCATTCAATGTGAACCCTTTCATATGTCTGTGTCTGAGGCATTTAGATTTATATTAGACTTATTCTCAGTAAAATTGAGGGTTATTATTCGGTCTATTACCTACTTTGAGGGTTTCGTTCCCAAAGAATCCGAGTCGAAAACCTACATCTGTGTCCATACTTTACATACATCGATTTTCTGTCGTAGACATCTAGCATTAAATATATATTTACAAAATCCTACTAATATAACAAATGCGAATGTTTGTGGGTATATTTGTTACACCTCAACATCACAAATACTGAATTGATTTCGTTAAAATTTGGAATGGAAATAGCTTATACCCTGAATTATTACGTAGGATTCAGTTTGGAAAATTCAAAATTTCCCACAGGAACAATTATAACCGGTTTAAAGTTACAACCATAGCTTACTATAGAAAAATCTAGTTTAATACAATATAAATCAAAAAATATTATGGTGTAAAAACTTTTATTTAAAATAAAAATTAAACATGAGCAATATAATTTTATGGCTGAACTTTTTTCGTCTTGAACTTTCCCAAAAATATTTGAATTAAATTTTAAAACTAACAAGAAAAACCTAAAAAAAAAACGAAAAAAAGGAGGAGGAAACCAAAAAACGAAAATGAAAAGATATTATAAAAATATATATGAGTTTATTATAAATACAATATATATAGTATATTATAAACATTAAATAATAAATTACAATTATCCGTTTTGGAGTGGTGTTGCCTAAAACAGAAAAATAACAAAAGAAGAAAAAAAGACAAAAACGAAAGAAAAAAAAGATAATATCGTAAAGAGCTGCTGATAGAAAATAAAAATAAAAGAAGAAATAAATAAACAAAAAATAGAAGAAAAAAACGAAAAGAAAAAAAAAGGTTTTTCTCCGGTGATTTTGCCAATAATTTTCGGGAGCTTAAATGCTCATGCAGACCTCTAACTCGTACCTACACAATTAATTTTCTTAAAAGGACAGGTTGTTATCTATTTTTACCTGTTTATCCCATTACTACAACAAAAAAAAATGGTTAAACTGATCGGTTGAAAAATAGACCCACAGGTACTCAACCTTTTATTTGCTGCACTGAAACTTTTGAACCAAAGTTTGGATACCAGATAACACACCTTTTTTTCCGTCGTAATATTTCCCTATGTGAATTCTCAAAACTTTTTTCATCTCCATTCGAAGCTCAGGTTAACAAATGACAACTTTTTTCATCAAAGCTTCGATCACGAAGCTTTTCTCTATGGAGTTTCCGAATTTCCAATACATGACCACGATTGGCTTCAATTTATTGTTCTCCTTATTTTTATTAGATGGGCATGTAAATAAATCTTTTTACGTTCGAATATGCGACGGCGGGGACGGCAAGAAACAGCTCACTCCGTATATAATTCATGACCGGGTGATTTTCGTATCGGTCGAAGGGAAGCGATCGGAATCATGCGAGCGAACCTAAACAAAATAAGTTGAAATATCCAAAGATATAGAGAAAATAAATAGCTATACCACGCCTAGTGAGCTGCGCCACGCCCGCTGTGTAGTAACGGCTTCGAGTCCTTAGCGTTATTCCGCTTTATATTTTACCAATGTGTGTTACCAATGAACTTTATTAGCATTGGTCTTGGTTTATCACTGGAAAGTCGTCGAATCCGTTGAGCATAACCAATATCACTTTTGCTTAAATTTGGCAATTTTAAATGATCCAGCACTTTCACCACAGAATCAGAAGCATGTTCATTTTTGGATTCAGCAAGTCCATGCAACAAAAGAAACTTACAACGGCTCCTCATCTCTTGCTCATCAAGTTCACTGGTCAACAACTCTACTAAGCTTTGCAAGTTGCTAAGTGCTGTGTTAACAAATGATTTAAATAGTGTAAAGTCAGAAGCAATACCAGATACAGTTGGTGTTATAGCTATTGAAGTAGCTTTATGGAGATCCTGCTGGAACTCAGTCATCTTGGTATTAAATAATTCCATAAGATCTGTCATTGACTGTTTCATGGCCTCCATCTTGAAATATTGATACAGCTGAGATATTGTGTTGAAATGGTTTTTTTGAGGAGTTTATGGCAGGTAATCAATACTATAGTATCATAATATAACTAATTCAACAAGTTTTATTGCTAAATTATAATAAAAATAAATGAATTTCTTAGCAAGCAGTGCAAACAATTTGCACACCTACCCTAGATCATAATTAGATTGTTGAAGGGTCGGCAACGCGCGAATGACACCCCTGGTGTTACAAGCGTCCATAGGCTACGGTGACCGCTTTCCATCAGGTGGACCGTAAGCTTGTTTGCCAGCTGTGCCAGTTTAAGTGTTATAAAAAAAAACAAAAAATATTATAAGCTCCAAATTTTTAAACAATTCAAATCACCGAAGATACAAAATATTGAGTAAAAACAATACAATACAATATTGTTTATAGAATACATACAGTTTAGTAAACCTTATTAAATAACAAAAAAAAGGAACACGAACAAAAATGGATAACAAAGACTTAATCTAATCAAAATTTAAATTACATTAAACTAGCTTTTCCCGCAGTTCCACCTGCCCTAAATGCGATAATCGGCATAGGATTTCAACGGCAACTCTTTCATTATAGATAAAAAGATCAATTCACACTTGACGATATGCTACTGCCTATGTCTTTTTTTCCTTTTCCTCGGGACTCAAACAATCTTCATGCCAAATTTCACCTTTATTCGTTCAGCGGTTTCAGCGTGAAGAGATAACAGACAGATTTACTTTTACATTTATAATATAGAGCGAACGACACCGAGCTACGAAATGTTATAACGGGTGGGCCAAAAGTCATGACGGGGCTTAGAAGAAGAACAAGAAGAAGAAGAAGGGTTTAGAGAATATAATATGACATTTGCACTGACATTTAGTATTATTTTGTTTTCACAAATTGTAAAATACATTTTGGTGATTCACAATGGATATTTACCACCACCACGCTGAGGTAAGACTAAACAGACATTTTCAGCGTTATACAACGTACCAAAAGCATAGAATTTTATTTTGAACATCGTCGGTCAATTACTGAAACTCAACGAGTATATCTCCGCCATTACCATGTGCGTAACTTTCGAGCTTGCAGAGCATGATTCGACGGTTGATGGCACGTTTGATTTTAAATTTTGTATTGCCTGCTCTTTGTGACAGTCCAGAGATGTGGTTCCAACAAGATGGAGCCACAGCGCATACGGCTCGAGCCACAATGGTGATTATAAGGCAGACTTTTTTTTATACCACTAAGGAGGCAAACAAGTACACGGTCCGCCACGGTCACCGTGGTCTATGGACGCTTGTAACGCCAGGGGTATCACTCGAGCGTTGCCGACCCTTCAAAAAACCAAAAACTTCTTTCTTGAAGAGAAAACCTTGGCACAGAGCTCATTCCACAACCCAAGCGTTCGCGGGAGGAAGTTTCTCTGAAACCGCACTGAGCTATTAATTAATTACTATTAATTAACTGAGCTATTATTTCGGCGAGCGTTTAATCTCGAGATTTTCAACAATTCACTGGTCCGCTCGCGCCTCGGATTTAACGGCGCTGAACTTAAATACAGTTGCTAACTCCTCATGTTCTAAGGAAAGTAATGAGAAGTGTTCTCAATACAGGCCCATATTTGTGACGCTTTGATAAAAAAAATTAAAAACTTATAACCAGTTTTAACCCCTTCGTGACTTATGGCACACACATTATAACGGAAGTTAACATTTCGATCTGGTGCAATTTTAATCAAAGCTTTTTTGCTCATATTTAAGTCTCAATCTTTACTATTATAATGAAGCTGTAGAGTGTTTTGGTGCTTCTGGTTTTTTTTTGTTTTGAATTCTAAATGTGCTTATCTCTGGAATACCAAGTCTTGAGGAAGGTTAAAGGTTATTAAGGCACACGGTAGTGTGTCTATAGTCAAGTGTCAAGCCAATAGAATTAAACTGGCGACCCAACAGCCGTGTGTTATATTACACGAACCATTTGGAGCCACTTTTGACCCCTTAATAACTCAAAATATATTTAACATATACACATGAAATTAGGTACATTTATTAAAACCCCTTTAAACTAAAGCCCTAAATTTAATCAATACGGCTTATTAAGATATTTAAGTCTAAAAATCGGTAGTTTAGTCACTATCTGATTGACTGACTGACTGACATATAGATAAAAAATTTAACCCACTTCGAGATATCTTTACACATTTTTTAACTAGAAACCTACTTTATTTGTTTTAAGATATATGTTAAAACATTGCTTAAAAAAATTAACGGCCGAACCTCTCATTTAGGGTTCCGTACTCAAAGGGCAAAAAAAGGGACCCTTTTACTAAGACTCCGCTACCCGTCCATCCGTCAGTCACCAGGCTGTATCTCATGAACCGTGATAGTTAGACAGTTGAAATATTCACAGTTGATGTATTTCTGTTGCTGCTTTAACAACAAATACTAAGAAACATCCCATACAACAAACGTGATTTTTTTGCCGTTTTTATGGTACGGAACCCTTCGTGTGCAAATCCGACTCGCACTTCACAGATTTTTTATTTTTAATCTTCATGTCCTTATCAACTAATTTTGGAACCCTATTTACTATGTAAAATGTTAAGTAACATTAAAACTGGAGAATTACTGTAATAGAATTTCTATATCTTATGTAACATAAATGCAATTAACTTATTTCCACTTTACTTTAAAGCCAAGCTGTTCGCTAATTTTTGATATATTTTTGTCACAGAAAAATGAATTTTGCTTAACGCCCATAAAGGAAATGTATATACGCATTGACTGTGAAAATTATAAATTTAAAAAACAAACATTGCTGTAGCAAAAGAGAAAAAAAATGTGTCTTAAATTTATTTTAGAATGTTGTATGTTCTTATAAATAAATTTCAGGATTATCTAAAGGACTCGGCTCCCACTTAAAACTCAATTCTTTATCGGTGAAGTCGACAATCACTCATATTCTTTATGTTGAACTTGACTCCCATTATCACATTTATGTTTTGATGGGATTCAACAGCACATAGGAGCCGAGCAGAAAGAAAAAAAGCCAGAGAATAGCCCTAAGCGTAAAGGAAGTAAGTCACGGGCGACGGGGATGGGATGACCAGCAACAGAAAGGGCAGAACATCTTCCAGGTTAGCTAGCGATCCGTGGGTAATGATCGGACTGCTGAATAAACTTACGCCACGTTCGATTCCCGCACAAGACAAACATTTATGTGATGAACGTTTGTTTTTGTCTTGAGACGGGGCCTTTTTATGTATAATATGTATGTATTTACATAAAAGTATATATGTTTCTATTTGTATCCGATGTTTGGTATTCATAGCACAAGATTTGCTTAGATTGGGATCAAACGGCGCTGTGTGTACCGTCCAAAGATATTTGTAATTAATTAATAATTGAAGTTACAAATGTGTTTCGCGTATATGTAATATAACATAACTAGACTTTTTAGGCCGTCAGAATGTCCTGATTATATTTTCAAACGAAGTACTAACTAGCTAATAAGCCAAGCCCATTTTTTTCATTACTTTCATTTAAAAAACATACACTTTTATTGGTTGTCTATATTGCAAAGAAAACATTAAAATATGAATTTTCCAAGTCAGGGTAGAGCGTTATATACTTTATGTTTCAAGAAATTTAAGGAAAGGTAATAAATGGTAGTTTATCTAAATATTAGGTCAGCAATAAAAGTTAGCTAAAAAGTTATTTTGACAACATAATATGGTTTGTCGGCCGAAAAAAACCACCAGCAATATGTGGTAAGCAAGTAAATCAAGGTTTTATAAACAGTATAAACTATTAATGTAACCAGCACCATAAACCCCAAATGATTACAAGTAGATGATAGTTTAGACAGACAGACGGACAGAATTTAATAAGTACAAGTTTAGTGTTAATTAAAAAGTTCTGATTTAAATGTATAATACAACATATGCATATAAATACATACAATATAATAAAAAAAGAAAAAAAAAACCAAACACATAGGTACATTTATAAATACATAGATATATACACATACACACATAAACATACACATATATACACATATGCGTACAGATAAAAGTTATTCGTTAAATTATCTCACTAAATTTTTAATGCTTAATACTTCTTTTGTAAGCTTTCTAAAGGTTCTCTCCGGTGAACAGAATATATCAATGTGATTGAAATTCTTATAAAAATTTTGTATCATATGACGCAAGGACTTTGTTTGCTGATAAAATACATTATGGATATTTGATCAAAACATCTTTATTAGCTGCCCGTTTAGGAAACAGAAATTAATCAACACTCATAAACCACACACAAAACTAATTAAATGTAACTGGCCGGCAACATAAACGATAAATGGCGTTTAAACTGAAATTATTACTGTAAAGGATCAAGATATGGACTATGTTCAAACAAATGATTTTGATCTGCTGTCCTCATTGTTATTTATAATCATATTTTTACCAAATAGTTGTTCTAGTAGCTGCCTACCATACCACAGCCTTTCTACGTCCCCACTGCAGGGACACAATACATCTTTTCCTTAGAGAAGGGGAGCTTAGGCCATAGTCATCCGCTCTTAACCCGTGCGGATTTTGCGGACGGTTTAAGCTAGAGTCACTCAACTAAATTTTTTGAAGTAGATAAAACGACCTCAGACTTGGTTGTCAATGACAACAGCACATTACCTACCAGGGACAGTAGGGGTAGGTAGCTCAAGTGGTAAAATTAAATAGGATCCCACTTTGTCCCTACTATGGGCCAAGCTGGTAACCGAAGAGTTTAAGTACAAAAGAACATAAGTTACCGATAAACCACAGTAAATCAGGCTTAATAACTCTGAATAAAGAGAAACATTTCATCGTTACTCCGGTAGCACGGGGAGTGTTGTAAAATATTTAATCACGTTTTAAGATCAAAAAACACAATTGAAAAGCTTGCCGTATTTCAAACTTCCATTAATTCATGAACTTACATACATTTGCCCCGTTAACAAGTAGAATTTACGATTGCCCCAATTTTTTTTTTATAAAGGTTATTGTGCAAGTTTTCATGCAGATTTCCCGTGGGAACTCACTGTAGGAATAAAATGATCCTTTATCAAGGACTAGAGGTGGGCAAAGCTTTATTGAAATGATAACTCCGTTAAAGTTAACTTCGATTATCGTTAAAACGTCAAATATTTAAAAATTTAACGCAAATAACGAGGTATCTTGAGATGACCAAGGTTGGTTTAGATGCTCTGTTGAGAGTATTTAGATAAGTTTAAAATAAGAATGAAAAGAGCTTCACCACTTTCGTTTGTCTATTAACACCCCAAAGTTCGTGGTGGGCGTTGCAGTCTGCGGCTTTGATCAGGTCCGTTTGTTATGTTTGCAGAATCTCACCAGTTTCACTAGCTTGTTTGAAGCAACTTGCCATCAATCGACATGATGAAACAGGGAAAATTGACCTACGTCATTTTCCTGTTGGATTCTGACAGATGCTAAGTAGCTGTAACATAATTGGGTAAGTAGCACACCTGGCATGTGTTTGGAAGATGATGACTGATGTTTAAAGTATTATATATTCTGTGGTTTAAATAGTATAATAATTATTTCTGAATGCCAGTTATGTATACTCAGTAAGTCTTTCATATCTTATTTATTTTAGTCGGTTAATATAAAATTTTGAAAAACTAATGTAGTAAAATTGAGAACATAGTCTGTAGATATATATTTTTGCTAACGTCATTTAGAAAAAATGTTAAATATACTTTCAGAATAATGATTGTCTGCGTAATATAGAAAAGATCTAACTGGCTTTAATTATAAATCTAAATTGTAAATCAACCAATCCGTCTCTCGATCTTCACTCAGATCTATAAATATTAACGATAAGCCTTGAGATGAAGTTTAATTTCGTTTCCGTTATTATGTCAAAAATTTTTTGTGCTACTTCGAAAACTAGAAACTTCTTTTAATTTTATTGTAATAAAAGCTTAAATTTTATTAGTTTAATTTTGAGTGGACGTTTTTTTCATCGTGAAATTTATTAATATCTTTTATAAATATTACTAATAGTATTTTGTTTAATATTTTTAATTGCCACAGGGTTATATCTATTTTGGATTCAAATCATATGTCCAAAATTGTAATATTATTTTTTATGGTTTCGATCAACGGAAATTGAAGCGCTCCAAATTATTAAATAAAATGCGGATTGACATATTAAGCTACCAACCCAAAAAAAGTTTCGAAAATGTCAATTTGACATGGAAAATGTGATGTCTATCATTTGTTCACCATTTTTTTATTTTTGCGACAAAAACTTTTAATAATACCCGTGACGTATGGTTCTTAAAGATATTAAGTGCTCATTTATGAAATGGCCAAATGCGTGACGGTATATAACGCTGTGACACAGAGCGGACTGACAAATGCGTGACGGTATATAAGGCTGTGACATAGGGCGGACAAATGGACATGGCGAGTTATAAAGGTTTAACTTAACATATAAAAAGTGTAAGAAAATGGAATGGACTATATAAAATAGAAACCCTTTGATATTTCTAACAATAGTGTTCCTTCATCTTCACCTTACGTCCTTGTATACTTCCGTTGGGATTAGATTTTTTTCGTCTTTTCTTTATCAGAACCCTTTGTAAATTCGTATGATATGTACACGTACCTCCTTCTTTATTTATACCTTATATTTTATTTTTGGAACAAATTTCTTATTAGTCGATTGGCATTTATGCTAGACAAAAAAAGGATCCAACTTTTTTTACATCAGAGCAATGCATGCTACGTCACAGCCATGCTTGTGGTGCAGTGCGGGTTTTGTCTTTCGACGCTTCTTGCACATACATAATTATACATATATAATTGTGTCATTTTTTATATAATTATTAATCACAACACACATCCTCATAGAATTAAGAAATACATTCTAAATATTCATACACAGAAGTAATCTTTCTTCGTTTATGAGCGTATTTCCATAGCAACGATGTAGTCGAGCTTTTCACTAGCTAGTTGCTAATTGCTCACTAGCACCTGTGCCTCGATAGTTTAATTGGAAGTAGATGTTGTGGAAGAATTAATAAAATAAAACTATAGGTAAATAAGATAGGTCCTATCTGTTGCATACAAACTCTTGTGAACACAACCATGGTTGACGTGTACCTATAGATTTGATAAAAGAGGCAGTGTCGCAGGTTAAAGCTAATGTGTGTGCAAATAGCAGTTAGAAGCATAAACGTGAACTATTATACTACCACTAGCAGTTCCGGGGTGTGCAGTGATAGCCTATTTTACGAAACTAACGCGCTGTTTTATGAACTCGCTCGCGGCTGTTTAGATTTATGTCAGTTATAAATGTTGTGTACGTGTCGATAAATAAATGTGAGATGGATTTACGTCGCTATGGTTCAGTGGAACTAGATAAAATTGGGTTCAAAAATTAAAAAAAAAAAACAAATATAAAAGATGACGAATATTGTATTGACGATGACGTAAAAATACAGAACAATAGTTATCAGTGAATCATACTTATATTATCATACTAAACGTTAAAAATAGTGTTTTTCAGAGAACAGCCTTTAGGTAGCTAAGTAACACTTACAGTTGCAGAATGTGAACCAACAATAGTTACCTCCTTAAATAAAAAACGAGAGGTATCATGGGACATCGGGTTGGAGCGAAGTCCTTTTGCCAAATATTATGTACTACCTTAGTATTACGACTTATGCTTGACGTTTCTTAGATAAAGACTTTGTTTTTATTTGGTTAAAAAATTGGTTGAAATTCCAAGACAGTATAAAACTCTTTGTGCGCTAGATCGACTCACACTTGACAATTTTCAAGTACAAAAGCCTCCATAAAGACTCAAAGTAGTCTCTTTCTCAAACATTTTTATCATCAGATACGAACCCTATTTACATTTGAGGTTTTATAAGTTTTTTTCCTCTTCTAAAATAAGCTATGCCCGAGCCAAATTTTATAAAATCTGCTCAGCAGTTCTGTCAGTTTTTATCTTTCTGAAATCGGTTAAAAAGATTTAATGTTCATTCAGTAAAAAACCCTTATTCGACTCACACTAAACCTTTTTTTCCTAAGGTTATATAAGTCTAAGTTGTATTTTCCATTATACATACGAAATGTATTTATGATAATATTTATTTACTTTGATGATGTAGTTATAGATATGGCATGTATGATAATATATATTTGCTTTAAAAACTCTAACCTCCTGAGGGACTCATAAACGAGGAAAGACTATTTCTTTGTATATATATTTATATTATTTCTTAATTCTATGAAGATGTATGTAATAGAAATTTATAAATTTCTTGAAGTCTTATGTGTATTTATCTGTCTGCTGTGTAGAGATACATAAATATGTAGAGATATAAATATTTAGGTACTAGTAGTGACTCCCAAGTATTAAATTGCTACTATTTAAATCCCGCACAGAATTGAGGACTTCTAACGCTGCTCATGGTGTGCCCCCAATACAATATGGACCTATTTACATTTTAAAGTAGAGGCTTAAATACAATAGATGTATTTATTCGTTAGCTGTAATATTATGTTACGTTTGTAGTTTTACAAAAAGTTACTATTGAATTCCGGCAATAAACCCGTAGGTATTGTATTTATTTTGTGAAATGACTACTCAGTATTCCTAGAAACCAATTTGATTAACGAGATCTTGAATTTTTATCTAGGGGGGCATTCCTTTCCCCGCCGCACCTCCTCAATACACTTTTACCACCTGTTTTTCGCAAATATGTTCTTCTTCTAAGTAATTTGATCATACCTATAGTTCTTCGACATAGATGTCAGTTACTACTGTAGAAACTTTCAATTTTTAAGAATAAAAAGTCAAGATTCAACGATATTTGTGTCAAATTTAGGTTCAAATAATCGACGTTCAGCAATCACAAAAAACAAACGTTCTTTCACAAATATACAAGGAATGAATAAATTTTTCAGGTGGGCTTGCATGACCGAATCCGAAACCAAGAGGAATAGCGAAAAATACTAAAAGGAGTCTCGGGCCCGATCTTGATGAAAACTAACTATCAATAATGCTAGCCAGGAATCGAACCCGTTGATTTTGAAAAGAAAACAAAAATTATTACACCATTCGATAGTGTTGTTGATAAGGAACGAATTCTGGAAAGTAATGACACATGGGAAACTTATGGAGAGTTTTGGATTTTTAACTAATTACTTATTTATTTTTCTTAGGTTACCTATACCTAATAATATATAAGGTATTAGGTTACCTATACCTAATAATATATAAGGTATTAGGTTACCTATACCTAATAATATATAAGGTATTAGGTTACCTATACCTAATAATATATAAGGTATTAGGTTACCTATACCTAATAATATATAAGGTATAAGGTTACCTATACCTAATAATATATAAGGTATTAGGTTACCTATACCTAATAATATATAAGGTATTAGGTTACCTATACCTAATAATATATAAGGTATTAGGTTACCTAAACCTAATACCTATCAATCCTTAATTGAATAATTGTTCGAAATGATGGCCATTATTTTCAATACATAGCTGGATTCCACGTCTCAAGGATTGTACTGCATTCAGCATCACAATATTATTGATTCCGTTTAGAATATTTGCCAAAAATGGTTTCATTACTATACCTGTCGTTGTAGCTTTAGTTTTTTACATACCCCAAAAGAAATAAATCTATAGGGGTATGATATTTTAAATGACACTTCGCTCAACAGAGCGAAGCAGTACTTCACTTCGGGGCAAAGGTTGCTGCTTGACAAGTAGCAAGTCCGGACCCATATGAAGTAGTAAGTACGGAACCCTCAGTTTGCGACACTCAAACTCTACTCATCATTTTTACTGTGGAATTTAACCCCAAAAAAATTTAAATAAGAACATAATGTTCTAAAGATGACTGTGCTGCGAATGTGTGTTGAAAAAATATTGAACATAATTTCAAACAGTGAATAAAATGCTACACTTTCCTTAAGTATCTCGTATGTCATGCAGAGGCGGCTCGTGACAATTTTTAAAGGGTGTTCACTAAAAAACAAAAACAAAAGAGGAATTTCTTGAATGCTAAACTATTATTATTCTATTTATAACTAAAATAATTTACCTATTTAGATTTACAAACGCGCGTCGCCCTTGTATGCTTTCGTGTTTCATTTTGGTGACCCTCTGTCTTTATTTCAAACTGAGTTATTAAAACCTTTTAGTACTGTTTAATCACACCAGAGTAATGACATTTTATTTTGCTATAGTTACTTATTAGACAATAAACATACTGTGTATGTAAATGTAGATATGTACTTATTTAATTTGTTGATAAAAACTTCCGGCACGAACTAAAACATTTGTTGTGATAAGAGCGGCAACAGCGCGCCGGCGGGGTGCCATCGGATCGAAGGCATCATAGCCCAGGAGCGGCGCTCAACATTTTGCTTATATTTCATACATACTGTTTCACGTGTGGTACTGTGTCGAACTTTCTCTTTCACACTTGTGGATTGTAGCTCTACGTCTCTGTACTGAAATTCGTTTCATATAAGCGCAATGGCTAGCGCTCCACTTAGTGACACAGTCCTCTCAGTGCAATCCCATACTAAATCTTGAGTTAACTGTGTGTGTACGGAATATTTTAAGTGAAATGCTATTTTAAAATAAAGAGTGATAGAATGATAATTATTAATTTAAGTAAAATATAAAACATATTGTTTCTCAAGTAGATAATTATTTATGGGAGTGCGCTGCACCAGCGCTTCTTAGGATGTAATTACTTCTCAGAATTCGTTTCTTATCAGCAACACAACATTATAGCATGGTGTAATAATACAGGTTATATTGTGGAAAAATGCATGTCTGGTTTAGCTCTTATCTTTCATATAGGTCTCAAAAAGTGGTTGTTTGTGGTAATGAGTTAAATAGTTTTGTAGCGACTTCAGGAGTACCTCAAGGTACTCATTTAGGGCTTTTGTTATTTTTATTATTTATTAATGATTTGGCTAATGAAATTCAAAACTCATAGTTTTTACTTTTCGCAGACGATCTAAAAATTTATAAAATAATTAATAATCAACAAGACGTAGTTCATTTGCAGGATGAGATTAATCGAATTGCACGTTGGTCAGAGGCAAACCGGCTTCCATTTAATATAAACAAATGCAAGCATATTAAATTTTCCAGAAAGCGGATCTCATTTTCATCAAGCTATCACATAAATAATGTATTTTTGGAAGAAGTAAACGAAATTAGAGATCTAGGAGTTATACTTGACACGAAATTATCATTCACAGCCCATTTCAAACATATAATAAATAAATCATTTAAATTGCTTGGTTTTGTTTGGAGAAATTGCAAAACCTTCAAAACTATTATACCTCTAATATTTTTATATAATTCTCTAGTTCGCAGTTTACTGGACTACTGTTCTGTGATTTGGAATCCACTATACAAATGTCACATTGCAAGATTAGAAAGTTTTCAAAAACGATTTTATATTTTCTTACACTTCATGAAAGGAAATTACGGGACCTAAGCACATACAATGATCGTCTTAAATATTTTAAATTATTACCCTTGGAGGATCGTCGTTGGATAACTGATCAAATTTTTCTATTTAAAATTATAAGGGGCCAAACTTCTTGTGTGTCACGTATCGTTAACTTTAATCCTTTTGCAGTCGAACCAACATCGGATCTCATGGAATAATTAATAGAATTTGTCGTGAGCACAACATATTTTTTAAATACAGGAATACCGATATATTGTCATGTTCGATTTCTTATTTTAAAAAATTACTCTTCCAATTTAAGTTTAGATTTTAACATTATTAAGCTATTTTTATCATTATTTTTATCATTGACTGTTTAGTTAGTTATAGTTACCTTCTTCTGTAAGTGTAAGGAAGCGAAAAGGGTTGTGACGCCAAAATGCGTCAAAATCCACCGTCTTCATACCTTATTAATTTAAATTTATATGCTCGCTGAGTTTACGTAACCTTGATGTACACTATATCCGTTATCTGTTTCTCAAGCTTTGTATTCTAGCATAAGGTGTATTTTCTGCTGGTAAACCTTTAAATAAATAAATAAATAAAATAATTATTTTTTTTATTCAACAGATTCGTGTCCTGGCTAGGATCACTGTTTTTTCAAAAATCCAATGATGCAGTTTTAGTTTTCATCAAAATCCGGCCCGAGACACCTTAATACTTTTCGCTATTTGTCGCAGTTTCGGATTTGGCCATGCAAGTCCACTTGAAAAATTAATCCTGTATATTAGTTTGAACTTAGATTTAATAAACAACCAAGTCAGTTAGCTCAAGCAATTAAAAGGTTTTATATTTAAAACTAGCTGGCCCGGCAGACGTTGTTCTGCCCTTAAAGTTGATGCGCTGTAGCACCATCAGAGAGTCTAGTGTGAGTTTTTAACGCTACTATCGCGTTCGCGGCAACGAAATACATGTATGGAAATGCATGTATGGAAATACATGTATGGAAATGCATGTATGGAAATACATGTATGGAAATGAAGGAGCGCCTCTAAGGGATGCGTTTAGAGACTTATTTTTCTCATAGGGCTTTTAATGAATACGCGAACGCGATTGTAGATTTACGAATACGCAAAAACTCTCACTAAGCACACTGTTACAACCAAGGGTTATCTATTACCCACGGTTACACCCGTGGGGATTTCTATTAGATACTTACCCGATCCGAACATTTATGAGGATAAACTAACTAACACCGCCATCCGTTAGAAGTGTATGGAACCAGACATGTTTACTTCTGTCGATAAACTAACTTAAATCGCTATCTGTTAGAAATGTATGAAACTCTTAGCCAGCGCACGCCATGTAAAGCTCCCAGTCGGCATGTATGTATATAGATGTATTGTTTATATACCTACATATGTCAAGTTAATTTGTATTTAAACCCTTATTACGCAAGTCCGAAGTCGCGCTTGACCCTTTTTTTCTTACTCAGAAACCTTCCTCGGCGTTTGCCTAACATCTTACCAAAATTTCATTATAATCGCTTCACCCCTATTGCGCGAGTCCGATTCGCACTTGACCCTGTCCGACTCGCACTTGACCCTTTTTTTCTTTCCAGAAACGTTCCCCGGCGTGTGCAAAACAACTTTCCAAAATTTAATTAAAATCAGTTTACCGTTTTTGCGCGAGTCCGACTCCGCGAGAAAACCTTTCCCTAACACTAACAAACACAACAAAAAAAAATTACCCGAATTGGTCCAGCCGTCTTCGAGTTTTCCTTAGTGCGCAAGTCCGACTCGCACTTGACCCTTTTTTTCATACATATAAACCTTGCTCTAACAATAACGAACACAACGAAAAATAAATTATCCAAATTGGTTCATTACAATCGGTTTACCCTTATTGCGTAAGTCCGACCCGCACTTGACACTTTTACTAACATTTTATAGCTTACCTTAACAAAAACGAACACAACAAAACAAGAATTATCCAAATCGGTCTAGCCGTTCTCGAGTTCTAGCGAGACTAACGAACAGCAATTGATATTTTTATATATATAGATTTTGTTTGTTAACAATAAATAAAAAGTCGATATCCATTATACAAATTACCTACATATGTAACCTCATTTATAGGTATCTAGTACCTAAACAAAAATAAAAAAGGCGATATTTGGTTTAAATAAAAAAACATGCATTAGATAACCGTGGTCTATTTGCAGCCAATAATTGTTAAACGATCCTAAGTAAGAATGTCTACTCTACTAGCAAATACAAACAGGTAGCTCCCATCCCATCTTGTCACAAGATTACTAAACTAAATTGTTAGAAACAAAATTGAGCATGTATTCCTGAAGCGATTCGACGTAGCCAAGAAATCTTTACGTCTGATTCCGAACGTAGACAATTTCAACAACTTTACCATTGGTACCCAGCTCATTACGCCGCTATTCCGATAGTCTGGACCAACAATGTTGTTCTCCGTTCAATTCTCGTTTTAGGACAGTTTGCTAACATTGTTTTTCATTAAAGAACTAATGTAAAGGATACATAAGGAAAGGGGTTTGAATATTGTGTCTTATCTTATGGTCGCCATTTTTTTTTTCAAAATGTCTGCCATTAAAGCAACCTGCATATTTCGATAGCTGACGATCTCTTTTAACAAAAAATATAAAAAAATCTCGTAAATTTTGTAGTTTACTTGTTTCATGTTGTTATCGTCTAATTAAATTAGTTATTAATATGGCATTATGAACAACTGTTTCCAGATTGATATATGGAAAATCAAAAGCTCGGCAAATATTAACAATACAAGAAACTACTGAACCAACCACATCACAAGAATTTCAACAGAAACTATACGCATTGAACTGATAATTAATATAACTGTATTGCTTTAGGATATGGATGTAAAGGGGAATGCCTAAAATTGTTAGAAGGTTGGCGCCTTTTTTTTAGTAGCGAATACGAATGCGACTTCTTAATTTTAATAGTACATATATTAGTGAACAAGAGTTGCTATGGCACCGCAGCTCCAAAGTGTATCCATCTCGAGATAGAGATGATTTTTGTGGGTCACTTTTTGTAACATTTAATTCAAATTCGATGAAATAATAATGTGGAATATCACATTTAAACGCATTTTGTTACACACATAAAGTATATACATATTATTATATATAATATATACTTAGCAAATATAGAGATGTAGATAAATAATCCTGGAAGTGTTGTTTCATAGTGTAGCTCCTGAACTAATTGACCGATTTATGACCATATTTACACAGTAGATATATGTTTTCTATTGCATTAACAATTTATATAGCTTTATTGATATTTGATAGGTGGCCCGTAGTCAAGTTTTTAAAAATCTATAATTATGAACCTAAGTTACCCATCTGCACAATATATCTTGGTTGTTTGCAGAAAAACAAAAACAAACATATAATTTGGAGGCAATAGGTCCCGCTGTGGTCGAATTATTATGAAACATCGTAAGAGGCAGAACAACGTTTGTCAGGCCTGCTATAATAATATAAACACTGCAGAATACTTCTGCATTTGATATAAACAAAAACTTATTTTTACATATAAAAAATAATAAAACAATAACTTCATTACAAAAAAAATCCAAAATTAATACTTTTTTATACCACTAAGGTAGCAAACAAGCTAACGGTCCACCTGATTATAAGCGATCACCGCAACCTATGGACGCTGGCATCACCTGGGACCGACCCTTCAAAAATCTAATCACTTTTCTTGAACTCCTTACTGTTGTCCCTAGAGAAAACCTTTGCAGCTAGCTCAATCTGCGACCTGAGCGTTCGCGGAAACCGCACTATGAGTAACCGTTTAGGTTCTAAGGTGTGAGGATGATTTCCCTGCCGATGGCAAAATGTGTGATGATAGAAAGTAGCCGTGGGCATCATTCCGAACAATTCCTCAGTAGATGTCCCATTATACAAGCGGTAGAACACACACATGGAGGCAAAGTCTTTCCTCTGACTTAAGGGTTCGATACGGCTTATGAGTTTTGAAATCCTTGACGATTCTTTTAGCGCGTCGTGGAACCGAGTCAAAAGGGCCAACCTGGTATCCGGGTGCACCCAACACTGCATAACATAAATGTACCTAAAAGCCTGATGGTAAGCGGTCACTGGAGCATATGGACGCTTGCAACACCGGGGGCGTCACTCGCGTCTTGCCAACCGTTTTAAAAATCTAACAACTTCTTTCTTGATGAACCCCATATCTGAAACCGCACTATACGTGCCCATATTTACAATCACTCGCCCAGATAGGTCTTGCACCAGCATATAGGGCCGGACTTGTGACTTGTAATGTAATCTTAAAGGTGTCTCCAGAGGTGAAATACTGCTTTGCTTCTGTTTAGTACTCCGAGTGTTTTTTAGATGCCAGCTTCACCTTGTCTTCCAAGTGATCTCGGAACTGAACAACACCCGAGGTGTAAACAACAAGGATCCCAATACTCTTGGAAATGGTAAATGGGTGTATTCCGTAATTAAAGGAGCCCAGTGAATGGGTTATTTTTAGACTATATGATTATTTTAACATAGCTATAAACCATTGTGAAAGAAAAAATATTTCGACTGTGTAGTGTGTGTCTTAATCGGTAAAGTCGTTCAGAAGTTACACCATTCACAAACACTTAAATGAATATTACGTATAAAGATATAAGCCTAAGTATATATTATATATCGTATGTATGTATACAATATAATATTGCTGCTACTACTTTACAAGTCGCAAGTCCGGGTCCATATGGAGTACTGCTGCGATCTCTAGGCGGGTGTACCCGGATCCTGCTTGGCCCCTTTTGACTCGGTTCAACGACGGGCTGTGAGAATCGTTGAGGAACCTAAACTCACAAGCCGCATCGAACTCTTAAGTAAGAAGCGAGACTTTACCTCTATGAGTGTGTTCTACCGCTAGTATAATGGAACGTGTTTTGAGAAATCGTTTGACATGACGCCTACGGCTACTTCCTATCATCAAACCTCTCGCCATCGGTAGGGAATTCATCCTCATATCTTAGAACCTAAATGGTCACTTACAGTCTTAGAGAATTTTCCAACCGCAACACTTAGTTTGTGGAATGAGCTCCCTGACAAGGTTTTCTCTAAGGACTACAATATGGGGTTCTTCAAGAAAGAAGTTTTTGAAGAGTCGGCAACTCGCGAGTGATGCCCCAGGTGTTAAAAGTATCCATAGTCGCGCTGACCGCTTACCATCAGGCAGACCGTTAGCTTGTTTGCCACCTTAGAGGTATACAAAAAAAAGTATTTACATAATGTATGTAACATAATACGTTAAATTGTGATATTACACTTTATTATATTATTTTATTTGCATAAAATGTTACAAAAAGTAACCCACAAAAATCATGTCTATCTCGAGATGGATACACTTTAAAGCTGCGGTGCTTTAGCAACTTTTGTTCACTAAAATATATCCTATTAAAAAAAAACGTTTTATTCGTAAAGGCGCCAATTTTAGGCAAGGGCCTTTAATTTAAATTCTGCTCCTGCATTAAGTTTAAGCTGACCAACTTAGCGTACGACAAGCTCGATAAAAGTTTGTAATAGGACTATAGCCTAAGTATTAAGTTCATTTTTGAGATATGTTTTGTACCAAGAAAAAATAAATAATAATTTTAATGGCAGTGGGAGTTAGCTGCTATATGCGCTACGCATGTTACTAGCTTAAGGCGCATATGGCAACTATCTATCACTAGACATTTTAATTAAAGTAATAAGTTCTATTAAGTACATTGAGTACTATTGTGAGTCTATTGAGTACATTTTTGAAATATGTTTTGTAACAAAAAAAAAAAATTGAATGGCAGTGGTAGTTAGCTGCTATATGCTCCTTAATGAGGTAATCTATACATTAAGATGGATGGCTCACGGTTTTTATTCAAGAAAATACTCAACAAAGAATACTTCTTTTAATTGTTTATTTTTAATCCAAAAATAAAGCAAAGGGACGCAGTCAAAATTTAAATTCAAAATTAATAAATTGCGAATATGCGATCTTTTCTTCTTCCTTCAAACGAAAAACTACGATGAAACTGAAAATCTCCTATCAGCTCAATCATGATACCCGCCATACACCATTAATACACACACACACTGATACAGACACTCACTCACACACACACACACACACACACACACACACACACACACACACACACACAAACACACATATATACACGTAAGCACTATAACTTGGACATATTGTATTAACATCTCAATAAACATAATGAAAAAACACAAGTAGGCACATACATAATAATAATATCTATTTCGTATAAATAGAAAATTTATTTAAGAATATAATAATATACTGCAACAAAATCTCTTAAAAATTCGTATAAAATATTATTAAAGTAATTAAAAATCATAACACCTCCTTAAGTCCTTAGTTTTAGTAGCCACAATACATCTAATAACTAGTTTACAACACACGATAAGGTGCTCGCGTATTGTGTAGTGGCACAGTACTATGGTGGGCATGAGTCATATTACACATTAACACAAAGTGTACATTCACATTGGTTCTAGAATCCTACCCTCATGTTATGCACAGTAATGTAAGAAAACTGTATATTGCATTCTTGTTGTTACCTACTAACCAAAGACTACATACCTAATGTCTCTGGAAGATACTGGTGTCCAAAACACAGGCTTCGCCTAGTTTGGATGCTAGTGGTCATTTACTTATTTTGTAAACCCTAAAACTTATTAGCTACCTAACCTTTATGTAACAATGTAAATAACTTATTTACTTAAACGTTTTATGTAAAGTCTTATATCATATTCTAACATTAAGTTTTGGCTAACTAAGTACTCCATAAGTTTACTTGAATTAATGTATAATAATTAATTAATAATGATAAAATAAATAAACCTTCAAAAAGCAACAAAGATAAAGAGACATTTATTAGCGAAACCGTGTCTGCGGAAATCCTTAGTTTTGTTTCATAATATGAAACGGGTTCAATGAAGCTAAGAAAACTTGTGATTCAGCCTCATCCCGCTATATACGTTTGATCACAGCATTTCCAGATCGTTATATTATTCCGGTAGCATGCTTCAATAACCTTGTTAGTTTTTTGTTTCTTTTCCTCAGTCAGCTACCTATTTGTATGCTGCCCGATATTCAGTAATCAAAAACTCTGTGGATTTCCGGAAAATCCCGAAATCGGAAATCCATGTATGGATATAATTATTCTTGGTTCTGAATTTAATTTCCAGATACATGTAGTACAAACGGTTTTAGTCTTGCCATTTTTTTTATTATTGGAATTATTTAGAATAATATTTCATACTACGCAGAACCGGACGTTTTTTTATTCATTTTATTAAAAACCAACAGCGTTGTAGCATTAACTAGCATTATCAAAGTACAGTAATGACTGAATGGACCAGCAACTTTATGGACGATACTAACTTGCAAAGAAGATCTTAACCAGTAAATCCTGCCTCCCCCTCCCTCCTCCCTCCTTAAAATTTCGTGTTACGACATAATCATTGCAATATATTAAAATAAACTTCATAATTAATTTGTAGGTACATAAAGTTTATAAAGATTTGTATATTAATAAAATTGATGTACTAGGTATTTATATGACGCTAGTGAGTTGTATGTGACGTTCGTAACGTAACGTATAGTAAAGATCTAGCTGGGATTTTCATTGGCAAGACTTGTGCCTCGATAGCTACATTGGTAGAGCACTAACACGGACTCTAAAGATTGTTGCAGGTTCAAGTCCTGGCTAGAACAGAGTATCCAGTTGACCTAATTTTTTAAACAGGGAAAAGGACAAAGAATACTACTCACCGTATAGACTATCATAGATTTTCCGGAGTTCTTTACCGTTACGACGCTAAAGAACAAGGGGGTGATATGGTTTTTGACAAAGGTATGCCTAAAAAGATATAACAGAATTTCGCGCAGCCTGAGCATCGAGCAAAATGGTCAGATATCAGGTCAATATGGTCAGTTTACTCAGAGTGTCAACATGCCAAGAAATATTCAATATGATTCTTTTACAAAGAAAAGTACAGTGAAGTGGAATGCCGTTACTCACAAGTGTAACCCGGCCGCCACTCGCAAAACTGGCCTCGAGCCAAATGCGCCACTTTACAGCCCTGCGAACTTCAGTCTTCACCAATAGTCGTAAAAACTGTGTTTTAAAATAACGCTTATTGCATTCAAATCTTCTGGCATGCAATATCCTCTATTATAATCTTTGCTACTATTTCTTATAAACGAAAAACCACTATGCAGTCGTTTTAAAATTAGGGATCGTTCAGCGTAAAGACCAGGGTGAACCAGCGTTGTAACTCTTCTAATTTATCACAATATACAGTGGTTGAGGATTTCGAATTATTACTAAAGTATGAAATAATCAAATTCTCGTATCGTGTAAACAATGTATGGATTTTATGGTTGTTTTATTAGTTTAATCAGAATATATACATATATATGTCTGTGTGTGTATATATATTCTGACATTTTTCAAAAATGAAGATTACAAACAGATAGACAGACAGAAACACTTTCACATTTATAATATTAGTATATATAAGTATAAAATGTGAAAGTTTTTAAGTTTGTTGCACGACCACGCTACAACGGAGTATCCAATTAAGCTTCAATATTTGAAGACAGTAGATAGGCACAGAGAGATAGTTGAACAGACGAAGGAGGACTTAGACATTTTATTATTAAAACTTCAAAACTTCCTTGCATACCTACTCCATGGTGTATGGTGCAAGTCTTAAGAATCAAAAAATACTTTATTTTACACGTGAGAATTCAGTGTTTAGTGTATTTTTACCAATCTTTTTCCTCGTAATTTTTTTACATAAAAAGAAGAATTTACGAGAAACTGCATTGAAAAGAATATTTTGCATACTATCATTTTACATAACCACCATCTGCACAGAATTGTTTTGCAACGAAGTTATATTACTCTGCAAATATCGCTTCAGTTTTCGATTCTTTGACTTCTACTTTTTAGCATATATTATCAGTAACGTTATTTTCAGATTATTATTTTATTATATTATAACGTTATTATTTTGTTTATATGCACATCATTATTTCAAAAATAATGTTGTGCATATAAACAAAAACCATAGTAGAGGAAGCTTGCAGTCCGTCCACTTATAATACATTACCTGCAGAGTGGAAAAAAGCCTATGTGATCCCTCTGCCAAAAATTCTTATTCCTACATCTATTATTCACTTTCGCCCTATCTCTATTCTACCCATCCTTTCCAAAATGCTTGAAAGTATTGTATGCAATCAATTCTAAATCTTCCTTAACAAATATAATCTATTGAGTCAATATCAATCTGGTTTTCGCACTGCTCTTAGCACCACCGCAGCATTAGCAAATGTTACTGATGATATTCGCAGAGCGATTGATAATCAAAGTTTTACACTATTGACACTGTTAGAATTCAGCAGTGCCTTCAGTTCTGTAGATTTTGATATACTTTTGGGCATCCTTCAGTCCTTTAACGTATCTCCACTAGTAATAGAATGGTTCGGTTCATATCTTAGGGGACGACTGCAGTGTACACGACTTGGCGAAACAACGTCAGAGTGGTGTACACTTACAGCAGGAGTACCTCAGGGTGGCGTTTTATCACCTCTCTTATTTTCAGTTTTCATTAACTTAGTCACTAAAGTAATTTCTGCTCGCTACCATCTTTATGCAGACGATCTCCAAGTTTATTATAACTTTCACCATCAAGATGTTACGTTGGCTGTTCAAAATATCAACCAAAACCCAGTAAACATTTCAAATTAGGCAAAATCATTTGGTCTTGTGGTAAATCCAGCTAAAACACAGTGTATTATAATTGGAAGTAGACATTCACTTAACTGCATGAAAAGTACATTAGTGCCTTAGGTAACATTTGATGGGATAGATATCTCGTTTTCTAAACTTGTTAAAAATCTTGGCCTTTATATCGAGAGCAACCTGTCCTAGACAGTAAATGTCAATGAAATCAGTAGAAAGTTGTATAGCACGCTGCGCTCACTTAAACGACTACGTAAATTTCTTCCTCTAAAAACCAAAATTGCACTAGCGCAGACTTTTTTTCTTCCTGTTCTAGACTATGCGGACGTTTGCTATCCGGAGTCCGGACGCCACTGAGGAGCTATTGAATAAACTCGATCGACTTCAAAACTTGTGCATGTGTTTTGTTTACGGGCTGCGCAAGTTTGACCATATATCTATATTCAGACATGAGTTGAATTGGCTCCCAATTCGTTTTCGCCGGAACTTGCACACTTTGTGTTTTCTATACTCTATTTTAAATAATCCCGCTACTCCATTCATCATTCATTCATCTCAAAGAACGCTTTGAATATATGTTCCAAGGGGATAGATCAATTCGCCCCTCGACGGCACTTTTACTGAAAATTTCCAACGTAACACAACAACTTTTGATAACTCTTTCACTGTTTGTGCTATCAAACTATGGAACGCTCTCCCTCATAAAATACAGGATAGCCCAAATCTTCCTACTTTTAAATCTAGTTTGAAAAAACATTATTTACAATTATGCAAGCCCACAACGTAATTATACTGTTTTCCTTAGTTTTTTTTTTCCCTTTAATTTCTGTATCGTAATTATCTGTAATCTGCACTAGAATGATTCAAGTCCTTTATTTTACTATTTATGTGATATATATATATATATATATATATATATATATATATATATATACCAATATATATATTTATATATACCAATATATATATTTATATATACCAATATATATATATTTATAAATATACTCATCTAAAAAAACTGCTATATATTTATTTATAATATTGTACTTAATTTATTTTTAATAGATTTTCGATCTGTATATTAACTAAAACTAAATATTTATATCTTATTCACGTCGGTGTTGCCCCTTAATTGACTATTCTCTCATCCCGAATAAAGGTCTGCTGGAAGAAAATTCTGAATAGAGATAAGCTTACCTATGTACATTTTTCTTTATTATTGTTGTGATATCTTTTGTAATTTTTACGTACAATAAACAATAAACTTTTATGACATGCAGATAACCGAAAATGTTAGTAGAGCAGGCTTGCACTTATGATATTTTAATGCTTTATCACATAAACTGAAATAGATATTTCTTTCTAAATGTACATTCTCATGTCATAAATTTCTAGCTAGATACTTTTTTTTTCTCTTAAAAGATTTGTACATACTTTGTCAACATATCTAAGCTGAATCTTAATTTGTAGAATAACTTGGAGAAATTATAATAAATTAATAAGAGTTATGCTCGGTCTGAAGGATAAAACGCTCATAGAATAAATAATATTTTTAGCTTACATAAAACAAGTCTGTCTAGGTTGTTACAAAGTCGTAAAACAATGTACCTACTGGAAGATAGTAAAGATTAGATATAAGATTTTTTGTATAATATTATGCATAACATTTTTATAAAAGATAGTTCATTTCAAATCCAAAATTTCATTAAAGATCTTAGTTTAGCAGATAGCAAATAATAAAGCAGAAAGGAATTATATTAATTTTTTCTTAAATCATACATATTTCGATCGATTTTTTTTAAATAAACACCCTAAATTTGCATTGTTATTTTTGCGTGTAAATTCTTATTATTATTAAGATTAAGATTCATCACAAATTGCTACAATGTACCTACAATAAACCTATGGATTAGTTGAAGTGCAAAATTCATTAATGAAAAATGTTACTTGTGAAAGTGCTCGTGCTAAAAATCAACACAGCTAAACTTTGTATTCAAACAATGAGGAAATTAAAAAAATGAAAATAACTGTGTTTGACAGTCCCACAG
Source organism: Apoda limacodes (assembly GCA_946406115.1). Classification (NCBI taxonomy): domain Eukaryota; kingdom Metazoa; phylum Arthropoda; class Insecta; order Lepidoptera; family Limacodidae; genus Apoda; species Apoda limacodes. The sequence goes on along the minus strand of OX291564.1, from coordinate 15,857,319 downwards.
TCTGTGACTGCTTCTTCCAATCCTTGGTCGCCACTCGAGAACTTCTCTTTCCCATCGGCTATCGGTTAAACGAGCGATGTCGGCTGCCCATTATCACTTCAGCTTGCTAACTAATTAATCTTCATATAGTTTTCTTGATTTTGAGGTTCGAATTTTGTTTACGAAATAAGGCGAGAAAACAAACTAAGTTTACATGGGACACGGTAAATTTTTATTACTACAGCCATAGAGTAATACACATCCTGATGCGGGTTGCTCTATACTTAGGGTTCCCATACGTCCCGTATATACGGGACAGTCACTATATTTGAGAACTATGTCCCGTATTGCCATTGCGTCCCGTTTTTAATAATTCCCGTTAATATACATGTATGCAGCAATACGACTGTCGCAAATCGACAATTTAATGATTTTTTAACTAGTAGTATAGATTCAGGACTTTATAGTTATCTCATGTTTCAATTCTAGTCAGTAAAATATATAGTTTTTTAAACTTATTGCTAATCTCGAGAAATATTACCTTAAACGTCCCGTATCAGCTCCCAATAATTATGGCAACCCTATCTATACTATATGACAACATCTCACTTGTCGCACCACTGACGTTTATTACCCTAGCAGACTGAACATTTTTTGCCGCTGAATAGCTGTTAAAGCACCCAGTCCAATCTAGTGTGATAGAGGTCAGTCTATCGCACTCTTAAAATATTTTTGACCTAACTCACAAACAATCTATACGAGTATGCACTAACGGTTAGTTTAAAAGAAAGTATCTAGGTAATAGACGCTTAGCTCAATGTTCTGTTAACTATCCAGGCTATTCAGGGTTCTGTAGAAAAATGACAATAAATGAATCCCTCATAAATTCGTCATGTATGATGTGTATGTATTTACAAAAAAAAAGTAATATATACGTATTTATATCCGTTGTCTGGCACCCATAACACAAGCTTTGCTTACTTTGGGGCTAGACGACGCTGTGTGTAATGTCCAAAAATATTAATTACTTAATTATGTCCATCTGTCCGTGTGTCTGTATGTGACTGCGTTATAATTCCGCCATTATAACATCAATACTCGCTCGCTCGTTATACAGCTAAGTATTAGTTTAGTAATAGGTATCTGTTGGCCTTTGCTGTCTGTCTGGCTGTTTGTCCGACCTTTAAATCTCTAAGCCTTATATTTTAGACTGTAAGAGGTAGGCCTGATTTTTTTTGACTTGTGGCAGATTTTCCAGTAAATAATGCAAAAAAAATATATTTAAGGGTCATGTTTTTGTTGTTAACATAAAAATGGTAATCCATTAAGCTTCAATCTTACAAATTATTCTAGTGAAAGGTCAACAGTAAAAAAACCGATGAAAAAACCGTCCAAGTGCGAATCGGGCTCATGCATTCTGTGGTGGTAGGAAACCCTCGGTGCGCGAGTCCGACTTGCACTTGACCAGTATTTGTTTATACAATTTTTTCCTTTCTATGACTAGGGGACAAAATCTCCGATAGCTCCGACACTTTCTCCGACATAAAAATCTCTTTATTTGGTTTTAGCGATACCAACCAATATCGTGGCTGGCGTTGATGGTTCAATTTAGCAGTAACAGAATTATGTATAGGTTTAGCAGTGTTCCTGTTGGTAGATAAAATAGGTACTTATTTGGTACATATTTACGCTCATGTTAGTATGTATAAAACAAATATTATAAAAAACAATTAAAAACTACGTTTGTAAAAATTTACTTAAAAGGAGAAAATAAGACCCATATGTCACGGAACAAAAAAACGTGGGCAATAGCATCTGAGCAGGTTTTAATTTTCCTGTAATGCTGAGTCCGAGACCTTGGACAGTGTGGTCTCGATTTGAGACACAAGTTCTCCGCGGTTTTTCTCCACAATGGAACGAGGGATGTTTGCACGATCCGTGTAATAAGCGTCTCCTCGTCGTCGTCCATGATGTCCAACATGTCATGAGCCCAGAGCCTTGCGGGACACCAGCATTATTGTCCATGCTTTCAGAGCAACTACTGTCAACTACGGTTCGTATGCGTCTGCCGGACAAAAAGCTAGCCACCCATTTACACAAACCCTCGGGCACTCCGTAAGACGGCAACTTCGATAGACGACCCCGGTGCTAGACCCGATCGAACGCCTTCGCTATGTCCAGACTACATGCCAATGCCTCCCCCTGACTCTCAATGGCTAGTGCCCATCGGTGTGTGAGAATCACTAGAAGGTCACCAGTCGAGCGACTGTGGCGAAAGCCATATTGACGGTCACTGACCAGGTCGTGTTCTTCTAGGTGTGTTGATCACACGCTCCATCAGCTTGGAGAGGAGAGAGGTAATAGCGATAGGCCTGTAATTCGATGGATCTGATCTATCGCCCTTTTTGCCGGGTACAAAATAAGAAAACTGTTAAAGTTTACCAAATTAACAAACTAATATCCTTAAATCACCCAAGGAGTGTAAGTTTTGAATTTTAAGTTATATTAAGAGAGACATATTTAGGATAAGCGAGTCCCTAATGTTAAAATTCGACGTACCTCGCGCTGTATTACAAAATATTTTGTTGCTATTCGTTCTTAATTAATAAAAATTTGTTACTGATAATTAATATTTGTTAATTAATTAAAACGACGTTACTCAGCGTCTTTAAATTTAAAGTAATCATGGATTAAAACCGTGTTTGCAATATTTAAGATGGAAGACAACTCGCTTCTCAAGAATTATAGACTGGTTACATTATTATCTCTCATCAGCCCCACTGTTGTGGCACGGCCTGCCCTCACCGGGAGTGGTTTGGGCCAATGCGGATTCTTTTTTTATGACCTGTGCAGATTTTCTCACGATGTTTTCCTATACCGAAAACCTGTGGTGTGAATAATCAATGTACTTGAGATATTAAGAAAAATACTCATTGGTACACAATTTGAATCATCTAAGATCAGGCCGGGATTCAAAAAAGCCATTTTTTACTTCAAAAATGAACATAAGTAATAAATAATGATCATTTTTGGACATTTATCACAGCGCCGTCTGGCTCCAAAGTAAGCAAAGCCTTATGGAGCGTTATGATACCAGACAACGAATAAACATACATAAATACACCCATACTCAAGACAAACACAAATGTTTGTCCGGTGCGGGAATCGAACTCACACCCTCTGCACAGTTGGTTACACTACCAACTAGGCTGCGAGGTAGTTAAAAGTATTATCATGATATAGTATTTTAGTATTTTTATGAGTTTCCTTCTTCAATGTGGAGACCAGATTTGCCATTATAGCATATCATTTCTCCAGAGTCATGTGTAAATTTAGTCACGTGCTTATATCTAAGTTTGGCGAAGCGCAATATACAAGTTTTATTTTATAGGGCGGGAGATTTGATTTCCTTCAGAATTTGCGCGTCATGTCTTTCGTAATTCGCTATTCATGAGCCTTCGCTGCACAATTCTTAACACGTTTCCGTTAAACACTGCTAAAATATAAACATCGAAGCACATTAAATGAATTTAGAAAAATTAAACAGAAAAAAACACCACTCCTTCTTAGGATGCGCGCCAAAAACCCAATTATTAGTATTATTGAGTATCTTGCATAAACTCGTATGTATAGAGTATATATAGGGCTTTTGATTCTGAACCCGGATTGAAGAAAACTCAGTGAGGTAAACATTTATATAAGTCCTCAAATATTTATACGAAAGCTGCAACTTTAAGTTTTTTGTGTGACTTATAGATTTGTTCTTATAATATTTTTGGCTGAGTCTCGGTCAGAAACTATGTTCTGAGTGCAAAATACTCTATAGTGCAGACTATCCACGGTAAAAAATCGAGATACTCGAAAAAGAATTTTAAAGCTCAAAATACTATACGTGTATACTAGTTGTTTTTGTTATTTATTAATTTTAATCCTTTAATGTAAAAAATAATTATATAAATATATAAATAAATTATCATTAGAATAAGTAGGTATAGATAACTGACATAGCTTTCGATGGTAATAAAATTAATTTTTATATTATCAAGTGTTCCTCAAATAGTACTCTTCTAAGCGTTTTTAAAATATTTCAGCCTATCCTATCTCTCAGCGTATGCGGAAGAGAATTCCACAGAAAAGCTGCCTGAACAGAAAATTAATTATTGAAAATGTCAGTAACGTTGCGTGGTATTTAAATGTAACTTACTGGTTGCCCCGAAAATCATAATAATGCTAAATGGTTATCAATCAAAAGTTTTATATTACATGTCCGCATTTTTGTTATTTTTGAAGCCCATTTCTAGCTTTTGAATACGCCCCTGCGTTAAATTGTTTAGACGAAATTAGAGTAGACGGGTATTAGTTAAAATAAAGATTTCTTATGGTCAGTTTTTTATTACTCATTTTTATTACCTTTAACGGCTAGTGTTAAATCACTAACGAAACTACATTGCTTTTATTTCTTTTACTATCATTCCTCATATAACCTAAACCCATAAAGTGAAACACATAAATCCAGGCTATCAGTACTGGATGTCGGCTATTTTTATGTCTTATATACACCTTAAGAAGTTGCATTATTCTTTATTTGTTTTGTTGACAAAAAAGTTAAACCTTAGTTTTCTGTTGAAGTTATATCTCAAACTTCGCGGCGAAAAACTGAAAGTGATTTTATATTAAGACTTGTATTTTGGGTGCGTAAGTGGGTGAACAAATTGTAACAATATTAGTTGCCTCTTACTATTAATCGATCTCGGGACCGTCGACATGGCAGCTACCACGATGTACCACCCCGCCGTTTGGACCTCTTTATGTGGACATACATGAGAAAAAGTAATATAATTTGAAATAAGTATAATTTGAAAGTCAAACCAAAATTCGTATTCAATAAAAAATAACCAGACTGTCCAGAGAGCATATTGGGAAAGGTCTTGAGCAGTCCAGACTCAGGGATTCAAAAAAAAAGGAGTTCAAGAAAAAAATGAGTGTTACTCCTTCACGTCACAAACACTGAACCGAGTTAGCTGACATTTAGAATGGAGATATATGATACCCTGAAATATCACATTTTGACCTGGAGAATTCAAGTGCAAGCAGGAATAATTATAACCAGATTTCAATTGCTATCGCTAACTTCCTTACTAATATATGTATACTTATTCAACATCAAGACTGATGGGTAGGCTATCCCTCTGGGAGTGGTGCTTTCTGGTCACTTGCTAAAGCTGCTGAAGGAAACTTTTGCCAGTCGTCGTTACCACCACTCCGAAAGACCGATGGTGAATTGGCCTATAGTACTAAAGAGAAAGCCGATCTACTCCTCCTGCCTCAAATTCTAATATGAACGACGAAAGCGCTGTACCACCTACTATAGCTTGGTGCGATAAGACCATGCCGGAAATCTCCATTACTCAGCGGGAGGTCCGGTGGGCGTTGCGTTCTCTACACGTTCATATGCCGAGTGGGCCAGACGGAATACCAGCAGTGGTGCCTAAACAGTGTGCTCCCGAGTTCTACACTAGGCAATATCTGTCTTCATGGAAGACATTGAATGTGCATCCCGTGCCCAAAAAGGGCGATAGGTTAGATCCATCGAAGTACAGGTCTATCGCTATTACCTCTCTCCTCTCCAAGGTGATGGAGCGTGTGGTCAACCCACAGGCTTTAAGATACCTAGAAAAGCACGACCTGGTCAGCGACCGTCAATATGGCTTTCGTCGCGGTTGGTCGACTGGTGTATCTCACCAACTAGTGTTTCTAACACACCGATGTGCACTAGCCATCGAGAGCCAGGGGAAGATATTAGCAAGTAGCATGGACAAAGGAAGGCGTTTGATCGGGTCTGGCACCGGGGTTTTTCGAAATTGCCATCTAACGGAGTGCCCGAGGGTCTTGGTGTTGACATCTTCAGCAATGTTCAGCGCCGAGATCATTTGCAGAACAAGGTGAAGCTAGCGTCCAAAAAGCTTGGTGTATGTCAACAGAGCGAAGCAATACTTCACGTCGGGGCAAAGGTTGCTGCTCTGCAAGTCGCAAGTCCTGCCCCATATGGAGTGCTGCCAGCATTGCCGTTTTGACTCGGTTCAACAACGGGCTGTAGAATCGTCAACAATCCCAAACTCACAAGCCGTATCGAACCCTTAAGTCTGAGGAGAAACTTTGCCTCCCTGTGTGTGTTCTTCCGCTTGTATAATGAGATATGTTCTGAGGAATCGTTGGAAATGATGTCCACGGCTACTTTCTTCTATCGGACCGCTCACACATCCTCACACCTTACAACCTAAATTCAGATAAACTTCCTCCCGCGAACGCTTAGGTTGTGGCATGAGCTCCCTGCCAAGATTTTGTCTAAGGACTACAGTATGGTGTTCTTCAGAAAAGAAGTTATTAGATTTTTGAAGGGTCGGCAATGCGCTAGTGATGCCCCAGGTCTATAGGCTGAGGTGACCGCTCACCATCAGGCGGACCGCAAGCTTGTTTGCCACCTTCGTGGTATATAAAAAAATTGCATGTAGGAATCATACGCCGATAACCATATTTAAGGCGGACAGAACCGCGGGAAATTATAGTTTGAAGTGAAGTTTTCTTATTGTCTAAAGTTATTACAGATTTTTATTAGCTGTTTCTACGTTAATACGTTGTGTTGAATCACGAGTAAAACCAAATAACTTTCATGTCTTACTTTTATTCTTTATATAAACTAAAACCTAAACACCGAAAAACCCATAAAGTGAGACACATAAATCCAAGCTATCACAATGGCTCACTGGATTACTAGTCGGCCATTTTTATGTGTTACTCTACCTTGAGTGTATTATTCCTCACTAGTTTTTGCCAGCGGCTTCGGCCGTCCTCAATTTGGTAATCAGCGTGGGATTCTTGCGAAAACTCCTTCATAATACTTAAGAAGTTTGCTATAGCAATATATGGCTGCAGCTATGGTCCGTTTGCCGATTTTGGTTATACAAGTTGTAACTCCCGCGGGAACACTGCACTGCGCACAATTTCAGCTCTAAACTAAATTTCATCTTAATCAGTTCAGCGGTACCCAATCCATTCAAGTGGTTGAAGCGTGATAGAGTTGCAAATAAACAAACATCCAAACTTTCGCATTTATAATATTAATGGGATAGCTGGTAATTAATGAGTTTTGCTAGAATCTCGACTCGCCCTAGATTTGGTTATCGGCGTGGATCTCCCCTTAATTATACTAATGAAGTTTGCTATAGCAAGCTATAGTAAGTTTAAGCTCGGTAATAGTTATAATAACTTTTGATTTTTTCGGGATTAAAAGTAGCCTATGTGTTAGTCCAGGGTGTCTGCTACCTCCATACCAATCTTCATCGAAATTGGTCCAGTGTTTGAGGGTGAAGATGTAACAAACATACACACTCACAATCTTTAGCCTTTATAATATTAGTGTGATGCGACGAAAAGTTAAACTTTAGTTTTCTTTTGAAGATAAATAATTCAAGTATGCCTAAGTTTGCAAAGTTTTAAGCGTAAAGAATTCTTTCAAAGATTCAATGTTAATGTCACTTTTACTTACTTTTTCATGCTTACCTAATTTATTTTAATAAAATAAATCATAAAGCCCAAGGGCTTTTAAATTAAAATAGATCTGTTACTTTACAAATTTTAAAAAAGATTATTGGATTTTTTTTATATCACTAAGGTAGCAAACAAGCTTGCGGTCTGCCTGATGGGAAGCGGTGACCGCAGCCTATGGACGCTTGCAGCACCTGGGGTATCACTCGCGCGTTGCCGGCCCTGCAAAAATCTAAAATCTTGAACCGTACTGTAGTTCTTAGAGAAAACCTTGGCAGGGAGCTCATTCCACAAGTTTTTACGGTGTAAGCTTTTTTGCCACTCGATATCTCAAGAACCAATAAACGAATTTGTCTCGTTACCATATCAATTGATACGCCACGTCATGACTTAGATTTGAAAAGAGTGTGGGAGTGTGGAAAATTGGTCCAGCGTTGTGTTTTTTATCGCTAATAAACCTCACTTTTTTTAAAGACGCAAAAAAAATCTTCATGCATATTTATGCATTATCGCTCTCATCTCAAATATAAAAAAATATCCTCAAGAGAAGTTGCTCGTGCGGTACTTGCTACCGAACTATTTTTTAATTTTATTTTAGCTACCTATTAAATATTTTTTTTTTATTTCAGATTGAATTTTAAAACAGCCTATAGCTGTCCGGCAAACAAACTCTTCTTCCAGACACATTTTTCTCTTCTCTCCCTTCAACTTACACTGAAAACATACGAACTGCTGCTAAACTATATGAAATAATCAAATGTAAAATACTTGTGCTGATTAATAAGCCCGACCATTTGCATAACAGCTGACGTTTCATCGCACAGAGTAAATAATAAAGTCTACGTAAGTTATATTTCAGAAGTAACAATGCAATAAAATAGTTATTTCCATTTCATTTATTTTTATTTTAGATACAAAAGATATAAACGTCATCGTAAGACCGAAGACGTAAAACTTCGCCAGCTTTTCAGATTGCTGCTCAACCATTCTTATGTTGTAGAAACTTAAGATTGGGTTCTGTTACGTTCTATTGAAATCTATAAAAAAACAAAGAAAAATAAAATCTGATGATAAAATTTCTAAATCTGAAACTGAGAGGGAACTTTAGGAAGACATTGCAAAAAGTAGCAAAGACCTTTTATTTTGTTTTAACCTTAATTAAGGAATCGTTATAAAGGATATTCAGAAAAAATAATATTGTAAATCAATAAAATTGTAAAAAAAATATATTGTGATTAAATTATATTGTAAAAAAATTATATTGTAAAAAAAATAAGAAAGTAGTTTGACCGACATTAGACCCAAGCTGTCATCTTGAAAGAAATTATCATGACAAATCAAACGAGCCCAAACACGATAAGATAGCGGCATTTCGTTACAAAGGTCCTATGGCTACCTTCCAGCTCCATCATCAGACCAGCTCTATGACATCATTATGTTGCATTGCCATCCGATTTACGTGGGTATACAATATTTCACCGCAATGGGACTCTGGAAAGTGGGTCAAATTTAGCTTGCAAGATTTAATTATTGACACCAGAACAGGTGAAACGAAATAAAAACATGAAACAAAGACATAATTAATTATAATCACCATTTTAGGGCGTCAGAGGACGTTTTTTATGACTTATGATCACATTTTGTAATTGAGTCTAAAATAAGTTATTGTTCACAGGAAAAACGGTTGTTAATGTCAATATATCTCACTAGAATTTCGGAATGTAAGTATATAAGCTACCCTTCATTTAGCGGACCTGAAAATTGGGAACCTATATTTATATCATTTTTTGGGTCCAATGCAGAAAAACCTTTTCGCTCAAATAAAGGTATATGGCGCTATTTTATGTTCATAACATATATCATCATCATATCAGCCTATTGACGTCCACTGCTGGACATAGGCCTCACCTAACTTTATCCACAGCGTGCGACGCTGTGCCGCTTGTAACCAACGGCTCCCCGCTACCTTTACAAGGTCATCTGTCCATCTAGCAGGTCATCGCCATAACTTATATAGTCCAAATAAAATTTAAGAATAGGCTTCCACTTGTTTAAACTGTTATTTACTTTAGAGAAGTCGTTTGTTATTTGATTTTCATCATGTATTATATGTTTTGTCATTTTAGAATATTAATATAATCAGTGATCTGTGCCAAAGAATAAAATAATGGATCTTATAAAATATGACTTGATGACCATCATAGCCTAATTTTGCCAGAACACAAAAGGTGCTAAGTTCTAAATAATATCAAAAACTTTTTAACCCAAAAAAAAAACGGATCCGAATAATGGACCGATGGGGGAGCAGGATACTGCAGTGGCAAGCTTGGACTTAAAGAGGTGGCGTGGATCAGACCTCTACCCGGTGGACAAATAACCTGGTTAGAGCCTAAGAAATCTACTGAACGCAGCGGGTTTAAAATCACCTACAAGTTGATGAAGATGAATACCAAAAAAACTACGGCCCAGTAATCGTATATCAAGGGTCTCATATAATTTACTTGACAACCAAAACCGTTTCGTGTTCTTTTCGTTGATCTGTATTTGTTACTGTCATAGCATTAAATAAAAGAAAGAAACCGGTTTTGCTGAATGACACTAGTTAGAGTAAATATTCTTTGACTGAGGTAAGTAATACAATTTCCAAAACAAAAACTTTCACAGTTTAAAATTTTGATACAGTTTTGGTATCCCATAATATAACTCATATTTCAGAAGTAACAATGCAATAAAATGGTTATTTTCATTTTATTTATTTTTATTTCAGATACAAAAGAAATAAACATCGTCGTAAAACCGAAGACGTAAAACTTCGACATTTACTTCAATATAACTCGTAAGATAGCTGCTTGGCCACTCTAGCGTAGCCACCATCGGATACCTATGTGTTTTGTTACTGAGTTGCAAGATCTGACATTCCCGGTGATTTCCTGATTTTCCTTTAGTTCTCTTTTAGTTCTCTGATTTTAATAATCTCTAATATTTTTGTTGAAATAATAAATTGAAAAATTATAGGCTATATGAGTCAAAATAAACGTAACTGAGACAACTGAAAAACTGAAAATAACGTTTTAACAGAAAGACAAGAAAGACAAATGGTCTGGCAGAAATGGGTTTGTACAAAAGACATTGAAAAATTAGAAATTCTTACTTTTTATTAATATTTTCAAATTTTTAAGCAGAATGCTAAAAAATTCCCAGCAAAGTTAGGTGACAAATATTTATTGGCATCCGACTTCAAGGTTAGGTAAACTTAGCTGAATCTTTCATTTCAGTTTATGCTTATTTTTTCATTTTTAGAGGAATCAATCGAATAAATATATTTAAAAATTATCCACATCAGTTCAGAGAAATTGGCTTACGCGACAAACAAACTTACCCTTTCTTCTCTCACCCAGGCTCAAGTTTCAAGACAAACACAAATATTGATCACATAAATGATGGACTTGTGCCATCGAATCGACATCTATTGTTTCTAAAACTACAATTCTATCAACAAACTACTTTTACAAAATAAAATATAAAATATTTCTAAATCCTTTTATTTGCCTTTACGTCTTTATTTCAACGGGCACATGACTGTTTCTTATGACTTGTGACCACAGCTTGTGAATGCGAGTCATATAAGTACATATTCTTGGCAGAAAAAGCGACGCTATTGTAAATATATCTCACTTGAATTGCGGAATGAAGCTATCGACGCAACCCTTGGAATTGCGGGTCCTGAATATTGGGTATTTTTATGACTTTCCCCGGAAATGCTGAATACCCTTCGGCTCAGTCCACATATACATATATGATATGTTGTATATGTCGGTGTTTTTTCGTTATTCATGACAAATCAAGTTTGAACAAAATATATCGCTTTAAAAGGACGATGTAGGCCAGAAATCTAAAATCCGTGCATGAGCATGTAAGTATAGGACTTAAAATAATTATATAATGTTATACACATTTATATGAGATGTATAACGTTTTAAGTACAATTTATGTTTTGAACAGGGATGCGAGTCAAATATGTCCAGTTTATTTTTATAAATTCTACAAAATCAAATCTAATTATACAAACCAACAAATTTTCAGATATCAACTATTTGGAGTATTATAACTTTATTAATTTAATCATAAATATATCTTTAATAGACACACAATCGTGTGTTGTTTAAGTATTTTCTGAACATTATCAAACCCTTGAAGGTATTAGAATGTAAAACCAATGTTTTAATTTTGTAAAGTTTACATTTCATTAAATTTTATTTTTGTATCCAATTATACAAAGCAATCTGCTTTACAAACAGGATACCAAAAGCAACCATTATACACATGTTGTATCCAATTATACGATCTGGCAGCCCTAGTCTCTATACGATATAAGATCATTGCAAAATGGTACCACTAATATTGTACGGCACTAGGTTCTCCGTTATTTTTTTTTAATGATCTATCAATTAGATGAAAGCCGTACAAAAATAATAAATCATAATTTTAAATGAAATTTAAGTAAAATTAAATTTTCCAGGTGCAAATGAAAAGAAGGCCAATAGTTATTTTCTAAAGATACGAGTACTTTTAAACGAGGGTCATTTCACAGGGAAATTTTGAAGGATGATAAGAGAGAGAGAGAGAGAGAGAGAGAGATGAGTACATGGCGTGGGTCATGCAGTACGGTCACTCTTCACCACTTTTAGAACGTTTAGAATCAACTCCACCGCCCTTCTGTAACGATCCTGTGACCAGTTGATCCATATCACGCACACATTATAGTGTATACGCGTTATTTGTTTGTTTGTCAAAAATAATGCAGTATTCGTATGATGTGGCCGGGTCTAATATCACTCCGACTGAGCAATCCTATATCGGATTGTCGCGACAGAAATATTTTTAAATTCGTAGCGACTGAAAATAAAATGAAGGAAGTTGTTCGGATGGGAAAAAGGTATCGCTTTTGTTTTTGACGGTAGAGTGGTTTGATAATCCAGTAAAATTTAGACGACAAAGTGAAATTATATCTTGATTTCTCCTTTACTCGACTGAGTGGAAAAAAGTCTTGTATTATCTTTCGGTGTGCACCTATATATACCGGCAACTCTGTGGCAAAATGGGTTATGACCTGCCTGCTGAATAGAGGGGCGTGGGTTCGATCCAAACAAACAAACATTCACGTGATGAACATTTGTGTTTGTCTTGAATTTGGGTGTTTTCTATGTACAATATGTATCTAAAAAATACATAAAACCGAATTGAGAACCCCTTCTTTTAAAGTTTATTAAAAACAAAAGGATATCCGTTGTTTGGTCCTAATGTCGGGTAAAGCGAAACCTAATTGGATTATAACGTTAGGGGAATGACTATTATTTACCTCCAATAAGTAAGTTTGTTGCACCTACAATACCTACATGGACCACGTCTGTGTGTCCTTATGTCCTCTAAGGGGACCTAAGGTAGCCCTAAATTACAGCTAATTAGTACGGGATGAATATAAGAATAGGGACAGGATCTAAAACTTTTAATTAAAATAAACAGAAGATACAAACGAAATACTTTCCTTCTTTCGTGATTACTCCATGAAAAAATAATTTTACAGCATTTTACAAGCACACAGCACTTTTATTAGTCACTAAAGTAATACTACTGTATAAGCGTAATCCAAAGAAAAATGCTTTAATTAATTTGTCTAAAAGGTTTTAGGTTATTTGACGGCTCGACAACGACAACTATTAGTGTTGCCAGCAAACGCTGCGTTCTTGAACCGTGTTGCAGATAGCAACGGGCGGGTAGAAACATCAGTATTTGTATTAAAGGCTAGACTGTGTTGGAATTTCTGCAGCACTGCCAAGTTGAGTGTCAATATGTAGAGGTGTTGAGATGACTTAACAACTCGGCAACGATGTCAGTCCAAGTAAGTGCTATCCAGCCTCCTCTTAGGCCTGCTCCGAATAAAAATCACACGATATTTTTGACGTGATTTCGATGAACGTCTTCCTCGTCGTACCTGCGAAAGGAAAATTGTGACATAAACAACATGTAATTTTAAAAGCTATATACTACAAAAAAAGTTAATTGGCGGATTTGAAAAACTAGTGGCCATTCGAATGAGAAAGATTTCAAGTCACCCATTAGGCCTCTTGGCTTAATGACCGTGCTGTCTTAATGTAAGACTGGCAGCCAGCACGGAACGGACTGAAGCATGGTGGAGCTCAATTTCGCTCACTGTTGCAACTGGAACATAAAATAATAAAAATGTACGTATTTTCAATTGTTATTTTTTATCTTCAACAGCGTTAACTCGCCGACAAAATCACAATTTTATTTATAACAAACATAAACCCACACTTCGGCGAGGCTCTAAGGTGAGTCACATTAAACGAAAGATATCTGGCTCTGTGGATTACTTTCGGCCACTTTTATGTGTTTGGTATATCTTACCCGGAAGTAGCATTATTCCTTCTATTTGAAAGAAATTCGTTAGGTAAAAGTTTGTTTGAATATAACAAACTTTTACCCAAACTTAATAATTTAAATTTTTAAATATCATATATCTATACTAATATTATAAATGCGAAAATAACTCTTTCTGTCTGTCTATCTGTTACCTCTTTACGCTTAAAACGCAGTATTTACCGATTGAAATTAAATTAGGCCATGAAAATAGTTTGAGTCCCGGGGAAATTCATATATAGGCTACTTGGTCAAATATCAGTCGAATTAGTCAAATGAATCAATTTGGATTAATATAGAAATGGAGATATCTTATAGACTCAATAAACACACAGTCTAAAATAAAAATTTTTTTTTTGGCACAAATCGTCTTTTTTATTATTTTTCGCGGGAGCACAGTTCGCGTCGACGCACCGATTACGTAGTGTTGACGGCAAGTACCTGAAAAGTCAGGTACTTGGATTGGCTCGATTGATTTCGTGTGCTTGAACACGGAATCTAGACGTATAAATTCATCTTTGACCTAGACCTAGACCTTTAAACATTAAAATCTGCTAATACCTACTGACATATAGGTACCGTTATCTGAAACTTTCTCAATTAATTTCTTGTGATAGATAATACCGCGTTATAATAGTTACCTTTGCCATATAAACGATTATTCCCATATTCCCTACAAAATTTATAAGCTTAATTAATGAGTAGCGATCAATATCGGTAACGATATTATGTTAGTTACTTCGAGGTACGGCGGAGTTAATCGGATTATGAAAGTGATTTACTACCGATTACGCTATCTTTTCTACTCACAGTACTACTCAGTGAAAAAACATCGTGGAACGAAAATAGAAATGTTGCTAATAGGGCTTTAGTAGCTGTTCAAATTTGGGACAACCTGTGTCGTAATAACTCATTATGATATGACAATATCATGCAATTTGTGACTGTAATTTATTTAATGTCTCTATCAATCTGTGATTTAAAGATAAAAAGTCATAGTTTTTTACAATGGAAGTGTTAGTAAACTTTTGAATTGAACTTTAATAGGTTTGCGCACCGAAAGGCTTCCTACGGAGCCCTATTACGAAGCTTACGCTGATTGTCTGTCTGTTACACCTTTAATATGCTATATCTTTTAGACCGAAGTATGTAGAAGCCTGAATTATTTACACAATTCATTCTATTGTACGTATACGCGTACGTACGTATCAGAACCCTCGGTGCGCGAGCCTGAGCACTATAGATTTTAATTTAATATTTTATGCACTTTTATTTTATTATATTATATATTATATATCTATGGTTACTGTATTACATATATTGAATACCGAGCAAGCGGGAGGTTTTCAAAGATTAAACCCACGAGCGAAGCGAGTTGTTTAAAAATAGCAGTCTGAGTAAAGCGAGGGATTCTAAGGTACGAAACCCATAAAAAATACCAGCCGTGCAATTTTTCATTTCACTACACCGAGGAAAATATCTACCAGATACATGGAAAACAATAATAACTGTTTAATTACCTATGAATGGAACAAGTATACCTGTTTTAAAAAGTTTAATTAAGTATTGATAACATGATAACAGCATTATAAGTCTCTGTAATAGGTTTAACGCCTTTTGTCTGCATGTAGTCAACAAATCGCACGCTCAGAGGTACTTACCTATTTTTCACGGGTAAACTTAGGTATTTTACGTCACTGGTTTTATTTGGTAAAAGTATTGTGTTGATCTTAAAAACAACCGAAATTATCTAACTTTTACGTAATTCCACATAAATGTTTCTGTTCTTTTTCTTTTTTTTTTAGGTGCGTTCCGAATTTGCGTTATGCCAATTTTAAAATTCTTATATATATATATTAGATCACTAATGTATTAAGTAGCAAGGCCGAACCGCATTTCGGACGGTTTCTGTATGTTTGTTTTAACCTCTAACTTATCTTCATTTACAGCATTTAACTTCTTTTATGTTCCAAATATATATACTTTATCTCATCAATTCCAGGTCTTTGACGCATGGACAAGCGAACGGAGAGACTAAGGCGGACCACACGCGACACAATGGCTGAGCGAGATACTGACGAACTAAAGGTAATATTGACGAACGAGCACGAGATCGACAGCGTGTACAATTGCAACTGCTAAGTTTGGTAATGTTTTTCTGTAACTATTAAATAAATCATCACATCATACTACATGCCTTTTACTAAGCTATAGGGACTCACATTTGGTGACAAAAACTTTTGCGCGCAAGCGGATAAAGTAGGCTTTTCCACGCTGATTTAATCAGAATTTCAATCGACAAAGGGAGCCTTTCCGAGCCAGAGTGATGAAAAAAATATTATAATTCTAGTGAAATATTTTTATTTTCGATCAGAAAAATCTACTATAATATAAGTATTCTATAAAAGTTTTGCATAGGAATAATTCGAAATTATTTCTCAATATTCCACATTAGTTTGTAAAATTTTGTTCCAAATAAATGAGTTCATAAATGGGATCTTCGAAAAGAGTATCTTTACAAGAGATTTAAAGTGATTTCTGAAAAGATCTTTAGCTGAACCGTTTATTCGGGAACAAGTGCTGTGAATTTGCGTTAAGAGCTTACTTCCAGTCTTAAAGATATTTGTTTTTAACTAAGTGTCTATATTGAAGCTAAATGTACATTACGAAACTAGTGTCACAAAGTACCTAGTTTAACGAAAGTCACGAAACTACTTATAACAGGATAAAGATCCTGTTTTGGATTTAGCCGTAGGAAGATGGACCACTGATACGAGAAATTCTAGAAGTTTCTCGACACTCTGGCATACAGCCATGGTCGTACTAACATGTGTGTGTGTGTGTGTGTATACGCGTTAAGGTGTGCGTTTTCTATACGAGCAGGTCACAATATCGTAACATAGGGGAGGTGAGGTCGACTCTAGAAAAGGCGAAGAGCTATATCACAAAAAAGATAGATATCTTGTGTGGCTATACTGAGTTAAGTGCTATTACCAGGCGTGGCGCACTCTGGAGTTTGAGGTGATGGCATTAGCAAACGAGTTAAGTTTGCTAGAATTTGATTTATTCTCTTACAGTTCTTAGTAAACTTTTTGACGTGAAAAAATATATGTTATAGGTCAAACCTTAATTAAGTCGATTTGCTAATACTTTGGCTATTAAAACAGGTAGATTTTTTTTTGATTCTGACACTCCATTTCTGACTTTAATTCAAATTCTTTGAAAAACGAAGAAAGATATTCTCTTGATTCTTATTCCATAAAATATGCACTGATATGACCGAGTGAATATTTGAATTTTATACTGACAAAAAACCGAGAAAATAAGGATTTTCAACGTGCAGTCACGTGCTAGCGCCTATCGTACGAGGAACTGTGTCTCTTTGTATGCTTCAATAGTGTAATATGTCTTTATACACTGGTCGAAACGGCACGCTTTTGCTAGGGTATGCCATAGCCTTAAGTATTAATGCCCACGTGCAACCTTGCTGCCGGTCGGCAGCACCCAAATTTAATGCTTGGCACGCGCTGCGCCGAGATAACAAGTGTGATTTCTGTTTAACCGATTGTGTTACTGCTGCGCGCGAGCCATCGTCATTAGCTCGAGTTCTGTCGCAACCCTACGTACCTGCCGCGTGATGTCATCGTGCCGAGCAGTTCAGTTTATTTTAGCGGTTATCTAATGCGCATAGGGAACAAATTGGCTTGAACTGAATGATTTTTCAAGGTCAATTCAAGGTCCATTTCTGTAGAGATTTACGCGTTTTGTATGGGAGCTGACCAGAGTGAGGATTCTGTACGTTAGTACTGTCACTTATGTTGTGCTATTACTATTAGTTTTTACTGTGACAATACGTTGCAGAACAAACGCCTAGTTGACTGTGGCATTAGGGTATTTTTTAACTGTGAGCACCACCACGTGTCAGAAAAAAGAAAGCTATTAAAATGTTTTTTTGGTTTTACCTACAACAATATCGGAAAAGTCATTAAAAAAAAAATTAGCTATTATGCTCACATCGATGATAATGCTCTAAGTTTTCGTGCTCGCTTTGAAAATAACGGAGTTCCATACAAACTTTCCAATTTATTAAGTCTTTAAGCGAAAGGAATTTAACAAAACGCTTTTTATTGGAGTTTGACATCACACAAGGATACCACGTACCAAGCGACCCAGACTAAATTTAGATATATTATATATACTGCTTGACTTCTAAATAAAAACCATAATTAAACAACATACCTATAGAGGTATAGACATGTATAGACATTGAAATTAAAACAAACTAACAAATTATCAACTTCTAAAAATGCATTATTATTTTGAAAGAAACTTTTCAAAAGTGCAATAAAATTATAAATTAAAGCAACTGGGTAAACTTTGAACAACTTGGGTAACGACTTTTGCTTTAAAGTCCCTACAAACTGTTAATTATTCGTATTATTCGTTATGATTGAAGTTATGATTTGCATTTCCATTCATTTTATATCCATTTGGCAGCTTTCATTAATATATCGCACTAATAAATTGTCAAGCTTTGCATGGTTTCATTTTATATTCAAATTGTTTACCGTATTAGTTTTTTTAGTTATATTTTCTTATAAATTAAAAGATCAATAGATATTTACAACACCAGATCACAAAGTCTAAAAACTAATGTATTTTATTTTGTTATATAATTTAAGTAATAGTTGTTAATTAAGTTATTTTTAACAAAAATATTTACCAAAGATTGTTAATTTATTTTACTTGCTGCTATTACCTAACTAAAATACTCATTTAGTTAAAATAAAATAAAATAACAATGTTTGGTGAATATTTTTTTATAAAAATAACTAAATCAATAGTTGTTTGTGTTATAAAAAACAGTTATATTTTGAAAATTAAAGATATTGATATAACGCTACCAACACAAAGTAGATAAAGTTATGTAAAGCCAAGGCCGTGGCTGGAAATTTACTTTGGAAGGAGCGGGTCGATCTCTGGGCTAAATGATTTTGATTATTAATAAAATAAATAGCCACGTGACCTAGTTGGCTTATATCATTAGTACTTGGAGGACCGAGCTTCGCTCGTTTTTTTAACAACGCCATCTATTTTAAAGTAGCTTAAATGTTGCTGTGTCGGTAAATAAATTTTTTTCTTTACGCTAATAGACGTCAGAAAGAGTCATATTTTTAAGAGAGGTAGGGCACTGCAAGTACTCGCTCGAATAAGCCACCCGAACAACTAAGCAGGGCATAGCGAGTACTTGCTCGAATGAGCGGCCCGAACTGGGGAAGTACCTCCACCTTACAGAAAACCGCGGCCATAATAACACTAACATTGAGTAGTGTTGTGTTCCTGGCGGTGAGTAAGGTTGCCAGAGCTCTTTGAGGATTCGCTGCACGGACAGCGGAGGACCGGCGGTGCTTGTTGCTGTCATACTCGGCATAGACGCGGCGTGCTGGTTCGGCGGTCAGGGAGACCTGATGAAACGGCTGACCGCTGGCCGCCCGCAGGTTGAACGGGATCCCGAACCCAGGGATCACTTAATCTCCGCCCTGGGAGGCTGATTCGCCAGCCTGTGTAAAGTATCTGAAGTGGTAGTCGTGCCGGAGAAGGAGACCGGAGTGGACCCGGCTACTACAACAGAGGGGGATCAGGGGCCCTTCCGCCCGCCGTGCCAGCAACCGTATCATCTGTGGCGAGCTTCGGCAGTCTTAGAACCGCACCCTTTGCCCTCTATGCTGTCTGTGCAGTGAATCCTCATCCTTAGTCTTAGTAACTTTTTTTTATATATATTATGGCCAGAAGACAGAAAAAGAAAAGAGTTTGCACAGCGGCTACTCCATCCACATATAATGTGGATTTTTGCAACATCAGGGGTATTCACGCAAATCTTAACGCAGTCCACCACCATCTCGAAACTGCGCAGCCGACCATTCTTTTTCTAACGGAGACGCAGATATCCTGCCCGGCCGACACATCATACCTTCATTATCCCGGCTACAAACTCGAACACAATTTTATGAGTCGTGCCGGTGTATGTATGTTCGTCCGGGAGGATATCTGCTGTCGCCGCCTTCATAGCCTTGAAGACAGGGACCTGTCGATATTGTGGGTGCGCGTAGATTACGGCGGCCACACTCGTATCTATGTGTGCCTATACAGGTCTCATAGCGGTGACACGGACGTAACTCGACTCTTCACGCACCTGAGTTTGACGACTGACAAAGTTCTAGAGCAATATCCCACAGCAGAACTAGTTATTTTGGGAGACTTTAACGCCCACCATCGCGAGTGGCTCAGTTCTCGAACCAATAACTATGCTGGGATATCTGCTCATGAATTTGCTCTGACCTATGGTTTCTCTCAGCTGGTACTTTCTCCAACGAGAATACCAGATATAGAGGAACATACGAGCTCCTTACTGGACCTTCTGCTGACTACTCGTCCGGACGGGTACTCCGTCTCAGTGGATGCGCCTCTTGGCTCCTCGGACCACTGTCTCGTTCGGACTCAAGTGTCATGCACACAACCTGATCCTTCTGGGCCAACTAACTGGCGTCGTGTGTGGCACTATAAGTCGGCAGACTGGGATGGATTGCGTGAATTTTACGCATCGTACCCGTGGAGGCAGATCTGCTTTAACTCAGAAGATCCTGACGTCTGCGCAGCCGCAGTCACTGAGACAATCCTTGCTGGTATGGAATGCTATATTCCTAACCCGCGAGTAGCTGCCGGCGTCAAAAAACGACCGTGGTTTAATAGGTCTTGCAGAAAAGCTAAAATTCTTAAGCAAAATGCATATGAGGCTTGGACCACGGCTCGTTATAATAAGGATCCGAATATTTCTGAGTTAAAACGCAAATTAAATGCTGCCTCGAGGTTCAGTAAGAAAGCAACTGCCAGAGCAAAATTCCAATTCATCGGCAAAATAGGTGGGCGACTTGCGAGCTATCCTTCTGGGAGTCGTGCTTTCTGGTCGCTTGCCAAAGCTGCCGAAGGGAACTTCTGCCAGTCGTCGTTACCACCACTGCGAAAGACCGATGGTGACTTGGCCCATAGTGCTAAAGAGAAAGCCGATCTACTGGGCAGTCTCTTTGCCTCGAACTCGAATATGAACGATGAAGGCGCTGTACCACCTACTATACCGTGGTGCGGTAAGTCCATGCCGGAAATCTCCATAACGCAGCGGGAGGTCAGGCGGGCGTTGCTTTCTCTAGACGTTCATAAGTCGAGTGGGCCAGACGGTATACCAGCAGTGGTGCTTAAGCAGTGTGCTCCTGAGTTATGTCCTGTACTCACGCGCCTCTTCGCGCTTTCCTACCACACTAGGCAATTTCCGTCTACATGGAAGACTGCGAATGTGCACCCGGTGCCCAAAAAGGGCGATAGATCAGATCCATCGAATTACAGGCCTATCGCTATTACCTCTCTCCTCTCTAAGGTGATGGAGCGTGTGATCAACACACAGCTTCTAAGATACCTAGAAGTACACGATCTGGTCAGTGACCGTCAATATGGCTTTCGCCACGGTCGCTCGACTGGTGACCTTCTAGTGTATCTCACACACCGATGGGCACTAGCCATTGAGAGTCAGGGGGAGGCATTGGCATGTAGCCTGGACATAGCGAAGGCGTTCGATCGGGTCTGGCACCGCGGTCTTCTATCGAAGTTGCCATCTTACGGAGTGCCCGAGGGTTTGTGCAAATGGGTGGCTAGCTTTTTGTCCGGCAGACGCATACGAACTGTAGTTGACGGTAGTTGCTCTGATAGCATGGACATTAATGCTGGTGTCCCGCAAGGCTCTGTGCTGTCTCCTACGCTGTTTCTACTGCATATCAATGACATGTTGGACATCAACAACATACATTGCTATGCAGATGACAGTACTGGAGACACTTTTTACACGGGTCGTGCAAACATCCCTCGTTCCGTTGTGGAGGAAAACCGCGGAGAACTTGTGTCTCAAATCGAGACGGGGACGGGTAAACTTGGTCCGATTCAACCCTACAAAGACACAAGTGTGCGCGTTCACCGCTAAGAAAACTCCATTCACTGTGGTCCCACAATTCCAGAACACTCCCCTCTCCATCTCCAAGAGCATTGGGATCCTTGGTGTCGACATCTCCAGCGATGTTCAGTTCCGAGATCATTTACAAGATAAGGTAAAGCTGGCGTCCAAAAAACTTGGTGTACTCAACAGAGCGAAGCAGTACTTCACGTCGGGGCAAAGGTTGTTACTTTACAAGTCGCAAGTTCGGCCCCATATGGAGTACTGCTGCCATCTCTGGGCAGGTGCACCCGGATACCAGCTTGACCCTTTTGACTCGGTTCAACGACGGGCTGTGAGAATTGTCGACGATCCCAAACTCACTTGCGGTATCGAGCCCTTAAGTCTGAGGAGAGACTTTGCCTCACTGTGTGTGTTCTACCGCTTGTACAATGGGTTGTGTTCTGAGGAATTGTTCGAAATGATGCCCACGGCTACTTTCTACCATCGCACCGCTCGCCATCGGCAGGGAATTCATTCTCACACTTTAGAACCTAAATGGTCGCGTACAGTGCGGTTTCAGAGAAACTTCCTCCCGCGAACGCTTAAGTTGTGGAATGAGCTCCCTGCCAAGGTTTTCTGCAAGGACTACAGTATGGAGTTCTTCAAGAAAGAAGTTATTAGATTTCTGAAGGGTCAGCAACGCGCAAGTGATACCCCTGGTGTTGCAAGCGTCCATAGGCTACGGTGACCGCTTACCATCAGGCGGGCCGTAAGCTTGTTTGCCACCTTAGTGGTATAAAACAAAAAAAAAAAAAATATTTTTCAGTTTATCATTGCCTGAAAACACGGATAAAACAACGTTTTCTAAAAATTAAACCTAGCTAGATCGATTAATCGCCCCCGAAACCGCCTGCACACAAACTTCATAGAAATCGTTGGAGCCGTTTCCGAGATTCAGATTACAAATATATACATATGTACAAGAATTGCCCGTTTAAAGAATATTAGATAATTCGACCTCCTATACTCATCCCGATATGCCCCATGGGTCATCGCTTTAGCTAAACATCAGTGATCCGTAGATAGTTTAATATATTTAGTAAATATTATAAATAAATAAATAATAAATAAATATTTAGCTCCTACCCGGCTTTAATTTTTCTGTAATTTGTTTTAGATTTATTGCTCACGCACTGCTCATACATACTCTGTAGATATTATTCAAATTTTTGTCTTGTAAATAGATATGGGCTAATCGTTTTCTTATTGTATCGCAATTGTTCTAAATAGGTATGAACTTAATTATTTCATTTGAGTATTAGATAAAAAGTAGGTAGTAAATAGTCAAATAATTTATTGATAAGTAGGTACTAAAAAATGTAACAACTGAATAAGGGAAAGGCACTGATTTCTGAAACACAGGATTTATTCCTATCTCAGGAATGAGTGACTCCAATATACCGTTGTACATTTATCTTTCTAATAGAACTCTCATTGTCATGTCAAATGTCAAGTATAAAGTGTATTATCATAAAAGTTACCAAAAAATATATTGACTGTAGGAAGAAACAACCTAAAAGTTTTTCGGCGTGGGATTCCTACGGCAAAACTTTGATTATTCTAAGAGTTTGCTATAGGAAACAAGTAGCAAGCAAGCTTTAGCTGTAGGTATGGTCCGATTAATTTAAATTCGTTTACAGTTATTCCCGCGGGAACTTTATAATTTTTTGGGACAGAAAGTAGCCTATGTCTTTTTCAGTATCTTCAATTATCTCTGTACCATATTTCAGTTCAATTGGATACTCCATTGCGACGTGATTGAGTAACAAACAAACAAACTTTCTCATTTATAATATTAGTAGGAATAAAGTACTAGTTAATGTTTATATTAAAAGGGTAGCTTGATGAACTTAGAAATATATAACCTCAAATCTTGTCTTCCGTGTAGGATCCTTAAGGTGGTAAACATTTTCTGACCGCGACCGTACAAACATGAGAGTAAATATGTACCAAATAAGTACCTATTTTATCTACCAACAGGAACACAGCTAAACCTATATATAAGTTTGTTACTGGTAAATTGAACCATCAACGCCAGCCACGATATTGGCTGGTATTGCTAAAACCTAATACAGGGATTTTTTATGTCGCACACTGCGGCAGTAAGTGTCGGAGCTATCCGATATTTTTTCCCCTAATGTCATAGAAGGGAATAAAGGCAAAATTGGTAACCGAAAAAATTGTATAAACAAATACTGGTCAAGTGCGAGTCGGACTCGCGCACCGAGGGTTTCCTACCACCACAGAATGCACGAGCCCGATTCGCACTTGGAAAGTTTTATTATTTGTCTTTTAACTGTAGACCTCGCACTACAATATTTATTGTTTAAATTACCGTTTTTATGTTATCGAAAGAAACGTGACCCTTAAATTTTTTTTTTTTTAATAATGCAAATTATTGGAAAATCCGCCACAAGAACATATTATGAAAAAATTCCGGCCTACCTTTCAGTCTAAAATATAAAGCTTAAAATTTTTTTCATCCCAAAACTGTTAAGCGAGCGAGCGAGTATTGATGTAATAATTGTGAAATTATAACGCAGTGACATACAGACAGACGGACGGACGGACATGACGAATTTATGAGGGTTCCCTTTCTTGTCATTTGGCTACAGAACCCTAAATAGTTTACTGAACATTGAGCTAAGCGTCCATTACCTAGATACTTTATTTTATACTAACCGTAACATTATAGTCAAGATTGTAAGTGAGTTACGTTAAAAGTATTATATTAGTGCGATAGACTGACCTCTATCATACTAGACTGAACTGGGTGTGCTTTTACAGCTATTCAGTGGCAAATTAATATAAATTGTTCAGTCTGCTAGGGTAATAAATGTTAGTGGTGCGACAACCATACTGTTGTCATAGAGTATAGAGCAACCCGCATCAGGATGTGTATTACTCTATGGCTGTAGTAATAAAAAAAATAACGTGTCCTATGTAAACTCAAATTTTTTTATCGCCTTATTTTGTAAACAAAATTCTAACCTCAAAATCAAAAAAACTATGTAAATGTCAAACACATTACTTTTAATTTTTTTAATTTCCTTATTGTTTTAATACGAAATTTAGCTGCGTTGATTTTTAGCACGAGCACTTTCACAACTAACATTTTTTAATAATAAATTTTGCACTACGACTTAGCAATAATTTTAGAGTAGGTAATAATTATCTTAAACAAAAATTATACAAATTTACACACAAAAATTTTTTTTTTTTTTATTGTAAAAAAAAATCGATCGAAATATGTATGATTTAAGTAAAATGTTTAAATAATTTCTATCTGCTTTATTATTATCTATCTGAAATTAAGTTTTGGTTTTCTGTCGTGTCTTTAATTCTGGTAGTTCTTTTATTAAAATGTTATGCAAAATATTATACAAAAACTTTAACTATCTTCCAGTAGGCACATTGTTTTACGACTTTGTAACAACCCAGACAGCAAGTCTGTAAACTAAAAATATTATTTATTCTATGAGCGTTTTTTCCTTCAGACCGAGCATAACTCTTTTTAATTCATTGTAATTTCTCCAAGTTATTCTACAAATTAAGATTCAGCTTAGATATGTTGGACAAAGTATGTACAAGCCTTTTAAGATAAAACAAAATTATCTAGCTAGAAATTTATGAAATGAGAATGTACATTTTGAAAGAAATATCTATTTCAGTATATGTGATTGATAAAGCATAAAAATATCACAAGTGGACTGGCTGCAAGTCTGCTCTACTTAGATTTTTGTTTATCTGCATATCATTATTTTTGAAATAATGATGTGCATATAAACAAAATAATAACGTTATAATATAAAAAAATAATAAAATAATAATCTGAAAATGACGTTACTGATAATATTTGCCAAAAAGTGGAAGTCAAAGAATCGCAAACTTAAGGGATATTTGCAGAGTAATATATATGTCTTCGTTGCAAAACAATTCTGTGCAGATGGTGGTAATGTAAAATGATAGTATGCAAAATATTCTTTTCAATGCAGTTTCTCGTAATGTCTTCTTTTTATGTAAAAAAATTACGAGGAAAAAGATTTGTAAAAATACACTAAACACTGAATTCTTACGTGTGAAATAAAGTATTTTTTGATTCTTAAGACTTGCACCATACACCATGGAGTAGGTATGCAAGGAAGTTTTGAAGTTTTAATAATAAAATGTCTAAGTCCTCCTTCGTCTGTTCAACTATCTCTCTGTGCCTATCTACTGTCTTCAAATATTGAAGCTTAATTAAATACTCCGTTGTAGCGTGGTCGTGCAACAAACTTAAAAACTTTCACATTTTATACAAATATATACTAATATTATAAATGTGAAAGTGTTTCTGTCTGTCTATCTGTTTGTAATCTTCATTTTTGAAAAATGTTAGAATATATACACACACACAGACATATATATGTATATATTCTGATTAAACTCATAATTTCAATAAAAAAACCATAAAATCCATACATTGTTTACACGATACGAGAATTTGATTATTTCATACTTTGTAGTAATAATTCGAAATCCTCAACCACTGTATATTGTGATAAATTAGAAGAGTTACAACGCTGGTTCACCCTGGACTTTACGCTGAACGATCCCTAATTTTAAAACGACTGCATAGTGGTTTTTCGTTTATAAGAAATAGTAGAAAAGATTATAATAGAGGATATTGCATGTCAGAAGATTTGAATGCAATAAGCGTTATTTTAAAACACAGTTTTTACGACTATTGGTGAAGACTGAAGTTCGCAGGGCTGTAAAATGGCGCATTTGGCTCGAGGCCAGTTTTGCGATAGGCGGCCGGGTTACACTTGTGAGTAACGGCATTCCACTTCACTGCACTTTTCTTCATAAAAGAATCATATTGAATATTTCTTGGCATATTGACACTCTGAGTAATATGACCATATTGACCTGATATCTGACCATTTTGCTCGATGCTCGGGCTGCGCGAAATTCTGTTATATCTTTTCAGGGACACCTGTGTCAAAAATCATATCACCCCCTTGTTCTTTAGCGTCGTAACGAAAAAATACTCCGGAATCTATTCCCTTGGGTCAAATTCGATCGGGGTGAGAAGTATTATATGTCCTTCTCCCTGTTTTAAAAATTAGGTCAACTGAATACTCCTTTGATATGTCAAGGAAAAAAAAAACAAATAAAAATTTAGGACTAGAATATGTTGAAGGTACCTATACTTAATTGGTAAATTCCCTTTTTTATTGTTTTATCTTGTCATAATGTGTATTCTCAATAAAAACTTTTAAACAAAACAAAAAACAACCGTGAAAAAAATTAAAATCAATGTAAATATAATTTTCATAGCAAAGGTGCAGTCAAAAGATTGAGTTCGAGCCAGGACTTAAACCTGCAAAAATCCTTAGAGTCCGTGTATATGCTCTACTAATGTAGCTATCGAGGCACAAGTCTGGACAATGAAAATCCCAGCTTCATCATTACTATGCTAATATACGCTCGTTACGAAAGTCACATACAACTAACTAGTGTCTTATAAATTCCTAGTAAGTACTTCAATTTTATTAATATACAAATCTTTAGAAACTTTATGTACCTACAAATTAATTATGAAGTTTATTTTAATTTATTCCAATTATTATTATGTCGTAACACGAAATTTTAAGGAGGTACTTACTGGTTAAGATCTTTTTTGCAAGTTAGTATCGTCCATAAAGTTGCTGGTCGAAAAGCCAGGCTTTGCAAAAAAATGACATTACTGTACTTTCAAAGAGAATATAATACTACGTTGTACTTTGATAAAGTTAGTTATTGCTATAACGCTGTTGGTTTTTTATTAAATGAATAACATTCAATGAAAAAAATAACAAGGTTATTGAAGCATGCTACCGGAATAATATAACGATCTCGAAATGCTGTGATCAAACGTATATAGCGGGATGAGGCTGAATTACAAGTTTTCTTAGCTTCATTGAACCCGTTTCATATTATGAAACAAAACTAAGGGTTTCCGCAGACACGGTTCCGTTAATAAATGTCTCTTAATCTTTGTTGGTTTTTGAAGGTTTGAAGAAAGAAGAAACGATCGCATATTTCCTATTTATTAATTTTGAGTTTAATTTTGACTGCGTCCCATTGCTTTATTTTTGGATTAAAAATAAACAATTAAAAGAAGTATTCTTTGTTGAGTATTTTCTTAAATAAAAACCGTGAGTCATGCATCTTAATGTAGAGATTACCACATTAAGGCGCATATAGCAGCTAACTACCACTGCCATTAAATTTTTTTTTTTTGGTACAAAACATATTTCAAAAATGTACTCAATAGACTCACAATAGTACTCAATGAACTTAATAGAACTTATTACTTTAATTAAAATGTCTAGTGCTAGATAGTTGCCATATGCGCCTTAAGCTTACTATAATTATATTTTGTAAAAGTACCTATTTATTAAAAATCAAAGACTAAAAAAACTGCCGAACCGGCCTCGTTCTGCCCAATTTAATATTGTCTCATTCGTTATACGTCCTACTGATGGCCTCTTAGAAAAAAGAAGCTTAGGCCACAGCGTATGTGCCTTGGTCAGCTAAAACTTAAAATAGGAGCAGAATTTAAATTAAATTTACATCCATATCCTAAAGCAATACAGTTATATTAATTATCAGTTCAATGCGTATAGTTTCTGTTGAAATTCTTGTGATGTGGTTGGTTCAGTAGTTTCTTGTATTGTCAATATTTGCCGAGCTTTTGATTTTCCATATATCAATCTGGAAACAGTTGTTCATAATGCTATATTAATAACTGATTCAATAAGATGAGAGGTTATGTTTAACAACATGAAACAAGTAAAGTTTGACAAATTTAAACCTGACTACAGAATTTACATACAAACATATCAAATACGACGTGTTTGTTTAGTTATATTAATTTCGAATTGCAATATTAACTTTTATATCGAGATAATGCAGGCAAAGCAGTGAGTAACAGTAGTATTATAATGTATGTGTTTGAAATATGGAAATTAAGTTACTTAAAGAAGCCATTTTTTTGTTATCCTCTACGGCACATTTAAAAAAATATGTCAACAGGTATTTATGTCTTGTAGGGAACCCTATATTAAACTTACTGTGACTTATTTGACGCCTATAACCAGCGGACCTTACCCGGACACAAATACATATATATTACTGTTTTTTTGTAAATACATACATATTTTACATAGAAAACACCCAATCTCAAGTCAAACACAAATAATAAATATTTGTCTTGTGCGAAATACGAACCCACGCCCCACGACTCAGCAGTCGGGTCATTGCCCACTAAGCCACGGAGACAACTGTTTGTTGACTTAAAGAAATGAAAACAAGATTTTTTTGTTAAAAGTCATCGTTTTATCGTTTTGAAAAAAAGATTGGCTGCCATTAGATAGGTCAAAATATTCAAACCCCTTTCCCCATGCATTCTATCATATGTTTTTTAATGAAACATAATGTTTTAAAACATTGTTGGGCCAGACTATCGGAATAGCGGCGTAATGAGCTGGGTACCAATGGTAAAGTTGTTGAAACTTGTCTACGTTCGGAATCAGACGTAAAGTTTTCTTGGTTACGTCGAAGCGCTTCAGGAATACCTACTCAATTTTGTTCCCAACATTTTAGTTTAGTAATCTTCTGATAAGATGGGATGGCAGCTACCTATTTGTATTTGATAATACAGTAGACATTCTTACTTGGCATCGTTTAACAATTATTGGCTACAAATAGACCACGTTTATCTAAGTAATTTTTTTTTCGTTTAAATCAAATATCACCATTTTTATTTTTATATAGGTACAAGATACCTATATGTTTGGTAAAGATAAGTGTGTTACGTCACTCATGACAGTTACCTTGGTCTTGGCTTGCCGGAACGCACGTCTCGGCAATGCGAATATTTCAGTGCTTACAGATGCGCGGTCGGCGTTAGACGCACACACGCGGTTGCGCGGTTCGCTATACGCAACGACAAGCTTTAAATGTAAATTGTTCCCTATTGTTTTCCAGATTGTATAGGGGGCACACCATGAGCAGCGTTAAAAGTCCTCAATTCTGTGCGGGATTCAAGTAGTAGCAAGTTACTACTTGGGAGTTACTATTAATACCTAAATATTTATATTTCTACATATTTATATATCTCTATAAATACAGATATGACTCCAAGAGACTTATAAAATTCCATTACATACATTTATCTTACAAATACACAAAATCTTCATAGGATTAAGAAACAATATAAATATACATACATAGAAATAATCTTTCTTCGTTTATGACACCCTCAGCAGGTTAGAGTTTTTGTAGCAAATATATCATATATGCTATAACTACATCATCAAAGTAATTAAATATTATCATAAATTCACATACTCGTATGCATAATGGAAAATTTATCATACATGCCATATATATGGCTATTTCATCAATATGAATAAATACATTCATAGTAAGGATGCAGTCTCAAGACCTAAAGATAGTTCTATGGTAGAGCGCTAACACGGAATGTAAGGGTTATAGGTTCAAGTCCTTGCTCGATACAAATAAATAATAAAATAGGTAAACATAAATATAAACCCACACAGACATATGTATATATACATATATACATATTCATAAATGTACAAATACATAGTAAATAATTTATAAAATAAAGCTATAGGTAAAGTAGATAGGTTCTATCTGTTGCATACTCTTGTGAACACAACCATCGTTGACGTATACCTATAGATTGGTCACTGGTAGGTAGTTATTTTGTTTAGTTTTTATTAAGTATATCAAGACAAAAAAACAATATTTGACAGCCCTAACGTCTTATATGTTCTGTGGCCCTAACCGTATTTTGAGTTTAAATTTCGTGAACAGTGGTCAGTAAGTAAGATGACAGCCTTACCGGACGCGCTTTAAATACTCTGCTATAATATCACTGACTATATAATGCTATACTAGATCAAGCAGTTGCCGTAAGAATAGAGAGGCAGAGTAAAAGCTAATATGTGTACAAATAGCAGTTAGAAACATAAACTTCAACTATTATTCCGCCACTAGCAGTTCCGGGGTTAGCAGTGATAGCCTATTTTACGAAACTAACGCGCTGTTTTATGAACTTGCTCGCGGCTGTTTAGATTTATGTCAGTTATAAATGTTGTGTACGTGTCGATAAATATATGTGAGATGGCTTTACGTCGCTACGGGTCAATTAATCTAGATAGAATTGGGTTCAAAATTTTTGAAAACAAATATAGAAAAGGCGACGAATATTGTGTTGACGATGACATATAAATACAGAATAAAAGTTTTAAGTGAATCATACTTATATTATCATACTAAACGTAAAAAATAGTGATTCTACAGAGAACAGCCTTTAGGTAGCTAATTAACAGATATGTATCAGTTGCAGAATGTAAACCAACAATAGGTAGGAACCTACATAATCAAAAAACTTTTTTGCCAAATATTATGTGCTACCTCAGTAATTAGACTTATGCTTGACGTTTCTTAGATAAAATACAAATCTGTTTTTCTGTGCGCTAGATCGACTCACACTTGACGATTTTCAAGTATAAAGCCTCCATCAAGATTCAAAGTAGTCTCTCTGAACCAAAGAAATATCAAAAGGGTTTCTATTTAAGTGTAAAACCGAAGGCGACCTAAAATGCTAATGCTCCAATTCTTTTCCTTACACTTTTTTTAGTGTTAAGTTAATGCTTTATAATTCATCATTTCCATTTGTCAGTCCGCTCTATGTCATAGCCTGAAATACCGTCACGAATTCGTCAGTCCGCCCTATATCACAGCCTTATATACAGTCACGCATTTGTCAGTCCGCCCTATTTCACAGCCTTATACACCGTCAGGCATTTTTCAATCCACCCTATGTCACAGCCTTATATACCGTCACGCATTTGTCAGTCCGCCCTATGTCACAGCCTTATATACCGTCACGCATTTGTCAGTCCGCCTTATTTCACAGCCTTATATACCGTCACGCATTTGCCAGACCGCCCTATGTCACAGCCTTAAATACCGTCATGAATTCGTCAGTCCGCCCTATATCACAGCCTTATATACCGTCACGCATTTGTCATTCCGCCCTATGTCACAGCCTTATATACCGTCACGCATTTGGCCATTTCATAATTAGTGTTCCGCATCAATTTTTTTAAAAAAATGAGCACTTAATATCTTTATGAACCATTCGTCACGGGTAATCTTAAAGTTTATGACACAAAAAATAATTGGTGAACAAATGATAGACATTTTCCATGTCAAATTGACATTTTTCCAAGTTTTTTAGAGTTGGTTGCTTAATATGTCAATCCGCATTTTTTTTTAATAATTTGGAGCGCTTCAATTTCTGTTGATCGAAACCATAAAAAATAATATTACAATTTTTTGACATATAATTTTAATCCAAAAACAATTTAACCCTGTGGCAATTAAAAATATTAAACAAACTACTATTAGAACTATTTATAAAAGGTATTAATAAATATCACGATAAAAAATACGTCCACTGAAAATGAAACTAATAAAATTTAAGCTTCTATTACAATAAAATTCAAAGAAGTTTCTAGTTTTCGAAGTAGCACAAAAATTTTTGACATAATAACGAAAACAAAATTAAACTTCAGCTGAAGGCTTACAAAGTTGTGATCGTGAATATTTATAGGTCTGAGTGAAAATCGAGAGACGGATTGGTTCATTTACAATTTAGATTTATAATTAAAGCTAGTTTAGACCTTTTCTAAATTACGCAGATAATCATTATTTTTAAAAGATATTTAACATTTTTTCTAGATGACGTTAGCATCAATATATAAGAACAGATTATGTTCCTGATTTTACTACCGACTAAAATAAATAAGATATGAAAGACTTATACATAACTGGCATTCAGAAATAATTATCATAATATTTCAACCACAGACTACATAATACTTTAAAAATATGTCATCATCTCTTGAACACATACCAGCTGTGCTACTTACCCAATTCTGTAACAGAGATCTAGCATCTGACAGAGTCCAACAGGAAAATGACGCAGGCCAAGTCTCCCTATTGCATCACGTCGATTGATGCACACATCCCTTCAAACAAGCTAGTTGAATTGGTGGAATACTGCAAACATAACAAAACGGACCTGATCATAGCCGAAGACTCCAATGCCCACCACGCACTTTGGGGTGCGAATAGACAAACAAAAGAGGTAAGGTTCTTCTTATTTTTATTTTCAATTAATCTCAATTCTCTCAACAGAGGGTCTGAACCAACCTTGGTTATCTCAAGATACCTCGTAATTTGCGTTAAATTTTTAAATATTTGATGTATTAACGATAATCGAAGTTAACTTTTCAAGTAATGAACATTCAATTAACGGAGTTATCTTTTTAATAAAGCTTCGCCCACCTCTAGTGCTTGATAAAAGATTTTATTCCGACAGTGTGTTCCCACGGGAAATCTGCGTGAAAGCTTGCACAACAACTTTTATAAAAAAATTGGGGCAATCGTAAATTTTATTTGTAACGGGGCAAGAAGTGTATGTAAGTTCATGAATTAATGAAAGTTTGAAATACGGCAAGTTTTTCAATTGAGTTTTATGAGCTTAAAACGTAATTAAAAATTTTACAACACTCCCTGTGCTGCCGGAGTAACGATGAAATGTTACTTTATTCAGAGTTATTAAGCCTGATTTACTATGGCTTATCGATAACTTATGTTCTTTCGTTAATGCATTTTTGATTTTCATGTGAACTTTTAACAAAAGTAATTAAGTATGTACAAATCCAAACGCATAGAAGTTTTCAAACACTGAACAGTGACACATTAGGATTTTGGCTTCATTGTATTTTTCATTGATTATTATTTAGGAATATATTATATAAGTATTAAGTTGTAGCGGACCATATCGTACCGCTACAAGCAAGACTGACGTCACGTGTACTACATCGCACTATCAAAGTTTCTTTGACAGATCAGTATATATAGAAACCGAAGCGCCAAGTTAAATAGACCACGGCGGTCCCCAGTCAAAAAAAAAAAAAAAAAAGTTTAAAAGACCACGGCGGTCCCCAGTCAAAACACTTCGCTTGGCAGTAGATCCCCTCTTTACCGCCGCTCCACATATTGCTTCCCTACCCTTTTTTTCGAAGATAATTCCATTTACGGACCTGCCCACAGCTGGCTAGGCTGCGGACGTGTGTGAGACTCACCCTTTATCGAACAATATCAGGGAATACCCACTAAAACTCTCCGGTTACTTGCTTGGCCCATAGTGGGGACAAAGTGGGGTCCTATTTGATTTCACCACTTGAGCTACCTACCCCTACCTTCCCTGGCAGGTAATGTGTTGTTGTAATTGACAACCAAGTCTAAGGCCATATTTTCTACTTCAAAAAATTTAGTCGAGTGAATCTACTAGCTCAATACGTCCGCATAACCCGCACGGGTTAAGAACGGACGACTATGGCCTAAGCTCCCTTTCTTTAAGGAGAGGATGTATTGTGTTCCTACAGTGGGGACGTAGGTAGGCAGCTGCTAGAACAACTAATTGGTATAATATTTTGTTTAAATTTAACGATATGCAGCAAGCTATTTTCTAGGCTACAAAGTTTAAAAAGGGGAGTAAGGTTATCGATCCCACAAGTTTAATTATAAAATACTGCTACATTTAAGGACTTACCGACTGTGACAGTTATTGTGTGATACAGCGAAGTTATCTCAAACGTGAGCCAGTGTGAGCGTTTCCAGTGTGACTTCAGTGTGCAAAGTTACGTTAATGGTTTTTCGTTAATACATCTCTACTTGTTTATTTTCGTTATTTTGTTTCTACAAAGAGAGACTTTTGTTTTACCGCTTATTCCCGCAAGTAATTAACGACGACATCGTCTCATAAGAGTAGTAGCGTGCTGTTGAATCCCATCAAAAACATAAACGTGAAAATATACATTTGCTTTATAGGCGTTAAGTTAAAATCGGCGTTGTTAAACTGAATTATTTTGTTTTATTGTTAAAGTAAATTAAATTATCTTGGTTTATTGTTAAATAATAAATATAATATAATTTAAAATTACAAACACATATTGGTAAAATATAAAGCAATTATCGCTGAAAATTATTATCTATATATCTGTATTTTTACGTCCATGGACCTTATTGGGAATAGAAGTCTCTCGAATTCCAGAGTACGAATAGCTCGAGACTGTTCCCAAAAAGCACCCTAATCTCACTTTATAAAGGAACAATGGACTATCTCGCTTCTAAGCAATTCTATAAGTCGTTTCACTAATCATTAGAAATCGTTTCGAACGCAAATCTAGTAAATTTCAGCCTAAGAAACCAGTCAGTTTTAAATAAGGTTTTGTACCACAGATAGATATGCGCTCAACCAAATTACACAGATGATAGCAGACTAAATTTATTGACCTCTTTACATCGCATTGAGACGTCGCTATATATACCCGAACAAAGACTAAAATCTATATTTTATGTCACTTTAGCCATTTTTCGCGCCACTGCAGGGGCTCTGGCCTCTATTTGGAGAAGAAAGGCTTTTGCCATAGTTAACGGTCACCGCAGGCTATAGACGCTTGCAACACCTCGGGCATCACTAGAGTAACACATAATCCCATTCTGTCCTTAGAAAATCCTGAGAAAGGCAGCCCGAAGTAGGTGGATGAGATAACCCTAAGCATGGTACGGCAGTTTGCCTTGCCTTCGAGACTTACCCCCGTACTGCTGTGCCTTTTGCAGCGGAATAATGCGAAAAAGTCGACACCCACGTAACTACACAGTTTACTAGGCATGGTACAGCTATTTACTTTTTCGATATCTTTAGATATTTCAGCTTATTTGTTTAGGTTCGCTCGCATGATTCCGATCGCTTCCCTTCGACCGATACGAAAATCACCCGGTCATGAATTCTGTACGGAGTGAGCTGTTTCTTGCCGTCCCCGCCGTCGCATATTCGAACGTAAAAAGATTTATTTACATGCCCATCTAACAAAAATAAGAAGAACAATAAATTGAAGCCAATCGTGGTCATGTATTGAAAATTCGGAAATTCCATAGAGAATAGCTTCGTGATCGAAGCTTTGATGAAAAAAGTTGTCATTTGTTAACCTGAGCTTCGAATGGAGATGAAAAAAGTTTTGAGTATTCACATAGGGAAATATTACGACGGAAAAAAAGGTGTGGAAACTGGTTTCAAAAGTTTCAGTGCAGCAAATAAAAGGTTGAGTACTTGTGGGTGAATTTTTCAACCGATCAGTTTAGCCCTTTTTTTTTTGTAGTTATGGGATAAACAGGTTAAAATAGATAACATCTTTCCTTTTAAGAATATTTATTGTATAGGTACGAATTAGAAGTCTGTATGAGCATAAGCTCCGGAAAATTATTGGCGAAATCACCGGAGAAAAACCTTTTTTTCTTTTCGTTTTTTTCTTCTATTTTTTGTTTATTTTTTATTTATTTCTTCTTTTATTTTTATTTTCTAACAGCAGCCCCTCATTTTACGATATTATCTTTTTTTTCTTTCGTTTTTGTCTTTTTTTCTTCTTTTTTATTTTTCTGTTTTAAGCAACACCACTCCAAAACGGATAATTGTGATTTACGACTTAATGTTTATAATCTATAATATACTATATATATTTTTATAATCTCTTTTCATTTTCGTTTTTTTGTTTTCCTCTTCCTTCTTTTCGTTTTTTTTTAGGTTTTTCTTGTTAGTTTTAAAATTTAATTCAAACAGTTTTCGGAAAGTTCAAAACGAAAAAAAATCAGCCCTAAAATTATATTGCTCATGTTTCATTTTTATTTTAGATAAAAGTTTTTACACAATAATATTTTTTGATTTATATTGTATAAAACTAGCTTTTTACTATATGTTTCTATAGTAAGCTATGGTTGTTACAATAAATAGGTTATAATTGTTCCTGTGGGAACTATTGAATTTTCCGAAATAAATCCTATGTGTTAATTTAGAGTATAAGATTCTTCCTTTCCAAATTTCAACGAAATCAGTTCAGTTTTTGTGACGTATTGTAACAAATATACTCACAAACATTCGCATTTATTTTATCAGTAAGATTCTGAAAATATCTATTTTTTGCGAGATGTCTACGACAGAAAAATCGATGTACGTAAAGTATCGTCACAGATATAGGTTTTCGACTCGGATCCTTTGGGAACGAAACCCTTAAAGTAGATAATAGACCGAATACTAATCCTCAATTATACTGAGAAAAGACTAACATAAATCTAAATGCCTCAGACACAGACATATGAAAGGGTTCACATTGAATGAATTGCAAACGTCACTAGAGAGGGAACCGACGTAGGCCGTTTCCTTATTTCCCCTTTACTTTTACAGTCTCGAATACGTTTAGCTATTTATTAAAGAGGTGCAAAAAACTTAAATGTTTTTTGTAAGCCCAATCATTTACTATATTGGGGTATTAGAGAAGATAGTCACATTTTATTCAAATACATATATAATAAGACTTCCTACTGACTTACTTTTCTGGATTTCTGATTGATTTTGTTGTTTTTACTCGTCTTTATCTGCCTATGAACTTGGTGGGCATTTGCTAATGATGATGTAGTAATTGTTTAATTTAACTATAAGTGATCTTGGTAGCTGAGTCAAGGATGTGGGTTCAGACTTTTATTTAATGAACATTTGTGTTTGGTTTTAGAAAATCAAAAATAAAACTATGAACGTAATTTAGCCTTTAAAAAATCAATTTTTAGGGTTTAGAGTTTCTCACACGTAACCGTAGATTAAATTGTTTGCGGACAAATTTTTTGAAAACTGCTAGCATTGGT
Organism: Apoda limacodes; assembly: GCA_946406115.1. NCBI lineage: Eukaryota > Metazoa > Arthropoda > Insecta > Lepidoptera > Limacodidae > Apoda > Apoda limacodes. Next base: position 15,819,488 of record OX291564.1, on the reverse strand, counting down.
TTAGAAGTTGTTATGAAAAGTAAATCCTTAATTTATCAGCCCGAAGTCATGGTGACTCAAATATGTCTAAGCACGTTGAAACTAGAGTCACAAATATTCCCGAGTGTGCTAGAAATGCGAAGCCGGCTTAATTGCTCCAAAACTATTTAGTAGGTACTGAATAATGGTGTGGTTCAAATTAAAATAGTTTAGCGGGTATTTAGGTTTTAGCTCCGAAAGTTCGGGAGCCTATAATGTGGTTTAATTTATAAAAAGATATGATAAAACATTTGTGTGAAATATAAAAATACCTTTGAGGTAAAGTTACTTGTTTTTATTCGTCGCTATAATAAATCAATTATATATTTTATCAAACATACCTATTAGGCTTTGGTTTTTAAAATTTGTTTGAAACTAGCTGTGCATGTGACTTTGGTTGTCACCTTTGCTTGACATGATGTTCCCCAAATTTGTAATGTTTTACTCAGATCGATTTTTAAACCTAAAATACAAAACCCAAGAGTTTTAAGTTAAAAGGTACATTTTAAATGCGTTTGTGTGTAAAGTATTTAATAGTAGGTATTTTATGGTTAAGTGAGTAAGCATTCGGTATCTAATACACGCTAGGGGCGTGCATTACCATTCACATTATATTCCGTACGTAAGAGGACGCTAGGGGTGTGCATTACCACTCACAGTATATTTGGTACGTAATAGACGCTACGGGGGTGCATTACCACTTAAATAATATTCAGTACGTAATAGACGCTAAGGGCGTGCATTACCACTCACATTACATTCGGAACGTAATAGACGCTAGGGGCGTGCATTACCATTCACATTACATTCGGTTCGTAATACACGCTAAGGGCGTGCATTATCACTCACATTATATTCGGTACGTAATAGACGCTAGGGGCGTGCATTACCATTCACATTACATTCGGATCGTAAACATGCTAGGGGCGTGCATATCCACTCACATTATATTCGGTACTTAATAGACCCTCGGTGCGTGCTACAAGCTTACTATATATACTACTTTCTTATAACTGGCTACATATTTCTGTAGAAGCACATTTTTGAAATTTACTTTTCACTTTCCAGAATATGGAACCAGCGACGCAAGTTAGCAAGGGTAATGCTCTTTAGGATATGGCTTATTGTAGGATATGGCTTATCCTAGCAAGAGCGCGCCGTTTGGACCAATGTAAAAACTATTGAAGCATACAAAGAGCTAAAGTTTCACGTATGATAGGTGCTAGCACGTGACCGCACGTTGATAATCTCGATTTTCTCGGTTTCTTGTCGGTATAAAATTCAAATATTTATTAAGAACTATGAAAGGAACAAATTTACTTGATCATATTAATATATAATCTATGAAATAAGAATAAAGATAATTTCACTCTTGGTTTTCCAAATAATTTCAATGTAAGCCCAAGAATAGAGTCTGTGTACTTATCTACAAAATTAATCAAATTCTTTCAATTTTAACTCTTTTGGATATGCCATCACCTTAATACTGTCATGCACAATACACCAAACTATTGCGTTTGGTTCCCAATGACTTATTAAGAGGCATATGACGCAAAAATAGACTAACTTTCATAGTAAAAAAACATCCCTGCTCCTTCTCCATTCTAAGTGACCATTTTCATTCTATCAAACTAAAGTATAACTTGAAGCTAGTAAAATTCATTCATATATTCAATAACTTGGCATCACTAGCATCGAGTTCAAGATCTCTTTAGAACTCACATAAACGTAACTTTTGCGGTGCATCCCCAGCGCAGCCCAAATTACGAAGTATCTACGTAACTTTAACGGCCCAATGTATATTTTTCATTGACCATAAAATCGAGTGACAAAACAAACAATTTTCATCTTAGTTCTAAGGAGGAAAAGTTCAAAATCATAGGACGCTTAAATGTTTACTTCGATGGGCTTTGTATGCAAAGTTCATAAATGTAGTGCAACTTCTAGAAAGTATTTCTTAACAACGACTGGGCTTATTTCTAAGTATCTCGGAATCATCATATTACTACGTAACTTACGTACGGACGTAGCTTTTGGTATGGAAAATACTTTTTTGTCTGCTTTCCCGAATAAAAAATGACTTTCTAAACTACAGTAGTCGGGCGCTTAAGACGCAGTGTGTACCAATAATAGTCCAGCAGTCACCATATGTTGTTTTAAGTGATTAGTAACAGGCTGAATCTTTGTGAGTAGGTTCGGTATAAGTAAAAGTGTATGTATTTCCTGGAATAGATATATTTTGTACCCATATTGTTCCTAAATTTATAACTGTATATTTTAAAGTAAAATTAAATGCGTAAATAATCCGAACGAACAAAATGAGTACAAAATATATCTATTCCAGGAAATACATACCACTTTTTGCGTAGGACAGTGATAAAATATTGTTTTACACTTCATTCCCGACAGGAAAAAGCTAAAACTAGTTCTTAATGAAATAAGAGAATCGACAACTTCCAAGCGTAGGACTGGGAAAACGTACCACTAAATTTGTAGGACTACATGGCTATTTCATACTTAGCTCCATACAAAACATCAGCTGGTAATAAATAAGTTTTATGACATCGTTATTTCGTAGGAAGACTGTTTTTTCTGAGTTTATTGTCCAATTATCTTAACATTTCAATAAAAAAACTTACCGGTAGTGAGAAATTTTGACACCTCACCAAATTGACATGTTTTACACCTGCGTACTAGACAAGACTTTTTTAAAATTTTGACAGTAATTTTTAATTTAGTAAAGGAAAAAATCGTTAAGAAACCTGCAGCCAAGTCAATTGATGTTGAGACACTGTAAAGAAAAAGGGCATTGCAGAGAAAATTACTTCAGTAGGAAGTTTCGATCAAGATAAATAGTATATATATATATATATATATTATATATTTTTTTAAGACGCTCTGGCTAACCCTGAGCTACAACCAGGTCACCCCGTTGCTTTAATGCAATGTGAAGGAACAGTCCTTGTTTCACCCGACTTGATTTATAAATAACTTATCTTAATAAACATACAATAACCTATGCTACTTGGGACGTAGTTTAGCTAGATAGATAGATATATTCTTAAGTACACTCCATATATTATAAAAATAAATAAATTGAAAGTACTTAATAACTAAGCCTAAAGTATACAATTAGGAGATCTTATCGTTTATAAGCGATTTCTGCCGGACAACCTTTGATGTAGGCAAAAATGTATGAATAGAAAAGGTAGGTGATGCACATAAAATAATGTTTACGAAACATAAATGATATTTAAAACTATAATTAATTAATAGTCAAGGAAATTAAATACGTTATGAATTACATTCTTATATACAATAAATACGAAACAATATTCATACATACATACATATGTTATACATAATACATATTTGCATATATATATGTTTGTATATATTCGCTAAGCTACTTACAGAGAGATTATTCCACAAAATCACTGAAATATGATTCTATTTGATTTCTAAATGTATTGAGAGATTGGCTTTTTTATGGATAACGGTAATTTATTCCACAGTTTTGTTGCATGTACGGTAAATAAATTTGCATAAAAACTAGTAACGCGGGTTAGTAATTTAAGTAGGAGATGAGTAAGAGGGTGTAAAATAGCATTTTATTATGAATAAAACAAATAAATTTTAATTTCCTGAGCGACCAGACGTTTCGATGTTTGTTACATAACTACACAGTAAATACGGAACAGAGTAAAATGAAATGAAAGGTAATCTATTTACTTACTTTTATTTTTATATTTCATTCCTAGATAAGAAAATTACTTTACCATCAAAAGATAAAAGTTAAAATATTTTCTGGAGCGCCATCCGGGAAAAGACGCGCCAATCGCTCCCTTTCATATTTTTACAGCAACCTGGTGCATCAGAATAAACAAGGAATGTCTCAGAAATAAGTCGAAATTGAGTTGTTCATAAACTGCCAACAAATTGACATTTTATGTATCACTGAACACTGATAGAATACACAGCTTGTTAGTTTGTTAAGCCGAGTAAATGTAAGCTATGGTAGCTCTTTAACTTAAGTTAGTAAATAGCTAAAGTTTAAGGAACTTAAAGATATTGTGAGCCTCTCACTTGAGCGAACTGCCAAGTTGAGCATCTCATTGTTTCGAGTGAATAAAAAACTTAGCTCTGCTGTGTATTCGATCAAAAATATAAGACAACTTTATTGACCGATGTTGACACTGCAAAAAAGTATATTTTAGTTATTTTCATAGTTTAATGATATATGGTTGCTCTTATGAGTATCCTTAGATTGATAATAAATAGAATTGCAGCTTATAAAATTACCGAGTGCTGGTAGACAGAGGCGTGAAGATACGCTTAAATTCTCCCAGGACTCCCTAAGGATCGTATGGCAGATTGCCTTGCGTTTGAGACTTTCAGGACCACCCCAAGGTTTAAATGTATTTTTATTCAGTGAATATTTGTTACCACTTACTTTAGCTAAGTTCATATGTTGTTAGATGATTTTGGGGGTGACAGCACATAGCCACAAAATAAATAATAATAATGCAAACCCGATATTGTTTACAATTCCCCTTATTCTTAATTCTTAGGGCCCTTTCCCTTGGCAAAGGAAGTATATTATTCTGTAACTGGTCTGACATTTCACCACTTATTATTTTTGAGGCCAGTGTTTTAGGACATGGGCTTTATCCACCTTAGCCTAGATACACTGCTTTCAGACGAATTGTTTCGACGACAGGCTCACCTCCTGTCACACAGGACTAAAGTGTTTGGTAAGATGAGTCTTTCCCCACATTATGGTGTGTGGGATAAGGACTGTGACTTAAACATATACTACTATGTGTATTGTAACTACAAATACCTATGACTTTATTAGAAATTAAGTTCTGTGTACCTCTTACACCAAAATGAGGTATTTTCCGATGTTTTTTCATAAAGTTAGATAAAATGACTGCCTGCTGATAGGAGGGGCGTAATTTCGAGACTCGCAAGTGACAAAAAATTATGTGATAATATTTGCCTTTGTCTTAAGTTTAAGTGTTTTCTTTGTATAATTAGTATGTAGTAACAAAAAAAATGTTAAGTCTATAAGTATTTGTATCCATTGTTTCAGCCGGAAGACGTCCATTGCTGAAAATAGGCCTTCCACATATGTTTTCGAAACGGCCGGTCCTGAGCCGCCCGTGCCCATCTGCTTCCTGCGGCTCTGACCAGGTCGACTGTCCACCTGGTAGGAGGCCGTTCCATGCTGCGTCTTCCGATCCGTGGTCACCACTCAAGAACCTTTCTTCCCCATCTGTTATCGATTCGACGAGCGATGTGGCCTGCCATTGCCACTTCAGCTTGCTAACTGTTTGAGCTAAGTCGGTAACTTTGGTTCTTCGGTATCCATTGTCTGGCACCTATAATACTAGATTTGCTCAGTTTAGGACCAGGTGGCGCTATGTGTAATGTCCAAAAATTATAATTATTATATTGCAGGTGAAGGAAGGTCAATGTCTTAAGAAAAAGTATTCCTAAAGCTCTACTTAATTAGGGCTATTCATCAATTTTTAAATGTGAAAAAAATAATAAGTATTAAACAAAGGATTATTAAATTTGCACCAACTCAAGAATAAAGAATTATTAATATACTTCGGCCATACGTAGCTCAGTTAGTTCAAGACTTCCAATATTGTTTCTTATTCTATGATAAAACATAAAACCTTTCTGAATGTCTGTCACCCACTGCACATAATTTGCTAAACCTCCTCTGTAGATACTAAAAGTAAACGTTAACCGACCAAACCAGGAAATTTCTACTAGTTTAATTATTAATTTAGTATTTGGTTACAATATTCACGCATTCGTTAGTTACAAAACACCAATATTTCACCTAAATTGCTGCTGAGAACCGCTAATGTCTCTGCGCCAACGGCTAATAAATATCATACCATTTGTTTCGTCGCGTTTGCTTTTGTTATAAATTGGAAAATAATTAAATATCAACTATATTAGTAATTGAAGTTTAGCTTAGATTTTTCCAGCGGTTCCGCCCGCCCTTAATTGGGAAATCGGCGTGGAAATTCTATGTCAACTCTTTTTTTTTTTTTTTTTTTATATACCACTAGGGTGGCAAACAAGCTTACGGCCCGCCTGATGGTAAGCGGTCACCGTAGCCTATGGACGCTTGTAACACCAGGGGTATCACTTGCGCGTTACCGACCCTTCAGAAATCTAAAAACTTCTTTCTTGAAGAACTCCATACTGTAGTCCTTGCAGAAAACCTTGGCAGGGAGCTCATTCCACAACTTAAGCGTTCGCGGGAGGAAGTTTCTCTGAAACCGCACTGTACGCGACCATTTAGGTTCTAAAGTGTGAGAATGAATTCCCTGCCGATGGCGAGCGGTGCGATGGTAGAAGGTAGCCGTGGGCATCATTTCGAACAATTCCTCAGAACACAACCCATTGTACAAGCGGTAGAACACACACAGTGAGGCAAAGTCTCTCCTCAGACTTAAGGGCTCGATACCGCAAGTGAGTTTGGAATCGTCGACAATTCTCACAGCCCGTCGTTGAACCGAGTCAAAAGGGCCAAGCTGGTATCCGGGTGCACCTGCCCAGAGATGGCAGCAGTACTCCATATGGGGCCGAACTTGCGACTTGTAGAGTAACAACCTTTGCCCCGACGTGAAGTACTGCTTCGCTCTGTTGAGTACACCAAGTTTTTTGGACGCCAGCTTCACCTTATCTTGTAAATGATCTCGGAATTGAACGTCGCTGGAGATGTCGACACCAAGGATCCCAATGCTCTTGGAGATGGAGAGGGGAGTGTTCTGGAATTGTGGGACCACAGTGAATGGAGTTTTCTTAGCGGTGAACGCGCACACTTGTGTCTTTGTAGGGTTGAATCGTACCAAGTTTACCCGTCCCCAGTCAGAGACCTGGGACAGTGTGGTCTCGATTTGAGACACAAGTTCTCCGCGGTTTTCCTCCACAACGGAACGAGGGATGTTTGCACGACCCGTGTAAAAAGCGTCTCCTGTACTGTCATCTGCATAGCAATGTATGTTGTTGATGTCCAACATGTCATTGATATGCAGTAGAAACAGCGTAGGAGACAGCACAGAGCCTTGCGGGACACCAGCATTAATGTCCATGCTATCAGAACAACTACCGTCAACTACGGTTCGTATGCGTCTGCCGGACAAAAAGCTAGCCACCCATTTGCACAAACCCTCGGGCACTCCGTAAGATGGTAACTTCGATAGAAGACCGCGGTGCCAGACCCGATCGAACGCCTTCGCTATGTCCAGGCTACATGCCAATGCCTCCCCCTGACTCTCAATGGCTAGTGCCCATCGGTGTGTGAGATACACTAGAAGGTCACCAGTCGAGCGACCGTGGCGAAAGCCATATTGACGGTCACTGACCAGATCGTGTACTTCTAGGTATCTTAGAAGCTGTGTGTTGATCACACGCTCCATCACCTTAGAGAGGAGAGAGGTAATAGCGATAGGCCTGTAATTCGATGGATCTGATCTATCGCCCCTTTTGGGCACAGGGTGCACATTCGCAGTCTTCCATGAAGACGGAAATTGCCTAGTATGGTAGGAAAGCGCGAAGAGGCGCGTGAGTACAGGACATAACTCAGGAGCACACTGCTTAAGCACCACTGCTGGTATACCGTCTGGCCCACTCGACTTATGAACGTCTAGAGAAAGCAACGCCCGCCTGACTTCCCGCTGCGTTATGGAGATTTCCGGCATGGTCTTACCGCACCACGGTATAGTAGGTGGTACAGCGCCTTCATCGTTCATATTCGAGTTCGAGGCAAAGAGACTGCCCAGTAGATCGGCTTTCTCTTTAGCACTATGGGCCAAGTCACCATCGGTCTTTCGCAGTGGTGGTAACGACGACTGGCAGAAGTTCCCTTCGGCAGCTTTGGCAAGCGACCAGAAAGCACGACTCCCAGAAGGATAGCTCGCAAGTCGCCCACCTATTTTGCCGATGAATTGGAATTTTGCTCTGGCAGTTGCTTTCTTACTGAACCTCGAGGCAGCATTTAATTTGCGTTTTAACTCAGAAATATTCGGATCCTTATTAAAACGAGCCGTGGTCCAAGCCTCATATGCATTTTGCTTAAGAGTTTTAGCTTTTCTGCAAGACCTATTAAACCACGGTCGTTTTTTGACGCCGGCAGCTACTCGCGGGTTAGGAATATAGCATTCCATACCAGCAAGGATTGTCTCAGTGACTGCGGCTGCGCAGACGTCAGGATCTTCTGAGTTAAAGCAGATCTGCCTCCACGGGTACGATGCGTAAAATTCTCGCAATCCATCCCAGTCTGCCGACTTATAGTGCCACACACGACGCCAATTAGTTGGCCCAGAAGGATCAGGTTGTGTGCATGACACTTGAGTCCGAACGAGACAGTGGTCTGAGGAGCCAAGAGGCGCATCCACTGAGACGGAGTACCCGTCCGGACGAGTAGTCAGCAGAAGGTCCAGTAAGGAGCTCGTATGTTCCTCTATATCTGGTATTCTCGTTGGAGAAAGTACCAGCTGAGAGAATCCATAGGTCAGAGCAAATTCATGAGCAGATATCCCAGCATAGTTATTGGTTCGAGAACTGAGCCACTCGCGATGGTGGGCGTTAAAGTCTCCCAAAATAACTAGTTCTGCTGTGGGATATTGCTCTAGAACTTTGTCAGTCGTCAAACTCAGGTGCGTGAAGAGTCGAGTTACGTCCGTGTCACCGCTATGAGACCTGTATAGGCACGCATAGATACGAGTGTGGCCGCCGTAATCTACGCGCACCCACAATATCGACAGGTCCCTGTCTTCAAGGCTATGAAGGCGGCGACAGCAGATATCCTCCCGGACGAACATACATACACCGGCACGACTCATAAAATTGTGTTCGAGTTTGTAGCTCCCTATTTATACTAATGAAGTTTGCTATAGCAAGTTATAACTGTAGCTTTAGTTCGTTTAAGCTGGTTGTAGCTATTCCCGCGGGAGCTTTTAAATAAAAACTATCCTATGTCCTTCCCCGGGACTCAAACGAAATACCGATACCAATTTTCATCTATGGGTATCGGTTTTGAAGGCTAAGCATGAATAGGTAACCGACAGACAGACAGAGTTACTTTTGCATTTATAATATTAGTATGGATACGCGACTTTTGTTCTATTTTACCGAACAAGACTTTTTGTCCTATTGAAACATGTGTTTCGGAATGGAAAGGTTCCTTACTCGCTTTCACAAGAACCCAATTTGTCGGCTATTGTCATGAAAACCTATGAGCTTATTGCAAAAAGTCTCGAGCACTCAATTCTCGAGAATTCGACATAAAATTGTATGCAAGTAGGTTTTACTACTCGAGATCAGCGACACTGTTTGCAATAAGGTCCTACGATAAAAAAATCCTTATTTTAGTCTCGAGATAAAAATCAGGTTGCTATACTCTCCTTTTTGTTAGTAACTAACGACGGAACTGAATAATTAATAACTCCGAAATTCACAAAGTTTAAATAACCTAAATGAGATGTTATACAAATATGATGTGGTTCTTTGGCTGGAAACTAAGTGTAATTAGCTTTTGGCTAAAGACGGATATTCATTGCTCCCCTTAAAAAGATTCAAATGTGTTTAAAAAATATTATGATTCATACATGTGTGGTTCTAAAAGTAGACAGTGATTAAATTTTTAAAGGGTGAAACGAGTTATTCCTCTGTTGTTGCATGCAGCCATTTAACCACACCAACATGACCACTTAACGACGGTCCATAACTTTTTTTTTTTTTAATACCACTAAGGTGGCAAACAAGCACACGGTCCGCCTGATGGCAAGCGATCACCGTGGCCTACGGACGCTTGCAACACCAGAAGTATCACTCGCGCGTTGCCGACCCTTCAAAAATCCAATAACTTCTTTCTTGAACAACCCCATACTGTAGTCCCTAGAGAAAACCTTGGCAGGGAGCTCATTCTACAACCCCAGCATTCGCGGGAGGAAGTTTCTCTAAAACCGCACTGTACGCGACCATTTCGGTTCTAAAGTGTGAGAATGAATTCCCTGCCGTAATAAGCGTCTCCAGCACTGTCATCTGAAAGAAGAAAAGAAAAAAGAAAAGAAAAATATTTATTTGGATTAAACAACACAATAAGGCTAAAATTAAACAATTAATATACATAATGTCTCTATGTGCTGCTTGTCACCAAAAAAAGTCTCTCACTCAGCATAAAAGCTGTGGCCAACACCACAGAACTAATTTTCAGAGGGAGCTTTCAGGCTGGTATCGGTGGACTGAGACGGATATTTACATATGCCTTAACCTATAACTTATTTAAAAAATAAAGAAACGTCAATAAAAACACGAAAACAGCAAACAAAAACTACAATAACGAATTAAAAAGATGAAGTAAAACTAAAAAAACATTGTAAAATAGTAAAAAACAAACAAAAAAAGAGCAGCTACACTATTATATATTTTTTTTTTTTAGAAAGCAGGGCATCCGCATAGCAATGCATGTTGTTGATGTCCAACATGTCATTGATATGCAGTAGAAACAGCGTCGGAGACAGCACAGAGCCTTGCGGGACACCAGCATTAATTTCCATGCTATGAGAGCAACTACCGTCAACTACGGTTTGTATGCGTCTGCCGGACAAAAAGCTAGCCACCCATTTGCACAAACCCTCGGGCACTCCGTAAGATGGCAACTTTGATAGAAGACCCCGCTGCCAGACCCGATCCAACGCCTTCGCTATGTCCAGGCTACATGCCAATGCCTCCCCCTGGCTCTCAATAGCTAGTGCCCATCGGTGTGTTAGATATACTAGAAGGTCACCAGTCGAGCGACCGTGGCGAAAGCCATATTGACAGTCACTGACCAGATCGTGTTCTTCTAGGTATCTTAGAAGCTGTGTGTTGATCACACGCTCCATCACCTTGGAGAGGAGATAGGTAATAGCGATAGGCCTGTAATTCGATGGATCTGATCTATCGCCCTTTTTGGGCACCGGGTGCAAGAGGCGCGTGAGTTCAGGACATAACTCAGGAGCACACTGCTTAAGCACCACTGATGGTATACCGTCTGGCCAACTCGACTTATGAACGTCTAGAGAAAGCAAGCCCGCCGGACCTCCCGCTGTGTTATGGAGATTTCCGGCATGGTCTTACCGCACCACGGTATAGTAGGTGGTACAGCGCCTTCATCGTTCATATTCGAGTTTGAGGCAAAGAGACTGCCCAGTACATCGGCTTTCTCTTTAGCAGTATGGAACAAGTCACCATCGGTCATTCGCAGTGGTGGTAACGACGACTGGAAAAGGTTCCCTTTGGCAGCTTTGGCAAGCGACCAGAAAGCACGACTTCCAGAAGGATAGCTCGCAAGTCGCCCACCTATTTTGCCGATGAATCGGAATTTTGCTCTGGCAGTTGCTTTCTTACTGAACCTTGAGGCAACATTTAATGAGTTTGACCTCAGAAATATTAAACAAGACTCAATAAACAGTTCAAAAAACACTGAGCATTAAGCTCATTCTTACTAATCAATATAATGTAAACAACTCCTAGTAACTTATAAAGTCCTAGTACATCAATCTTACACATACACAAATCTTCATAGAATTAAGAAATACTTTATAAATAAACATATACATATAGAAATAATCTTTATTCTTTTATAAGAATAAAATATATCTTACATGCCATGATTCCTTCTATATATCATCAATGTAAATAAACATATCCATAGTAATAAAGGAGTCAATGCTATTCTAATCTCGACCCAGGACTTAAAACCTGCAATAATCCTTACAGTCCGTGTTAGTGCTCGAACATTGATAAATAATGAGATAACTCAATAAGTTTTATTCACATTTCGGACTGACACAACAAAAAGAATGCGCCATTAAATTAATTTCAAGAAAGAACGCGGCGAATTGGCGGCAAAATTACCTAAACTATTTTTATTATTGTCAATACAGTTGTCTATATAATAAATTTTTTTTACACACATGTTTAACAAAAGCACTAAACAAGCCTTGGCCACAACTGAGCATAACCGTGCTCTGTGTTGCGTGCCTCGGCTATGTCTCGGCCAGCATGCTCACAGACGCCCGGTTTGCGGGCCGCGGCGGCAGTAAAGTACTATTTCCGAAAATGTTATCTACCTACTAGAGTATAGCCGTGGTAGCATGCCACCAATATGTATTCCCGTGGAAACTATGGATCGGAATAAAATTTTATAAGTTCTCCTCGGTCATTACATCTATATTAGTGTGTTAAATCAAGTTAATTGTATGCAGCTTGACAATGTACTCCGCAAAATAATTTATTCCTGTGGGAACTCTCGATCTCTCCAAATTCTGCGTCAAAAATTAGGTTACCCAGACGTTTCGTTGCATCGAAAATGAATAGTATTTTATTTTTCTTTCGACAAGAGTTACAAATACTGATATTTCGAAACAAATATTATTTTAATCTATGTTACGCAGGAGTAGTGCACCTTTCGGTTAGTGAAAGTATTTTTGAAATCAGTTAAAGATGAATTTAACAAAAAGTATAAAATGTTCATAACATACACGTTTAACTAATGTTATTCCTTTCCACGAACCAGATAGCATTAAACATTGTAAGTATTTATTTTATATGAAATTATCTATTAATTTATGTTTGTCAGCCTTCATACGTCCTCACTGCTGGGGCACGGCCTACCCTCATAAGGAGGGTGATTTGGGTCATAGTGCACACGCTAGCCCAGTGCGGATCCCATCCCCCCGATCGACCTCGACAGGGTCGTAAAACTATAGTTAGGCTGCCTGGGCACGTACTAACCCGGTGAAGCAGTAATGGCTGCAACAGCCACCTGCATTGTCGGTTCAGAAAAAAAAAAGTGCGGATTGTGGACTTCACATACGTCATTTTTTTCTTGTCGTATATTTCTGGACGTACATATTTCTTCACAATGTTTTCCTTCACCCTATCGGAACCGAACTCGGTAAACTCGAAAAGGCAGTCCATCGCACTACCACTTACGCCACTCTACTATTATACAATGGATGTGTAAAATGAAGAAAAACTAACAGACAACAAAGTTAGTTAAACAAAGCTAAACATAATTATTAACTCATAAATATGCCAAAGATGACTATTCAGTTATAATAAATTTAAAACAGTCGTGTTCCTACGTAAAACCACCTACGTGGCGCCTTTGCCACCTGAACAGATAAATTTGTCAGTTGCAATCAGCTGGGAATACTGTGGTGGAAAGACTTAACTATGATTTGGGAAATGACGAGTTTTGTTAGAAGACCTTATTGGAGTGCCAACAATAAGTTTCTGATTTTCTGTCAGACTCTCTTCTCCTGATCGTGAACGGTGTTTACTTCTTCATATTAGTACTAGCATTAATAAGTTAATTATGTTTAGTTTGTAATTGGTATATGGTTATACAATACCAATCAGTTCAAAAATCACGCGTATGCCTGTATGCATAAGTTTCAGTATAAAACCAAATCACATTATACTACTATTTTAAAGGCGAAAGTTTGTGAGTATAGTTGTTACTTCTTCACGCTCAAACGGCTCGACCAATTTCGATGAAAATTTCAAAATTTCCAACGGGAATAACTATAACCGAGCTTAAACGAACTATACCTACAGCTATAGCTTGCTATAGCAAACTTCATTTGTATACTTAAAGAGCTCCACGCTGATAACCGAATTTAGGGCGAGTCGCGCCAAAAATCATTAATTTCCAGTTATCATTAATATTATAAATGCGAAAGTTTTGATGTTTGGTTGTTGGTTACTCAATCACGCAACAACCACTGGATAGATTGGGAACTGCTTAACCGATTTAGATGAAATGTATTATGGAGATAGATTGAGTTCTCGAAAAGAGTATAGGCTATTTTTCATCCCGGTAAATTCAAAAGTTCTTGCAGGAATAACTATAGAGTTTGATACTCAATTCTGCCGCAACGGAGCATCTAATTGAGCTGAAATTGAGATAGTTGAAGATACGGAGAACGAAAAAGGCTATTTTTTATCCCGGAATATTAAAAAGTTCCCCCGGAAGGAATTATAGCCAACCGAACCATAGCTGCAGCTATAGTTTGCTATAGCAAACTTCTTTAGTATAATCAAGGAGTTGCCATAAGAATCCGCCGTCGATAACCAAATTCAGGGCGGGCGTAGCCGCTGGCAAAAGTAGTAGATACTAAATTCATTACACTTTATTCTTTTATCAAGAAAAATGTACATCGTAATAAATTAATGACTCGAGTTTGGAATTTCCGAACCGCCCGTGTTACATACAATATTTTTCATTAAATTTGTGGGTAAATAAATATAAATATAAGATGAATGAAGAAACTCACCAAAACCCAATTGAGATGGCGGGAATAGAAGTAGGGAAAACAACGCCAAAGCCATTTAGCGGTATCTAGAAAATTTTGGCTGAATTTAAAATAAGTTTATGTGTGTAGCTTACATGTTGAACAGACAGCCTATAAATGTGCTCGATTATTCTAGGCACGTCATTACCACGCCTGGGTTTAATGAACGCGCGCTTTGCTTAAGAAAAAGTAAAAATGTACAAAGAAAAGCCCGTGGGAGTAATAAGGTCTTGGCACCCACATTGCTTGCTCGTAATGACACTGTTTGCGGGAAAGTGTGATGAAATATACTTTTCCCTCTCCATTATCTTTAGTAAAGGCACTACAAACTTCAGTAAAATTAAATTTCAGTTAGTTGATTTACTATGATAAGGTTCTATGGTGATAAGGAATGAAATTAGTTGACTGTATGTACAGATAAATGAAGACTTGTAACCTTATAGAGATAAGCTGAATTTAGAATGCACAAAATACAGTGTTTAGATTTTCACTTTTGTTACAACAGTATATTAAATGAATGGCTGCAGTAAACCGCTAATGTCTGCGCTGTGACCTGATAAATATTATGGCATTGGTTTTGTTTTGTTTCTCATTTCGTGTGCGAGAATCGAATATATAATATAATAAAATCGAATATATAATATGATACATAGCTTAGGCGTTGGCGATGCGACGTTTTCTATTTTGACATCTGTTTCTTTCTTGCTTTACAAATACAACGCGGTTGAAAATACGATTCACGAACTGATTCGCCTTTATTTGGCTACACTTATACAAACCACTGATATCCTTCAAGCTGGTGAAGCGATCTCACAAAACCAATGAAACGAGTCTTAGGCAGCGGTCATTCCAGGGAGCCAATTCTCATGCCATTCGATATCACGAATTCGAAATAAAGTAAATGTATATTTTCTCAAACGAAAATGTAGTTAAGCAATTCTGATAATGTCGAATCCGACATTTCTCGAACGCAAGCCGCTCGAACTGCTTTGAGTGGTCTGGACCGTTCGAGACTTCATCTCGCATTCGAATCATGACAAATTTTGTTTAAAATGATTGGGTTTTAAACATTAATTCTACTCTTAGCGTATAATATGTGTTTTAAAATTGAAAGTAAAAAAAACGACTTATATTAGCCAATATTTTTTTTTACCTTTATTCCTATCATAATACATTATTAGTCTTTTCTCATTTGATTCATTGGCCGATTTTTGAATTTATTAAAGTCGCCCATGACAATAATATAAAGAATATTTTTACCTTTATTCCTATCATAATACATTATTAGTCTTTTCTCATTTGATTCATTGGCTGATTTTTGAATTTATTAAAGTCGCCCATGACAATTTCTCGGTATAGGGATTTAGTTTACAAACTTAGTTATTCTTATTATTTCCTAATCAATAATGATGAAACACAAGTAAAATGTTACTTCAAACATTTTTAAAATTTGTAGTCACCGAAACCTTTTTCAATATATCAAAAGAGGCATATTAGAGAAGGAGTTTTTAAAAACGCTCTGAAACTTAGCAACGGAACGTACCTCGCAGCGTAGTAAAATTGATAGTGAGAATATAGCAAACGATAAAATGATGTCGACATTCGAAATTTTACAGTCGAGATGGTGTCTTCTAGATAATCTCTAATTCAAAATTATCTCGGATGAAGTGAGAATTAGGTCCCAGGTACGAGGATACGACTATAGAAGCCCGTGCGATATTCTCTAGAACCTCTTTTTTCTTCAGTCAGTCTAGTACGGAGATATCGTTTGGTGAACGATGTGGTTCACCCACTGAACCCAGATTGTAGAGTGAATGTCTTTTATTTCCAGATTTATTTTGTTTTATTTTATTTTAATCACTTGAAGTGAAACGCAAAGAAGTCTACAGCTTCGCAGAGGCGTAAGATACAGCTGTCCACCGCCCAATTACTATTGACAGGGTACCTTTACAAAACGGTTTCAAAGGCCTGGAAATTAAGAGCGAGAAAGTCTTATTTCAAAGGCCACATTTATATAGTGAAAATTACTATCCATTTAAATTTCTGACTTTTTGATACGCGCTAAGAGTTATTTAATTTTAAATCCATACAAAAAGGTGTCTACAGAACTAACAAGTTAAAACTGTTATCTCTATTATTATTATTATTCACACCTAAATTTAAAAGTTAAAATGTTCAGCACACAATATTTTACAGCAAAAATCTTTTATATGAGGCCCAACAGTTTGATTTTTGGGTTAGTTACAAACATCTTAATCATTTCGACATTTCAATTTTGATTTTGAAAATATATTGATTACCATTATCTGGGGACTCGAGGACTTATCAAAGTTATATTAAAATCAAACCCACCTGATCTCTGAGCTAATCCAATTTGTGTCGACTTTAAGCCTTTCCAAACTCTCTGGAATTTGATATCAGCTCCTGTTATAAACCTAAATTAAACTTTCGAAATCCATTATTAGTGTCTACACTATCGAAACTGTTTAGATTAAAACACTGAACTGAACTGTTTGTCTGTCCGAATATCAAACGGCTCTATCTTTTAGGCCGAAGAAGGTAGAAGCCTTAAATATTCACAGAATATGTGTGTACAATAGCGGTTTACGTAACGAGTATTAAAATGTTCAATAAGTAAAAATTTAAGGGGGGTCCCCATACAAGAAATACGTTTTTGTTGTTTTTGCTCTATCGTAAAAACATTCATACATACAAGCTTCAAACTTTTTTTGTTTATACCATATGATTAAATAATAAAAATCTAGCGTACATAGTCTAGATTATTAAGAGAAACGAAACAGTTACGCATTATTCGTTTATTGGAAACGATGTTCAAAGTTCAGAAACTTGGGATTGGTGGTTTGGTCAGTCATTGAATGAGTGACCACTTAGCGGCACACTTTTTGTTTTTATTTGGGTTGGTAAATTACGTAATGGGTAGTACGAAACGGTGTGCGAGTCCATCTCGTACTTAAGCTATTTTTTATGATACAAGTTGGTGCTGAATTTAATTTTTTCAAACGAAAAGAATTTGTTAGTGCTGTGTTTTGAGAAACTTCCTTCCGCGAACGCTTAGGTTGTGGAATGAGCTTCCTGCCAAGGTTTTTTTTTAAGGACTAAAGTGGAGTTCTTCACAAAAGAAGTTATCAGATTTTTGAAGTGGCAACGTGCGAGTGACGCCTTAGCTGTTGCAGGAGTTTGAAGGCTTTTTTCCACCTAAAAAAAAAACTACATTATTAGATGCAGCACATATGATGATTTAAATAAACGTAACCCCATTTTCACTTTAACTAAATTTTGAACCTGTGGCGCGAGAATGAATGGTTTAAAGCTAACTATGATTGGGTGTTTGATTGGAACTAATTTAAGACGAGCGCTGATTGGGAGTTTTATAATGTTGAATATAACCGCGAAAGTCTAAGTAAAGTAACTTAAAAGAGACTTAAGAACTATTATAAAAGTGAAAACACCCGCGAAACTTACCTAAGTGAGTCGTTTAACAACCATTAGGGTAGCCTCATATAGCCTCAATAAATATTCTAACAATAATAAAGGGTAGTTGTCTTTGTTTTCACGTATTCTGTATAATGGTATGACGTGTTAGTTTATTTGAAATTACCCGGGGTTGGTTAAAACTTTACGAACATTTAGAACATAATATTAATATTGTATTAGTTTAGGATAATTAGGTCGTTTTATCTAGACCGTTCATATTAATCTAGGACTCTATAATAGTACCCCAACTAACATGACTAGAGTATACTTAAAAAATATTCTTTTTACTTTGCTAAAAGGGTCGGACAATCATCCGGAATAAAAAAAAAAAAGGATGAGGGGGGTTTGAAATGTGGAGTGAGAAGGTTGCTAGAGAGGGGTTAGTGGTGATAAAAGTACGTGGTCCTATACATACAGAACATTCAGTTGCCGTCGTTTAAATGGTCGAAACGCTGCCCGACCAATAGTCCATAGTCTACGCTTGTGGGTCACTAGAAGCTAGGAACCACGTGGGGTTAAGCTACAGCTAGATCGTGCTACCATTACTGGTTAGTAAATACTTTTATATTAGAAGTTACAGTTAAAATATTGTGTGTTTCTTGTGAAATTCTTTAGATTGTGTTTTAAAAATATCTAACTTATTGTTTAAACATCCAAATGACGGGCCCGCCTTTGCCGGTTAGACATAATGGTAGAAAGAAATCTCAATCACCTCAGTAAGAAGGAATATATTAACAGACTTTGTTCAAGGACATCTTTATCTACGTACAGCAAAACCTTCAATAAAAGTAGAAGTGGGAACTAAGATTATACCAGCCATAATAATTATATAGCCCACTAAAGAGCTAGGTCTGCCAAGATATACAGTAATTACTATGTGTAATCCATGTCCATCCTTAGCGGCGTTAGTAGGGTTTTACTATTTTGGCTGGTTAGCTAGTGTAGGTGAGCGTTGATGTACATCGTAAGGGGGCGCCCCTTAAACCTACTTTCAGGTCGCAAGTCCTGAACGTTTAGCTACCTGGTTCCCACAATACAAAAGGAATGGATTTAGCATTCGTATGGATTTTACTTTCAAATGTGGAAGTAGCATCAATTAGGGTTCCTTTGTGTAGGGATAACGGAAAATCATCATTAGTACTTGTGTCCCTTTAGTTCTAATATTCGCATATTTGCTTTGTTTAGGTGGTTTTGTACTGACTTTAGAAATGGTAAAAAATTCAAAGTGGACATTATTTATGATCGTAGATTTAGCTATATTTATTTTTTGATTATTTTCCTTTACGCTTATTTGTATACTATTGTTTGCTTTATTACTCTGACGTACCTCTAAAACAACTGGGTTACTACTTATTTAACACAACGGTTTTCGGGTCCTACCACTTTTGACGATCACGCTTGGCCAAATAGGATAATTATCTACATCGAATTAATTATTACATTCATTTGATTTCTGTCTGAGTGAGTGTTAATGCTTCAGAAGTTTCTGAGAACAATTTATTATTTTATTCAAATATCATTAGTGATATTCATATCGTTACAAGCCTCCTGGTTCTTCCGGAATGCGGACCTACACAGGAACTTCAAACTCCCTTCGATTCCCCAATTCTTTTTAAAGACTTGTCAGTCCGCTTTTTCCAGCGTACACAAAATACCCGAACCGATTAATTGTGCATTTACAAGCTACCATCCCCCAGACTGACTACGGCACGCTTTAAAAACTATTGTAAGGCGGCCTCGGCACGTACTTACGGCCTCAGACAACGATCTCGCTACCCGGATAGCGAGACTAGTCTCAACTAATTCCCCTAATAGACTTCTCCCCCCTCACACGACGGCGACGTCCCATCACGCACGGACCCACCTCATACAAGAGTTATCAAAGAGTGCCGTGGCGCTTCTGGCCACCACTCACTCGCAATCACAACCGCGTAACTAGGAACTCACCTCCTGGCGCTGAGTCACCTTCGGGTTCAAGGCTCTCGCCTGTCGAATGAAAGACCCCAAGAGCGACAACCACAGCCGAGCGATTCCTTGAGCGTTTGGCGCTACATGGGCTGAGACTTTTTAGAGTCTCGCTCCAAAAGTCCAGTGGAGCAGTAATGGCTGCGTCAGCCAACTGCATAGTCAAAACTAAAAAAAGAGTTCAGATTTAGTTTTAAACTGCGTTCGTAAATACTTCGAAAAGCGATGACATCTAAATACGACTACTGCGAGGTTTAAACGGATTACTGAATTTTAGTTTGCGATAAGGATTCTGTAAGTTTGTGTACAGCGAAGTGCAATAAAATAATCTTCATCTTCATATTCTTCATCACCAAATTGCATTTTAGTTACCCTAGCTCGTGCAATATAAAATTATATATAACATACATACCGTATCCGGCTTTTGTCATTCTGACTCTGATTTCCCTAATTAAAACCATTAGCTCAATAACTATAATAACTTTATTTTTAACTGTGACTCCTCTCCGGATCCTTAGAAGGGTTCAATATTTTTTTCAAAAGCGGATGTGTTCTAACAACCTACCACTTAGACCATAAAACGATATCAATAAGACAAGCAAAGCAGTTACAAATTTAGATTTAGACAATTTTTCTAAGTCATTGTTCCTCAGCCCCTAAACTGGACACCCTAATAAAGTTCTTAAACAAGTTAATGGAAACTACTTTTGCACACTCAACATTGAATTAATTTCACACGGCCAGGTGTCATGTTAACTGGCCCGAAATGTAGAATATTTTTTTTAGTTTAAATATAAAATACTATTATACCAAAAAAAGTCTTTGGCTAAAACAATTTAAAACATGTTCCAGCTTGAAACTAAAACAAACAATAACTATAAGTTACGTAGCAATGGGATGGTTACTAGACTCTTAGAAATGCGCCAAATCGCTATCAAGAAATACTTACTAAAACTTGTACTACAGCTTACATTACACCGTTATGAACTTTGCATACCTACCGAGACTGCAAAAATTTCAGTGTGTGAACTTTAAACTTTAGTCCCTCTAGAACAGAGATGAATTATCATCATTTCACTGCGGGCTTTATGGTTAATGAAGAATGCCCTGTTACTGTCATGGCTGCTGCGCGAAGTACACCACAATATTGTATCTAATACCTTTAAATGAGCAATTCTTATTATAATCTAAATCTTGGAAACGGCTCCAACGATTTTCATGACTTAGTATTTCGACGGCGATAAATCGATCTAGTATATTAATATCAACATTAATATGTTGATGATTATAAATTCACAGTAGAAAAAACAGATGCTCGCCATTAGTAAGAATTTAAAAAAGAGTTGAATTGACTTTAAGGCAAGTCTGAATATTGATTTCCGGTAAAATGCTCAAAATTCGTTGTCGCATTGAAAACAATATTTATCTTCATAAAGGTTCTATCTATGTATATGTCGGCTCCGTGGCATAGTGGGTAATGTCCCGACTGCTATATCGAGGGGCGTGGGTTCGATTCCCGCACCAGACAAACATTTATTATTTTTGTTCGTCTTGAGATTGGGTGTTTTTTATGTATATTATGTATGTATTTACAAAAAAAAGGATATAATTTTATTTGTATCCACTCTGGTAGTCATTGTACAACCTTTGCTTGAATTGTAACCAAACGGCGCGGTGGGTAAAAATAATTTGGATTTTACAATAATGAATAAATGCATAGAATTAACGAGTAATTATAATTCAAAACTCTATAAGCCTTACTTGTCTGATTACGGAACCCTCAAAATAATAGAGGTTGAAGTTTAATATAACTACGCTAGTAAAACATTATAAAGAACTTCCTCGAGTCGCGTATGTTATTCAATGCGACCTTTCTCATATCCTCGGCTGGAGCACAGCATAGGTAAATAATAGCATTTGGGGGAAATAGATTTATGTAAGGGACTGGCGCATGGAATGTTGACTCAGCGTCCGAATAGATATAAGAACAGTAATATATTCTACGCGTATATAAAAATGCTTGTAATGTAATCATTATTTTGACAACCTTTTTCATGCAAAGTCAACTTTCTATGCTGTTTTATTTAAATTACTCTTATTATTTAAGTAAAGCACTTTGACAAGCTTTGGCATGCAGTGACTGCGCTGCGCCGTTTGGTACTAACCTTATGACCGCCGGCCGGCCCGACGCAGAGTTGACCGTCCGTCTGTCCTATCGTCAGTTGGGGCCTACCTTGTAAAAGGAAATTTACTTTCTAAGGGTGTTAAAGACAAAAGGAGATCATTTTAATCAAACTGTTATACTCCGTAAACCAAATCACTACGATACGCAGCTCGAACTATGAACGTTCGCCACGTTTTTGGAACTGAATGCCCGTTGGACGGGTGCCGGCGCAGTCAATGCCGAACCAAGAGAAAGGACATGACGTCACCGCTCATAAGCTTAGGTACGCTCTCGGCTTTTAGGGTTTGTCATCATTGCAGCCATTGCTCTCCGCGACGAAGGTTTATTCCAGCTTGTCTAGGGCTGCAATGCAGACCGCGCTGACACAGCTTAGATCTGCCTTCCAATGTGGCACCACAATTCATTAGTTTTCTCATATTTACCCATGATTGACTGGTACAGTATCTCCAACGAAATAAGACCATTAAATTCACAAGTACGTGCAATAATTAATTAATAAAAATAAATAAATAAATAAAAAGATCACTGTTTTATCAAGGACACAAATATCAAAGGGGTTTGTTCTATTTAATGGCAACGCAGCTAGAAGCGAGCACATATTTAATCCTTTTTTAGTCTTTTCTGACCATACACTTCGATAACCTAGAAGTTTTTTGATACCTATTCATTCACGCGGCTTTTTCTCTCTATCGCTAGCAATATACATTTATAATAATTTATATTTATAAATAATAAATAAATAGTTTACTAATGCAAAGCCAATGTACATTTCAAACCTTAAAAGCTAAGACGTTTTCATTATAGGCTGAAGAACTGTTTTACATTTATGAAGCTGCTGAAACCTACACTAGATTTAAATCTGTTTTGTAGGTATCAGTGATTCCTCGTATCACTTCAATTATACAATAAACATAAGTAATGTATCCTTAGAACAAGGACTTGCTTATACAAAAGGACTCAAATATAAAAAAAAGGAAAAAGAAAAAAAAACTATACTACAAAAAAAGAGAAAAAAAATAATTTAACTAATTATTTCTAGTAAAAATGAAAGCGAGGATTTGATGATCATGTTATTTTTCAGTTTACTTATTTTTCCTTAGACTACATGAAGATTCAGAAAATAGAGTTAAAAAGAATTTTATTGTGATTAAAGTTGACTACTACAAAACAATTTGATATCTGATAAAAATGTAAGAGAGGACAAATTGAAGGTAGACGAATTAAAACTAAAATTTGAAGGCTTTCAAAGTTGGCGTCGTGAATATTTATAGATCTGAGTGAAGGTTAAGATAAACTGATTGATTGATTTACAATTTAGATTAAGGATTAAAGCTATCTCGATATTCCTAAATTAAGTATCTTATTACCTTTTCGGCAAAGGTTTTAAACTAATATTTTTAGTGGATACCAAAAGTTGTAGTCGTTGAGCTAAGTCAGAAGCGCTATAGACGGCCTGAAAATTGTTAATTGAGTGGCCAGTAGCTCGACAACGCCCACCTATTTATCTGGGCCAGCGCGGTGGACTATGGCCTAAATCTCCTTTCTCTTAGCAGAGGCATGCGCACCAGTAGTGATAACAAACAACGGCTAAGTCAACTACTGGAATATCAAAATGGCCTCTTCAAAGCCTCGATCAAAATAAAAACAAACATTTAATAACCGCAAGTCGAGGTACTTACTCAACGGAATATACGTATACATAAATAATGGAGTATCCAATTGAGTTGAAATTTAGCAAAGAGATAGTTGAACAGACGGAAAAAGATAAAGGCTACTTTTAAGCTCAAAAATTTAAATTTTTCTGCAGCAATTTCGCGTGACCGAGCTATTATAGTTTTTCTTATATTTTGTATGGAGTAGGAGTATGGAGTAGGCATTGAACCTAAACTCGGGTAAAAAAAGTGTTGCTATTATGTAATAGAAAGAAAGAAAGAAAAACATTTATTTGACACTCAAACAATTATGTAACATAAATATTTACATAAAGGAATAAATAAGATAATTGAGTGCCAAAAACTAAAAAGGTTTCTTACTCAGTTTAAGCTGTAGCCGGAGCCACAGCACTGATATTCTGTAAGAGCTTTTTTGGTTGTCACTAAACCAATGAAACCACAAAGAAACAACATAAATAATAATTTAAATTAACAATTTACATCTAAATATAATAGGAACTTAAGCAGTATATTCATATATCTTTTGTCTACAGCATTCTAAAATCTAAGAATTATTCTATCTTAACCTAATAAAACAAACTGACAAAATCGTCACCCTCACTGCAATAAAAAAAAAAGAAAAAAGTCAAAATATTAAAATAGTCTATTGGCTGTGTCAAAATACCTTTGCCTTAATGATAATGAGGGAAACATTCAAGAATCTATTATTAAATTTATATTACTAGTCAATAGGAATAATATAGCAAAACGATTACATTTATTACTAGTTCAAAGCGAACAGTTAGATACTGTAATTATTTGTTCTATGTAGTTCGCTTTTGATGTGGTTTAACTCAATATTATGTACGAAGCTTTCGATTTGGTGTAAATAAGACTGGACGGAAATAGTTGTTAGATATGCCATCTTAATGACGTAGGTGGTTAAATGGTAAAATATTTTATTTAATGTTATTTAAGAAATCGGTGGCTTTACAAGTCTGCCAGCATACAAGGTGTTTTCAGAATCTTAAAAAAAAACAAAAAATATTTTTTTTTATAATCAGTTAACTGTATAAAATCTGTTCATAAAATCTCTTTTCTGCATAAAATCTATTTACAGTATGAAATCTATAGAGAAACGAGCAAATGTAACTTACTATTCTCGCATCAATGAAAAAACATTTGACGTTTCAGATAAATAAAGTATGTACAGAATACTATTTATGTGCTTCCGCACGCTCTTTTTATTCTCGAAACGCCCGTTTTATGAACTTTCGATACGCTTTCTGTATTTCTGATGTAATGATAGTAAATATACTCAGAGATGTTTTTGGAACGAAGTTTCTTATCGCAAATTATACTGGCGATGCTTGGCTTGCACACGGTAAAAAACTACGTTTCTGTGATTTTTTGATTCGTTTTTATTTCGTAGTTGTTGAAAAAACAGAATATAGCTCAAATACGTGTGATCTAATACTATATTGTTTTTCTCATTTACAGTAGTGCCTCTCCCACTACTCTCCCCTACAGCTAAGGTATCCGCTAATAAAATTTTTGACTTATTTCATCGTTGTTCAGAGCTCAATAAGTAGATAAATTCTGTACTTTTGGTTTAAAACTTATTGGAAAACTAAGAATGAGGTGTGATCAAAATTAGCTTTTTTACAAAATTTTGCTTTCCATTGACCTATGAACTTGAAATTTGGTGATAATGTTCATAATTATGTATATTTTACTAATAAATACTAATTAATTGCTAAATCAGATTTTTGTTTCGTAGTTCCCTCATTTTTCTTTGAACAACTAACTTGATATTAGCACTGTCACTTATTGTTTATGAATAAATTTGCCATTTGGACGGCTCATATTTAACATTTGGTACGAAACCTTAAATGTGAAAAGTCTCGACACGCACTTGGTCTTTCATTTTATGTGTTCCTCGCACGTCAACGCCATGTTTTTTATATAACTAGGAAAACGAGCCACACATTTCAATGGTATTGTACCTTTCCTCCTTGTTAACAACATACAGCTTTACAGTTTAATTTTAGTGACGTTTCTATGTTACTCTGTATCTCTATAACAATTATGACATTGTCAAATAGAAAATTAATAGAATACAGATATATTACTGTAATACTGTTATAAATATTACATTATTTAGTTAATTAAGGAGTGTCGTTTCTATATACATCCTTATCACATGAATGAGCCGATCAAGGGGGAAAAGCGAGATAATCCCTTATACGGACATAATAATATATTATACGAATTTTATGGATCGTTCTAATGAGTTGGATATTACTGTGAGCAGTAAATGGATTTTGATTGTCAATAGCATTTCCCTGAGAACGGACATAGGTACGATGTGAAATATTCATCATAATTTAAGAAGATCCCCTGCGGGTAAAGGGTTAAAGGAACCATACCTTTTAACGTTTTTAATTATTACAACTATACTCTTATACTATTATTTCTGCTGAGATCGTTGGTGATGGCCAAGAGGTTCACCTTGCGTCCTGAGTGGCGTCGGTTCGAACCCGGCGAGTACTAATGAGTCGATTTCTTAATATCTCAAGTACAATGATTATTCATACAGTTGCGTTGGGTTTGCGGTAAAGGAAAATATCTTCAGGAAACCTGCAGAAGTCAAAAGATTCTAATACACTATTAAGATTGTTTAGGTGTATAGTACAAAAATATTATTTAAGTATATACTACAAAAATATTGCTTAGGTATATGGTACAAAAATATTGTTTAGGTATATGGTACAAAAATATTGTTTAGGTATATGGGACAAAAATATTGTTTAGTTACATAGTACAAAGATATTGTTCAGGTACATAGTACAAAAATATTATTTAGGTTCATAGTACAAAAATATTGTTAAGGTAGTCAAATTCATGCAGGGCGCAAGGACTTTTTTTAAAAGAATTAAAAATTAATATAAAATTTATTTACTCTACAATAGAGCGTGTTTCTTACATGGAATCTACAATAGAACTGACTTAAAACTAAGAGCTCGAGAGGAGCCTGGCGAACGCCGTGCGTGTGGTCGTCCGGGCGTTAGTCAAAACAATCCGGTGTCCACGCGCTTTCGTGGAGGTTTAGTTTTGCTGACTGGGTATTTCTACGAACCTGACCGTAGGACCAGCAAGCGTAACTAGGTATATAGTACAATAATATTGCATTGACGTCTGAAAACAAACTAACAGGAAGCTGCGGTCTATAGTAAAGGAATTGAAAGATATTTTATTTTGATTTATGGAGTGGTAATCGAGAAAGCTTTATAAATACCAAATTCTAAATAATAATAATAATTTTGGGCAAACTAAGCAAAGCCTGTTTTATGAAAACCAGACACCGGATACAATTACTTACATACTTTTTTTTGCAAATACATACATATCGTACATAAAAACACCCAGATTCGAGACAAACACCAATGTTTATATTACACAAAAATTTGTACAATGTTGGAATCGAACCCACACCCTCTGCGCAGCAGCGCTTCCAACTAGGCTGCGAGGGAACAAATAGTAGCGACAGTTTATGAAAGGAAATAAAGAAGAGAGCTTTTTCTGGGGAAAAAAAAGGCAATATATATGTTTAAAAATATGAATAGGACCCTTAAAAGAAAATGGGATACTTTTTATTTTGTTAAATGACTTAACGTAGGGTACATGAGCATATTTTTATCTAAACACGATCAAAATCGGATAAACTTTAGAACCAAAATAAATTAAAATGAATAAAATGACAAATGGCTATTTTGATTAAAATTTTACAAGCTTCTGATATGATACGTGTCATGCCGTATCATATTGACAAGGGTCGACTGTCCCTGAGGTCATTACGTGTTCACATAAAACCGCCGGAATTTCGTCAAAGCTATAAATTTAGATCTGTCCGCTGATACAATTAGTTGGTGAATACTTTTTGACTTCGAAAAAGGTAGAGGTTGTTAATGGGCGTTTAGTTTTAGGGTGCCGTATCAATAAAAATATGAAATCCTTAAGGTAAGACTTCGGTGTATGCTGTCTGTATATCGCAGTTGTTTCTTCAGCAATTGGAGGCGCTATCTGTTTTAGGGTTCCGTACTCAACAAGGAACCTTTATAGATTCGCCATGTACGTCCATCTGTTCGCCGCTCAGCTCAGAGACTATTAGTACTAGAAAGCTGTATTTTGACATAGGTATACCTAAATGTTAATCACAAAGAAGTAAAAACAAATCTTAAAAAAATTACGTACAATAAAAAACGTAAGTGAGGATAATTTTTTTCTCGCCTATCTCATGGTTCGCGGTAGTGTTAGATAGGTCGTTCAAAAATAATGCAAAAGTGTGTAAAAAAAAAATTGATTCAGCGATTCGTTGGCCAAAGAATAAGATTGAAATTGCTAATTTTTAGGGTTACGTACCCAAAGGGTAATAAGTGGACCCCTATTACTAAGACTTCGCTGTCCTTCCATCCGTCCGTCTGTCACCAGGCTGTATCTCATGACCCGTGATATTTTCTCAGTAGAGTATTTCTGTTGCCGCTATAACAACAAAATTAAATTAAAAAAAAAAAAAAAAATTAAGGGGGGCTCCCATATAACAAACGTAATTTTTCTGCCGTTTATATAGATAATGGTACGGAACCCTTCGTGCGCTATCAGACTCGCACTTGGCCGATTTTTATAAGTCAAGTGTTTCCCCCTGTAAGTCAAATGGTGTTTTAAGATATAATAAAAAAACCGGCAGTAATAATTAACCAAGGTTTATAAAAGTATATATAACAAAGGAAAACTGTAACAGCAAAGTAGGTGTTATAAGTCAAAGATTAATAATCGCCCAATTCATAAAAGTACTTGTGACGGGAAACTAAGGAACCCACACTGAGCGTAGCCCGACATGCAGTCGTTCGGATTTTAGTACGATTACGGAAGACGTCCACTGCTGAACGTAGGCCTCTCTCATATGTCTGCCGCCTTTTTTTACTCTTGGTGGTTGTCTAACTCGCACTTGGTCGGTTTTTTGGATATTCAGAACTGATATTTTACAACTAATCTTCATATATACAATATATATAGAATATATATACAATATATATATATATATATATATATATATATATATATATATATATATATATATATATATTGTGTATTATAACAATATATGTAATGATCTGATGTAATGGAATGGAAATCAACCAGAATCAAGTAAATGCAAATATTATTAATAATTATATTTATTATGTGAGTCATGGATCATGTAGTGATTTGAAACTTCTGTAGCGACAGCATTATATAAAAATAATAAGCAATTAATTTATTAGGAAAGCAAATTGCTGACAAACACTATTAAATTACGAAATATGTAAAAATCCCTCTTACAAACGAACGTATCTGGTAATATCGCAAACAAAAAGACAAAAACTTGGTGGGAAATTAGTGAACAAACCTTCTGTACTTTTCACATACTCTTTGCTGTTACTAGAAATATTGTTTCTTACGAAAACAGTGGCGCCTGTTGCTTGACAAATAAAGCTTGTCCCTTGTGATACGTAAATACCGAGAGAATTTGGAAAGAAAGTAAAGATATGTTGGGACGATATTATTGGGGATTATCTTTCATTCCTTTTATATCAACATGGATTATGAACATATCACATAAAATAACTTACTCTATCAGTAAAAAAAATATACAATACTGGCTCTTACCAGCGGTTCCACCCGCCCTTAATTCGTTTATCGGCGTGGAATTTCTACCGCAACTCCGTGATTAGGTTTGATTATACTTAAGAGGTTTGTAATAGCAAGTCTTAGTTATCTCCCTTCTTGAAATGGGTTATAGGTAGTTATTCCCTCAGGATTGTTTAAATTTACCAGGTGAAAAAGTAGTTTATATGTCCTTATATCTCTGTGCCAAATTACATCTCAATTCGATGCTACGTTGTGATAATTGATTAACAAACTAACAAACAAGCGTAATACTAGCGCTGAGACCCGGTTTTATTTAAAGTTAATATTGTTATATCTACATGTGTAAAGTATTCAAATTTAAGTTCTAGTTAAAGTTCAATTATAAAAATATCAAATTAACCTGGATGTTTATTATATTCGTAATCAATTTTTTTTTTCGGGCAGTCGTAAAAATAATAGCTTTGGAAAAGTCTCGCAAAATTAAAAACCCGTGACCCATATTTTTATTGTCTTTTAGGGGCCAACGGAGCTCTATTACTATGCCTACGCTGTCTGTAACGCCCCCCCTTCGATCTCAAGAATATATTTTTTTCTAAGAAACTTCTTAAGCATTTATACTCACTCAGAGTGTAATCAAAT
Source organism: Apoda limacodes (assembly GCA_946406115.1). NCBI lineage: Eukaryota > Metazoa > Arthropoda > Insecta > Lepidoptera > Limacodidae > Apoda > Apoda limacodes. Next base: position 15,789,468 of record OX291564.1, on the reverse strand, counting down.
GAATCTAATTATATGGTGTAGATAATTATCTTATTTGGCCAAGCGTGATCGTCAAAAGTTGTAGGACCCGAACCCGTTGTGTTAAATAAGTAGTAACCCAGTTGTTTTAGAGGTATGTCAGAGTAATATAGCAAACAATAGTATACAAATAAGCGTAAAGGAAAATAATCAAGAAATAAATAAAGTTAAATCTACGATCATAAATAATGTCTACTTTGAATTTTCACCATTTCTAAAGTCTGTACAAAAACACCTAAACAAATCAAATACTTGAATATCAGAACTAAAGGACACAGGTACTAAATATTTATATGATTTTTCTGTCATCCCTACGCAAAGGAACCCTAGTTTTCGCTACTTCCACATTTGAAAGTTAAATCCATACAAATGCAAAATTTATTCGTTTTGTAAAGTGGGAACCAGGTAGCTAAGCGTTCAGGACTTGCGACCTGAAAGTAGGTTTAGGGGTGCGCCCTTACGATGTACATCAGCGCTCATCTACACTAGCTAACCAGCCAAAATAGTAAAACCCTACTAACGCCGCTAAGGATGGACATGGATTACACATAGTAATTACTGTATCTCTTGGCAGACCTAGTTCTTTAGTGGGCTATATAATTATTATGGCTGGTATAATTTTAGTTCCCACTTCAACTTTTATAGAAGACAAATTTTTACCTAGCTGAAATTGTCCTAGAAACAAGGACCGTCGATGTATTCCTTTCTACTGAGGTGATTGAGATTTCTTTCTACCATAAATTTCTAACCGGCAAAAAAGGCGAACTCATTACGATGCTTTAACATTAATTTAGATAGTTTTAAAACACAGCCTAAAGAATTTCACAACTCACATACAATATAATAATTTGTAATATAAAAGTATTTACTAACCAGTAATGGTGGCACAATCTAGCTATAGTTTAACCCCACGTGGTTCCTAGGTAGCTTCTATTAACTCACAAGCGTAGACTATGTTTTTCTCCTCGGGCAGCGTTTCGACAATTTAAACGATGGCAATTGAATGTTCTGTATGTATGGGACCACGCACTTTTATTACCACTAACCCCTCTCTAACAACGTTCTCACCCCACATTTCAAACACCCTCATCCTGTTTTTTCATTCCGGACGGATTTCCGGCCTTAATTAACTTTAAGAAAAAAGAATATCTTTTAAGTATAAAACTAGTTATGTCGGTTGGGATTCTATTATACAGTCCTGGATTAATATTAACGGTCTAGATAAAACGGCCTAATTATCCTAAATTAATAGAATCCCAATAGAATATTACTTTTATGTTCTAAATAGAATATTTATTGTACGAGGCTACCCTAATGGTGATTAAACAACTGACTTAGGTAAGTCTCGCGGGCGTTTTCAATATTATAAAAGTTCTAAGAAACTGAAACTTTCGCGGTTATATTCAACATTATAAAACTCCCAATCAGCGCTCTTAAAACTACCACCAATCACAGTACGTTCGAACAAACCAATCAACGCTTGCTTTAAAACATTCTCTCTAATCACTTTAGTTCCAAATAAACACCCAATCATAGTTAACTTTAAACCATTCATTCTCGCGCCACAGGTTCAAAATTTTACGCAACTTTATTTTGTCTAGATTTCGAATAATAATAAAAAAAATCGGAAGTTAGATTACTACCTACATTTAACAATTAATTCCGTGTCGATGTCTATGATTCGTAAGTTCATAACTTGATATTTTACATTTTAGTCATTTGTACTTCTATTTTGTTAGCTTTAAACCTTTCATAAAATAAATCATAACTTCTCATCTAATGTATAAAATTACTGAACTTGAATATTTGAACGCGCCATTCTAATTTAAAGATGCATTTTGCTATAGGTAGTACGTCCATTGAGAATTGTTTACTAATGAAAATCTTCGCGCTAAAACTTGAATAAACACATTGTATTACGAAAATGTTAAGGCATATATATGGTATCGTTACACTGTCCGACCATTAAAAGGCTCTGTCTTTAGACCAAAATTGGTAAAAGCCTGATTTTTTCACAGAACTGGCCAAGTGTGAGACGGGCCCAATTTATTACTAATTTTAATTACCGCTACAGTGCCATCTAGCTTATTATTGAGAGAAACAATAACACATTTGTTTGTTCGAAACGATATTCAAAGTTAAGTAACGTCGGGCTTGATCAGTACTTGGAGTGACCGTTTAGCAGCACACTTTTTTTTATTTGTGTTTGTAAATTGCGCGAGTCCAACTCGCCCTTGGCCGGTTTTTTTTAAATAAAAAATACAAAGTGAACATCAGGAACGCCAAAGTGTAGGTATTGAAAATTACGGCAAAACGCCTTTTACAAATTTTTGTATTTTAATCAAGGCTTTTCTTTTTTAATTAAACTCTCAAAACTACTACATGTTAACTTCGTTATGGAAATTTTTTTAAACCCCTTTTATATATTCTACCACCTTTACAATAATTTTAAAAAGAAAATAACCAAAAAAAAAAAAAGATTTTTGATTGGTCATATCTATATTATATTTACATTTCTATCGCGCCGATCAGCCTGTGACGTAACTGTCAATCAGTTAATTTCCCTCGGGACACTTAAAGCAATTTCGTTTCCTAGCTTGTTGCGCAAGGGATAAAAGGCTAAAGAATCGAATATTCCCTTAAAATAAGCTTTTAAATTGTAGACTGAAAATGGTTATCTCATTAACTCGTTTGTAAATGTAAATATAAATATGTGTTATTTATTAAACATGTTATGTAAACAGTATGTGAAATCCTATAAAGTATCAAATTTCTAGAACCAGCGGTGGAACTTTTATCTATATACACTGAAATACTTTAAGTACGTTTTTCATTATTCATAACCTTAAAGATATCTAAATATGGATATTAACAAATTTAACAAAAACTTTGGATATTATTTCAAACTCACAAACAATATTTTACCTGCTAATATTGCATTTCGCAATATTAGTCCTTCTACTATATATAATAATAATAATAATTAAGTAAATAAAAAATATTCAAAACAAAACATACATAAATACCCTTAGTATTTATTTTGTATGGAACTCTTTTTTTTTGTTAATAAAATTTACGAAACTATTTTTCTGACGTTACCAATGATGAACTTATGCAGAAGTTTTCGTTTGAGGCAGTCAGTGATACACAGATCGTATATAAAAAATATTTTACTCGGGACAGTGTAGCTTTCCGTTGGTTTTTATTAGAATTGTTTCGGTATTTGCAGAGATTATTCTCTACACACATACAAACAAACAAATTTTACATCCTTTCAAGAAATACGTAAAGTTTTTTTTACATACAAGCTTTCATCAGACCCATAAATGTAGCTTCTGGTTATCGTTTAAGACCGGAATACTTGTAAAGACAAATAAAACAAGCTCAGATTCCGTGGGGTAGCGTTGTTTCGTTACAGAGGTCCTATGCCCACCCTGCCTATAGAGCTGGACTATCATCAGACCAGCTCTATGACATGTATGCAAAATGTCAATTCAATCGAACATCAGAAGTGGGCCAAATATAAATTTGTAAAAATATGACCACTTTCAATTACTATATAACTACTTGCTTTTTCCCGCGTTTCCACCCGCCGTGAATTCGTTTATCGGTGTAGGATTTCAACGGAAACTCCTTAATTATAGAAAAAAACCGACTCTTACTTGACGATTTCAAGTAGCCTATATCCTTTCTCAGGACTCATACTATATCCATTACAAATTTCATCTTAATCGGTACAGCGGGTTAATTGGAAGAGGTAACAGACCGACAAACAGACAGAGTTACTTTCGCTTTTTATTATATTATAGTATGGATTACAATAACTACGAACACTGTTGCTATTAAATGTTTACTGTCTGCGAAGTCTTCCCACAATACCTCCACCGTTACCACAAAAGGCTTCGTCAGTGTAAAGTCGTTACGTTCGCTTCTGTTTTGTAACGTATTGTTTGTACGTTAATTAAGACAAGTGTCTCTCGAGCTTACTCGACACATTTAAGCTTTCTAAGCATTTGAGAGATAAAAGTATGAAGTTTCAGAGCTCGACATACACACCACTTAAACAATATGTTTGGTTTCGGGTGTCTTCAACCTTTGTGTAGTGCAACAAAGTTTACTGCCCTGGTGGTCAAAAATCAAAACTACTACACAAATTACACTATCAACTACCATATTAAAATGGTGTGAACTTACAACACTAGCGAAAGAACACCACTGTATGCTAATTTAAACCGTTTATTAAAAAAAGCAGATTCTCAATTTCAAATTCAAAATTCAAAATTCAAATTCAAATTCAAATTCAATTTATTCAGTTTAGGCTACAATAATTGAGCACTTATGAATGTCACTACGCCATCGGTTCGTAAGTCTACAGGGCGGGAGACCTTGTACTGAGAAGAACCGGCAAGAAACTCAGCAAGGGCATTTCTTTTCTCCCTTTCTCTTACAGCGTCCAATTAAAATATTGGAAAATGCCCTCCCTATCATAAAAGGACACTTTCCATTTTTCTCAGTAATCTGGACACTAGCTTAAGCGCTTTTTTTAATTAATTAAGTAACTAAACCTTAACTGTTACAGATAAATATTAGTACGTTAAAAGTTTTGTGGGCAGTTCTACGGTGTGTGGCACGAACATACACTAGGTGTACTGAAGACCTAGTTGTGGCTCGCATACTGTTACAGTTATAAATGTTACCATAGTTTGGTTACAAAAGATACGTAAGACACCTGTAAATTTTTTTTTTCATCGTTCGACAGGTGGCAGTGTAAAAAGGCGCGACAGACAGACGAACATCCTAGCATAAAGGTTTGTGTAGCCAATTAAAGCGCAACTTAAAAAAAAAATTAACTTTTCATGATATTACCTACCTGGGCGATGATTTCATTTCAAAAACGGTGTAGCAGGTCAATCTTGATTTTCAACCCTATGCATTTAGCTTAAAAAATGACGGATATCCATACATAAAGAATGTATTTTTAAAAATTCTGTGGAGTCCTACGTGACTTAAATAACCCAACCACACTCCAAATTTCCGGTTCTGGACCTAAAAGCTGGGACTGTGCTCATTCATCATTCAAATATGTCATTGAATCAATCAGTCACACCTTTATTTTCCTTAAAAGAAGTCTGCTTAGGATTAGCTAATTTAGGAAAAGAAATTAGCTTAAAAAATTACTGTTTCTAAGTCTCTAGCAATTTTACAAATATCATGAACCGCTTTGTTGGTGTTAAGTCGTTATGTTGTTTCTGGTTGGTAACATGTCGTCTCAGTTTGTTAATTAGACGAATGCCTCCCTCGAGGACACTTGACACACTTTAAAAGCCAGCCGCATGTTTCATGTTACCGGCGTCTTCTTGTCTTGAAACTTTCTTTTCTTACTGTATTTCAGAGTTTTATGAATGAAGTAGACATTGCCAGCGGTTCCGCCCGCCCTGAATTCTGTTATCGGCGTGGAACTCCTTAATTATACTAATAAATTTTGGTATAGCAAGCTATAGCTACATCAATTGTTCTTTAAACTCAGTTATAGTTATTCCAGCGGGAACTTTTGAATTTTTTGGGATAAAAAGTAGCCTTTCACATTTAATATAAGTAGGATAAATTAAGAGAGAGTAAAAACTCCTTATTGGCGGAGAATACGTTCCGAAAAATATGCCGCAAATACAGAAATACTGTACATACGGCGATACTGTACATACGGAGATACTGTACATACGGCGATACTGTACATACGGAGATACTGTACATACGGAGATACTGTACATACGGCAGGGTGATTTGTATAGGATTATAAAGGACATGTTCCTTGTTTTTTTTAATAAGGGAACCGTGAATAAGAAGCGTTGACTATACAGATGATTGTATTTAGGGTGAGTGGAGTCGCTGGCAAAGTCTAGTAGGTAATAATTTGCTGCTTGGCAAAGTCTAGTAGGTAATAATTTGCTGCTTGGCAAAGTCTAGTAGGTAATAATTTGCTGCTTGGCAAAGTCTAGTAGGTAATAATTTGCTGCTTGGCAAAGTCTAGTAGGTAATAATTTGCTGCTTGGCAAAGTCTAGTAGGTAATAATTTGCTGCTTTAAGCCAAGTGTGAGCTACAAATTCACAAATAAGTATATTATAGAAACAATACAAAAAAGTTGTAAAAATACTGTATAACTATTGAAATTTTGTTAACTTACGCTTAACATATAACTTACATTTTGAAACTGTCTCACGGTACACAATTGACACAGCCTGTTTTTGTTCATTTTCCTTTACTTATAAAGTCTAAAACAATTATACATCTCACCGGAATGTGTACAAGATGGTGTTTGTAATAACTTTTGATATGTTTACATGCACATCATTAGTATTACAAAATGTAGCTTTTTGCTCATCCTCTTGAGAACCGACATGAATGTATAGTCGCGGTAACCCGGAGTCAAGATGGCGGCAAGTCAGCATGTGATTTCCACCGAGTGGTGAGAATATATTGAGGAATAAATTGTCTGATGCTGTATTAACAATTTGCGGAAGTAAGGCAATGAGAATATGAATAAACTTGCGTAGCATGGAATTGGAAGTTAGCCAACCATGGTGCTCTATCCAAGCGAGGTTGTTGAGCCTTTATTCCGCTTTCTTGTTGTAAGTACGGTCATTTGCAATAGTCCATACATAGTGTAAAGGTTAAAATTGTGTGAAACCATTCTGTGAATCTCGCACTCAAACATTAACATTATCAGAACTGTCAATAATATTAACATTAAATCGACAAAATTAGGTTTAGTTTTCTTAATATCAACCAGTTTATTTAAACCGTTGTCCTATCTTTTGGTTTCTTAACCTAACAAATTAATTAGGTGTAAACTGCAATGTTGTTCTACATACGTATTGTTTATTTCGCATTAAATGTTATCTGCCCGGTGGCAGTGTAGGTAGGCGTTGCGACTTAAACCGGCGAGCCTATGTCAAATCACGCTAATTCCGTTTTGAGTATTTTTGTTAGGAATAACTTTTTTTTAATGTTTTGACATCTAGTTCTCTCTGAAAAGGACCAGTAGGTATGAGAACTTTTTGTTTTGTTTTCAAGAATTAAAACACATGCAATCAAATAAAAATGGTTTATGTTAAAATTTTATAAATCATAAATAATGTTTTTGATAAATGTCTCTTGTTTCTAGCTTAAGTATTCGTTTTCGTTATGAACAGAAAATTGAAACTTAACCATAAGAATAAAAAAAAATTCAATCACCATTCATTCGGTAACGCTGCTATATTTTGAAAAACAACAAAGTAAAAATAAATATTTTATGTCTTAAATATATTGAAATGTATAATAATATCTGTAAGAGAAATAGTACTTTCTTTTTTAGGGTTCCTTACCCAAAGGGTAATTAGCGGAACCCTATTACTAAGACTCCGGCTGTATCTCATGAACCGTGATAGATAGACAGTTGAATTTTTTACAGAAGATATATTTCTGCTGCCGCTACAACAACAAATACTAAAAAACAGAAAAAAATAAATATTTAAGGAGGCTCCCATACAACAAACGTGATTTTTTTGCTCGATTTTGATAACGGCAACAGGTAGACGCTTAAAATATTTACAGAAAATTTAGTTATATAGTTACTTTAAAAATAAATAATTAAATTAAAATAAAACCAAAATTTAAGGGGGCTCCGATACAACAAACGTGATTTTTTTGCCGTTTTTATAGATAATGGTACGGAACCCTTTGTGCGCGAGTCCGACTCGCCTGTTTAATATAACCTCCATTATTTTCAATCACAGCAAGCAAGCGCCGCCGCATAGATCCACTATATTAGAACAGATCTGTTCCTCTAATATTGTCCCAAATTTCTACACAGTGAGCCGTAATGACTCTGTAGTTCTTTCATTTCGCATGTCCCAACTTTGCACCATCAAACCCCATAGGTTTTCTATGGACCAGCCGCAGTCATCCACCCCCATAAATTAAGTGATATCCGTCTAGATTCCATATTTGGGACAACATTTTGTTCTGTATAACGGGTAATGTTGCGCCACAAATAAACCCTCCCGTTTTCAGATGATTCAAACGACTTCTCATCGGTGAATAAGGTGTGCTCCTAGTCAAAATCTAAATACTCCCTTGCAAACAACAATCTATTTTGTTTATGGGTATTAGTTAAAAACGGTTTTTTAACTCGCTTTCTATTATGCAATCCTTCAATATGCAGAGCTCGACGAATAGTGCGTGTTAAACATGTTCCCAAACACAGCAGTCGGTATGAAACCATTTTTCCACCATAAATCTTCTTTGAGTCGCATCAATGTACCGCGAGGGTCCACTTCGCGGTCGAGTTGATAAATTCCCCTCCTCTTGGTTGCGTGAGACCCAACGCTTTACGGTAATCCACTAAAAACCAAAGTGCCTGATTAAAATAAACATTTTTCAAACTACTGAATTATATTTTAAATTTTTATTAGATATTTGCTTACAAAAAAGTGTGGTATTAAAAAAATATGATATAATCTTAACATCAAACAAAATACTTACGGTAAAACCAGTCTGCAAATTTGAGATATATTGTAACCCATATTATATAGTTCTATAATACGCATCCACTCTTGAATATTAATATTGGCCTGCATATTATTTTAAGCAAAGAAACTTAATAAAAACACTAAACAACCTTATCAACACATCCACAACGATAAAAAAATGGCTACCTAAGTAATTACCGCATCTAACTTAATAGCTAAATAAAAACACCAAACAACCTTGTCAGCACATACCCCCAGAAACAAATCGGCAACGAAGGACAAAAATAATATGTCTACCTACGTAGCATCCGATCTAACTTAATAGCTATTAGAAAATTGGTCTAAGCTGTTTAACTCAACACAATATTCAAAATTCGTAAAATGTAACAAAAACAAAAAGAAAGGCATAAGGTGAGATTCGAATCCACAATCTCCATTGCTCTCAAAACACGTATTAAGATCTGATACGTCTATCCACTAGGCTACGGATACGATAACTTTTATTGTGAAATTATTATATCTAATATTAAATGAAACTAATATTACTCAGGTCCTACAAGACATATTACTTTATTTCTTTAAGTTTGTGAGTGACTACGCCATGCCACCATAACGGTCGCAGGTTCAAGTCCTGGCTCGAGGTTAGTCTTTTGACTGCATCTTTGATATGAAAGTATTTATTTATATTGATGATATTATAGCCATGGATATGGCATGTATAATATATTTTCTTCTAAGACTCTAATCTTCAGGGGTCATAAACGAAGAGAGATTATTTCTATGTATGTATATTTATATTGTATTTCTTACTTCAATGAAGATTTTGTGTGTTTATAAGATTGATGTACTAGGACTTTATAAGTCACTAGGAGTTGTATAATTATTATTTAACAAATATATAGATAATTTTACTCGTTACAAGAACACGTATTAACGTCAAGAGCGAGACTAGTCTCAACGCAGGAGGTCCTGCAGTAGACAGTTCAGAAAAAATGACCTTAATTCCTCCCGCGGGCTTTTTCTTTGTAAATTTTACTTTTCTCAAAGCAAAGTGTGCATTAATATAACCCACGGGTGGTAATAAAAGGAAATGAATGTTTACTAGCATGTTTTAACTTCAGATAAAAACAACAAAAATAACATTCATAAATTCTCTAATTATGTTATGACTGTTCCCGCCATTATGATTGAAATTTAGTAAGTTTATTTATTTATTCACCTTATATTTTTATTTATTTACTCGCAAATGAAATGAAACGCAAATGCCAAACGTGTGTGTGTGGTGGTGTAACAAGGGTCGTACGGGAATTACCTTCGGTCTTAGGCTTCTAGATAGCCTCTCATTAGTAATTTTTTCCTTACTACCCTTAAAACACAATGTTCTTTTATAAACTAATCGAGTGGGGTATCGTTGAGCAGCTTGGAGAGGGCTGCTGAAGCTGGTGGTCCTCCAGGATCAGGACTCTCAGCCATGATTTCATGACAATGATGATAATGATGATCACGTTATAAAACTGTAAGTACAATGCTGCAGATAGGTGGTCATAACTTAAGGTGTTGTCGACATTAGGTATCAACTATCAGTGAGTCTATCACCTTTAAAATAAATCTCTAAATCATATGTAGATTTATGTGTTATAACATAGAGAGACGAATGGATGGACGAATAAAAGGACGGACACATGGACAGGTAGACAGACGGGCAGACGAACAGAGGTGCAATAGACGAGCAGACGGATAGACGGGCAGACAACGAAACATTACTTAAAAATCAATATTATCTAAAAAACGATATTTAATATTTTTACCTCTTTAATCTTTATATATATTAGGTACGTTAAAACAATTTAAAAACAAAACATCAAATGAAATAATAGGTTTACCTCACTTTAAACTTTTGACGAACTTTGACTATTATTCATTTTCATTTAGTCACACTTCCTGAAGCTTTCAATAAAATTAGGGCGGGAAAAGAAATACTAACTACAAACCGCCATGGCTAAATTCCGACTCCCTTTGTCAAACTCCTGACAGTTATGGGACTTATTAGGATAAATCATAAACATAAAGGGAAGTTTCAACTTTTAGCTGTTTTGTAAGGGGAACTGTTTACTTATATTAAACTTCCGTTAGCTCGTTTTACCCAATTTCGTTGTGATGGGGACACAAGATATCATTGTTAGAAACTAAATCTTTTATCAGTTTCATTTTCTGTGTATTCGGTATATCTATCTGGCCCAGTCACATTCGTCTATCGGAAACGTTGGGATTGGTCTGTACCTTGGTTGGCACCTGAGTTCTGCTTAGTGGCACATGTTTTGATTTCCTCCGTGCTTTAGTCAGAGTAAAGTATGTGGTTCTTCAAGAAACAAGGTAATTAGATATTTGAAGGGTCGGCAACGCGCGAGTGATACCCCTGGTGTTGCAAGCGTCCATAAGCTACGGTGACCGCTTACCATCAGGTCGACCGTAAGCTTGATTGCCACCATAGTGGTATAAAAAAAAGTACACATGAAACCGTCAGTTGACCACACTGATAGCCGAGTGGCCAGTAGCTCGACGAACGTCGGCTATTCGGCACTGGACGAGCGTGGTGGACTATCGCCTTAGCCTCCCAAAGAGAAACCAGCAGTAGACGGGGCATACAACGGCTAAGGCAAGTAGGAAGTATTTTGTTCATGGAATTCTAAAACGCTGATTTGCGCAAATTAATGTATGAGGAAACTTACGACTCGTTGACTGATAACAATGGTCTTAGGAATGAAAGGAAAGAAAACTGCATTTTTAAACCTTAATTTACTAAACTTTTTACTATGTACTAGATAAAATTATATAAAAAAAATCATTTATGTTATATTTACATTATTTACTGTTTAATTAAAAATGATTATTTTCTTTATTGCTACGTAATTTAGCATGCGTTATGTACAATAAAAATCTTTTTTATATTACGAACTAAGTACATTATTACCGCATTATTATCTGTAATGATGGCCGAAAGCGCGGCGTAGCGCAGCTCTAAGCCATCACAGTGCGGTTAATATTACAGCCCTTGATGGACAAGCTGGAATAAGCCTTAATATAGCGGACCGTAAGGGCTTCAATGATGACTAAGCTTGAAGGCCGAGTGTGTAGCTAAGCTCGAGGCTATCATAGCAGCGCAGTCTTTGCATGCCAAGGCGTGTATATGTATAGTGCTTTACTCAAGCAATGAGCAACTCAAAGTTCTTACTTGGCTCTTCTCGAGCAATTTGAATGAAACCCGCTTAAAAGCTCGACTTTGCCCAAAAGAAGGTTGTCAACATAATGTTCACATTACAGCATTTTTAAGTAAAATCTTTTTGCACCTAATTATTTTTGAAAAAAAACAAGACGATATTGGATTTTTAAAGAAAATTGCTGGTGGCTAAAACAGAGAAAAATGCTGGTGGCTGAAACAAAGAAAATTGCTGTTGGCTAAAACAAAGAAAATTGCTGCAGGCTAAAACAAAGAAAATTGCTGGTGGCTAAAACACAATAGCAACAAAATTTTATACAACTATTGGAGTATTCTGGAAAGTTCGACTGTGCTCAAAGAAGGTTGTTAAAATAATGATCACATAACAAGCATTTTTCAGTAAAATAAATATTTAATTAAAGATACAATCATAAAGATAAGCCCAAATATATATTGACAAGAAAAAATCACTAGTCACTTACATAACTAAAAATCAGTGAACGCAAAATCATAATTTTTTTTTAATAATAAATACTATGGCCTGTATCAATTCGACTAAAAGATTAACTAACTGTCTTTATAATAAATACGTGGTGTGGAAAGAATTTTTTTAAAGAGTTTTATTAATTTGTGTACTTCAATATTTATAATAATAAATAAGAACGACTCTGCTAAATATTGTTAATATACTCATATTCTTCTTATATCTATGCGCTTCCATCCTCATGAATCACACAAGCTCCATATTAGTAAAACAATATTTTATCATTTGTTACGTACGACACATTTAAGTATTTCTGCACCATTGTTTACTTAAGAAACTTTTACCACTGTTTTGTTTCAAAAGATGCAATTTGAAATAAAATTTGGCTGTGCGTGTGCATAGGCGTAACCACGGAGGATGGGGCGTTTGTCCTACCCTAGCTGCCTTATGCATCACCTCCCTCTGGTATAATTCACACAGTCGTGTTAGAGTTCCAATTTAATTATTGTTTAAAAAATGACATTTTTGGTACCTACTCTAGCTTTTTGTCCAACCCTAAATGATAACCTGGCTACGCCCATGATCAGATGTTGCATATCCAAATACCTTCAAAGAAATATATCATCGAATAAGCCAATTGAAATGCCATCATCAGAGTCTTCTCTGTTTGTGATTCAGCTTTTGTATACAATCATTTCCAGCACTTTTTTCACGTTTTTTCCAATGTTGATGTACTGGAGCGTTTATTAAAGAAAGGAAATCGCTGCCTACCCAAAAGACAGGAAAAACAAAAATGGCGTAAATCAGACTAATAAAACCCGCAAATTTGCAATATTCCTGTTACTTTTGAACACCCTTTCTATCTAAGCATTAAACTACTTATCTTTTTGTAACAAATATAACTGGGACACAACTTTCAATTGAATATTCTTTGGTCCCTTCTGCATTCGTACAACAAACTTTCAAAACTTTCACATTTTTTATAACAAATACATTATAAGAGATTCACAAGCATACTAAAGAATACCTTAAATCTACTTCAATATTCTAAAATAGTTCGATTTAATCTCATTTTAATTGATTTCATAAATCGTCATTAGCCTATGATGATACGTTTGTGGGTATCAATGATTTTTATATTATTTATTACTATTCCATTCAAATTCGACCTTAAAAAAATTATACAAAATTCATTTCCCGTAATCTTGTGATGCCTTATCAGATTCTCATGAAACCAAAAACGCATTTAAAATCATCAAATTAAAATATAAAGTAACATTCAGGGAACTTGGGAGATTATTGCAAAATTCATCTTGTATGAAAAACATTATGAAAAACATTATGAAAAACATTATGAAAAACGGCGTTTTATATTAGATATGAAAAAGTAACACACCAAGAAAAACCTTCAACAGCGGAATATAGCTGATCAGTATATAAGATCAGAAAAAGACTGAATAGTTTTGAAAAAAGTTTTTTCGCTGTTTTGTTACTATTTCATTTGATACAATTAAAACAATTATAAGATTAAATTATAAAATAAAAAAAATTGAAGACTAAAAGTTTTTATACCACAAAAATCTATTGTCAAACATTAACAATCACCTAATCATATCGTTTTGCATTTACTTAAGAACTAAACCAGTAATAAATTGCCTAGATAAATTCGTTTTTAATTTTATTTTAAAACCAACGTGTTAACTTAAATAAATCCAAGCCTAGGAAGTCAAACTAAGACATTATATAGGCGATCAAATTAAAGTTTTTGAAATAATTGAAAATAAACAATATAATGTTTTGATAACTTTTTTATTTAATTGGAAGACATATTTCATTGTACTATAAAAGTTGCAACTCAATTTAAAAAAATTGGTTGTGGGACAAACAATGTTTTAGGGGTGTCGCCTTTATACAGATCAAACACGAACGTATCTCACTTAAATATTTTTTTAAATAAATTATAGTAATTTTACCTTAAATCTACAGAACGTTAATAAAATTAAACATTACCTAGTAACTAACAAAATGTTACATTAGTTGTTAAAAATATATACAAGTTTCACACAATATCCTTTTCTATAACTTTTTTGATGATAACTCAAGCCCACTCAAAAATGCAATGTACTTACAGAATTTACTTTCTTAAGACAATAATCAACAATCAATAAATTCAGAACGAACTTCTACAATTTATTTCTAGTTTATGATTTCGTTTACTACAAGCTTTCTTGCACTTTGATATCTAATTTGTAAATATAATTAAACTCTCCTAATGCAGTTGTTGACAGTTAAAAGTTAGTGTTAAATATTCGTTATCTAGGAGCTTCTACATCTGCTGTTACCACTAAAGTCTTATGTTCTTTACTTTTAAAAGCGTCATCACAAATGTTATCTACACCATAAAAACACACACTCCTTTGAGGATACACTTTATTTTTAAATTCTACAGCTGAGCCTGAATTTTTTGGCAAAGTTTTAGATCTGTAATTATTAAAATCACTTTTCAAACAGTAATCATAAAACAGTTTTGGTCGGTCTGTAGAATAATGACCGTAATAACCATCGCAATTGTCAAAATACATGCTTTTGGATATTGTATCGAGGTGACAAGTGTGAGGTTGATATGAACCTTCTGGACATGTTCTTTTTTCTGGAAATCTGCCATGGAACCAGTATTCAGGAGGAGTTGGAGCCCATGGAGGGGGCCCCAGAGGTCAGCCTCAGCCAATCGGCTTGGAGACTATTATGACGTCGGGGGCTGATCGCGTTGTTTCAGTACTCATTGGGCGACGATCTTGACTTTTCTTTTCTGTTAAAAAGACACATTACTTTATGGATAAATAAAAACTTAATATGAACAATATAGTTAAAAAAGGTAATGTAATTTTAAGAAATCCTATTTTTATCACACAAAACATTGAAGTAAGTGTTATTGTTAGTATTATTATTTTTAATAGTATTTTTTAATTTATTCAATAGAATTATTAAGTTTTTAGAATCACAGAAGCCCAGTAATAATTTTAACTCATAGTGCGTTTTGGTTCACGCTGAAAGCACTTTGAGTATAAATGTAAATAAATTATGAAATACAGCAGCCCTGTCCAGAGCCACGTACTGGGCTGTTGTAAAAACTAAATTCATTTTAATCAAGTACTGATTAACCAAGTCTAGCATTTTCTAAACCCTTTCGGCAGTATAATATCAAAGAGCACATAAATATTTCAAAAATAAAATTATTAAGTATCTGGTCTCTGGCAGTTTGTGCACTTCTTTGTATCAAGAACAAGAATGCTTGACACAGAATAAAAACAACTACGTTCTTAACAAAAATAACAATTTGCGATGGTTTGAAATGAGTTGGATTAAATTTTGACAGAATTAAGGTTACAATAAAAAGTTCTCGAGTGCTTTAGTGCCTATTTGTAATTTGATGGCGCAGCTCATTTGAGTTGTTGCATAAGAAGTACCATTCTGTTTCTCTATGTTGGCTATGGCTTCACTGTATTACTAAAAAAAAAAAAAACGTTTTTTTGACTTTGGTTTTTATGGTCAGATTGCTATTTACCAATATAGCCCATGCTAGGAGAGTGGATATCTACGCTTACATTATTAAAAAGTAAATTTTATATGGCTTCAAAAATAATTTCCTTCACTTTATTAACTTCAGGTTAATTAACATAGAAATAGTTAAAAATTTCATTTATTTTGATCCAAGCGATAAAAAATCCTTACGTGGTTTTACAGATTCTTGGTGTGGCATTTGTCTTAATAGTTCTATTGTGATTTCTGAAGTATTGGTAGAGGGAGCCGGTGGAGACGGTCTCACTATTGTAGCACCTGAGTATCCAAAAGTAGAAAATCCTCTGCTGTTTGAACCAGATTCTGTTCCGGTACCTAAAAATGATTAAATATTTATTATATATTTTGTTACCATAATTCGTAACAAAATTCTTCACAAAATTAGGCCTTTGTCGCTCTATATACTTGCCAAGCTTTAAATAGCAACCAGAAGCTGGGCTCGAATAGGCCCAGCAGTTGTATTGATGCCGTTTTTCGACATGAAGGACATACTTGTACTGCATTTCGCTAAAACATTTGGGGAAAGTTAAAGACAAAAAATGTTTCTATGAATACGGTGTCTATCTTTTTAAAATAATGACAAAAGAGTTAATGTGTGCCATTACTGAGGATAAACGAAAAAATTTTTACTTGTTTATAACAAAGCAAACAAAAATAATAGAAAACTTTGGACCTTATGAACATAATCATTTAATGTAGAAACAAATTTTACTTACTATCGGAACCTGGAGGTGCTTCCGATTGAAATAAACTTTCTCGGGTTTGACATCCAGACTCTTTTACATCTGGAGCGCCAACTGATGCATCTTTAATATCTTTCTTAACTTTCTTTTCATCATCTCCTTTTGCACTTTTACTTCTAATAGATTCCTCTTTTTTACTGGTGTCACTGCGCTTTATTCTACCGTTGCGTTCTATCCTAACTTCTGCTGCTTCAACTGGAACACTGTCAACGTCTCTACGCCATGGTTCGTCATCCATGTCAATATTGGTTTCTTGTATAAAATCTGAATCTATGCTGGTTGCCTATAAAATATAAATATAAAATTCTTACAAAACACTTCTTACATGATTTTCACTTAGTAGGTATATTATCCACGTAAAAGTATTAAGTACTCCAGAATCAAGAATAACTGACTAAAATGTATGCAAAAAAGGTAGGTCTCATCTCTGAAGACCTGTGGATGTAGGTACATACATCTTTCTTTGAAAATTTAAAATCAATCTTTTTTAGACCTTTAGACTATTCTTATTGCTGAAGCAAATTTTATAGCAAAATCGCACCAAGATCGAGGAAGCTACTAATTAGTTCATTTGAACATTATTGTGGCTTAATCAAAAACTGGGTATCCTCGCCAAGTCAATATTGATTAGAAATAACTTATTATATAAAAGCACACAACAAGAAGGAAATTATAAAGTCCTAGTACATCTTACTAATACACAAATCATCATACGATTGGAATTAGAAATAACTTATTATATAAAAGCACACATCTAGAAGGAAATTATAAAGTCCTAGTAAATCTTACTAATACACAAATTGTCATACGATTGGAATTAGGGCTTGGAGAACTGTCAAAACTAATCAATCATCTAGTTTATTTTTCTTCAAACGATTGTAACTCACATCTTTTTTTACAAAGTGTTGTTACTGTACCCCAATCCGAATTTAACAATCCCATTAAAATTTAGTTCAAAATTACTAATAGAGATCGAGGTTAAGCTTGCCACGAACAAAATTGAAATTAAAACCAAATTCATGATTAGCTGCGGGTATCAAATCATTGCTGAAGTTTAGTTTAAGTCTTTTTTTATAAGTTTGCCACTAATAAATTTACTTACTTTGCGTTCGGAAAAACGTCTTTGTTGTTTAAACATCTCGTTTGTGTGGTTTTCTCTCTCTAAGCTAGCTCTTGGTTCACTATCACTTTCTAATCTTTTAGCATCCAGGGTAAGCTGAGTGGCTAGCAAAGTATCCAAACGATCTTCAGTGGACTGTCTTATATGTTCCTGATAAAAAATAACGTTAGGATTTTTATAAGTGCTGTATATGAACGAGTAATAGAATTTACAGTAAAATTTTCCTCTGTTTATTACTCTTTGTGATATTAATACCTAAAAGTATTAATTAATGTTATTTTTAAAGTGATCGAAATCGATCAGTATTAATTGTTAATTATTCAGTAAAATTGTGTGAAATAATAATGCGTAAGAAAGAATAAATTTTCACACTTTAAAAGTCATCAATTTTTTTTTATGAAAAATCCAATTTAAAATTCTATAATCTTTCCACGCTAAATTTGGATAAAGGCGGGGGCTTTCTTCAATTTGCTATAGATATTGGCATAATTTGTCAACATGGAATTCATTTATAGTTTGTTCCAGCGATTTTTTTAAAAATTGCGGGATAAAAAGTAATATATGTTCTTTTTCGTCTTTTCAACAATTTTTGCTCAGATGAATGTTACGCTACGTTAACTTACTAACTAACGAACAGACTTTCATAACTTTCAATACAAGTTTAGATGTTTCAGATCCTATTTTTGTAATGCAAAATAACCATAATTTGTTTCTTCTTGAAAAGGTAGTAAGATTTCCAAATCCTTATCCTTAAAAGAAACCTGTCCAAAAAAAACACATTTTTTTTTTAAATAACAATATATATAACAATTGTTCAGCTAACACGTGGTGGATGGTTGGATTTAAATACACAATTACCAATATACTTACTTTAATAATCTTGTGGTCTTCGTATAATTTCTTAATACATTTGAATAGGAAAACGAAGCTCATACCAGACAATATCAGAGAAAATATTATTAAGATAATTAATATGTGTGGTTGCTTCACTATAGATTCTGTCTCAGCCTGTAAAAATAATAATATAGAAGTTATTTTGAATAGCCTGTTAATAAAATTGTAGCTTAGAGAAATCTCTTAAGGCTGCGCCCTACCCAAATGTGCAGATTTCTGCTCGTTTATAGGGTTCCTATTACTAAACCTATGCTGTTTATCTGACCATTAAAGGGCTCTATCTTTTAGACCAAAATAGTTAGAAGCCTGAATTTCCAGCTTCGTGCTGGGGTTCCGTACCATTATCTATAAAAACGGCAAAAAAAACACTTTTGTTGTATGCCTCCGCTTAAATATTTGTTTTATTTTTATTTAATTATTTATTCTTAAAGTGACTATATAACTAAATATTCTGTGAATATTTAAAGCGTCTACCTGTTGCCGTTATCGATATCGAGCAAAATCGGGCCAAAAAATCACGTTTGTTGTATAGGAGCCCCCTTAAATATTTCTTTTATTCTGTGTTTTAGTGTGTGTGTTATTTGTTGTTATAGCGGCAACTGAAATACATCTTCTGTGAACATTTCAACTGTCTAACTATCACGGTTCACGAGATACAGCCTGGTAACAGATGGACGGACGGACAGCGGAGTCTTAGTAATAGGTTCCCCCTTTGGGTAAATTACTAAGCCTAACCTATTTATCTGACCATTAAAGGGCTCTATCGTTTAGACCAAAATAGGTAGAAGCCTTAATTTTTTAGAATATATTTATGTTACAAATAATAGAAAGTTAAAGTAGTTTTTCGTTGTTTTTTCTCTATCGTAAAAAAAGTAATACATTCAAACTTCAAACTTGCCGTGCTTATAGTGTAAGCTCTGAAGTACAACAAATAATAAAAATCTGTCAAGTGTGAAACGGGCTTTTACCATTCCCTTATCAGCAGCATCTAGCGATGATTAAGAGAAACGGTAACACATTTGTTTGTTGGAAACGATATTTAAACTTAAGCAACGTCGGGCTTGGTCAGTAGTTGGATAGGTAACCGCTTAGCGGCATAATTTTTGTTTTGATTGTTTTTGTTAATTACGTAAATGGTGGTCCGACCCCATGGCATGCGAGTCCAACTCGCACTTGAACGAAATTTTAAAATTGATTACAATTTCCTATTTTAACTTTCGGATTGGAAAATATAACATAAATTTATACATCCTTTAAATAGATAATTATTGTATTTGTATTGAGCTATCTGCAAAGCAGCGCATTAGAAAAATAACTTTTTTTATTTTTAATCCATAACTCCTTGGCAACTAATGGCGGGAACACAATTTATAAGGTACCTTAAATATCAAGAAACAATAAAGATAGAAAATTGTTTAAGTAGATTTGCTATAGCTTTTGTAATTTAATTGTTATTAGTAAATTTTAGGAAAAAGGAAAATATTTTTGTCACAGAAAAATGAAATCTACTTCATATTATAGTAAATTTGAGATTTGAACGCCCATAAAACAAATGTGTATGCGCATTTAAGGGGCCTTATAAAGATAAAGTAACTATCCTACGGCATTTGTAGCTTTAGTAAAACAGTGTAACTGTATTCGTTAGCTTGTATATTTCCGCTTCCTCATCTGCCTTGAGCCTAAAGTTTGCTAAATCTTTTTTTTTTTTTATTACTCATCCTACTAAGGTGGCAAATAAGCTTACGGTCCGCCTGATGGTAAGCGGTCACCGTAGCCTACGGACACAAGCAACACCGTATCACTCGCGCGTTGCCGACCCTTCAGAAATCTAATAACTTCTTTCTTGAAGAATGCCATACTGTAATCCTTATTCCACAACCCAAGCGTTCGGGAGGAAGTTTTTAATATTTTTTTTTATTTTTTTTCAATTGCCTTACACAATAATATATATTGTATGTATTACCTTGCACAGTTCCGTATCCTCATCTGTTTTGAGCCTGCAATTAGCATCGCCGTTACACTTCAGTTTTATATCAATACAAGTGTCATCCGCACATTTAAATTCATTGTCTTCACATTGTTCTGGAAAATAAAACAAATATTTTATTATGAGCCGATGATACTAATCATGACCGCTTAAGTTGTTTAAGCGACTGTGCGTATGCTGAAGAGTCTAAGCGACGACGCTTGGAAGCTTACGAAAGTTGCCCATGTGACAAATACAGTCACATGCTTACGCGTTTTATATGGTTAATATATAGGGAGGCAAACTGTCTTCTCAAACTTAAGGGTTCGATACGGCTTGTGAGTTTGGAATCATCAACGAACCGAATCAAAAGGGCCAAGCTAGTATCTATGCATCTGTCCAGAGCAACTTTAGGGTTGAGTATTTCTTCACTCTGTTGAGTACATCAATATTTCTGGACGTCAGCTTCATCTTGGCTTATAATAATCTAGAAACTAAACGTCACTGGGTATGTCAAGATTTGTTTTTGCAACATAACGACTTTGGCATAAGAACAATGTTAAATGTGTAATTATAGCAAAGTTACCTAGTTAGATTGACGACCTTATAACATTGCTGCATTAGATAAGTAAAAAAGTAATTGTAAAAATGTTTTCATATTAACTATAGAATATGATCGACCCCATAGTGAACTTTTTTTTTTCAATTTGATAATGATTTTTTCTTACTGCATATACAGGGTTATTGGTAATTAGACCGGATACTTTTAAGGGGTCATAGATGGGGTCATTTTCGATAATTTTGTTATAGTACCTATATATATTTTAAATCAGTTTTATTTTCTCAAAACTTCACAAATAAAAAACAAATTGCCCAGATTTTATTTTTCTTCGCAGTTTTAGACAGTACTATAATTTGGCAACAAAAGCTGATCTTAATCCAAATAAAGAAAAGGCTATAAGGGTCAGAAAGATATTTTTCAAGTAGTGTATGAATGGAAATTATTAACGATTATTTAATTGGCCCCTACTTCCTGCCAAATAAATTAAATGGCTAAGCCTATGAAAACTTTTTAAGGAATTAAATTTTTAACCTGCTTAGTGAGGTACCATTAGCAACACGGCAAAATATGATTTACCAGCACGATGGCTGCCCGCACACTTCAGTATTAATGGTTAACCGTTCAACATTTTCCAAACCGATGGAGGACCTATTCCGTGGCCAACAAAATGTCCAGACCTTACCCCTGTTGATTATTACATTTGAGGTCACATGGAGAGCCTCATCTATGACATATCTCTGCCACCTGTTTCATCCATAGACAAATTAAGACCTCACATAATAACTGCAGTTGAAAAGATGAAAACAAATTTGACAACTAGAGTTGTTGAAACCGAGTTACGGAAACGTATGCGTCTCTACATACCTAATACCCCTATTCACATACATACTTCACATAGACACTCTGAGAAGCAATTGTAAAATAAGTTAAACAAAACTTGATTCTAATGTTTTGTTTCATTTACTTTGTAATCTCATTACAACATTCATAGTTTTTACTGCCTGGGTCTAGTTTAATCGAATTTTTTCTTCAATAGCCTAAGTGCCTTCTTTTTTACCTCGTTAGATAGCTAGAAATGTGTAGATGTTTTATATGATATGCAGACTAAATTTACAACCTTATTTTTAGAGAAAAAAGAAATTTTTGTAAGCAGTTTAACAAAAATATCCTGATTAGATAACTTCATTCTTAATAAATTTGTTTCTTACCTTCTCCAGAACCAAGACTCCTAAAAGCAGTGTATGTAGCTTCGAATTTTGACGCACGGGCGGCTTGTGTGGCGTATAAACGAATATATAATTCGTTTCCTTTAACATTTTTGGTACGGCTGTCGTTGGGGTCTCCATCTTTCGTGATCACAGAATTTGCCACCGACCCACAGTAGTTAGCTAAGCTAGCAAAAAAAACATGAGTTATTACAAAAAACTGTTTCTTCAACAGAATTAATCCCCTCTGTTAACAGACATGAATAACCACAGACCAGTAACACTAGTACCCACATTATCGAAAGTTGTAAAGAAGGCGATGCACAGACGCTTGCAAAATTATGTTGATAAATTTAATATTATTAATAATAAACCGATCAACAATGGTAGTTAACTTTTAAACGAATTAAATCAGTTAGTGAAAGTATGGAAAAAGGCAAATTAATAGCTGCTTTAATACAACTCCTAGTCCTAGTACATCAATCTTATAAACACACAAGATCTTCATAGAAGAAGAAATACAATATAAATATAAATACATAGAAATATTCTTAAATCAATTCCTGGCTTGAGGTTAATCTTTTGACTGCATCTTTGGTATGAAAGTATTTATTTATATTGATGATAGCTGCTTTAATGTTTGATATGAGTAAAGCATTCGATTTCGTACTTCATGATTAATAAAGATAAAGGGGGCAGGTAATGACTGGTTCTCTAGTTACCTACAAGGTAGATACCAATATCGAAATAAAGGCATTTGAAAAATCTTGTAAAACAGTCTATAGCTCAGGATATAAGTTGAATGCTTCTGGAGTTCCACAGGGAAGCAAAGTCAAAGTCAAAGTCAAAATGGTTTATTCAAATAAGGATTTTACAATCACTTTTGAATCGTTAAAGTTATAAAATATTATTTTTTGAACCCTCCCACCTTCCCGCCGGTTCACAATGTTGTTGATTTCTACCGAGAAGAATCCGGCAAGAAACTCGATAGTTACTCTTTTAAAAACACTATCAATAATACAAACAAACTAAAAATACAATTAATGTTTTAAATAAAAAAATTTAAGCCGTACAATTTTATTTTATTT
Organism: Apoda limacodes; assembly: GCA_946406115.1. Lineage (NCBI taxonomy): Eukaryota > Metazoa > Arthropoda > Insecta > Lepidoptera > Limacodidae > Apoda > Apoda limacodes. The sequence continues at coordinate 15,766,081 of OX291564.1, read as the reverse complement.
CCATTTTAATTTGGTTTACCTATGCATCCTGTAATTGAGCATCATCAGTCCCAAGGATTTTTATCATTTACATAGTCTGAAATATTGTAGTATGCCTTTTTACAAAGTACCTGCTTGATAAAAGATTTAAATTTACTTATTGATAGATTTTGAATTTTATTGGGAACTTGGTTGTAAAAGTGTATACATTGCCCCATAAAAGAGTTACTTATTTTGTGTAGACGTGTATCATGCACCAACAGCTTATTTTTACTTCTAGTATTTACTTTGTAAACGTCACTTTTCTTGCTGAAACTATTGATATTTTTATGTACATATAAAAGATTTTCATATATGTACTACGACACTAAAGTTAAAATTTTTACTTCCCTAAATCTATCCCTCAGAGATATCCTAGATTCTAATTTATAAATACCACGAATTGCCCTTTTTTGTAACTAAAATATTGTATTTACATCTGCAGCGCTACCCCACAATAGGATACCATATGCCATTAAACTATGGAAATAGCTAAAATATACTATTTTTGCAGTGTCGACATCGGTCAATTGTCTTTTTTGGCTAGGTTATGAGTATGAGGACCCCATTGAAGTTTGCAGTCCAGCGTTATGCCAAGAAAGACTGTTGAATTAACAAGTTCTAAGTGCTCGCCATTAATATTAATACATGTCTGTCTCTGACTAGCATTTGGTAATGTAAATTTAACACATTTGGTTTTTTTTTATTAAGTAACAAATTATGAGCGTTAAACCAATTTACAATTTTAGAAAGGGTATTATTTAATTCATTATAATATGTCTGTCGTCTCTTAACTTTAAAAAGCAAAGAGGTGTCATCAGCAAATAAACCAATGTCATGGTTTTTAACATTATATGGGAGATCATTAATGTAAATAAGAAATAGAAAAGGACCTAAAATTGAGCCCTGAGGGACTCCCATAGTGACTGCTGATCCCGGAGATCTTTCACCGTTGACATCTATTTTCTGTACTCTCCTACTCATATAGGATGTCAAAAGGTCGAGAGCTTTGCCTCTAATACCATAGTGATGTAGCTTCCTAATGAGATTTTCATGTTGAACACAGTCAAATGCCTTAGATAAATCACAAAACACTCCAAGGGCGTCATGCGAATCCTCCCAGGCGTTATATATATTTTTTAATAGTGCCACTCCTGCATCGGTTGTGGAACGGCCTTTCATAAAGCCAAACTGTTTACTACTAAGTAGCTCATTAATACAGAAATGGCTTAACATCTGACAAAGTATGATTTCAAAAACTTTACTGAGTATTGGTAGTTTTGAAATATGCCGAAAATTATTAGGATCTGTTGAACTACCTGATTTAAAAAGAGGTATAACTTTGCTAAGTTTCATCTCATCAGGAAACACACCACTATCAACACAACTATTAAATATAATGGCTAAGGGTTGTGCTATAACATGAATAATTGAATTTATAGTTTTTACAGAAAGTCCCCAAAGGTCTGTGGTGTTTTTAATTTCTAATGTTTTAAATGTATTAATGATATCCGTAGGACTAATGTTTTAAAATACAAAGGGAACGTTACATTCAGCAACACTAGTTTTTAATAATTTTTCTGCTAAGATTGGACTTGAGTTTAGATGTTCAGTTGTTATGAATGGAATATTCCTAAAAAAGTGTTTAAAGAATTTGTTTTAAAACTAGCATCATCTACAATCAACTCAAAGTCCTGACAAGAATTCCTAGCTTTACCAGTTTCATTATTTATTATGTTCCATGTAGTTTTTATTTTATTTGTTGAATTTTTTACTTCATGTCTGAGGTGAATTGCTTTTGCAACAAGACAGACCTTTTTAAAGGTTTTTGAGTATTTTTTTAAATATTTCCTAAATATTTGGCTATTATTATATGTTTTTTCTTTATATAATTCATACAGTTGACGCCTACTTTTATGAATACCTGGGGTAGCCCATTCACTAAAACTAAAGCGACTGGAAATAAGTTTCTTTTTTGCAGTAAATATTTTATACTACTCTGTAGTAATAGTGTCAAGAACAGTATTGTACATATCATTTGGGTCGCCATTATAAAGCAAATCTGGAAGTTTATGCATTAAGTTAGATTTAAATGATGCAACCCGTTTAGTTGTTATTGGTATAAATTTAATTTCCTTTTTAGTAATACTATTCTTTCTTTCTAAAACCACTAACTGTCCACAATGATCTGACTCTAGATTGCTTATAATTGATTTTTGAATTGGTTTTATGTCAGTAAATATATTGTCGATGCAAGTGGCACTGCATACAGCAATTCTAGTTGGTTCACAAAACAAATTATTTAAATTAAAAGACTGAAATAAGGCAAGCAATTTGGTGCTTAATGAGATATTTTCCAAGATGTTTATATTAAAGTCTCCACAAACAATGATTTGTTTATTGGAATTGCTGATTTTATTTAGCAATTCTTCCATAACTAATTCAAAATTATCATAAATGGCACAAGGCGGCTTGTATACACTCACAACAATGAGATGCTCAACTTCTATACAGGACAGCTCGGCAGTTCGCTCAACTAAGAGGCTCACAATGTCTTTACGTTCCTTAAACTTTAGCTGTTTATTAACTAAAATTAAAGAGCCACCATGGATAGCATTTACTTGGCTGAACGAACTTCCCACCTGGTGATTAGTGAAATTGAACATAAACTGATGGCTGCGTAGCCAGTGTTCAGTGATACATAAAATGTCAATCTTTTGGTAGTTTCTATTTCTAGTTCTTTCTGAGACATTCCTTGTATATTCTGATGCACCAGGTTCAATGAAATATTATTTTTAGTATGACATAGTTTATTTTTTTGTTTTTGTTTGCATAAAACTTGAGTAGACATAGATTGTTTAATATAATCATTATTAATGTTGGAATTATATAATATGCCAAAGTGGTCCTTTGTTGTCTGAAAATTTAATTTAAATTATTACATGTCAAAAGCATATTAAACAATTGGTAATATTTGTTAAAGAATATCGCCAATATTTTATCACCGAAAAAGAAAGCAGGACAAGTCCTCTCAGAAGTAATCATAATTCTAATATATTACTCCCACGAATAAGACTCACCATGATTAGGAAACAAGAGTACTACATGGCTATAGCTGAGGCCCTCCAAAAGTTTAAACACTTTTTTTCTGATTTCTTTAGACGTGTGCTATACAAATATGTAAACTAATTTTAAAGAGAATAAGACAAACACACACGAAATAATTCATTTACTTTTAGGTGAAGCAATTTCTTTTAAATTGGTTGAGATTTGGACGAGAAAAGAGTGGAATACAAAACTACGATTTTCATGATTGAGGTATTATCAGCCCGAGCACAGTTGTTCCTATCGCACATCGGTATCTTAGCCCGGGTCAGCAATTGGTTTTTTTTTTATGAACTGAGTATGCAGTACGCTGATGCAGCCCTCCACCGGGCTCTTAGGGTGAGACTCTGAAGGGCTCTCGCGACCAACGTGAACCTCGAACCCAAAGGTGAGTCAGCGCCAGGAGGGGAGTTCCCCGCTAGGAGTGGAGTATTCAAATACCTATGTGTGTATTGGCTTGGGTCTAATATTGTCTCTTAAGGTCACGATGTAGGTGTAAGTACGCCATTTTTGTGCAAATTTTGTGGCTAAACTGGTCTTCATCCATACTAATATTATAAATGCGAAAGTAACTCTGTCCTTCTGTCTGTCTATCTGTGTGTCTGTCTGTTACCTCTTCACGCTTAAACCGCTGAACCGATTTGAATGAAATTTGGTATGAATATAGTTTCAGTCCCAGGGAAAGACATAGAATAGTTTTTATCCCTTAGAGCTTAACCGATCTAAAGCTTGCTATAGCAAACTTCATTAGTACAATTAAGAAGTTCCACGTCGGCTACCAAATTCAGGACACGTGGAGCCGCTGGCAAAATTCAATAATTACTAGTTATACCATTAATATTATAGATGCGAAAATTCGGATGTTTGGTTATATATAGCTCTCGCCGATAACCAAATTTAGGGCAGAGCCGCTGACAAAAGCAAGTTACGGAATAAATTATTTAAGAAGTATATAACAATAACATCTTATAGTACATCCTCTTGCCCTCGCAGCCTGCACTGGACGAATATATATGTTATAAACATTTGTGATTGTCTTGAGTCTGGGTGTATTTGTGTATGAAATGTATGTATTTAAAAAATAAGAAAGTAATATTTATGTATTTGTATCCGCTTTCTGGTCACCATAACACAAGCTCTGCTTACTTTGGGCCCAGATGGCGCTGTGTGTAATTTCCAAAAATATTTGTTTATATTTATTTATTTGTATATGATATTATGTGATGATTTTGAGTACATTTTCATGGACAACGTTAGTATTACAAAATTTAGCTTTCTGGCCTATATTGCTCTCTTAATGTGTTTGCACACAAGGGTCGGGAATATGAGTAATATTTTGAATAACAAATCAATGTTAATTATTATACTTTTATATTTTTTTACAATAGCCGTTTTATTATTTAGCTTAATACGTTTCCCATAATCCATAAATATACCCAATAATAAATCTAAATAATAATAAAAAAAAAACTATTTTCGGTTTTCGTCGCGCATTCAACCTTAATTAAAAATATTCGGCAGAAAACTGAAGCTATTACAGAAACGTACAAACAACTTACCTGTCACCGATTTCCAATATAGATCCAAATACTTGCAAGACATTATTTTCACAATTGTTCGGATCAGCCAGTTCATACTTAGTAAAGTTAAGGTATATCTGAAAATACATAATATTGAAAAAATAAAAGTGTACGTAATGTATACATATAGGTACAGGTGATCGGACCTTAGCTTTTTTGAAGTAACAATTTTTCAGGGAACACCAATCCCCAAGACAAGAGAACATCTCCATCACAAATGTTTGCTATCATTAAGTTGGTTAAGATGTTTTTCACAAGAGACGGATAATGTTAGAAACGAATTAAAATAATAATACATATTTTTGTACATTATACACAGCGCTAACTGGTCCTAAACAAAGCTTGTAACTTGCTCAGATCCGTAGGTACACACTACCAGAACCACTAGTAAATCAGTGGAATTCATGTTTAAATAATACTTATAGAATCCATTATAGTTAACGAGCCAGTGGGAGAAGTTTTTTATGAAACTTGAAATTTATACCTATATGTTATACTTGATTCAATAATATTTTTTTTTAATTTTCAAAGCTTCGGCGACCACGTTACATCTGTGGTAGTCGTCTGAAATTTCATTTTTAAGTAGCTTATAGCTAGTATGTTTTGATATATCAGCTTAGCGCTTAGCTAGCCCCCATCTCATAGTCGGTAGGTACAACAGACTAACTAATTTTAGAAAATTTTAGGCTTTCTTAAATTATGTGTTGTCTGCCGTCCACTGGCTCTTTAACTATAAGCGCTCTCTCAATTTGAGCTATCGAGGTACAATTAATGGTTAGAGAAAATCCCGACTATCTTTGTTACAAATACATGTGAGTTGGGCGAAGTTACGCACAGTAGAAACTCACAATTTCTTAGTAACTTAAGTAGTAACGACTGAGTAGTAACCGATTGAATTAAAGTTGATATATGATACTTAAAAAGTTACGTGTCCAGCTTTTTGTTTGCCAATCGCGTTCTTATATAATAGATCTTTATGGGTAAAATATCATACCCAGCTTTAAAAAGCTAAGAATTTAAATAAAGGTTTGCTACCTTAGTGTCTTTTGGAGTAACAATTTTCCAAAGAACATCAATCTCGTGATCTCCGTGGTCGCAATCGCTAGTTATCTTCGAGCTGCTGATAGAACCAAAACTACTTCCAATATGATCCATGAAACACGCTTTAGGTATGCGATCTAAAAGACAAAACATATAATTTGAACATTGATGATTTTTTTGGTGGAAAAGGGCAATGGTCTTAATCTTGACATCTTAACCGTTAAAGCTCATGGTCTACGAATTTTGAATAATCGAGAGACGTAGCCAGATCAAAAGGGCCGCGCAGACGAGAGACTTTTGTCCGGCGAGGACTGAATTTCTTGTACGCGGTTTGTACTTACTTTACTTTAAATACAAAAATGTCTGCGCAGACCCTAATACTTAGGTACGGTCAAAGTTCTCGTTTGCCATGGGATAAGTGATTTAGAACTTAAATGTATATAGTGAAGTCCCATGAAATAGGCAGAAAGTGCAGACGAAATCTGGAAGTAAAGAGTATTTTTTTAACACTAATAAAATACTTACGGCTGTTTTGTTGAGGTACGAACTCAACAAGAATGTTGAACCCCTCGTATTCTATAGTTTCATCAGAGTGAAATTTCAACCACAAATTCGGTCCTTTTGAAAGTATATCATTAGGAAAATCTTTTCCACAATGCTTCCCTAGAAGATGGGCGTAACCATGTAGGCCATCTCGAATCTTAAAAAATAATAGTATTAGTAAGGAATATAAGAATCAACCAAAGAAGGATATATGCACACGTTTAGCCGTTAGGAATTAAAAACAACTGAATCAATTGCGAATTAAAAAGAGGGTACGCTACATAAAAATAATAAATGGGAAACAGGAAAATCTTTTTAGAGAGCTTTTTATTGATTTTTAAAATCCTTCATACATAGGTAACCTCAATTTAATTAGATGTGTCGAAGTCGGTCGGAGTTTTACTATATTAAACAGAAGATTATATTCAGCCTCTGCGTTAAGTTTGATTACAAAACAGCCTTTTATTCTGTAGGGACCGGAGAAGTCTCTCTAATGTTACCATATTGTCTCTCAGAACATTAAAAGTTTTAGAATGTTTCTATACAGAACCACCATTTCTATCCGACTTAAAGACCAGAGCACTAAGCCAACCTAACTCCAGAACGGTGCGATACAGGGAGGCGTTATTTCTCCGAAGATTGGATGATATCTATAAGCTACGAATAAAACGGATTCAGCATTAATATATTTGGCAAGTAAATCACCCACCTTCAATGTTCTACCGATATTGTAATCACTAGAAGACATTAAAAAGAAGCTCAAAAACCTTAGCAGCATATTCCAATTAGTTAAGGACAAAGACAAAATTAAAGAGTAATTTTGAAAACATCTTTTGCTTCCTTACCGGTTATTATTAGCAATGCTACTCTTGAAGTTGTTGGATATAAATGCTTATGGCAAGTGTAGTTGGCAAAATTGCGCAATATCTTTTCGTCTAAAATACCTTAGTTCCTAAAGACCAAAAATCGGTGTATTATGTACACGTAGTCTTTTACTATAGATCTATTAAATAATAAGTTTTTAAATTTACGCGTTCCATTACTAATTTAAAAATAATAAAACGGGATTAAACGCGTCATTTAGCAAAATACCTTTTTCCCGACGTTTCGGCTCGGTAACACCAGCCTTGGTCACGGGTAGACTGGCGGCCATTGCCAATTACCATAATAACTTAAATTCTGTCATTAAAGGTCATTAGCATTTGGGCATACTTACTTAGTCTGCATTAGCATTTGGGCATACTTACTTCTAAAAAGTCATAATCACATGTAGGATGGGATTCAATATGAAACAAATCCACAAACTTTAAACGGATCACCTCGTTTGGGGCACTTGCTGAAAAAAAAAAAAAATTATGAACCAGTACATTATAACAGTACCCAACTTCTCGCAAAAATATACTTATTTGTATCCAAAGCAAACTCAACAGAAATATAGTTAGTTATATTATTATTATTACTAAGTAATTAAATATCCTGAGCAAATACAGCATAAATTTAACGATATAAAAGTTTGCCCGTATCAAAAAAGAAAATTTAAAGTAATAAAATAGAAATGAAAACAAACCCCACAGCCATAACATTGACATAATTTTACAAGACTACTAATGAAAATGCTTTTAAGGCATTGTGCATAGTTTGTGGGAGACGAGACGAAGCCATGGCATTGACGGAAGAAGGACTGCTCCCTTTTCCCAAGGGCGAAAGAGCAACAAGTCATCTGGCCTAATAAGTCTATCTTAAAATGGTATTAGGAACCTTTTCTATAATGTTGTTGAATAAACCCTGCCTGTTAACATGAAGTCCATGAAATCCACAACAACATATTTTATAGCAAAAGGCGATTTGAAAGCTTTAGTTACCAAACAAAAATACTCTAAGTATGTAACTGGTGAAGCAACTTACCATTTATAACAGTATAACAATTTACAGACTTGGCATAGTTATTATCTTCACCAGCAGGGTGTGATACCCTCATTTTGTCTGGAGAAAACCCGAACAATCCACAATTTCCATCACTAAAATCTTCTCGTTTCGTTCTTTTAAAATTTCCCTTGTCGACTTCTCGTTTGATTATTTTATTTTTAAAATTGTGTGTTTCAAAATATAATTCATTTTCTTTTCTCAATGTAGCGTGTTCCATATTAATTTTATGTAATTCTAAATTTTTTTTTAGTATATCTAGCATATGATTACTTAAACCATTTAGTTTTTCCTTCTTTTCACTAGTATGTTTTATATGTCCACGTTTCAATATTTCGCTAAATTTTTTTTTACTAACAAGTCTATGGTTAGTGAAATCGGCATTCAAATCACTCATACTTATTTGATGAGGACTCACTTCTCTGTGTAATACTTGTTTATCTAATTTTGTGAATCTTCTTTGCACCTCAATTTGGTGACTGTCACGGTCAACATGTCCAAAGACTGATGTACAAACTGCAACAAAGACACTTTTTTATTAGTTTGACATAAGGACCTGTATTCACTCCGGTAAGCTACCAACAGAGCCCATGAATTTAGGAACTATTTTTTTTTTTTTTTTTTTTTTTTATACCACTAAGGTGGCAAACAAGCTTACGGCCCGCCTGATGGTAAGCGGTCACCGTAGCCTATGGACGCTTGCAACACCAGGGGTATCACTTGCGCGTTGCCGACCCTTCAGAAATCTAATAACTTCTTTCTTGAAGAACTCCATACTGTAGTCCTTGCAGAAAACCTTGGCAGGGAGCTCATTCCACAACTTAAGCGTTCGCGGGAGGAAGTTTCTCTGAAACCGCACTGTACGCGACCATTTAGGTTCTAAAGTGTGAGAATGAATTCCCTGCCGATGGCGAGCGGTGCGATGGTAGAAAGTAGCCGTGGGCATCATTTCGAACAATGCCTCAGAACACAACCCATTGTACAAGCGGTAGAACACACACAGTGAGGCAAAGTCTCTCCTCAGACTTAAGGGCTCGATACCGCAAGTGAGTTTGGAATCGTCAACAATTCTCACAGCCCGTCGTTGAACCGAGTCAAAAGGGCCAAGCTGGTATCCGGGTGCACCTGCCCAGAGATGGCAGCAGTACTCCATATGGGGCCTAACTTGCGACTTGTAAAGTAACAACCTTTGCCCCGACGTGAAGTACTGCTTCGCTCTGTTGAGTATACCAAGTTTTTTGGACGCCAGCTTTACCTTATCTTGTAAATGATCTCGGAACTGAACATCGCTGGAGATGTCGACACCAAGGATCCCAATGCTCTTGGAGATGGAGAGGGGAGTGTTCTGGAATTGTGGGACCACAGTGAATGGAGTTTTCTTAGCGGTGAACGCGCACACTTGTGTCTTTGTAGGGTTGAATCGGACCAAGTTTACCCGTCCCCAGTCAGAGACCTGGGACAGTGTGGTCTCGATTTGAGACACAAGTTCTCCGCGGTTTTCCTCCACAACGGAACGAGGGATGTTTGCACGACCCGTGTAAAAAGCGTCTCCAGTACTGTCATCTGCATAGCAATGTATGTTGTTGATGTCCAACATGTCATTGATATGCAGTAGAAACAGCGTAGGAGACAGCACAGAGCCTTGCGGGACACCAGCATTAATGTCCATGCTATCAGAGCAACTACCGTCAACTACGGTTCGTATGCGTCTGCCGGACAAAAAGCTAGCCACCCATTTGCACAAACCCTCGGGCACTCCGTAAGATGGCAACTTCGATAGAAGACCGCGGTGCCAGACCCGATCGAACGCCTTCGCTATGTCCAGGCTACATGCCAATGCCTCCCCCTGACTCTCAATGGCTAGTGCCCATCGGTGTGTGAGATACACTAGAAGGTCACCAGTCGAGCGACCGTGGCGAAAGCCATATTGACGGTCACTGACCAGATCGTGTACTTCTAGGTATCTTAGAAGCTGTGTGTTGATCACACGCTCCATCACCTTAGAGAGGAGAGAGGTAATAGCGATAGGCCTGTAATTCGATGGATCTGATCTATCGCCCTTTTTGGCCACCGGGTGCACATTCGCAGTCTTCCATGTAGACGGAAATTGCCTACAGGACATAACTCAGGAGCACACTGCTTAAGCACCACTGCTGGTATACCGTCTGGCCCACTCGACTTATGAACGTCTAGAGAAAGCAACGCCCGCCTGACCTCCCGCTGCGTTATGGAGATTTCCGGCATGGACTTACCGCACCACGGTATAGTAGGTGGTACAGCGCCTTCATCGCTCATATTCGAGTTCGAGGCAAAGAGACTGCCCAGTAGATCGGCTTTCTCTTTAGCACTATGGGCCAAGTCACCATCGGTCTTTCGCAGTGGTGGTAACGACGAATGGCAGAAGTTCCCTTCGGCAGCTTTGGCAAGCGACCAGAAAGCACGACTCCCAGAAGGATAGCTCGCAAGTCGCCCACCTATTTTGCCGATGAATTGGAATTTTGCTCTGGCAGTTGCTTTCTTACTGAACCTCGAGGTAGCATTTAATTTGCGTTTTAACTCAGAAATATTCGGATCCTTATTAAAATGAGCCGTGGTCCAAGCCTCATATGCATTTTGCTTAAGAATTTTAGCTTTTCTGCAAGACCTATTAAACCGCGGTCGTTTTTTGACGCCGGCAGCTACTCGCGGGTTAGGAATATAGCATTCCATACCAGCAAGGATTGTCTCAGTGACTGCGGCTGCGCAGACGTCAGGATCTTCTGAGTTAAAGCAGATCTGCCTCCACGGGTACGATGCGTAAAATTCACGCAATCCATCCCAGTCTGCCGACTTATAGTGCCACACACGACGCCAGTTAGTTGGCCCAGAAGGATCAGGTTGTGTGCATGACACTTGAGTCCGAACGAGACAGTGGTCCGAGGAGCCAAGAGGCGCATCCACTGAGACGGAGTACCCGTCCGGACGAGTAGTCAGCAGAAGGTCCAGTAAGGAGCTCGTATGTTCCTCTATATCTGGTATTCTCGTTGGAGAAAGTACCAGCTGAGAGAATCCATAGGTCAGAGCAAATTCATGAGCAGATATCCCAGCATAGTTATTGGTTCGAGAACTGAGCCACTCGCGATGGTGGGCGTTAAAGTCTCCCAAAATAACTAGTTCTGCTGTGGGATATTGCTCTAGAACTTTGTCAGTCGTCAAACTCAGGTGCGTGAAGAGTCGAGTTACGTCCGTGTCACCGCTATGAGACCTGTATAGGCACGCATAGATACGAGTGTGGCCGCCGTAATCTACGCGCACCCACAATATCGACAGGTCCCTGTCTTCAAGGCTATGAAGGCGGCGACAGCAGATATCCTCCCGGACGAACATACATACACCGGCACGACTCATAAAATTGTGTTCGAGTTTGTAGCCGGGATAATGAAGGTATGATGTGTCGGCCGGGCAGGATATCTGCGTCTCCGTTAGAAAAAGAATGGTCGGCTGCGCAGTTTCGAGATGGTGGTGGACTGCGTTAAGATTTGCGTGAATACCCCTGATGTTGCAAAAATCCACATTATATGTGGATGGAGTAGCCGCTGTGCAAACTCTTTTCTTTTTCTGTCTTCTGGCCATAATATATATAAAAAAAAGTTACTAAGACTAAGGATGAGGATTCACTGGACAGACAGCATAGAGGACAAAGGGTGCGGTTCTAAGACTGCCGAAGCTCGCCACAGATGATACGGTTGCTGCCACGGCGGGCGGAAGGGCCCCTGATCCCCCTCTGTTGTAGTAGCCGGGTCCACTCCGGTCTCCTTCTCCGGCACGACTACCACTTCAGATACTTTACACAGGCTGGCGAATCAGCCTCCCAGGGCGGAGATTAAGTGATCCCTGGGTTCGGGATCCCGTTCAACCTGCGGGCGGCCAGCGGTCAGCCGTTTCATCAGGTCTCCCTGACCGCCGAACCAGAACGCCGCGTCTACGCCGAGTATGACAGCAACAAGCACCGCCGGTCCTCCGCTGTCCGCGCAGTGAATCCTCAAAGAGCTCTGGCAACCTTACTCACCGCCAGGAACACAACACTACTCAATGTTAGTGTTATTATGGCCGCGGTTTTCTGTAAGGTGGAGGTACTTCCCCAGTTCGGGCCGCTCATTCGAGCAAGTACTCGCTATGCCCTGCTTAGTTGTTCGGGTGGCTTATTCGAGCGAGTACTTGCAGTGCCCTACCTCTCTTGGACTAAGCACATATAGTTCAAATATATCTTTTAAAGTACAAACAATGACAAAACTCATAATTCATTATGTTCGTCCGTTCGTCACACAACATTTTAAGTATTTGTGACTCAAATTTGACACAGTTATAATACCTGGTGCAACTTGGTTGAAAACTCGAGAATCAAAGGTTAATGTTTGTACTAGTTTGTACTAAGACCCGATAAATATAATGTAAACAAAGTGCGGAAATCATTGTATACTTGTTGAAATACGTTTTTATTACTTATTAATATAACAAGGGCTATATTATTATTTCTATTGCATGTTTGTATGGAAAAGAATTTAATCGGTTCCACCTTAAGGTTTAAAGTATACACATAGGGTTAGAAATTTTACACCCTTTACAGAGACCGAGGTAGGTTAAAACGAGAATGAATAAATGAAAAGCTGAGTCGAGGCGCTCCCTTGGGAACCCTTTTGAAACGACTCTTTTAGTGCTGTTCCGACAACTTATGATGACATAATGACAGAAGCAATTTAAGTTGTATTTTTGCAATTCAATAGTTAAGTTTAACATAAAACTAACCCAAGCAAATCGTTTTATAATTTTTCCGTTTTTTTTAAAGAGATCTAAAAGATGTAGGAGGCGTGCAAATAATTCTTATATACCAAATGGGAAATTGCACCGTTAAGCTAAAAATACTTTAAGATATAAAATATTTAATATAATAAACGTCTTTATCAAAAAAAACTCAGACAGCTGTCATATTATTTCTTTTAATTATATACGCAAGAGTTCAGCGTAATCGAAGCATAACAATGCTTTGATAACAGAAAAACCCATAGCAACGCCATCTACCAATGCTTTCAACAAAACTCAAACCGATAAACAGTTCAGCGGTCTCAATATGAACACCCGAACATGAACTCACTTCGATAATCGTAAAGCTTTTAATTAATAAAAGTGATATAAATATATTCAAATAGAATCGCCTAACTAATATCTTTAGTAATGAGGTCGCAGATTGGGCTTCTTTATGGTGCCGGTTACTTCAGTTTACACGGACAGAAATTGCTTTCTACCTTGTCTGGTTTTTTTTTAAATTTTTGAATTACTCGACCATGGAACTATTTGGAATATTAATTACCCCACTTATTTTATAATACCGTTTGCCTACATATCGTTTACGTAACCATAAAAATCGGATTTTTTTTTATTGTAAGTATCGCAAAAATCCATTTATTTTGATTGATAGTGCTTGAGCAGTTTAATGGACAAATTCAGAACATAGACATAGAAGCTTACAGTCCGCCTGATGATAAGTGGTCACCGTGGCATATGGACGCTTGCAACACCAGGGGTATCACTCGTGCGTTGCACAACCCTTCAAAAATCTAATAACTTTTATCTTAAAGAACCCCATACTGTAGTCCTGAGAGTATTTGTAGTAACATAGTAACTTTGTAACTTTGGTAGGGAGGGTTTCTTTGAAACCGCACTGTACGCAATCATTTCGGTTCTAAAGTGTGAGAATGAATTCCCTGCCGATGGCCAGCGGTGCGATGGTAGAAAGTAGCCTTGGGCATCATTTCGAACTATACCTCAGACCAAATCCCATAGTACAAGGTACACACAGGGTGGCAAAGTCTCTCTTCAGACTTAAGAGCTCGATACCACAGGTGAGTTTGGGATCCTCGACAATTCTCCAAGCCCGTCGTTGAACCGAGTCAAAAGGGCCAAGCTGATATCCGGGTGCACCCGGCCAGAGATGGCAGCAGTATTCCAAATGGGGCCGACCTTGCGACTTGTAAAGCAGCAAACTTTGCCCCGACGTGAAATACTGCTTAGCTCTGTTGAGTACACCAAGTTTTTTGAACGTCAGCTTCACCTTGTTTTGCAAATGATCTCGAAACTGAACATCACTGGAATTGTCAACACCAAGAATCGCAATGCTCTTGCAGATGGAAAGGGAGTACTCTGGAATATTGGAAACACAGTGAATGGAGTTTTTTTTTAGCGGTGAACGCGCAGACTTGTGTCTTTGTAGCGTTGGATTGGACCAGGGTTTCCCAGCCTTTCGACAGAGTGGTCTCGATTTCAGACACAAGTTCTCCACGCTTTTCCACCACAACTGAACGAGGGATGTTAACACGGCCCGTATAATAAGCGTCTCCAGTACTGTCATCTACATAACAATGTATGTTATTGATGTCCAACATGTTACCGATATGCAGCAGAAACAGCGTAGGAGACACCACAGAGCCTCGCAATAATGTCAACTACAGCTCGTATTCTATTTCTGCAGAAATAATAATATTCTATAAAATAATATAATACCTCGATATTTTAAGTTTGCGCCACGATCACGTCACTAGCATGCTGATGTACAAATCTCTCTTTGCACAAAATAATATATTCGTGTGTCAGCACAAATGTCGGCGGAGCCAAAAAAAAGCTGACGCTCAAAGTTAGAAGTTTTATATGACATAACATTTATTTGGTTTGAATATAAAAAGGTATAAAATATATATCTTGCTTCATTGACTCATTTATCATCGCTGGTAAAAGAGATAGAATAGTCTTATGAAATATAATTTTTCTACTAACTTCAAAAAAAGTTTTATTACATACTCGAAATAAGTTTTAAAACTCGAACCTTCTGGATCCCCGTGTTAAAAATATTACCTATAAGTAAAAAATATTAGTTAGGATTTCATTTCGTAAATTCAGCTTTAAATTGTTTCGCAACCCCGTAGTCGGCCAGTAGACCAGGATGGATTGCCGGAATGATATTCACCACTTCGCGCCATTGCAAATTGTACTTCTAATAATTGTTATTTTTAATTTTCTCCAATATCTGTTTTGGAATCGGAAGTAGCAGGAGCAGAAGACAGAAACGCCGGCAAAACACTGCTTATTTTACGAATGCCTATGTTTGTAAAATTAGCAGTGTCACTTTGCTAATTTGACGAATACCTATGTTTGTAAAATTAGCATTGTCACTTTGCTCATTTTACGAATGCCTATGTTTGTAACATTAGCAGTGACACTTTGCCGGCGTCTCTGATTTCTATTCATGCCACTGCATGCAACTAAAATAGTTAACCCATCTATACACAATATGCCTAGTATAAACATAGATGAAGCAACAAATGCACCACGCATTTTACCACCAGCAAGTAAATTCTAAAAAAATACTTTGTTGGTTTTACAATTTATTTTTGTATAAACAAATGTTTTAAGCTTGTATGTACGCTTGTGTATGCATGTATTAAAGTAAACAATTGCGGCCCCTACATTTTAAACCAACTAAAAAAGTCGATTAAAAGCGTTGTCACTGATTTTCAACAACAACAACTCAACTGAGTCTGAATTTCATACAACAAAATTTGGTTTTTTTATATAACAATTTTTACAACGACTCAGGTATTTTATATATTTCTTACTACTCGGCTAATATAGGGAAACAACATGTCAATATAATGTCAGATAAAAAAAACGGGTTGCACTCCCGGCAGAAGTAAAAATATACTAGCTATTTACTTCCCATCACTTTCGTATACATATTTATTTGTTATAAATAATAATGTTTGTTTATTTACTTTTTTGACGTAGTATATTTGACATCTCAATCTGTCATAGAATTAAAATCCCATATCCAAACTCCCTGTACTGCTCACAATCGCCACATACTAAAAATAAAAACTAACTTAATGTAATTAAATCTGACGCGAGTTAAGTCTTACGCATATTCTATGAATTGTCCTTTTTTGAAGTTGTAACTTCAAAAACATACAACCTGGATATAACATTTAAACATGTGTAATTCGCACTTTCATCAACCCAATTTCCTCTTACTTTCTATTCGTCCTATAGAGTTTAACATTTTGTACCCATTCCAAAAAAAGTGCACAACGCCGCTAAAGAAGTTTTCACTTCAATAACGGCAATATCTTAAATATTAGCTGGAGCATATGAAGAAATCTATTAAAACTATATTGTAGAATGCTTACCAAGGAGTAAGGACACCATATAGAGTCCCAACGATGTCATTGACCCTCCGGCCAGGGCCGCGCCCAGTCATTCGTAACAACTTTGACACCATTAATAACACGTCAATCTTTCTCAATTCAATGTCAATTTTCTTGCAATCAACTTAAAACTTGAATTTCAATAGCAATTAAAGATGTCGACATTGCAGTTTTTTTTTAATTTTCAATTTTCTTGGCTGTTTTAAGATCTTCTTTGAATCTGTGGACAAAGAAAATTATTTAATTATTAATTTATCACAAAAAATAAATCGTTTCCATTTGAAAGTTCTTTTTAAAAGAAGAAACTTTACTCATTTATAATTAAACTTTTTTCTCGCTGGGAATAATAAGACGCCCTTTATCAATTATATATTGTGATGAAGCTCATTTCATTTATTTCAAGCGTAAGTAATAATATCAATAAACTTTTGCCAGCGGCTCCGCCTGACTTAAACTCGGCTTTTGGTTATTGAAGTGGAATTCTTACGGTAACTCCTTGATAATATATAAATAAGTTTATTATAGCAAGCTATAGCTTCAGATTTAGACTGTTGAGGTGGAAATCCCCCAGGCCCTCAGTAGGGCTAACGATCGAATTGAAAGCTCTCCAAGAAGGGAGGACGAAGTTAGAGAGAAACAATAAACCGCCCGGTCATGTAACAATTTCAATCCTCCTTTTATTTCTGGAACCCTAATTTTTACAATCACTTTTTTCTTAACATTAATATTTACAACTATTTAAAAAATATTACTTCTTCTTTCTTCTAGTTTTCTTCTTGTTCTTCTGATCCTGTTTAGGAGGATCTCTGGATCCCTGAGGCGACAGGAATGCTTTCCTTCGCGTGTTTTCTTCTCACAGCACTCTTGCTGTGGGGAATCAGTTACAGGGCAATGCCCGATGACTGCAGCATTCTTCTCTTACCATTATTATGTTGAGGTCATTTGGTAGGGTTCTTTAGTTCTCATTTTCTTCTCTATGTTGCTGTCCTCGATGACCACGCGGTCAAGCAAACAAGGAACCTTCCCACGTGAGTGAGAGCCCAGTGAGCGACCACATAAGTTCCCGAGGGTAGGCTTTACCGTCGGGTGGCCGCGCGTTATGCGGCGTCAGGTCAGGGATGTGGGAGATTGGACGTATCGGCTCGTGCAAACATTGAGGTTGCAAGATGATTAACAAAATCTTTCACTGTCTTGACTGGCAGATCTTTCATCTTTCGGCAGAAGTGCTTTAGATTGGCAAACCATTAATCTCTTCTTTTGGTAGGAGGAGGCCAGAGCAGCATATGTGAAGAGGGGTCTAATATAAGTCTTGTAGACTACCTTCGTGCGAAGTGGCAGCTTCGAGTAGAGCACTGGTCGTAGTAAAGCCAGGGCTGCTTTGCTCTTGTTTGAGACGTGGGTGATGTGTGGTACCATGGAGAGACGATTGTCGAGCGTTTCTCCTAGGTACTTCACTGGAGAACTACAATCAATGAGTTGCAGCCGTGGCGAGTGAGTCTTCATTTGGCGGAAGATGATAGCTTGAGTCTTCCCTACATTCACCGATACCATACCATTCATCCATTCGTCCAATCAGTGAGCTTTCAGCAGGTTTCGCGCCCGCTTATATACCCGGCCTGGCGGACCGGCAAACCAATTACAAACGAATTTATTTCCCGCGACCAATCAATTTACGTTTTGTTTAGGTCGCAATTCGTATTTGCATCCCTGTTGCATTTTTATACCCATCTCCGTCTTACCCTATTATGCGCTTGCCAGTGTACGTATGTTTTTTACTTACTCTTTTCTATCTACTCGCTGTATTGATTGATCGTGAACAGTACTGCACATAGCAGTAGCCCTAAACAAGAAGGAGCACGCTGTTGCATTATTCCTTGACATGGAGAAGGCCTTCGACAGGGTGTGGCACCAGGGACTTCTGTTCAAGCTGTCTACATCCTCGCTACCTAGAAGGATCTCAAAAGTCGTCGCTTCCTTCTTAGAACAGCGACGATTCAGAGTAAGAGTAGAGGATGCGCTATCAGAAGAGCGCCCAATTAGTGCAGGTGTACCCAGGGGAGCTGTTTTTCGCCGGCTTGCTATGGTAGATATACTGATGACTTCCCTAAAACCTCTGAAGCAGAACTGGCCCTGTACGCCGACGATGTGGCGTTCATCACCAGCTCCATCACCGCAGCCCACGCTCGCATAAAAATGCAGAGATGCCTAGACCTCCTGCCAGAATGGCTAGCCAAGTGGAAGTTGTCGGAAAACGTCGGGAAGACGCAAGCCATCCTCCTCCGGGGTTACACCAAAATACCGCCGCTACACTCCAAGGACAGGTCATTGAATGGACTACGGAGGCCATCTACCTTGGGGTGGAAATCGACCGCCGCCTCTCTATGAGGAAGCACATCACGGCTGTAATTGGCAAGACGAGAGCTGCATAGGCCCTCCTTCACCCGGTACTCACAGCCCGCCTTCCGCTTCTGTGAAAGTCGGGATCTTCCAATTGTACTTAAGACCCCGCCTCACGTACGCCGCACCGGCTTGGTATGCGCTCGCCAGCACGTCCCAACGCCAGCGGTTACAAAGGACCCAAAACCGCAGCCTACGCACCATAGTCGGTGCACCAAGATACGTGAGGAACTCCACGTCGAGACCATTGAAGAGTTTGTCGGCAGGTTGGCCATGAGAATGTTCGCGCAGGTGGATAACTCGGTCTGGCCGCATATAAGAGGACTGGCGCCGCTTTACGCTCGGCCGCCCGAGGGCTTGGGGTATCCTCGAGACCTAGTAGTCAAAGAGATAGAGAAAGACAAAGAAGTAGATAATTAAACACCAAGCAAAGTGGACCAATTTGACATAAGTCAACCCCCAGACACCTACTTTCGGTGCAAAGTAGCGAAGAATACCACTGCAGATGGGCGAAAGACAGTTACCCCATTTCCCCGTAAGGGAGAAATGTGAGAAGACCACAGATCGTGAACAGATCTACAATTAAACAACTAAGCAAACCAACGGTGTGGTACTTGTATCTATCTATTACGAAATGACATCCATAATATCCTAATTCAGTTGAGTAATTACTAAACAACCTACATACTGCCTACAACATAACTATTACGAGGAAAGTCAGGGTATTATCTTTATTTATTCAAAACAAAAAAAAAATTCACTCATAAAACTATTAAATATAGAAACCTTATCTTGATTCGACTATAGCTTCCTATTTATCTGCGTAGGAACAAAGGGTGAACTTTGTTAACGTATTTTCAACTCGTTAGCAATAAGCAACTATCTATCTATATACATAAGTATCTATAGCGCGGAGCATAACCGTCTGCAACACTTTTTATGGGTCATAATAGCTAAAGGGACTGAGTAGAACATATACTTTTTTTGAGACATAATACCTATAGGGACTGAGTAGGACACACATTTTAGCTAAAGGTTAATCCATTTGTTAATTCATGTTAAGTAGTTATTTATTTATTATTTTTGAAAAACAGAAAGAGAGAAAGGGAGAGGAAGAGATGGAGAGAGAGAGAGAGAGAGAACGTCAAGTTTGAATAAGTTTTGTTCTATAATTGAGGAGCTGCCGTAAGAATCCTACGCCGATAACCAAATTTAGGGCGGGCGAAGCCGCTGGCAAAAGCTAGTAAATATAAAACAGAACAATAAATTTATTTGTAGGCATATACATTAATGTATTTATTAAGTTGACGAGACCCGGGAGAGATACCTAGATACTAAACCAAGTGTAAAGCGAAACAATAAACTTAACACTTAAGTTAGCGGACGATCGTTAGGATACATTTCGTTTAACATAAAGACCGAATTATGAAGGCCCTTAAGTTTCTTCCCGTCCTTGACAACTTACTTAAATGTAACATTCACTTAAGATACTAACGTCTAGGGTTACCAAAGAACAGGCAATTGCCGAATAGTAGATACAAATATTTTTAGCGCGTGGGCACTACAGCAAGCTAACTCTTGGAGTCAGTTTCAATTCCAATCCAATTTAAATATAGTTTTGAGGTAGGCTTAAACTCGATAATTATCGGTACTACTGAAACAATTGCATTGAAAATAATATTGGAATTGCAGTCAAGTAACAACACTTTATAAAGAACAATTAACAAATAATTGGGTTTAAAATTTTTATATAAACACCTTAATTCCATAAAATGTAGAACTTAGCGATGGATTAGTTTTAACAGTTCTGAAGTTACATCCCTGATGCCAATAACTTTAAAATACGCTATTGATATATCGGATTAAGAAATTTCTAATGGAATTTAGTTCCAAAACTAGGCACAAAATTCCATGCTCGATTGGCCGCCATAACAATATTAAAAATGACCTATTTGTCTATTTTGCGATTAGTTTAGAGAGTAAATATTGACATCGTAAATTTAATTATTTGTTCAAACTAACTAAAGGAAAATAAAACTTACTGGAATTTTATTTGAAAAATCAGGATTAATAGGCATCTTTACAAGTATTTATGTGGCAACCCTATAGGCAATTAACTCGTGATTGATTGTGGCTAATGCCATTATTTTGTCACGTCATAATCATGCTTGGGGTTGTGCTGTCTTCACAAGTTCACAAGTTATCATATTCTACACAATTCTGGTCAGGCTATATGGAGTAGGAAATTAATCACTCTATATTTAAACTTTCACAAGATTGCCAGTATAGAATTTTGGTGAAGGTCTCTGAAAGTCTTTTAATAGCCTATTGAGTATTAAGAGTGGTAAGGAGAGAATTACTAACGAGAGGCTATTGAGAAGTTTAAGGCTGAAGGTTTTAATGACTCAAGTTTGTAATTTCCGTACAGCCCGTGTTGCACACAATGTTTTTCATCACCTTTGCGAGTAAATAAATAAAAATATGAGGTGAATAAATAAATAACGCACCAAAATACAATTGAAATCACGGAAATAGAAGTAGAAAAAACAAAGCCCTAGACAGATGGTGGCTGAAGTTAAAACTATACACTAAATACTTGATAGAATCGACGCGTCATTACCGCCCGTGAGTTCTATGAACGCGCGCTTTGCTTTGAGAAAAGCAAAATCGGCTGCCCCATTTCAAAACCACCAAACATACTTCTGTGAGACCCTGGAGCAAAATGATTCTCGTTTGTAAAATTTTGTTAGGTTAGTTTTAATTTTTAACTAAAATCCAGTTTAGGAACATATTAAACTATTTATTAAAATAAGAAAGGCATCATGAATATCAATATTTTTATTTTGAATCTCGGTTAAGTAATCAACACTTCTTATTTCATGCTTCTAAAGTAACATATTTGGAAACTGAGATTTATTATAATAATAATAATCACTTAAAGGAAAAACTTTTTCGTCCTTTTTTTGAAAAATTCAGTGACCAAAATACATAAAAAAATATATGAACGCTAAATTAAAACAAAATGTTAACGAAATTACTGTTTTTCACGACGGTAAAAACACAGTTTTTGTGAGCATTACATGTCAAATAGGAACTTTGCATTCGAAACACTTGTTTTGTGTTTTGCGTTTCTTTCTAGAATCTAAGTAGAACAATTCTCACGCACTTTCTTTAATAATACTTCTAGATGGAACTGCTGATGGCGTGGTTTTCTTCTGTTTTTTGACAGTTCCGTGTGTACTTAAACAGTATTCTATTTTGATTTGTTTGTAGATAATAACAAAGGTATATAGTTCATAATGCAAAAATAAACTACTATCTAGAAAAACAACGTTATAAGTATTTTTCTCAAAGAATTCACTTTCACATTTGACAGCTGTCAAAAAGTAGCGCAAAATACCCACCTCCCGACATGGGTTTTTGGTAGAAACATTTCGTATCAAAACCGCCCAAAAGAAACGCTTAAAGTCATTGCTATCATTTTGCTACCAAAAGCTAATGAAACGCGATTCGCTAAACACTCTGCTACTTAGTGTTAAAAAATCGCCAAATGGAACGCCCTAATAGTCAACCGTTCAGTAAATAAATATCTGCTTTCAATCTTTTGACATTGAGACTAGATAACAATTTGAGGCACAACTGTGAAGCATTCGGTAAAATACAGCCATGAGTCATCTGCAAGTGTGACCTGTGAAATAATTTGAATATCTTTGGTCGAGTAGACCCACTTTAATTTCAGTTTGGTTATAATTTTAGTTCACTGACATATCCTGTTCAACACCCAATCACCGCGCACATCACTGTCGCTATACCAACCACCCCGAGCGGTCACCGTCCCCCCCTCCCTTCCCCATTCGAGGGTGATAGGGGCTATGGTGTAACCACAACACACACATGCAAGGTTCTACGACTGTCGTGGGCAGACCCATAACTAGGACTGTTGCCCAGTAATTTTGAAGGTTAGGGTCTATGTCAGGAAACACAGGGTGATTTTTGACCAGGTTGCTCACACTGCAGAGATCGTCATCGCAGCTTGCTATGCAAGCTCACTAAAGGTGGCTGGCGACCCCTGGGTGAATCCAGGGATAAATCAGCCTCTTTCGAAGGTATTAGCACCGAGGATTACCCCAGGGTTAGAGGTTCTCCCCCCTTGCGTAAAGTCTTCCTCTGGTGGATTGATTTCAAGCTAGCGTAGCTTTCAGTGAGTAACCTTTGGGAGGGCCTATGCCTGAATTTGATTATTGTAGGTTACTAGGTAAGTTCCTTAATGCAAAAAAGGGATTTTTCGATTACTATTCCCTTACTAGAAAAGGCCCGTGGGAGCAATTAAGGTCTCAGCACCCGCTTAGCCTGCACTTAATAACACAGTACAAAGTTAAAAATTTAATTAGGGTCTCTAGCAATGTAAGTGTGGGGGTTGACAATATAATGATGAATGCTAAGAAATTAGTACATATTTCTGAAGTATGTTTGATTTACACAAAAAAATGTTATTTTAAGGTTACGTTTCTACTCAGAAACTTCTTAAAAGGCGACGCACGCTGCCCGTGTTTTTCTGTTTTTTACAGGCAATTTTATTTATTTATTTATTTATTTATTATTAATTGCAGTATAACAGTTTGTAAACCATATCACTACAATACATTTAAAACACATACATTTCAAATACAAAAAACATATACTTCTAGATCTCACATTCGTCTTTCTAGCATACTCTTGCACTCAGTCAACAAATTTGTTATGTCAGACACGAACAGGTCACACTGTGGTGCTGCTGCGAGCATGGAGCGGAGCAGAGCGTGCGCGCGTGGGACCGGTGACCGTGCGTACAGGCTTGTGCGGGATACAGCTTCCTTAAACAAAGGACGTGAGCGAGATCTCAGATAGAAATCAGGCGCAAATAACTTCAATAACTTACCTAATAGATCAACACTATCAATTTTATTCCTTATAATATGTAGGACGAATTTAAACAAAGACAGTGACCTCCTTATTTCTAGAGAATCAAAGCCTAGGTGTCCCTGTAGAAAACGAGTTGGAAATAAAAATGGATAATAATAAAATTTCTTTTTATATAAAGCTCTAAGGAACTTTTTTTGGACACGTTCCATCATGAGAATATATTTACTTTCATGAGGACTCCAGACCACTGAATTCGTCTCTAAAATACTTCGTACTAGAGCTGAGTATAGCGCGCAGGTGGCTTCAACAGAAAGAGGCGAAGCATTGCGTATCACAAAGCCTAGCCGCTGAGACGCTGCTGAAGTTACTTTCTGTACGTGCGTTCGGAAAGTGAGGTGTGAGTCAAAGTAAACACCTAGGTCTCTAACCTCTTCTACTTTGATGATTGCCTGGCTTCCAATTTTATACTGAAACTCTATTGGAGTTTTTGATCGCCCGTACGTCATCTTTTCGCATTTGCTGATATTAAACTCTAACCTGTTTTCTAAGCTCCACTTATACACCGCGTCCAGATCGTTTTGCAGCAACTTGCAATCACTAGAGGATTTTATTACTTTAGCCAGTTTTACGTCGTCGGCAAACAACAATACTTGTGAATATTTGGCAACTTCCGGGAGATCGTTGATCAGTACAATAAACAAGAAGGGTCCTAAATTAGAACCTTGACTTATTCCTGACAGCGTAGAATATTGATAAGATTCTTAAGGCCCATACCTCACAAATTGTTGCCTTTCGCTGAGGTAGCTTGACAAAAGTTTAAGAAGTCTAGGTACAAAACCTATCTTACCTAGTTTTAATAATAGCAGGT
Source organism: Apoda limacodes (assembly GCA_946406115.1). Classification (NCBI taxonomy): domain Eukaryota; kingdom Metazoa; phylum Arthropoda; class Insecta; order Lepidoptera; family Limacodidae; genus Apoda; species Apoda limacodes. Next base: position 15,741,473 of record OX291564.1, on the reverse strand, counting down.
CATTGTCTACTCTATCAAAAGCCTTTTTGAAGTCCAAATAAATAACGTCTACCTGATTCCCTGCATCAACTTCGACCGACAATAAGTCGACCAGCGTAATCAAATTAGTGGCAACAGATCGTTTAGATAAAAAAGCATGTTGTGCACCGGTGACGTAAGGCTCACATTGATGTAGTAAGTCAGTATGAAGGACCACCTCAAATAATTTTGCTAAATCAGATAAGTTAGCTACAGGTCGATAGTTTTCAACCATGACTCTAGGTCCAGATTTTGGAATAGGAGTGACACGTGACATTTTCCATAAAGTTGGATAGACTCCGGTACTAAGAATCAGGTTGAAAATGAAGACAATAGGGTCAATCAACTCGTCTATACATCCCCTGATAACATACGCAGGTATACCATCAGGACCTGGGGAGGCATTTGCCTTTAACTTTTTGACTGCGCGACGTACATCATTAACGGTGATAACACTTATATCAACGCGACGACAGTCGGCGGAAGTACTTGAGCTGGCTACTGTAGGGTCGAGAGAAGGCTTATCGGATAAGAAAACAGATTGAAAATAAGCTGCGAAAGCATTGGCTGCCTCGGGGCCCCGATACTCGTTATCGCCTCGTATTACTAATGGTTCGACACCGCCGCGACTACGTAAGGTGTTGACATATTGCCAAAATAACGCTGGTTTAGTTTTCAAATTAGCAGAAACATCCATAACATATTGTTTATGAGCTTTATGTGTATCGCATTTGATTTTCGAGCGAAGTTGCCTAAATTCAGCCAACCAATTGGCATCCCCGGTTTGCTTCCACCGACGATGACAGCTTGCTTTCGTTTGAATGTCACGGATTATGCTTCTTGTGTAAAAGACAGGGTAAGTTCGATTACACGATTGCTTCCGTATTTTTTTTGGAATACAATGGGCAAATATAGTATAAAGAAAACTATTAAAACGATTAACAGCGTCATTAACGTTCCTGCACTCATAAATAGACTTCCAATCAGTATCTCGTATACAGCAATATAGTGTATAAAAGTCTGCGATACGATAGTTCCAATCTTTAGATCTATCTATGTTTGAAGGTTCTAATAATGTTGCATGCTTATAGAAGCTATATTCTACACAAACAGCGAGAGGTGGATGATGCCCATCTATAGCGACCAACTCCTCACCATCTTCCACCTGTTGCACACTAACTTGACCACTTAGCTCCGTGCTCGTAAGCACCACATCAAGCATTCTCCCATTCATATTAGACACACAGTTGTACTGTTCGATATTACATAATGATAAAAAATAACAAAAATAATTCGTAATATTCTCACTGGCACTATATAGGTTTAAGTCGCCAAGAATAATAATTCTCTCACTTGAAAGTTTCTCAGATAGTCGCTCAACACAACCAAACCAAGTCATATATAACTCGTCTGACGATTTCGGCGGTATGTATACGACGCATACATAGACATGACGTGTATCGACTAAAAACTTCGCCCAGAGATCTTCACCGCTAGACGTTTCGTATTTCTGAACACGTTCTAGAAGGATAGGCGGACGAGAGCATAGAAGCACGCCGCCACCGTTGCGTCCATCAGCACGGTCCCGGCGCAGCACTTTCCAATCCCCACAGCAAAGCTCGGCGTCAGGCACTGACCCATCTAGATTGGTTTCAGTGGCAGCAACAAGGTAGCAATTATTCAGTAGAAACATATTGTTTCGCCATTGCAATAATTTTGTTTTCAGCCATCTGACGTTTTGGTAGTAAGCATATAACTTGTCTCAGAAACTATTAGAGTAGAGTATTAAAGATGTATCGCCTACATCAAATATTGCAATATAAAACATCATAACTCGAAAATCATGTTAAAAATTACAGAGCGGTTTAAATGTAAAATTTACTAACGTTTTTCTATGCCGTTAAAAGTTTACTTAGAACTTATCTTGAATGCTTTATAAAATTGTCATAGCAGAAATAGGATATAGTCGTTTTCGTTAAAACGAAAATAAAATTGATACACGCTAATTAAACAACAATTTATTAGGGTTCCATATCCAAAGGGCAGCGCTATCTAAGCCTACGTTGTCTGTCTGTTTTTCTGTCCGACTATTAAAGGGCTCTATTTTTTAGACCGAAATAGGTAGAAATCTAAAATTTTACAGAATATGTGTTATAATGGGGATTATCTAACAAATAATAAAAAGTTAAAAAAAGTAAAAAATTTAAGGGGTCCCCATACAAGAAACACTTTTTCGATGTGTTTTCTCTATCGTAAAACAGTGTGTACATTCTCAGTACACAGGAACCAAGAAAATTTGCTATTTTTAACTTCTTAATAGGTAGGTAGTGATTTATTGTCGAAGAAGGTATCCAAACCTAAATAAGAATTAACAAATTAAACATAAAAAATATGCATATGTTCAGCATACACAGCTTGGTTACAGCCACTAACAAACGAAACCAATAGTTTTGCTGGTGTAAATATCCAAAAATGTTTATACACCACAACGGAAAATGTTTATAAACTCCACAAATTGGTACAACTTTTGTCTACATTGGCACCAATTTTTGGTGTATGTATCAAAAACATTATCCAATGTTAGTATTTTTAATTCTATATTTCACACTGACTAGGTAGGTACCTATCAAATTAAAATATGAATAAATCTTAATAATGGGGGCTACGTCGAATCGATATGAGGGAACACCACTACTACATCACTATTTGAAGAAGTAGAAGAGCATTTGTAATCTGTGACAGCCTGGCGATCACAACGCCAAAACGGGGAATGGGAAACTCACACGAAAAAATGAAGTGTCCTATCTGTAGCTTGCTATATGTAAATCTGTGGCGATAACTGAATTAGCATGGGCAAAGGAACGAGCAAAAGCCAGTTTATATTAAAAAAGAGAAAACTACTATTCTCAGTTTTAAAAATTCCTTCATACTTTTAGTAGCAGAGTACTTCTTTAATTTTTATTAGGTACTAGTCGCTCAACTCGGAAGTAAAAACTGTCTCTGGCAAGCTTTGCCCAGCTTGTCCTAATTTTATTATTTCTCACACATTCTCACAACAATAAAAACGTTTATTATTACAAAAGTGTGTCATGTCTAGACTGAACGGAATGTGTTGCTTTTTGGCTCTTTGCCATTTTTTTTTATGATTCCCGGGAGCATCATTTTTATAATATCTACGCTTCTTTACTAAATAATTAAAAATCTTGGGTGTGTTAGTTTTCTAGATTGTGGGAAGGCGATTTCCATTGCTGCATATGTAGGAGTTGTGCATTAATATAACAGAACACGGGGCAATGGAATGGAAAACAATATTGGAGTAAGAAAATCGCCCAGAGAATATATTTAGAAACCAAAGTTAGTGAGAGACAGATTTTTGTGTGATCAACACGTTTGTTAAAACTATTATGTTGTTCTCAATTATGGTTGTTGGGGGGAAATAATGTCCCAATTGTTAAATGAATATAAGATGACGTTAAAATTACAATAGGAACGTAGATTTGTCAACAACTTACCAGTCGTTTCTTTTGTAAAATACTGGTTTTTATCGCTAAAAACTAGGCATATTATCTAACACCTTTAAATTAGCAATTATTGTATATTTGTTATATATATATATATATATATATATATATATATATATATATATATTTAATATAATCTAGAAAACGGCTCCAACGATTTTCATAAAATTTGACCTGACAAACCGGCGAGTATAGGCACTTTTTTTTGGAAATACATACATATACTGCAGGTACATAAAAACACCCAGACTGAAGAAGAACACAAAAATGTTCATCAGACAAATTTATTCTTTAAAAAAAATTTTAGTATTCAATAAATTTAGCAGAGTTAATTTTATAATTAAATTCTGAAAACATTGTGATTCTGAAGTAAAAGTTATGAAGTCAACAAAATAGTAACCTATAAACAAAATTTAGTTGACTTCAAAGTTATTGTTTTGCTATCTTGACATTTTTGAAATGTAACAAAAATGTTTTTACAATTTTATTGTTTTGTTGACCTTACACATTTTTTTATTCTTTTTTGTGTTCCAACTCGTTGTTGTAATAAACATTTGTGTTTATCTTGAGTCTAGGTTTATTTATGTATGATATGTATGTATTTACACTAGTCCAACTAAAAAAGACTTTTTGCAATCCAACTCACAGTTTTTGAGATATGCGCGGATAAACATACATACATACACTTATAAAATTTGGCACACATGTTTAGAAGCTGGTATAGACTAACTGTCAAGAAAATAAACGTAGCTTGGATATATCCAATGATTGGCCACATACATTTACTACGTCACAGCCAATCATTGGACGGACGGGGGGAACCCGCCATGTTAGAAAGTGTGATATAAAGAAAGTATGTTATAATAAAAAATAAGCAAAAGGTGTAGCCACAGTTTGTCCATGTGAAATTTGTTAATAGTTACATATGTCGATTTTTAAATTTTCCAAAACAAAAATTACATTATATTACATACACACAAACAGACTTTCAAATACCTATATATATATTTATTTATTTGGATTATAATGTAATGCATAAAGTTTTAAGGTCAGTTCTTAATGTTTTTTTTATTAATTGCATTGCTGAGGTTATGCATGCTGTAAGCGTTCCACTTCCTCTTCATAAAATTGAAATAACGCGTTAAAGCGTAACGGACATACCCGTAATGAATTGCACTTGGCGACTTTGCCAATTGAATGAGGTCAGTGAACTTTAAATATAAATGGCACTGCAAAATTAGTCTTAGTTGTTACATACTTATAAAAATTGAAGCATATACGTATATAGATAAGTATAATATTTATCAAACATATAATTTAGGTTTGTAATCGAAATATTTGCATTTATAGGGTTTTGAATTATTTGACTAAATAAGTTTAATTGACTTAGTTATTTTTTACTAAGTTAGACCACAGAATAATTAGTTTTCGTTGACTGAGAACTATTACTATGCCTACATTGTATTTCTGTCCACACGCTCTTTAAACGACTCTATTTTTTAGACCACAGTAGGTAGAAGCCTGAAATTCTCAAAAAATATGTGTTACTTGCTTTTTCTAGCGGCTTCACTCGCCCTAAATTTGGTTATCGGCTCGTAACGTTTCAAAGCTACACGTGTCGTGTCGTGTCGTGTCGTGTCGTGTATAAGTGTCGGTGGCAAAACTGGCGTTATCAAAAGTGTGAAAAGTATCAATCGTGGAAACTCTTAATCCTAAAACGAACGCGCCCTTCGTTCCTAGTACAAATTTACCTAGCGGAAAATACAGGCTTCACTGCAGTGAGGGAGAGAATTGAGCGTTCGGTGCTTAGTGTGAGCTTTTAACGCTACTACCGCGTTCGCGTCAACGTGATACATGTATAGAAATGTAGGAGCGCCTCTAGCGGACGCGTTTCTCATACGACTTTCAATGAATACGCGAACGCGATAGTAGAGTTAAGAATACGAAAAAACACTAAGCACACACGACTTCTAACTACGAGCGCAACCGATAAGGTAAGCCCATCGTGATTCATAACCCGAGGCAAACGTCAAAACCAATGGGCCACCACCAACTTGCCAAATAAAACTATCTTTACTTAGAGCAATATTTCTTTTTTCGCCGTAATAAGTTTTCCTATCTTACTTGATATAACAGATTTATCTTTTTCTGCAAGATTATTTATTGTTTATCTTTTAATGACAATGATATATTTACTTATACTTGTAAGTAAATATATCATTGTCATTAAAAGATAAGCAATAAATATAATTGTCAAGATAGGACAAAAGATTGAGGAAGTTGAGACAGGAAGTTGAGATATGTGGAAGGAAAATTTATGTCGAATGTTTTTCTGCAAAACCGAGACAATAGATGCAAGTTTAACACACCACTTGATGGCGCAAGCGTTTGGTCCAAAGCTATTTGCGTAAAAGCCAACGCCGGAAGTTTGCCGGTATTTTACGTATTGTATTGTGGTCCAAATGGCAACCATAATATACCTACCCATGAGGCAACATTGGGCACAACGTTGCGGCCAACGTGCGAAGCCGGTGTTAGAGTAAATGAAGAGGAAATTTCTTGCAACATTTAGTTTTTTTTTTACATAAATCTTTGGTACAACTTTGATACAAAAATATTAATGACAATGACTCATTGTGAACGAAGAAACTTTGCTGTAATGGAGTTTATTTTTTTCTGTGGTAAACAACTTAGTATAAAATTAACTCCGTCACTAATATTCTCCCAGATCTTGCAGATACTTTTACGAGAAAACAATAAAATTCACAGAAAAACATTATATATACTGTATTTCTGTACGCATATTTTGCTTTTACTAAAATTAGTTATTGTGTTACGGATTTAAACCAGCAGCCCTGATATCGTTCTACATACTTGAAACAATTGATAATATTTTTTATGAAAAACCGGCCAAATGCTACTTAGACTCGCACAAGTAGGGTTCTGTTAGCGCCATTTACTTCAGTTGAAAGTTAGCTGTACTTACCAAATATGGAATAAAAATACATAAATTTTGTTTTACCGATTGTCAAGGTCTGCAACCTTTTTTACTGTAGGTTGTACTCCGTAGAACACGATCAGTTTCAGTCGAAGCTCCTGAACAGATCCAAAGAAATTTTAAAAAACTCAACTATAATCCTGCCCTTAAGTGTCATTAATTTTTTCAAGTCTGAAACCTGTACAATTTGAAAGTTTCTGACGGATGCTGGACGGAAATATGAAGGTATAAGTGGTGTAAGGCTGTAAGTGTTCCCTCTCCCCAATTTGGATTGGAAATACGATAATTAGTGGCTCTGAAATTAAGTATGTATGTTTGTATGTTTGTATGTTCCCATTCTCAAAAGAGGGCAACCAGTAGCTGGACATACATTCACACGAAAATGTTCGTAGCCTCGTTTCACCAACCACTTTAGTCCTGGGTCACAAGGGATGAACTCATCGCCGCGATACTTCTTGATTCAATGCAATGTATCTGATATAAAGTGGCTTTATAATGTCCCATATGTCATTAATTACAAGTTTTAAACTAATAAGTGGCAAAATAAAACACCAAAGTCAGACTATTATTCCCACATTCCCAGTTCCTGATGAACTACAGAAGTAGGTCAGGATTGTCCAAAGGGAGATACTTTTACATTAAGTGTAAGTGTAAGCAAGGGAACTTTAATCTTAACAAAAATCGAAAAACTTTATCTTAGAATGGCGGCATGTGTAATAGATAAAGTAACATAAATACTTTCTATTTATGTCTAGCCTGTGAATGATTACGAAAATTATCTTCAACATATGAAAGGCGAAAATTACGAGCATTGCTATTTCCATTCCATTTTGTAACTGTTTCGCAAACTAAGTTGTTTTACAGCGATCATAATAACTATACACGATTTATTACAAACATTGCCTCGCCACGGAAACACTAAACTGTGTTTAATGTAAATTGTTTTAATGTTGGAAAATTTTTGAATGTTTGTTTCTCTCTCTTTATAAATGTTAAATTGAGGCTGTTTTTAACTGTCATATAGGTAAAGAACTTTGACTTATTTATATTTAAAAGTTTCAAAATATGTTTAGATTAAGTTCAATTTAGTTTATTTTCTTTATTATAACGTAAAACCAAGATATAAAAACGAAAGGCACTTTGTTTGTTTAGTTTTTTTTATCAATAAGGTGGCAAAAAAGCTAACTTTTCGCCTGATGATAAGCGGTCACCTTAGCCTATGGACGCTTGCAATACCAGGGGTATCACTCGCGCGTTGCCGACCCTTCAGAAATCTAATAACTTCTTTCTTGAAGAACCCCATACTTTTTCGTCTTAATCAAAATAAAACCTACAGTTTCGTCTTCCACTGAGCTTCTTTCACATGGAAAGATTTTTTTCAGAATACGTAGAAATTTGTAGATCCAAACTCAAAGACTAAAATCCAAACTTTAATCCTGTAAATACAAAATTAGTTTACAACCTAACAATTGTTAGTACACCTACCTAGATGTTTTCTCCTCTACCCAAAGAAGCTTCTGGAAGAAATCGCTTCGTAGCGATAAGACCGCATATATTATAATGTTTCCCATTAAGTTCTTATTGTTTTTCTTTTATTTTTGCGCAATAAACTAAACTACTGTCTGGTCTTGTGAATAAGAAAATGCCTAGCTTGGGTACAATATTGGAAATCTTCAAAAGCTGCGAATTATAAAATTGTAAAAATTTCATGTGTGCACACTAATAATATTTGAAACAAATACTTAAGGGAATCAAAAAGAGCACTAGAATCGATTGAGGTTAATTTTGGAATTTTGTCTGCTACATTTTTTTCTGTCATTCTTTATATAAAAAATCTGCTACGAAGTAGTTAGATGGAACTCCAAGTGGAAAAGTTTCACAACCCATCATAACAAGACAATTATTACCTTCATATTCTACATTTTCATTCCTTAGTATTAAATCTTTAATTCTATTGGAATGAAAGTTTGGAATTGAACCCGCAACCTTACAGGCTTGCTGTCCAAGCCGCAGAGGCGGCGTTTGATCATTGGAGTTTGCAAAGTCGCTCAGGGCATTAAGAGGGCCCAGAAAATCCTAATAAAGAAATAAAAAGAATAACTACCGGCAATGGTTAAAAAGTTAGTAGACTGGTGTAAGTACAAGTATAAATAAAGAAGGCTCTAGAAAGCTCTGGAGACTCTAGAGCCAGGAAACACGCAGCGTAGAACAAACAACTAACCCAATAATGAACTATGTTGATGACCTGCTGTAGAAGATGGACGAGGCAGTAGCGGCCAATACGCTCATAATAATTTATTAAAAAACCAAATGTCTTTTATAACTGTATTAAAACTAAACAACGGTTTTTTATTTCGAATGATAATTTTCATTTCTCTTTCAAATCGAATCATCGAAATGAAATGCTCCATATATTGTACGTATATAACCACATAGTAAACATTCTACACGGTCGTGGGTCGACCTCGCCCAGTTGGCACGTCGCACAGTGCGCCTCCGGTCAAGGCACGTTGCGCGTGCATTCGTCATGTGTCATGCGCTTTGCAATCCCGCGCATAACTACCACTCCAGAATACTCTATGAAAATACGAGAACTGCACAGAGTTTGACTTTCTAAATACATCAGATTTCAATGTTATTTGAGTGTAAGAAGGTAAACCAATCGTGGTGTACATACATACAGGCAAAATTAAATTTATCCCACTGTTGTGGCACGGCCTAACCTCACTAGGTCAGTGCGAATTGTGGACTACATATACGTCCGTTTTTTCTGACGTATGCACGTTTCCTCACTATGTTTTTCTCCACCGGAAGCCACTAATGTAAATAATCAATGTACACCATTGGTACATGCTGGATTTGAACTTCCGCCACTCAGGACGGAAGGTGAAATAAAAACCGTTGAGCTGGTGGCCGACCTTGATTTCATTAAGATACATTAAACATTATTAAATAAGTATAAAACTAAATGGCAATTACTTTTATTATTCTTTTTATTTATCTGTACTTAAATGCGAGTCGGACTTACGCACCGAGGGTTTCGTAATAGGGAAACTGTATTGAGGGACAAACTTATCTTTGTCGTTGGACAACCGTTGTCCCATTACTTCGACAGAGGTCGCGGTTAGTTTACCAACTGCAAGTTAGTTTTTTTTTGTGATGTATAAACAAATTTACGGTTTTCAAATTTCATGATTCTAGGTCAAAAAAAAGTAGCTCATAGGTTTTGATTTATTAGCGAATGTCGAAATATGGGACAAAAATGGCTGTATTTTGACCGTATCTTTTTAAGGACCGTTGGCCTTAGGATTTAATATTAATTTCAACTTGATACGTTCACGCGTTCCTGAGAAAATGGGTCTTGAGTTTTGACAGACAGACATAAAGACGAACAGCAGAGTAATCCTATAAGGGTTCTTTTTGCCTTTTGCGGTACGGAACCCTAAAAAACACTACCAGGACACTTATCCCCGAAGGGGTGGTTAAACTTATGCCCGTAACATCCACGTTTTACCGACGGTATTCCGTCCCACAAATGTCATAAGCATTTTGCCGTGCCGGGCAAAAATCAGAGTTAAGACAAATTTAGCGGGAATCGAACCCGGGACCTTTGACCTTTGACATCCACACGCTTTAGCACTGCGCTACTCTGTTCTCTAAATAAAACAATACTTTGATTATACAGCACATATTATATAACTTATGTAAGTTCTATAAGACACGAGCATGTAAAAAATGTTTCTATAATATTGCTCTAATTATTTTTAAATAAATACAAAAAAAAAAAGAATTTAGCATGAATTTCAAAAAAATATGAAAAGTCGACGAAATTCAACACACAGTCAACGAAATACGGATTAAACCGCATTTCGTGCCCAAATATTTTCATCTCATTCACCTTGGTAACGGAGCTTTCAACGCGCTGATGCTACGTTGAAACCGGAGTAACGCAGATAATTAGGCTCTGGTTGTTGGACTTTTAACACTTTGCCAGAATAATCTATGGAAGGTAAAAGGTTACCTCCATTTTAAAATCCTACATCTCATATATTTACTTATGTTAATTTTACTAAGATAGTTGATTTCTAAGGTGTCATTTTATTTAAATATGGTAATATAGTATGGTACATATGAATAATATGGTAAATATATATAATATGGTACATATATATAATATGGTACATATGTGTAATATAGTATATATGTGTTATATGGTATACATGTATAATATGGTAAGTACATATGTTTAACAAAATTCATATGAAACAACTTATTAGTTATGTCTTATAAAGTTTTAGTTTGCAAAAACACATATCTTCATAGACTTAGGAAATGCATTATAGAAATTTATGATATAATATTTCTCCGCTTGCGAGTATCTCAACCTGAGAGTCTACAAAGAATCATAAACACCATATTTTTTTGGACAAAATAATTTTAAATTTTTTTTTCTGATCTGTCTACTGCAGTTGGCTGATGCAGCATTACTACTTCACCGGACTTTTGGGGCGGGATTCTGAAGGAGTCTCAGCTCGTACAGCGCCTAACCTCGCTTGAAAGCCTCGGCTTAGGTTGTTACTCTTGGGGGAATGGACTACGCCTGCGACCAGCGTGAGCCTCGAACCCGAAGAGATAGATTTAGATGATAAAAGTTTATTGTATAAGTAAATTAGTTCCCTAAAACTGAAAAAAGAACATGGTATTTTTTTGTCTCATTGCAGACGTTGAACGCCGTCAGGCAGGGGCACAAGTCTTTCCTTGAAGAACGATACTTTTTAGGCTATAAATATATATTTAGGTGCTACTATCGATACTTTAGGTGGCGTGCGAAGCCCGAAGGAGCTCAGAAGAATGTTAAACGAGGCGGTTACTCATTCAGGTTTTGCCGAAAGTGAAATGCCACAAACTCCAAGGCTGCTCCAAAAATGCAGTTTTTTGCTCGTTTTTAAACTCGATTCCACTAACATATTGCAAGGTACCAATTGAAACCTTTATGCATTCTTTAACTAAAAAGTTACTGTATTTGTTTTAGGGTATCTGTAAAAGTATCGCTTTAAAAAAAAATAACTCCTGACCCGCTCGTTTTTCTATTTTGAATCCATAACTCCTTTATCAACTTGTAAGGGAACATAATTTATTAAGTACTGTTAGCTCCTACACTCGCTTGCAGTTCCTTTTCGTTTGCTTAGTAAGATTCGAGGATGTTTGTCGGGATGTGGGAATCAAACAGAATTCGGGGTGTAACTTATGGTTTATTCACCCCGCTACTAACTAAATCGCCGACAATATTGGAATATTATAATTATAATCTCACAGACATCAGACATCTTTATGTATACTCTTGTACATTATATTTCATCGCTATCTGGAGGAGTAAGGAGTTGACATCTTTGGATGTTTATTTATTAAATTATATAAAATCTGTGTGATTTTTCACATTATCCTACTCGACTTGACTCGATTTAACCGACATTATAATTTTTCACTTTTCTCTTCCAATTATTTTTCACATTATCCTACTCGACTTGACTCGATTTAACCGACATTATAATTTTTCACTTTTCTCTTCCAATTATTTTGGTTTGAAAACAACTCCTTTTTCCATATTAAAATTACATAACCAATAGACACGTGGAAGTTTAAGAGTGAAAAGACTGCATCTCTTCCACTTCCCCTAAATTCCTATTAGGTATCTCCGACCTGTTACAGTACTTCGAATATCAAGTACCCATTAAGCTAGCAAATTACTTTTATAGATTTTCTTTAACTTATGCGATATAATTGTAATAAATTAATTTCTGATTAAACTCTATTTTAACATATTTTATTTATTTTTTCCCGCGCAGTTGTGTTAAAAAATGTCGTATGAAACACAAGAACATTGGTAATTATAAAACACGCGTTTGGGGCTGCAATCATGTCTTGTGTGTAATAAGCAACTAAGCTCACTTGTGTCTTAAGGCACTACCTATTAAAAATTTCTTCTTGAAAAAATATATAAATATAAATCAATATTCGTTAATATACCTGTTTTTACACAATCCCAGAATCTTCAGCCTTAACCTACTTTTATAATTAGCTATATGAGTAACAATCTCGCCAGATGTTTGTTTATCTAGACACTGTCAATTAAAGTTTATGTTAAAACTGACAGCTTTCAACTGAAATAACAATTATTTAGTAATTAGTTCGCCTTCACTATTTTAGCTGTTGAAAATCGAAAACGGGGATACCTAACTAAAAATAAAACGTTCTACTGTGTATCCATTTAGATTTTTCAAAAAACGGTTTTGTGTTATAAGTTTTAGTGCATTACCCCTTTTTAGGGTACCCAAAGGGTATAAACGGGACCCTATTATTAATAAGATGTATCTCATGGACAGTGATAGTTAGACAGTTAAATTTTTTACAGTTGATGTATTTCTGTTGCCGCTATAACAACAAATACTAAAAAACAGAAAAAAAATACATCATACGTGATTTTTTTGCTCGTTTTTGCTCGATATTGATAGCGACAACAGGTTGGCGCTTGAGCTATTCACAGGATATTTAGTTATATATTCTTAAAAATAAATAATTAAATCAAAATAAAACAAATATTGGGGCTCCCATAAAAAAAACGTGATTTTTTTGCCGTTTTTATGGATAATGGTGCTAAACCGAAACCAATACCAGTGCAATTGAAATATGATTCATCGTCATCTCAACCGGAAGACGTCGACTGTTAAACGTAGGACTCCCCCATATGTCTCACAACAGCTGATCCTGGGCCGTCCCAATTACAAACAGCTTTTTGCGGCTCTTGACTGTCCGCCTAGTAGAAGGCCACCCTGTGGATCTTCCGATCCATAGTTGCCATTCGAGAATCTTTCTTTCATATGGTTTATTGTACCTTCAAGAGTTTTTAAAAAATAGTAAAATTGATCAAAATATATTTATTGTAGTTTACTCCTCAAGAATTGATTTTCATTTGAAGTCCCCGGTACGAATATATGAAAGGTAGTAAAATCAAGCGCTTAAGGGTCATCTGGGGGGGGGGGGGGGAGAGTTATGCAAAATGTGACCAATGCAAATTTTTCATACAATAATTGAGAAAAAAAGCGTGATAAGTGATAAGGAGGGGCAAGGTCGATTAACCGATAATCTGTTGTTAAGCATTTTACCTATGCAAAAATAATTAAATATAAAATAAATAAATATAATTGGACATTACACACAGCGCCGTCTGGCCCCAAAGTAAGCAAAGCATGTGTTATGGATACCATGGACAACGGATACAAATACATATTTTACTTTTTTTTTGTAAATACATACATATCATACATAATTACACCCAGAATCAAGACAAACACAAATGTTTATTATATAATTGTTTGTCCTGTGTGGTAATCGAACCCACACCCTCTGCACAGTAGTCGGCCACACTACCAACTAGGCTGCGAGGAAATCAAATTAAAGGATAAAGTCCCTTAAAGGTCGGACAGACAGGCAGATAAGCGTAGACTTAGTATGAGGTCTCCCGTTTCTCACTCTTCCGTTGGTACGGAACCCTAAAAATGTATAAGTAATGCAATTTATTCTTAGGGTCAGCTTACACCGAGACGCGTGGCAAAGCGCGGCGTCTCGTGTTACTACGAGCAACCGCGTCGCGCGACGTTATCTTCAAGTCGCTTTATGTCGTGTCGCGTCGCGTTATGTTGCGTCACGTCTCGGTGTGAGCTGATCCTTACAAAGTTCTTTGAAGGAAAAGCTTGACAAAGATATAGCACATATTTTATTATTTTATTTTATTTTATTGGGGTTTATAAACAATTACATTCACAAATTATAACATAAAATAGCAATCAACAAAAAAGCATAAATGTAACCTACACCATAAACCACAGATAGATACTAACAGAAAAAAGTAAGCGGATACTAAAAGTCTAGCTACCTATACATTATTATTATTTTTTTTTTTTAAGTATTGATAACTTTTTAAAGAAACAAAACAAAACACATATTTTTCGAAAATTAAGCTGAATAAAATGTGTTACGTAAAGGTCGCTATTTCCGCTCGCAAGTCGTTACCGCTCCGAGCTTCCGGACCGAGAGACTATCCGTCGATAGAGTATGTGTTACAAAGTATATACTGAATCAATCAGTGATAGGGCATTAGGGCATAAAGTAAGTAGTTTCCCAATGTTTAAGAAGTGTAAAATAGAACTCTTATCAGGATCACTTTACTGTTTAAATTGACATTTGGGACTGAATATCATCGGTAGAACCCCCCGTAACAGTTGACGTTCGTTATATCTCTAACCACCCCTCCAGAAATATGAAGGCTATAGATAAATAGATACATTTTGACAAAAATAATTACGTATAAACTACTGACTCGCTGATCAATGGTAAAATAAAAGACCAGAAATAGATTTTTATTATCCCGTTGTCAGTTCATGACAAACTCTAAGAAATACCCAGGATTGGAAAGAAAGTCCGACTTACTACTATTGGGCTGATTCAATCATCCAAATAAATAAATACATAAGCTGAATGAAAAAATACCTTAAATATGTCGGCAAACATGTTATTATTTCACTTCGTTTCTGAGAATAAATTTTGGCAAGTGACTAAGGCGAGTTGACAAAGATTTCTTGTGGCGCTGAGAAACGCATGCGTCTTAGTTATTGGGTGTGGATTGTAAACTGATAATTTTCAACATAAATAAAAGACGACCAAATTTTTTTGCCTGTACGTATTTTATCGCTTGTATAGATATATTATATATATTGTATAGATATATTATATATTGTATAGATATATTATAACGATATATGAATTCCAACGATTTGAATGAAATTTTGTATTCAGACTGCGATATAGGCTAAAATCGCGTAAATACGAATTTTGTGTCGAAACTGTAACATCTAAAGGATAAAAAAAAAAAAATTATTATGAAAATTGCTTTTGTCTAGTGCATTATTTTACTGGATGACTTTTTTTTATTTTAATTATATATTATATTATTATATTTAATTCAATAAAAATCTGGAAGTCAACATTGTTTCAACACTTGTGCAAATTGCTAAAGCGTGTATGCATTTGCTTGTAATGAAAATTGGTTAAATAATTAGAATAGCTTGTTATCCACTGCACTGACTCTTAGTTGTAGCTAAAAGTCTGAAAATGTGACTACAAAACGGTGACAACGTTAAATTCCATACAAAATATTAAATTCTTCAAGGCATCATTATGGTATAAATTACTTAAAAAGTATATAACAAATATATCTAATAGTAATGGACATGAAACTAAATATGACATGGTGTAATGATTTTTAGTACATTTACATGCACATCGTTAGTAATACAGAAATTAGATTTCTGGATATATCGACCTTCTTATAGGGTTTTGCTTTTAAAACAAATTATCAAAACCTAGATTTTTATTAGAATAATTATTATTATGAATAACCAAATTGACGAAATGCAACATTTTGATAAACTCTTGAAGAATTGTTACATTTTTATTTTATCTTAACATGTATTTATAAATTGAAAACAACGGTTGTTAAATATAACCTTTACAAGTAAAAGTTTACGTAAACAAAGGCAATGGTTTCATATTAAGGAACACCATCTTGTTTGTCTATTATAAAGCAGGACGCACTTACGGTATCCTGTTCACAAAAGTGGAAAGCTTTAGATTGGATTCCTTTATTCAACGCAGTCTTATGAATAAGTGAAGGTAGGGTCAGGGTATTACTTAAACTTGGCGTACCTTATTGAAGAGGTTTGATAAATTTAGGGCAGATCCTTACGAAGATCTCGTTGTTAAGATTTTCGTGATCTCTTTTCTTGAAAACCACTGTAGTGTTGAATTTCTGTTTTTAAAAATGTCGTTCTTATTTTTTACTTTATGGCCAGATACAGTTTGTTTTTTAATTTAACTTTAAAAACAATGGATTTGCAAAATGGTACAAATTTCTAACCCTTGTTTACTTTACCCTTTTTATAACGTGCCTGTTAACCTTTTAGCAATGTAACCTACTATTCAAATTTCGTGTCTGTCACTTTAACAGTTTCAACTTACTTTATTATCCAAGGTCACTTTATTATGTCGATAAAAGACGATAAAAACAAAAATAACATTCATAGTTAACTTGTAACTTTTGAAAAGGTTACCGTCATTATTATAAACTAGATTTTACCAGCGGTTCCGTCCGCCCTAAATTCGGTTATCAGTGTGGAACTCCTTAATTAGGTATACTAATAAGTTTGCTATAGCGAGCTAAAGCTGAAGCTATAGTTCGTTTAAGCTCGGTTAAGGTCATCCCGCGGGAATTTTTAAATTCATGGGATAAAAACTATGGCTACGTCCTACCCCCGCACATTTCATCTAAATCGGTGTTGTGGTATAATCGTGAAGAGTTAACAGACAGACAAAGATACAGAGTTACTGTATTTATTTTTAATATAATCATGCAGGTATTTTTTTGATATTTTGACAAAAGTTGCAAGCGCCATCTTTATGGATGAACTTACATTTAAAAATAAATTCAGGTCATGAAAATATACTCTTTTAACTGTCTAGAATAATATTAGTCTGTCTAGAATAATATTAGCCTGTCTAGATTATATTCAAAAACGCGGTTGTTAATATATCAATAATTTAATACATTTTTAATTTTTTATAAATAGTTAAGTAAATTGTATTTTGTAAATAAAAAAAGGAAAACAGCTTTTTTTAAATTAGACAATCTATAAACTGTTGACTAATACATTTTTGAAAGTACGGTATTCATTGCTTAAAGTTATTTAATCTTCTTAAATAACTTTAAGCTTTCTTCTTAATTTAACATTTAATAATCTATAACATTTAAGCGTTGCGTTACGTTGCGGGAAGCTTACGTCAACACGCTTCATCAATTTAGCTTCCAAGATATTCTTCAGTAAAAATATCATAGCAAAATATCTTTGCTGGCTTAGCTAGAAAAATTTTTCATTTAGCTGGAATCTGTTTTTTATAGGTCCGTGCTTGAACTGGTTTTAGAGATAACTAACTCAAAAGTTTTGACGGGTTGTACACCGTTTTTTGGGTTGCTTACTTCAAAAGAAAAAAAATAGAACCCTTATATGATCACTTTGGAGTTCTTCTGTCTGTCAAGACCGTTTTTCTCAGAAAAGCGTGGAGGTATCGAGCTGAAATTGATATCAAATACTCAATTTGCAATCTTTTGGAGCAGTTAAAAAAAATTAACTTCTAAATCAACGTCATCAAAAGATACGGCCTTTTATACTCCGTTTATGCCACATATTTTGACGCACGCTAGGGAATGAAAAGTTGTAGGGTACTTATTTCCGTTGACCTAAAATCATGAAATTCGGCAAGAATGCCATGTAGCACCTTTGAAGGAAAAAATCTGAAAACCGTAGATTTGTGATTACGTCACATTTTTTTTGCGATTATAAACTTATTTGCAGTTGTTTAACTAACCGCGACCAATGTCGATGTAAGGGGACACCAGTTTTCTAAGGGCAAAGTTAAGTTTGTCACTCAATACGGTTTATCTTTAATGGAGCGAGTCCGACTCGAACTTGACCGGTTACAATACACGATATCCTAGTGTGGGGAGTCAGAAATCATTGTTTAAGACTAAATTAGTCAAAATTACCACAGAGACTAAATTACCATCAAAGATCTTTTTTTTTACAGAAAACAAAATTTGTTTAAAAATATTGACATTTGATTGTAGATGTTCGTTTTAACCCGGACTGGTAGAAGACTTCCAATACAAATGTTCGGCTGTCCGTCATCCAGCAGGTGTACCGCGAGCTCATTATTGTAACCTATAGCCTATAAAACACTAAAGGTCTGTTTATTCATGGGTCCGGCAAAAGAAGTGTGCCAGGATCGTAGCAAGTGGAAGCTATGGTTTCAGCTTACCCCCTTAGTTTAAATACGTGAATGTATGTTTTAGATAAACATATATATGTATGTATGTGCTATGTATGGTTGTACAGAAAATATTTATTCCTAATATTATGTTTATACTACTAGGATCAAAACAACTAGAAGATCTGTCTAGGGTTGCCGACTTTCTTTAAAATAAAATATTCAGAGAGGGCTAAAGAATATATGAATTTAAAAGATTTTTAATAAAGTAAAAAGGTTAGAGTACTCATATTACAAGGACGTATTTTAGTTGGGCCGATTTTAAAAGATAGGTAGGCTATGTAGCTACCTACAACCAAACTATCAAGCCATACCTACTCTAGTCATAGTTATAGTTTACGTAAATAGATTATTTTAGCGTTCTCTATGAGCACGTTTTTAGGGTTCCGTACCCAAAGAATAATTAGCGGAACCCTATTACGAAGACTCCGCTGTCCGTCCGTCTGTCCATCTGTCCGTCTGTCACCAGCCTGTATCTCATGAACCGTGATAGTTAGACAGTTGAAATTTTCAAAGAAGATGTATTTCTGTCTTCGCTATAATAAAAAAAACTAAAAAACAGAATAAAATAAATATTTGAGGGGCTACAACAAATGTGATTTTTTTGCTCCATTTTGCTCGATATTGATAACGGCAACAGGTAGCCGCTTAAAATATTCACAGAATATTTAGTTATATAGTTTCTTTAAGAATAAATAATTAAATTAAAAAGAACAAATATTTAAGGGGGGCTCCCATACAACAAGCGTGATTTTTTTTGCCGTTTTTATAGATAATGGTACGAAACCCTTCGTGCGCGAGTCCGACTTACACTTGGCCGATTTTTTAGCTATGACAATTACATTTGCTTTCGTGCTATCTCTTACTGTTTTGTTACAAGATCTATTTGCTATCCTGTTGTCAGTGTAACACGATTGCCAAATTTGATAAATTTTGAGAAGTTGCAAGCTAAAAAAACATGCCCTATAGGTGTTTTTAATTGTGAAGTACACCTACATGTAAGAGAATAGAATACTCTATTTTAGAGCACGTTTGGCAACCCTAGGTCTGTGTTTGAGTGAAGAACTACAGTTAATTAGTTCAGGAAAATAACAAAGGCTATTCCCTCGCTTTCAACCCTTAGTTAACTAAATATTTTCATGTCATTAACCTTAACGTAATGAGGCAATTACGTAGCGACAGACGCCGCGTTAAGCAAGAGTACTTTCGGTGATTACAGCATTTGCTACTGCGGGAACGCCTTTGTAAAGTAATTCTACAAAAGAATTTTAGATTTACAAAATTTTAATTACAAAATAGGGTCTTTTGTAGACGTAATTGGTAGTTTCGATGCTTGCTTTTTACACACACATACAACAGATATACACATGAATAGTAAAGAATATTTTTATAGTGTTTCAAGTTCCTTAAAAAAATAGCCATTGGTTGTATGTTTGTAAGGCAGGCGGAGCCACTGGCAAAAGCTAATTTAATTTTAATTTTTTTATATTTGACATGCTTACTTTAAACCCTTTTCTAATTTTGTAATTTTAACTTGCCGTTAAAAAGTGGATTTGCTGGTGATTTTTCTAAATACTGGCATACCCATGCGAATCATTCTTCCAATACGTTATTTTCTAAAAAGTTCTGAGTTGCTAGGTTCTTACAGATAATCACTTTTTTATTTTATTTTTCTACACTAGTATAGTGAATTTTTCACACTTTTTCTAATTTGTTTTCATAAATATCAACAAACAAAATGGTGGACGTTGACAGAAAGAAAAAAGAAGTCGCAGGTTCCCTTTGTCTCTTTCTGAAGTGTGGCCAATTTTGTGAATCCAGTCGTTGGTTACATTTAAATCTTACTAAATTAAAATAAAATAATTCTAATATTACAAATATCAATAAAGGAACTTTATTTATTTTGTTTATATCTTATTTTAAGTGTACGCTAAATAAAGTACCTAAATTACCTTTAACGAAAATTTTCTTTGTTAGGTCTTGTGTGGGTAATGTTTATACCTAATGAATCAGCATCTATATAAAACAACAATAAAAGAGAAATAACAATAAAATATCAGCCATAAACTTGATCATAAAAAATATTCAACTTCGCTAGGTTTAAGTTAATATGAATAAAAGTAAGCTAGTAAAGACGACGAAATAAAATTGGATTTGGTTAGAAGTAATATGATTTAGGCAATATCAGAGATTTATACTTTGTAAGTCAAGTATACCTTATTGTATTCTTTTTTAGTTTATTTAAGGCGTAAGTGGTTGTAAATATATTAAAGCAGGTATATTTTTATTTAGGGAAATAAAAGGAACTATCCGCAAAGAAAATATAAGAAAGGTGTAAGTATAATCAGCGTGCCCTGACTGAATGCAATTCTTTAGAGGTATGTGTTGTATATGTGTATTAGGTAAGTACTATATCTAATCATAACCTTACTCTTAAGTTAGGTTGTTAAGTAATAACTACAGCTAGCTTTAAGTCACATAGTAGGTATAGGTAACTGTAACGTTTTTTGTGCTGCCTTTTTTAAATTAAGCACTGTTTTTTGAATTATTTAGTTTAGTAATTTAATTATCAAGCAGCTCCGTGGCTTAGTGGGTATATCTGCCTGCTAAACCGAGGGTCGTGGGTTCAATCCACACACATGACAAACATTTAGGTAGGCATGTGGTGAACATTTGCGTTTTTCTTGAGTCTAGATTATATATGAGATGTATTCTATGTATAAAATGTACCTATGTAGTTTCTATGGTAAGTATGGTAATACCATTAAATATTTATTATTACTTGATACTCAACTGCAAAGTAGATATTTTTAAAGTGGATTGTAACAGTCAATGTATTAAGCCTTAAAAGGCAAAATCAGGTTGCTTTTTACCAATTCTAAACGAACGGATAACAGATGGCAAAAGTAACGAAATTAATGATTTTTATCCCAAAACGAACGCGCCCTTACTCTTAACACACTGTCAGAAAATTGACTAGATTTAGTGCCTACATAGGCTCAAATATATAAATAAATACGTTTGCTAAAAACAAAAGCTTTGTTAAATATATCTTACCATTTTTTTGTTATTCTCAAACGATTTTAATAACAGTTAAGGAACTTTTCTCCGGTTTTCTGGTTATTTTTTTTTTAAATTTTCTTATTACAGTTATATCGTAAATATGAATCAGCTAAATGCGACCGCATCGCTTGACACAAATGCCAACTTTCCAACAATGCCAGTTATTGCCCTATTGTCTGAAGTCGTACCGTAGGCCGTCTGCCTTACGGTTTCTTGGAGATTTTTGTTACACTAAAAGCCTATTTTGAGACGAAAAATTCGTACATTACGTAGAACGAGCACCGTTTATCTTCATAAATATTTTATTATTGCTCTAAAGCATCATGTTTATTTTCTCTGGCATTTTTATGGATTCACTGGTGAAAAAGTCACTCTAGAAAGTTTTCCTAACCTGCGGATGATTTGTGCTGATCTGATTTGAGAATCTTAATTTTACGTTTCCTTCTTGGCTTAATTACATTATATTATACTGGGATGAAGGTCAGTTTCAGTTGTTAGTTGCCAGGATATGACCAGAGCGTGCTGAATCGAGGGACGTGCAGGTTGGATTCCTGCACAGGACAAACATTTATATAATGAACTTTTTGTGTGTCTTGAGTCTAGGTGTTTCCTATGTATAATATAAATGTTATAATTAAATTATTATTCTTACTACGATAGGTTTTACTTTGTTTGCGATATTTCGGAACAGTTTCATGCACACCGTGGTCGCGGACAGAAGATATATTGTGCGGTAGCTACATTGGGCAGATATATCTTTCTACCTTCCGTCTTGTGTGTTTGTGCTGTTCGTCTATATATGTAAATATAATATATGTTTTTACAATAAAAAGAATACTTGTATTTGTATTGTATCCGTTGTCTTAGTCTCCAAGCTTTGCTTAGTTTTGTCTCAAGTGGCGCTGTTTATAATGTCCAGAAATATTTTTTTGAGATTATTAGTCTTTTATGATCAAATCATCGATTATCATCATCAGCGACTCTACAGTGCAAAAAAAAAGTGATATACAAATGTCGGACTTATGACAGACTTGATTTTGACTTTATGAGTAATGAGAACACCAAATACCCATATTTTGCTATCCTATTTCGGATCAAGTGTCACTCTACTGCTGTGCTGTCTGTATAGGATTAACGGAGGATCCCTTTCAATTAGGTCCTTAAATCAATTTTAACTCTTCTACTAGAGTTACCTGAGTTGATCATCTAAACAAAAATTGCCTTTCGTCCATTTCTATAATTTAAATAAGAAAAAACCAATATTTTTACTTAGTTATTTGATGGCATACCCAAACGAGTTATGTTTTGTTTTGCAAGCAAGAATTTGATTAATTTTTTTACAGTCCTGAGTATACATTTTGACATGAAAAAAATATATGTTATAGTTCAAACCTTAATTAAGTGAATTTGCTAATATTATAATAATTTGCTCATTAAAACAATTAAAAAACAAATAATTCTGAGAGTCTATTTTTGGGCTTCAATTGAAATTGTTTGGAAAACTGAGTGATATTCTCTTCTTTCTTATTTCATAAAATATATATTAATGTAACTAAGTAAATTTGCTCATTTAATAGTTCTAAATAAATATTTGAATTTGATATCGATAAAAAGTCGAGATATTCAACGTACGGTCACGTGCGTGCTAGCGCCTATCGTACACGGAACTGTGTCTCTTTTTATGCTTCTATAGTGTAATATGTCTTTGTACACTAGTCGAAAAAGACGCTTAATGGTTAGACCATTTATCGTGTACTGCATCTAAAACTACTATTAAAGTTCATAAAACTGGTGTGCACATACACCAGACACATAACAGTTTCGTGTAGTTTCATCTGCAGATTAACTTGACTGAAATTTACCCAACTACACACGTTCAGTTTTAACTGAAAACTGCACAGTTAAAATGACGACGATTTTTATAAAGATAAAACTGAACGTGTGTAGCCTTTTTAGCCATGTTTAACTTAAATCCCACCTCTCACGTAATGCTTACGCAGTGACGAATAAATGAGTGTGTGTTCTACGCTTTGTAACACAGTATACTTATTAACACTTCCGCTACTCCGATCCTAGGTTCAACCCTGTCTCCCCTATGTTACGATCCTGCGACTTGCTCGTATAGAATACGCACACATTAGCGCGTATATACACACACACGTCATTTCTTTTTGTAGTGTAAGTAGCCAGTAATAACACAGTTTATGTATATGTAATTAATAAATCCCTGGTGTTACAAGCGGCCATAGGCTATAGTGATTAATAACAGTTAATTCAGGTCCAGAAACAATATTTTTTGTTATCTTTGTCCATTGTGCTGAAGCGAAAACCATCTGAGTATGAAAATTTATTGTGTTCGACTGGTCAATCAAAATCACTACTACCTAATAAAATTGATTCAGTGTTAAAATAATAAATATAGCAGAGTCTCAATAACCTGGCACTTCAATAGACCGGCACGTTCAATAATCCGGAACCCTCCGCAGAAGAAAATCCTTTTAGAAATATAAGAGCAACCGCCATTATTTTAAAACCAATAAGTTACTTGTGTGATATGTCACTGTTATAAAAAATGTGAATACAAATATGTACCCATATGTATTCCCTTTGTATGATGCTTCATTTTAATTAAAATGATTTTTTGTATACAATCTAGTAATCCGAAAATCCCAGTAATCCGGTACCCTCTAGTTCAATAGTGCCGGATTAGTAAGACTTTGCTGTATTGACTTTAAGCTATTTTAATTAGAATGAATAACATGTAGTGCAGTTGGTAAAAGTCAAATTACAGCAAAAGCTACGAAAAACCTATAACAGTATTTGTTTTAGGCTGTTAGCTTATGGGGAGGTGTTATTTCCCCCAAAATCCCTTTTTTTGGTCAAAAAAGCATTATTCCGCTAAAGACTCTTTAGTATTTTAAGCTATTAAAAATATTTATGTTCCATTTTTTAACAATCTAAGTAATGAAACATGAAAAAGCAAACATTAAATTTTAAGGTGTTTGAAATTTTGTAAATAAAAATATTTTTATTTTACACTTAGATAGATAGAAGCGGTACTCGCTAAAAGCTGATTTTTCGGAATCGTTAAACTATAGCTACAGAAATAGCTTTCTATAGCAAACTTTGGTACTACTATAATCAAAAATATTTACTGTAAGAAAACTGTATATCCTGCTAATTATCTTGCGAAAGCATCGGTCCATCTCATCAGTCATAACCACCCTCAGAAAGATTAAGGCGAAAATTAAGATACTACTATGTTCCCGCCTAAAGGCGAACCAATCAACGTTTTTAGAATAGATAGGATGAAAAGCTTTTATAAGTGTAAACGCCGCAGATTGTTTTCATACAGAATGAATTCTGCAATAATCTCCAAAGTTTCCAACATTTTTCTTAACATTTTGATTTCAAAAAAAATAAAATTTAAGAGCTCGCTGTTTTTATTTCATGTGAATGGGAGCTCTTAATTTTTTATTTTTTTTAAATCAAAGTAATTCACGGAGCTTCGAAGATTTCGGCAAGTTAATTTTGTTTGAAAAACAATCTTTGGCGTTTACA
This sequence comes from Apoda limacodes, assembly GCA_946406115.1. NCBI lineage: Eukaryota > Metazoa > Arthropoda > Insecta > Lepidoptera > Limacodidae > Apoda > Apoda limacodes. Next base: position 15,716,375 of record OX291564.1, on the reverse strand, counting down.
CTTAAGAGTATGTATATTAATCCAAATCAATTATTTGGTCAGTGTAGCACAGAGCAGACAGAAGTGAGACCAGAAAGGAGTGAGACGCACTTAAAGAATCCTGTTTACAGAGGAAGGAAGCTTCAGATTGGATTCCTTCATTCGACGCAGACTTATGAATAAGTGTAAGTGGGGTTTGAACGAAAGAGCCAGGCACACTTTATTGAAGAGGTTTGATTAATTTAGGACGGAGTGTAAAACGGAGTAAATGTTTTTATTCCCCTTTTTTGTCTCTTAAATAAATTCGATTCATTCAATCGTGTGAACTGCTTTGGTGTAGATAAGATTTTTTGAATAACCCCGTTGAAAACCCTAGCTATTCCAGATAAAAAGAAAAGAAAACTTTTTGTACATATAACCGCAATTTTTACAATATTAGCTTTAGGGTTCTGTAGAAAAAATCATTAAACTTCAATAAAAAAATGCCTTTCTCAATTCGTCTCTTTTAAAAAAAATATGAACACGGTGCGGGTGCGCGATTCCGACTCGCACTTGGCTAGTTATTTTATTCTTAACAAGGTCATGCCTTTTTATACCTTATACATCCTTTATTACCGAGCTGCGGCTTGTTTAGTCTAAAGGGCGATTGGGTAATCACTCAACTCCAATGGTAATCATTTTCAAGTCCATTGTCAGCACCATAGCCGTGCCTATAGGTTTTAAATACTGCACTGCAATTAATAGACTTAAAAAAGATTACTATTGGAGTAAGACAATCGCTCAGCGGGTCATCAATAATAAAAGTGATACATTATACGAACACTTATAAAGCTTTAGGTAAAATCCACTTAACTGTGTTTAGTGTAGAGGAGACTGTATAAACAAACGCCTCATCACAGATTTTGCAGATAACTTTATTGATATTCCACTAATAAATAACAAGTACCGGAAAGACCGAGCTCTGTTCGTTTTTTTAACAACGCCATCTATTATCAGGTAGCTTTAGTGTAGCTGTGTCGGTAAAAATAATAGTATTACTACTCGCCAATAGATGTCAGGAAGTTGTATATTTTTTCAATTTATCATTTCGGATAAAACGACGTTTTCTAAAAATGAAACCTAGCTAGATCGATTTATCGCCCCCGAAACCCCCAGAATACTACACTTCATGAAAATCGTTGTAGCCGTTTCCAAGATTTAGATTATAATATACCTATATACAAAAATTGCTCGTTCAAAGGTATCAGATAGAGAGCAAGTGACGAAGAACGTGCGGCCAAACTCAGCATTCTTTAAAAGAGCTGCGCAAAATGTGGTCTCTTCTAAGTCCATAATAGCTCAATGACGAAACCACATCTCTTGACATAATTCAAAAAGTTGTTATAACCAAGACGACTAAGTTTTAAATGACTGAATTAGACAAACAAACTTGTTAAGATTTCAACTGGAAAACATATATATATATATAGTCTTCCATACTTCCATCTCTCCTTCAAGGGAAATGTCTGTCGATATAAAATACCGACGGAACGGACACAATTTCCCCTCGCATGTCGTTACCGCTGTGAGCTTCCGGCCCAAAGAATCAAAGGTCAAGAATATATAGAGGGTTAGTATTTGGATTTTCAGAAGAACTGATAAATAATTTAATTTTCCAAACTTTAGATGTTGCCAAATCTCTTGGAAATTCTAAACCACGCCTTAAGATAATGGTCGATCTTGGAGTATTATATAATGCAATAAAACTTGGTATCTGATACTCGGGCTAAATTCCTATTCTGTTTCTTTATACAACCCGCTAGACGTAAACTGCTTCTAAAATTTATGAAACGAACGGCTGTACGATCGACTTACTGTAATGGTGGTCTTTTTAAAGTCAATTACCATTGGCGCGATCGTAGTGGGGGTGTTGTGAACCATTTAATACATATGCGGACGATAATTGCTCAATCGCCCTGCTGGTCTACAGTGAACGCAACTTGGTGCTGGGACTAGCGTGGCCACATATTCCGAAAGATAACGTCATACATATTGAATAAGTACAAATAGTCCCTGCCATGCATGCCATAACCCAAGCACGCAATAACAATACATTTTTGTGATTTAGCCCCTAAAGAAAAATAAGAAGATGAATTTATGTACAGTCATAATCAAAATTCCATTCCCGCAATTAGAAACACATTCAATTGGCTCGTTCTGCGGTTATTCTTGTGTGCGGGTTACTCACACATATATTTGTATTGTACCCCATTCTGAATGGGTTAACTCAAACCAATCTTGTATTATATAGATACCAGGTAGTTTCCAATACCGAAATAATGACACTCGTACAATATCTTGCTTATTTCGCAAGCCACGCTTATCCATCTTGTGGCACAGGGGTTACGACACGGTAGTTGAGTTAAGTTTTGCGGCTTCAAATCAGACAGACTGTCAGATTTGTTTTTAAACTTTTATTATGTCGTTTGGTTCTAAGGATCAATCTATTATAATAAAGTCTTTAATAATGTTTGGAATCACTATCACGACACTTATGCCTGAAGTCAAGGGTGTCAGAGATATGACAAACGTCATTGTTCGAGCAAATAGTAATACTAATATTCGCAATAAATACAGTCCATTTAAAACACTATTTTATGTATTGCGAGTATTAAAGAACAGACAATGACATAACATTAGCTTAATTTTATAACAAGAGTAATAAGAAAAATAAAATTTAAATCATATTTTACTATTACTAAACTAGTAAAGTGACAACTTTTTATTTTGCAAGACTGTCATGGTGACATTTAACAATCCTAGTTATAAAATAGAACTTGATTAAGTTACGTTAAGTCGCCTCGTAAAGCTTCGCTCAAAAAACTGTTTTGACACCCACTCACATAGCCCTAGTACACTATAATGTATGTATATGTATAAATCGCGCCACGTAAGTTGAACCTGCGCAGTAACACATTTATGGTTCGTTAGTACATTTGTCCATTCTGTACCTGCGCAGACGGCCACCATTTTAGTTCAACTTATGTGGCGCGAATTATACGCAGTTTTTGTGCCAGTATTGACATCAAATGTAACATGTAAAAATATCATAAGTCACACAAGGTTTACACATTATCTAGATACCACCATGACATTAAACTGGACTTCAGAACCCGGCTGTCTAAAAAAATATGTATTTAAATACTCCAAACATTTTAAAATTAGTCCCTGGGGGTAAAATTACGAGATGAATCTGTACAAAAACAATTTCTATTTCTTCAAATACGTTAAACATAATATACGTACTCTACAATACACATAAATAATAAAACACCATTTTCAGTATTTCTCGAGTTCATTATATTATTCAGTAATTTGGAGATGAAAGATTGAAACGGGAATATTCCACATGGATTTATAGGCTATTTACATAAAGCAAATTCATAGCAAAGTAATACTTTACATATTAAGTGTTATATTCCTATTATTTATAAATTTTACTTTCCTTACATTAAATTCGCCTTAAGTCATTTCATTCGCCTTTAGTACATTTATTTCGATTATGTTACATTTAAAATTCAAAACATTTATTGTTTCCTTGTGTACGTGTATTTAAAGACTGAATATATTTATTTCATCCCTTAAACCTTTAACACCCAAATAACTCTTCAAGTAAATGAGGCAGAATTCGCATAATCCACGGATTTTCTCAGTTCGTCGTTATCGCCTTCATCGACAAAGTTTAACGTACTTACTCACATGTGTATATTAAATGTAAAATTCAGTAAAGTGTCTTATTCATACATTTCAAGTTTATCAAAGCTTAACAAGATTGGAAGAAAGTGATGTGCAAACTTCAACCTTATGAGAGCTCAGGACGAAGTGAAATCGAAACCCCTCAGCCATTACTGACTCGTAGGTATATACGAAATGGTTGAAATTCAAATATAGACCTGATTTTTTTCTGGTGATCTATACCCTTTACTTATTTATGGATTACGGATAAAGGGGCGTTTTTTTATTTATGAATAATTTCGAATTTCATTTACAATTTTTTTATTTTTTTTGATTTTCTTTTGTTTTGGTCGGTTGTTCGGCTCAAAATCGATATGACAATTACTATTACTACAACTAATTAATTGTTACATTAAAGAATTGGTTTTTAAGTTTTATGTGGGGTACTTCGAATTTATTGTACATTTGAATAAAGATGGTTACTGCATTAATTGCCTTATCTACTTATGGACAACAAATGTGAACTAAATTCAAAAGACCAAAAAAAGTCCGATTATGACGTCAAAGTTATAGGCAAAAAAATAATTGTTAGGTGCATTTTTTTTTGTATTCTTACACTCACGTACGATACAGTACTTGTTTTCAACACTGATTTTCAATCTCTTTTTATCAACACTAATATTATAAAGAGTTAAGATTTGATTATTTGTTTGTGTTTTATTTCTATTCGTAACTACTGGACCGATTTGAAAAATTCTTTTACCATTAGAAGCCGACATTATCTCTGAAGTACAAATGCTACTTTTTATCCCGGAAAAATGCTTCATTCCTACGGGAAAACGGGTAATAGGACAACAGGTAGTAAGAATTATCCTTCCGTACTTTTCCACATAACTTCTAAACAGCTGAACCAATTGGGCTGAAATTTTAAATGGGTATTTCAATAGTTTCCTGGATGATTTAAAAATAAAATTGGACCCGGTAGGTGGCTGGTAGTATGTCAACTACTAAAGGGCTTGACCGATTGGGTTGAAATTTTGTATGTGAATTTCCATGGTTTCACAGACACGAATGTATGATGCCATTAAAGAGGAAAGATTTGATTGTTTGTTTTTATTCTATAATTGAGGAGTTGCCGTAAGAACCTACGCCGATAACCAAATTTAGGGCGGGCGAAGTCGCTGGCAGAAGCTGGTGGCTTATATAGCAATAATTATAAAATTTGGAGTAAACAACCTAAAAACGGGTTATATTGTTTGCGTAGACTTTGTCGTGACATAAGGCACGCTACACTGGCAGCGTTTCAACCATCTCCTCCATCACCTTCATTTATTAAATGTTTATTTTAAACAATATTTTTGTTTTCTTTTGACTCTTCTTGTTATTTAGCAATGTTGACAATTTATTAAAACTATACAAATCAAACATGCATATTCCCTATTATTCACAGGTTTTTCAAAATACTGCCAAATTTGAAGTCTGATATTATTAGATGATTTTTTAAAAACGTAACTTTCAAAGAGTTCAGCTTACTGCCAAATAAGATTTATAATTATAACGATACTAGTGAGCTAGGTTCTAATTATAGATGAGGTTGTGGGTTGCAGAGAGAAGGATGCAATTCAGTCGAGCGTGTATGGAGCAGAGCTCGCAAGTGTTATATGATTGGATTCAACATACTTGGAGGACAGTAAATACTTATATAAGTGTTAAAATGTTGTAAAAAGTTAATATTCAATGGAATCTGTAAAAAACACTTGTGCGGTAACTCAGAAGCTGAAAACGGCGCAGTAAAGGCTGCTTTATGTTTTGAAAATTTTAAAAAAAAGCCTGTGGAATAAAAAATATATAATTGTTATTATGTGTAAGTGCGGTAATGGACGCTATAAGAAGCTAAAAACGGTGCAGTAAAGACTATTTTATAAGCATGTGTTGTTAAGACTCAATTCCCCAGGGGAAGATAAATGAAAAGATAGGTTCGTTAATACAATTTATTTTTAGTTTTATATACAATCACTATTTCACAAATAAACAATTTGAAAGTCTATAATTCCATAATAAATTGCACTAAATTCAGTTTCCGAATTTATCTGTTTTGCCGTCTTTTTCCTATCTAGACGATGGTATCGTAATTTTCCCTTCGGGTCGACTGTATTGTCGAAAATATCAATTAATCATAATATGATGTAATATTCACCAATTTTCAGCAATCTATGCCATTACCATTCTTTTCAGATTGAGAAATTAAAAATCAATATGGCGAAAAAAGCCAATCCGCAGAATCAATATAGCAATAACCTATCAAAATAAATGCACTTAGGTACCTGTTGGGAGGGTTTATGGTAGAACCGACAACCTTGAGATATTTTATCGAGAAATTCAAACCTTCTCTTATTAAAGCTCGTGCGGTAAGTTCCTCTTGTAATTTACATCTCCTTAGTTCCTGTTTTTCGAAGAACTTGATGCACTCCAAAAAGATTAATTCCTATTTATTTTAGGTAAAAATTGCAAATTTTGTTTTTAACATCTATCTTCGAGAAAATCTCCAAAAGACTCACTTTGAATAATTTTCCATCTGTCATCTTTTTAAAAATCAGATTTAAAAGACTGTTGACGTAAATGAGTATGGCATTCCATGCATGTATGGATATATAATTTTACAATGATTTTGACATAACACGCAAAAGGGTAATTTAAAGCTAATTACACACTACATATACAAAATAAAATACTTCACTCGCTACAGTGTGTTGAAAAAGCCACTATTGACGTGTGATTTCTACGGTAGATCCTTGATACTTGGTTCAACTTACACATGACGTTTTGTAAGAAGCCTATGTCCTTTCTCATGGTGCTAGCTGTCACTTTGTTAAATTTGTTTAAGATCGGTTTGCCAGTTTAGATATGAAAAGGTTACAAACAGAGACACTTAAGATAAAAATATACTAATATAATATTCTATGGACTAGTATGGCTGGATATATAATTTTGACATTAGAATACTTACATTTTTTGCACCAAAATACAGACTGGTGGGTTCAGCTTGTAACACCAATGCTGGGTAGACAACAGCTTCCTAAAACAATTGAAAAATATAGATACGTAAATGAACTCGACTTTTTTTCTACATTTCTGTGTAAGTAATATCTTTCAGTGTTGTTGGGTAAATAAAATAAGAACTACCGAAGTGCGTAAGTACTTTTTAAAAATTATGAAAACTACCTATCACTGATATCCATACTAATATTATAAATGCGAAAGTAGCTTTGTCTGTCTGTCTGTTACCTCTTCACGCTTAAACCGCTAAACCGCTTTAAATGAAATTTGGTATGGAGATAACCGCGCGAGTTTGAATCCTGATTCCTGCAATATGTATATTGAAATTTGCTTCGATTATTAACCTGTCTAGATGGAATGATGACTTCAATCTGTCACATAAACTTCTGGTAACTCTGGTAACAATGGCTGCTTTGGCGCAAGATTGTATTACGGACCAAGACAATAAACTGGTAATTTAATAAAAAATTAAATTACTTGCCGGTATAAAGTATCTGTTTTTCACTTTTCTTGTCTCCTTTAAAGTTTCTGCAACTGTGACAGTACAAACTGTCATTTTAATAAGGTTTTTAAACAAATAATTTGCGTTAATTCGCTCCGCTGTTTGTAACGTCACTGCGCGACCGTAACTTGAAATAGTCCATTACTTGCCTACTAGTTTTTGTACGTTTCTTTGCGCAGATTATCCACCTAGACAGGTTAATCTTTGATGTGTGTTTAACTAAAAGTGTTCAGTAAACCCTGTTTCACACGGAGCTACGGAGTTCAGATATAGCGCAAACTCATTCCAATGCAAGCGCTTTTAAAATACAATTTATCCGATTTTTTTTTTTTTTTTAGTGTTTTTATAATTTCGAAGTGTATTTCCAGCTTTTAATATTATTATTTTAAAAGCTCAGACATTAGAATAATAGGTGCGCCATATATTAACCCCGTAGCTTTGTGTGAACTAGAGTTTAGTGAACACATTTAGTTAAGCCTCAATATACATATGGGTTCAATACCTAACAATGTGTTCGTTACTGTAGGGTCTCTGATCTTCAAACAAAAGGTTTTGTAGCACTATTATTGTTATGAGGGTTCGTTGGGTTTCCGTGGGATGAAGGAAAGCGGAAACGGAAACAATAAGCTCACCAAACATATTGTTACAGAATGTATCTATGGTATAGTCAAATAACGGATAAGTTTCGAAGTGACTCGTGTAGTCTTAGTTTTTTTTGGAACTGTTAGAGCACATAATTTAATGTTTTACCCCGGCTTGCACCGTTTCTATTACGTACGGAAGGCCTTTAAATCTTTATTTTAAAATATATCAAAAAGTATTTAAAGCAGGTTTATCCACGTGTAAAGACCATTTAGATACATAATTTAGTTTACTTAAAAAATTGTGCGATATATGAAAACCTAGTTATATATTTATTTTAGTAGGTTTGTGCAAACCCACATAAAGCGTTTTAAACCAGTAAAAATACGCAGCTAATTTTGCATGTCCCAGAATGACAGAAGAAGCTATAGAATATATATATTTGCAAATTGTACTTTGAGGGAAACTAGTGTTGTTATATAAATTTGTTACTTATTCTAAAGGTATAAAATGAACTATGTACATCTTTATATTTAATTTCATCATTCAAAACTATAAGTTATTTACATAAAAAATTGGCCAAGTGCGTGTCGGACTAGCGCACGAAGGGTTCCGTACCATTATCCAAAAAAACGGCAAAAAAACACGTTTGTTGTATGGGAGCCCCCCTCAAATATTTGTGTTATTGTTATTTAATAATTTATTTTTAAAGTAAATAAATAACTAAATATTCTGTAAATATTTCAAGTGTCTTGCTATCACGTTTCATTAGATACAGCCTGGTGGCAGACGGACGGACGGACGGATGGACAGCGGATTCTTAGTAATAGGGCGGGACCTTTTTTAGCCCTTTATGGTACGAAACCCTTAAAGCCCTTAAAACGCTAAATCCTATCTTAATATATCTAATATAAAATAAAATAGGTCGGGCAGGGAAGAACAGCTATTTTAATTGTTTATTGTGAGATAAGCTTAGTAAAATAATCATATTTTAAATGTGCAAATTTTCTGGAAAAACTATAGCATCTAAATGATAAAAAAAATATATGTTACAAAACATATTTTGTCTGCTGCATTAACTTACTGAGTTATTTTCATTTGTTGTATTTAAGGCTAAAAAAAAAAAATCTGGAAGTGACCATTGTTTCAACACTTACACAAATTTTTAAACCGTGTATTGCATTTGCTTACAATGAAAATTGGATTAATAATTATGTTTGGTTGTTATCTAGTGCATGAATGAAAAAAAATGTGACAACAAGACGGTAAAATTCCATACTATAAATTAACAATTTCAAGACGTCATCACTATATAAATTATTTTAGAAGAACATATGTCACTATATAAATTATTTTAGAAGAACATATGTTCATGTCAATGTACTAAAATCATTGCACAATGTCGTATACATTACTATGAGATGTAGTTGTTATACACTTCTAAAATAATTTATATAGTGATGACGTCTTGAAACTGTCTGATAAGTAACACAGAAATTAGCTTTCTGGCTTTTATCACCCTCTTAAACAATATACCTCCATAAATTTAAAACGTAAATGCACACATTCAGAAATAACTACTTTCACACTTACGTAGGTTTATCTATAAAAAAATATTTATTTACATTATAAAACCATTTAATTCCAACTTCCGAAACATTGTCCGGGCTTGCTAATTTTTGTAGGTATAAGGTCACGCTTAAGCCTACAAAAAGTAGGAGACCCAGAGTCTGTCGCCAGTAGCACCACTTGCCAGACAAACGTGTCAGTAGCAGCGTAAAGAAAATATTTGTTCTAGGATCTATAACATTGCTGCATCTAAATATGTTTCGAATTCCGCAAGATATGACCTTAATAATTCTTGTTATCTACCAACTTATTTTACGTCTTCTCAAAAGTAAAGTCGTCGTTATGTCGTATCCACCCGTTCCGCACTAAACTGCGTACATACTTTGAATAAGTTTAAGACACACATACAGCATCACGTTGCGATTACTACATTACGTTGCGATTACTACATTACGTTGCGATTACTGCATTACGTTGCGATTACTACATTACGTTGCGATTACTACATTACGTTGCGATTACTACATTACGTTGCGATTACTACATTACGTTGCGATTACTACATTACGTTGCGATTTGATATGATATGATACATGGTTGGCACTTTGTATCCCATCTCATGGGATTATACCCGAAAATCAGACCAGAGAGGCGTAAGTCGTTCATAACAAGTTTGGTCAGGCTTTTGACGAACGTTTCCTATTGTAAATTTTGTGACAAATAGTCACCTACCCTAAACTGCGATATTACGAACTGTGTAGCACGAAGCTAATGATTACAACATTACACTACTCCACAAATGTCGTCATTTACTTATATTATTTTATTTTCAATATCAATATTTCGATATCGTGTATAGTTTAGAAATAACCGAGTGAGATCACTTAGCGTTACCATCCTGTATATAAATTTGTTCTTCTGTTTACGCTTTTGTTGACTGCCCTTGTCGAGAAACGAGGAACTCCCCTCGTGGTACTGACACACCTTCGGGTTCAAGGCTCACGCCGGTCGAAGGGACAACCCCAAGAGCGACAACCCAAGCCGAGGCTTCCCCCGCGCCCTTGAGCTTTGGACGCTATATGGGCTAAGATTCCTTCTGAGTCTTGTGGCGCTCGGTGGCGCAGAAATGGCTGCATCAGCCAACTGCAAAATTCAGTCCGAAAAAAAAGGATTTACTGCCCTTTTGCCTCAATTTTGACCAACTTGTTACGGAATTCTCGGTCTGCAATTTAGCATGCTTTCTGATGTGGGGTTACAATGCAATAAGTAAAACGTTGTCTGTCAGTTCTGTTTGCCTATCACAAATTTTAGTGATTTCCTCAACCCTATATTTTAAAGATGTTTTGTATAAAGACCTGAATTTTTTTAAGTAACTAGTTTACAAAAAATCTTCGGTCAATATTAAGTTTTAACAAATTAAAACAAAGGGTTCTATTTAAGTTTGTGAAAACCATGATTAGTCAAATACGAAATCAATAATATTATTTACAAGCTAAAAGACTGTTAAAGGAGTTCCTTAGTTCGGTGTTCTTTAATAAGTAGATGTTTATTTGTGGGAACTCGAACAAAGTAACCACTTGCGGCTTTTAGTGTTTGTTATTTTAGCTTTGATACTTTTAAAGTTGAGAAACTTTCATAAACAAACTTCACACAACTTAAGACTAATGTTTACGTGAAGTTATTACAATCTATTTCCGGCAAAAGAATTGTTGCTGATATAAATTTAATAATGATAATATTTTGTTTATTTCAAATTTTCCATCTATGTGTTGTTAGTATAGGTAAAAACTTATGTTAGGAGCTCATAAGATTAAATATTACATTATTTATTATTACTTATTTTTAAGATATGTTGTATACCTGATAAATAATACACTTTGATTTCTTTAAAATTGACGAATACTAAGTATAAACTATATGACTATATATTATTCAAATAAAACGAAAACGAAACAATCTCTGTTAGTTTTATATGCTAATAAATATGTTACATAGATATAGGGTTTCTGCTTGAGAATTCCCATTAGTCGATCTTTCATTAGTCGAGACGGAAAAGAAACTTAATGCCTCAAGAACTCGAGAAAACAAAAAAAAAAACACGCAGAAAAATAAGAAACATGTGACAATTCTAGAGTGTCGCATCGCTGTCACCCGGACGCAGATTGAGCGAGTTTTCTATCGGGAAACATTGTTAGTATTAATTCTAAAAACCTAAGGTAATAAATTAAAATTTTATTTCTTTGTTGATTATTTTGCTGGTCAATAATTAAGTTTTAGTTGGCATACTATGCTCAAATTACTAAAAATAGTATTGAAAGTTATACATAATAGTTTATAAATTAATATAAAAGGCATTTTTAGTTTAATTTCGTAGCAAAATATTTTTTGTTAAACACGGTTTTAAGTTATCTAAAAATTGTGCTAGTAGTTTTGTTAATATAATTCTTCTAATTATTTTTATTTAATTAAAGATTGTTGTATATTTGGAAACTAGTAGAGACCCAATACGTATAAACAAGTTAAGTACTACCCTACTCTTAACTTTTTTATAGACCAACCGAGTAAATGTTGTTAAATTTATTGTTAGTTGTTGATTAGTTAATTAATAAGTACAATTTATAGTTACTAAAAATTTACCATTTGATTGAATTAATCTCATCTATCAGTCTCATTTGTAATCTAGCAAAATTTAAGACTTACATCATGTTTTAATAAAAAAAAATTAATCGAGAATCTCGAGAAATGCTGGTCGAGAATTGTCGTACCTCGAGAAATTAACAAGGCAAAGAAATCAGAAACCCTACATAGATAGTAGTTGATAAGATAAATATTACGTTTTGTTATTGTTGTTTGTGTGTAACATCCTACTATCCTACTATTATTATAAATGTGAAAGTTTGTAAGAATGGATGGATGTTTGTTACTCAATAACGCTTCAGCCACTGGACGGATCGGGATGTGCTTCAGGAGCCACGGTATCAATAATGGTTTATTATAAAATAAACTGCATCTATTCTTAATTTTATGTTCAGCTCTCATACATTTAGTATAGGGACATGAAGTGAGATATTTAATCATTTAGGTACAGTCGCGGAATAAAAATGTTCGCCAATTTTAAAATTGATTCTTTAACGTTCCGCGAGCACATGTTACCCTTTAGAACTGAGTCGCAGAACAGACTGCTTCACAGAAAAATATGTTTAACTGTTTGACAGTAAAATTTTAAGTTGTTTGATATTCTATCTTTGTCTAAGACGATTATTTGGAGATGTTAAACCTTTTTGATGGTTTTAATATAAGCGTATTGATTATATTCTCTTTGATTCTGATGAATAAAACTATTTTGCATTTTTTGACATTGCAAGCGGAGCACAAGAGAGATAGCGCGCGAAGCCGAGAGTACTTATTTAATTTAGTCAGGGCGTCCCACTTGTAAACTTGAAAACTGGTGCGTAAAACGAAGCGGAGCACATTAAAATTAGTGTTTTTTATGACTTTATTTACGAACGGTTATTAACTTTGACAGGTTTTGGACCTATTTATGCCCTATGGTTTTATGTACGGTCGCGGTCAGAAAATGTTTACCAGTTTTGAAATTAGATATATCACACTTTTTTCACTAAGTCTAAAATGCCATATCAAGTTACTTATTACCTTTCAAAAGCTATTATGCAAAATGACGCATCGAGAAAAACAACAAGAATTATTGATCACTCTTTGATAATGGAACTAATATCTTTATTTGTAGAAATGACATTTATCAAAAAATATTGTTTGAACGTCGTTTTGACAAGAGTAAAATAAAATGGCAAGGTTAACCCTGGAGCAAAGGGCTGAAATAATATTTCTTTTCGAAGATGGACATAGTATTAGTGCTATATCACGAGAACTCAATATATCGCGATTCACTGTGAGGTTTTGGATTAGGTGTCACGGCGAAGACGGGCAAATAACAGATCATAGAAATAATTCAGGACGACGACCGATACTAACCGCCGCGCAAATAACAGAAATCATTCGTCGTTACGAAGACAATGGTTTCACACCAACTAGTTATTCTGCTGCTTTATATGGTGTGTGTGCTCGGACGATCCGACGAGCTTTGCACAATGTTGGACTACACTACAGACACCATGCTATTAAAGTGGAGCTGAAACCTCACCACAAAACAGCCCGGCTTAACTTTGCGCGACGACATCTCGATTTTGATTGGTCGAATACTATATTCACTGATGAAAAACTTTTAAATTAAGCCAAATCGGAAGATTAACTTTATGGCGCTACAATCGAACTCCGTATGATGAAGGTCATATTGTGCCTCAAAACGAGTCAGGTCGCATTACAGTAAACTTATGGGGGTGGATGAGCCTTGACGGCGTCGGAGAACTGGCGTCGTTAGAGAATAGGACTACGGCCATTAATTATGTGTCGCTTTTGGAAGAAGTGATGCTACCTACTGTGTGCGTAGTGTATCCTGCAACGGAATTCCCACACATTACTTACGTTCAAGATAATGCACGGATACACACAGCCCGTGCTACTATGGCGTGGTTCAAGCTGCACCGTGACATTCGTCCCATTCAATGGCCCGCTCGGTCTGCTGATTTAAACCCTATTGAAAATTTATGGGGGCTTATGGTTCAACGCTGGGACTGTCAAAATGAAAGAAACCCTCAAGCTCTTAGATTACACTGTGCTCAAGTATGGGATGATATCAGAACTACTGATCTATGCACGTGTCTTGTTGCATCTATGCGAGATAGACTACGTGCCGTCATAGCTGCAGAGGGAGGTTATACTAGATATTAAATAAAGATTTTCGAAGTGTCTATTTGATTATTTCTTCATATTCTTATTTAAAAAACTAAAATATTAGTTTTTTCAAAGAAGGTTTTCTATATATTAAAACTTGATAGTAGTCAGTCCATCTCCTAGAGCAGAGATGGCGAACCCATGGCAATTCGGGCACGCCAATCATTTATGAAATTTCTATTTTCACCTACGTATGCTTGCAAGTCATTTTTAGAAATGAACTCTAGTTTAGCTTCCATACTGCTTAGTAACAAAGTACGAGCCTGCCCTAAAGTGAGATTTTTAGCACCTAATTTTCAATAACAGAAATTACACTATTTTTTTTTTATTTCAATATAAATATAAAAAATTTCGATTGCTGTAAACTTTTCGAGCTGCAAGTATCTAAATAGCTTTAAGTTAACAGCAATTCGTTTAATTTTTCTCCATTATTATTAAGTAACCCAGATTTTTTGATGGCACGTCATAGGTACAGTATTGTTTTTTTCATAGAAAATGGCACATTCATTAATAAAGGTTCGCCATCCCTGACCTAGAGCTATTGATTGTCATAATCGAAAAAAGATAACCTATGGTCAATCAAATTATTATGAAATAGACATTTAGAACTTGTGACTTAAATGTGTTCATGCAATTGTGATCCTTAAGGTGGTAAACATTTTCTGACCGCGACTATACATCTATAAAAATGCTGAAGTTGTAAATCCAAATTTTAAATAAGTATTTTATATTAACTACTTATTACTTCAGGAAGGGAAAAATATCAATGCTCTCTCCTTCTCAATTCACATCCCTTAAATTGTGCGGTCGCGCATTGAAAAAGTTAACCACAAAAATATTAGGAACTCAATCTAGCGTCAGTTTTTGGGAGTACTTTTTTTAGGCTGGCAATATTTTCATAAAAAAAAATGTTGTTTCCTGTTATTCATTTGTCTGAATTGGTCTATATCTTTTATTTACGTTCTGTAATGGTGTATTTGTATGGTGTAAAATATTACGTTAAATATTTTTTTAAGGTAAAATTAGCGTTTTGCACCAATTTCTGAATATCATCTGTGTATAAAGGGATTTATCCCTGTCCATTACAATTGTTTTCATGTAAGATTGTTGTGTTGCAGAGAAGTAGAAAATTACCTTTATTAATTTATATAGTATTTCGATATCGTGTATGGTTTAGATATAATCTAAATAGATCACATAGCGTTTCCACCCTGTATACCATAA
Source organism: Apoda limacodes (assembly GCA_946406115.1). NCBI lineage: Eukaryota > Metazoa > Arthropoda > Insecta > Lepidoptera > Limacodidae > Apoda > Apoda limacodes. The sequence continues at coordinate 15,700,936 of OX291564.1, read as the reverse complement.
AAGTATCGACAGCTTAGTTGAACGCGAAAATGACGAAAAATACGTAAGAGAAAGAGAAGGGAGAGAACAATCGAGAGAAATATTTTTTAGTACAGCAGCTTGAAAAACTACCGCCCTCCTGAAATTCGGTTATCATTCTCAGTCATAGAAAAAAAAAACCGACTAACACTTGACGGTTTTAAGTATCTCAAAGTACTCAACTTATCCCCGTGCCAAATTTCATCTTACAGGGTACAGGGGCTTAGACAAGAAATGGTACCAGACAGACAGAGTTACTTTCGCATTTATAATATTATTATTTGGATATATGGATACAGAAGAATCACAAATAGGTATATAGTTATCAAAGCAGTAGAACGGAGAAACGGAGACAATAAATTTGGAATTTGGCGAAAAAACTAATTCTTATTTTTCAGAATACGGCTTACATCTATTGTCCGCAAAACTCATGAGTGCTTAAAGAGACAAACTTATTTCTATTCAGACTATTTATCTTTGTGTTTGGTAGTCCTAGTTGTAGTTAGGGGTTTGTTTGTAAGAAGAATTTTCTCTTACTAATAGGTAATAGATAATGGATACGAGAGCGACAACAATGGAATACACCAGAGCACGGGACGCACTTAAGGAATCTTGTTACCAGAAGCGGAAATCTTAATATTGGATTCCTTTATTCGAAGGATCACGAATAAGTTGAAGTGGGGATAATAGGGGATATAATCATAAGATTAGGGTCTTGAATATTGAAGAGGTTTGATAAATTGAGACCGCGGCCTCGTACAGTCGGACTAGAGGTTTTCTGTATTACCATGGGGCATATGTAAGTTTATATTGTTATTAATCAATTGTCAACACTGTAAAGAAACAATGAAAAAATATATCGGTTTGGAAAACAGCAATATTAAGCATAATTTTTTTTTATTGCATTGACTTAGAAGCTTGATTTTTTTTACAACTTTTAAGTTACCGTAGACTTTACTATTTGATATAAATTTCAACTTGATACTTCCACGCGTCCTTGAGTAAAAGGGTTTTGACAGACAGACAGACGGACATCAAAGGGTCAAGGGTATCCTATAAGGGCTACTTTTTCCTGTTAAGGTACATAACCCTAAAAAATGGTCCTGTTAATGTGTACGTAAATTACTTCCAATTTTTAAAAACCTTCGCGATGCTGCTGACTGCAATCTATTGACCAACGTATATTATGCCCTTTGCCAATGCGTCCTGTCTTACTGCTGCCCTATCTGGGGTGGAGCTGCTCCAACTCATCTGCTTGAGCTGGAAAGAGCCCAACGTGCAGTCATCAAGGTCATGTTCCATAAGCCCAGGAAATACCCTACCCAGAAACTTTATGAAGAATCACGCTTCCTCACAGTTCGCCAATTATACATCTTCTTAACAGTCTTACGTCATCATAAATCTGTCGACCCATTGAAATTTTCACAGAGCAAAAGAAGAATTCGAACTCCTGTCCCCTCCTTTAACTCAATGTTCGCTCGACGTCAGCTATATTACATGGGGCCATTCATTTATCGGTTAGTTAATGACACGTACCAAATCTATAAAATGCCTAAGTTTCGTTTAAAAGCAACACTTAAAAAATACTTAACGGCCCTTGATTACCCTAGCACAGAAAAAATTCTACGAGTATAAAGCAAAAACCACTAGGAACTTGTATCCTTCAATATCAACATGTACCACCGCATACACTCACCCACACGACACTCTAGTAGCCATAAACGCCTGACACTCACTCATGACTCAGACGCAGCACACACAAACACATAGGCACACAACATACACCAATATACAAACAAGACACATACGAACATATTCATAGCTCACACACACTCTCTCTCACACACCCACACACACTTTCACAAACACACACACACACTCACACACACACACACACACACACACTCACACACTCACACACACACACACACACATACACATGCTCACACGTATTTTCACACATCCCGTTTGATTAATAATATTAGATACTGGCCAGGGGTGGAGGGTTGGTAACCTGAGACACAGGATTCTCCTAGTTCAGGTACCAACCCGCCATAATTCTGATCGATCCTAGATTTAATTTTAGAATTACATTCTACTGTATTAAATTTGTGATTTATAATGTAATACTTATGGTGAGAAATAAACGTTATTATATACGTTATTATTATTATTGTCAAATACTTTGAAGTCTTATAATCAAACTGACGATTAGCGATCCGTTTTGGGTTTTTAAATTATGCTTATATTATTTGTGCTATGCGTTTAAAATGACTAAACTCCCGGTCAGGCGTCATCTTGAAAACTAACGTTCTTAACTATAGCACCGTCGCGAAGCAGGAAGAATTTCGTTCAATGACCGGTCACTATTGGTCTCTGTTGCACGCGCATTATTATTTGCCGTCGCGTTCGCACAGATGCGATGACCGACCGCTGTCATCAGAAATTACTACTATTTGCCCACTGAACACAGGCTAAAAAGTAAAAGGTCAATGTTTGAAATTCTTGCTGCTTCGCGTCCGTGCTATAATACTGAGCACCGATTACACCGTAGCAACTCACGTACCACGTCGCGCCAATTTGACTCCCTCGCAGCCTTGTTGGTTTATTATCACTAACATACACTAACATTGAGTAGTGTTGTGTTCCTGGCGGTGAGTAAGGTTGCCAGAGCTCTTTGAGAATTCTTTACGTGGACAGCGGAGGACCGGCGATGCTTGTTGCTCTTATTGCTTGGCGTAAACGCGGCGTGCTGGTACGGCGGGCAGGGAGACCTGATGAAACGGTTGACCGCTGGCTGCCCGCAGGTTGAACGGGTTCCCGAACCCAGAGATAACTTAATATCCGCCCTGGGAGGCTGATCCGCCAGCCTGTGTAAAGTCTTTGAAGTGGTAGTCGTGCCGGAGAAGAAGACCGGAGTGGACCCGGCTACTACAACAGAAGGGGATCAGGGGCCCTTCCGGCCGCCGTGCCAGGAACCGTATTATCTGTGCCATGCTTCGGCAGTTCTGGTACCGCACCTTTTGTCCTCTAAGCTGTCTGTGTATTGAATCCTTTTTTTTTTAGTCTAAGTAACTTTTTAAAAACCAAATGGCAAAAAACAAAATAAGGAAAGGAGTTTTTTCAGCGGCTACTCCATCCACATTTTTGCAACATCAGGGGTATTCATGCAAATCTTAACGCAGTCCACCACCATCTCAAGACTGCTCAGCCTTGCTCTTTTCCTAACCGAGACGCAGATATCCTGCCCGGCCGACACATCATACCTTCATTATCCCGGCTACAAACTCGAGCACAATTTTGTGAGTCGTGCCGGTGTATGTATGTTCGTCCGGGAGTATATCTGCTGTCGCCGCCTTCATAGCCTTGAAGACAGGGACCTGTCCATATTCTGGGTGCGCGTAGATTACGGCGGCCACACTCGTATCTATACGTGCCTATACAGGTCTCATAGCGGTGACACGGACGTAACTCGACTCTTCACGCACCTGAATTTGACGACTGACAAAGTTCTAGAGCAATATCCCACAGCAGAACCATAGTGAATGGCTCAATTCTTGAACCAATAGCTATGCAGGGATATATGCTCATGAATTTGTTCTGACGTATCACCTGGTATTTTTCCAAAGAGAATACCAGATATACAGGACCATGCAAGCCCCTTCTGAACCTTCTGCTGACTACACGTCCGGACGGATATTTCGTCTCAGTGGATGCGCCTTTAGGCTCCTCGGACCACTGTTTAGTTCGGACTCAAGTGTCATACACACAACCCGATCCATCTGGGCCAACTAATTGGCGTTGTGTGTGGCATTATAAGTCGGCAGACTGGGATGGATTGCGGGAATAGTACCCGTGGAGGCAGATCTGCTTTAGCTCAGGAGATCCTGACGTCTACGCAGCCGCAGTCACTGAGACAATCTTCGCTGGTATAGAATGTCATATTCCTAACCTGCGAGTTGTTGCCGGTGTCAAAAAACGACCGTGATTTGATAGGTCTTGCAGAGAAGCTAAAATTCTTAAGCAAATTGCATATGAGGCTTGGACCACGGCTCGTAAAAATAAGGATCCGAATGTTTCTGAGGTAAAACACAAATTAAATGCTGCCTAGAGGTTCAGTAAGAAAGCAACTGCCAGAGTGGGCGATTTGCGAGCTACCCTTCTGGGAGTCGTGCTTTCTGGTCGCAAAATACCGATGGTGACTTGGCCCATGGTGCTAAAGAAAAAGCCGATCTACTGGGCAGTCTCTTTTTCTCTAACTCGAATATGAACGATGAAGGCGCTGTACCAACTATACTGTGGTGAGGTAACACCATGCCGGAAATCTCTATAACACAACGGGAGGTCCGGTGGGCGTTGCTTTTATACCACTATAGTAGTATAATATTGGGCACTCTAGACCACCTCCGTGTCATCAGGCTCACTCCGTTCGCCTGCACTCCGGTGGCTTAGCGTGCCCAATATTATGTTTTTGAGATCTTCTGTTTACCTTGAGTGACTGGAGTTGTTTTGTTATTTTCTGCTATAAAACGAAAAGAGTGCTTTCATTAATGTCATTCAAGGCAAAATGCTCTGTTGATTTAGTTCACAATGAAGTTTGTTAAACAAAGTCAATCCCTGCAGCTCGACAAAATTTGTCCAGATACTATAAACACAACTCATCGCCATGGAAATCTCTTACCTGATACCGTTCGTTGTATAATTTGTGGACCGTCAAATAGTGGAAAAACTAATTTGGTTATCGGTCTTCTATTACATCAAAATGGTTTACGTTTTAAAAACGTATATGTCTATTCGAAAACACTTCATCAACCGAAATATGTCTTCTTAGAAAGAGTTTTGCATCTTGTTCCAGCCGTGTCTTACGCAAAATACAGTGATAATGAAGATGTGCTTAGTCCTCAGGACGCAAAACCGAATTCGGTAATAATATTTGATGACGTAGCATGCGAAAGTCAAACAAACATTCGAGATTATTTTGCTATGGGTCGTCATAAGAATATAGATTGTTTTTATTTAAATCAAACGTATAGCAAAATTCCTAAACAGCTTATTCGAGACAATGCAAATCTTTTAGTTTTATTTAAGCAGGATGATATCAACTTAAGACACATATATGATGAGCACGTCAACACAGATATGAAGTGGATTGAATTTCGTGAAATGTGTTCCAAAATATGGAGTGAAGCGTATAACTATCTAGTTATAAACAAAGATTGTTCAAAAAGTAACGGGTGTTATAGAAAAAAATTTGATACCTTTGTAATATTTGATTAGTGATATTATAAATGTCTATAAAATTGTATTTTATATTCATTATTTCATTGCTACTTACTATTGAAGGTTATATACGTAAACTATTGAGAGATATAATATATAAGTATACAGACAACATTAATATGGAAAAGGAATTAAAAACACAAATCGTAAAAGCAGCGGAAGCAGTTAAGCGGAAAGTAAAAAATATGCGTACAATGGAGACTGATAACCATGAAATTTTACAAACAGTTTTCAAACCTATCATCAATCCGCTTAATAAAATGATAGGGAGTGAAAAACTAAATTTAGCTAATGATACATTAGAAAATAGTTATAATAATATAATTGGTATCAATGCATCTCCGCAATCAACAATAATGGATAAAACTGTTGTAAATAGAAATTCTATGGTCTCAACACCTAAACGCTCATCTGATGAAGACGATAGTTCCGACATTAATAACATTTCCGATGAGGGCGATGAATCCTTTAAAACAATTGAATCAGTATCAACTCCTGAACAGAATACATCATCATGGTCCCTATCTTCAGAAGCCTTTTGCGATGTCCCCTTCGGTGTTCGAAGAGAGCGCGGAAAACTTATGATGGGATCAGTTCGCATAAATGTTACCGATAGAGAGATTTCAGTTGCTGGAAGAGTATATAGTTCTACACCAGGGTTGGTAGAGTTACTTTTCAAGAAAATGCCTGATTTAGATTTAGTGACAAGTGAAGATTTGCAAAATTATAAATCAATGCTTCTGAACACAAATGCTCATCGTAGGGACTTTGATCCCCATAAGCCATTAAAATCAAACAAAGGACGAAAATATCTAACTGTTATAAAACCATTGTTCAAATTACGAAAACAATCCGTCAGTACTGATGACAATATTGACGAAGATTTTGTCGGACAAGGGTTGCCATTGATGAAAAGATTAAAAAAGAATACTGATTATGTTTACTGGGACGATCCTAATGAATTAGTTGATAGACTAAAGTTATTGACAGCTTCTAGAAATGCTGGAAATTCGGGTTTGGATAACGAAATAATATCTATTATAGAAGAATTGCGAGAAAGTGGTATTATAAATTAGATAAATATGTATTGGTTTTTATTACTTTACGTTTACCTTTCAACATAAAAGCAACGTTCTATATTTCATAATGAATATTGATAAATTTGGTCACCATGTGCATAAAAGAATGCGTTTTTCAGAAATATTTGAATTTGCTGATAAAGCACTGTTAAAGTCAGATAGTGGGAGTTTTGACTTACAATCAGCAAGACTAGTAGGTGTGAAGTCACCTATAAAGTCTGATGATGCTGTCAACAAGGAATATGTAGATCACACATGTAAAAATTTTTGTAGCAAGAAAGATTTTGAAACTCTTACAGAAACTTTAAAAACCGATATAAAAATGTATTTAAAACAGTTTGAAGAAAGGTTTTGTACGAAAGACTACTTGGATAAAATAGTAATTAAGATTAAAAATGAGCAAACATCAAGTGGTAAATGAAATCCACAAACCAGCACGAAAAAATTTTCCTCGGCGTCACGTTATTTTAAGAAGGATTGATGATTTATGGCAAGCAGATCTCATAGATTTTAATAATCTTAAAAAATATAATAAGTGCTACAGTTTTATTTTGATTATTATTGATTGTTTTTCGAAGTATGCTTGGTCTGTACCATTAAAAACGAAAAGTAAGAAAGAGGTCAGTACAGCCTTTGAAAACATTTTACGTTTAAGTGGTCGTTGTCCAAATAATTTACAAACTGATATGGGTTCAGAATTTTACAATGAATCTTTCAAAAAAGTTATGAATGCTTTTAAAATAAATCATTATTCATCATATTCAGTTAAAAAAGCTTCTATTGTCGAAAGACTGATTAAAACTATTAAAAATCAGTTATTTAAATGTTTTACTTTCAATGGAAATAAAAGATGGATTGGAAATACTATAAAAGACGTTATGCTTTCATATAATAATACCAAACATCGCATCACCCAATATAAACCATGCGAAGTTGACAAAGAAAATGAAATGATGGTTTTAAATAATATCAACAAGTCCCAGAAACAGTCATTTACGTCGTATAAAAATAAATTTCAAGTAGGAGATATTGTTCGCATTAGTAAATATAAAACAATATTTCAAAAGGGATATACTCCTAACTGGACTACTGAACTTTTTGTTATTAGAAAAGTTAATAACACTAACCCACCAACTTATCTTATTGAAGATTGCAAAAAACAAATAATAATGGGATCATTTTATGAGCAAGAACTTCAAAAAACAAACTGTCCTAACGTGTATTTAGTAGAAAAAGTTATTAGAAAAAACAGAGATAAGTTGTTTGTTAAATGGTTGGGTCTTAATGATAACGAAAATTGCTGGATTAGAAGAAATGAACTTGTTAAATAATTTAACGTACTTATACTATCTACAGTTTTCGGTACTTATCACTTTCTTTTCAGAAATGAAAGGAGAAGGACTTGTAAATAATTTAATTAATAATCTTCCTTTTGAGTTACATTTACCAGGATATAACTATTGCGGTCCGGGAACACGACTAAGAGAACGGTTATTAAAGGGTGATAAGGGGGTAAACAAATTAGATGAAGCTTGTATGCATCACGATATTGCATACTCTAATTTCTCAGATCTGTCGAACCGGCACAAAGCAGATAATCAATTACTAAATATGGCAAGAAAACGTCTCAAATCAAAAGACTCTGGAAAAGGTGAAAAACTTGCATCATGGCTTGTTAGCAAAGTTATGAAAGCCAAAATTAAAACAGGTGCAGGAGTCAAGAAGTTCAAAAAAATTATATCCAAAATACGATCAAAAATTAAGAAATTTAAACATAAAGATAGTAATACTGCTATTAAATATGCATATTTAGCAGCCAAGAAATTATTTCCTAAAAAATGCCGTGTGCACTTACCACGTATTATACCACTTCCGAAATCAGGAGGCATTCTACCTTTGATCCCAATATTTGCGGGGCTGTCAGCCTTAGGTAGTTTAGCTGGAGGTGCGGCAGGTATAGCTAAATCAATAAATGATTATAAAATGGCTCAACAAAATTTTAAGGAGTCTGAACGACATAATAAAATTATGGAATCTGTAGCATTAGGTAAAGGATTGTATATTAAACCATATAAAAAAGGCAATGGCATATTTTTAAATTCATCAAAAAACTGAGAACCAGGCTGCCTGAGAGAGCACTTACAAATTATGACATCTTAGAACATGCCAAAAAAACAAAAATACCAGAGTTTAGAGGAGTATATATGAAAGACAGATTACCTGGAAAGGTGAAAAAAGTTGAATGTGGCATAGTTAATTTGGATAGTTACAAGAATCAAGGAACTCATTGGGTAGCCTATGCAAAGATTGATAAATATTGTCAGTATTTTGACAGTTTTGGAGATTTAAAACCACCGATTGAATTAGTAAAATATTTAGACACAAACAATATAACTTACAATTACACAAAGTTCCAAAAATTTAATTCATATAATTGCGGACATCTATGTTTAAAGTTTTTGCACAATTTCTGGAAACAATGTACGATAAAGGTAAAAACGGTAGTATAAATTCGGACTGATTAGTTCTGCTGTTACCAATAGCAATATGTCCTTCACGCTGTCTATAACAGGTAACACCTCTGTTCTGACGACGAACTATTTTCCTACATTACAACTTGATGGTGAATATGAGTGTGCCTTGCTACATTTATCTACATTTAATTCCTTACCGAATATTGATGGCAGAAATAATAAATTTCATTATGGGACTAATGAACTAATAGAAATCCCTGAAGGTGCATACGAACTTCAAGATATTTGTGACTATTTAAAATCGAAAATAAAAAAATGTGACTTAAAATTATATTGTAACAATAACACTTTAAAGACAACAATATTTTGTACTAAAGATATTCATTTTGAAAAACGGTCATCACTTGGTAACCTGTTAGGTTTTGGTGAAGTATTGTTAAAAGCTAATAAATTGCACGAGTCCCGCTTTCCAGTTAACATTTTATCAACAACTGTGATAAGAGTCGAATGTGACATAGTCAGTGGTTCATACATAAACGGAGTTTCCAGTCACATCATCCACGAGTTTTCTCCGAATGTTCCTCCAGGTTATAGAATAATAGAAATACCAAAAAACATTATTTATTTTCCTGTAAATAGGAATACCATTAACAATATAGACATAAGAATATTGGATATAAAGAATAACTTGATAAATTTAAGAGGTGAAGAAATTCAGTTGTATTTACATATCAAGAAGAAATGATTGATTACTATAAAAACGAACAACGTCCAGTTAAAACGCGTAGTAATAATAGTGGTGTTCGTAAAACAACACATACCAAGAAAAAAAAATTAAGCGTTGAAAACATAAACTTTTTAAAATTAGTTGGCCTATTAAAATGAGTATTTTAAACATTATCAATCCTCCTGTTCACGATAATTCTATCGAGGCTATCGAAACTCATTCGTATAAACCTTATGTCACAAGTTTTAACAAAAACGATGAAATTAGAATTCCGATTAATCAGCAAGATGTATACATATTGCCCTCCGCAAGTACCTTGTACTTAGAAGGAATAGTAAATGTAATAAAAAGAGATACAAAAGAAAAAGTATCTAGTGTTCAATTTACAAACAATCCCCTTCTATATTTATTTCAAGATATTCGATATGAATTAAATGGAGTCGAAATTGATAAAGTGAAAAATGCTGGCGTTACCACAACAATGAAAAGTTTATTATCAATGAATGAAACTGAATCAAAAATTTCAAAAGCTTGGGGTTGGGACATTGATGGTACAAAAAATATGCATGGTGGAAGATTTTCAGCATCTATACCGTTGAGCAATATTTTAGGTTTTGCTGAGGATTACAAGAAAGTTGTAATTAATTGTAAACATGAACTTGTCATGTTGCGCAGTAACACAAATCTAAACGCGGTCAAATTAAATACTGGAGAAGTTATAGACGATATTGAAATACATAAAATAATCTGGCGTGTTCCGCATATTAAGGTCTCCGACCGAGAACGAATAAATTTTCTTAAACTATTAGAAAAGGATCGCACCATTCAATTAACGTTTAGAAATTGGGACCTATATGAAAATACGTTAGCTAAAACCACCAAGCATACCTGGACCATCAAAACTTCATCTCAAATAGAAAAACCTAGATATGTTATTGTAGGCTTGCAAACTGGTAGAAAAAATGATGCTTTGAAAGATATGTCGCACTTTGATCATTGTAATTTACGTGATGTTAAAGTTTTTCTGAATTCAACATATTTTCCTTATGAATGTCTAAATGCAAACTTTTCTGAAGATAGATTTGTTTTAATATATGAACAATACGTTAAGTTTCAACAGTCTTATTATGGTCGTAGAGCTGAACCGTTGCTAAGCACGAAAGAATTTAAAGAAAAAGCGCCGCTATTTGTCATTGATTGTGCTCGTCAGCCAGAATCACTAAAGAGTGGGCCTGTAGTAAACATTCGATTAGAGTTAGAAAGTGATGTAGAAATTCCTGATCAGACATCTGCTTACTGTTTAATACTAAACGATTGTATAGTTGAATATAAACCTTTAAGTAACATCGTTCGTAAAATATCATGAATTCTTATTTTGTCGATGTTCAAGGATTTAAAAATTACAAAAATGATTTTATCATAAAAGAATTTGCAATTTCTGACAAATATAACAACACTCGGGTATTTTTGATTAAGCCTCCTTACCCGTACACGAAATTAACTGATGAAGAAAAGAAAACAGTATCATGGATTGAACGAAACAGAGGTATCTATTGGAGCGAAGGTTACATAGATTATTATAAATTCTTAAGACTAATGAAATCATTTTTGAAAAATAAGGAAGTCATAACGAAAGGAGACGAAAAGAAAAAATGGATTAATTTACTCTGTGAAAAGTGTCAGTCTTCAAATATTGAGGAGATAGGTTGTCCTAGCTTTGGTAATCTGTACGATAAATATAGTAGTGTAGGTTCTGTAACAAGTTGTAAAAATCATAAAAAAGAATGCGCTTTAAAAAATTTTTTATGTATTAAGAAATGGTACTTTGAAAATGTGTAAATTTTTTACTTGTTTACTAAATAAATAAATAGTTTAATATTTTTTTGTATTATTTTTGAACCTTAACCAATCCATCACTTATAATTTTATTATATTTATGAAACGGATACAAGAAAGGTAATGTGAAAGGATAATTTTAACTATGGGGTGGACATCTACAGAGTAAAATGCTAATAATGAAATGTGAGTGAGACTTTAAATAATACACTTTTTTTAAATATACTTTTTTATTTTCAATTTGTACATTTTATATTTCTAAATAGATTTCATATTTATCTACTAAGATATTGTCGCAGCGCAGGCTATTTTGACATCCGTATCTTGTCTTGACATGAAACAAAGCGTTATTATCTGTAACAAAACAAAAAATGATTAGTGTATTGCTTCTGTAAAAGGAAATAATACCATTTCAAAGACTTAAAAGTAAGGAGAAGTAAAAATTAGCTATTATATAAAAACATATCTACATACCTGAAAAGATTTTCGTTGCGCTCTCCTAGCTCAGACGTTATTTGGTATATTAATTGGGATGCCTTGTATAGAATATTATCCTTTTCATCATAAACTATATATTGAGTTTTAATACGTGATCGTAAATGCACATCATTTGCTTTATCAACTGCATCAAAAATTTCAACTTTTACTAAATACTTTGGTATTTTTGAGTCCATAACTGCCACCATACTAGCTTGCATTGATCGAACTTCAGACATGATTTCGTGTATACTGATATAGATGTGACCGCACTAACGCGAAGAACGTAATGAGCTAAGAGCTAGGCATATGCCATGCACCATATACTAGACAACGCGCCCCGCTCCCCGCGCTCGCACGCTATGCAACAATGCAACGTAATACGCATGCGTCATTAAAAATCATGTCTGGACTGGTTAATTGTTGCTCTAGATAGACTAATAGCAGGTATAATGGTATCTTCCAAGTATAGTGGTAGAAAATAAATAAAAAATACAAATTCTACATACATAAATTTATTTTCAATAATCATGCACTATACAATTATTAAACAATTTTTTAAAATATTTATAAGTTGAAAATTACAAAAGGTAAAAAATAATCAAACCCAATAGTCACTATTTCATTTTCAACCAAAGACTCGGTATTACAATTACACAATAGTCTATAGTAAATGTTTTCAACGGAAGAAAGTGTGTCTTGTTTAATAATTTTTTTAAAACGTGTAATGCATTCAGACACATATTCATCTAAACTTAAAAGATAATCGAAATATATACACATACAACGGTAAAATTTTTTTAAGATACCTAGTACTTTTGTAACAATTTCGTAATCACACAGTTTTACACAGTATAAAAAGACATATAATTCATGCATATCACAAGTATTTAAATTTAGAATATTTTTAATATAACCAAAATCACTTGAGGTTAATGTTACTATTTCACAATCACTTTGCAATATCTTGACTTTTGGTTTGAAATCGATGTCGCCCCATAGTGCAATTATTAACTGTAGACCGTTATATTCGTATGTATGTTTTAAGACACATATGGTTGACAAGTAACTTATACCCCTAAAATAGACACGTGACCCCATGCTGTCGTAGACACTTTATCTCCTGACACCAATCGCTTATCGTCGTTGCTTGACAAGGCAATCTTTTTAACGCTACGCGTGAACACTTCGTGTTTTATAGATTTGAATAAAATATTTTTTTTTTTTATGACACCGCCTTTAAACAATGTTTTTCTATAATTTGAAAAACTTAAATTTCGTACAACACATGTCTTTACACCTTTAGCTTTTTTAATAATACTGTTTGCAGTTTTAACGCAGTACAATTTAGAACGTAGGCCTACAAACTTTGTAATAATATCCCCTCCCATTTCGTCTTTAAAAAGACCTGGAACTTTTTTATTTATTAGTGGCAAGTCATAGTCATTTTGTAAACCATAATTGCTAGTATCGAAGTACTGTATAAAATGTTTTTTTAGGTCTTTATAAAAGTCATGTGTTTTTATGTGATATATGAAACTGTCTGTATCAGTATAGCACATGCGTACGCGTTTACCATAAAATGGTTGAACAATAGAGTAATGAAAATCGTACATGTGAGCTTTAGATAGCTCGAGCACTGTAAACCCTATGTATAGAGGCTTATCTAAAATTATCTGTTCAGGCTTGGTTTGTATAGCAACCAAATTTTCAGTAAAGACTGAAACACTATGAAAACTCGGACTTGCTATTAATTTGTCTGCGCTATTTTTCTTTTTAGTTTTATTTTGGGTGTCAGACCATTGATTCACTAACTGTACCTTAACCCTTCGTTCGTTGTTTTCTAATGTTTTACCAAAGATACTATTGTTTAACAATTTAAAAAAGTCTTGTTCAAATTCCGATTTTGCGTTTTGTCTTAAACTTGTATTTAGATCGATGTATTGTTTTAGGTAAGAGCTCTGCCTAAACGTAATAACGCGATGCACTTTTTCAAGGATTAAACCGTGTTTTATACAAGTTTTTAAATTCACATAGTGAATTACGTAAAAATATTTGTCGAATAAATTCGGAATAAGTTTAGAAGTTTTCCCTCCGGGAGGAATACTTTTTTCTGGACAAAACGGTAACTCGTTATGTTTTCCATGCAATTCTTTAGGATAAATCAAATCGACTTCGAGTATAAACCCGTAATCAGCATCATTTGATACATTGTTAACATTAAAATTAACTATTTCAGATTGACTCAAAAAACGAAAGTTTGAAAAAGGCAAAGCTTGGCACATGCTGTATCCATAAAGATTATTACAATCTATGTAGACTATATATGAGTCAGTTAACAAAGGATCATAGTGTAAAACGTGTTTATTGTTAGCTTCTGCATATCTGTGCGAACACATACAAACACCGCCCCTTATACCGGCTTGAATCATTCTAATTATTTCTAAATCTCCAATGAGTTCAAGCTCGACACCTGTTTTAAAAAGCATGCTATCCCATGATAAGCTACTTGCTGTTAAGTAATATGCTGGATCGAGAAGATAGTGACGTTTGCATGTTTGCCTAAAATTTTCGAAAATATCCGTCAGCAAAAGCACATCAATTTGCAAATATAAATCAGTGTACTGACCGAGATTTAAAATATCAAATGCGCGCCAAACTGTTTTTGCGCGTGTTCGTAATCCTCATCCGAAATAGTTTCATTAGTAAGAGAACTGTAAAAACATTCTTTTTTAGGAAGTTTCTGTTCATTGTAACGATCCCATTTATCCATATATTCGTAAGGATAAACTCCTTTACGTGTAACTAAATCGAATTGAGTTGGATTTAAAAAACATCTACGAAGATGTATAAAATGTTCTTTTTTTAAAGTTTTAGCCAACTTTTCTAAACTGGTGCCTAAAAATTTATAAGAATCTACAAATCGTAGCTGAATGAATTCTTCATCGGAAACTGGAATGAATTTAGTAAATGAGATATAGTTCTCTTTAGTTTTAGGAATGATTTTTATCGCTCCTGGAGCTTCTCCTAGATTTTTGATAAACAGATGGCTGTCATAGCCTGCCAGATTGTGGAAAAATATCGGTACAAATTTGGGAATTTTGTATTGTAAATTACAATAGTTATGAGCTGCACCACGATAACGGCCTGATATATGACAATGATCTTTCACTTTGTCACCAAATAAAAAATTCCGGCAAATATGGCAAAGGGTAGCATTTTTAAAATCTTTTGCATCATTTTCATTAAAAATAATAGGAACATTTTGAGATAGAATTTGGTGTATTTTACGCGCGTCTCTATAAAGATAATCGATAAATGTTTCAATACAGTCAACGCCGCGGTAAGACACATATCGATTATGGTTCGGGTCCGCTGTACAAACAATTTGATAAGCAAACGCTGCTGGAATATGATGTTGTAACGTTTCTGTATTCGAAGTGCCTGATGGTTCTTTATAGCACGGCTTCAATAAAGTTTCCATGTCCGCGTAAATTACGACGGGGACATTTTGTTTACGGTCATAATTTTTGAATTTGATTACTGAACCCTTTTCCGGTAATAAAGTCACTATTCCACCACAAACGTGATTATCAACTTCGATTTGTGTTTTAAAAAATACTAAACACGTGTCGCAAAAATACAGTTTCCCGTGATGGTTTGTTATTTGTTTACGAACAAGCCGTGACAAATCCTTAATGAGACAGTAATGCGATTTACCATTATTTTCAAAAAACAACAAATGTATGATTTTTTTATTACTTATATTTTCAGACTTATACAATGGTCCCGTTATGGTCTTATTGTTTTGCAAACCAAAAATTATGAATTTAAGCTGTGGATTATTTTTTTCAAAAATGTGGATATCTGTAAACGTAACGGGAAAAGACATGCCATCTATGTTCAAAACATCACGAAAATGAGGATAAGATGTTACTCTTTCAGAATGATATTTTGCTGGGTAAAGGTTTGCCATAACACTCCATAAAAAACAAAACTCATCGTTATTCTGAATGTTAAGACAAGCCTTTTTATTCTTTATGACTCTCGGCAGTTGTATAAATGTGGACCCCTCCCCACCCCGCAACGGTTGGTAACGGTTTACATTTACCTCCAAATGTGAAGCACTTAGGAAGGCCCAACCGCTTTCACGTTGCTCAAACTCTTCAACTTTCTTTGTTAAAGTATTAACAACTTTTGAAAAAAACTTATTAAAATCGTAATTATAATAAATTGGTATGTTTTTTGTACTGAAGGACTTAATTTCTTGCTTGTTATTTTTAAACAAAACAAAAATTGAAAATAACTCCAAATTTACCTTTAGACAGGTATGTTTTTGTAAGTTTTCACTCAAAAGTAACATTATTTTACTACGAAGAGAGTTTAAAAACATAGATAAATTATTTGGAATAGGTTCAAAAGCCACTAGTCTATAGGAAATAATGCGTCGACGAAACGCCGAGCTAATAATTTCAACCCCATCGCTATGGCGTTGAGTTTTATCATTTTTTTTATGAGTATTGCTCCTTACGTGACCAGTCCATGACTTATTATTGACAGATACGCTACAAACAGAACAGAAAGGCATTTTTTAATGAATTAACGAAAACCAAAATATCAGAAAGTTGTTATGAAATACTTATATTAACCTCATGAATATTTAATGTATAATGCGTGAGTTCAAAAATAAAATAATGTAGATAAATCCATTGTTAATATATTTTTTAGGTAAATTTTAACTTATTATTAAAATGCGTAGGCTCACTATCCTTAAACAAGTTGAAGGCTATAGCGAGAAATTCCTGTATAGCCCCCCATTCATTGGAAGAGCTCTCACACTGTAGCTTTACCGCTGCGAGGGCTTTCTTGTACCGTTCCTCTGGTGGAGCGTCCTGAACGTCACCCGTGTTGTAAATCTTCAAATCAATGAAGAAGTCTCCTTGAAAGTTCCCAACGCGACGAGTCTGACCTGTTGAAACGCGCGATGTAAAAGAGGATGTTGTACTGTGAACACTCTTCTTGCTGCTCGATGCTTTTTCCTCAAAATTTAAAATTGTGAAGAGGTCTTTTCGGTTCTTCTTTTTTGAACTGGGAACAAAACAACAAATAAAGTTATCTTCTTATTGACATGAAGTAACTACTTAAGATTAGGTGGACCGTAAGCTTGTTTGCCACCTTGGTGGTGCAAAAAGAAATAAAATAAAATAGCATTATTTATGGTTGCGTAATAAGGGTCACATTCTATCAATCGGTAATGAATAGGTACTATCATAAAAACAATTTAATATAACAAATAATAAAAACATTTTAAAAAAATAATCTATTTTGATAACAATCTATTATACAAATTATATACGATCATCAAACATGTATTTGCCTGCACGCGTTATGATATGATGAATCATCACATACGTCACATCATCGCTCGTGCTACTACAAAGCAAACACCACAGAAAAGGTAAAGTATATGTATACCTATTTCAAATTTTACATTAAGTTTAGCAAAAGATTTTTAAAATAGAAACACAACTATATAAGTACCTTGTCTTTTCGTTTAGCGTATCCGATGTAAGGCGCTTACGGGATGAGGCGATGTTTTTGGGTTTCACTGCTTTTGCACCGATTGAGGATGTGCAGAGTTTTCTAGAAGACACCGGAGGTGTAGGCGCCACCGCAAGGATTTCTTGGCTGGATTCGAACTCTGAGTCAGACCTGTGAAATAAATAGAAATAATAAAATCAACTATAAGAAAAAAACATTTAAAAACAAAAAAAATTTTTTGTTATAAGTAGGTACTTACTTACATTTTTCAATATCAGAATAACTGGATTTAACACCGGAAGCAACTGTATTTAATGCACAAATTTTCAAAAAAATATGTAATTACTTGTAGCCTGTGTGAGCTTATAAGCTATTGAATATAGATTCGTCAGCAAAAATAGAAAAACCGGTCAAGAGCGAGTCATAACAACACCTAATTTTTATTACTACGATATCTACCTTTTAAAACTCCTATTTTTTATCATTAGAGGTTTGAAATAATTTGACATGTACTAGGTAATAATTACAAATAATTCCTGCAGATGTAATTACACATAGACAAACATTAAAAATCATCTTAACACATAACTTTATACCTTCTCTATACTATTCAGTTGTTTAAAATTGAAATATGTCTAAAGTTAATAACGTCTATAACGAAGTTTTCAATTTTACTCAAACAGCTCATGACTAGATAAAATGTACCGTTTGATTTTTTTAAATTGAACCCAATCGAACCCTAAATCAATAATATTGCATACTTTGCAATTATCACGCTTAGGTATTCTTTGTCGCCTTGCGTCAAAGGATGTGTAGTAAATTGATATTAGGTCGCGGTAAAATGTTGAAAATGTCGCACTGTAGACATTTGACCAAATGGTTAAAAATCTAAGTTACATTTCTTATTAAAATTATCCTTTATTAACTCCTTCATATATTATAAAATACTAATTGTCAAATAAAATTAATGCTTCGCGAATTGCACCCCTCTCAACACATATTTCGGCAAAATACCACACTTAAAAATCATAAACAAAAACTTAGATTTAAACTTATGTTTTCGAAAACTGGATTCGTTAGTTATTGTACTTATAACTTCAATAATTTAATTTTGAGACGTTGTATGATTTTTTTCATAAAAAGAGGGAAAAAAACACTAAGTAGTACTTTTCTTATATGACTCGCTATACAACAAAGATTACAAAAACTTTATATAAAAATAAGCAATACGGATATATTTACTATCGTATGTTTTTTAACTTGACTGTAACATTTCGCAATAGATGAACTTCTCATATTATGTTCGTGATACTATTTTATGCTTGCAAGGCTCTTTGTTTATGTATTTGTCGCTGAACTATACATGATACTTTAAAATATTACATTAATGAAATACCAAATTATAAAAAAGACAAATCGGTTACGAACCCACATAGAACTATATTAACTAAAATGTATTTATAATATATTTATGTACTTAAATTAATCCACCAATTTGCGGCCGGCCGGTGCGGTGGCCAATAGCCTAAGCCTCCTTTATCTAACGAAGGCTTTGCTTCTGTGGTAGGGACAAATAACCTAAATTCGCTATTATGAACAAATCATCTAAAATTTTGCATAATATAAAATTTGCTTAAAAATAATAAAACTTATTTTCTCAATGAATGTGAAAACAAATTGTTTTTTTTTCAGTTAAATTAATCACTCATATTTGTAAGTATGTGAGAATATATTAATATAACCTAGATATTATACTACAAAACAATAAGATACTGGTGTTAAAACGTATACTAAACACGATTGAATTGCTCTAAATTCCGAAGTGTTCAAGATTCATTGGTCGGAGTATAAGCAAACCGTGAGAATTATTTCTATAATAATTATTATAACTCATTTCTCATAGAAACTTGTAGCGCTGTGAACACGTCTCAAAACTTTAATTAGTGAAAGTGCAATTACCAAAATCAAGAAAAGTGATCAAGCAGTACTTACTTATTTATATACTGTAAGTAAAGTGTGTTACTTATTTATTTATTGTAAAATTAAAAATAAATAATATATAATTTTTAGTTGTTCATTTTGTCAAGTAAATAGAGATTTTTTTAATGTAACATTTTATTGCTCATTGGAAATATTCTGATTATATTAGGATAAAATAAAAAATATGCTGATAAAATTATTAGACATGTAATTAACGTTTTCACAATGGTTTTTGCTCAGCTCAGCTCTCAGTATTATAACACTGTTGCAATTATCATGATTTTATTTATATTTAATTAATGCAACAGTTTATTTTTTTTTTATATTTTTTTTAGATCTGCACTAGATCTTCCTTAGTACGGATTCAATGCCTTAATCTAATTTATTATTTCATCTTAAAAATAAAAATCCCTGTTATCTTACTGCTAGTTTCCTTTTTATTAGTCAAAACTGTAGGTACCTGTGTTCAAGGTATAAAATTTGTATAGAAAAACACCGTAAAACTATAATAATTATATTTTTTTAAATTGTTTACAGAGAAGACAGTGCTGCGACTTTAAGAACTGTCAGCTTTCAAGTATTTAAGACCCAAGTACCTACATGGGACATTCAGGTAACTCGCTGGTTTTCAATATTTTTAATAACTGTAAAAGAACCTTGTCAGTGCTAATATATTTTATTGTTCGCAGGTACTATGCTTCTTACCAGACCAGACTTCACTACACTATAAAGAAAAGTATTTACTTTTGTAACCTGTTCAAATTAAAAAAAACCTATCCTACCAAAACTCTATAGTTCACTCAAAGCAGTAATGAACTTTGATTGAGCTGTAGATATTTCCACATTGTTTTATTTCCAACATTGTTTTATTTTTTATACACCTGCAGGTAATTCTTCTATGGTAAAATGGTAAAAGGTAAATGGTAAAAGGTATTTGGTTTTTCAAAAGGTAAAGGTGATTTTTTTTTTTTTTTTAATTTTTTTCTTTTATTTATTATGAATTCGATCGTTCGATCTGTTCACTAATTTGGAACATTAAACAATCGCGGTTGGCGTGGGGTGATCTTACCACGGGCTCCCCGGGCGGAATCTTACCATGGGTCTGTCAACCAATTGCGATTGTGTTAGGAATTCCTTTCAGCGGGGTTGATCTTACCACGGGCTCCCCAGGAAGAACTTACCACGGGTCTTCCAACTGAAAGGTTTAGGATATACACGGTTCACAGAGTGATCTTACCACGGGCTCTCTGTAATCGTGTTTTAGGTGTCGCGTTCAATAAGGTGATCTTACCATGGGCTCCAAGTTGAACGTGTTAGGAATTCCTTTCGGTGGGGTTGATCTTACCACGGGCACCCCAGGAAGAACTTACCACGGGTCTTCCAACTGAAAGGTTTAGAATATACACGGTTTACAGAGTGATCTTACCACGGGCTCTCTGTAATCGTGTTTAGGTATCACGTTCAATAAGGTGATCTTACCATGGGCTCCAAGTTGAACGTGTTAGGAATTCCTTTCGGTGGGGTTGATCTTACCACGGGCACCCCAGGAAGAACTTACCACGGGTCTTCCAACTGAAAGGTTTAGGATATACACGGTTCACAGAGTGATCTTACCACGGGCTCTCTGTAATCGTGTTTTAGGTATCGCGTTCAATAAGGTGATCTTACCATGGGCTCCAAGTTGAACGTGTTAGGAATTCCTTTCGGTGGGGTTGATCTTACCACGGGCACCCCAGGAAGAACTTACCACGGGTCTTCCAACTGAAAGGTTTAGGACATACACGGTTCACAGAGTGATCTTACCACAGCTCTCTGTAATCGTGTTTTAGGTGTCGCGTTCAATAAGGTGATCTTACCATGGGCTCCAAGTTGAACGTGTTAGGAATTCCTTTCGGTGGGGTTGATCTTACCACGGGCACCCCAGGAAGAACTTACCACGGGTCTTCCAACTGAAAGGTTTAGGATATACACGGTTCACAGAGTGATCTTACCACGGGCTCTCTGTAATCGTGTTTTAGGTATCGCGTTCAATAAGGTGATCTTACCATGGGCTCCAAGTCGAACGTGTTAGGAATTCCTTTCGGTGGGGTTGATCTTACCACGGGCACCCCAGGAAGAACTTACCACGGGTCTTCCAACTGAAAGGTTTAGGATATACACGGTTCACAGAGTGATCTTACCACGGGCTCTCTGTAATCGTGTTTTAGGTGTCGCGTTCAATAAGGTGATCTTACCATAGGCTCCAAGTGGAACGTGTTAGGAATTCCTTTCGGTGGGGTTGATCTTACCACGGGCACCCCAGGAAGAACTTACCACGGGTCTTCCAACTGAAAGGTTAAGGATATACACGGTTCACAGAGTGATCTTACCACGGGCTCTCTGTAATCGTGTTTTAGGTATCGCGTTCAATAAGGTGATCTTACCATGGGCTCCAAGTTGAACGCGTTAGGAATTCCTTTCGGTGGGGTTGATCTTACCACGGGCACCCCAGGAAGAACTTACCACGGGTCTTCCAACTGAAAGGTTTAGGATATACACGGTTCACAGAGTGATCTTACCACGGGCTCTCTGTAATCGTGTTTTAGGTATCGCGTTCAATAAGGTGATCTTACCATGGGCTCCAAGTTGAACGTGTTAGGAATTCCTTTCGGTGGGGTTGATCTTACCACGGGCACCCCAGGAAGAACTTACCACGGGTCTTCCAACTGAAAGGTTTAGGATATACACGGTTCACAGAGTGATCTTACCACGGGCTCTCTGTAATCGTGTTAAGGACAACGTGTTTCAAAAGGCGAACGATGACTGATCTCAAAAACATAATATTGGGCACGCTAAGCCACCGGAGTGCAGGCGAACGGAGTGAGCCTGATGACACGGAGGTGGTCTAGAGTGCCCAATATTATACTACTCACTATGGTGGCAAACAAGCTAACGGTCCGCCTGATGGTAAGCGGTCACCATAGCCTACGGACGCTTGCAACACCAGGGGTATTACTTGCGCGTTGCCGACCCTTCAGAAATCTAATAACCTCTTTTTTGAAGAACTCCATACTGTAGTCCTTGCAGTAAACCTTGGCAGGGAGCTCATCCCACAACTTAAGCGTTCGCGGGAGGAAGTTTCTCTGAAACCGCACTGTTCGCGACAATTTAGGTTCTAAAATGTGAGAATGAATTCCTTGCCGATGGCGAGCGGTGCAATGGTAGAAAGTAGCCGTGGGCATCATTTTGAACAATTCCTCAGAACACAACCCATTGTACAAGCGGTAGAACATACACGGGGAGGCAAAGTCGCTCCTCCGGCTTAAGGGCTCGATACCGCAAGTGAGTTTGGAATCGTCGGCAATTCTCACAGCCCGTCGTTGAACCGATTCAAAAGGGCCAAGCTGGTATCCGGGTGCACCTGCCCAGAGATGGCAGCAGTACTCCATATGGGACCGAACTTGCGACTTGTAAAGTAACAACCTTTGCCCCGACGTAAAGTACTGCTTCGCTCTGTTGAGTACACCAAGTTTTTTTGACTCCAGCTTCACCTTATCTTGTTAATGATCTCAGAACTGAATATCGCTCGAGATGTCGTCACCAAGGATCCCAATGCTCTTGGAAATGGAGAGGGGAGTGTTCTGGAATTATGGGACCACAGTGAATGGAGTTTTCTTAGCGGTGAACGCGCACACGTTTCTAGCAGTGATCTTCTGAGTTATGTCCTGTACTCACGCGCCTCTTCGCGCTTTCCTACCATACTAGGCAATTTCCGTCTTCATGGAAGACTGCGAATGTGCACCTGGTGCCCAAAAAGGGCGATAGATCAGATCCATCGAATTATAGGCATCGGCATGTAGCCTGGATATAGCGAAGGCGTTCGATCGAGTCCGGCACCGGTGTCTTCTATAGAAGTACCATCTTACGGAGTGCCCGAGGGTTTGTGCAAATGGGTGGCTAGCTTTTTGTCCGGCAGACACATATGAACCGTAGTTGACGGTAGTTGCTCTGATAGCATGGACATTAATGCTGGTGTCCCGCAAGGCTCTGTGCTGTCTCCTACGCTGTTTCTACTGCATATCATTGCTATGCAGATGACAGTACTGGAGACGCTTATTACACGGGTCGTGCAAACATCCCTCGTTCCGTTGTGGAGGAAAGCTGCGGAGAACTTGTGTCTCAAATCGAGACCACACTGTCCAAGGTCTCTGACTAAATATTTTTTATGAATTAAACGCATAGTGAATTTATTATACTTCATATTCCACATTATGAGCAAGATATATTTGTTTTAAGCCTCAAGAAAACATGAAAAAGATACTATGTCTGGAATATTTTGATACAAGTAATAACATATGGAATTATACATTGTCTAAGATACGCGGCAGGTTTACATATTCCACACCAAATCACAAAATTTACCAAGTTTTATTTTATTTCAAAAACAATATATTACTTAAAAACCAAAAATCATTTCATAAAAAGAATAACATTTAAAGACAAGCGATGTAAGGCTAAATTAAATAAACTAAAAGTCATTTTTTATTATCTCGCTTTATTAAACTTATATTATTCTTTTATTATTATTTTATTTATATATTATTTTTATTATAATTTTATTTATATATTATTTTTATTATTCTTATTATACTTTTCTTTATGTTCCAAACATACCTTTTGATTTTTCAAAAATTATGGCTGCATTCATCTAAGCCGGGTTTTTTGGACCTTTATGGCTTAATCGATAAGATAGTAAAGGGCTACCTTTTTAGTAATATATCTTTGAAAGTCATTAAGTAGATTTAGGCAAGGAAAAGGTATCGTTAAATCCTAGTAGATTCAAATCCCAAAGGATATTTTAGGCTTACATAAAAAATCAATGAAGATAAGTATATTAGTTTAATATCTAAAAAAGACACCAAAATCAAGAAAGATTTATAATACCTTTGTAAATAATAAATAATATTTTTTTTAGATATATTTGTCAGTTCTTAAACAACAATATAAAAAGTAAATCAAGATAGACGGACACGGAGGAAAAACTCATGGTATAAATATAATGGTACGGGAAAAATAAAGAAATAAATAAATATTTTTTGAAAATTAGATATACACAGCGCCATAAATGGTCCCAAATCGAGAAAAGCTTGTACAATGAATACCAGACAACGAAAACTAATACATAATACATTTATATACTTTTTAATAACATACATATTATGCATAAAAAAACACCTAAACTCAAGACAAGCGTATGAATATTTGCATCATATTAATGTTTATCGTGTGCGGGAATCGAACCCACGCCCCTCGGAGCTACCTTGCCTAATGTTTGGTGAGGGCTATCTACGGATTGCAATTGTAATTTGTCCAGCAACATTCCAGTAAGGTTAAGAGGCTGACTAATGCCAAGTGACACATTTTTAAATGGAAAAAATCAATACTTATAGTCAGTATTTAAGGTTATAGGTTTAACCCTATATAAAAGAACATACACCTTAATGGCTTCTACTACCAAAAACGAGATAACATTAATTTTCCTCAATAGAAAAACATCTCTCTACATATATATATATTTTTTTTTCATTTTCATGGTTTTTAACCGCTATTCGTTAACGTATAACAATAAAATTTACATTAATAGCTCGCTATCTAAAAAATTGAGTTATTTTTCAAGTAAGTACCTTAAAACCGATTTGATGCTCACGTTGACTTATACTGAAACGCCCTGTGGTTTTTTGTCTCGCTCAAGTGCACGTGATATTAAATAGATGTGTTTCAAACTGTCATATGCGGTGGACGGGTAAATCCTGAAATTTCTATTCAGGGTACCGGCGGGTCGATTCCGTACAAAGATTGCTAACCTTTTTTGAAAGAAGTAAGAAAATATAGATAAAAAAAATATACATTGCGGTTTCGCGACGATCGATGAATTTCATACGTCATTTTAAATGCGCAATGTATATCTTATTTCTATGGATTTCAAACGAGAATTGTTAGCAGTCATTTTTCTCTTTCATTACGGGGGCGCGGAAGTGTGAACTGTGCGACAAGCTATTACATTTTTTGACATTTTGATATCTTCGGTGCTTCGTCTTACTTTAGTGATAATGATAATCGAGTACAAGCCTGCCCTATACTGTGTTTTCTAGATCACGGTTTCCACTTAGAGCCTTTTCTTGCCCGTTCGGTGATCGAACTATGAGATATGTCTACTTCCACTTCAGCGTCATATTTTAAATTACTGGCTGAAATAGGATAGTTCTAGAGATTTCGGGTCGTCAATTTGGATCTTGTCACGTAGAGTAACTTCAGATTTCGCTCTTTTGATAGTTTGCTAAGTAACTTTGAGAAGTAAGGCCATGGCGACACACACACTGGATGAAGACTTACATTCTTATATGCATCATAGGAATATAATAGCTTGTTCTCTAGTCTGAATCCCATTTTATCTGGATCGAAATGCTGCAGTCTTTCATGCTGTAGAAAGTTCATTTTTACACTTGGAATTTAATGGTCACGTACAGTAAGACAAACTTCCTCCTAGAAACCCTTAGGTTATGTAATGAGCTTGCTGTCCAGGCATTCCCAAGGGAGTAAATTATGGGATTCTTCAAAAAGGAATTAATTTGATTTTTAAAGGGTCCGAAACATGTTAGTAATAGCTCATAGGCCCAAAGCCTATGCAGGCGTTCATATCACACTGTGACCGCTTAACATCAGATGAGCCATTTTCTTATTTCACCTTAGCGATATAAAGGAAATTCCACAAAAGAATGGGACCAACTGTTTATTATGTTATCCAAAACACGGTGAAGCTCCCAACCTGTGGTTTGAGATAGTTGCTTACTTTTTAAAACGATCTAAATTAACAAACACAATAAGCATTATTTTTAACGCCAAAAATCACAAATAAATTTGTAACCTAACGCTAGTAAATATGCACTTATGTGCTTAAATATAAATATGATAAGTACTGTAATGGCCAAAGAAATGTGATAATATTTTATCTTTATATTTATGTTCATACCCACACAACCTTCTTAACGACTGAGGCGGCTGAATATTTTAGTCAACGCAACGGAACGAGCCCGAGTAATTTGGCTCCCAAAATATTTTCAGAGAAATTATGATAACGAAGTAATAATACCTTTGAGTACTTAGATAGCTTAGGGGACTTTCATTTAGCTGGGATTTCTTTTTCTATATGGAGTTTGAACAAATTAACCTTTAATTAGACTTAAACTAAAGACTACTTGGGATATTAAAAAAAATATTATTCAGTAGCCTTTTCTGAGACTCTCTTTTTTTCTAGCTCTTCATACAAATTTTGTCAAATAATATTTAAAGTTGCTTAAAACATTTCTTAGGATTCTGTTAAACCACAGACATAGATATTCGGCTTACCAAGACACCCGTTAAAGAACGATTTTTAAAAAAACATATAAAACACGCTAAAATACGTATTTTTATTAGTATTTAGTAAATGTCAAAAATAGTCTTCGTCGGCACGAATCACAGCCCGCTGCGAGGCACCGCGAAAAAATAATCACTCGTCCTACAAAAAGTCGGTCACAAAATAAATCGGCAAAAACTACAGCTCGATTTTCGAGAAAATAATTTTGGACATACAAAAAGAACGACGTGTTGTGACGATACCATATTTATGCCTTAACATTTTCATAATAGAATGTGTTTATTCAAGTTTTAGTGCGAAGATTTTCATTAGTAAACAATTTTCAATGGACGTACTACCAATAGCAAAATGCATCTTTAAATTACAATGGCGCGTTCAAATATTTAAGTTCAGTAATTTTATACATTAGGTGAGAAATTATGATTTATTTTACGAAAGGTTTAAAGCTAACAAAATATAAGTACAAATGACTAAAATGTAAAATATTAAGTTATGGACTTACGAATCGTAGACATCACCACGGAATTAATTGTTAAATGTAGGTAGTAATCTAACTTCCGATTTATGAATTCGAACTCTAGACAAAATAAAGTTGCGTGAAATTTTGAACCTGCGGCGCGAGAATGAATGGTTTAAAGCTAACTGTGATTGGGTGCTTGTTTGGAACTAAAGTGATGAGAGAATGTTTTAAAACAAGCGTTGATTGGTTTGTTCGAACGTACTGTGATTGGTGGTAGTTTTAAGAGCGCTGATTGGGAGTTTTATAATGTTGAATATAACCGCGAAAGTTTAAGTTACTTAGAACTTTAACAATGTTGAAAACGCCCGCGAGATCAAAATGATTAAAGGTAGTTGTCTTGGTTTTCACGTATTCCGTATAATGGTATGACTTGTTAGTTTATTTGAAATTATATTCTATTGGGATCCTATTAATTTAGGGTAATTAGGCCGTTTTAACTAGACCGTTCATATTAATCTAGGACTCTATAATAGTAGCCCAACCAACATAACTAGAATTATACTTACAAGATATTCTTTTTTCTTTGTTAAAATTAATGAAGGCCGGACATCCGTCCGGAATAAAAAATATGATGGAGGGGATTGAAATGTGGGGTGAGGAATTTATTAGAGAGGGGTTAGTGGTGATAAAAGTGCGTGGTCCTTTACATACAGAACATTCAATTGCCGTCGTTTAAATTGTTGAAACGCTGCCCGACCAATAGTCCATAGTCTACGCTTGTGGGTCACTACAACCTAGGAACCACGTGGGATTAAACTACAGCTAGATTGTGCCACCATTACTGGTTAGTAAATACTTTTATATTACAATTTCTTATATTGTATGTGCGTTGTGAAATTCTTTAGGTTGTGTTTTAAAAATATCTAAATTAATGTTAAAGCATCGTAATGAGTTCACCTTTTTTGCCGGTTAGAAATTTATGGTTGAAAGAAATCTCAATCACCTCAGTAGGAAGGATTATATTGATGGACCTTGTTTCTACGACTTTTGACGTGACAACGTCTTATAAATTGGTTTGCCGGGTGACACTTCAAGAAACTGCGTTACGCTCCGCTCACGTTATGCGCTCACAATGAGAGCGAGTGAGAGGCACGCGGCATGGTTAGCCCGCCTAAGAGCGAGAGAGACAGACATAAAAAGTGAAAGGCACAAGTTGTCACGATTCCGGACGGTTGTCCGACACTAATTTTTCAGCTAGGTAAAGATGAATCTTTTATAAAAGTAGAAGTGGGAACTAAGGTTATACCAACCATAATAAATATATAGCCCATTAAAGAACTAGGTCTGCCAAGAGATACAGTAATTACTATGTGTAATCCATGTCCGTCCTTAGCGGCGTTAGTAGGGTTTTACTATTTTGGCTGGTTAGCTAGTGTAGGTGAGCGCTAATGTACATTGTAAGGGGGCGCCCCTTAAACCTACTTTCAGGTCGCAAGTCCTGAACGCTTAGCTTCTTGGTTCCCACACTACAAAACGAATGGATTTAGCATTCGTATGGATTTAGCAATCGTATGGATTTTACTTTCAAATGTGGAAATAGCATCAATTAGGGTTCCTTTGTGTAGGGATAACGGAAAATCATATAACTCATTAGTACTTGTGTCCCTTTAGTTCTAATATTCGCGTATTTGCTTTGTTTATGTGGTTTTGTACTGACTTTAGAAATGGTGAAAAATTCAAAGTGGATATTATTTATGATCGTAGATTTAGCTATATTTATTTCTTGACGCTTATTTGTATACTATTGTTTGCTATATTACTCTGACGTACCTCTAAAACAACTGGGTAACTACTTATTTAACACAAGGGTTTTCGGGTCCTTCCACTTTTGACTATCACGCTTGGCCAATTAAAATACTTCTCTACTATTATTATTAATTATTAGATTCTTTTGATCTCTCTCGTTGAGTGATAGTGGGCTGCGAGGTTATTGTAGGACATTATAAATTATTATTTATATTTCTATAATACAGTGTGATGTGATGTAACGTGCAAATGATATTCAGTTTTTTTAATTTTTTTCAATATCCTCGCAAGCGTAGTCACTACAAACACCTAGTATGCTATAAAAAGAGACAAAGCTTTTAAAATATTCGAATGTTTTAGGATTTCCTGCTTTTATCGAAGGGTACCGTCATTTTCGTGCTAGGATGCATTTATGAGGGTACAAAGAGTTTCAGCGGAATGAGGGGATGCGGAAAACAACTGAGACCGGCACAAATTGTGTGGGACAATACTTACCCGTTTATTTATACTTGTAGACGCCTACAGCTTGGCCTGCGTATTTAGTCAGACTAACTACGTCTCCCCATCAGTTTCTTTCGGCACTAATTTCTCTATTTGTATGAATGTTTAGTTTTAAATTATTTGGTGTACAATAAAGTATATTCTATTCTATTCTAAAATAAATAAAAAAATCATCGATGCTCGTACTGGGGAATCGTCATCTATTTCAAAAGTCGAAATAAAATATTGTCTGTCGGTTTCTCCAAAGCATTAACTACATTTGTTAATCTAAAGCTTTTTAATTAATCCGCTAGTGGCAATATAATGGCTGAGCTAGACTTGTCCACTTCAGAAGTCGGTCACGCAAATTCAATTTGAAAGTTGGTCCGCCTGTTACTCGACGATGGCTGGTAACTGAAAATGTAATTATCAGATTCTCGTCCAATAGCTTTTAGTTTCTATGACTCTTTATTAAAATTACTTATAACATTTAATTTAGTAGTAGATGAAGTGTCATTAGTTTAAGAGATATTTAAAACACCAGCTTTTATTTTGTATTTACTTTAAAGCTGTTAGACAAAGCTTTGTTATTATTGATTTGTCACGTGAACTCGAACGGTATGTCAAATTTCGGCAGAACTTACAACAAGAAGTTACTTGAAATTGATTTGGAAGGTTCCACACAGGCCGGCAGGCAAGTTGAATTAAAGGTGCTATAATTTATTAAAAAAAACCCCATTTATTGTATAGTTACTTAATTAAATGATTATTAAAGCAGCCGGTCAAATGCAGATTGGAATTGAGAGACTAGCGTTAGGAATTTAATATTTATTCTTAAAGACTTATACAGTTTGAAACATCAAATATATTTTCTTGTTAAATATCGATAATTGTTCAAAAGTATAAAAGTGCCTATTCAAAAAGAAGTAGAAGTTTTAAAATTCTGAAGGACGCTGTTTTAAAGTTTCACTCATTAAAAGAAAAAAACGAAATAACAACTTTTAAGAACAGTTTTCCTTTAGGATTTAGTAGACAGTTTAATGTACACGGTTAAAAAGTGAGTCTCCATTTGTGCAAAGACTAGTAAATTTAACATAAATGAAAGATGAAAACATATGTGAGTATTTATGTCAAATAGTATGTGGCGCATCACCTTTAAACAATGCCACTGTTTAACAGTAAATACTCAAAAATTAACAAAAAAAACTTACTAAGTTGCAGGGTGCCTAATAATTAAAATGGCAAATGGCTCATTTTTTGTTTTTGGCTTTCTTTTCTTCTTTTATTTTTCAGGTATTCAGTTAATTTTACACTTTTTTTCAACTTGTAATTAAGTCTGTGGGACAAAGGTACCACTGCACTGCACTGCTGGTACACTTTCAAAAGTAAGCACTGCTGGAACACTTTTAAAACCGATGTTATAGAGTTTATTTATCTATATTTGACTACATTTTTCCTACAGCACAAACGACAAGTCTTCTTTTGTTTGTGCCGTATCCCTACGGATGTTGGCGATCATCTCTCTGAATAGTTGTGTGGCTTATGTTTTTTTTTCAGTTCTGCAGCCTTTTTGACCTCTCCCTCTTCTTCTATTTTCCCCATCGATTACATTCCTAATTATACTATACTTTTCGTGACAAGTCTACAGTCCTGTTTATAAGTCCTATCACTAAAATTGTTTAGCAATACAAATTTACAATAAATATGTAATTTACTTTTTGTCGGTCAAAAAACTATACTCTATTTCACAAAGAATGGTGTACGAGAGTTTTTACTAAATCGCAACCCCTGTTTACTTACTACAATAAACTGTATAATTAAGTCGTTCTAAAGTCATAAATTATACTTTTATTATATATAAACAACTCCTAATGACTTATAAAGTCCTATTACACCAATCTTACAAATCCAAAAAACAAATCCTTATAGAATTCAGAAATACATTACAAATATTATACATAGAAATAATCTTTCTCCGTTGATGACTCCCTGAAGGTTGGAGTCTTCAAAGATAATCCATAGCCATATCTACATCTAAACTAATATAATACAAAGTAAAGATCTGGACCGATTTCAAAAATTCTTTTAACCTTAGAGTGCTTCATTATATGCTATATTTTCTATTTAATTACTAGGAAAAATTAGAAATCCCTTATAAAACTTCAATAATATAACTCAAGGTGTAAAAAAAATTGCAATAAAATGTCTTTGATCGCTTGCGCTGCGTAAACTATTGATGACAAAACAAAAAAATGTTTAACAATAGTAAAGAAAATATCTATAGAAAACTTCGGAATACCATACGTCCAACTATTGTAGTTATGTCACTATAACTACTTTTTTATATTTAAAAAGTTGATAGAAATGCCGAACAAAATCAGACCACGTTATGCACACCTTTGTATTAATCCTTATCCAAATTAATTATTTCTTAATCAAGACTATTTCAATACTTGTAGATTACTCTTTGGATTATTTAAATCGGAAATTCCATTCAAAAGCTATTAGAAATTTAAAACTGTCAATCTAAACAAAATACTTATAGAAAAATAAACGTCTCATACGCGCGGTTGGCTCCCTCCCACCCTTTGCAGCGGACGCAACCGACATTGAATATTTTGTATCTTTTTAAGGGAAAAGCTTTGAGAATAAAAAAGGTTTATGTATAAAAACATAAATTGTTTTTTGAGAAAAAAAAACTAATTTATGTTATGCATAAATATACATTTACGTTTATCCCAAAATGTTTAAAAATAACAGTCCGCCTGTGGGAAGCCGGGACAGGCCGCTAGTTAGAAATAAATATTATAAATGTGAAAGTAACTCTGCCTGTCTGTCTGGTGCCTCTTTACGCTTAAACCGCTGAAGATGAAATTTGGCAGGGAGATAGTTTAAGTGCCAGAAAAGGCCATAGGCTACTTGAAAACAACAAGTGAGGGTAAGTGTCGTTAGAATCCTACACCGATAACAGAATTTAGGGCGGGTGAAACCGCGGGCAAAAGCTAGTATATTATAAATACCATATCTATAACTACATCATCGAAAAAAATATATATTTTCATAGCAAGTGATGCAGTCAAAAGATGAAGCGTTTAATTATTTTTTCAGAAACAATTACACTATACCACGCACCATGCTTAAGGAAATAGAATATATATATATTTTGTTCCAATAACGTCGCCAACGAATTCCCCTAAACATTTTTCCAGTTTAATTTTGTGCCAGCGACCGGCCGCCGGCAGTAATGAGGGATGAATTGGATGAACTTCGGAATTGGATCGACTTGACCGACTTCTGTGTTGAAAAGTTGTAAATTACATCATGATCGAGTTCCTACTCTCGGGATCAACTCAGCTTATTAGGTGATAAAACAGTTTTTTGATGTTCATAACTTGTTAACTGACAAATTCTGAGCGAGTGATATGGGTCCCTAGTAGGTACGTAAATCTTTTGAACACATTTCTTGATGGAATAAAAATAGATATGGTAAATATTTATATTTATATTTTTTTAAAGTGGTGATCTTTGATAAAGTACCCAAGATAGATTTACATATAAACTTTAATATAGAAAATATCGATTCTTATCCCAAGTTAGATTTAAATTAAGTTTGCAAGTGTAAGGGTAACTGGCCATCAAGCCCATCCTTATATATTTTTTGTTGCCGGGTATATAATTTTAGAATAAATAAACAAGACTTGAGAATTACAGAAATCTAACTTAAATTAAGGGTAACTGAACGTTGAGCCAATTCTTATTATTTTTTTCTATTGGCAGCAGGTTATTGATTTTAGAATAAATAGAGAATAACTTGCTTTTACCAATTATTTTAGCTATTTAACTATTAGCAAACTATAAATTACTTATATATTACGTCATATCCAGTTTTATTTTCATTGCTAGTTTATACTTTAAGTATTTAGAAAAATAAAAGCGCGTTCGTCTTGGGATGCAGAATCATTATTTTCATTACTTTTGTCACCTGTCATCCGTTCGTTTAGCATTGGTATCAAAAATATCAAAATTTTTTATCATCTGTGACAAACTGTCATGCGATATTTTTTTTATTTTTGTCACTTTTGCCACTGAAAAATAAAACTTTAGACCAATGTGTGGAGGTGGGGTTTTTGTGTTAATCTGTCAAACTGCCTTAACCATATTTATTGTTTATGGTAGTGTGTGTGTTATTTATCGTAGTGTGTGAACTTTAACCGTTCGTTTTGCAAGTTTTGTGACCAAAAATTTTGTTAGTAACTTTTGAAAGCTACACGAACGGTAGGTGTCGGTGGCAAAACTGGCGTTATCAAAAGTGTTAAAAGTATCATTCGTGGGAACTCTTAATCCCAAGACGAACGCGCCCTAAATAAGCTGTTGATCTCAAAAAGCATACCTATACCCATAGAAAAAAAAAAAATCAATTTTAATTAATTTTTATACTCTAGCATTTGGTCGGTCCGCCTCATGTAAAAAAGTGATTGTACCATATAAACGAACAACACCGTGTTACAATACCGGGTTATAGTAAAATTTTGAAATCATTTCAAGCATAAATCTGTGTTTACAAGTAAATACACTTCGATGATAAGGGATATATGCCGACATAACGACGAAAAAAATCCAAATAATTCGTCGGTTTAATTTTTTAGTAATTTTATTCTTGATTTTCGTAGACATTTTCCTTAGTATTGGAAAAATGTACGCGGTAATGAAGACTTGCTTACCTTTTAGTTTTCCAGTTCTCTGACTAAGATTTCTTTTCTTTCTTTATTTTCCGGATCTTGGTAGTACTTACGAAGCCTGTTATAAATGTCAGTATTGCTCTGTTGGTTGCATAATTAGCTTAAAATGTAAGAGACATAGGGACAAGTGGCAATATTATGTTTGTCATAAAATTAAATGTATCTTCTGAACTTTTTAGATAAAAGTCTGCATAGTCAATAGCGTATAATTATATGGACACCGCGTCTAAGCAAAATCGCTCTTAGATTGGATGCGTAAGACGTAGAACCTTGAAAAGTGGTGCAGCTTGGGAGAGGCAATTGTCCAGCAGTAGACTGCAAGCTGGTGATGATGTTCAACATTACTGCTCAAATCAGTGATTTAAGGAAGAGCGACAGACCTGTGGCTGGATACAAACCCATATACACACATAATGTGGAGAAAGTCGTTATTATCACGATGAACTCACCACCCATCTTGTTTGACTTAAAACTAGATTTGTTAGTGAAAGACAGATGATGAGTTTATCATGACAGATGATGAGTTTATCGTGACAGATTGTTCGTTCCTCGTGACAGGTGATGAGTTCATTGTGACAGGTGGTAAGTACGTCGTTGCATCACTGCTTCTTATATAGAGTATCTAGATAAAGGTTAAATAATGAATAAATATCTGTGTCAGAACTGGACAGTGTAACGTCCCCCCCTTCCAAACTTCAAATTTGTAAATATATAATAAAATAAAATGTTCTATGCAACCTCGCAGCCCACTATCACTTAACGAGAGAAATCAAAAGTCTAATATTATCTTATTTGGCCAAGCGTGATCGTCAAAAGGACCCGAAACCCGTTGTGTTAAATAAGTAGTAACCCAGTTGTTTTAGAGGTACGTCAGAGTAATATAGCAAACAATAGTATACAAATAAGCGTAAAGGAAAGTAATCAAGAAATAAATATAGCTAAATCTACGATCATAAATAATGTCCACTTTGAATTTTTCACTATTTCTAAAGTCGGTACAAAACCACCTAAACAAAGCAAATACGCGAATATTAGAACTAAAGGGACACAAGTACTAATGAGTTATATGATTTTCAGTTATTCCTTCAGAAAGGAACCCTAATTGATGCTACTTCCACATTTGAAAGTGAAATCCATACGAATGCTAAATCCATTCGTTTTGTTTTGTGGGAACCAGGTAGCTAAGCGTTCAGGACTTGCGACCTGAAAGTAGGTTTAAGGGGCGCCCCCTTACAATGTACATTAGCGCTCACCTTCACTAGCTAACCAGCCAAAATAGTAAAACCCTACTAACTCCGCTAAGGATGGACATGGATTACACATAGTAATTACTGTATCTCTTGGCAGAACTAGTTCTTTAGTGGGCTATATAATTATTATGGCTGGTATAACCTTAGTTCCAACTTCTACTTTTATAAAAGATTTATCTTTACCTAGCTGAAAAAGTCGTAGAAACAAGGTTCATCAATATAATTCTTCCTACTGAGGTGATTCGAGATTTCTTTCAACCGTATATCGGGCTGTAGTTCACCCCATGTGGTAGCGTTTAGGGACGCAAGCGTAGACCATGATTTCCTCCTTTTCGGGCAGCGTTTCGACAATTTAAACGACGGCAATTGAATGTTCTGTATGTATGGGACCACGCACTTTTATCACCACTAACCCCTCTCTAACAACCTTCTCCCTTCCTACATTTCAAACCCCTCCATCCTATTTTATATTCCTTAACTAATTTTAACAAAGAAAAAGTTTTTTAAGTAAAATTCTAGTTATGTTGGTTGGGCTACTATTATAGAGTCCTAGATTAATATGAACGGTCTAGATAAAGCGGCCTAATTATCCTAAACTAATAGAATATTAATATTATGTTCTAAATGTTCGTAAAGTTTTAACAAACCCGGGTAATTTCGAATAAACTAACAAGTCATACCATTGTACAGAATACGTGAAAACCAAAACAACTACCCTTTATTATTGTTAGAATATTTATTGTATGAGGCTACCCTAATGGTTGTTAAACGACTCACTAAGGTAAGTTTCGCGGGTGTTTTCAATATTATACAGGTTCTAAGTAACTTAAACATTCGCTGTTATATTCAACATTATAAAACTCCCAATCAGCGCTCGTCTTAAAACTACCACCAATCACATACGTTCCGACAAACCACCACTCAACGCTTTTAAAATATTTTCCAACCAACTTTAGTTTCAATCAAACACCCAATCATAGTTAGCTGTAAAACATTCAATCTCGCGCCACAGGTTTAAAATTTTACGCAACTTTATTTTGTCTGAGTCCAAATTCATAAATCGGAAGTTAGATTACTACCTACACTTAACAATTAATTCTGTGTTGATGTCTATGATTCGTCTGTTCATAACTTAATATTTTACATTTTAGTCATTTGTACTTATATTTTGTTAGCTTTAAACCTTTCATAAAATAAATCATAACTTCTCATCAAATGTGTAAAATTACTGAACTTGAATATTTGAACGCGCCATTGTAATTTAAAGATGCTTTTTGCTATAGGTAGTAAGTTCATTGAGAATTGTTTACTAATGAAATTCTTCGCGCTAAAACTTGAATAAAACAAACATTGTATTACAAATTATGGTATCGTCACAACGGACAGGGAAACTTAGTTATAGTCGCGCATTATTGAATCTTTTCGTGCTCTCCAAAAAGGTTCCATTAAATAACAGGAAAATTGGTAAACGAAATTAAGCCACAGTGTTAAATCTAAACGAAATTAAGCCACAGTGTTAAATCTTAGGTCAATGCACTTTACCGATACTGCAGTATATGTAGTAATACTATTGCAGACTCGGTTGAAACCCAGCCGCGCCGTCGCCGTTTCGCTGAGGCGTTGATTCAATTTGAAACTTCAGACGGCGACGAGCGGAAATTAAACCAAATTATACATCTTTTTATTCCTACTCAAAGACTACAGTTTTTAAAAGGTCTTGAAGAACTTAGTACGTTTATGTACATATACATACAGAAAATTGTAAGTCATGTTTTGGTAGACTAGTGAAATAATGTAAAGTAAAAAACTCTTAGAGTGGGGCACCAAGAGCCACTTTACGAGCAAGTGAAAGTGTATTTTGTACAAACTGCGAAATGTCGTTTTTTTACGCTGAGGAAGGAAGTTAGTTCCGACGTGAGCTGTAGACCAAAAGTCAATGTTAACAATGTTTTTTTCAACCCATCTATGAAAAATTGATTGGTTCACCATTAGGCGGGAGCAAAAAGCGTGTTTGCTTATAATCTCGAAGTGAATAATAAAACGAATGCGAACTGCGTCCTTGTTTTCTACTCTTTTCAACAATAATTTACTAAATATACCATTTCAAAACTGTCAATGTTTCAGTTGTAAATATATTTTTTATTCATTCTTTTACTTTAAACATTATACTTATAGTTTTTTTAATGAATCGTGTCTAAAAGCCCCTATAATTTTTTTTTCATAGAGGGGGGTGTATTACTCGGTCACAAAATAGTTTTAGCTCGGGCGACGTATCCTGAATCCCTTACTACATCCAGGATTCCACTTTATACTTTTCTTCATAAAAATACTAATTAACTCCCTACGTAATACAATCTGCTATTCTAATACCTGACAGTCCGATCCTAATTTATCAAATTGTTAGAATTAATGACCTTGCTCCGCAGCGCGGTTCGAAGTGGACATATCATTCTGGCACAGCGCACCGGCCAATAGTCCGTTACTGACTAGAACAAGAACGAAATGAAATTTTAACCAATATTTCGTCCCCGCTCGTGATTTTGCACTGTGGTGCGGTGTGGTTTGATTTTCGTAACTAATTTAGAGTATGAAATAGAACTTTTATTAAAGGTAGTACATAATACTTACCCACATTGCGTAATAAGTTCGTGTTTAGAACAACGATACATTCCTAATACATACTTAATAGAATAGGTGCGTCATCACTTCCCGGGTAGAACAAACGCACGCTTTGCTTAGACAAAATAATATTTACAAAGCAAAAGCCTGTGGAAGTAGTTAAGGTCTTAGCACCCGATTTAACTGCAGTAAAGAAATTGTTTACGATTGGAATGAAAAATATTTTAAAGTTTGAAAGAATTAATGGTGATGTTTCATTAAAAATTTCACACGTCGGTATATTAAGATTACTATATACAAAAATAAAATAACGCCAACAACCTCAATAGTTACCCAGTTATTGCAATAAAAGCTAATAAGATCACCAGTTGCTACTCAAATAAAGTTTTGTAACGTTTAAACAAGGAATTTGTGCTCAAAATCAAATACAATTGATAAAAATATCAAGTGATAGAAAACAAAGGTCGTAAACAATATTACAAGCAATAAAGAAGTAGACATAAATCAAAGGAAGTCGCTTCTTCAGCACAAAGCGACTACAATATTCAAACCTTTGTTCTGTCGCACAGGAAATATATAGAGATACCGAAGCTATCTCTTCAACGAACGAAAATTTTATTTTATCTGGCATTAGAGGTGCGCGCCGATTAAAAAAAAACCGGCGGCAGCGCGCCACGAAAAATTCCACGACGGCGCCGTAACCTTTATTTTATATAGGCTTTATTTTATACTTACCTATTTTGTGACTCATGAAAGTCAAGAATTTTCCCGTAATTTTGAGTTAGTTTTTTTTTTAAACAAATGCTTGGTATTTTCTTCTGATTATCTTAAATTTAACTTCTTTTACTCAAAATAACGGGAACATTCCTGACTCTCATGAGTTACAGAATAGGTATATTTGAAATAAAGTAATAACAAAAAATATTTCAAGCGCCTACCTGTTGCCGTTTTCAATATCGAGTAAAAAGGAGCAAACAAATCATGTTGTAAGGAACCTGCCATCTGTACCCCTTCGGTTGCGAACTATCACACCGTCCGTGATGATAGAACTGCCTCCCCTCTCGGAGGCACTGTCATCTATTACAGACGCTCCCTGCATTCCTCACCCATCGATCCTCCACCCCTTACGAATTAAGAAGCATCGGTCTGCCGCATAGCGATGACCGGCCATCAGCCGATCATCATTGCATCGGTTTATCTCTCCCCTCAAAAGACTTGATCGAGAGCGACCTAAATTGCAAGCACCGTCGATAAAACTCTTCAGTCACTTCACGGAGAGGCAGACTCCTCGACAGTTGACAGACTAAACTTTGACATCATCGCTCCCATGATGCCCACCTACTTTCCCCATAACGCCTGCTGCAGCCCTGACGTGCTCGACATAGAACCGTGACAGACTGGGATAAATTGGAGCAATTACTCAAAAATCCAAGCTCCACACATCTAGATTGAGTTCACGACAATATCTCATCAGCGAACGATATAAACGTGACTACCGACTCACTCACTAGCCACCTGACCGCCACCGTTGGCGAGTGCTCAAGACAAGTGCCGATTGGTGACTACCACCACCTAATCCTGCCTCAGCACATCAGGTCGCTAATGACTGTGCATAACGCAGACCGCCGAAGACGCGATCGCGCTCCCTCTACCGAAAACAAAGCTCGCTTCAACGACTTACACCGCCGTGTAAGCTCAGCTATAGCTTAGCTACACGCCCAAGGTTTCAGTGATCTGATAGAGAACATCTCTCTTTCTCATCAAGATGATTGGCGCCAAGCCAGAGCGTTGAAATCAGACACCTATACTCCCTCCTTCCGCTAATTCGTCCCAATAACGTTACCGCGTTCGACGACGACGAGAAAGCGGATTGCCTTGCATTTAGCCTCCAAGCCCAATGTGCCTTACCCGATCACGTGCGAGAGGTAGACGGTGAAGTGGAGCGCAGAGTATCTCTGCCTCCACAGGATCCTCTGCCCCCCGTTA
Organism: Apoda limacodes; assembly: GCA_946406115.1. Classification (NCBI taxonomy): domain Eukaryota; kingdom Metazoa; phylum Arthropoda; class Insecta; order Lepidoptera; family Limacodidae; genus Apoda; species Apoda limacodes. The sequence goes on along the minus strand of OX291564.1, from coordinate 15,660,788 downwards.
CGGTCGACGAGGTCAAACTGGTCATCAAAGACCTACGCCTCCAAAGGCCCCGGCGTCGACGGTATCGCTTACGATATCCTTAAGCGCCTTACTTTCCCCTTCTCTGCCTTCTAGCAGCCATTGTGAACGCTGCTATCGAAAATTACATTTTTCCTTCTCAATGGAAAGATGCAATTGTTATAGGCATTCACAAGCCAGGGAAAGCTCGTACGGAGTCTTCCTCCTACCGCCCTATAAGTTTACTAAAGCCCCTTGAATTGAGGCGTAACAAACAAATAATGTTACGATTGTAATTATAAATTGTAAAAAGGTACTTCTAAAATTGGGTGGATAAAGATTTCATGTATAAACAATAGACGACCGCGGTTGTGGTGCAAAGTTAAATGCGTCTGCCAGTCGTGTCAAAGGTCCTAGGTTTGTTTCCTAGTTATAGCAACTTTAATTTGCGAATGATAAAAAAAAAACTATAGTCTGGTTTGTGCCACAATAACAGCAACAGGAGAATAATACCTGAAGTTATTCTACGGCCTATAAATTATCCCAAAGCAAAAAATGTACTCCGTTACTTTTTGAAAGGATGATAATGCAATAAACCAAATACACTTTCGTATTGAACATATTATACTATTGAAAAAAGCTGTAGGTGTTATGTTAATTTTAAGGGTTCCGTACCTAACTTTTGCCAGTTGTCGCTACCACCACTGTGAAAAACCAATAGCCCATAGTGCTAAAGAGGCAGTCGGCAACTGGGCATTCTCTTTGCCTCAAACTCGAATATGAACGAGGCGCTGTACCACCTACTATACCGTGGTGCGGTAAGACCATGCCGGAAATCTCTATTGTCAAGGCAAGTCTGGCCCCATATGGAGTACTGCTAGTGTTATATACCGTTGCTATCTGGACCACGTCTCACGCACGGAGCGTGAATCGGACTGCACCCTAGAAGCATTGTAATCTGTGATCGGTTCATTACTCTGTAAAATAACTAACAGATGAAAATGTTGTGTTTTTTGTAGATTTCAAATAAATATATATTTATAACACGCTTATTTAATGAAAAATATTATTTTAAGTGCGTTATTAAATTAAAATAAGCGTATGGGCGCTAGTAATACAACAGGAAACTTCCAAACGACCACAATACAAGGGAAGTTATAGTGGTCCATATAGGTACAACAACAGTACCAATTGAGGTAAGCAATATTTACTCGGCGGGTGCACCCGGATACCAGCTTGGCCCTCTGACTCGGTTCAACGATGGGCTGAAAGAATCCTCGATGATCCTAAACTTACAAGCCGTATCGAACCCTTAAGTCTGAGGTGACACTTTGCCTCCCTGAGTGTGTTCTACCGCTTGTATAATGGGATGTGTTCTGAGGAATTGTTCAAAAGGCTCCATAGGTAGGGAACATCCTCACACCCCTAGAACATAAATGGTCACGTACAGTGAGGTTTCAGAGAAACTTCCTCCCGCGATCGCTTAGGTTGTGGAATGAGCTCCCAGCCAAGGTTTTCTTTAATGATTACAGTATGGGGTTCTTCAAGAACGAAGATATTAGATTTTTTAAAGGTTGGCAACGCGCGAGTTTTTTTTGTTGCGAGCGTCCATATTTTGCGGTGACCGCAAAAAAGATCCTACTCCTGTCTGTCTAACCTACTTTTAAAGGGCTCTATATTTATATAACTTAAAACCATTATAGTGTAGGGTAGGCTCTATAGCAAATCAACAAATAATAAAAACTGGTCAAGTGCGAGTCGGGCTCGTGGATTCCGTGGTGTTCCAGAGTCGTAGTTGGCCAGTTTTTACAGAAGAAATCGTTAATAAAGTATTAATTATATTTAAGTGTATATATTTTTAAACAAAACAGTGAAATACAACAAGAATTTAGTAGATAATGAATTCTTCGCATTTCGCGGCCGCACCGCTCGACAGAATTTCCCTTCACGACAATTTTTATTAATGTTATTGCTCCCATTGTCTACAGTTATTTCCTCGAGTGTCTGCGACGTCGTTTTATGAAGCCTTCTCTGCTAAAGTAAAAGCCTATTTGAAAGAGGTGGTTTTGTACATTAAGGGGAATAAGCATCGTTTGTCATTTTGAATATTTTATATGACTAGCGATGTTAAGTTTTTTTTTGTATTTCTTAGACTTGAGAGAACGCAGAATAAAATATTTTTTTTTGTTCACTTTATGTATTGTTTATACTTCAGAGAATGCAGAATTCTGTTTACTTTTAAATTAAAATAATCAAATAGGAAAAAGATACAGACACATGGGCACCGCCAAGATGATTTTCAGGAGTTGTCCTTCTTTACAATAATAATATTATTTTTGCGTATATTTTTGGAAGCCCGGGAAGAAGAAGTGAACCGACTTGTAACCCCTTCTCGGCGCCCATGGTTAAAAAGGATGAATAGATAGAAAAACATTGAAAAATTGTATTTTCTAGCGTATACGCACGGTTGAGAGAATATACGTACGTACTACCGTCACTGACAATATGCACTCATGCTACAGCCACCAAAGCCTAATTTATTTTCTACTTTTACTTTCTTTCGCATCGATCAATAATTAAGAAGATGCACAATATGCGTTTACGTCGTGGGTACCTTACTTGAAGTTTTCCAGGATTATGTGTATCATGGACAGAAAATCCAACTGGGCCGGAACAATTTTGAGAAGTAAGCCGATAGGAGGATCCGACAGGAGGACGGGAAGGCGAGGCGTGGGACGCCCTTCAGCCCGGTGAACCGGCGACCTTAAGAAGGTGGCTGGATGCGGAAGGCAAAGGACCGGGAGAAATGCCGCGCCATAGAAGAGGCTTCTGTCCAGCGGTGGACCAATGTGAGCTGATATGATGATGTTGATAATATGCGGCAAATATCAAAAAACTTCCAGAGTCGGTCCTCGGAGCTGTTTTGTGTGATTTACTTGTAACTGCCCATTTTTTCAAATAATTGATCAATGAGCTTTGGGGACATTTTAGGCATTAGTAAAATAAAAACTTTTAACAAAAAAAAAACAACCGGCTTGAAAAAGATGCACTAAAAAGGTAAAAATAATTACTAATTTCCAAAAATCTGTTGTCAGATCTAATTTTTGGAAATTAGTAATTATTTTTACCTTTTTAGTGCATCTTTTTGAAGCCGGTTGTTTTCAGTGACGAACTCCTTTTTTTTTCTCGTACACTAAAAACACCCATACTTGTAACAAAGTTTTATACAATCATCAACATAAAAGGCGTTTCACCAGTTCCAAATAAACATTAATTATTTATTTTTTTCATAAAGTTTCAGTTTTAATTTCAGTATAATAATATGGGACCACCTGGAAATAGTATAACCTTTTAAATAAAAAAATAATTTCTCGAATCGGTCCAGGCATCTTCGATAAATCGGGTAACATACATAAAAAAAAAGTCTCCGACGAATTGAGAACCAGAGAAACCAGAATTTATGTTCAATATTTAGAACTTCATTGCTAACCCTACTTCACTTTAGAGCTTCATTGCTAACCCTACTTCACTTTAGAGCTTCATTGCTAACCCTACTTCACTTTAGAGCTTCATTGCTAACCCTACTTCACTTTAGAGCTTCATTGCTAACCCTACTTCACTTTAGAGCTTCATTGCTAACCCTACTTCACTTTAGAGCTTCATTGCTAACCCTACTTCACTTTAGAGCTTCATTGCTAACCCTACTTCACTTTAGAGCTTCATTGCTAACCCTACTTCACTTTAGAGCTTCATTGCTAACCCTACTTCACTTTAGAGCTTCATTGCTAACCCTACTTCACTTTAGAGCTTCATTGCTAACCCTACTTCACTTTAGAGCTTCATTGCTAACCCTACTTCACTTTAGAGCTTCATTGCTAACCCTACTTCACTTTAGAGCTGCCATTTTTAATTCAAGTTGTTAAGGTTCTGTGCCATTTTGGACGAGCGCGGATTATATCAAAAAAAGTGCTACAATTAAATTATACCTGTATGTAGTTTAATTATTAATGGCCGACGTGGGGTATGACTAACTCCTGAATCAAGAGGCGTGAGTTCGATTCCCGCACACGACAAACATGTGATTAACATTAGTAGTTTTTGTTTTTATCTAGTGGCCTATAATATGTAATGTAGGTATTTACAAAAAAATGTGGATATACGTACATATTACGTATATGCATTCTTAATTTTTTATAATTTAATTTAACATACAAAATGTAAGAGAGAAATGTCACTCTGCAAGGCTCTGGAGGTAAATTTCTTTTTATTTCGCTCCTTCAGAGTCTTGAACTCGTAAGAGAGAAGTTGTCTACATTATTGGAAAAGTGTCTCTGTCCTAAAATACCAAAACACTGTTTACGTAAGAATTTTCCGATTTGACATTCCTTTAGACATTAATTTTGACGGATAAGTACCAACAAATTAGTTTTCATTGTAACCTAATCTTACCTATAAGAGTTCTCATATTGTACCTAAAAAAACATCTAAATAAAAATAAAATAAAATTATGCTTAACACATTTAAATGTAAGTACTTATCGTTTTTTGTTTGCTTTGTATGTCCTTAACAAATTTCAATAAATGTTGTTACCGGCTTTGTAAGAAAATCGAGTAAATGGATAATAGTTGTCATACACAAAAAATTTAAAGTCTAGACTAGACCTAAAATAGGTCTCGGAACTTACTTGGAAATAATATTTAGTGTCTAATTTAACAACATGGATTCATTCTATTTTTAAATTTGCAGTGGTTCTCAACTACATATATGTTGAAATCATGTCAGATTGGCGCCCACAAAATAATGGTCGTCGGATGAAGTAACTGGAGTTGCAAGATTAAAAAAAGGAAATATAATTATTGAGAGGAAATGAATATAGCATGCCAGATAAAACTTGGCAAAAGCTGAAATGTAGATTAAAATTAAATGATATTTCTTCATTTACAGAAGCACTCAAGTTGAAAGATGTAGGTATATTTTCAATTTGAAGACGCAGAAAATGGGCGTGGAATGACGACTTGTTTATAAGAAAATATTACTATATAATTATTATTATGATTCTTAAATACAAACTCAACTGTAATAATAAAAATAACAACCAAGTTGTGTATTTTCTAAAATTTATCTCCTGTAAAAAGTCGATGAGTTATGAAAACGCTTCGTTAGCTTATGGCTCATTGTAACAAAATAGGGAAGTTACTAAAGAGATATAATCAACCATATTAAATAATCAGAAGACGTATACGCTGCTGTTGTAGCGTCTTAATATACCTTTAGATTCGCCAACATGTTTGTTGGTAATAACAGCAGTGATATTGAAAACCCCTGAATCACTTCTGTGTTTTTTTTTTCGGTCCAATCCGCCACAGAGTTACTGTCACAATTTTCAAGCATTAAGTGTCAGCACCGTTCGAATGCCCATATCCATAAAGTTTTCAAGACTTACATTCTGCCTGATGGTAAGCGGTTACCGTAGCCTATGGACGCTTGCAACACCAGGGGTTTCACTGGGGTTCACGACCCTCCAGAAATCTAATAACTTCTTTCTTGAAGAACCCCATACTGTAGTCCTTCATAAAAACCATGGCAGGTTAAAATAGCTAGTAACTGTTACAGCACTTTACTGGTTTGCGACTTTTTGTTTTGTTGCCGTAAATGGCTGTATGGGTAGCCTATACACACAAACACAGCGCTAGCCGCGTGTAGTACAGTGACCAGTTTACATAACTTCGCGGCACTACGCGGTTCGTACCTGGACGTAACTAGTTATACCTAGTTACGATATTATAATTTTTTTTAGAAAATCGCCTCAGCCATTCGTTATACGCCACACTGCAGGGACGCAGACCTCTTCTAACAACTGAATTAAAGTAATCTTCAGCTCGATATCTCGAATCGAGTTCAATAATTTGTTCTATCGACTGCACTATAGCTTTACACAATTGTTTACACTTTAGACATAGACAAAGTAAATGAGCTACAACTACCTGTTTTTTTCTTTTAATTAAAAACAAAATGTTAGAAATAGACAAGAGACCGCAGATTCGATTTGTCTCTTTCACACGTTTGAGTTGCGTTTGAGACCGTTTTTACTTCACAGAAGCCTGGGAAATGCGCTTTTCAGTCTTTTGATCGTAATGAACATAAATTAAAAACCGGCCAAGTGCGAGTTAGACTCTCACACCGAGGGTTCCGTACTAACCACCATATACGTAATTTACAAACACAATACAAAAAAAAACGGGTTGCACTCTGGGAGTGCCGGCAGAAGTAACTTGAATATAATTTTTGATATTTTGGAATGGTTAGGGAATAATTTTGCACGAATTGCTTTAATTATCAGTATAAAAGTATCATTTATGTGGTAAAATACAATATTCATTTATTGCCCTATCGTACACAAACATGACAATTAATATTACATTAAATATTTAACACTTCAGAACTTCGCCGCACGGTAGAAAAAGAGGGGGATACTCCCTCTCCTACTCTCCCTCCGTCTTACGAATTATCGATCAGGTCACGTGATCCTGACGCGAGTTTAACATTTTTTATCCATCACAAAAAAATTGCACAACGCCGCTAAAGAAGTTTTCATTTCAAATACTATGCAGCCACCCATTTATGTAGTGAACAAGCCCGACGTTGCTTAACTTATAATATCGTTTCCAACAAACAAAAGAAACAAAACAACGAAAATGTGTGACTTGGAGGACTCCCCAAACAAATGTGTTACTTTTTCTCTTAATACTATCGCTAGATGACGTTGTACCGGTAATTTAAAATGGTAATGGCTTTAGCCCGTCTCACTTTTGGTCGATTTTTATTATTTGTTGTTATACTTTAAAGTTCAAACTATTTTTCACTGCAAGTTTGAAGTTTGTATGTTTTTACGATAGAGCAAAAACAACAAAAATGTTGTCTTGTATAGAGCCCCCATTTAAGTTTTAACTTGATTATTAGTTAGATAATTCCCCATTATAACACATATAGTGTGAAATCAGGCTTCTACCTATTTCGGTCTAAAAGATAGAGCCTTTTAATAGTCGGACAGACAGACAGACAAACAGACAAACGGACAGACAGACATACAGCGTAGGTTTAGTAATAGGACTCCGTTAGCACCCTCTGGGTACGGAACCCTAAAAACTAGGCAAAGGCATACTCGCGCATTGCCCCCCTTATGTAAATCACTGTAGTCCTTAGAGAAAACCCCTGCAGGAGGAAGGGGAGGAAGTTTCTTAAAAAACCGCACTGCACTTGACCATTTAATTTTCTAAAGTGTGAGGATTATGAAAACATATCGAAGTGAGTTTTAAAAAAAAATGATTTCTTGAAATAAGACAATCTAAATTAATAACACCAATAAATTCAAGTAAATATACAAGAGTATAACAAGAGACTTCAATTCGACACAAAGAGCAAAGGTTTGCTATTTCTTATTTGACATAATTTATTTCTTGTCATAAATCAGTAGGATTCTCGATGCATTGCGCTTTGGAATCCATTTATTGGTGGCAGGCCAGCGAAACAAATGATCCAGATAGGGACAAGGATTTAACGTTTCTCCGAAAGCCACTGAGAAATTTAACCTCGAAGTACGGCTTATTTCAAGTATTTTTTTCATCTACATTACATTGGTAAAACGAGGAAGTAGTAAGATAAAAACTTTGTTTCTTTCAATTCAGCTATATTTTATTTTTCGGTCTTATATCTAGTAAGGTAGTTTATTTGGCAACTGCTTTTCTTCCTCTCTCTAATTTACATAAATACATACATGTTTGACTTTAAAATTGTTGAGCTATAAAGCTGACCTTTTTGATTGAGTGTACGGAAACCTAGTAAAATTTCCAAAAATTTCAATTGCAATACAAGACACATACGAAATAGTTCTGTATTGATAGATCAATAGGAGTTACTACTTCTAAAATTCAAGTCTATTAATAATGTCTTCCATTGCTGCTTTACATGGTTTATGTAAACATTTCTGGTTAGACTAATAAGCAATGTAGATCATAATCATAGTCGTCTCAAAAACTGTATTTTTTTATAACTGAGCTGTCGTTGAAGGTAATTTTTTTTTTCCATACCTCTAAGGTGGCAAACAAGCTTACGGTTCGCCTGATGATAAGCAGTCAGCACCTATAGACGCTTGCGACACCTGGGGCATCATTTGCACGTTACCGACCCTTTTAAAATCTAATGACTTCTTTCTTAAAGAACCACATACTGTATGTAGTCCTTAGAGACAACCTTGGCAGGAAGCTCATTCCACAATCAAAGCGTTTGCGGAAGGAAGTTTCGCTGAAAACGCACTGTAGGTGACCATATAGGCTCTAAGGTGTGAAGATGATTAATTTTAGTCTTGGCTGCTGTATCGTGTTAACTAGTGCTGTAACTCTTTTATGGGGCAATGTATACACTTTTACAACAAAGTTCCCAATGAAATTCAAAATCTATCAATAAGTAAATTTAAATCTTATCAAGCAGGTACTTTGTAAAAAGGCATACTACAATATTTCAGACTATGTAAATGATAAAAATCCTTGGGACTGATGATGCTCAATTACAGGATGCATAGGTAAACCAAATTAAAACGGAAATAACATAAAATTGTACGACTAAAAATTTTTTATTTAAAACATTAATTGTATTTTAGTTTATTTGTATTATTGATAGTGTTTTTAAAAGAGTAACTATCAAGTTTCTTGCCGGATTCTTCTCGGTTGAAAACAACAAAATTGTGAACCGGCGGGAAGGTGGGAGGGTTCAAAAAATAATATTTTATAACTTTGACGATTCAAAAGTGATTGTAAAATCCTTATTTGAATAAACCATTTTGACTTTGACTTTTTGACTTTGACTTTGACTTTGTGTAAGCAAAATTCGAAAGCAATTACAGAAACTTATTCAACTTATTTACTTACAAATAAATAAATAATATTTATTTAGGTTCTGGTGTTGAAAGATAATGTAAAGAATCTGCTGAGAAAAGGTGACAAATAAATAGTACTAGAGAGGAATATCAAAGAAGGAAATATAGAAGAAAAGAGAGAAAGAGAGACAGATAAACGAATTGCTCGTCTGTTTTTAACATTTACTGATCAATCACTGTGAAATTTCGTAGTCATAATCCCAAGCCGAATACCTATGTCTGTGGTTTTCCAAAATCTTGTAAAATGTTTTTATTAACTAGAAATCTTTTTTTTTCAAACAATTTGTATGAAAAACTCGAATCCTTTATACATTTTGAACTATAAAATGTAACAGAAAACTGACACACTGCAGATCTAGATATTTATTACTAGAACATGTCTTCAAAATTTTGTGGTGTTTTATCTGCGAGTGTCAAAAATAAGTGAAAAATTCGAATTTATGAAGTACGCTGATAGGCTTTTCGAATCGTATTCTCTTAAACAATAAAAAAATGTTCACGATAAAAATAATATGAATACAAACATTAAGGGAGTACTAAATTTTATTACCCTGTTCGTTTACGTTTTTTATCAAAAACAACCAACTGTTGATAGACAGATGTATTTGTTTATGAACTTTGATGTAAACATCCAGTCTAACGTAAAGAAATATTAATATTTCATAAGTGTTTCAAATTGCTTTTGAATTTTTTATGGACTGAATGTATAAATTATTCATTTCTTTTTTGAGCGAGTGCGCAGTATGATGAAAATTTGCTGAAAAATAGAATGATAAACAAGGGCTCTATTGTATTTATGATAATGCAAAACCTTTGGTTTTGCTCGTGTGCTCGGTACACCATACTTATATTATAACGACAAAAGACATCTTGTTTTTTCGTTTGTTTTTCCTTTTTGTCGCAACGAAGCATCCAATTGAGCTTAAATTGACACAAGGATAGTAGGCGAGACGGAAAAGGATATAGGTTTCTTATCAAGGAAAACTTAAAAGTTCCCGCAGGAAGAACATAACTGACTTTCATTTAAACGAGCTATAGCTACGGCACAGTTAAAAATATAATCCTATGGCCTAACGGTTAATCCTACGAAAAATAAACAATCATCGTAGGCAGTTCTAGATAGTAACTGTGAACGGTGTTTCTATCCCTTACAAAGACACAGTTAAGAACCTGGGTATATTTATTGAACGAACACTATCTTGGGGTTCAAAAATAAAGGAAGTTAGCAAAAAAATGTTGCTACAGCTAAATCTTTAACCAAACTGCGCATCTTCCTACCAATTCCCACTAAAATTGCTGTTGCACAATCTCTTCTGCCTATTCTTGATTATGCTGATGCTAGTTATCTTGACCTTACCGAGGAGCAGCTTAATAAACTTGAGCGACTTCAGAACTTCTGCATTAGATTCATATTTGGTCTACGTAAGTACGACCATATTTCCGAATTCAGATCAAAGGTCAAGTAGCTCCCAATTCGACTTCGTCGGGATACTCATGTTCTCTTTCTTCTGTATAACGTCCTGTTCAATTACTTAAAGAAATGTTTCAATTTTATTGCAAATATTTCTCTTCGAAAGACTACTAGATGCTAAAAACTTTTTTGCATTATTCGCAATCGTATAATGATTCTTTCACGGTAAAGGCTGTTAGATTATAGAACGCTTTACCTTTGGAAATAAAAAAGCTAAATCGAAAGGTATATTTAAAAATCTTATTAATACTCATTACCTAAAAGACTAAAATAACATCACTACCTATATTTCTTTATATATATTCACTTATACGTAATATATATTTAATTATATTATATACATTCATATTATATATATGTACATATATTTATATATACATTATTCATATATGTTCTTTATGTGTATTTATTTATATTATATACATTATTGTATGATATATATACTTCTTAACTGTATTGACACACACCTACTATACTATGTTTAACTTTTATTATTTCCTCTACCCAAAGGTTGTCTGGAAGAGATTGCTTTAAAGCGATAAGACCGCCATTTGCTTTCTATATCTATAAACTTATTTTTGTAAAACTATTATGTTGGTGCAATAAAATATATTATTATTTATTCTTATTATAATTAGGAGTTTATTGTGGTAATCCCACGCCAATAACAGAATTTCGTTAGTTTAAATTAACTTTAAGTAGACCAAAGACTTGGAGTTCTGTAATCTGTCCTATGGACTGCGCAATAGGCACACGAAATTAGCCATACTTTAGAATGAGACAAAGTTAACCTGTGGTATCTTTTCTCATACACAAGACACCGCACTTTCGCTGTGTCTCTGTCACTTTTTTCCACAGCCGGCTAGGAAATGCGCTGTCCAGTTCTCTTTATCTATGAAGTAGACCGAACTTTTGAGAAAAGTGTGAAGTTGCAAACTGTAATGTAAAATGCGATAACGTTTCCTTCCCTGAATCAATTCAATTTTCCCGATTTTTGAAATTGTTTAAGGTATTTGTATGTATAACGGCTTTTATTCCCCAAAGGGGAAAACTAGTGGCACCACATATCACATCATAATGTGGGAGACGGCCACTCTTCACCAACCACCTAAGCCCTGCGTGACAGGGGATGAACCTACCGCCGCCACACTGCTTTTGCTAGCAGTATATCTGGACTAAGACGGCTTTGTATATGTCCCAAAGTAAAAACATTTTCTTGCTGAAGGGGAGAAAATAGGTATTATTCGGTTTCATCTGGATTGCCGCCGGCGTTATAGGTATATAAAATAACTAGAGAACTAATTAATTGAAAGTTTTGGCTGAAATCAAAACTAGTAAAAGATAATATAGATATACTTAATTGCTCGCTTGTAGTATGCGCGCAGATCGTATTTTGAACAGAGAGTTTTATGCATATTTGATAGATGAACGCGCGCTTTGCTCTGAGAAAAACAAAAATTTGCAAAAAAGGCCCGTGGGAGTAATTAAAACTCTTAGCCTCCACTTTACCTACACCTAATGACACTGTTTACGAGTAACGGAGTTGAAAACATGTTTAAAAATGCAAAATAGTTTAAGTGTTGCTAGTTGTGTGCACCTTTCGGTTCGATTACCACACTATCTAACATTCAAGTGATTTACAATTTGTATTTTTCGGTTTTCTATGTAAAAATATGTGTTTATATGCCAAAAACTGCTATCTGCTAGGTATCCAAAGTACAAGCCATGCTAGCAAGATCAAATGGCCCTTCGTAAAATGTTAAAGAATTTTGGTTTTAATTTATTTTGAACTCACGAATTCGTCCGAGAAGGAAAAAAGATCAAAGAATAGATTAATAGCTCTTTGGTTATGAAAGCGCATTAGTGTTATTTTGTTACAGAGACTAAACGCGGTGCCCTACTTAACGTAAAAATAAAATTTAAGATTGCTTAAATAGCAATTGTATTGTAAAAACCATATTGCCACAGTGCTGTGGCATAAAAATTATAGTTAACTGATAGCCTTTTTGCTGCTCCTATAGACATTTGGTTTAGTTTACTTGTCTTCTGCTAATATAGTTTTTTTTTCTAGTTCACTAGTTGATATCATTCTTTTTACTAATTTACACGTTTTGCCTAGTGTACCATGTTTTCTTTTTGTTGCTCCTATAGACATTTGGTCTTTTTTACTAGTAGATTTTGGTCTAGTTTACTTACTAATAGATATCTTCCTTTCTACTAATTTACACGTTTTGCCTAGTGTACCATGTTTTATTTTTGTTGCAACTATAGACATTTGGTCTAGTTTACTAGTAGACATCTTTCTTTCTGTTAATATAGATTTTTTTTCTAGTTTACTAGTAGATATCTTCCTTTCTACTAGTTTACACGTTTTGCCTAGTTTACTATGTTCGTCTTGTTTACTAGTATTTTTCGTTCTTACTGCTATAGACAGACATTTCGTCTTGTTACCTAGTTATATAGATCGTTCGAGCTGCTACCAAAGACATATTGTCTTCTATAATAGTATACAGGATGAATTAATGGTTAATATTGTGATGCTGAATGCAGTAAAATCCTCGAGCCGCCGAATCCAGCTATGTATTGAGAACCATGGCCGACATTTGGAATAATTATTCAGTTAATCCTACTTATATTATAAATGTGAAAGTTTGTATGTCTGGATGGATATTTGTTACACAATCATGGTTCAATCACTGGACGGATCGGGATAAAACTTGGCATACATATAGGTTAGGTCCTGGAATAGCATTTCCCGCGGGAATAACTATGATAACTTCAAAGAAAAATAGATGTAGCTATAGCTTGCTATAGCAAACTTTATTCGTATAATTAAGGAGTCTCACGCCGATAACCGAATTCAGGGCGGGCGGAGCTGCTGGCAAAGTCTAGTGTTTAATAAGTATAGGTAACCTAAGTAATTTGTAGATAAAAAAAGTAATTTGTTAAAAATCAAACATTTTCCATGAGTTTCCCGTATGTCAATGCTTCCCAGAATTAATTTGTTATCAGTGACACTATCGAATAACGTAATACAGTATATGTTTTTTTCAAAATCAACGGGTTCGACTCCTGGCTAGGATTATTGATTTTTCAAATGATGCAGTTTTAGTTTACATTTGCGGATTTGGTCATGCAAGCCCACTTGCTTTTTTATATAAATTCTCACAAGTTTAAAAGTTGTTTATTTTTTTTATTTATACTATTTATATTGCTAAAATAATATACAAGTATTATCTTTATTCTAACTAAGATATAACAGGAATATATAACACGAAATTCTATTTATTTATTATTATTTCAAAAGAACACCTAAATGGATGGAAAATCACCTAGGATACATTTGATCCGCACGAAAGTTTTCACGAAAACAGTTTTCTCGATGGGTGAAACCAGGGGGCACAATTATACTATAATGGGGTGACCTTATTCCGGCACGTGGTTGTCTAGACGGAGTAGGGCATAAAATACTTTTTATTAAATTTATGTACCCATTATGATATACTTTTAAAGCTTTTTGGAACTTAATATAACATTAAGTATTAATAAATAAAGATATACTCAGTAGTAAATATAGTATTTAAAAAAAGGGGTTTCGAAAATCTCATTATCTATAATATAAATATTAATATCCATTTAAAATATTATGGAACAATAAAAATATGTAACTAAGATCATATCAAAACATTAAGTGGTAGATGATATACTTAGTAAAAGAATAAAAGTAAAAATGTTTTAGGATCTACCTTTGATCATATGAGTCATTTATATTATTGCGTGTAAGAAGTCAATTTGAGTTTAATTTTGACATTTAAAATAAAATTAGATTACACATTTTGTCGACACCAGTTGTAGTTAAAATTTAATGAAAGCTAATTTTTTATTTGAAAAGCTTTGTAGATGAAAGCTCTAAAATATTATCGTAGTAATTTCGCATTCAGCACTTATCCACAAGTTTCTTTACACTGGCCGATAACGACGTCAGTGTTACCATTTGCTTGTCATTAGCTAATCTTAAATCGAGCAAATCTGTTGTTAGGATTGTCGTGGTAAAAAGAAAATTAAATCAAAGACATAAACGTCGAAGTAAAGATCGTAGAATAATTTCGAAATTTAATTACAGTAGCGACAATTCGAATTAATTTTCTAAATAAATATTTTAGATGAATGCATTTTGGATAAGAAAAATTTCAGTCAAGAACTTATAAATATTAATATAACCTTGTTAAATGGAAAATTAGTAATTCTGAACAATTTTAGTACTTACAAAATTTATTTTTACTATTAATTTTTAGTTATTAAATTCAGAAGCTATTAGAGTTAATATTCTTCAAACTTTTAAAAACTCTCTTTAACCAAGGTAAAGATTAATCTTTTGTTAATAAAAACTCAAATTTCAAATAATTTTGATTTGAAAATAGGTTAAAAAAACACAAAAATACAGTCAAACAACGATATCATGTATTTTGAAGTGAGTTAGAAATAGTGTAGAAAACTCTTGAGAACCACAGTGTTAATCATAGTTAAATTTTAACATCTAGTTAAAAATATTCGTAAACTTAAAGACCTACTTACCTCAAATTACTCAATTAATCAAGGTCTATGGGCTGTTGTAACTGGGCTAACGGGTAGTTTAGCGTCCTCGACTAAAATATTCTAAGGTTATTTTCATCCTAATATTCTGGCAACTATACGACAAACTCAGTTTCATACACTAACCCACATCTCACACGCAAACTGTTCATATATTCGCACAACACAATATTTAAAATAAAAGTAAAATTAAAAATAAAACAACACAAACGATTTCCAAATACTGATTCCGAACACGTGATTTAGTTTAACTCGAAGCGAACGCGACGTACGTTCTAACTCGCAGTTAAAACACGACTGAAACTTTGCTGAATTTGTATTTCAGACGATGTATAAGCTTTGATGCTAGAAAGAGATGGAGGAAATGTTATTTCTGTCTTTGTCTATCAACTTTGAAAATGCTTGCTGTGAGATATTCGCATTATATGAATGGTATGCCGAGAGCTAATATTGAAAATAGCTATATGAAACAATGTTGTTTATTGTTTAAGTAGAAACAACACTATATATAACTATGATGATTCTAGTTAACGGATTATCGATTTATTATTTATACAGTGAGAGTTTATTTTTAGATTATTATTCTTTGAGCTTTAAATATTTTATTGCAATCTAATTTTTCATTAAGTCAGTGGTTAAATTGCTTACTAAACCTATGATTTTTTTTAACTTTGGTTTACTTTTTGTTGTTGGATTTATTAGGTTAATGGGTATATCTCTATTAAATATTAAATATTCGTACTTTAACTTTTTTCCAAAGCTTCTTCCGCGCAAAATTTAGGCATCGCCGTGGTATTCCTAACAGTTTATAAAAAGTATTTTTTTATGTTATGCCCCTCCAGCTAAATCTGTGGCAGACTTGGAAAACAAGTCACTACGTAGCACCACCGTTGTGACGTAATGGAATATTGTCTTGTGGTTTTGGAGCAAACATACCATCGACTTAGAATTTGCGGTGACAATTAACAAACGTAATATCTCTGACCAATCCCCTTCAGGATAAGCGTCGTGATAGTACATTATATCATCATTAATAAACATACCTACCAATGAAGTAGAGTAACAAAGAAAACCTGTTTCCGCTACAAAAAACTTCAAATTCACAAAGTTACATATTTAACGCAATAAATTTTGTAGAATTTTACACAAATTCTTTTAATAACAACACAAAACAACGTTGACAGTGTGACTGACTTCCACTCCGAAAAAATATAGACTACACGATTGCGGAAGCACGAAATTGCTTTTCCACAAAAATTATATTTCAATCGCAAAATAATAAATTATTGCGGAAAAGGAGTAAAGATTGACAGAAAAATATCAGTAAAAAATATTATTTATACATAGGTACTTAAACGTTTTCAAAATAAAGAAATCAAAACTAATATCGTATTAGTAGCGGATCGTTGCATAAGGTATGATCTTGCAACATTAGGTACAGCCCGAGCAACAAGATTTCCATTAGAGTCCCTGTAGCAACCTTCGGGCTTTATCATCAGACCCTAGATATCATCTAAGACCAGAGTATTTGTTATGAACAATCAAACCAGTCCAAACTCGAAAGGAATGTGTCTTTTCTTAAATAGTTTCTATGATACTTTACATCATCAGATCATCACCAGGGTACCATATTCTTGCATTTTTTAGCTCAATTGGACATTGATAAGATGTTTAAATATAAGTTTGTAAAAGCTGTATTAACTATGTTAATTCAGCGCGAGTGGAGCCGCGGGAAAAACTAGTATTTTTAAACAATATCTTAGATTAGCATAAGCTGTCCATTTGTTTTTAAATAATTATTAACTGGTTTTACAAGGGCCTATTTATGACGACCTATTTTTGAAGTAATGACACGTTTTTCCTGAAACTATTCATTTATTGGGTTTGGTTACATATTGGAATATATCTTGCATCACCTTTCCGAAACATATTTTTTTTCATCTAACGTATTTGTATAAAAATAAATTTTATTGTTTAGTTTAAATGATTTTACAAGGTTATAACCTAAAAATTTAACAATGCCATTCTTTTAACCCTTTTGTTGTTTAAAGCTTCTCAGTATAATGCCAAAATTGCCCTTTTAAAAGTTGCCCTTTTACCAATACAGACAGCGACTTTGTGAGCAATTGTTTGTTGCTAAAAGAAAATTGCTAACGAGTTATTTAATGGATATTTTACAATGTCCGAAATACTCTTTCCGCAACATTAACCCGGTCTCAGACATAATGTAAAATTTTGCTAAGCACTTTGTCATGGCGCAGTGTAATAGGACCATTATTATTATGAATAAAGGCAATTACCAAGAAATTAAATTTTTAGTGGTATGATTAGTAAAATCTATTTAAAAAATCCTACTTATATTATAAATGTGAAAGTTTGGATGTTTGTAACTCAATATCGCTTCAACCACAGGACAGATCGGGATGAAACTTGGCACCCATAAAGGTTAGGTGCTAGGACTTTTTATCCTGAAGAATTGGAAAGATCCCACGGGAGCACCTATAACCGAGCTTAAACAAACTATAGCTACAGCTATAGCTTGCTTTAGCAAACTTCATTAGTATAATAAAGTTGTTCCACGCCGATAACCGTACTAAGGGCGGATGGATCCGCTGGCAAAATCTAGTTATAAATAAATTAAATGCTGTACTTATTTATTTTGTAATATTTTTGCCTTTTCTTCTAGATAACAACGAGGCTCAAGGCAGTACAACATTAGTTTATTGGATTTTGTTTATTTTTTTCTCCTTGATAGTTTTTTTAGTCTGTGACTACCAAAGGGTAGGTTAATCTGACCGCTTATTACTTTAAAGCCGTTGATAAGAGAATTACAGGCCATATAAAGCTATTTTATTTCAGATACACTGAATATAATTTTAAAGTAGTGATCACAATAAAGTCAAAGTCAAAACGTTTTACAAACAACTTAAGAGGTGTGGTATTTTTGGTGTGGTAAGTTTGGTGCGAGTGATTCCCATGGTGTTGCAAGGATCCATAGGGTACAATGGCCGCTTAACATCAGGCGGGCCTTATGCTTGTTTGCCACCTTAGTGGTATAAAATTAAATTTGGAATGTTAAATATTAATACCTTTCATTTGATACTTTACTCGATGCATCATTTATATTCTTTTGAATTTTACGGTATTTCATAAATTTTTGACTGTCTATGACGTCATGTAGCCATCTACAGATTCAAGACAAAATCTAACGACACCTCATTTATTTTATCTAACGACCTAATGAGACTATTGAAAGCGTCAAAAATTTGGACATACTTACATACATACACCCGAAAAACATTTTCCTCCTTTGGGCAGTCAGGTGACCTGATGACCAATTTGTTCGAGACCACCAATTGAGATGGGAAACAAATACCTTTGATATGTAGATACTTATATATACTTTGAAAAACCAGTATCCTGCCACCCAAACAATAACTTAAAAGAAAAATGTGGAAAAAATGTAGGTTTCACAAGAAAACATTGTAAGGAGAAAAGCCGCTTTCGGTAAAAAGAATGTGATGGATAGTGGATTCCTTCTTTAACTTATGACATATAAACATGGATTTACACAAAACCATTCTGCTATAGAAAGATCTACCCTAAAAAGAAAACCAAACTTAAAGATTCCTTACAAAACTCTCAAATTAAAGTGTGAATGCGCGAGGTATTTGGCCAGAACGGAAGACGAACGGTGGAAATAACGAGTCAATACATAAAAGGGACAAAAGAGGAAAAAGTAAACGGGGAAGACCACCACAAATATGGTTCGAGGAAATGAACAAAATAGGTGACAAATGGCAAATAAAGGCAAAAGACAAAAAGAGTGGATACAAAAGGAATAGATCTTTACCCTATAGACACCCTAAAAATAGGGTTTTAATTTTAAAAAGTGCTATTATATTAAAATAAATAGTTTTTGTATAATCCGTATACTAATTCAATTTGTTCACATTGTAGCGGTACTGGTAGGGGGTGTCAAGGCGGAGCTAGATACCTAGGCGTCGGTTAGTGCTTATGTTATCAATGAGACGAACTACTCTAAGGGAAGGACATTTACTTTAAACCAATTAGAAAACTGCTACAAAATGGACAATACAGGTTATAAGATTAAAACTTTGAGTGCGTCACCGTGGCGGTAGCTACATCTAGTGAAGTCAACACGGTGCTAAAAGATATTTCTTTGCATTTCACTGAAGTCCAAATTTCCACTATAAATTCGCATAGACATAGGCGACTATATCATAAATTGGTATTTCCAATCGACGGGTGAATCGCGGGCGCATGTGAAGCCACTCGGCCAGTGTCGTACCAAGTCAAAGGCAATGCGTCATAGCTGCCAGCTATAATAATAATAATAAAAATAATTGTAATAATAAATTGATAAATTTAGAATAAGAAATATAAATGGCCCATTTATTTATATATTAAAAAAAAAATTCAGCGTTTTTTTTTCAAGTATTTTTTGTAACTACCAAGAAAGAGTTATCATTTCATCGGGTTGCATGGCCTACCCATTCACACTTTAATTGTACAATTAGGCTAACCACCTCGTAATTTCACAAGATACCTCGTAATTACATAAGCTACCACGTTATAGTACATTACTGCCGAGGCCCGAAATCGCAGCTTAACCGGGCGATCGTGAGTATGCGGGCCGAGGCTAGCCGAATATATTAATATAAAAAAAAAGTAATTCTGGCGCCAATTCGTGCGTTCAAATATCGATTTCTTTTATACTTTTTAGTGTTCCGGTGGCCAAATGGTCTGTCTGTCTGTCCGTCCGTTTGTCACTGCCACTTTTTCCGACCCTATAAGAACTATACTATTAAAACTTAGTGAGTAGATGTATTCTGTGAACCGCATTGAGATTGTCACACAAAAATAGAAAAAAAAACAATAAATTTTGGGGGTTCCCCATACTTAGAACTGAAACTCTAAAAATTTTTATTCATCAAACCCATACATGTAGGGTATCTATGGATAGGTCTTCAAAAATGATATTGCGGTTTCTTATATCATTTTTTTCTAAACTGAATAGTTTGCTCGAGAGACACTTCCAAAGTGGCAAGATGTGTGTCAACCCCCCTGTAATTTCTAAAATAAGAGAATGGTAAAACTAAAAAATATATATGATTTACATTACCATGCAAACTTTTACCGAAAATTGGTTTGAACGAGATCCAGTAACTAGTTTTTTTTTTTAATACGTCATAAATCGTAAACCGCAATTTACATTTCATTCCATCAATTAAAATATAAAAATAAGAAAAAAAAACATATTTTTGTGTTTGCGTTTGTAAAGTACGTAAATGGTGGTAGGTACGGAACCCTCGGTGCTTGAGTCCAACTCGCACTTGACCGGTTTTAAAATAAGTTTAATGGCGCATTCTTTTTGTTGTGCCAGTCCAAATTTTTAAATAAAATGTCTATTTATCAATGTTCTGGTTTGAAAAAGTTATTTCCATTTTCAAATTTCATATTGGACCGCTTGAGCGTTCGTAATTTTACAAGCTACCACGTTAAAACTGTTTTTCTACGTATACCTTCATTGCGATATTATATTCCGATAGAAATAACTATCATTTGCTGTAACACATGTGACAATGTTTTTGTTAAGTTATCCGACACAGTCCATCCACAAAATATGTCAGACACATACGATAGATTCAACAACACGTGAAAGAAAGTAGTTTGACACTCGGTTCTGGGATGGAATCGAGATTGGATTGTCATCGCAAGACAGGCTTTAGTAATACGGCGAGTGATATAAATGTGCAAAAGAAATAAATATTTATGTAGACATAAACATGGATTGCTACCTGATTCAATGTAAAATATTACAATTATTTTATGTACTAAACTATGTATTTTGAAAAAAAATTAAAAGCATTTACATTTCGATAGCCATCCATTGCTAGACTTAAGCTTCCTTTATAGATTTCCGAAAACTTTGAGCAGCTTGCATCCAAGCGACTTTCCTAACCAGATTGTTGCTTCAGCCGTTCTACGTTCTCACTACAGGCACAGTTATATTGCAGGGTGACAGGCATGTTGTCAAAGAAAGGAGCGTTAGGCCACAGTCCAACGTGCTGGTCCAATGGAAACTGGCGGTCGTTGTCGAGCTAATGTCATTGACTGTCGTTTTCATTTCTAAGACTAAGCAATAAGTACTTTGACTTGCCTTGGCAAGTACTGACTGCGACGCTCTTTCACTAGCTGTATCGATCTGTAGAAGACTTTAAGATGGAAAAAGATGACTGGATTTGGAAGTGAGTACTGAAAAAGAACCTGAAAGAATTATCACAATATTGAACCTCTTAAATAACAGCTAATCTTATTTGCTTCCAACACTTTCAAAAAAAGGCTAGTTGCCTCGTTTTTCTATGCTCTATTACCGGCCAAGTGCGAGTCGAACTCGCGCACGAACGGTTCCGTACCATTACTAAAAATGGCAAAAAAATCACGATTGTTATCTGAGACCCCCCCTTAAATATTTGTTTTATTTTAATTCAATTATTTATTTTTAAAGTGAATACATAAGTAAATATTCTGTTATTATTTCAAGCGTCTACCTGTTGCCGTATCAATATCGAGCAAAAATTTGCTGTATGGGAGCCCCCATAAATATTTATTTTATTCTGTTTTTTAGTTTTTATGTGATAGCGACAACAGAAATACATCATCTGTAAAAATATCAACTGTCTATCACGGTTCATGAGATACAGCCTGGTGATGTAACGCCCCCCCCCAACTTCGCAGCCTCAACCCCAGTCACTTAACGAATGAGAGAAATTAAATTCTAAATCTAAATCAATATTTAATAATTATCTTATTTGGCCAAGCGTGATCGTCAAGTGGTAGGACCCGAAAACCGCTGTGTAAAATAAGTAGTAACCCAGTTGTTTTAGAGGTAAGTCAGAGTAATAAAGCAAACAATAGTATACAAATAAGCGTAAAAGAAAATAATCAAGGAATAAATATAGCTAAACCTACGATCGTAAGTAATGCCTACTTTGAGTTATCACCATTTCTAGAGTCAGTACAAAAAAACCTAAAAAAAGTAAATACGCGAATATCAAAACTAAAGGACATTACGATTTTTCTGTCATACCTACGCAAAGGAACCCTAATTTTTGCTACTTCCACATTTGAAAGTTAAATCCATACGAATGCTAGATCCATTCGATTAGTAGTGTGGGAACCAGGTAGCTAGCGTTCAGGACTTGTGACCTGAAAGTAGGTTTAAGGGGCGCCCCCTTACGATGAACATCAACTCTCACCTACACTAGCTAACCAGCTAAAATAGTAAAACCCTACCAAAACCGCTAAGGATGGACATGGATTACGCATAATAATTACTGTATCTCTTGGCAGACCTAGCTCTTTAGTGGGCTATATAATTATTATGGCTGGTACAATTTTTTTTCCCACTTCTACTTTTATAGAAGAT
The DNA here is from genome assembly GCA_946406115.1 of Apoda limacodes. NCBI lineage: Eukaryota > Metazoa > Arthropoda > Insecta > Lepidoptera > Limacodidae > Apoda > Apoda limacodes. Next base: position 15,638,342 of record OX291564.1, on the reverse strand, counting down.
TTATCTTTACCTAGTTGAAAATGTCCTAGAAACAAGGTCCATTAATATATACCTTCCTACTGAGGTGATTGAGATTTCTTTCTACCATAAATTTCTAACCGGCAAAAGCGAGTCCCTCATTTGGATGTTTTAACATTAATTTAGATATTTTTAAAACACATCCTAAAGAATTTCACAACGAACACAATATTTTCACTGTCACTTCTAATATAAAAGTATTTACTAACCAGTAATGGTGGCACAATCTAGCTGTAGTTTAACCCCACGTGGTTCCTAGCTTCTAGTGACACACAAGCGTAGACTATGGACTATTGATCGGGTAGCGTTTCGACAATTTAAACTACGGCAATTGAATGTTCTATATGTATAGGACATTTATCACTACTAACCCCTCTCTAATAACTTTCTCACCCCACATTTCAATCCCTTCCATCATATTTTTTATTCCGTACGGATGTCCGGCCTTATTTAATTTTAACAAAGAAACGAATATCTTTTAATGTTGGTTGGGGTACTATTATAGAGTCCTAGATTAATATGAACGGTCTATATAAACGGCCTTATTACCCTAAATTAATAGGATCCTAATAGAATATTAATATTATGTTCTTAATGTTCGTAAAGTTCTAACAAACCCCGGGTTATTTCAAATAAACTAACAAGTCATACCATTATACGGAATACGTGAAAACCAAGACAACTACCTTTAATCATTTTTATCTCGCGGGCGTTTTCAACATTACAAAAGTTCTAAGTAACTTAAACTTTCGCGGTTATATTCAACATTATAAAACTCCCAATCAGCGCTCTTAAAACTACCACCAATCACAGTACGCTCGAACAAACCAATGAACGCTTGTTTTAAAACATTCTCTAATCACTTTAGTTCCAAACAAACACCCAATCACAGTTAGCTTTAAGCCATTCATTTCTCGCGCCGCAGGTTCAAAATTTCACGCAACTTTATTTTGTCTAGAGTTCGAATTCATAAATCGGAAGTTAGATTACTACCTACATTTAACAATTAATTCCGTGTTGATGTCTATGATTCGTAAGTTCATAACTTAATATTTTACATTTTAGTCATTTGTACTTATATTTTGTTAGCTTTAAACCTTTCATAAAATAAATCATAATTTCTCACCTAATGTATAAAATTACTGAACTTGAATATTTGAACGCGCCATTCTAATTTAAATATGCATTTTGCTATTGGTAGTACGTCCATTGAGAATTGTTTACTAATGAAAATCTTCGCACTAAAACTTGAGTAAACACATTCTATTACGAAAATGTTAAGGCATAAATATGGTATCGTCACAGTGACCGACGGACGGACGGACAGTGGAGTCTTAGTAATAGGGTCCCATTTTTTACAATTTGGGTACGGAATCCTAACAAAAATGTTTGGTTTTGATTTTTTTGCGTAAATTTTTTAAATATCTGTAAACATCAACAACATTCTCAATCAAGTTATTTTTTTACTAGTCGAGTTCTTTTGATACACACTTATAGTATTTGTATGGTAATAAGTTTTATCAAAAAAACCTTGATAACTACCTTATTGTAATAATTAAATTAAATATCGTTGAAACAAACATCGTGTCTTACACAAAAGTTAATATTTTATGAAGTTTAAAGTTAATAATTTTCTTAAACATGCTACGATATGCGACCATATCTTGCACATACTCTTTTTGGGATAAATCGTACTTGCAGTACAGTATCAGATTTTGTAATTCAAAAAATTTGTAGTTACTGCTAGATGGCGTTGTTTTCTATACTTCAGTCTATTGCCATTTCAATCGTACTTTGGTGAGTTTGTTTAATTTTCATCTGATATTTTTATTTATTTACTTGCAAACGTAATGAAAAAAATTGTGTTCTACGGGCGGTAGAGAAATCACAAATTCGAGTCATTAAAGCCTCTAGTTAGTAAATTTCTTCTTTCCACCCGTAGTACACAATGTACTCATAACATAATAGTGCTACATTTTTATGAGCAAATGCATTATGTACATGTATTATGTATATATATATATAATAAATAATCATATTTAACTTGTCTAGGGTTTTAAAGCAGGAAAAGTAAGAAAGTAAATGACTATTTATGCAATTGTGAATGTGAGTACTATTTAATACAAGTGATTGGTTGTGAAATGAGTCAGACGCATTTCACAATAGCATATCTCGAGTGTTAAAAAGACAAATTTCGTGACATTGCATACAATGTTTTTTTTATATGACCAGTAAAAACTATAATATATAAATACTAAAAATCGGCCAAGTGCGAGTAGGACAAGCGCTCAAAGGGTTCCGTACCATAATCTATAAAAACGGCAAAGAATCACGTTCATGAGATACAACCTGGTGACAAGCACACGGACGGACAGCGAAGTATTAGTAATAGGGTCTCGTTTTTTAACCTTTGTGTACGGAACCCTAAGAAAATAGTACCTGGTCTGCATTTTGGCTTTTGAGGAAATTTTGGTGGCATGACATGGTATTAAGTCTGCAGAGTGTGTTAGACTATCCTTTTCGTTTCACTCATCACTGTAAGATGGTGTGGTTTATTTTCGCAAAGAATAATCTTAAATAGATATGTTAATAATTTTGTGAATACGAATATTACCTTAAGTAAATTACGCTTGAAAAACGAAATGCGATTTATCTATTAAATAAGCGCCATCTAGTGAAAGCATGTTGCACCTCTTTTTAATAGTGTTTACTCGTTGTTAGAGCTTTAATGTTTAAAATACATACTTTATGCAACGAGTTGCTGAAAATACTACTAATATGATACTAGTTTTGATTCTTTAATTTCATAATTAAAATACGGGAGTATAAAAAGTTAATTTCATGCTTTGTGAAACTTATGTTATTTATGTTAACTTACACAAGTATACACTTACACTTTTCTACAATGACATCCCCTTGGCTCTGAAACTGCTAGAGTAAACGGTTACAATTTGCAGTTTACAGAAACTATGTAAACGGTATCAGCAATCTGCTATCTACAAGGAAATGAAATGAAAAGTAAATAAAAGTAGCACATTCAATTATTTGAGCCAGTAAATTTGATCAAACATAATAAAGAACCAGCTTGTTATATAACTCTATATCCTTCGATACATTTTCGTAATTTTAAAATTTTTGTTGGTCACGTTATTTAAAATACTAAAACTATTTAATCATCTGTTTTTAGGGTTACTCAGAGGGTAATAAGTGGAACCCTATTACTAAGACTTCGCTGTTCGTTCGTCTGTTACCAGGCTGTATCCCATGAACCGTGATAGTTAGACAGTTGAAACTTTTTACAGGAGATGTATTTTAGTTGCCGCTATAAAAACAAATACTAGAATAAAATAAATATTAGGGGGGGCCATTCAACAAACGTAATTTTTTGCTCGTTTTTACTCGGATATTGATAACAGCAACAGTAAGACTCTTAAAATAATTACAGAATATTTACTTATTTATTCACTTTAAAAATAATTAGTTAAATTAAAATAAAACAAATATTTAAGGGGGGTTCCCATACAATAAACGGGATTTTTTGCCTTTTTTATAGATAATACTACGGAACCCATCGTGCGCGAGTCCGACTCGCACTTGGCCGGTTTTTTAAACTAATTTAAAAACAAAATGCACAAAACTGGTGGCGAAGGTCTGCATCGGTACTGTAAATGCAAGAGCATGTATAAAGTCACCATGGAGTCAGACATGCAATTAACTAAATACAAACACACCGTACAAAATGGATTCCGAACCTCGAAACAGATCCACTTTTTTTCCCGTATTCATTTTGTATTCTAATACCCAAAGGTTGCCTGTAAAAATCACTTATTAGTAATAAGCCTTCATTGTGATTTTTTTCTTTCTTCTTTCTATTGTTTTTTGTCCATTTCAATTTGTGCAATAAAGTAAATGACTTGACTAAGCGACGGTCGGAATGGTTTCTTTAATTCAGAGAGAATTTAACCTTGTTTTTTCTTTTACCAATTTTTAATAAATGAATAGTAAAAGCGGAAACATTAATCGCGAATAAGTAACAAGTTCTCTCAAATCTCTCTCTCTCTCTCAAATCCAAAATCTCTCTTTACAAAATACCTTGAGTGAAGATAAGAAACATTACTGCAGCAAATCTATCAATCATTAACGTCTCATAATTTTATTACATAGCCTTAGCTTTTCAGTAAAAAGGTTCACAACAAAACAATTTCCACTGTAATAATATTTGTTGCCTTAAAACTTACAGACAATGAAATGGCTTTTGTAGGAAATTGTTTATTGATGTTTAAACGCCGCTTTGATAAATGTTTTACAATATCCAAAAATCTTTCCGCGCCATTAACTTTGTCTAAACGTTATTAGATTGAAAGGTTTTTGTCATGACGCAATACTTTGGCCAGCAAATGCTATGTCATGTGAATATTAAAGAGCTATTTTTATTGTACGGCAACATACAAAACAATTTGAATGTTTAAAAAGTAAATAAAAGTTTAATTTTAATAAGAAATTTTGTAAAATTAACTCGTACAAGAGTCAATAGTTTTTTACAATAACAGTGCAATTACATTTTAGTGGTGGTTATTAGTGTTTTATGTTTGATGCCAAAACACTAGTCAAAGTACTACCAAAATTTAATTTTTTTGGGGGAAATTTTTCTCCAGATCCGCTAAACAGATTCATCTAAAATTTAATGTCTGTTTTCTTCGGGATATGGTTAAGACCCTGAAAACCCTGAAAACACGATTAAGGAACTTGGATATTCGATACAAAAAAAAACTAAAAAACAATAAAACATCATCTTTTCACTGTTTTTTTTTTGAGTTTTGGCAAAGAAATCTCCAAAGTCCTAAGTGCTATTAATTTTCAACGTAAAGCATAGCCGTGATGGTGCTTTAGACCTTGAGAGAACGCATTTTTTGATAACAATGATTTATAATAAACTATTAATTTATGTTTTTCAATGAAAAAATCAGAGAATTGCGATATATCTGCACTACTCACGCACGCTTAGTTACATATCGCGTTATCCTTGTAAGGGTTCCGTAACCAAAGGGTAATTAGCGAAACCCTATTGCTAAGACTCCGCTGTCCGTCCGTCCGTCCGTCCGTCCGTATGTCACCAAGCTAAACCTGCAATCTCATGAACCGTGATAGTCACACATTTTAAATTTTTACAGAAAATGTATTTCTGTTGCCACTATAACAACAAATACTAAAAAATAAAATAAGATAAATTTTTAAGGGGGCTCCCATACAACAAACGTGATTTTTTTGCTCGTTTTTGCTCGATATTGATAACGGCAACAGGTAGACCCTTAAATATAATTAATTATTTTTAAAGTGAATATATAACTAAATATTCACTTTAAAAATAATTAATTAAATTAAAATAGATCAAATATTTAAGGGGGGCTCCCATTCAACAAACGTGATTTTTTTGCCGTTTTTATAGATACGGAACCCTTCGTGTGCGAGTCCGATTCGTACTTGGCCTATTTTTGTTACTATCACGCGGTATTGCCTCTTAATTTTAAATATATTTTGAAAAGTCATCTTGGGTAATTCATTATTGGATGACAAACATTTGTAAAGAAAATTGTTTGTAGCTGAAAGAAAACTGCTAACGAGGGCTTGAATGGATGTTTTACAATGTCCGAAATGTTCTTTCCACAGCATTAACTCGATCACAGACAAAATGGCGTTAAGCGCTTTGTCTGGAACAGTAGTGTGACCAGGAAATTATGTAGAACAGTATTTTTTGCAATGTGTTTATATGTGCGAGTATATGTTGCAATATATGAGCACAGGCCTTGGCTTCGAGAAAGGAGGCTTAGGCCACAGTTAACAACACTGTCCTAATGCGCATTAGCGGACCTTCGATTGTCTAGCTAGTGGCCATACGACTAAATGCCACAAGAGCGGTCATCTTATGGTTGACAACACTGGCTAAAAGCTTCTTGACATGCATATAATTTACAAACCTAACTTCCTGAGATTCATACTAATTCATAAATGCGTGTGTTCTTAGAATTAATCCCTTTCGTTGAAACTGATCATAATATTGTCCTGATTTTTGGCAGAGAGAGCTGGTGAAACGGAAAACATGATACTCTTATGGGGTAAAAATAATAATAATAATAGAAATAGGTTTAGGTTAAGGAATGATAAATAATAATAGTATTCGAGTCGAATATAATTATTTATTATCCTAGTGGTTGATGCTTTAAAGGGGCTAGTTAAGCTTATTTTAGTGAGATTCTTGGTTGTGTATTGTGACGAACAGGGTTTGTTGATGGATGTAGATGGGGTTAATTGAAACTTGTTAACCTTTTTTCTTAATTTCGGTTATTTTAACACTGATATCATAGAATTGGCTTATTGGGTAAATTATTTAAGAGCCCATATAGTTTTTAAGGTATCGAGCACAATATGTTAACTATAAGAAGAGTACGCACACAAAAATAAGATCTATTACAAAAATAATAGATGTTCTAAACTACGCTTAAAAACTTAAAGTTGAATGGGCAGGTCCCGTGTTTCAATTTAAAGACAATAGATGGATCAAAACGGTTTTAGCATGAAAAGGGCCACAGGGCAAACATAGCAAATGTAGACCTTATACGTGTTGAGAAGACGGCATCAAAAAAATTGCTGGGCCCAACTGGCAATATACAGCACAAAACAAAAAGGGTAATCTTTGGAGGAGGTCTTCACTTGAGGTTTCCTGTTACACAGTGAAATAAATGAATATAACTTTATTTCGTAAATTTTTAAAATATATAAAGATTTATTATTATTTGATAGCTCCTAGTTCGGTGGCGATGAAGGGAGCGCTTTGCCGGTTTTCATCCCTATCGAAAGTTTTACACGCATAACTATATTTTTCGGCCAGCTAAACCACAGGCACTATTACATTACTAGACGTTGCAACGGAGTAATGCAAGCAATAGTTACATGCCATAGGTACACCCCATACATAAACAATCAAAAAAAGAAAAAAAGAGAAACAGAGAAACTTGAATGAGCTCCCTGCCAAGGTTTTCTATAAGGACTACAGTATGGGGTTAATCAAGAAAGAAGTTATTGGATTTTTTAAGGGTCGGCAACGCGCCAGTGACGCTTCTGGTGTTGCAAGCGTCCATAGGCCACGGTGACCGCTTACCGTCAGGCGGACCGTGTGCTTGTTTGCCACCTTAGTGGTATAAAAAAAAAAAAATTTTACCTCTTCAAAATAAAAGTACAAATAGTAAGTTTATACATAAGGACTGACTAGAGACATTTTTAAATTTAAACCAAAAATTAATATTTGTTCGATTTATAAGGTAATCAAGTTAGATTGGAGGTCAAATAAGTACGTTACTTTCAGGTGCAGAATACGTAATACAGTGAATACCACGAGACACTGTTTAAAATTAAAAAAATATAAATCTTCTAAATGTTGTTTGCCCAAAGAACGGTATGCGTTCATAGCGTCAGTTTTTAACTTTACCATTGCGTTCGCGTATTTAACGATAGTCCAATAAGAAAAAAAAACGGAATATATCCACTAGGGAGCTGCTTCATTTCGATACATAAAGGATCGGGCTTCGAAAAGTATTGCAACAACTGGCTGACGCAATAGAGCTGGTGGCGAGTTAATTTCTCTCCAGAACCAAACCGGCTGCATGTAGTCGACATCATGCTGAAATCGTTTTTTTACAAATTCCAAATTGCAGTTGAAGTAAACTTAAATCACACACACTATCATTTCAATAGTTTTTAATATTTCAATGCATTCCAAAGTTAATGGTGGCCGAAGGGTTTCGATTTTTCTTTGTGTCCTGAGTGGTGGAGGTTCGAAACCCGGCGTGTACCAATGAGTCTTTTTCTTAATTTATCAAGTAAATTGATTATTCACACCACTGGCTTTTCGGTCAAAAAAAAACGTATGTGAAGTCCACAATCCGCACTGGGCCCGCGTGTGGACTATCCAAATCACCCTCGTTTAGGATAGGCCGTGCCCCAGCAGTGGGGACGTATGAGGCTGCGTAGGATTCCCGCAGACATATTATTTATAATGCACGCCGGACGGCATTTTAAGTAGGTATGTCACGGGAAAACTGAATTGAATATAAATAAATTTATAAGAATATATAAATATATTTTAAATTATATATAAATTATGTGTATTAGAGTGTATGCTATTGAATTCGTCTGAACCTAGTTTCTCTTTTTTTCTTTGTAGTTGCCTTCTCCGCTTATTTTGTAAACTGTTCTTTCTCAGGGTCTGCGGGAAGAAATTTCTAGCAGAGATACGTATCCCTTTTGTACCGTTTTTCTTTATGTTCTTTATGTATGTATGTTATTATATATTAATAACATACTAATAATTAATAACAAATACATACTATTTAACATTATTTAACAATAATCCGGAACAGATAAAGAGAAGAATATTATTCTTACAGTTCCTCCAAAAGTGTGACTTACAAAGGCAGTAAACTTGTCTTGAAAATTGTCACTTTGAGCACTAGTGCGGAAAACAAATTGTAGGTATATCAATAATCTAATTGCTTATCTTTTACTTTTGATTACCACAATTAATTGCCTAAGTATTTCCTTTCACATAATTAAAAAAATTAACTATCCACTATGTCGTAACTGTATTGAAAAACGTCGTGTGAATCACGTTCGTAAAGTTCATGAAAATTTCTGTGACGATATTGAATATAATAATAATAATATTAATTTACCTGAATAAGGTACTTACAAACGAAGTTATTCAATTAATTGTTTACTTGATTCTCTTATTCAGGGTGTGCAAATTTTACAATGAATAATTAAGTAATGAAATTCTAAAATGTCAGTAAAAATAAAAACTGTTAATAACTGTCGACAGAATTAATGGTAACACAAGATAAATTGTCAAGATTAGAAATATTTAAGACAAACGTTCAAAATGACATACAATAGTCACATGTCATATTAATGTATTATTACTAGCAGCAACTCTACATTGATGCACGTTATTTATTGTTGACAAATTCTCCAACATTATAAAAACATTTATCTAGTAACCACCCAATCAACGTTTTTTTAAAGAATGGTATGGTAGTGCTTTTGTATCGGATGGCAGCTTACTGTCATTCCTTATTGCCGTATACCAAACATTCGTTCCGTATATATAGGTAATTTATCTCTTGACGGCCTGGAGGTAACGATTTTTGAATGTTTAAGGAACTACTGAGGTTGTTGTCTAGCAAACAAACATATGTTCCTAATGTATGTGCATAGTTATGTTAACAATTTTAAATTTTGCTTCCTAATATTGCTTTTATATACCTTTTTGCGTTTTAAAACCTCTATTGATGTCAACGGAGTTACTCTACAATATTCTGTTAGTGATTTTTCTAATGAACCCCGTTTGTCTTATTAATTTCAAAGCATAGACCAAAAGATCTAGTTTGTTGCAAATGTTATTTATTTTAGTTTCCAAATTATATGTTTGTCAATTATGATTCCAAGATATACAGTAGTTTCCACTCGTAAGTTTAATTTTTTTTAATTGTAGTGAACTCTACAACATTGTTTTTTTTTTGAATTTATGTTTTTATTATTATGTGTCAACCACTTGATCAATGCTTTAAAATTTTCGTTAATTTTATTTGCAAAGTCTTTTTCACTGTCATATATTATAATTAGAGTAGTGTCATCAGCAAAAAAAAATGGAGTTTTCGTCAGTAGCAGTTAAAAGGTCATTAATGTAAGCCAAAAATAGCAGTGGACCTAATATAGTACCTTGCGGCACACCACATTTGTTAAATTTATATGTTGAGTAGTCTTTCTTAATTGGTTGTTCATTTATCATTGAGATTTGCCTAACTTTCGTTTTGTTAATTAGTCAGATAGCCAGTCCTCTGACGCCATATATCCCTAACTTATGAAGAAGTTAATTGTGTACGACAAAATCAAAAGCTTTAGTCATATCAAGTAGAATGGCGTTAGTAGGTTTCCTGTTATTACAGCTTTAGGTAAAACCCGCAAGTGTTGGAGAGCTGTTGTGGAGTAGTAGAAAGTCAACTAATGGCATTTAAAAATAATAAAACGGGATTTACCCAGTCGTTATTTGGCAAAATACCTTTTTCCCGACGTTTCGGCTGGGTCCACTGATTGCCAATATTACCGTAGATTGGTACGACGACGCGCTTAATCCCGTTTTATTTTTAAATAAGTAATGGAACGCGTAAATTTAAAAACTTATGGTGGCATTCAGTTATCGTGAGAACTATTTATTTGGAATGCAATGGATTGTTTCCTTTCTTTACTGCAGTACTGAATGTAAAGTACCAAATAATTTCAGGAATAGTGCCTATTTGGTAAAGTTTGTCAATATAATGTATCTAACTGGGGACAAACGGCTACATGGCCGTGCTGGCGCATGAGGCGTATCGTTAACAAAGGAACATCAGTCAAGTCACCGAAACCCATAAGTCTTACGTAATAGTCGCTCTGTCTTGTAAGATAACATGAAGGGTAATGTCAAACAGCGTTGAAATAAAACTTTCTTAATCTCTTACAGTTATGCTACATTTGTATCCACGTCTAGGTTATTAAACTTAGCACGTAAAACTAGGAATCCTATAACTCTGGCTCATGAATGCAGCTGTTTGGACACACCTCTGTTGCTAAGGGATAGAGACAAGAACAACATAAAATGAGCGTCCAATACAGATAATCAGATAATATTAAAATATTGCCTCAGTTAGCAGGCACTAGCTGCTGTGCAGAGGGCGCAGGTTCGATTCCCGCACAGGAAAAACATGTATGTGATTAAAAATGTATTTGTCTTGAATTTGAGGGTTTTTTATGTATAATATGTATGTATGCACCAAAAAAGTATAAAAAATGGTTTTTATCAATTTTCTTGCATAGTATTTATATTTTTAAAAGCCTAATAATGAATTTTGCTAAAAGCTCGAGCCGGCCTAAATTTGGTTATCCTTTATTATACTAATGAAATCTATTTGTGTCGTAAGTGTAAGTTATTAAGTTTTAAGAAGTTTCGTCATTAGATATCAAAATTATATAGCTTTACAAAACAAAGTTGAGGTAACTTACCATAAAATCATGTAACACCCAAATATCGAACTTTTATAAGACACTAACTTTGTAAATATAGAGTGACAAGTAAAAATGTCTATCTAGTGTCTAATAAAGTGACTAGTTAGTCACTTACATAGACGACTAAATTTTCTAAACATCTCATGATAGCTTTATAAAGTCAAAGGAACATTGAAGCGTATTTAATCACTTATTTATGTGTAAAATAAAACTCTTTTTAATATACATTTTGTTCCATGAAGCTATCTTTACTAGTTTATAAAATATCGCCGTCGAAGGAGTGACTAGTTATTTTTGCTCGCCAGTGTATCACTATCTGTGACCTAGTGCTTTAGAAACGTCAGTAGGGCTTCCAGCTAGTAAAGTTTGGGGGTTGTAACAAAATAGAGGTACTAAGCTAAAATCATATATTTTATAACGTGTCAGTTATTTCGAACATTACAGACTAATAGCTATTTTTATTTTAAATTTATGCAATTTCTCTTTAAAATTATACTTTTACACAATTTCCCTATGATTTTAGGCGTTTTATTTTTCGCAATATACTTACATCTGGGGAAGAAGAACCCAACAGCTGATTGCAGGGTTGTCACATCTTTTGTTTAAAAAAAAAACATATGTTTGTTTTTAGTTTGGAATTTAAATCTGTCCTTGTGTTAAATGTCCACATATTCATAAACCTTACTAGGGATTTCCGCTTGATACTCCTCTTTTTAAATCCATTATTATTCATAGCTGTATTCAGGGAAGATTCTAATTATATAAAATATTTTTTTGCCTTCTGTTATCCGCAGTAAGTGAAAATCTGATCTTATTTATACCAGTAACAGCTGCAGAGCGGCAGCAGTCCGCTGGCTACTCGCCAGAAGCAGAACATATTACCTTCAGTTGACGCGGGGTTCATAGACATTAGACATGTAAACATCAACTCTTAATTAAAAAATTAAATGTGAAATTCATTGAAGTAGGTACTTTTATGGTAAGACTCCTGGCAATAAAAAAAAAAACACCCTGATTCAAGACAAATACAAATTGTCCATTTTGGGGATTGAACCCTTATTTTTACAACGTACCTGTCAAACCCCAGATATATAGTCTAAAAAAGACTGTTCAAATTATAGGGTAATTATGTTAAAGTATTATTTTAAAGAGGAATTGCACAAATTCAAGAGAAAAATGGCTAGTCGTTTGTAATGTCTGAAATAACTGACACATTAGAATATAAGAAAAGAAGAAATATTAGAAAAGTCAAGCATACGATTACTAGTAATTTTATTTATAATTAATATAGAGCCACAGAGCCATAGCGACAATCCTTTAGCGTTAGAGATTTTAAAAAAATAAAATTATTTTTCATAAATACACTGGGAATATAAAAGAATAATAAGTGTGGCCGGCTGCTGTGCTGGTGTTGATTCGATTTCCGCACTGAACAAACATTTATGTGATAAACATTTGTGTTACAACAAAAAAAGTAATATTTATGTATTTGTATCCGTTGTAACACAAGCTTTGCTTACTAAATGGGCCAAACGGCGCTTTGTGTAATGTCCAAAAATATTTATTTAATTAATTTGACATACCATTTTACATACCATATAAAATTTAGCAACTGTTACTAACATAGCTTTTTAAATAAGGACCTGTCACACAAAGCTCCCGCGGGAATAATTATAACCGAGCTTAAACGAACTATAGCTTGCTATAGCAAACTTCAGCAGTATAATTGTGGAGTTCTACGCCGATAACCGAATTTAGGGCGGGCGGAGCAAAATCTAGTATTTAAAATAAATCTCATAAAAAGAAAACAATACAAAAATCTTAACGTAATCGTTTTGTCAAAATAAGCGAGACTCAAATTAAGAATAATAAACTCACTCTCGCCGCTCTTTTGTTATAATTCCAGAGATTAATTAAAAACGTTTACGGTATTTTAGGAAAAATCTTGTGTTTCGCTTAAAAAAGTTTGCGACCTGACATTGTTTCAGCTCTTGAAAATTAATTAAACCTTTTTAAAATAATCTATTACGCATTTTTCAGACCTAATATTAACACCCAATAATTCCTGAATGTAGTATTTAAATTCGTATTCTTCAGCACAAGCAGACTATGAAAATAACATAGACAATGCAGAAGTAATTTTTAAACGTTATGTTCTTTTAGACTTCCAATGCAATAAAAACTGCATATTCACTTGATCTAATCTATAATCGATAAATAATTAAAAGGTTTTAATTACCTACGTGAACAAAAATCGTGCAAGCCAAACACTTATCATGAACTAAAGAATGTTCCACGAGAAGGGAAAACAAACAATTACAAGCGGAGCGGCTGATAAAAGTAAAAGCAATTAAGTCAAAGGGTTTTGTGTCAAGTACAACAAAACTTTGTGTTTAAATTGTTTACATATATAACATTGATTTTTTAAAAGTTCCCACTACTTATAATAATTGATTAAAACGAGACCTAAAAGTACTCATAATATTCATTCTTACCGTGCATTAGAAGATCCAATAGATCTCGCATTTTTGTTTAGAACATTTTTGATGTTTTTTTATCGAATCTGAGAACGGAACTGCATACATACAAATTAATCTATATTATATCGATACATGCAAGAAAATACTAATTTTTAGGGTTTTTTCATAAAATCATACTTATTTAAAGGGAACAATCCGTACAGGATCTCGTTCCGTCATATTTAGACAAACGGTAACTAGATCTTTTAAGTCTCGTAACGCACCAAGTAGAAGGTACCACAAAAATGCCCACGTAGTGAACGTGTTAACTTGCGTTTGGCTACACATTTTGTGGTTGGCAGTATTTTGATCTTTTAGTAACCTATTTCTTCTATTGAGAATAATATTAAGTATCAAGAACTATTAGGAATATTAATAATTTATTCTACAAAAAAAAACACAAATCACAATCAATTTTCAAAAAAACGTATTCCCCTGTTTCCTCCTTGGATTTTGGTATAAGAGCTATAATTTGTTCATATATCATCATATATAAATTAATCAAATGAAATTACTATGTCTGTGTTTATGTTTTCCGTTCCGTTCCAGCGTCTAACCAGCCAGCGTTCCACTGCAAGGATTCAAGAAACGAGTCACATAGGATAAAACGGTCAATTGCGGGGTTCTGTAGGTTGCTCAAAACTGCGGGCTGGAACAGCGCAAGCGTTAAAAAAGGTGGTAATTGAAGAAACGGAGGGTCCTAAACCACTGGAAGGTATACGGCGTTTCCAGTCCGCAACAGTTGAGTGATTCTAATAGTGTCCCGTCCATCTCACGATATTCCGATGTGTGCCTATTACCTCTGCCCAAGATATCTGTATTCATGGTTTCCTTTTTTTATCCAGGACACTTTAAAAGTTTAACAAATTCCCCCTTTTTAGGCATTTTAACTGCACAATAAAGTTCCATTATGTTTGGTAGGCATTTGGAAAAGAATATTTTGGGATGGGGGATACAATAACCCGATTTTTATGACTAGATAGAATCTGCCCGAGGTGCAGTTGTCTCTTTTGCACATTGGTGTCTTGGCCCTAGTCCGTTTTTAAATACCGATTTTTGTATTAGTTTATTTGAGATATTTTCTCTTGAAACGTTTTTTTCCATTACCCTTTTTAATCTTCATAGATACGTAACAGTACGTAACACGTAACAGTACGTAACACGAAAGGAAATGTGTCGACAATATTGCTAAGTGCTTCACATTAACTAACATTACGATATTGTTTGTTTACTTCGAATACGGGCTTTATGAGGCGAAAATACGTTTTCATTATTTAACATGTGTTTTTATGTTTTGTTTTGAAATTTTTATAGAGGGTAAGAAGAGAGGGTAAAACAGAACGTTACTTCACAGCTTAATAAATTTAAAGCTTAGATCCATGGTAATGTTATTAAGGGGTAAAATTTGATATGTATATGGTTGTATGTTTGTCAGTTTAGACGTAGGAGGTAATCTTCAAAACCACTGATCCGATTTCAAAAAACCTTTCACCAAAAATAATAATGGACTTTATCGGCTCTATTTTGTCAAGTCGGATGAAAGCTGCACTTTTCTTCAACGTGCAAAGAAGCAACGCTATGATCTTACTTGTGGTGCAAGAATAACTGTAGGTACAGAAAATGCTATAGAATAGTTTTAATACTGTTCAAAAGTTCCCACAGGAATATTTTTTCTGCAGGACACTGTTCCTAACGTCGTATTTTCTGCATAGATATAGCTGTAGGGACCAAGATAAACAAAGAAAACTTTTATCCCGATGAAGAGTTCCCACGGGAATAGGTTTTTCATTTTGGGATCGCCTAGAACATAATATACATGCGGGACGTTCCAGAAATCACAAACGATCAACCACGGTCAAAATCTTAAGTAAAAACTAACTATCTCTATTTCACTCTTTTCGCAATATCCTAGTCGAAGTGGAGCTAATAATTCGCAAACACACACCTTTTTGAACAAAGCGAATTTAAAAAATGTGCTTTTACAAAAATTTTAAAAATTATGAGTCCTTTTTTAATTGTGTGTAAGTAAAGTTTTGTTTTCGTTCCATATAACAATTAATACTTTTTGGGACACATAAAATTTCACTCAATTATTGGAATTCCACTAGACGCATAGCGCAGTTTCATTCAGTTTTATTCCAATAAAACTTTAAATACCAGAAGATAAGAAAAACATACGGGTGGATATTAATATGGTTGTGAAATATCAGCACGAATATCTTTCTTGCCAGCCTTCATACGTCCCCACTGTTGGGGCATGGCCTACCCTCATAAGAGAGGGTGATTTGGGACTTAATTAACCTCAAAAAAATTATGGAATTCTGTACAAACTTCCAACCCCTATTTTACCTCTATGAATGAATTTTGCTAAATCCTCTCTAAGTGAAGCCCTACGTCACATGGATGGAAAAATTTTAGATTCTAGACCCAACAGTTTGGGCTGTGCGTCGCTATATCATTGAATCAGTCAGTCAGTTTCTTCATAGATTATGACTATTACTCTAGTACTTCTTTGGGGCTCTTTCTTTCCACCTATACTACTGTACATCTCTGCTCCCATTCTTTTGATCCAGGTGAGGTGAAAAGAGTTTTTAGACCGTTCACTTTGAAGGAAACTGAATTTAGGAACAGATCGGGTGTACCAATCATATTGACCATTTTAACAATTAGGTCCGGTTTAAAAAGTAAAAATAACGTTATGATTATGAGATCCCCAAAGAAGTCCTAAACCCCAAAAATATATTTGCCTACATTTTAGAGTTTCGTACCCAAAGAGAGATAACCGAGCCCTATTTCTAAGCCTGTATGTCTGTTTTTCTGTCATTTAAGGGGACTATCTTTTGGACCCAAGTAGGCAGAAACCTGAAATTTTCGCAGAATATGTTTTATGATGGCACATTACCTAACCAATAATAAAAAAAATTAAAAGTAAAAATGTATGGAGGGTCTCCATACAAGTAACACGGTTTAGTTGTTTTTGCCCTATTGTAAAAATACTATACATGCAAGCTTGAAACTTGCAGTGCTTATTGTCTGAGCTCTAAAATATAACAACCATTATCCTTCCTTATCAGTCTCATACGACCCCACCGCTGGGGCACGGCCTACCCTTAGCAAGGGCCATTTGGGCCATAGTGCACACGCGGGCCCAGTGTGGATTCACATACGTCTTTATTTTACGATGTATGCAGGTTCCTTCACGATGTTTTTCTTCACCGAAAAGCTGATGGTGTGAATAATCAATGTACTTAAGAAATTGAGAAAAAGACTCATTGGCACACGCTGGTCTCGAACCGCCGCCACTCAGGACGCAAAATGTAATAATAGAAAACGGCCAAGAGTGAATCATAAATTTCTGTATCAGCGCAATCTAGCGTAAATATCCTAGATTATTAAAAGAAACAGTAACACAATTGTTTGCTTAAAACTATATTGAAAGTTAAGCATCTTTGGGCTTGGTCATTCATTAGATGGGAGACCACTTAGAGGCATATTTTTGATTCTGTTGGCTTCGTAAATTACGTAAATGGTGTTACGGAATCCACGGTGCGCGTGTCCTACTCAAACTGACTGATTTTTTTAGTGCTGATTTGTCTATTTTTGTAATTATTCCTTTGCAACACTGGCTTCTGAATAATATGCGGACGTACCACGTTGTACAGTGTAACAAACTTTTCTGACCTTCTAACCTTGGGTGTTTGTTCGCTAGTGTCGTTGTAAGTTCACACTATTTCAATATAGGGACTGATGTTTTGATTTTTGATTACCGAGTCAGAAAAGTTTGTTGCGCTATACATAAACTATAGGCGGAGTTGGACTGACAAAGCTGTCAACACTAAGTTACAAACATAAATTTGTAGGTGAACTTATGACCCGTATGTTTTACTTTCGTTGCGGCAGTCTCTCACTTCCGCCAGTAAATTGACGTTGAAATACAAAGGACAGAAAATTATTTACTTGTTAAATAATTTAATTGAATTGAACTCCATTCCATTAACAGGGGTTAATCAATGTCACCACCTATTGAGGTCATGTGGGAATCAGTTTCAGATGAAAATTCGTTAATTGTATGAGTAATTAATATTATTTTCGGTAAACTAGATTGATGTTTTTGTTTTTGATATATTTTCTCTTCGTCTTAAGGCCATTTCTGCGGTCCACTAGCGCCGCCATGGGATAGCTCGTATTTACTATTCGTAGAAATAGTATTTCAAAAAATTGATTGAACGAAAAATAAAACTAATCATAAGCTATGTTAAGAACGATTAGTAATGTTTCTAGAATGAATACGCAAGGTGTAGATCAGTGATATCTATATAATAACAAAACCAATACAAAACGTTCTAAAAATAGCTCATAGCTAGTTTCAAATTTCGTTTCATCAAATTTTTGAAATACGCCTTCTACGAACAGTAAATAAAAAATATCCAATGGTATCGCTAGAGGACCGCAGGGATGGCTTTAACACTTTCAGATTTTATGTAGTCGGGTTTTTTTTAATGAATATTTTTACCCTATAGTTTACCTATATCTTACTTAGTTCACTCGAGAAATGTTACGTCCTTTTCTTTTCTAATTTTTCTTTCCCAACTGTTATTTCTTTTTTAGGAGATGTTCATTACTAAATATATCTTTAATGGAATTAGAGCAACGTGTGAAAAAAAGACAATTTTCCTTTGAAGAGGAAATATTTCAAACTGTTGTACTTCAGGGTTCTCACAGCGTCAAAGGAGGTAAATCTACAGAAAAACTTTTCACTGTTTCCTTTGAGACACGCTTTGTAATGTTTCATGTTCTTTGGAAGATTATTTTGGTTCTTGATAATGATTATATAAGATATTATTTTTAATTTAATTATTATTTTATCCAGATATTATGACACTTGTTGTTACCTTAATATACATTTTATGGTAAATAATTTATTAAGTTATGAATTAGAAAAACTTTTTTAAACTTTTACTCTAACAGAGTTTCATGTAAAATTAAGACTTTCAAATAAAACATTTTATTAAACCTTCAAAGCTATTTTTAAAACATTCCTGCACATTACACACAGTGCCATCTGGTACCACACTAAATTAATCTTTTGTTGCATTTTTTAGTCATTTTAAATATTGATCGGTCTTATGTACGCAAAAACTAATTTTTTTTGTGACTACCGTGATTACGAGGAGGTACAATCCTCATCAAATCTTCGGCATGCAAAAAAGAATAGAAGGCTTACAACTGATGTTAGTTTCAATCGTAAAATCCTACGGCTACTAAATTGGTACTCTTGAACGTTGTTGTTGTCACGTTGAGCTAAGGTGACATATTAAATAATAAAAAAAAATTAATTTAGAAAGAAATAATTATATTAATAAAGGTAAGTGGAGGTAAGTAATAATGACTATATCGAATTAGAAGGGTCGGGGTTCTTTACTCTGACTACCAATGGTCTTCGAATTGCATCGCGGATTGTCTACTTAAGCGTAGAATGATAGGCTTCCCTGCGGGTCGAAGTTCACCAAGGCGGCGGCAGCAGGGTAAGATAGAAGTCGCCTGCCGGTAGACTGCAGGCGTCAAGAGGGAGTTCTAGTGGTTGTATTCACCGGCTTCGTTAGAAGTGTTGAAAAAACCCTGGAATCAGTTTTTTGGCCATTTAGTCCAATGTCCAGTTTTTCACCATGACTGCAACATGATGATCCTTTCGACTAAAAGCAGGAATGAAGCGTCTACTTGCAGAAGCTAGACTTTGTGCTCTAATTAGTGATCGAGATGAGGCAGTCAAGGTTTATGGCAAACAAGCAGAAGGACTACAGAAGAAGTTTCAAGAAGTTATAGATTAATCTTAATTTAGCTAATAGCAATGCAAAACAAATAATGAAAATGATGATGAAAGATGAATTAAATACTTTTTACACTAAGTACTTTAATAACATAATAGTTTAAAAATCAAATCTACGTTTAAACTCACTTTTCTAAAGTATTTCGTGTCACTTTGCACGGTTAGAGGTCATGGCAATGCCATGTCAAAACAACACGAGGCTAGTCACATTTACAACTAACAAAATATAGCTAATCACACTTATAATATAATTAAACAACTTACCCTATAGTTTTGGGGTTTTTCACTAGTAATTATTTAGAACTACTTTAAGAAGAAATTTAGTATAAGGTAGAATATCTTATCTTTGATACAAAATGTAAGTCGCATATCTTGCCGATAGCTGGTAAGGTGTGAGTGTGGTCGAGGAAGCTAAATCGAGCGGCGCGAGCACGAAACTCGCCAAACCGGTTCAGAGGTAGCTGGCGATGACGATTAGGTGATTAGATATCTACTAATAGAATTTATTTATTTGTCCTTTATAAGTTTTGAAAGATTTATTCTATGTTTAATGTGTATTATTTATTTGTTAGTTAGTATTATTAAATTTATTTTTGTATTTTAGCATAAATTGTTATATTGTTTAGATATAGAAAATATAAACTAGATTTAAGTGTTAAGAACTAATTAGCTTAAGTTTTAATATGATTAAGGGTTTATAATTAAATTTATTAAGTTTTATTTTTATTAAATATTTTATTTACTCCGAAGTTTTAACGTAAGCGTTACATTGTAGCGCTCAATCGAGAACGGAATTTGGTGGCCAATTTTGGAGCTAAAATCTTATACAAATATTAAGAATCGGTACCCTTTGAGCCATCGGATCGAGAGTGAAATTAGGTATGATGATCTGTGAAAAGAAATGTCAAAATTCTATAAACAAAACAAAACTATCGTTTCGAAGATTTAACTTTCACTTTAATTTTTATTAGTTTCAGTATTGTTTTTATATTTTGTGATTTGTGATTTCGAAATGTGTGCAAACTCAATTTCAATCCAATCGCAATTTGGTTTAGGAGTACCGATGGAGATCGAGTTTAAGCTTGCCACGAAATTGGATTGAAACTAGATTGGGATTGAAACTGATATCAGTTGTAGGCCTCCAGTATCGCCTACTCATCGTCACCTTAAAAGGGCCCCCAACGCGAAAATGCATTTGCTTTATGGGCGTTAAGCTTAAATCGAAAATGTTAATCTCAAATAGAGCTCATTTTTCTGTAGCTAACATATTATAGATAGTTGAACAGTAAACTAGCTTTTGCCAGCGGCTTCGCCCGCCCTAAATTTGGTAGGCGTAGGATTCTTACGGCAACTCCTCAATTATAGAAAAACACTTAGAAGGTAAAAATATTTTTAGCCAACCTTAAAAGATATACATATGCTGTCGCGGACTTTTTCAATCTAAAGGGTAAAATTCTGTGATACATGATTTTTGCGAAACTTTAACCGTTTACACAGCGCACGGAGCTGAAGCTCTCAAAAGGAAAAAAAACTCCCGATTTTGAAACATTCTTCATTGGTGCTCCGCTCTTATTGGTCTTACCGTAATGATATATAGCCTACAGCCTTTCTCGGTAAATGGGCTATCTAACACTGAATTTTTTTTTTAAATCGGACCAATAGTTTCTAAGATTAGCGCGTTCAAACAAACAAACTCTTCAGCTTTATATATTAGTATAGATAACATTGCACGAAATAAGTTATGTTCCCGCTACGAGTTGATAATGAATAAAAAATAGAAAAACGAGAGGTTCGGCCGTTATTGTTTTAAAGCGATGTTTAAACAGATATCTTGAAACAAATACAGTAATTTGCTAGATAAAGAATGTAGAAAGCCATATTATTTTTTTTCAGTCTGAAACTTGCAATAGGACAGACAAATCGATTTTAAAAATTGGTCAAGTGCGAGTCGGACTCGCGCACAAAGGATGCTGTATCATTATCTATACAAACGGCAAAAAATCTCGTTTGTTGTATGGGACCCCCCTTTAAATATTTGTTTTATTTTAATTTAATTATTTATTTTTGAAGTGACTTTAAAACTATTATATATTCTGTGAATATTTTAAGCGACTACCTGTTGCCGTTATCAATAACGAGCAAAAAATCAAGTTTATTGCATGGGAGCCCCCTTAAATATCTATTTTATTCTATTTTTTATTATATTTTGTTATAGCGGCAACAGAAATACATCTTCGGTGAAAATTTAAACTGACGGAACTATGAGGAACTAGGTTCATGAGATACAGCCTGGTGACAGACGGACGGATGGACAGCGGAGTCTTAGTAATAAGGTTCCGCTTATTACCCTTTGGGTACAGAACCCTAAAAACGAGCAGAACCCATTCTAGTAGGGCGCAGCCTTAAGTTTAAAACGCAATAGGCCAAAGGAATCAATTTAAAAAACGAGCAGAAAACTGCACATTCGAGTAGGGCGTAGCCTTCAAACCCTATCATTACCTAAACTAAGTAAAGCTTGTACTATGGACTCCAAGTAACACGGATACAAAAACTCATATCTTTATTTGTAAATACATATCTTATTATTATACATACAAAATCCAAGACTCTAAATAAACACAAATGTTTATGACATAAAGTTTTGTTTTTTACGAGGTTTTTTTTCGAACCCGCGCCTTTAGTATTCACAGGCACACAACAACAGAGCCACTCGGATTAGTACATAGAAGCGGCGAATTACTACCCAAATTGAATTTATTTAATGAAGGCGTAGAACAATGGCTAGTTTAAAGTGTTACTTTTTGAATAGAAGGAATAGCGTAAACGATAAGTGTATGCATTTATTAAAGCCATAAAAATAGCTGTGGTAATACAGAGAAAATTACCAATTAGCCTGGGATTGGTAGTTCAAATTTAAACACCTAAGTTTTTGTGCTTTGAGTGGTCATAACTATTAACATAGCAAGTTACAGACATCAAGAAACAAATATAATAGATGCGAAAGTTCGTGAATGGATGTGTGTTAGTACTTTGTTACTCTTTTATGCCTATTTTTTTCAGAATTAGTGATCCGTGTGGTCACAAACATTAACATAATAATTTTTTGACATCCTACTAGTATAATAAAGTATATAAAGAAGGTATGTTTATTACTCCTTCATGTCACAACAGTTCGCTTAGAATTAGTGCTCTGTATGGTAACATGTATGAACCAAACAAAGTTACTGACATCCTACTGGTATGATAAATACGAAAGTTTATGTGTTAGTAGGTATTTTTATTACTCCTTCATGTCACAACAATTCGCTCAGAATCAGTTCTCTGTATGATATTATGTATGAACCCAACAAAGTTACTGATATCATACTAGTATAATAAATACGAAAGTTTATAAGTTGGTATGTGTTAGTAGGTATGTTTATTACTCCTTCATGTCACAACAATTCGCTCAGAATTAGTGCTCTGTATGGTAACATGTATGAACCCAACAAAGTTACTGATATCATACTAGTATAATAAATACGAAAGTTTATGAGTTGGTATGAGTTAGCAGGTATGTTTATTACTCCTTCATGTCACAACAATTCGCTCAGAATTATGGTAACATGCATGAACCTAACAAAGTATGAACCAAACAAAGTTACTGACATCCTACTAGTATAATAAATACGAAAGATTATGAGTTGGTATGAGTTAGTAGGTATGTTTATTACTCCTTCCTGTCACAACAATTCGCTCAAAATAAGTGCCCCACGTAATCACAACTACTAGCCTATCATATATGGACCTAAGTTATCAAAAAAAGCATTGTCTTATATATTATAATTTTTCAAACTTTGTAATCAAAACATTTTTTTTTTGTTTGTCTGTATGTTTGCACGCGTATAGATACAATAACTATTGCACGAATTTGTATGCGGTTTTTACGGCTGTACTGCTAAAGTCCTCTCACATGTTTCATCTTGAACGCCACCTCTAGAAGCAGAGTTTACCTTATAACCTTCCTAACAATCAAGGTTGTTCCTGTATCTTATGCCGATAGCCGAGCGCAGGCAGAGCTGAGGGCAAAATCTAGTAATTTAATAAAAGAAGAAAATGAAATTAATTTAATTTACGATTCTAAACCTACAAATATAACGTATAAGTAAACACTTTTTATTTCATTTGAGCCCTCAGTTATTTTAATTAAAAGAAAAACCGTTGTATTCTACACAAAAGGATTAAGTTTACTCCGAAGTCCAAAACTCTGATTTTTCTTCTGCGTTCCATTCGTTTTCATTTTTGAAAAGCTTTTTATAAATTGACATCTGTTGGTTTTATTTATTTTTTAAATTCTCATCTGTTACTATTAATAAATAGAATAATACTTTAAAATATGAAACTAATACAAAGTAAGAATTTTAAATATTTTAAGAATTTTTACACAAAGTGAAATTCAGTAAAATTCTATTAGGAGTGCGTGTAGATAAGTGAAAAAAAGACTACATTACTGCTGTTTATTGTAACGGCAACAGCTAACGCTAAAAAAACAGAAAACTATTGTTTATAAAAAAAACCGGTCAAGTGTGAATCAGACTCTCGTACCACCATTTACGTATTTACGAACACAAACAAAAACAAGGAAGTGGGTTCCCATCCAACGACCGACCAAGCTAGACGTTGCTTAACTTTGAATATCGTTTGCAACAAACAAATGTGTTTCTGTTTCTCTTAAGACGACGAAGACTCTTAATAAGTTTGAAATAAGTATTGTTTCTGCCACCACATAGCACGTAGAACTTATAAACGACTCCATCGTAATAGATAAGTGAAGCTGTTATTCAGGACAGTCACCCAGTAAAGTAGGTAAATTAACTAGGTAAATAACTAACTAGGTAAACCCAGTAAGTTTATTTCTGAAGAAGTATTTCTTTTTTTCAGATCTATTGGCATGTTGCATTTGTTTGTACCTTAGTCACTTTCGCGTCTCCACTGAAACAGTACAGGTCTCCTTTTGGATAAAGGAAGCTTGACCACAGTCTACCGCAGTGGTCTGATTAGCTAACTTTGCCAAGCTAGTGCCCACTCAAATTTAAGAGTGTTCAAGCGCCATGGGAGTAAGAGTGAATTTTTATATTGTGACAAATAAGGGTTTCTTTTTCACCTCTTGCAGTACGAAACCCTAAAAGACTAAAGGGTATTTTATACATTCCCGAAGCACATTTTACCGTAAATGTTTATTTTTACATAAATTCCACCCATTCGAACTATATATAAAAAAAAATATCGGATCCAAAACTATAACTCTTAGTTTGTACCAAATAGCCTGTTTTGCTCTTTGCTATAAACTTCTATTTGCGGTTCGGAGAAACTGTCGACATTGCCATATTTCTTACAAAAGTATCTCAATGAAAAAACCTCAAAGGAATATCTCAAAACAAAGATATGTACTCAAATATTCTCTTCGCATCAATTGTACTAAATCTACAAATAATTATTTTCTATCCTCCTTTGAGTTATGAGTTCCTAGGTCATGGGAATTGAATTTCCATAAACCTTTTAGGATAATAATCACAAAGCTCGATGTCCTTTTGTAAGGTATATCTAGGTATTGTGGGCTTTGTGTCGTCGAATACGGGGCTGTTGAGAGGAGGCGGATTCAGGAGATAATAAAGTAAAAACTACTTTTTATAACTTGCAAGTCCATATGGTGATGGAAGCACTTATTTATTGCAACACTTATAACAGAACAAACTGAGGAATTTACTATATTAACTATATCTATTATTTTAGATATTCCTATACCTTACTATATTCTATATGATGTTTACGGTTCTACATTTTAATCTATACTGTACCCTAATTTGTAGAATTAAACAAAAGATTCATACAGTTCTGATTCCGACATTATTGTCAAGAATAAAAGAGTAAACTTCAGTGGCCAGCTCTTTACAAAGCTTACGTTAGCTTTCGTTACAAATTAGAATGCCTACATGCATTTCTTATATTAGAGTGCGTGTGTGCACTTCGCGGGTGCGGTCTTTTGCCGACATCTTACAGTACCTATAGTGCTTATACAAAATCTGGACACGTTCTACAATACACCTTAATTATACTAATGAATAAAGAAAAAATAAATAAAATTTATGGACATTTACACAGCGCCGTCTGGCTCCAAAGTAAGGTAAGCAATCCTTGCTTTATGGATACCAGACATTTTTTTTTGTAAATACATACATAAATACACCCAGACTCAAGATAAACACGAATGTTTATATTATGACATAAATGTTTGTCCAATGCGGGTACCGAACCCACACCCTCTGCACAGCAGCTGGCCACACTACCAAACTAGGCTGCGAGGGAGAGTATTAATTATTACCAGGCATAACTGTCATTTAGTAAACAACTAACTATGCGCATATAAGAACACAAACACACAACACAGTTCGCTTATTAGACTACACAGTTCCCTGCCCAATCCTGACTCGCTTCTTAAAGTTCACCAGGAACTGGCAGTGGAGGTATATTATTCTGTCCCAGGTCTTAATTTTATCACTTACTATTTTAAAACAAAAACACACCACGGCTGATGTTGCCCAACTCTGCAAATCGTTTGTTTACAAAAGACAACAATTAATTGGTCTACGAACGCATTAACTAAAAAAAAACATAAAGCTAGGTGGACATAGCTCTTGCGTGATATATCAAATCTGCCTGAACATTACCACGCCTCTATTACGCAGGGGCAAGCCATGCCAAGCCAAGTTTCTTCGTTTGTCTCTTTCTTCTTTTGAAACTTGACACAGGGTTGAATAGACGGACAAGCGAGACAATTCAAGTCAGTAGAAACCATCTGGTTCTGAAATGATTGTGACATGTATTGTTTGTTTACTTAGGTTTTAATGAAAAAATGTGTACAATAAGTTGATGCTTATGACCTACATTGTGGATTGAATCGTTATTCAACACATTTTTTCATTAAAACGTAAAGTAAATTGACAATGCATGTCACAGTCATCTCAAATGGTTTTTACTGACTTGAATCGCCCCAAAGGACATATGGTACTTTAAATCTCAGAAAATTCATAAGTTACCGCAGGAATAACTATTGCTGAATTCCACGTGGATGAGTTCGTCACACATAAATCCCTAAAACATGGTTGAGCGAAGCGATGGCTGATTCATGTGTCATACTCGTGAACGGGTGTTGCCTGTGGAGGCTGGTCTGCTCTTGCAGACTTCTTGGTATTCTTAGTATTTAGTCTTACTTTTTTGTTTTGTTTATTAATACTGTAACACATTGATTATTTCTTAGTGATGAATACATAAACTGTCTTTTGTTTATATTAGATACTTTTTTATGTTGTGCTTGTGCTTTATATTTCATGTGTTTTTATGTTTGTAATGGAAAGTGTCCTTTTATGATAGGGAGGGCATTTTCCAATATTTTAATTGGATGCTGTAAAAGAAAGGGAGAAAAGAAATGCCCTTGCTGAGTTTCTTGCCGGTTCTTCTCAGTACTAGGTCTCCCGCCCTGTAGACTTACGAACCGATGGCGTAGTGACATTCATAAGTGCTCAATTATTGTAGCCTAATCTGAATAAAATTATATTGAATTGAATTGAATTGAATAGCTGTCCAAGCTTCCTTGCTATAATCGATGAGTCCCCGTTGTAATTCCATGCAAGTATCGAATTGCCCGGGACAAAAGCTAGTTCAACACAACCGGTAATGTTCCCTGACTGAGGTGCTTACTCGTAGATTGCTATTGTCTAGTAAATTATCGAGTTAAAGTATGTTCAAAAAGTAAAAAATCCTTTTTCAGTGTTGCTATATTTTGTACTGATTTTAAATTACCCACTTTTATGTCACTAGCTACACTAACCACTTCGGTCTCATAATGTCCGTGGCATTACAAATTTGAACATCATTATGTCAGGGTTATTGGCACGGAAAAGAGAATAATATCAACTAAAGCATCACTTTGGTAATTTTGTTTGGGCTATAACCTTAAGATCAAAATTAATTCTCTAAGTTTAATTTTAGAATTATTTTGGATTAAATTTTAATTCCTACACTTTCAGTAGCAATTTCGTTGCAAGACCACTGAAAAACTTAAACGTGATCTTATTAGAAGAGAAATTGTTTTACATTTATTAAATCAAAGCTTTAACCGCTTCCTGCCGATGTTGCCAGGTGAATAATTGGAAAGGATGGAAAATCTATTACCTATAATAAACCTTACATTTTATGTAAGTCTAGGCTTTTTGTTTTTACTCAAAGCTTTTACTCACAATTTGATTTTTCTTTTTCTCCGTTCCGTTCTTCTCATTTTTTTGGAAAGCTCTTCTGTTGCGCTCGGGTTCTGTAAAAATTTATGTAAATTGTAGTAAGTTGTAGTAAAATACCGACTGAACTATATGTTTAACCAAATTAATTTTTTACTTTATAAAACTTCACTTCACTTTCATGAAAGAAGCTGGTTGTCAGATTTTCCGATTTGATTTAACGTAATAGGAAATGGATCTGAACAAACTTGCTGATGATCATGCACCACTTCGTTGTTTGTAAACTAATTTTGACGATAGTTATTTAAATAGAATATTTCAATTACAGAGTAAGAGTTTAAATTATAATAACTCCTTAATTAACCCCTTAATTATACTAAAGAAGTTATCTGTAACAAAAGTTCTTTTCCGTGGGAACTTTTAAATTTACCGGGATAAAAAGTTGCCTATGTCCTATTCCAGGACCTAACCCATATGTTTGCCAAGTTTCATCCCGATCCGTCCAGTGGTTAAAGCGTGATTGAGTAACAAACATCTAAATATCCAAACACCCAAACAACCAAACTTTCACATTTATAATATTAGCGGGATTAAAATTAAATTAAACAGGTCTTACCACAATAAAAGGGTTTTATTTGGTTTCCGATATTTCAGCACAGGTTCATGTACCGTGGTTGCGGACGGACTAATCCCGTCACGTTTAATTTAATTATAATGTTACAAAACTACGAAAATACTAGTTTAAAAGCGTATAATAATAATATTATTAGTCCATTTACGTAACACCATCCGGTTCCAAACTAAGCAGAGCTAGACAACAATTAAAAATACATATATATACCTACATACATATTGTACATAGAAAACAAACCACCCACCCTCAAGACAAACACAGAATATGTTCTTTGCATAAATGTTTGTTCTGTGCAAGGATAGAACCCATGCCCCTCGGCAGGCAGGTAATTAGCCACCAAGCTACTGAAGTTGTCGTTCCTAAATGTAAAAAGAACCAGACACAATATATTGATCACTTAGCCTAAGTATTTTCTTTTTTTATTTTTAAATTAAAAGCCTTTTTATTATAATAAGAGAAACTTGTTAATTACCATTCGACGGCAAGAGGAAGAAAACAGTTATATCAATATTCTGTCTCCTTTAGTAGTTAGTTGGTTGTTGTATTTTAGCACGAATTCTTCATACAAAAACTTTAGCATTTTGAAATTGCTTGCTCAGTGTAGACTAAATAAAAGCAAAAGCTGAGTAAAAACTCCACTTCATGCATTTTATAAAACGACTATTTTTTGCCGCCGTATATCGTTGGCCCAGGCTTGACAGATTTATTTACTTTACCGCGCCGCGCGCGTGAGGCAACACAATCTGGATCCAATTCCACAAAATACTATTAAACTCATCTCTCAACTCAGTGACACTTGATCTATTGGTATTGAATTAGACAACAAAGCTGATAGCTAGTGGTTCACAACACTAGTGAACGTCTGTGTCTCTGTCTGCTAAAATATCAGTTTGTGTGCAAATATGGTGAGTAAATATATAAACTCATCAAAACACAATTGAAATAGCGGTAATAGAAGTAGAAAAAACAACGTCACCGGCAGATGGCTCTATATATCTAGAGAAATTAGAAGTTAAGTTTTTGCTGTAGCTAAAACATGTAAAAGTTCGCTTATTGTGTGCGCGTAGTTCATATTTTTGAACAGACAGCTGAAATCTATTCTTGATAGGATAGGTGCATCATTACCACCCGCGGGATCTATGAACGCACGCTTTGCTTTAACTAGACCAGCAAATTTCTTTTGCTGCGATTGCTGTGGAAGCTGCAGTTTCCTTACAGCTCTCCAAAGTGATACATGTGAGCAAGGCTGCTCATGGTTGCAGCCCAAGCCGAAGGCGAAGGCGTAATTCAGCCGAGTGTATATTAAGCACAGATCACGAGTGTCATGCGACTGTTTTCAACACACTTGAAATACAGTAAATACTTATATGAATGTTATAAAGTTGATATTTAATAGAATCTAAAAGTTTTAATATGTTTCTAACAAACACGTTTCAACAAGAACTCGCAGAACTTCATAGGCTTCCGTATTGCTAAACTTAAAAAAAAAACTGCAAAGAAAGAGGCACTTGTTCGGTAATTGTCATTACCGCACAAGTGTGTAATGCATGCATTTAAAATGCTGAAAACTGTGCAGCAAAGGCTGTTTTAAGGACAAGTGTGTTTTAACGTAATTAAATACACAAAACTTTAGGTCACTGACTATGTGCAAAGACAACATACTCGAATAATCTAATCAAATATTTATAAACCGCGACATGACACGTTTTGTAACGAAAAAATTTGTCAATCTTTGTCAAAACTTGTGCTCAGTTTCGACAAAGTGTAAGTGAATTACGTCTTACACATATCTATGTAATACGACAGTGTTATTTCACACGACACGTACGTCGTATTTTTTCTATTTCGTAACAGGAAAATAATTTTGGTAATTTTTCTCTTCAATCTTGACGCTTGGATTCGAAGTGATTTATTATTTTTCGATTGAAATATCATTTTTGTCGAAAAGCAATTTTGTGCTTCCGTGACGTTAACGTCATATTTTTCCAAAATGAAGTCGGTTATTCTTTCAGTGTTGTTATAAACAAAGTTTGAAACAGTTTTAATACATTTAGACGAGCAATTATTGTATACGTATGTACATATATTTATAATCTGAATCTCGGAAACGGCTCCAACGATTTAAATGAAATTTGGTATGCATGTTTCTCGGGCAATAAATTGATCTAGCTGGATTTCATTTTTAGTAAACGTCGTTTTATCCGTGTTTTCAGGCAATGATAAACTGAAAAATATGACTTTTCCTGTCATCTATTGGCGAATAGTAATACTATTATTTTCTCCGACACAGCAACACTAAAGCTTCTTGACAAAAGATGGCGGTGTTAAAAAAAAACTAGCAGAGCTTGGTCTTCCAGGTACTGTAGCTTAAATAAGGATACGCACAAACCGGAGACTAAATACTTTAAACTGTCTCGATAAAATCTATTTAACTATGTTCATTGTTAGATATAATTTAACTACATTTTAAATACATTCATCCTTCATTCATTCATTCTTAGCCTCTCGCTCTTTAACTATCGCCATTAAAGGACAACGGACGCACTTAGTAAAAAGTCTATCATTTTATACAATTAAGTCCGATTTAGCGAAGGTTTCTCAACACAGGACTATAACAACTTTTGCTACACAAGAAAATCAACCTGTGAAGTCGAAACTAAGGTGGAAAGTTAAATCTTAAGGATAAGGC
Source organism: Apoda limacodes (assembly GCA_946406115.1). Lineage (NCBI taxonomy): Eukaryota > Metazoa > Arthropoda > Insecta > Lepidoptera > Limacodidae > Apoda > Apoda limacodes. The sequence goes on along the minus strand of OX291564.1, from coordinate 15,607,291 downwards.
GCACAACACTGAATTCATTCGATCGATCAACAACGAGAGTTTCCCAGGTGTGCCTTAAAACTTGTTTGCTCTTTACTAACTCACTTTATTTCCTGAACATTTATTAAATTCGACGAAACTTGCTTAGTCAGAGATTTAGGACTTCCACTTGCTACGACCTTGGTATTCTTAGTTTTTTAATCACTAATATTTTCATTTTAAAGTATGAAAGTTAATATATAGAGTTATTTAGTCAATGTAAAGGAGTGCATGTATTAGTTTGTATATAACTATAAAGGGATACAGAAGTCCAAAATAGGTTCACCCCGTGCTATGGATCTCCTGGTCTCCTTCTTCTTGATTCCAAAACTGAAGTAAAAAAAAATAATAGAGAAATTGTAATAGTGTGTGTAAATTATATTATATATTTATAACTGCAAGTAAAAGTAGCATCAGAAACTTTGTCTTGTCTTAGTAGGTGTGTGTGTTTTTTTGTAAATAGAGTTTTTTTATATACCACTAAGGTGGCAATCAAGCTCACGGTCCGCCTGATGGTGAACGGTCACCGTAGCGAATGGACGCTTGCGACAGCAAGGGTATCACTCGCGTGTTGCCGACCCTTCAAGAATCTAATAACTTCTTTCTTGAAGAACCCCATACTGTAGTCCTTAGAGAAAAACTTGGCGGGGAGCTCATTCCACCCGACCAACCCGAGCGTTCGTGGGAAGTACGGACGTGCGCGACCATTTCGGTTCTAAAGTGTGAGAATGAATTTCACCTTGGCTTCACATTGTCTTGCAAATGATCTCGGAACTGAACATCGCTGGAAACGCCAACACCAAGGATCCTAATGCCCTTGGATATAGAGAGGCGAGTGTTCTTGAATTGTGGGATCGCAGTTAATGGGGTTTTCTTAGCGCTAAATGAGGTTTCCCGTCCCCAGTCAGAGACCTTGGACAGAATGGTCTCGATCTGAGACACAAGTTCTTCATGTTTTTCTTCCACATCGGAACGAGGGATGCTTTCACTACTCGAGTAATAAGCGTCTCCAGTACTGTAATAAGCGTCTCCAGTACTGTCATCTGCATAGCAATGTATGTTGTTGATGTCCAACATGTCATTGATATGCAGTAGAAACAGCGTAGGAGACAGCACAGAGCCTTGCGGGACACCAGCATTAATGTCCATGCTATCAGAGCAACTACCGTCAACTGCGGTTTGTATGCGTCTGCCAGACAAAAAGCTAGCAACGCATTTGCACAAACCCTCGGGCACTCCGTAAGATGGCAACTTCGATAGACTTGCCGGAAAACCCGGTGCCAGACCCGATCGAATGCCTTCGCTATGTCCAGGCTGCATGCAAGTGTTTCCCCTTGACGCTTAATGGCTAGTGCCCATCGGTGTGTGAGATAAAGTCGTATTGCAAGTTTCAAATTTTACTAGAAAATTACTTTACGTATTTTGTATTAGTTATTAGTTATCTGTGAAAACGTAGCTTTTAAAAAAATACTCCATAACGTCTCGTATCTCTATTTTTAATTTAAATCCATAACTAGTTATTCATTTGTAGTATGAATGGAGTTTATTAGTTAGAATGTAAGGTAACCATAAAGGTAGCAAATTATTGTTACTGATTATTCTCAACTATTGTAATATAATTTTAATTTACGCTAATCTGTCTTACGATTTGAATGATTTTTTGGTCACAGAAAAATGAACCCTATTTGTCATCAACGTCGTTGATTTCAACAAACCTGTTTGTTTATAAGAGGTCCTCTTAACCATATAATATTATATGCACTGTTTATTACTCCGGGCAATGTGTTATGAAGTTATAACATTTTAGTTGCTTCAGTAAGCTACTCATCAAATCCTGGGACTCTGACTGTCTTAACGAATGCAGTCCAAGGGAGTCAAGTCAATAAAAACTTAGGGTTGTCCCGCTTCTAAAATGACCCAGGGGTATATTTTGCTATTTTTCCATCTTATACTTTTTTAACGGTTATATTATCTGGAAACATATCCTAATGTCTACATAAAATACTATGTGAAATATTTTTTGCGCGTTCTAAATTCAGTTAAAAAACGGGTCAAGAGCGAGTCAGGTTATAACAATTAGGGTTTCGTACTAAGACAACAAACAGTATTTGTTGCCTGGAGGCTTTCTTTTTTAATTAAAAAAAAAGATATGAAAAAATAATACACTAATTTTAGATACTATATATAAATATTAATAATTAAAACTTGACTAAAAATTGTATGAACTATCCATAGGTACTTACATTATAAATGCGAAAGTAACTCTATCTGTCCGTCTGTTACCTCTTGACGCTTAAACCGCTCAACTGATTTAGATGAAATTCGGTATGGAGATAGTTTGAGTCCCAAAATAGAACATAGAATAATTTTTATCCCGAAAAATTCAAAAGTCCCCTTGGGAATAACCAGAACCAAGCCTATAGCTACAGCTATAGCTTGCTATAACGAACTTTATTAGTATAATAAAGGAGTTGACGTCAGAATTCTATACCAATTACCAAATTTAGGGCGAATGGAGCCGTTAAAGGAAAAGCTTCCTGACCTATCCTGACTTATGAACTGAATTTGGGGTATATTATTTTAATCCTGTTCTTAAATAAACCACTCACTTTTCTATATATGGTGGTTAACGACGAGGGATATAGATAAAGCCACCTTACATTAACTATATAAACTGCAAGAGAAACTGTCTTGTTGTTTGCCAGCTGTCACGCAGGACTAAAGTGGTAATCGAAAAGAGGTTTTACACCACATCATTATTAGGGTGTGTGTACTGACAAAAACACTTATAGTTTTCCCTATAACTATATTTATTTATTATTTAAACTTTATTACAAGCTTTTATTTAGTTTCACCTCTCCCGTTGTCTATAATCAAATCTTATAAGTAAAATTCTACCCACTTCCCGCTGTTTGATTAAGTTGAAATTTTGCATAGACACGTAAATCGGACGACAATGCAATATTATGATGTCAGAGCTGGTCTGAAGATGCAGCCGGAAGGTGGCTATATGACCTCTGTTACGAAACGACGCTACCCCATTGAATTTGGGCTTGATAATTTGTCTTGAAAGTGCTTTGGTCTTAAATGATAACCAGGTTTTATTTTGTGTTTATTTATTTATTATATTTATGTTATTTACTTGTTTATTACGTATATTATATATTGTGTGTATGTTTATTCTTATTACAACTTACCTCTTTCGTCACCGCACCACCTACTTCTCTTTGTATTTTCCTCTAACCAAAGGTTTGCCTGGTAAAGATCGCTTTTTAGCGATAAGGTTGCCTTTTTGTACTTTTTTTTTATTCTAGCTTTTTATTGTATTTCTTTATAAATTGTGCAATAAAGAAATTTCATTCATTCATTCATTCAGGGTCTGATGAACCTAAATTTACCTAATTCGTTCAACCTTCAAATGTTTAACAGACAACAAAGTCAGTAACTGTCAATAACTGTTGTGTGACAAGATTTTTGGGAGATAACCTTCCCTTGCACAGATATTTGTATTAGTAAACATACTATATGTGTCAGGTATCTGATGGCAAAACTATTATGTCGAAGATTATGGTCTAAGAAGTGTGTTTCGGGTAAGTATTTATATAATAATATGTCGCAGATACAATAAGTACACAGGTCTCTTTCAACACACTTAACACTTTACACAAACACACTTAACACACACAAACACCACACACCCATAAAACTACAATTATACCTAAGACATACATACCTACAAATGTAATAATAGGGTCACTGGTAACACGTGACATAACTGTAGGAATATTCTTTTTAATTTAAGTTAATAGGAATTCTATAACTGGCTGTACAATCTTCTATTTTTAACAATCAAATGTAGTTTTTAAGATTCGCTGTGTGAATTCAATAAATAAATAATATATTATAGAGGTAAAATCTGTCTGTGTGTAGGGATAGTGGTAGTATTTATTAATAGAAAACTACCTAACTTCTTCTAAGTAACAAAGGCTTTGTTTTGATTAGAATAACTTTTAAGTTTGAATCAAGTCGAAGGAGAAATGGCACTTATCCTTTACGTTGCAATAATGCCACGAGGTTACCTAATTTATGGTGCATCCCAATCTAGAATTACTACGGGAACTTTTTTTCCCGAGGCCATATTCTTCATACATCGTAACTATGCGTGAACCTGAATGAACCTGATTTTTGCCGGAGAGACAGTAGTGGGCAGAGAAGAGAGACAGTAGTGGGCAGAGAAGAGAGACAGTAGTGGGCAGAGAAGAGAGACATTAGTGGGCAGAGAAGAGAGACAGTAGTGGGCAGAGAAGAGATACAGTAGTGGGTAGAGAAGAGAGACAGTAGTGGGCATAGAAGAGATACAGTAGTGGGTAGAGAAGAGAGAAAGTAGTGGGCAGAGAAGGACAGTTTCTAAGAGAACGAGCTTTTTTGCGAGCAAAACCTCGAAAATATCTTTAAGAGTAATAAATATTTTGCCAAGATATGAGTACTAGGCTAAAGTGATTTAAAAGGGCGATATAGGCAAGAAAGCTAATTTCTTTAATTCTAACGTTGTGTATGTAAATGCACTATAAATCATTAGATAATGTCATATACATTAGTATGAGATATATATATGTTATATACTTCTTAAGTAATTTATACCGTAATGACGCCTTGAAACTTTTAATTTTTTGTATGGAATTAAAGGTTATTCCCGTTTTGTAGTCACATTTTTTGATTTTTTGCTACAAATTAGAGTCAATGCACTAGATAACAAGCTATTCTAATTATTTAACAACTTTTATTCCAAGCAAATGCAAAACACGCTTTAAAAATTTGCACAAGTGTTGAAACAATGGTCACTTCCTGATTGTTTATTGCATTATATACAATAAATGAAAATCATTCAATGAGGTAATGCACTAGACAAAAGCAAGTTTTATAACATATATTTTTTTCAATCTTCTAGATGCTATAGTTTAGCCACAAAATTTGCACAAAAACTGCGTATTTTCGCGGTCTAGCCTATACCACAGCCTTAAAGGATAAAGAGCGTTTTAGGGCTTAAAATATTTTTATGCTTAAAGCTGTTAGGTACTAAAAGTTTTACTGTTATAAATACCAAGGTAACCTTTCTACACAATTAATCTTCATCGTAACCTTGTTTTTTTTTTAATGATGGGGCAGGGCCTATTTATGATAGCTTTTATAATAAGATCTTCGAAAGATAGTGAAAGTTACTGTAAGGTACAGAGCAACATCAAGCGAAGACCAAGGTTGAGGGCTGACTATTTATTTGTTTCAATTAGTAACTACATTCAATAGTATACACACATAGATGTACAACTAGCTCTTTATTCTAAATGCTTACATACTGCCTAGCCGTTACCTTCAGAGATTATTATTTATTTTAAAACCGAAATAATAATAATAATTCTAATAATAATATTGTTTATTGTTCTCTGCTTATGCAATTATGAACAGCGTTCAGAATTCAAAAATAAAACATAGCTGAAATAAAGTAAACAAATTAGTCAACTACGATAAAATAAAACTTTTAAGGCTACGCCCTACCTATATTATTATGTACAGTTTTCTGCGCGTTTTTAAAATTAATTCTACTGTCCTATTGCTAGCTTAACTACCTTGGATGGGTTTTGTACCACCATATTTTTTACGAACACGAGTGCTTACGAAAACGTGTGTCTTTTACTGAACACAGAAACGGTATAACGCTGTCAGGCCAGGTAGTATTAAAAAAAATATTAACTACTGAGTTTCTTGCCAGCTCATCTCAGTTGTAAAATCATTCTTACCTGTCTTTTAAAAATAATAGTCAAATGACAATTCAAAAGTGCTATTTAGAAGTAAACTTAAATAAAAACACTTTAAATTTTAGTTTGGATCTGAAAAACATCAATAAAGTATGTAGACTTATTCAAAGCGAGCTTATAAAGCGGTTGTATATTTCACGAAAGCGAATAGAAAACAAAGCTCAGGCGCTCTGCTTTCAGCTTGCCAAGTCCTTGGTGAGGTAACTTACAGTACTCGTATCTAGAGAACTGTTGTTACTTTACGGTATCAACGTACTGTATTCGCTGTATTTTTCTTGCACTTTTTTTATTTAGAATATATAAATATAATAATAGTAAATATAATAATACTTTACTTATATTTATAAATTTATAATCAAATTATGTAATTTAGTGGAGAGTCATGTTATTGAGTTTTTTGATTAATTTGTTAAGTTTAGCTTTATATTACTTTACTTAATTAATCCATCCATGTATTTTATATTTTTTTAAACAACTTAGGGTCGAACAAGCACACGACTTGATGTTAAGCGATCACGGTTGCTTATGGACGCTTGCATCACCAGGGGCCTTATCCACGAGTTACTGACGCTTTAAAAATCTAATAACTTCCCTCTTATAGAACCCTATTCTGTAGTCCGCGGAGAAAACCTTGGCAAGGAGCGCGTTCGCGGGTGGGAAAACCCACTGTGCGTGACTATTTAGGTTATAATGTATGAGGATAAACTTACAAAAAGAAAGTGTTAAATAAATGAATTATAAAAAGACCTAGAGCAAATAACAAAATGCGTCAACGACTTTTGATTCAAACACTTGCAAAAATATATAAAATGTGCTATAAACTATTTTATTAATGTCAAAGCAAATATTTATTTATATAAAAATCTATTTGTTTGTTATTGCGTTACGTCGCTACGGAGCTAGCAATGGAGCTGATGTTTGGTAAGAGAGGAGATTGTTGAGAGGACGGAAAAGGCCATAACAGCTATATATAGCAAACTTCACTGTATATAAAATATTAATATAAATATTTTGGACATAACACACAGCGCCGTCTAGCGCCAAAGTAAGCAAAGCTTGTGTTACGGGTACCAGACAACGGATATAAATACATATATATTACTTTTTTTTTTGTAAATGCATACACATCATTCATAAGTACACCCAGACTCAAGACAAACATAAATGTTTAACACATAAATGTTTGTCCAGTGCGGGAATCGAACCCACACCCTCTGCACGGCAGTCCATTACACTACCAACTAGGCTACGAGGGAGTCAGAGTATAATTAAAGAGTTGCTGTAGCAATCCCACACCGATAACTAAATTAAGCGCGGGTGGAGATGTGTACAAACGCTAGTTATCTATAAACAGATTTAACAAAACAATGCGTTACTCAAAGGAAAGGGAAAAAAAAAGCTTGAACAAATTAGGTAAATCTACAACACCTTTGACGTCAAAATAACGTAAGCACCAGTACTTGAAATATTTCATCTTCAAAGAGAAATTGTCTGTTTTATTTAGACAGTTCTCTAATTCCTTTGGGGATATCTTTTGTGATGAACAACTCGTCGAAAATAAGTAAGCAGTTATGTTGTAGGAAAATATTGCGTTTTTAATGTATTTAGAACGGAGGAAAGTATAAAAAGAGATGGGAAAAAACTCTTTGTGTTTGCAAAAGTTAATCAGTGTGTCAAATGTTAATCAGTGTGTCAAATGTTAATCAGTGTGTCAAATGTAAATCAGTGTGTAATCGTCATCAACATATCTGTGCTGGCAATAGACGTCCATTGCTGAACATACGCCTCAACTAACTGTCTACAAAAACAAAAATGGTAAAGCGAAAAAGTGAACGTAATTTGTTTAAAAACATAAAGTATATACCTACATATAATAACTTTGATCTCAAATGAATGTGCAGTTTATTTTTGTACTAGCTTTTTGCCCGCGCTGATTTTGGTTATCGGCGTGGGATTCCTGTAAATTTAGTAAGGAATGATAAAGAAGGTATGAAGTAAAAAAATTTGCTGTAGCATGCATATGCAACTATAGTTAGTCTACGTGAAACTCGTTTTATTAGGTTTATTAAATTTTATTCCTCCTTTCACTCCTTATCCGTCTCTTTAACTTTTTAAGTGCGACATTTCGGCCTCCACTGAGGGTAGTTCTGTTGCTACGCAAAAGACATACACACAAACAAACAAACTCATATTCGCATTACCCAATATTAGTACGGGTGGGATATAACTACCATCTTTAAACTATTAAACTTTTATTTTATCCACAAATTATTTTTAAATAAGAATTCATTTTGCCAAATAAAATAAATACACTTTATTTAGTTGGGAACATAAGTCTGTAATTCAATAACTTTTTAAAAATCCCATTTTGAGCTTATTAAGTAACATTTGTTTACCTCCAATTACTTATGGTACAGATCTCAATTCCATTAAACGTTTTAACAAGTGAATATTTTATGAATTTCAACATCAATTTGCTGGCGGAAATGAGAGACTGCCACAAAGATGATAAAACACACGGTTGCTAATTTATAAATTATTCGGCTGTGTTTCTTAATAATAGTCTTTGGCCTTATATAAATTAGCGGTCGCAACTACTTTGGTACTTTTTGTAGTCCTAGCGATAAGTTGTGAAATTTTAAATGATCTAAAGTTACATAAGTAGTTGACAGTATGATTTAATTTAGTGCTTTATAAGTATTTCTGGTTCAAAATAGTTAAATACTTAATAATGAAAAAATAAAAAACGTCCTTTTTCATGAAAGTTCCAGCAATGAAAGTATGTTTGAATTATTGAAACAGAATATCGGTTTTCGTTTAATGACAGCTTTGGCATGCTAATGCAAAGAGCTTTAAAGCGAACTCCTAAATTGGCACTAAAGCTCGCGAGTCTAGTGAAGCATAATTTAGTATATTATGATAAAAAAACAGTTACCTTCGCTAAATCTTTTCAATTGCTAGAAAATTTATCAGTGTTACTTTCTACAAGGGTAAGTTACATGACATAACTGGATACGTGACTGAATTAAAAGTGTATTGTTAATTTCTAATGTATTTGGTGCTTCGTGCATTATTGATAGAAGTATCTGCCTGCCAAATCGAGGGTCACGAGTTCATTCCCCACAAACCCAGTTAACAGAACAAACATTTATGTCATGATGATGTGTTTGTCTTTATTTTAGTTTAAACTGTATTCCCGACAAAAGTACCTACGTAAGTAGTTTTATCAGTTAACTGGTACAATAGTACGAGCTTTCTTTTGTGTTCTCACACTATAAAGCTCTCATCTGATGTAAAAATTCTCGTAATTTAAGTAAATGACGCGAACTTAGCAATAGTGTCGACGAGTTTTCTTTCGCGTGACTTAATGTTATATCTCTCAGGATTTTAAGCGATATCAAAAAACCCTTTTTATTGCTACTCGTGTGTTTTGTAAATACTATATTGTTATACAAGGGCGGAAAATAGGTTATTGCAAACGAGTGGATCTTCTTAAAGCCAAGGGTAAGCTGTGCCTCACGACATTCTACACTAAGTACTGTTAAGAGGGAGAGGTGTAACTATTTTATAAAATGTTAACGTAGAAAAGTAGTATAAAGGCGATTGATTTTAGTAATTTAAACTTATTTGCTTCTTGGGAAGTTTTATGGTTTGGATTTTATTATTATCATAATTTGGTTAATGAAGTACTTACCAAAATCAAAATATGTTAAGAAATTGTTATTCAAATATTATTATTTGTTTAAATGTGTAACAACATAATTTTTTTCTTATTATGTAAAAAATTAAATATATTTTTAGTTTCTCATACTCGGAAAGTACGCTTGGAGATACCTGAACAATGGGGTGAAGACAGTACTCAGAAAAAGAAACTTATAAAAGGCGTGAAAGCGGTAATTCAATCTTCAGTGGTTTAGTCGAATGCTAATTTTTTACGTATAGGTCACAGAGATTGGTATAGAATGAGTTCTTCACAATCAAATTAATGCCTAATTTCATTAGAAAATATTGAATTTAATGTTTTTTCAATATAATTATAATTAATGTTTTAATAAAATCTACTATGTTGGAAATGAGTAGCAAAGTTACCTCGGGTAAAAGCGCTATACTCTCGTGTGCTAAACTTAATAGGAATGTGCCAAAGCAGGTTCAATTTGACTCTTGTGTAGCAATCTACTATTTCATCACACTTACTCGTAAACAGTGTCATTACGTGCAGATAAAGCGGGTGCTAAGACCTTAATTACTCCTCCTTCTTTATTATTTTTTCTTTCATCAAGGCTAAAAACCCACGGATGATAATGATAGTTGGAACCTGTCTTGTGGTAGGCGCGCGCTCTACGTATTTTGCTATTCATGTTTAAAAAGCGCCATCTGCTGTTCAAGATATGAACTACGCGCTAAGAAAGCAATTACAAACTTTAACTTCAACCAAAATTTTTAATCCATAAATTCTGTAGATACCGATAGTGGCATTGTTTTCTAGTCTTCTGTGCCCAGCCCTTCGCCTTTAAGCTTCCAAATAGCCTCTCGTTAGTAATTTTCTCTTAACCACACTTAATACATAATATACTATTGTGTCAGTCCATAAACCACTTTATTTTCCCTAGATATTCTTTGAAATAACCCTTTAGGGTTGGTCAACGTTTTGTAATATTCGAGTTTCTTTCCGGGGTCCCCATCAACCGTTTACCCTTTTTTAAATACCATAATGTTATCTTACTTCACCTACTTATTATCCAAAACATTAATACTTAATGTTTCATTTTGCTCATCGGCTTAATTATTTGAATAATTCAACACCAATGTTATTTAAATTTTATCTAGCAGTTTCCCCGCTGTACTGAAATGAAACATCGCAAAATTATTCGCATCTCGTGCCTTAGAATCCCTCGCTCCGCTTAAGATTCTATCTTTCTTTTCGCTTGCTCGGTATTCGCACAGGTAAGGCACACGCGCCGAGTAACTCAAGCGTTACTTTGCGGAAATTCATTATTATGATTAAATGTTATTACCTTGCAAATCTGGTTAAAACAATTCAGTAGCACTCACGTACAGAAATACACCATCGACATGTGTATGAGTGCACCTCCCTCCCTCCCTCCCTCCTTATGAAGACGATGTCAACTTCATTATAACACTACACCACTAAATTGGTAACAAAACTAGCCACGTGTTTCGCTTCAACACGAGGCATCTTCAGAAGACGCAAGTTGTTCGTGCGCTATACACACATATCACATTTTCCCACAACAGAATTAAAATCTAATCCCCTTCCTGAGCCTGATAAGTAACAATGGTTTACCTTTAATATTTAATGGACCTCAATTCAATTAAACGATTTAACAAGTAAATAATTTTCTGCATTTTGCATTTCAACATCAATTTGCTAGCGGAAGTGAGAGACTGCCGCAGAGAAAATAAAACATACGGTTTGAAAATTCATCTTTTTTTTGACACAGCCTGCAAATGGTTCGTAGGTAGAAAGATGTACTAACGTTATTTGCTGTGTAATTCAATATTACTAGCTTTTGCCTACGGCTTTGTCTGCGACAAATTCGTTTATCGGATGGGATTTATACGGCAACTTCTTGTTTATAGTAAGAAAGTTTGCTATAGCATGAAACAGCTGTAACAGAGCTATAGTTAGTCCCCATGAATAAAATGGTCCTTTTATAGCTTCACTTCACCAAGTTAGTTCAAGCGTTCTGTTGTTTAGTCTGCTGTCTAAATAACAAACAACACAACTACGTACTTTTTTCATTTTATTGTATAAAATTAAAAATACAGGACTTCACATAAATTAACTAAACTGCAAATTTTAGACAATTCGAAAACTTATAAAAAACAATATGCAGGTATTTGTATGATTTTTTCAATTGTTAAGTTTGTTTTATTAACGAAATTGTTGTTTCAAGACAGACTGCTCACCAGCTTCAGCAAAGTAAAAAACCCACCCGTATGTTTTCTTCTGGCGCTACAAAATAAAATTAAACTCGATTGAAAAGCTCTGAGTATGAATTGAAATTCGAATAATTGAGTAGAGTGTTATGTTCTCGATGACGACCTGTCTGATGATTTATTCGTCTGTGGTTTCAAAACATTTTTCTTAAATATCTGTACGACAGAACACAACAACACTGTAGGAAATAATACGTACTCTGTTTGTATATGTAGTAGTGACTCTGTTTGACTAAACGCGCCGAAGTTCACGCTTAGCGCGAAGTAGCAGTCAGACTCACGGCGAGAAGTCTGTGCGAGGAAGCTTACCAAGACTTCTCGTGAATAAATGGTGCTCTCCACTCATTTCTGTTCTCGCTCGTATCCAGTATGGACGACAGTGCAGCGGTTTTGTTATTGAGTGCATTTGTAAATAATAAAATAAGAAATAAAATTCAGAAAAAAAACAAGGCCCAGACGATGGCGGATGACACAAATTCATTGAAAAACTGAAAAAGGTTTGCATATATTTTTTTTTGGATTTCATGTCTCACTGAGAACGAACAAGAATTTGATGGCATTCTCTTTTCTAACACGAGAAATCCTTTGAGTCGGGTCAAACTACTGACATCGACCGTAAACCAGGCGAGCGCGAGAACGAGAAGGCGAGACACATTCACACTTCTCGGGGCTTCTCGCCGTGAGTGTGGAGCGGCCTAGTAAGATTCTTTGCCATCAGTGCAGCTAGTGTAGTACACAAATAGTTAACTCAGTACAGGAAAAGCGTCAGTTCAAGTTTCTGCCGTCAGTTTACCAGAGGTATAGATTTTTGTGGCATTTAATCATAAAGCGATGAAGTATCACACCTACCCTTGTTTTATTTATTTTTATTACAAAACCTTCTATAAATATGTTAGTGCATGTTTTTAAATCTTCGTTTTTAGTAGCTGAAAGTAATTTATTACAAATAATCTGTTATATCAAGAAAAATAAACTCTATCTCCAAGTATGTTGATTAGACATAGATTCTTAAAGTACTTTTGAATTAGAATATTAATTTTATAGAAATACCAGTTCGTAATTTATTATACTCCTGAGAAGAGCAGCCAAGAAACTCAGCAGGTAGTAAATTCTTGATTAAATATTTATCAAAAATCATCAAATAAGCATTATATCAAACCACAATGTAAAGAGCAGTCAATTATATTTCCTTTGATTTTTCAATGTCCTTGATGTCTTTCAAGTTACAATAAAATTTCCAAATGCAAATAAACATAATCATACGCCAATTTTTCTGTCAATCAAAATAATAATAAAAAGTTCCTGGAAGGCCGAGCTTCGCTCGTTTGTTTTTAACAAAGCCATCTGTTGTCAAGTAGCTTTGGTGTTGCTTAACAACACCATTTATTGTTAAGTAGCGTTAGTGTTGCTGTGTGTCGGTAAAAATAATAGTATTACTACTCGCCAATAGATGCCAGGAAGAGTCAAATTTTTTAGTTTATCATTGCCTAAAAACACGGATAAAACGACGTTTTCTAAAAATTAAACCAAGTTACTGAATTTCATGAAAATCGTTGGAGCCGTTTCCGATATTCTGATTATAAATTCAGATTATATATACAGAAATTGCTCGTTGGAAGATATTTAATTAAATAGTAACAAAAACCTTAAATACATTATTGTGCAGATTCGCGTTTAGGGAGCATATAAGGTACCTAATTGGAACCGGATATTGGTTTGCACTTTGGAGCAGACCTGCCGCACTAATGCAAAAAGCTTTAACCAAACTGATTAATAAGCACTTAAAGCTTATAAGCTAAGCGTCATCAAGCGTATTACGAGCTTTGAAAGCATCACGCTTCAACATGTCTACGCATTACAAAGAAAAATATTACTTTTTTTACAAAACATATTTTGTACCTTATATAAGACTAGAAAGTCATGTCCTGTGATACGTTACTTTAGCGTCGTATTAAAATTGCGAAATTGCAAAATATTTACTGGTTATAATTTTACACATAAACAGACATTAAAAATTGGTCAAGTGCGAGTTGGACTCGCGCACGAAAGTTTACGTTCTATCATCTATAAAAACGGCAAAAAAATCACGTTTGTTGTATTGGAGCCCCCTTAAATATTTGTTTTATTTTGTGTTTTAGTATTAGTTGTTATAGTGGCAACAGAAATACATCTTCTGTGAAAATTTTAACTGTCTAACTATCACAGTTCATGAGATACAGCCTGGTGACTGACGGACGGACGAATGGACAGCGAAGTCTAAGTAATAGGGTTCCGCGAATTACCCTTTGGGTATGGAACCCTAAAAACGTAGGAAATCATAACGTTTAATATGCTATATCGTTCAGAATTTTATGTTGGCAGATTTAATTTTATTTTAGTGCTCTAGTAAGGTTACTAAAAATACCGTTATTTCTGTAAGATTACACAAATTCCGTAAAATATTATAAATTACAAATATGAAAACACTAATAATCAGTCCTTGCTAGGTGTGCAGCTCAACTGTCGGTGTACGTAGATAAATATTAACAAAAGATAGATTATTTCCTTAGTGGTTTTAAAGTTCGATCATTATTCTTGTTAGGACCAAGTCACAGCAAGTAAATACAAGTAACACAAATTTTAATTTGTCACAATCTATTAACTAAAAGGTAATATTTTTGTTACGAATTAATTTAAACATAACCTTAAATTTTTTCATTAGTGTTGCGAATTGAAATTAAACGCTATTTCTGTGTGAATAATTTCTGTAAGCACTTCGTATACATTTTTCATAAAAGGCATAAATGACCTATAATTTGTATTTTATTTTAGTCTCAATACTGGAATCACCCTCCTGCATTTTTTTCATTTAGACGTATACCCTAGATGATAAATCAAAAAATAATAATTATGTGTTTAAAGAATAGAATAGGGGCAAAAAAAAAAATATACAATTTGAGTTTTCTCGAGCGTAGACGTTCGTAATAGATTCATGAGTGGGGTTATTTTTAGTGTTATTTTTAAGTACATGAATTTAACAACAAAGTGATAAAAAGGCACTTCCCCCTCCCCCGAAACTACTTTTTTGGTGAAAAAAAACCTTATTTGCAAATAACTCTTTAATCGCGTAAGACATTGAAGTTAAATAAATAAGAAAAGAAAGCTTAATTAATTTCCAAAATATAAATTTACTTATAAATAAATAACAAATATTTTTGGATATTACTCACAGCGCCGTCTGTCCCAAACTAAGTACCCATAGCACACTCTTGTGCTATGGATACCAGACAACGCATAGAAATATATATTTATACTTTTCTTGTAAATACATACATATTTTACATAAAAAACACTCAGTCTCGAACAAAACACAAATGTCCATCACATAAACGTTTTATTATTTCATGCGAAACTTGTGTAAGTTAATGTACTTGAGATTTGTATGTGTAAATGTGTTGTGCGCGCAACTTATCAAAAATTGCGCAAAAATCAAGCGAGCCAGGATTAAAAGAAAATACCATTTAATTTCATTTGATTTTTAAAAGAAGTTTGCATTTATCTATACTAATATTTTAAAAAAGAAAGATTTGATTGTTTGTTTGTATTGAATAGGCTCCAAAACTACTGGACCGATTTGAAAAATTCTTTTACCATTAGAAGCCGACATTATCCTTCATGAACATAGGCTACTTTTTACTGCGGGATAATGCTTCATTCAGACGGGAAAACGGGTAATAGGACAACGGGTAGTAAAAATTATCCTGCCGTACTTATCTTTTTCATATCACTTCTAAACGGCTGAACCGACTGGGTTGAAATTTTATATGGGTTTTTCGATGGTTTCCTAGATGATTTAAAAATACAATTGGACCTAGTAGGTGGCACTGCTGTCGGTATGTCAACTACTAAACGGCTTGAACGATTGGGTTGAAATTTTGTATGTGTATTTCCATGGTTCACAGACACGAATAATACATTCATGTCATTAAAGAGGAAAGACTTGATTGTTTTTTTTTTCTATAATTGAGGAGAACCTACGCCGATAATGAAATTAAGGGCGGGCGAAGCCGCTGGCAGAAGCTAATAAGTATATAAAAAGATACTATACAAGTACCTGCTCCTTCCTTACCAATCTTATATGCCCCCCACTTTTGGGTCACAACCTCTTCTCATCTTCAGCGAGGGTAATTTAGACAATAGTCCATCATGCGGGCCTAGTGCGGATTGTGGTCTTCTCATACGTCTTTTTGAAGTATGTAGGATTCCTTACCACGTCTTGTCTTTACGATCTTTTACTGAAAAGCTAGTAGCGATATCAAATTCATCATCGAGTTTTCAAGGGAGATACACAACATAACTGACCTGAAACGAGAGAGAGAGAGAGAGATAGAGAGAGTCTACGCACGACTGTAAATCAGTAAGTGGAATTACCATAATCTAGTTTAGGAGTCATAGGCACTATATACAATATAGGTGTAGGTTTAACAATTGGTTATCGATAAACAACTCTCCGCGTCTTCGCGTCCGTAATTTAAAACGAAATAGCGTCGAATTCTTTTATCAATTCATTAAGGCCTTAGGACCTTACAAAGTGGTCACACATACACACACACTCACTCACACGCACACACTCACACACAGAGAGAGAGACATTACTCTAATCAGTCTGAAAATACGACACTTAGAAACAAACAAAAGTTCTCACAAAATTACAATAAGTGTCGAGTAGTTATTTACGTTAATTAAATTACGGGTTAGGATGGGCTCTCCGAGCCTGGAGTAAATAAGAACTGTCAGGATAAAACGTTAGTACACAAATTAAAACAATTGCAATTATGAGTCAGATAAAGATCTAAGATACTTAACTCAAAAGCTGACCACTGCCAACCGTTGCCAAAAAAAAAAATTATTAGAGTAATGTCTCTCTCTGTGTGTGTGTGTGTGTGTGTGTGTGTGTGAGTGAATGTGTGTGTATGTGTGTGTGTGTGTTTGTGTGTGAGTGTGTGTGTGTGTGTGATAATGTGTGTGTATGTATGTATGTGTGTGTGTGTGTGTGTGTGTGTGTGTGTGAGTGTGTGTGTGTGAGTGAATGTGTGTGTGTGTGTGTGTGTGTGAGTGAATGTGTGTGTGTGTGTGTGTGTGTGGTACCTGGAGAAACTTGTAACCTGGAGTATGGGCTCCTTTTTTGACTGAAAATCCACTAAAATAGGATTTTGCAAATCTCATTCCGTAAAGGGAGAAATTGGGAGTTGGATGTTTGTATGAAAATAAATGAATTTAAAAGCTCAATGCATAGGAATTGGTTTTCGGCTATAAGTTTAAAAATTAAGATTGACGTGTTTCCCCATTTTTAAAAAATCGTCCTCTAGGGTGCGAAACAGGGCATGAAAATTTGAAAGAAAGTTCAGGTAGGTACATAATATCATAAACGGTTGAAAGCTTTTATTTAACAAAAGTCCACGCGGACGAAGTCACGGGAAAATGCTGGTATCTTACAAAACATAGTATCGTGATCTTATAAAAATGAATGTGTTGATCAAATGTGCTACTAGGAACACTTTTGAATCGTCAAGAGAAATAAACAACTATTTGTTTTACAAACAAATTACACTAATGAATTATTGCCAGTAATCAATAGTTACTTTTTGTAAAACCAATATTTATATAGAATAGTACTAATAATATTCGCAGCGTTAAATCTTTATTCGGCCAAACATACTTCCATAATCAAATAATACTAAGCCCTCAACTTAAAGTCCTAGCTTGACTTGAAAGACTTGACTTTTTGATATAATAATATCATAATGTTATTAATGCAAAACTGAATTTGTTGATTTCATAGTTCCCTTCCTAACCTCCAGCTACCTAGTCTACGGGCCGGAAAGTACCATGAGCCTACTTTAAATCCCAATAGAGTTTCCACGTCGATCAATTTTCAAGGCAGAAACCACGGGGATCGCTAGTTTCATGTAAATGAGACTTAGAATTCAATTCTACTTACATAAGTATATTTCTTACTTATCTGTGTCTTATAATTTTTATTTTTTTGAAGACGCATCATGACGTCGTCGTCTCTCTGACACTCTCGAGAGCTTTCTGACGACCACTAACGAGCGCTTGGAGCTATTCACTTTTACTGTTTTTTTTTTTTTTATTAAATCATAGGAAACCTCCTCACTCTAACTTGTTCTAGTATAAATATAGGTTATACTATTCTTTTCCTGGACTTTTATTTTTTATTACTCATTACTCGAAAGCGGAACATAAATATATATATGAGAGGTAAGACAGAATTAGAAAGGTTCTATATTAAAAATTGTTGAAACTCTGAATTTTTTAAATCTTTTTACTTAGAGTAACTATAGGAAACTTTGAGGGTGTGTATTAAGGAACTATGGATATTAATTTCAGCTCTAGCTCATCCTGTCCAAATCTAAGGTCATACCTTGTAAGTTCACCGAGAACTTGCATAGGGGATACATGATTCTATTCCTGGTTTTTTATTTATCCTACCTATTATTCTTAAGTTGGTGATTTTTAACTTATGGAACACTTTTATGTACATATGAAGTCAACTTAGTCTAAATAAACTGTATTAGAAGAAGTTTTTCGGCCCGTGTTCAATACTTGACTTGTAGTCCTTAAGTTTGTCCAGCCGCTGGTCACCTCCTTCTGAGGTATAAAGCCGTCAATTTATACATATATACTTACAAACAGATAAAATGTCATACATTTTAATGGCTTAGGTTAGACAAAACATTGACACAGTAACATAATTATTCATACAGCTAATTACGGTTCAGAAATTCGTCTCCTTTAACAATTTTTATCCCAAATTATTTAAATGAACAAAAAATAAAGCAAAATTAAAGGAAAATCTTAAGGCATACTTACTTATAAAATACGCCTTAAATTAAATTGAAATTTTGGGTAATGGTTTTACAGAAAAATAATATTTCTTTTAAAACATACCTACGAAGTTAGTCTTAAGTTTTAATTAAAGTTGCTGTAGCTTTTTAAAGACAAAAGCTCACAGATGTGACGGCGAGAACAAGCAATTTAATTTAAGTTTCTTTGTTTTAATTAACAAAGCAATTCATGTTAAAATGACGGTGTCATAAAAGAAAATCAGGTTATTGCCTTTAATGGCATAGTGGTTTCGCTGATTGCCAAGCGTTCTGAGTTGCAAAGGTTCGAGCCCAGTGTGTATTTTTAATTTATTTCTTAATTTCTATAAGTAAAAAGATTTAAAAAATTCAGAGTTTCAACAATTTTTAATATAGAACCTTTCTAATTCTGTCTTACCTCTCATATATATATTTATGTTCCGCTTTCGAGTAATGAGTAATAAAAAATAAAAGTCCAGGAAAAGAATAGTATAACCTATATATATATATATCTATATACCCAATAAACCACAGAGGCCGTCAATGTAAATAAAATGTAACTAGCGTTATTTTTGTATGTATTTAATTTTGTAATATTATGTAAGTATTTACTTACATACTTACGTAAGTATTTATCCAAGTTTGTAAGTAAATACTTACTTAAATAATACTCTACTAATATCCCCACATTTTCATAATATGTGGGGTACATACAGCCTCCTTTTACTAACCACTTCAGTCTCCACTGCATATTTTGAGCTGAAGCTGCAACACAAGACAAATACAAATATAAATGTTTGTCCTGTGAGGGAATCGAACCCACGTCTCCGGCTCAGCATTACCCAATAAGCCAGAGAGGCTGTCAATAAACATAAGTGAAATATGACAATCATTACATTGAAGTAAATACATACTTACATAAAAAAATAATTTTCTAC